>OY998255.1:72143913-73578913 GCA_963922045.1 Persicaria maculosa | reverse complement strand
TTGAAGAAGAAAAAATCACAAAATTCATGAACAGTAAACACCACGAAATTGCATTACCTTTAATACGAGGCAAAACATAAAAAACTTGACCTCCTCGATCCAGTTCATATTTGATTGCTGAAACTACCTTTTCTTCACTGAATGCGGAAAGTTGAGTTTTGATAGGAACTCTTTCAGGAGGAGGTGTCGTAATTAAACTGAAGGAGAAATATAATGATCAGAATAAAATGCTAGATACTTCTCAGTGAATTAATCAAGAAAGAACAGACTCAAGCATTTGTTTCAATTAGATTTTTTTTTCAGCATTTTGTAATTTGTAGGGTAAAATCCATCCATAGTCCCTTAACTATGAACAAAGTTTCAAACAGGTCCTTGAACTGTTTTTTTTTTCCATTAAAATCTGAACTTCGGAGAAAGTTACAAATGAGTCCCTAAACCTTATTTTTGGTCAATAAAGTCTTTGAGGCTATACACTAACAAAAAAATACCATACTTCAAGGAATGTCAACGACTTGTTTGTAATTTTTTCTAAAGTTCAGATACTTTAATTGAACAAAAAATGTTCAGGACCCGTTTGGAACAAGTTCGTAGACTTTAATGGACCAAAGAAAAGTCTGACTATAGATGGATTTTACCCGCAACTTTGTCCTGAGTTGAAGAACACTAGCATTTGCAGTAATTCTTCTTTAAACAGGATAAATTAAAGCCATCTTTGTTTACCCTCACAACACTTCTTCTGGGAAGCTTCTTACCTAGCATCACGAAAACCAGTCAAAGCTAGATAAAGTGTTCGAGGTATAGGTGTTGCTGAAAGTGTTAGAACATCCACTGTGGTTTTGAAGGAAGCAATTTTCTCCTTTTGTTTGACACCAAATCTCTGCAAAGTAAGAAATTTAACTCAATAATAAATGATACTCGTAGTAGATATATAAAATGCAGAAAACTAGTTAATAAGCTTAAATGCTTTAGCAGATGATAAGAGCCTATCGAGGTACACCTCTTTGGCAGAAAATTTAAGAAACAGTGTGACATTATGAAGATGGACAGGGACAGGTACATCAGATCATAGTATTGAAATCAGAAGAAAAATAAGAAAAGGCATATCATCTTTCCTTCTCGTGAACTCAGAAAAACAAACCTGTTCCTCATCAACAACTAGAAGTCCTAGATTGTTATAAACAACACGACTTCCAAGAAGAGAATGAGTTCCCACAATAATGTCCAATTCCCCACTTGTAATCATGCGGAGATACTCCTCTTTTTCTGTTTTTGTCTGCAGTTGGCAATATCATACGTAAACTTCCATTAGACATTTAATCCCTTCTTTCCTCAAAAATACATCCATTCATACAAAGGTATAATATAGATTCATCTCAGATTTAGAACAGAAGTAGCCAAATATCAAGAAGATGGGCAACATATTTTGGGATAGAAATGCAACTCTATTCATAAATACCAAACTAAAGTATGAATTTTACAAACAACGAAACAAGAATGATCCCTAACTTGGCAATATTTCTATTCACTATTCATTTCTACCAGTTTTCTGGTTACCAATTTCTTTCTCTTGACATGCTCATCCCTGTTGCCCCATCTCAAATTCTCTCTAAAGTCTAAACCCCATCCAACAACAGATCCTCTGAAGAATCTGATACCTCTCGAGCATTGGATAAAAGGGAAATGTGGCTACAGAATATAGTGTTTTAAAATAAATGCAAGTTATTGTAGCTGAACAGTGACCAGAAATACTCACATGCATGCATGGCTTACCATCCAAGAGACCAAGAATATATTTCATATTTATTACCACATGAATGTTAGCAACAAACTGTCTCCATCTTTTAGAATCTACTGACAGATAGTTGCATACCTGAAACCTGCTGAGAAGTCCGACCTTGATATTTGAGTATCTAGAAAACCGCTGTGAGACAACCTCAAAGTGTTGTTTCGCCAAAACAATAGTTGGTGCGAGAACCATAGCTTGCTTTCCGGATGAAATAACACAAAAGATAGCACGTAATGCAACTTCAGTTTTACCAAATCCAACATCTCCACAAATCAGCCTGTCCATTGGAGTTTGCCTCTCAGTCAAATCCTTCTCAACATCAATAAAAGCCTGTAGTAAAATTGAAGGGGGCTAAGAAACAAGAGGCATCATGCAATGTGCATAAAATCAAAACTCCGTATTGTGGTTTACAGCCAACTGGAAGTAGATCTTAGCAATATATTATAACACTAAGACAAAAACCTTCTCAGAAATTCCTCCCCACCCCTGAAGCCTATAACAAAATCATTTAAAATTCCTTCTGATTGTCCAATGAAATGAAATCATTAGTTGACTGTCAACCTATAAAACTGATGTACAGCTGCTTCAAATTCAATTTCACTACCTCCATATATAATATCATGATAATGGTTCCTATTACTGGGGATTGAGTAAGGGCAAGATCTGCCGATAATGGAATCTGGAAAAACTCAAACTAGGGAAACATGCTCTGTAATATTGGTGCCTTAGATTTACCAAACAGAAAACTCTTCAGTGCTTATTTGTTGGGATTTAACAGTGTAAGATATATTCCTTAATTTGCCACAGAAAAAACTCTTATGCATCCACAAAACTACCCTTAATTTGCAAAAAGAGAAGGCTACTGTTAAAATTGAAAGAAGAAAAAAAAAAAACACAATGCGGTAGTTGCAAGGGCATGGAAAATGCTGGAACAAGGCAACTGTAACTGTCAAGCTAACATAGAAATGTAATGAGCACAAGAATCAGTAAAGCGGTGTTTCTAAGTTTGGGTATTTAAGCTATAACAATAGATCAAAGACAAGAACGCATGACATGATCTGCACCATAGATAGTATTTGGTAAAGCAGTGTTCCTTTTAATATAACCAGTTTCACAAAGGTAGATATTAACAGCTTCCCAATTACCTGTTGCTGATCAGGTGTTGGTTCATAAGGAAATTGAGAAGTAAACTCAGCCATTGCAGAACTCCTTGGATATGGAGGCCTTCTCTGTTTCAACCTATGCAAATATAATTCCATTAAGTCCACTACCATTTTCTGAACAGCAACCTTTCCCTTTGACTTCCTCCTCTCCCATGCACTTCTGTCACTTAGCTTACTCAGCGTCCGTGGCTTCTTTGTCTCATTGGGACTGGGAAAGAGATAATAGTGATAAGCCGCAAATTATGTGGACTCAGAATGCACTTATGAAAACATACTCAAGTAGCAGGACATCTCATGACTTACTCATCTTAGTACCACATTACACACTTGCATGTTCGACAGAAATACAAAACAGAAGGCATTCAAAAGCAAAAAATCAAAAGAATCAATCAAGAGAGAGCTTGACAATCACAAATTCCAATAGCATGATGTGATCCCAACAAGACTTATATTGTCCAAATGGATGAATTGCAAAATCAACAGCAAGATCTTGATAGAATTAGAAGCAACATGTTTTATGCTAGTTTCACAAAGACACTGAACACAGCTGTTTCACTGCCAACTAAAATGCTACACCCCAGCTTGGTTAGTTCATTTCCTCCTATTAGCAATTTGGCAATTGGCATGACTAGCAAGTAGCAAGTTACTATAACTCATCAAAACAAGGGTGGGAAAAGAAACTTAAGTGCACACAAGGTGTCTGTTTGGCACAATCATTTTACATCTTGCAAGACAACCATATCACACATTATTGCCCTATCAATCATCTCACTGTTAGTTCATAAGCATCTGCAACAGTTTCAAGGTTCCACAAAAAGTTAAAAATCAGCAATCAAGTAACTTCAGAATGCATCATAGCTAATAGTAAGTAAGAAAGAACACACACAGACTATATCTGTAGAGCATTCGAGATGCCTGCTGAAGAGGAAGCTTCGCCATTCCATCAGCATACTCGATAAACACATGCTCAGTCGACACTGTATGGCCCTTCGAAACATCGAATTTGATCCCTACAAACCTCCCAATCCCCACCTTCTTATGTACCACATAGTCGCCCTGCTTAAGCGTGTAAGGATCAACCTTGTAGCTGAACCCTCCATCCTCATCTCCTTTCCCGCCAACACCAGCACCTTCCTTGAGCTTCCTGAGACCCCTCTGCTGCTGATCCTTCACCATCCGCATATACTTGTCAGCCTCCTCGGCGCCCATAGCTGGCCGAACAGTCTCCCGCTTCCCAAGGTCGCGGCGAATCCTCTCATTAAGCACCGAAATAGGATCACTCTCTGAGTTGACAATGGCGGACGATAGCTTAGTAGGGAGTGAGATTGAGCGGTTCTCAGTGTAAACGGCTCTAAACAGAGGAAATTGGTGCTTGGAGGAGCTAGGTTTGTTGAGAGCACGACGGCATGGGCAACTCACGGTCAAGGGAGCAACAAATGGCGGCCAAGAAGAGCCTGTTTTGAAGCATAAGTCCGAAATTGGGAGCGAACATGGCAATTTCGCCATCTCTAACCCTACAATATCAAGAAAACAAAACTGAATTTCCTCGGATTTTATTCGCTTTTGCTTCAAAATGTTGCAATTTCTCCCATAACGAATGTATAATTTGCTGCTTCGAGTCGAAAACCTCCCTGGCTCCCTCCCGAATCAAGGATAGAAACAAACACTGCACAACCGGAGGGAGTGGAGAGAGATGGGGAGAAACTGAGTAGCAATAGCAATGGCGGGAAGAAGACAATGAGAGGGAGGAAGTGGGGAATTGGGCACAGAGATGAATTGGATTGGGTTTTACTCGGAATTTTCTTTCTTCTCCATTGCTGTTGATATTTTTTGTGGTATTTGTTTAGAGAGTTTTTTTTTTTTTTTTTTTGAAAACGGAAAGAGATTATGAAGGACTATGAACGATTCGTAGTCCATCCTAGGGCATCTTTCGGATGAGAACTTGCAGTTCTAAATCTGTGTTAGGGTTGGTGATAGTGGTTGAATGACCTAAAAGGGCCAGTCTGTCCGCTACGCTATTAATCTCCCTAAACACGTGATGAATGTGTACTGTCTGAAACCGACAGAGGTCTATCAGGGAATCGGAAATTATCATTTCGACTTCCCAGGGGCATTTCCAAATACCTTTGAGTGCATTGATTATGCAGAGGTTATCCCCTTCTATTTCGATGTTCTGAATATTAAGATCTAATGCTTTACGGATTCCCTCTCTCAGGGCTGTGGCCTCAGCTCGGATGACCGAGCATGATGGAATGTTGGCACCCTTCATCGAGACCCAATTGGCATCGTGATCCCGGATCACAAAGCCAATTGCTGAGTTCCCGTTGTCCCGGAAGGACCCGTCGAAGTTTAACTTGTAACTTGAGCCTTTTGGTTTTTCCCACTTAATGCCTTTTTTTCTTCTGTTTTCATGACCAGTTGAGTTGATAGGATAAGTAGACGTAGATATTGCGTTTGTCTCTTCCTCGTCAATTTTAGCTATATTCCAATTGAGGATTTGTTGTTTGATAAATTTGATAATATTGTTAGCAGTGCTAGCCTCACTTTTGAAAACTATTTGATTTCTGAAGTACCAGATACTCCACCAGATGGTTGCCATTATACTTGTTTTCTCGGCGCCGATTGTTTGTCTCAGTGTTTTTATAATGGAGTATTCATCTCTCACATTTCTGTTCCATTTGTCGATAACTTTAAAAATTTTAGCATCTATTTTTTGGATAATATTTTTGACAAAATTACAATCCATGAATAAATGGAAGAAATCTTCTCTATGGTGGTTACAAAATTCACATTGCATAGGAACTGCGATTCTGCGTTCTTCCAATTTACCTTTTGTAGGTGTTCCTCCTTGGGATGCCCTCCACAAGAAGTGTTTAATTCTAGGGGTGCAATCTAAGTTCCATATCCAGTTTAGATCGGATTTACAATGACCTTTTTTATTCTGAAGAAGATTGATAGATGATTTTGTTGAAAACCACCCATCCGGGCTTGGTCTCCAATAAAGTCTATCCGTGATATTATTACTTGGGATTGGAATGTTTGTTATTTTGTCAAGTGTGTCTTGGTTTAGCTGATTTCCGAGTTCTCTCATAATCATTTCTTTGTTCCATGTTTTATTATTATTGATGAAATCGTTAACTTTGGTCTTTTCATTTATCGAGTTTTTATTCCTTGCTATTTCAATAAGAGGAGTATCCAAGACCTAGTTATCAAGCCAAAAATTGATGGTGTTCCCATCCCCTACTTGCCATTTAAGACCAGAGGCAAATAGCTCCTTTAGGGACATGAGTTTAGCCCATTGCCAGGATGTGGATTGTTTCTTTTTGTATTGCATTAGGTTGTAGTCTTTAAGATATTTCTGTTTGACAATTTTGACCCATATATTATCTGGTTCTGAAATGATTTTCCAAAGTAGCTTAAATTGTAGCGCTATGTTGATTTCCTCAGCTTTCCTAATACTTGTTCCTCCATTTTGTTTAGATTTGCAAATCTGATCCCATCTAATTAGAGGGTGATATCTTCCTTCTTTATTCCAATAAAAGTTTTTGTTAATTTTATCAAGTCCCGAGAGTGTGTTTTTTGGTAGGAAGAAACTTTGCATAATATATATAGGTTTCGCGCTTAGGTTAGTCTTTATGAGTAAACTTCTTCCTTCTTGGGATAAAGAATTTGCTTTCCATTTTTGTAACTGTTTCTTTGAATTAGTTACAATTTCCTCAAAGGTTTGCTTGTTCACCCTACCGTTGACGATCGGACACCCTAGATATTTGTCTAAGGCCATCGTAGAGGTGATCTGCAGATTATTTTGTATTCTATGTTTGTCTTGGTTGGACATATTAGCCGTGGTTTGAAACGCTGACCTGTGATAGTTAACAGCTTGGCCTGATGTTTCACAATAGTCATTTAAGATTTCTTTGATTCGTGAGCATGCTGATTCATTTGCGTTGGCAAAAATGATAATGTCATCTGCAAAGGTAAGGGATGGAATGATATTACCTTGACGACATATTTTAATCCCTATGTTACTATTGGAGTTATTGCTTTCTTGTTGTAGCATTCTGGAGAGTATTTCCGCTCCCAAGATAAAGAGAAACGGGGAGAGGGGGTCTCCTTGCCTAAGACCCCTTTTAGGAAAGAATTGTTCCGAGGCACCATCGTTTACTAGAACTGAGTAAGAGACCGTGGTAATACATTCTTTAACCCACTTAATGAAAGTGGGATCGAATCCAAATTTGTTTAGGACTTGAAAAATGAAATCCCATTCGACTCTATCATAAGCTTTTTCCATATCAAGTTTGATTGCCATTAATCCTTTTGTTCCTCTTTTATTTCTAAAGGTATGAAATATTTCATGGGCGATAAGGACATTGTCGTGAATAGACCTGCCAGGGACAAAGGCCCCTTGCATGGGATGTATAAGTTTAGACATAACGTTTTTCAGTCTGTTTGTAAGTATTTTAGAGATAATCTTGTATACCGTTGAACACAAGCTGATTGGTCTAAAGTGATTAATCGTGTTAGGGTTGTCACATTTTGGTAAAAGAGTGATAAATGTATGATTTATTTGTTTAAGAAGTTTTCCGCTTCTGAAAAAATCTTTGATAGCTTTAATTATTGATGGTCCAATTATATGCCAATATTTTTTATAGAACCCAGATGGCATACCATCAGGACCTGGGGATTTTTCCGACCCAATACTCAGGAGGGCTTGTTTAATTTCAGTATTTGAGACGAGTTTAGTTAGTTCTATGTTTTCCTCATCCGAGATCTCTTTGTTAATTAAATTTAGTTGATTGTTAAGTTTATTTTGGTTGATTTTATATGTGGAAATTTTTTTCTGATATTCTTTTTGAATTTCTTCTCTGATCTGTTTCTCAGTATTGATTATAAGCCCATCGGCATTGGTAAATGATTTGATGATTTTTTTGTTTCTTCTTCCAGTGGCCACCCGGTGAAAATAACTAGAGTTGAAATCCATGGATTTTAAGTGTTTGTTTTTTGCTCTTTGTCTCCAATATTGTCTATGGTAATTATGTAGTTGTTCTAGTTTTCTTAAAAGTCTAGATTCTTTGTCTTCTAAGAGATTATTTGGATTCCTCGTAATGATAGCCTGGATCCTTTGAAGTTCATTTTCAACTTCTCTAATTTGTTTGAATATGTTTCCAAATGTTGTTTTACTCCATAGTTTAGCTTTATTTTTTAAGAGTTGTGTTTTCTTAGTTAGATTGTACATGTGAGTCCCACCAAAATTTGGTCTCCAAGCTTGCTTTACAATATTTTCGAATTCTTTCCTTTTTGTCCACATCATTTCAAAGTGGAAGGGTTGGGATTTGAAATCAGAGTTATCGTTCATATCAATTGATATTTGATAGTGGTCCGATGTTGAGAAAGCGTGGTTTTTTGTAGTTAGGTTTGGAAACCATTGTAAAATCTGGTTCTGGACCAAAACTCTATCGAGTTTTTCAAATATGTTATCAGGGCCTCTTTTTTTTTTTCTCCATGTAAACTCATTACCAAATGTTTGTAGATCGGTTAACCCGCACTCGTTTTTGAAGTCAATGAGTCTTTCGAATCTCGATGGTTTTGGTTGTGAGCCACCTTGTTTGTCACTGCTCTGTAGAATCTCGTTAAAGTCGCCCATAATAAGATATGGTAAGTCTAGTGAGTTGAGAAAGAGTTTCAGGTCACTCCAAAAGATGTTTTTTTCCCGATATGACGGTGGTGCGTACGCCGCTACAACGTACATGTGTTGATTCAAGTTAGAGTTACTGTATTTTAGGCAAACAAACCGATCTCTTTTAGTAACCAAATCGATCGATTCATGCGTCATTTGGTAGGATTTCCACAAGACACAGATTCCTCCTGATCTTCCGGAGGCCGGACTAAAAACCATGTTGTCAAAACCAGCGTTTTTCCAGTTTGCTTCTGTTGGTTCAATCTCTGTTTTTGTTTCTACTAGGGTCATGACTTGAATATGTTCGATCTTACAGATAGTTCCGAGGTCCGACCAGAAATTTTTCCGGCCTAAACCTCTAACATTCCAAAGGCTAATTTTCATAAGCTACCATTGAATTCTTCCTCCACCAACTATTAAGAAGTGAAGGGGATGTTGAAAGCATGGAATCGAGTGTTCCTTGGTTATTCAACATGAAATGTTTTATTGGGGCAAAGGAAATCCCTTTACGCCATTGTTGGGTTTTGTTGTTTCCAACTACTTTCTTATGCTTTCTGCAATTAATTGTTATAAAATTAATTTGGTCAATGATAAGGTCCGTGTTGTAGGTATTAGTGAACCACCTGTTATTGGAGTAATAGGCATTCATAATCGAGGCATTAGTAAACCACCTATTATTGGAGTAATAAGCATTCATAATCGATAGAGAAATTGGAGTTCTTATCATGTTAGTGACACCTTGACATGAACCGGGCGGATTATTTAGTTTGTGCTTGATGCATTTAGATATGCAAGTGTGAGGCTGCAGGATATTGTTTAGCTTCCAAGGGTTAAAGTTGCAGTTACACTTCAAAGGGGTATTATGTGTGATTATTTTTTTGTTTTCCCAGTGAAATACTTTGAGAAAGGCCAGACCACAAGCCTGAACACCAATCCCGTAGCACAATTTTTCACTGTATGAATCATTCAGATGTGTTAAAGGGTAATACCTAATTGCATGGATGTTCATCTGGAGTTGAGTTTCTTCCTCTATAATTTGGTTACCTTTGTCATGGGTTAAGTTGATTTCATTGTATTGATTTTTGTTTTTGGTTGATATGGTAGAGGTCGGATCCCCCGAGCTGTTAGGCATTTGTAGTTTTAGTGAATCTGTTAGGCTGTTAAGCGGGCTAAATCGGCCAACCTCGTTGACAGGGGCTGCTCGGCTATTAAGCCTTTGTAATTTTGGTGTGTTTTCCTGGCTGTTAGGCATGGAAAACCAGTCATCGAGGTTGAGGTGTTGAATAGTGGATGCCTTTCTACTCCCTAAGGAGCAGATTGCATCTTTGTAGGACCTGCTAGAGTTATTTACATGATATAAATCGACACCACAATTTGTCCTAGCCACGCCAAAACCCCTATCACATACATGCAGATCAACACTACAGTTTTTACAGAAATAGGCGGTAGATGAGATTTCCCAGTGGATATTGTATATGATATTGGTCCATTTGTGGCACGTGTGTGAATTTAGGGTGTATTGTAAATTGAAAGAGGGGAGATTTATGGGTTGGTACAAGCACCTGTACTGATGTCGGTGCGAACCATGTTGTTGCACTTCCCGTTTGCAATATGCTTTTTGAGGGTCGCGGGTTCTCATTTGAGGGTTGCAGGCCAGCGGAGGTGTCTTCCTCCTCCGACTCTCATCTGTTTTCCGGAAGTCCGTCTTTGATTCTGAGCAGACCCTCGGCGGCCTCTTCTTCTTTCTTCTTATCTTTCTCTGGCCTTTGTAGGTTGAGCGCCGAGGCTCGTTCCGCCGCTTGACCTCGCGCCTCAGATCTGAGTGGTGGGAGGGCCCTTGAATCTTCAAAGTCTTCTCCTTTCTTTGGATTTCATAGATCCATCGCCGAATCGGGAAATCGCCCAGATCTATGCCCCTTTTATGGTTTGCTGCCTTTGCTCTACCGTTGTAACCTCCTGTTCGCTTCTTGTTCCCTTTTTGCGACCATTTTTCGGCTGAGATTTCTCTCATGACCGTGTTTTTGTGCTTGATGGCTGTAAAGATCCATTGAATTAGAAGGGAAATGGGGCTAATTTGGATGGGATTTGTGGATTTTGCGGGTGGTTCAGGAAGAACAGTTCTAGATTTTTCCGGGTGGGTTAGGATGTTTGGGGCGCGTGAGGCGCGTTCTTTGCTCGGGTTAGGGTTTTCATAATAAAAGCGTGGTGGTCAAGCTTTTGTTTAGAGAGTTGATTTTTGGTGATACCAACAAACAAATTCCACGTACGCAAATAGGCACAATTTTTACTAGCATAAATTACCTTTTTATCTCTAACCTTTAGTATTTGTTTCGTTTTGGTCACTAAGCTTTGAAACGTTAAAAAATAGTCCTCAATCTTTTCATCTCGTTTCATTTTAATCCTTAACCTTTCAAACATTGCAAAACAGTCCTCAAGCCTACATTTTTTATTTGTTTTAGTCCCTGATTTTAAAACACTATTATCAAAAACCACCCAAAATTTATCATAATTTATATAAAATCATTTCAACAAAGAAAAAATACATAAAATCATTCAACTCTACTGTATTATTTTAATTTTAAAAAAACACTCGGACTCTTTTAGTGTTCAAACGACATCTATTCCTAAAAAGAGGTAGTAATAAAAGTAAAATTACACTGAAATCAATAAAAATACTACTAAATGTAAAATTATACTAAATTAAAAGACTCTGAATGTTTTTTTTAATTCAAATAATATACTTGAATGATTTTATGTATTTTTGTATAAATGATTTTATATACGTTACGATAAATTTTGGGTGGTTTTTGGTAATTATGTAATAATATTTTAAAATCAGGGACTAAAACGAATAAAAACGTGAGCTTGGGGACTGCTTTACAATGTTTGAGAGGTTAAGGATTAAAATGAAACGAGATGAAAAGGTTGAGGACTGTTTTTTAATGTGTTAAAGGTTAGGGACCAAAATGAAACAAGTGCTAATGGTTAGGGATTAAAAAGGAAAATTACCCATTTTTACTATCTACTCCGTAAGTTTTTTTAAAAAATAAAATAAACTCCACGCCTCAGCTATTTTTCTATAATTTTTTTATAAGGAAATAATTCGAGAGTCGGACAGGTCCGATAAGGCGAACCGTCAAAACAAACTACATAAAATAGAAAACAAGGTGCAACATAAACACGGTGGAAAGCACACAAGTACAGTCGAACAAGCGAACCTAACCCGAACATGTTGGGGACAACTTAGACTAAGAGTCGAGTTAAGCACCACCAATCAGTGACACCGTTGGTGAGCGGTACATCAGGAGGTTGCACCTTCTATAATATGACTTAAGAAGCGGAGTTTTTTTTTTTTAAAAAAAAATTGATTTTAGGTTTATTGTATATAGTTAAACAGTTTGTCTATTGTATGCCCTGAGGCATAGAATACGATTTTTTTTTGAAGCGGAAATAATTTGGCTTTAGGGGAACCCTAAGAGCCAAGGGCATCCATACAGATGAGAGAGCAAAGCAAAGAATCGTCAAGGCTATTATGGGTGTGCATGGCAAAGTTCAGATGCGATAAGCGATCCGCAACTTGGTTTGCCTCGCGATAGACATGACAAATCTCGACTGAAGAGAAGGTACCCAACGAGATTAGACTGTCCGAGACAATCATTTCAAAGTCTCTCGTAGGCTTCCCAAGACCTTCTGTTGATGATGGTTAGATTGCCTCCTTCTATTTCCAAATCAGTTATGCGTAGTTCTAGTGCGGTCATGATACCTTTCCAAACCCCAAAGCTTTCAGCTCCCGCGACATAAGGGATTGGGCAAGGACCAGAGGTGGAGCTAGGGGGTCCTAGGGGGTCACGTGACCCCCCCCCCCCCATCCGACAAACTACCTAGGTGTATTTTCCTCATCGATAGCTTCGTTTTGATATATAATACGCCCTAATCCGACATCTGAGTAAAAAGTTATGAATGTTTGAAAATTACAGCAGTATTAATCACTTTAGTTTTATTTCAATATGCTATCATACTTTAATATTTTACTTAAATTGACATTCACATATTATAATTCATCTCGAGAGCTTCGAAACCACAGGTTATATTATTGATTTTGAGAATATGGTAAGAAGTTACGCACGTTTAAATTTTTTTATATCTAGTTATACATTATTACATGTTAATAATGCAATGTTTATTTATTGCGTTTTTTTTCTTTATTTTTCGTTTTTTATCCTTATTTTCGTTTTATATATTTGTAGTATTTTTGAAACCATAGGTGGACACTAATTTGTATTATTGAACACGTTGTGTTTTACGATTTTTTTCTCGATCTTGTTGTCGACTACTATGGTGACCCCCAGCTCAAAACTTTCTGGCTCCGTCCCTATCAAGGACCACACCCAAAGAAGGTCGGGGTTCCCATATGGTTTTTGATTATAAAGCCATAGGAGCCTTAGCCAGAGGCCGAAAGAGCTCCATCAAAATTACGTTTGTGTTTCCTAGTCGTTGGGGGTTTCCATTTTGTTCTTTTCCTCATTTGGGTTGTTTTCATTATGTTTGTTGATTGTGTTGTTGTCAAGGTCTTCGTTATTTTTTTGTGGATTTCCATAGTGATATTTGTTCTTTGATGAAAGACTTAATACATCTCACATCCAGATGAATATTGTCAAAGAGTATCTTGTTCCGAAAGTACCAAATTCTCCACCAGGCAAAGGCAAGCGTAGCTAAGCGATGTATGCCTATGTTATCTTTGATATATTGTATTATGTCGTTGAGGGCAGTAACTTCCGTGAAAGCATAGTCAGTGTTCATGTACAATACTAGATCAGTCGAGATTATTGTGTCTCTTGCAATAGGACAATCCCACATTAATAAGTGTGGAATATCTTCAAAACTGGAGTCACATTGTGGGCAGTTGGTCGGGATACCTAATCGTCGTGATGCTAGTTTAGAGGTGGTGGGTATGCCATTCTTTGAAATCTTCCAAAGGAGGGTTTTAATCTTTTGTGGGATATCCAGGTTCCAAATCCATCTCATGTTCGATTTTTGATGTTGTTTTATGCTACTCATCATATCTATAGCTGATTTGGTAGAGAACCAGTCATTTCTGCTCCATTTCCAATATAGCCTATCCATATGTATGTTCTTGGGCATCGATGTCATTTTAATATCGTCAATTACTTCTTTAGATAAGTTGTGTTCAACCAAGCTGTTCAATTTTTCAAGGTCCCAAGTCTTGTCAACGGTTAGGAGCTGCTTTACAGTTGTGGTAGTTTCAATTTGTTGGGGTTGTGACACCATAGATATAAGAGGCGCATTGCCTGTCCAATGATCCAGCCAGAAGTTGATGTTTTGTCCGTTTCCAATTGACCAGCGGGTTCCTTGCTTGAATAAAGGAATTAATTTAGTCAACTAGGTCCACTGCCAGAAAGTGGCCCCCCTTCTATTATAATTTAGAAGTTCTTGTTGCTTTAGATATTTTTCCTTAATTAGTGTTATGATAGCATCTATTTAGCGATGATTATAGAACATGTTTTCATCGAGTTTAGGGTCGCTGAGTTAAGTATTATATATATTTTTGGCCATTTTTGTTTAGTTTGGTAGGATCGGTGTCTATCGCTCGTTTGTTGTGATTTCAGGTGCTTTTGAGCAGTTTCGATGCCAATGAGAGAGCTAAAAGAGAATGACGAGCTTCGAGGTTTTTCGATGCACTCAGAAGGCGTCAAAGATGAACTAGGAGGGACAGAATCAAGGATGTGGAGCACCGGAATCGTGGTGAGCTTGGCAAAAGACAAAGAAGCAAAGAAAGCCAGACACTCGGCCGAGTGCCCTCAACACTTGAGTTGTTGTATGCTCGAGTGGGCTGCAGGGGCTTACAAAACTCAACACTCGGTCGAGTGCCATTAGCACTCGAGATATTGTATGCTCGAGTGGGTTATAGAAGCTAACAAAAGCCATACACTCGGCAGAGTGCCCTCCACACTCGATTAGGTATGGTCTCGAGTGGCTCTCAGGACTAGCAAAATTTCAACACTCAGCCGAGTGCCCTGGACACTCGAGATGTGTTATGACCCAGTGTCAATCCTGATTCCATTTTCTGCCGTTTCGTTTTGCATTATTTTTGAATTTTTCTGGTTGGGTCTTTTAAGGACGTCTTTGAGGGATAGAAAGGGGGCATCACCTGATAGTGTGGAGTCGATTTTGAGAAGGTTTTGAGATCTGTAATCGAAGACGGGATCGGATCTATCGAACTTTGGTAACTCTTCCACTTTATCAATGGTTGTTTTGTTGAATTTGATTGATTCAAGCATGGTTCATGTTATGGGTTGCTAGATTTCATTGTTCTAGGGTCGGGGTGACCCCGACGATGCAAAGATAGACTTGTGCTTAGTATTGTTTGAATGATATTTGATTCTATTTGGTGATTTAATCCTATCGCGCCATCCCTAGTTGACGAGAGTTGATTAGAACTGATTTTGGGGTTTGAAATCGAGAGACTAAGACCCCGAATCGGAACCTATATGGTGAATTTAGGCCGATAGGCTATTGGAACCATAGGATTAAGCCTGAAGTTTAGTTGATCGAAAGAGAAATTGAACTTCTTGTGGATCTCTAGATCGTCATAGATATTTTAGGTGATAATTGTATCGACTGAGACCGAGATGGTTATATCTGCACAATTATTACCTATAATTCTAAGCATGCAAAGGGTTGGTTGGTTGAGACCGAGAGGTGATCATTAACCAATTTAGACACATTCGCTTTGATTCCGAGCGGAGCTTTGCGATTACCTTGGACGATATACCTTCACATTTGAATTAGATATCATTCAAGCAAGAAAATATTTTTGGTTTATCGATGATGCATTGTTGGTAATCCCTTGTCCTAGAACGCTTTCCATATTTATATTTCTTTACACTTGATCTGTTTTCGTTGTTACTTTATACACAAACACTCTCAAATCTGCTTGTTTATTCTGAACTTGGTCGAACTAGCTTGAAATTACAATCGATACTCCTCTGGTCCTTGTGGATACGACACTTGATTACTACAACTGAATCTCATACACTTGTGGGTGTAGGTTTTTAGCCTATCATGTTACCCAAGGGTTGTTAGGTTCTGCTAATATTTTCCAAAGCAGTTTAAGCTGTAAGGCTTTGTACGTTCATGTCTTCTGATGTACGTAGACCCAATCCTCCATTGGATTTAGATTTGCAGCTGATCAATGGCTTGTGTTTTGGCCCCTTGTTCCAGAGGAAATTTCTATTTATTTTGTCGAGTTCTGTATGTATTGATTTTGGCAATAAGAAACATTGCAGTAGGTGTAGTGGTTTTGCAGATAAGGTTGTTTTTATTAGGGGTGCATCGACCAGTCTGGGAAAGGTCGTTAGTCTTCCAACGCTGGAGCTGAGCTTTAGTCGTGGTTATTAATTCCTCAAATTCTGCTTTGGTTGTGCAACCACTAATGATAGGACAACCAAGATAGTTCCCTAGGTTAGTTAACTTAGTTATATAGGCAATTTCTAATTCATTGCCGATAAGCTGTTTTTGGTGTCTCCGTTGTTAATCTGATGACATGCTGTGAGTGTTGCGGAGGCAAATATAACAATATCATCTGCAAAGGCCAAGTATGGAATTCTTGTTCCATTTCGCGTTATTTTTATTCCTAAATGACTTTGAGCTTTTGCAGATTGTAGTTGTAATCCTCTACCCAGGATCTCTGCTAGGATAGGAAATAGATACGGTGACAGCGGGTCCCCTTGTCGAAGTCCTCTTTGGGGGTTTATTAATTCCGTGGGCTCGTTATTTACCAACACCGAGTAGGTAACCGTAGTTATACATTCATTGATCCAACCCGAGAATCGAGGTGAGAAGCCAAATTTGTCTAATATTGAAAGCATAAATTAAGTTCCAATCCACTAAGTCAAAAATTTTTTCCTTGTATAGTTTTACTATCATCCATCCCGTTGATCCTTTTTTCTTTGAAAATGAATGAAAGATCTCATTTGCAATTAGTATATTGTCTTGTATGACCCTTCTTGAAGTAAAGGCACTTTAGAGCGGGTTAATTATTTTGGGGATTAATTTTTTCAGTCTGGTGGCAAGAATCTTGGAGATGATCTTATACGTGGTAGATAGACCTGTCAAACGGGTCATTCCGGTCGGGTTCGGGTCGGGTCACTCCGGGTTTCGGGCAAAACGGGTTCCGGGTTTTTCGGGTTGACTAGAACCCGGGTTTGACCGGGTTTCAGGCGGGTTCGGGTCGATTTCGGGTTTGTCGATTTTTTCTTTTTTAAATTAAAAAAATCATAATTTGATAATTTTGCTATAAATTTTAATTAAATATAAAAAAATTTAATTATATTTAATTATAAATCAACCGGGTCAACCGGGTCACCGGGTCAATCGGGTAAATCGGGTCAAAATTACCGGGTCAATCGGGTCACCGGGTCGAAACCCAGATTACCCGGAAAATTTCCGGGTTTTCGGGTTCGGGTCGAAAAAAATTTCCGGGTCTTGACCCAAAAATTACCGGGCGGTCGGGTCGGATTTCCGGGTCGGGTTTCATTTTGACAGGTCTAGTGGTAGATCATTGACTTATTGGTCTATAATGAGATGTGTTTGTAGGGTTTACACATTTTGGTATGAGTGCAATAAAAGTATGATTAGTTTGTTGGAGTATTATCCCACTAAGAAATAATCCTTTCATTGCCTTGAGGACAGCTGGTTCAATAATATGTCAATATTTATAAAAAAAAACCGCCGGAAAACCATCGGGTCCAGGTGATTTGTCATTTGCTAGGTTGAACACCGCCTTTTTAATTTATGAATTTGTAATATGGCGTGTTAGCCAATTGTTGTCGTCATCTATGATTTCCTTATTTATGCTATTTAGCAGGTTGCTTGAGTGATGGTCTCGTGATTGTTGGGAGTAGCGCTTTGAAAAGTCATTTCTGATGACCTCCCTTATATCATTTTCATTTGTTAAGGTGACCCCAGCTGCTGTCTGTATTGTTTTTATGATGTTTTTATTCCGTCTTCCTGTAGTTATTTTATGGAAGCATATTGTGTTTGTATCTATTGATTTTACATGTTTTCGTTTTGCTCTTTGACCCCAGTATTTCTTTTGGTAGGTTAAGAGGGAAGCATGCTTGGTGGAAAGTCTTTTTATTTTGTTTTCTATGTGTATGTTATAACAGTCGTACAACTTTGTTTGAAGTTCTTGAAGTTCTGTCTCAACTTGGTCAATTTGCCGGAAGATATTACCAAAGATGACCTTACTCCATGATTTTCTCAAGAATATTTTATTGTGATGAAAACATCTATAAGAAAATTGCTGAACTTCATATTCTAATTTAAAAATGGCTATATCAAGTGTATCTAGGAGAAATATTTTTCAATTTAACCTCTTATCTTATGTCATTGGGTCATAGGATAGAAAATCCTTTCGTTTGAGTACAAGTAGCACCGGTTCATGGTGCATATAGCCTCCTCGAACCGAAATATCGAATAGGGTAATAATGGTGGATCCGTAACGGCTGAAAAATGGGTCCATCTACGACTCCTATAAACAATACCGTTCGGTAAACAATACTCCGTTCCGTAAACAATAAAATTGACATCATCCGGTGATCCGGATATAAAAATGCAACCAGGCAACTCTTGCTGGGCGCTTCCGTTTGGTTCGCGCAAATAATAAGCGGATCTCCCGCCGACGAGGTCCTCCGGCCCTCTTTCTCCCTCATCATACCCCCGCCGTCTAGGGTTCCGGCGATGGGCCCTCGCCCCAGCTTACAGTTCGTCGATGGCGAAAAGGTATGTCTTTCGCACTTGAGTATTTTATCTGACCGCACCCCAATTAGCTCTGATTGAATTGCAAATAGCAATCGAAGCAATGTTGTGATTTCCCCAATATGATGTTTCGCCTTGAGCAGTAATTGTGATTTCTCTGGTACTAATTTTGCTCAAGCTTGCCGGCTTTCGTTCTTCTTCCTGTTACACTTCTCACCGGAATTTGTGGTGATTTGCTCGCTTAAATTGTCTTTCTCCCCTCGAGGAAGACTTTGAATCTTTGGCTTATTACATGAATTTTGGAGTTCTGTGTGATTAACTGTTGGTGTTTTTCATCGTTGGATCAGTAGTTAGTTGAATCTGAAAGCATTAAAGGCATGCGCTACTGCGATCTCGTAGTTACTGGGAACAACCAAAGATGGCCTACATCGAGCTTTAAGACTTGTTTGATTGATGGCCTGTAAGACTTATCAAACTAGTTGAATCCTACATTAATTATTATTTGGATAATATAACAGCTAACACAATTGAAGAGATTGTCCTCGAGTCCTTTTCAGTGTTTCTAAATAGAGCATACCATAGTTATTTAGATTGTGGAAACTTCTTTCTTTTTATGGGTGGTTGTTGAATTAATTGAAATCTTCTGTAATGTGATACAAGGACTAGTGAGTTATTGATGCTAAATGGCACCCAAATTGCTATATACTTCCTTTGGATTTTATTGATAACATAGGAGTTGTTCCTTATTTGCAGTAATTGTTTACTTCTGAATTGAATTATGGAGTTTTCTATTTGTTCCAACTTGTGTTGAATGTTGATTGCTTAGAGTTAAAGCTGGGGGTCATGCTTTCTGACAAGGATAATACCTTCATCAATGCAGACAACTCATCTGTTTCTTCATTTATTGTGGAGCTTTGTACATCTTATACTGAGCATGTGGCACCAAGCATTGAATATTTTTAATATTCTTGAAAGTCACGCTATATCATCTGGATTATTGAAGAAGTACAGTACATTGGATGTAAGTAAGCTGAATTACTTGGCTATTGTGGTCGATAGCGAAGATGCTCACGATGCCCCAAAAATCATTGAGCTGTTAGATTTGTTGGCTAATATTGGTGTGAGGCACGTTTGTCTCTATGATATGGAAGGTATATCTTGTATTACTAAGGCCGTCTTGTTCTTATGACGTCTATTGCGTAATCATTAACTGATGAAGCTATTTCTTGATGTTACCATTTAGGAGTGCTCAAGAAATTGAAGGAGGTTATCATAGAGAAGTGCAGTGCAACATCATGGCAGGTAATCAAGCTTTCCCTCTGCAGTGCAGGAATTTGACAATTAGACTAACAATCAGACTTGCAAGAAAGAAAATTATTGCAAAGAACGAGCTTCGTTAGATAACAGTGTATTTACTTAAAATTGCTCATAAATAACAAGAAATCTGGAATCATGGTAAAGGTGATCCACAACTCCTTTTTGAAAGAACTCAAAGAAGCTCCAAAAACATGCTTATTGTTACCTTTCAATCAGTGTAACTTGGAAATGCTGTCATGGATTTATATTTCAAGAAACAATTTGGCTCTTTTTTTTTGGCATTTTCCCCCCTTTGATTTTATCTATCCCTTTTTCTATACTGTGTTTCAATTTATCCTTTCTATATAAGTAAAATTGTGATATCTATTAGGGATTTAAGTATTTAACCTTATATCTTGCCAATTCTGCCCAAAAATTCACCAAATAAGGCTTCTCACTGATGTAGCTCGCTGATACAAGTGAACCACTTCTTGACCCAAACCAATGGACTTTGGAGTTTGCTTCATTTTCCGATGGGAAGGAAGCGGTAGTAAGAGCTGCTAATCTACTTTCCTTGAAGCATCTCAAGTTGAAAGAGCAGGGCGAAGATCAAGAAATTCCGAAATTCACTGAGAAGCTTTTGGATGATGCTCTGAAAACTATTGGTTTGTTCCATCTCAAAACTACCTTCATCCTGTTTTACTAGCCCCATCTTGGTTGTATTATGTCTCATATACCATGTACAGACCTTAATTTCTGATTAATCTTCTTTTGTTGGTAGGTTGCAGGGGTCCTGACCCTGACCTCTTATTAGTTTATGGACCTGCTAGATGTCATCTTGGGTTCCCTGCATGGAGGATGCGATACACCGAGATTGTGTAAGTTAGCAACTGATTTTGTTGTTGTTGTGTATATGGATAGAGATTGTGTAAGGTAGATGATGACTACTTATGATGATGTGTATATGGATAGGATGCATTGATTCTTTCTTGGCTCAAGACACCTTTTACCAATATAGAAACATTTTAATCTGTAAATTGTTGTGTTAAACCAGTAGTGTAGATTCGATTTGTTGTGGTCAATTATAAGTTATGACCTGTTTGCTCTGCTGGCCAATGAAAAAACTTATGACTGGAATTTACTTTACCTTTCTGTTTCACAGGCATATGGGACCATTGAAATCCTTGAGTTACGGTTTGCTGCTCAAGGCCATTTTCAAGTTTACCACAGTCCGACAGAATTTCGGTAAGCTTATTTCATATTAAAGCTGATCTTTGTTCTTCTCCAACTTATAGGCAAATGCCATGTCTTTTTAGTTTCCTATGGTTAACAATAGCATACAAAATTTATGCATGTTCTGTTACAAAGAAGTGCTTGTTCTCATTGATCCCTTTCCAAAGATCTTCAAAATTTGCTCGTGTTACAGATTAGAGTGATAGAACAGTTGTCCTGATTTATTTTTGCAACTGCTGTCCCGTCTCAGGTACGTAAAAGCAAATGCAACTGTGCAACTAAGGTGAATTCCTTGTTGCGCAGAGTGAAAGGAAATGATTTCGCTGTGGAAGTTGGGTGCCAATGGTATAGCCAGTAAGTTACTTGTCTTTGTTTCCTCGTTCCCTTCTTGCAAAGACATCAAGAAGACCGACTATGAGTGTAGCCCCCCGTCTCTGCCTCTTTATTGCTTAGACAGTTTTAGTGATTTAAATAGATGTCTTCTCTGTAAACTCTAATGTATTGTATGCTGCATCACCTGTGCCTGAATTATCAATCCCAATAAATTGAAAATATTTATCTATTTTTTCAAGAAAATAAAAGCTACTGGCGATGACAGTCTTAATTAAATTTTAGTTTGCACTCAAAACCACTTTGATTAGCGATTGTCTCTGCAGCAGATAGGTTGGCTGTCAATTTTCTGCAACTTTAACCCGACAATTAGCCTACTGTTGTGCTGCGTAATAGGCAATTGTGCAAACGACAATACGCATCTTTAAGCCTAAAATGCTTAAGAGAGTTTACAAGGTGGTTAGAATGGGAGAGGTGTACAAACACGGCGTAGCTGTACAGTTTCATTTACTTGTCGTGTCACATCCTTCACATGAGTGGTTGGTGAATCATGATTCGCGCATTTGGCATTGCGTGGCGCATCCCTTTCTCTCCACCAGCAAGCACAAGTGCCCCTTGGCTAGGTTTTATCTGATCATAAAAACTCAAAAACTGTTAACAGAGCTTCAGCATAACAGTTCATTGGCATCCAAAGCAACACCACCTAGCAATAGCAGTTTATACACATCTGAAAAAGGGTTCCAGATCATACATTTAAGCTTCAACATCCAAGATAGATAATGACTAACAAAGTAACAAGCAACCAATTCATCAAATGGATGGATCAAATCAATAGCTTCCAAGGTCAAGAATTGAGATATATAACATGTTGAGTTACATCAGAAGTTCAGAACCAACCTGCTACCCAACTAATATGATTTGATTCCATAACAGACACGAAATTCACGAATGAATAATACTCCCTCCGTCTCGAAATAGATGTCGTTTTAGCTCTTTAGTTTTGTATCAAAATAGATGTCGTTTTAGGTTTTCTAGGTAGTGGATAGTAATGATTTGTATTGATTTGTGTGTTGTTGACTTTTTTAAAGGTTTGATTGGTTAAAAAATGTAGTAGGTAATAAAATTAATGAAAAAGTTAGTAGAATGATGATGTTGATTGATAGATTAGTGTTTTTATTAAAATTTGTGCATAAGGCTAAAATGACTTAAATTTTGAGACGGAGGGAGTAACAATAGAATCCATAAAATAGCCCCAATTTTCCGTTGAATCAATTCATAGCTTAATGCCTTAATCCAGGAGAGTAGATGGCAATATGTCATATCATATGACAGCTATAGTTAAAGTTTGAAGCTTTAAGTGTGATGTTAGATTTAAAATAATTGATAAGACTTGTAAATAAAAAATTGATTTTCACCGGAAAGGACTAGGAAATTTTCTTTTTTTTTTAAATAATTCATATATATTATTAATAAGTATAAAATTATGTAAATAAATTAATATTTTATATAACTTTTTGCTCTTTAAATGAAAGACCGTCAAAGCATACAACAAAAAATAGAAAATGTGCAATACAACAAGCAAAAATACACCCAACAAATGAGAATCTAGGCAAGACTAAATCTAGCGCGTTAGGGACGTAGACTACGGACGAAGCCAAACACCATCTACAGACAGTACCGCTGGCTAGTGATACATCAGGAATTCGTGGGCAGTGAAGGCGAACCTCCACGAAGCTGTTTCCCGATAACGGAGTTGCCCCGTACACTTCTCAACCCCAACCAGTCCCGAATCCGATTGTCAAAACCTTAACGAAGAAGAATAACTAGACGCATCAAAGCAAAACATAATTTCATAGACGTATTAATGTATAATATGAAATTAAAAAAAATTAATACAAATGAAAAAATATATATTGCATATATAAATAGTAAAACAATACAGTACTATTTTTTTTTAAAAGAAGGGAATACAAGTATTAAATATCCCTTTTTTAATTTTTTTTATATTAATTATTTAATATATTGCGCTTGTTTGTTATTTATATTGTACTAGTTTAGTACCCACACTATTGTGCGGTCTATTTTTTAAAATTAATACATTTAATATTAAAAAAATGTATAAAAAATTTCTGTAAGTAAACTTTAAACTCTAAATAGCCCTCACATCTAAACATTGTTAATTATTATATAGTTAACGGTAAAAATGAAATCTATGGGAGCCGATCTTTACCTTTATATCTTTCAATTTGCAATTAATTACTATAGACATATATGAAATCATAACCACCTATCGGCATATATTAATTATCGCCTTAGACTCTCCTAGATTTTTTACGACATATATCTTAAAAATAATCGGATATGTGGGATAATAATTATAACCACCGAATAAGTGGGATAAATGAGATAACAATCAATTAATACTTTAATTTTCAAAACTAATTCTTTTTTATTATTAATATAATTAATCTAATTAATATAATTAATCTAATTAAGTAATGAATCCTAAATAAATAAAAAGCTACTTTGACGTAAACGACTTCTCCTTGAGTATTATACTATTGATGTTTTGGACTTTTGGGGGTTCTCATCCGCCTACTCGTCAGGATCAGCATCTCGAAAATCAGACTTGGATGATCTCGAATTTCTATTTAATAAAAAAAATGTAAAAGTGGATGATGATAAGTTTGTTGACACGAAAGTGTTGATCGATGAAATCTCCCGCTAATGTCAGTTCACAAATATTTTATTTTATTTTATTAATTCATCCATATCGATTTGATTATCGCGGTGACGTGTCAGGCGTGTGACTGATATTCACTTCATATATATTCGATTCCCGCATCTTTGTCTGGACCTCCCCGAAAGAGCCCGATCATCGTCCTCTTCGAACCACAGCTTCTCTCTCTCTCCGTCCGCCATTGCAGCGACCTCGAAGAAAATGTCATACAAAGCCTTAAACGAAGTCACGGTCTCCGACATCGAAGCTCAGGGGATCCCTTACCGGTCCGCCGAGCCGATTCACCGCAAACTCTCTGATATCGTCCGCGCTCACGGGCCTGGCTCTCAATTGACATGGCGGAGCATTTCCAGAGACCTTCTCCGGCCCGACCTCCCCTTCTCCTTTCACCAGATGATGTATTATGGCTGCTACAAGGACTTCGGCCCTGACGCCCCTGCTTGGCTCCCTGATTTGTGAGTCCTGAGACGCACTTCTCTCTTATCTTGGAATTGACTCCATTTGTAGGTGTTTCATGCTTGCTTTGGTTAATTGGGGATTTTGTTTCTGTGTTATCACTTAATTTGGTTTTTTGGTCCTTGGATTATCAGACCATTTGAAAACTGGGGAGAAACAATGAAACTGGGAGAAGCCGAATAATTGTATACCCTAAACCTGATTTTGACCCTGAATTTCAGTGTTGGATTTGGATCAACCGGTTTGGTCAGTTATATCAATATCATAAAAATAATTTATACTCCTGCAAGCATTTTAATAATCAACAAATATATTACTTTAAAAAAATGGGGCTATCTACTGATTGGGTTGTCCCAACTTCGTACCCAACTGACATTGCGGTAGATTGAGGGCATGTGTACATAGAGGTTTTTTTTGGTATACGGCCTTGATGGCCTCTTTACACTATACACTATACCCTTTGTTATGGACCTTATAGTATGGTCTACGTCCCTTTTGTAACTATATATTTACTTCTTTAGACTCAAAGTGATAGATGGCTTGATCAACAGAGGTAGTTGTAGCTGAGCTGCCATTATTAACTCTGACCTTGAGCTTGACTGAGATTGTGGCTGGAACTATTTTGCAAGCTACATGCTCATTTCTATATTAATAGCAATTTGATTTGACTTACCAAATTGATTACTGATTTGGGGATGTTCTATTTATTTTCTTTATGCAGTATCTGTCTTTCTCTGATGAAGATCCTAATTTATGACTGGGTTGGTTGGTTGGGTTGCTTGTATATTCTTGTGTAAATCGTGTAAATAACTGAAGTTCTTGCTGTAGTTGTATTCTACTTAGGCGGGAGTACCCAAGTTAAATTATCTGGACTTCACAGTCACTCTTGCTGGATTGATATATGGATTTTGATCTTAAATGGACCATCTTTCTCATGATATGTGAAGGGAAAGTGCAAAATTATCCAACATTGGCCAACTTCTGGAGAGACGCGGTAAGGAGTTTCTTGGTTCCAGATACAAGGATCCTTTATCGAGCTTCTCAGATTTCCAGGCATTCTCTGTCGAAAACCCTGAGGTATGCTGATCTTTCTTTGTAATAATGTTCTTTTTAGGTTTCAGATTGCACTTAACTTTTTGATAGTTTTTTGTAATCTGCCTCCTGTTTCTGATCATCTCTCCTTATGTTAGTCAGGTTTACTGGAAGAGCATACTTGAAGAGATGGAAATTTCATTTTCTGTTAACCCTCAATGTATCCTACGTGAAAACTCAGCTTATCCAGGAGGTCAGTGGCTTCCAGGAGCATTTTTAAACCCTGCAGAAAATTGCTTGAGTCTGAAGAGAAAGAGGAACTTGAAGGATATTGCTGTTATCTGGCGTGATGAAGGAGAGGATGATTTACCAGTGAAGAAGATGACACTTCAACAATTTCGCAGAGAGGTGTGGTATGTTGAATTTACTGTGCATCTCTTTAAGGAAACTAAATGGGACATGTTGTAGTGCTAGGGGCTGCATTTTTCTTCTGGATTATGATTGGTATTCAAGCTTTGATACTCTAATTTCTGAACATATGTTTGCACCTTTCTTTTTTTCTTTTTGTTTATTTCTTATTGAAGAATATGGTTTTACCTTTCTGTCTAAGTTTGCCTACAATTAAGTCTGTAAATGTAAGTTGACAATTAGATGTGCAGTTATTTTTCTTAGCCGGAGAAAATGGACTCTGAAATGGTTTAGCACCATGTTGCAGGTCTGTAGCACATGCACTTGATTCATTGGGTCTGCCTAAAAGATCTCCAATAGCAATAGACATGCCAATGAATGTTTATTCTGTGATCATATATCTAGCTATTATTCTTAGTGGCAATATAGCAGTGTCCATAGCAGATAGCTTTGCTCCAGCTGAAATTGCAACAAGACTGAACATATCCAAGGCAAGGGTCATCTTTACTCAGGTAATCCTACTTCATCAAATCATCTCAGACCGATGAATGGTCATCTTTTAAATTGGCACAAAAGTGGGTACTGCTGTCCCGCATTCTCTTGTATAAACCCAAATAATTGAACTGTTTTCAACTACTAACCTGAATCAAAAACAGCTTTGAGAATGGTTACTGGTCTGCTTTTGTTGCATAATATGTTGTTTTATGGTACTAGTAAGTTTAATATGATTGTTGCATTGGTTTATTACTTAACTTACATGCTTTGTAATGTTTTTTTAGGATGCAATTGTACGTGGTGGTAAAAGCATACCCCTCTACAGGTGTTGTTCATTAAACTACCATGAACTCTTCCTTCTCATTTCTCCTTTTAGTTGGTCGTGTTTCTAACATTTTGTTTTGGTAAAAAATTTCAATAGGAGAGTTATTGATGCCAAGTCTCCTCTGGCAATTGTTCTTCCTTCAAACGGCTCTCAGATTTCAACAAACTTACGTGATGGTGACTTTTCTTGGCATAACTTCCTAGAAAGAGCAAGGACTTCAAAGTATTTCTCTTTGCTACCCTCCTACAAAAAACTTAAGTGATTATATTTTTCTTGTTCTTACACTGTCTTCAGTCTTCACCTCTGTTTATTGTGGTATTGTTTTACTGAAGTTTCTTTATGCTGCAGATCAAATGAATATGTGGCTGTGGCGCAGCCTGTGGAGGCATTTAGTAACATTCTTTTTTCCTCAGGAACTACTGGTTTGTTCTCTCTCCCTCCCTGCGGGTGTGTGCTTGTGTTTGACTGTCCATGATTGTCCGCTTATGTCCATGTATGCATATAAGCTTGACATGTATGTATGTGCTCATGCGCATCCTAAATACTTGCTGAATGGATTACATTTTGCGTATCAAAATAGGTAGCTGCTTGGTTTTACATCTGTATGGCCTTAAAACATTTCACACTCTTACCTCTACATGTTTTCTTATCTTTAATCAGGGGAGCCAAAGGCCATTCCCTGGACTCAAGCTACTCCGCTAAAAGCTGCTGCCGATGCATGGTGCCACATGGATATTCATAAAGGTGATGTAGTTGCATGGCCAACCAATCTTGGCTGGATGATGGGCCCTTGGCTTGTTTATGCTCCACTGCTAAATAACGCTTCCATTGCTTTATACAACGGATCTCCTCTCAGTCCTGGATTCACCAAGTTCATACAGGTAGATTTCACTACTTTTGGACATTAGTTGCAAATCATTGGTGCAGAAAATAAAATGTTGTGTTTTAGTTTATGGTGAATGGTTCCATATGTTTTTATTTTACAGAGCTGCTTCCTTGACTTGCCCTTCCTCTTTTACAAATAGGATGCTAAAGTAACAATGTTGGGTGTAATTCCCAGCATCGTTCGGGCGTGGAAAAGTACAAATAGTACTGCTGGCTGTGATTGGTCCTCCATCCGGTATGCACCGAACTTTATGTTAGCTTACTTGCAATTCGAAGAAACTTATACATGCATCCATTGAAGCTAAACCTGTTTCAAATCATCAAATGTCAAAACAGATGTCATTTTCCAGTCCTATAGTATGAAATGGAGGCTTTTGGATCATGCTAACCAAATTTCCTTCTACTTAGTTTGAAGTTTACAGTGACATGTCTTGTTCTGTTAACTTCCTCAACACACTATGTAGGGCAGGAAAGTATATCAACCACAAAAATAGTTAATGTGCTAAACTGGCTTGCCCTAATTATTCGCTCTTTTTTTTCCTGGAACCAATAGCTGCTTTGCTTCTACCGGAGAGGCTTCAAATGTTGACGAAGACCTCTGGCTTATGGGAAGAGCTCATTACAAGCCTGTCATTGAGTACTGTGGCGGTACAGAAATAGGTGGTGGGTTTATAACTGGATCCCTATTGCAGTCACAAGTATTAGCTGCTTTCAGCACTCCAGCCATGGGTTGCAAGCTATATATCCTTGGTAGTGATGGTAATCCCATTGTAAGTGTCATTTAACCTTACATTTTGGATGAAGGAATCACCTTTCTCTATTCTCACTCTTGTTGGCTAGAACTTGCACTAGCCTGATTTTATCATGTAAAATCCAATGCTTGATCATCTACAGTTGTGTAGCCAAATCAAGCATTTTTTTTATGCCTTGTCTACCGCAATGTTTCAAATGCTTGTTATGAAGATCTAGAGTGTATTTTCTTGACATGAAACCTAACAAAACTTGCAAGTCCAGATATCTAAAGATTTGTTGTTGATCTGTAGCCAGAGAACACGGCTGGGACAGGTGAGTTGGCCCTTGGCCCCCTCATGCTTGGAGCTTCAAATACACTCCTAAATGCAAACCACTACAAGGTCTACTATGAAGGAATGCCCACTTGGAAAGGGAAGGTAAATAGTTTCCTTTACTCAGAAGTGAGTTTGGAGTTTGGACAAATAGTGGAGCTTCCTATGAATGTTATTTATTGTTTATTCATTCTGCAGATACTTCGACGACATGGAGATGTATTTGAGCTCACTCCTACTGGGTATTACCGAGCACATGGTAGAGCAGATGATGCCATGAACATCGGTGGAATCAAGGTACATGAAGATTGAAGCTTAGATTGTTGCGTGAATAATATTGGAGTAATCATAAACTCAATACATTACTTTATGATTAGTTACAAGTTAAAAAGTGTTGGGTATGAATGGGAAATTACTCCGTAAAATATATAAGGGAAAAAAATGTCAGAAAGGTCTTTGATCCAGCTTACCGAATTTTCTTTTTGATTTGTTTGACCAGGTAAGCTCGATAGAGATCGAACGCATCTGTAACAGAGTGGATAACAATGTCCTCGAGACTGCAGCCATCGGGGTGCCACCTGCTGGCGGAGGACCCGAGCAGCTGGTAATCGCAGTTGTTTTCAGGGATCCTTGTGCAACACCTGATTTGAGTAATTTGAAGATGTCTTTCAACTCAGCGATCCAGAAGCAGCTAAATCCTCTGTTCAGGGTAATAGTACCGCTAATTTTACCCCCATGATCCAACATTCATGTCTTTCTGATACAGTTTCAGGACTAACGATGAACCGATCTGGCAGGTTGCTAATGTCATACCTCATCCATCGCTTCCAAGGACGGCTACGAACAAGGTCATGAGGAGGGTATTACGACAGCAGTTAACACAAAGGCACAGGTTATGAGAATGCATTGGTTGGCATCAAGTGTCCTTGTATTCTTGCTGATGTGCAGTGTCTCTGTATCTTAATTTATTGTTCTGAAATGAAATAAGAGAGATTTTTCACAGCATGCTGAAACTGCTGTTTCTACTTGGTAAATGTATACTACATTCAAGTTTATATACAAGGAGTTCATTGAGGATTTCGACCAAACATTTCACTACACAAAACACGGAAAATGAGTGTATTTGATACACTAGCGAACCCGGTATTCGACAGAAGACGGATGATCAAAATGGTCGCCTCATTAGCAGCTAAACAAAAGATCCCATAAGCTACTACACAAAAGATAGGGCAGAGCACAGAAAGTTACTACAGGAAGCCCATGTCAGGTACAGCTGAAGAATACATTGATGGCGGATAAACTTGATTTCCCATTGTTCTGAATTCTTCCATCATTAGGGCATTCAATTTCAATATATAGTTGTCTGCTTGTCCAATTTTAGACACGTGCTTCTCGACTTGTTTGCACAAACAGCATGATGGTTGGCTCAAGAGCTTGTAAGCACACTTCTGTAACAGCGGAAACTGGGCACCATACTTGGACCATAACATAGCTGCAACATCATCATTTAGGAGTTTCAAAGTCAGATATTGACAATGGAAAAGTGCATACAGAGTTATTAAATAAATTGGCTGGCAGACTTACTTGGATGATTTGCATCAACTTCAGAGATTGAAATGTTTGCAAAAGGGTTGGTAGATATGGTACTGTAGGCCTCTATTTCTGCACCAAGTACTTCTCTTTCATCATCTTTGTATGCTTGAACAACATCGTACATGACATTCCAAACACACACATCATATAAGTTGGGGATCTCTTGTTCTCTCATCTGATATAAAATATATGCCGGGCTTAAATAGTCGGTGGCTACTTGGGCTTGAGCAAGCGGCCAGTCATCGAAGTAATTCCAAATCAGTTCATACTTTAGAGGATGGTGCTCACAGTGAGTCTTCAGCACGGCTTCTGCTCTAGCCATTGCCACTCCCAGGTAGCCAGCACTTGGAACTAATGTGTTCATGAGATGAGGTATCTCAAAAAGAGGGGCTAGGGCTTGTAGGAGCTCTTTCCCATCATTCCAAAACTCGTTGTTTTCAATGACTGCTGGAACACCAGTGTTACTCTCCAAGTAAGATCTTTGACCCTCACTAAGTTGTGATAGCCAAGCCTTGAGTTCGCCCTCCAGGTCCACAATGATAGCTAGACGGGTTAATCTCCAAGTAAGCTTCTTTTTCTTCAAAGTCTTGTAAAATTTGCCATACAAATCCGAAGAAACTATGTACTTGTAAACTTTATTTGATTTCATTATCAGGCCTTTCACCCACTTCGATTTCTGACAAATGTTCCTCCAAAACACTTCAACTTGTTGTCGAAAACATTTGATCTCGGCTCCATGTCTTTCCCTACAAAAAGCCACCGAGCTTTCAGTGGTATCACTAAGATCACTAGCTTGATACTGACATTCGCCTTTGTAAGAAGGATCATGATCAATAAATTGAATCACATCCTTACAGAAAGACAAATCTGGCACAAAATCTTGCAAGGCATTCCAAATATCATAATAGTTGAAGAATCGGTTCACTTGCTTCGACGGAGGCACTTCCACAAAGAAGAATCCCATAGGACAATATAATCCAAGCACAAGCTTCTGAGGGTTGTGAGGTGCAGAATCTTGTTTCAGGTTGTAGAACATCACTGAAAATCCCGTCGTCTTCCAAGATTGCATCACCATCTGCATATGTTGTTTCATGGCATGCTCAAATTTCCACAGCGATTTCTGTATAACCCTAGGGTTTTCGAGAAGCGCGCAACAGCGCTCACCGTCTCGAACTACACCTTCCAACAAGGTTCGAAACCGGGGGTAATTGGTAACATCGAGCGAAGGACACATACACATCAGGAAATTCACAAGCACAGTAGCAGAAGAGTCATCAGACTCATCACCGCTCTCATTTTCTGCCATTAAAACCTCGTTGTGGGCAGAATCGGAAGCCTCAACCTGACCTGACGCATCTAAGCCGTCATTTTCGGCAGCCATTGGTTATTTGAGTGTTGAAATCACTGTTGAACCATTAGAAAACCTAAAATCTGCTGTTATGATATGAAGCAAACGAACAGCAGATTACGGAGTGACAGAGTTACAGATAAAACTCACCTAGAAGTGAAATCGTTTGAAATTGAACCCGCAGGCACCGCCCCCCTCCACCGCACAATGATCGCCGCCCCTTACAGACTTCTACTTCAAGCCCGAAGTCGCAGCAAACTCCAAGCTTTCCAACTCCGCATTCGCTTTTGGTTTTTTTTTTTTTAATGCAAGGCAAATTTTTGGGTGGGTACCACCCTAGAGGCAAGAGCGTTATTTCTGAAGAGATCTTCAATCGGAGCGTTGGATCTCCAACCTGTGAAATTCGACTCTAGATCGAGCCGATTACCCTCCACGCAAACGAGGTAGAAAGAGATGACCTCAAAAGCGCGGCTGAAAGCGAGAATGTCGGAGATAATCATCTCGATTTCCCATGGACATATCCATCACCCTTTAGGACATTTATTGTCATAATGCAGTCACCCTCAACCTCAAGAGTCAAGACGCGTGAACCCTTCCTTTAGTGCTTCCGAGAGACTGTGGAGAAGGCCAAGAAGCTCCGCTTGCAACGCAGAAACTTGTCCGCAATCGTTCACGCCGCATGTCAAAGTTCTTCCTAGTGAATTATGAATCCGGCAAAGCGAGGATGGAAGCCTCGGTGAGAGGAAGTGGATGGAAGCCTCGGTGAGAGGAAGTGGATATTCAGAAACTACCTAAATGAGGGATCTTCAGAGATCACAGATACTACCTCGATCAACCCTATTACAAGATCGCATGACTGCTCCTCGTTCAAAACTAATCATGAACCAACGAGTCAAGGCTCCACAACACCGGAAAACCAATCAGCCCGGAGGCAAAACTGGGAACATAGTGAGAGAGTGTTTTCAATTTGCAAGAATAATTCAGATTTTTTTTTTTTAAAACCGAAAAGAATTTGACAAGCACAATCCAAAATTGTCACTTGTCAAGAGCATTCTCACGGATGATAGAACAAAGTTCTATATTGTCGTGCGAGGGACCGGAAAAAGCTAAGTTAAAGTGCGAGAGAAGATCCGCAGCTTGGTTAGTTTCACGGTATACATGACCGACCGACATGAAAGGAGCTGAAATAGCTTAGAGAGAGAAGAACTTCCGAAACGATCATTTCAATCTCTCTTGGGGGAACCAATTGCCTTTGAGGTTATTTATGACGGTGAGGTTATCACCTTCAATTATGATGCGCGTAAGTTGCATTTCCATAGCCATGTTTACAAATATAAACCAAATGGGAAGGGAAATTATTAAAAATATACACACACATGCTATATATGTTTTGATATGCTAATTATTTTTAGATGAAATTTGTGCTTAGGTCTTTTATTGTCACGGACTCTGATGGACGCGTTAAAAACCTATTTGGCTCCATTAGGGAGTGTTTGTTACTATCCACTACTCCTCTTTGAAGTATTAAGGAGGGTTGTTTGATTCCCATTAGGGTGGATTTTTTGCTACCCACATCTCTTCAGTCTTCAAGGTGGGGGGTTTCGGCTCCCTAAAGGAGGGTTGTAGGAGTAATATATAGTTTCGGCTCTCGAATGAGTGACGTTGTTATTAGTGATTTCAGTCTTTGGCTGGAGAAGTTGGGGCTCTCGGAGAGGGATTTCAGCTCCCAGAGGGAGAAGTTGCATCTCCGGATCGAAGGAGGGATTTTGGGCCTCAGATGGCTATGGAAGGAAGGCAAAGAAAGACAAGGCGGAGCATGAAGTGACAAGGAGGAGGGAAGCAGCCGATGTGATGTGGGTGATATAAGATGGCGAAGGAAAGGATGCGGAACGAGGGTGGGAGAGGCGGTGGAGGTGAAGGAAGTCGGATAAGACGATCATGCCTTCCCACATGACATCGATGACTTCAACAAAGGATGGAAACAGAGGGGTGAGAATTGTTGGTAGGTGTAAGATCCCAAGATTGATGTAAAGTTACCTCAAACCTGTACTCACAGTTAGTCAGTTACCTCAAGATTGTTGGTAGGTGTAAGATCCCAAGATTGTTGGTGGGGGTTCAATAGACTAGCTGTGCATGTATCACAGTTACCTCAATTAGAACCTGTACTCCACTAATACTAAAGTACAAGAAGCAACAAACAAAAAGAAGCAAAACTTCATCAAAAAGGCCTCAAACTAGCAAGCAACACCCAAATGCTCACCTGATCAAAGAATTAGAACAACAAATAAACAAGAATCTAAAAGAACCAGTTTCATCAAAGAAGAACAAATAGAAACACAACTAAGAACAGACCAAAAGCAAGTCTAACAATCAAGAGCAGGTAAGAACTCAAGAACCTCATAACACGAACCAAGAAATTGAGACAACAAAACCACCAAAGGTTAGAAAACTAAATCAAACCAACAAAAGCTAGTAAAACGTCAAAAACGCTAGAGAACAATGCTAGTAAACTAATGGAACCCATCAAAAGCAACCAACAACAATGACTCCAAACAGGCCAGTAAATAAAGCTAAGCAGAAAAAAGGCAAAACAGATAGCAAATAACATCACACCAAACTTGCAGCAGGACCAAAAAACATAAACTGAACAAGTTCAAATACAGGTTTGGAGCAAAATCAGGAATACAACCATAGCAAATAACAGCACAGTAGACTTGCAGCAGGACAGAAAAAAAACATGAACTGAGTTATTTGCTATAGTTTCCTTTACTCAGAAGTGAGTTTGGAGTTTGGACAAATAATGGAGCTTCCTATGGATGTTATTTACTTATTTAGCGTTTATTCATTCTTCAGATACTTCGACGACCTGGAGATGTATTTGAGCTCACCCCTACTGGGTATTACCGAGCACATGGTAGAGCAGATGATACCATGAACATCGGTGGAATCAAGGTACATGAAGCTGAGATTGTTTATGATTAGTTACAAGTTAAAAGTGTTGGGCATGAATTGGAAATTACTCTGTAAAATATAGAAGGGGAAAAATGTCAGAAAGGACTTTGATCCAGCTTACCGATTTTCCTTTTCGATTTGTTTGACCAGGTAAGCTCGGTAGAGATTGAACGCAACTGTAACAGAGTGGATAACAATGTCCTCGAGACTGCAGCCATCAGGGTGCCACCTGCTGGCGGAGGACCCGAGCAGCTGGTAATCGCAGCTGTTTTCAGGGATCCGGGTGCAACACCTGATTTGAGTAGTTTGAAGATGTCTTTTAACTCAGCGATCCAGAAGCAGCTAAATCCTCTGCTCAGGGTATGATCCAACATTCATGTTTTTCTGATAAAATTTCGGGACTAACGATGAACCGATCCGGCAGGTTGCTAATGTCATGCCTCTTCCATCGCTTCCAAGTACGGCTACGAACAAGGTCACGAGGAGGGTATTAAGACAGCAGTTAACACAAAGGCACAGGTTATGATAAGGAGTCATACGAAGATTTTGACCCAAACGTTTTGTTTCGTTACACAAAAGTACAAAACACGGAAAATGGTGTATCTGATGCACTAGCAAACCCATGTCAGGTACTACGCAACTAAACAAAATGGTTGCCCCATGAGCAACAGCTAAACAAAGATACCATAAGCTACTACGCAAAAGATAGGGCAGAGCACAAAAAGTTACTACAGGAAGCCCATGTCAGGTACAGCTGAAGAACACATTGATGGCGGATAAGCTTGATTTCCCATTGTTCTGAATTCTTCCATCATTAGGGCATTCAGTCTCAATATATAGTTGTCTGCTTGTCCAATTTTAGATATGTGCTTCTCGACTTGTTTGCACAAACAGCATGACGGTTGGCTCAAGAGTTTGTAAGCACACTTCTGTAACTGCGGAAACTGGGCACCATACTTGGACCATAACATAGCTGCAACATCATCATTTAGGAGTTTCAAAGTCAGATATTGATAATGAAAAGTGCATACAGAGGTGTTAAATAAATTGGCTGGCAGACTTACTTGGATGATTTGCATCAACTTCAGAGATTGAAATGTTTGCAAAAGGGTTGGTAGATATGGTACTGTAGGCCTCTATTTCTGCACCAAGGACTTCTTCTTCATCGTCTTCGTATGCATGAACAAGATCGTACATGACACTCCAAACACTCTCATCATCTATGTTGAGGCTCTCTTGCTCTATCAACTGATTTAAAATATACGCAGGGCTTAAATAGTTAGTGGCTACTTGGACTAGAGCAAGCGGCCAGTTATCAAACCAATGCCAAATCAGTTCAAACTTTTGAGGATGGCGCTCACAGTGAGTCTTCAGCACGGCTTCTGCTTTAGCCATTGCCACTCCTAGGTAGCCAGCACTTGGAACTAATGTGTTCATGAGATGAGGTATCTCAAAAAGAGGGGCTAGGGCTTGTAGGAGCTCTTTTCCATCATTCCAAAACTCGTTGTTTTCAATGACTGCTGGAACACCAGTGTTACTCTCCAAGTAAGATCTTTGACCCTCACTAAGCTGTGATAGCCAAGCTTTGAGTTCGCCCTCCAGCTCCACAACGATAGCTAGACATGGCTTCTTTTTCTTCAAAGTGTTGTAAAATTTCCCATACAAATCCGAAGAAACTATGTACTTGTAAACTTTATTTGATTTCATTATCAGGCCTTTCACCCACTTCGATTTCTGACAAATGTTCCTCCAAAACACTTCAACTTGTTGTCGAAAACATTTGATTTCAGCTACATGCCTTTTCCTATAAAAAGCCACCGAGCTTTCAGTCGTATCACTGAGATCACGAGCTTGATACTGACATTCGCCTTTGTAAGAAGGCTCATGATCAATAAACTGAAACACATCCTTACAGAAAGACGAATCTGGCACGAAATCTTGCAAGGCATTCCAAATATCATAATAGTTGAAGAATCGGTTCACTTGCTTCGATGGAGGCACTTCCACAAAGAAGAATCCCATAGGACAATATAACCCAAGCACAAGCTTCTGAGGGATGTGAGCTGCAGAATCTTGTTTCAGGTTGTAGAACATCACTGAAAATCCCGTCGTCTTCCAAGATTGCATCACCATCTGCATATGTTGTTTCATGGCATGCTCAAATTTCCACAGCGATTTCTGTATAACCCTAGGGTTTTCGAGAAGCGCGCAACAGCGCTCACCGTCTTGAACTACACCTTCCAACAAGGTCCGAAACCGGGGGTAATTGGTAACATCGAGTGAAGGACACATACACATCAGGAAATTCAAGAGCACAGTAGCTGAAGAGTCGTCATCGCTGGTATCATTTTCCGCCATTAAAACCTCGTTGAAGGCAGAATCAGAAGCTTGAACCTGACCTGACGCATCTAAACTGGCATTTTCGGTAGCCATTCCCCCTATAATCCCTATTTGAGTGCTGAAATCACTGCTGTACCACTAGAAAACCTAAAATCTGCTGTTATGGTATAAAGCAAGTAATTTCGGAAACGAATAACAGACGATGGAGTAAAGAGTTAAAGATTAAAACTCACATAGAAGTCAAATCGTTTGAAATTGCAGCCGCACGCGCCGCCGCGTCCACCGCCCGCCGATCGCCCTTACAAACTTCTACCGCAAGCCAGAAGTTGAAGCAAACTCCAAGCTTTCAGATTACGCATTTGCATTTTAGTACTACTTCGCTACCTCGTTCCTCTAAAACACTCGTCGAAACGGTTTTATTGTTGCAATATAACGAAGAACAAGAGAGTATGGAGGAGACAGGAGAGATTTCTATTCATGGGTCTCCTTCTTGGAGATTACAAAGCCATATATATAGGCCATACATCAATTGTGTCATCATGGTGGGAATTTCGAAGGTGAAAGGCAAGGGAGGTGGACAATCCACCATTAGTATTACAACACTCCCCTTTGGATGTACACCTCTTACATTACAAACTGTCTCGTTAAGAACCTCGCATAGAAAAACCCAATGGGACAAAAACTAGGACTAAGGGAAAAAGAGTACAGATGTCGTTTGATACGCTTTGATGATACTGCCTCGTTAAAAACCTTGTCAGGAAAACCTACTGGGACAAAACCTGATCGAAGGGAAAAAGAGTGCAGTGCGTATATTCTCCTCCTGAATTCAACATTCTTCTTGCAGCTTTCTCACTCTGATTAGCTCTTCAAAACCTTTTGGTAATTCCGACTTCACGAGCTTCTTGGTCGAGTCTAAATATTGTCTTCGATGTGTGCAAATGAAATGTCTTCATGTATCACACTCGACTTCGATGTAATTGAATTCCCTGTCTTTCGTGATGAGTTGCTTTCAATGCACAAATATAAGGTACTTCTGGACCTAGCTAGTGTGCTTTTCAACGTTTGATACGGGGGCTCTGATGTATAGATGGTGTATAAGTTGCCTTGTTAAAAACCTTACCTTGGAAAAACCCAGTGGGATAAAAACCAAGATTAAGGAAAAGAGTACAACGTTGTGTATAGTACTTCAGGACTCAATACACTGTGTCACCACTTGCACTATACTCTTCAAGTACTATAAGCACCCTTTGGCTTAATTGTGTACATATGACGAGGCTTTCATATTGATGCTTCGGGCATTTCAAATTAATCGATCATTTTCACTTATATTATTTTATAAATGATCAATTGGAGTATACAACTACTATGCCCGTCAATTACGATTAGAGTCGGTTCATTGACAACCAAAGATTATATCCACTGCTGGTGAATATGTTTTCATATCATCCACTACAAACTTTTATGCAATCTATCTTGCTATATATCTTACAACTTCATTTCGCTTATTGCGGTTTTGTATAAACACCCACTTAAAACCAATGATGTTATACTCTCCCATGTTGGAACTACGGGTCCAATAAAATCATTCTTAAAGAATTCATCTTTGCATGAATTTCTTCTTTTGATCTCTTTTACCATCATTTCGATGTTTCCATGAGCTCTTTCTACTTCCGGGGAGTCCTAAAGTGAAAGCCTAGTGATCTTCAACACTTCTGGTGTATTTGAGAATCACCTGATTTTTGTTGGTTTCGGAGTTACTTCTGGAACATCCAAATGAGTTAGCTAGTGCAATATACGTGACTTAGTCACTTTCTTGGCCTTAGTAAATGCATTTGATGGCTTTTTTCTAAACCATATAATTATCATTTGGTGTACATAAGTGTTGAACTTCTGGTTCACTTTTATTCATCCGCGGATCCCAAATGACAGAGAAGTTGCTTTCATGCAATCTCTTTCTTAATATATATAGTCTCATTTCCTCTCCCCCTAAATACCGAGCATTTGATCACCTTTATAAAGCTCGAGGTATTTGATATCATTAGGGACTCAAACCCCATGTATCATTCAACTTCTTTGTGGTCTTTTAGTTAATTGTGGAGGAGGCCTCGGAACATATACTCTCTTCTGGAGATAATTTGAGAGAAGTTATTGTGTCAAATTCGAAATGCAAAATTGCATGGGCCCATTTGACTAATGACTCTTCTAGGTCGTTGTGAGCTACTATGTGCTCCTCAAACATTCTCTACCTTTTCATATGACCAATGTGTTAAGGCATCTATATTGGAATAACATTGGTCCATATGCTGATGTTTTATGTTCACAGTTGTCTCATTGAACTCGGTCAAGAGACATAAGAGACTTTGCATTTACCCTTTATTATAGACGGTCCTGTTATTATTTTGCCAAGAGAACAAGCCGTACATGTATGGTCACCCTTATTGAGGATCTTCCGATCCTAGGATCTTCTAGTCCTTTTGGTGGGAATTCATGTGAATTTCAATGATCTTGCAAATCATCGTTTTACTTGAGCGACCAAATGCCACAAAGAATAAGATTTTATTGTCAAATAACTTCTGGTTAATGACATCATAAGTCTCAATGGTAAAACATTCTAACCATTGAACTTTGTACATGGTGATCCATTTATTTAATCATATGCCGTTAACTGGGTATTTTCAGAACTTCCGTTGGTGCCATACTATAGGTATGAAACTAACAACCAACTATATTTACCTTTGTTCATAATATTTTTCGGGACATTAGAAATTAACCGTACAAAGATGACCTAGTTATAAACCACAACAATAACTTTGGTTGCGCGCTTAACCATTACCTCTTTTACAACTTCTACAGAAGGGGCATGCTTCGGGTCAGGCTTAGAGGATCGTCAGGAAGTGGCCTTGTAAACCAGATCATATTTTGTGGTTATTTATATTGGTTATACTAACCAAATAAAAATAGTTCTGAATATGTCATAACCCATATTCCATGTACTTCTTCAAGAGTACAAATGTTTAAAATAAGATCTTATACACTTCTAGAGTTTATAAGAATATGAAATTAGAGTATTCAAGCTCTTATGCATGCTTTGATGAAAACTCACAATATGGTGCATTAAGGGAAATAATAATAATAAAACTATGTAAAATATAATAGTAAATAGTAAAGCATATTAAGAGACATGAATATCAACAACAATATTCTTAAATAAATAAAATAAAATCAATGTCACCTTCGAGCAACAAGAAAATTTTAACATAGATCTTCGAGACCTTTTTATCACCTACGTCAGGAGGTTGTATTCTTATATGTAATTTTATCGTTTACTGCGGGAAACTGATGGAGAAACATTAAGGATCAGCGTTGATTTGTTTCTCTGGCTATACGAATCGTCACTACAAGGACGACGTTTACCGGTTCATCCCTACGAGGGTGCGGTTTATCATTCATCTACTTCGGAAGATGTTCACTCATCTATTTCAAAAGATGTGTTTTTTTTTTCCATCTACTTCAGGAGATACGTCTATTCATTTACTTCGATCGGGAGATGAAGAATAAAAAATATAATATATAAATAAAAATAAATAAAACAGAACAAAAAGATAATCATTGATGCATCACTACAGGGATGAAAATATTTGGTTCATCGCTTAAGGGATGAAATTAATCGGTCTATCTCAAAGATACGATTTGTTCATTCACCTACTTCGGGAGATGAGAACGTTAATCTCTTTCGAGAGATGTACCCGTTCATCTACATCGGGAGATGAGACGATTTCGTTCATCTACTCCGGGGGATGAGGAAAAACAAATATAGTTTAAATAAATAAAATAAAATAACATACATATGAATTAAATAAGCATCAATAATAAATAGAATTTCATCACTACGGGGATGAAATTTATCGGCTCGATCATCTCTGCGGGGATGAGATTTATTAAACACATTGAGTGATTTATCCGCTTCAGGAAATAAAGTTCACCACTTCGGGGGTTCATATGACTTATGTCTACACATCAGCTTCGGGGATGTGTTCATATACTTCACAAGGGCAAAATATCTAACCCTGAAAGTTTGGATCTTTTCTGTAATAATCAGAAAACTGTAGGCTGATATGCGACTTTTGAAAATTTCAGGGATGGATTTGTAATTAAACCAAATCTTCAACCAATTGATTCGGCTTCTTCATCTGTCTATAATAAATCACCAAATTGATTCGTCTCCAGAAAAGTGTAAGCCTTGATTCGTCTTCTGTTGATTTTGCAGAGCGACGCCGGAACAGGAATCGATAGGCAACTCCTCCCCTCGACGGCTATTGCCACCACACCTTGGGTGCCGCCGATTTCTGGGAGCAGATCGGTGGATTGGGCGAGGGTTTGCGCGGAGGTCGTCGGCGTCGCCTACGAAGGCAGAACTAGATCGCCCGCAGCGGTGGCGGTTTCCGAGGAGAAGACAACGGTGCTCTTCTTCTGGGCTCACCACCGGCCGATCCCGGCATCGAGGACCTGCATCTCCTAGATCATCAGAATGACCAACCGCCCCGACGTCCTCCTTCAATTCAAAAGCAATTGGAACAAGCAAACAAACAAAAAAAAAAACAACTGACAAAAGTAATTGGAAGTGATGAAAGAGAGATGAAAGGGGCGTCAACAAGGAGCCTCGGGAAGGCTTCAGTCTCCACAGGTCAATGCAATTTCAATAACCCTGCACAATTTAAAACAAGAACACCAAAACAATCCGACGTGCCGCTAATGCCAAGGACGGGGAGCCATGGATGCGGGCTGGCGATGACGATCGCACGTCGATGGCTGCGAGGAGGCGTTGGCCGTGGAAAAAGACCGATGTGAGATCGATGAGGCACCATCTGAGCGCAGGACTCCGAGATCTCGCATATGGATCTCGCCTCCACCAGACACAACACCAAGCCTTGAGAATTTGATCAAAAAGAGGTTTCATCTGTCGCTTTCCATTTGCAGACGCCCGATTCGTCGAGTTTGAGGGCTACCTTGAGGGTTCAATCTTTTCGCGATCATAAAGATCTTCCTTGTGCGTCTGTATAGGAATCATACAAGTAAAGGGATTAAAGAAATCCAATCGAGCGGAAGAGCAAGCACAAGGATGATCATATAAAACAAATATAGTAGATCAAGAAAACTTCCTTTTTGCACTGTCTGTTGGCATATGCTAATGAAAACATTGGAGATCAAAAGGGGATCAAAAGAAGTATTGAACGGTATTGGTTCAATTCATGTGGAGACAAAAATAATGGGAGGGTATAGATCAAGAGCGTGATCTGAATTTTCTTCTTCGATTCGAGTCGATCGTGCTGATAACGTGTTGTAATATAACGAAGAACAAGAGAGTAGGGAGGAGACAGGAGAGATTTCTATTCATGGGTCTCCTTCTTGGAGATTACAAAGCCATATATATAGACCATACATCAATTGTGTCATCATGGTGGGAATTTCGAAGGTGAAAGGTAAGGGAGGTGGACAATCCACCATTAGTATTACAACATTTATTTATTTATTCGATTTTTCTATCCTTGGGAATACGTTGAGAGAATGAAAGAGGTGAAGATTGAAGAGACCAAAAGAATCACATATCGATAATATAAATAAAAAACTTTAATATATAAGCTAGTGGCTCCTAACGTTAATTGATTTTAGGATGGAACACCGCTCAGCTTATGTACTAGGATATTAGCGCATGGGCGCACGTATGCACACGACCCCCGATCCCGAGTCTCAACAGATAAAAAGAGAGAGTCGGGCTAGCTATTAGCGCATGGGCGTACATATGCACACGACCCCCGATCCCGAGTCTCAACGGACTTCAATATGGTATCAGAGCGAAAAAACCAAACGACCCGACTCTCGATCCTGGGCTAGCTAAAAAGAGAGAGTCGGGCTCTCAAAAAAAATGAGATGCTAGACCCGTTATCCGAGTGCAACTAGAGTCGCGAACGGCCCGACTCTTGATCCTGGGCTAGCTAAAAAGAGAGAGTCGGACTCTCTAAAAAGAGAATGAGATGCTAGACCCGTTATCCAAGTGCAACTAGGGTCGCGGCTTGAGAATGAGATGCTAGATCCGTTATCCAAGTGCACTTGCGGGGGCTTGGTTTTAGGATGGAACCCTGCTCAGCTTATGTACTAGGCTATTAAGCGCATGGGCGCACGTGTGCACACGATCCCCGATCCCGAGTCCCAACGGACTTCAGTAGAATAGGATAAGAGGCTAAAAATAGAAATATTTTTGAAATTTAAATGATTTTAGCCATTTTTAATACGGAGTAATGTTTTCTTAGGGTCTATGCATCTACATATAGGGAATCTTTTCTAATATGGGTTGCTTATCCTATGATCTTGGGGCATAGGATAGAAAAACTGTTATTTATTTATTTAAATAGGGATTATATTCATAGATGCTTTTTATTTTGTTCAAATGTTTACATGTACAGATGTACTATATTTTTTACATGTTTTTTTAAGCTCCATTGATTGTTTTAGGGTGTGTAAATATACACATTTGAATATTTAAGGGTGTGATATGCAAATTTGAGCACATATCTCTCATGTGTATACATTTTTACAAAAAAAAAAGACGATTTCATTGGTTTATTTTTTTATGATTTTATTTTCCTTTTTGTTTTACACATTTTGTGATAATGTGTAACATTTTAACCAAAACCATGATTTATCTCATAGGGTTATAGATTTTTTGGAAGATGTTAAAGATGGTTTTTTCTTTATAAAAAAAGACGACCGAGTGTTTGGTAGTTATAACTTATAAGGTTTGTAAATGGCTATTGAGATAAAATGTGAAAATACCTTTTCTTTTATCATTGCTTTTGTTGCAATTTCGCTTATATATTTTCACGAACCATGCATATTCATGAACCAGGAAAACCTTACGAACCAAATGCCCATCGTGGTTGATCTCATCGCTTATGGTGGGATTAAACCAACTGAAGAGAAAGAAAGCAAGACAATGAAAATTGACAAAAAGAAAGAGAGCAAAGTAAAAAAAGAAATGCTTGACAATGACCAAGACAATGAAAAAATAGACTCAAGAGATTTACCTCCCAAAACAAACAAAGTCGAAACCCAAAAAACCATTTTTGCACAAATGAAAATAGAAAGCATGACCTCACACTATAAATTGTATCCAGGATGAAAGTTTGCTCGTGGAATTGTTGTGGAATTGGAAAAAGAAATAGATGGACAAATATTGAAACCCTCTGCAAAATCGAAAACATCCAAATTCTAGCCCTTTTGGAAACTAAAACTAATGTCCAGCCCCTTGATGCAATTTGGAAAAAAGCCGGGTTTGACTCTATCTACTTCTCCCCGGCTGTCGGTAGGGCTGGAGGGATAACTTTTGCGGTTTGTTTTGTTTATGCCCCTCCTCAAGCTAGAGATAAGGTCTCTTTCTGGCCGTTCTTGACATCCTACATTCAGAACCAGACAATACCGATCATTCTGATGGGCGATCTCAATGAGATTCAATGCTCTAGTGAAACGAAGGGCGGTATTTCTCCTCACCCTTCCCGCTTTGATATCTATGAAAAGCTCAATGTAACTTGCTGGATATTCCCTCATGTGGAAATGTTTTCACATGGAGAAAGAATAAGACGGATGTGAACAATATCTAAGAAAAGCTGGATAGAACATTGATACAAGATCAAATACTTCAATGGTACCCAAATATCGCTACAAGGAACCACGCATTCTCGACTTCGGACCATTGCCCAATTTCTGTACAACTCCAAACGACTGGTCGAAGAAAGGCTAGACCTTTTAAGTTTGAAAAAATGTGGCTTTCTAGGAAAGATTACAAAAACATAGTCTCTCAAGCATGGAGAACGAACTATGAGGGCTCCTACATGTTTAATGTAATGAAAAAAACTCAATTGTTGAAAAGACTTACGAAAGAATGGAATAAGAAAACCTTCGGTAATATCTTTAGACAGTTAAGGGAGACAGAAGAAAAATTACTAGAACTACAAAAAGACAATAGCCAAGGACGACAAAATGATAATAATAAATGACAACAACAACTAATAAAGAAAAAAGAACAACTACTTAATTATCACAAACAATACTGGAGCCAACGCGCAAGGACAAAACACTTGAAACTATCGAACTCAAACACTGGATACCACCACAGAGTTGCGTCGGGAAGAAGGAATAGAAAAATAATAAGGGAAATTAGAACACAAGAAGGCATAGAAATAACCGGCGAGGAAAACATCAAAAAGGAAATCAAAGACGATTTTGAAAAAAGATTCAAAAAAGAAAACATCAACAACAGATTACTCTAAGAGTATCTACTCCTAATAGACAAAGAGATCACGACAGAGGACAACAAAAACCTTACAAAAGCGGTTGATATGCGATATATTCTATAGCGCATTTAGTAGTTTTTGTCATCATTTACATGTCATTGTGAGAGGTATTTGTGTGAACTTGGTGATTCGGAACCTGTTGAAGAAGTTGAAGAAATCAGGCAAGTTACAGAAGAGCTGAAGTGAAGAAGTTCGGAAGCAGCTGGAAGGCTGGTGAGTCTGGCGCGCCCGCGCTGCACTCGACGCGCCCGCGCTGCTACCCGGCGCACCCACGCTGCTAGGAGGAAGTGGCCGCGTCGATTCACCGGACAGAAGAAGCAAGTCAAAGGCTGGCGCGCCCGCGCTGCTACATGGCGCGCCCGCGTCGGTCCCTGAAGACGGATTCTTATCCGATTTTTCCTATCTTATTAGTTTTAATATTATATTTTATATTTTTACGGGATGTTAAACCCGATTTTATTAGGTTATATTATGGCCGAGAAGGCAGCAGAGAGAAGGAGGTTATTTTCCAGAGACGTATTTTCCCTTTTCTTCATCTCACAAACCCTATGGAGAACTAACTCTCCTTTGTTACACTTGGTTCTTTGAAGCCTTCAATTGATTTGGTTGTGAGTATTCTACTCTTGTTTGTCCTTTGTTAATTGTTTCGATCTCCTGAGCTTATTGCTTGATTGCTTATTATTGGTTAATCTGGATTGATCACCTAGGTTTATCGATACTAGTCATATTGCTAGGGTTTCCAATTCCAGGTTTGGGGTTGTAGATTCATTGTAGCAAACACAATCACCATACGCGGGTTGCTTGTGGTAGATTGTGAAGGAGATTCGATTACAGGCTATTTTAACGGGTTGTTAGAATCGCTTGTATCTCATTATAATTCATGTTTGAATGCTATTGCTTTATTATTTGGTGAAGGTTTTCCCTTGTAATTTGGTGATAAGTGCTTTTAGGACTGGTAGGACTAAAAGCTATTACACGATCTGAATTGAGAACAATTACTGGACATTAGAACTTGAGATTCATAGAATGCGATGATGAACCATCTCAATTGTTGTGCGGATAACTACCTGGTGTGATACTTTTCCATCATATATTCGCAACCTCTTTTTGCAACTTGTTTTGTCACCATTGATTACAAACAAAACTCCCCCTTGAATTGGTTACTTTTGGGTAATAATACTTGCTCTTACAATTGATTCTGTTTCCCTGTGGGTTCGACCCTAACTTACCTACTATACTTGTTATAGTTTGCATCTTAGGAATTTACTTTGATTTGGCATAACGACTTTAGGCCTGTCAAATTTGGCGCCGTTGCCGGGGATACGGTTTATCTTTGTTCTTGTTTGTCTTATTACCTGTTTGGGTGCGAACCTCTTGCATGGTTCGCACTCGTGCTACTGATCCCCATCTTTTTGATTTTGATTGGGAAATAGACAGGACATACCACTGCCGTCTTAGAGAACAACACCAACATTCCCAACAACCCGATCCAATGGCTGATAATGTAAATCAGACGCTGCGACAGCTGACAGCAGCAAACATCACACAGCAGGCACCTGCTGTGACAATCCCTGCTCTGGGGGATGACAACCATTTTGAGCTAAAGTCTGGGCTGATTCATCAACTGCCCAAATTCCATGGATTGGCTGGAGAAGACCCCATCAAGCACATGGGGAAGTTTCATAATGTGTGCATGAGCATGAAACCAGCCAATATATCCGAAGCACAGATAAAGATGAGAGCCTTTGGGTTCACGCTGGTCGATGCTGCGGATGACTGGTACTACAGTTTTCCTACAGGGAGTATCGATACTTGGCCTAAGCTCCACAAGGCCTTCCTGGAGAAATTCTTCCCTGCTAAGAAGGAGAACACCTTGAAGAAGGCAATCAGCAATATAGAGCAGGAAGATGATGCAACCCTCTATGATTACAATGAAAGGTTCAAGAAGCTTTGCGCTAATTGCCCTTTCCATGGCTACAGCACAAAGGACCTAGTCTTATACATCTATGGGGGATTGCTGGAATCTGATAGAAGGATGATTGATGCCGCCTGCGGAGGAAATATTCTGAATGCCACGCCAGAGGGAGCTATGGAGAAGATTCAGGAAATGGCCGAGGGGACTAGAAATTTTGGGAAGTCCACCAGAAAGAAAGGGGTCAACTCGGTAGACTCTAACCAAGCCAAGGATATTGCTGAATTGAAGGATATGGTTAGGAGGCTCACTCTGCAAGGGACTCCTCAACAAATCAAGGCTTGTGGAATCTGCAATGATAACTTCCACCCAACTGATGCGTGTCCTACACTCCAGGAAGACACCGCTGAAGTAAGTGCTATAGGTGGAAATGGACCTCAGAGACCCAGACATGACCCCTACTCAAACTCCTACAACCCAGGTTGGCGGGATCACCCAAATTTCAGATGGAAGGATCCACCAAACCAATCACAACAGCAACAGCCACCTCCCTACAATCAGAGGCAGCAGGGTAACGCTCCCTCTACTGAGTCCATGCTCAATACCCTGACACAGCACTTTACTGCGCATGTTCAGACAACTGAATCGAGCATAAAGGATATACAGAAACAAATGGGGCAAATGGCTGAAGCAATCACGAGAATGGAGGCAAAGACGTCAGGGGGTCTACCATCTCAAACGGTGGTCAATCCAAAGGAAAACGTCAGTGCTATAACTCTTCGGAATGGAAAAGAGCTGAAAGGTCAGGAGGATGAGGAGGAAAGCACGCCAATCTCCGACGTAACCACGCCTAACACTGGTGCGCCCGCGCCAAAGTCTGACGCGCCCGCGCTGCCTTCTGACGCGCCCGCGCTGCCTGCTGACGCGCCCACGGCGAGTCCGATCTCGCCTGAATCTGAGCCCTATGTCGATACATATGTACGACCGAATTTTCCCCCTCTCGGGTCGGAGAAACCAAAACCTCCGTTCCCTGAGGCACTCAAGGAGAGGAGGATAATCGATGATTCAGAGCTGTTTGAGACATTTAGCAAGTGTCAGGTGAACATTCCTCTGCTGAGAATGATAAAAACTGTGCCCAAGTACGCCAAGTTCTTGAAGGAGCTTTGCACAGTGAAGAGGAATCAGAAGCTGAAAGGAAAAAAGAAAGTGAAAGTAAGTGAGCAAGTATCCGCTATGTTTCAGAGGAGAATGCCGAAAAAGTGCACTGATCCAGGTATGGTTACTATCCCTTGTGTCATTGGAGATGTCAAATTTGATAGAGCTATGCTTGATTTGGGTGCTTCCATAAATGTGCTTCCCTACTCACGTTACAAATCGCTAGATTTAGGACCTTTGCATGAAACTGGAGTAATTGTGCAACTAGCTGACAGGTCTAATAAATACCCTAAAGGAGTAGTGGAAGACGTATTGGTTATGGTCGATAAACTGATTTTTCCTGCAGATTTTTTTGTCCTGGATATGGAACATGATAAGCATGATGCGCCTATTCTGTTAGGTAGACCTTTTATTAAAACAGCTAGGACAAAAATTGATTGTGTCTCTGAGACACTAACAATGGAATTTGATGGAGAAAAGGTTGAATTCGATTTATACAAGGCTATGAAACATCCTGTTGATGACCATTCTCTGTGCTCTATTGATGTGATTGAACCATTAGCTCAAGATCTATTTGATATTTCTAGGGAAGATGAGTTGCAGTCAATTATTGAGAATGATATTGACGAGTCCTATACAGATTTTTCAATTTCATCTAACATACAGGAATTAGTAGCCCTGATGGATGTAGAAGGTAATTCCCCTACTCTTTTGGGCATTGGCCCCAATCTACTGACTCCAAGCGAAGTGCTTGTTCCATCTGTTGTGCAGGCACCTAAAATTGAACTCAAACAACTCCCTAGTCATCTCAAGTATGCTTTCCTAGGAGTTGATGACACTTTACCAGTTATTGTGTCAAGTAAGCTCTCAGTGGAGCAGGAGGAAAAGTTAGTGGAGGTTCTAAAGGAGTACAAAACTGCATTGGGGTGGACCATCGCTGACATCAAGGGAATTAGTCCATCTACATGCATGCACAGGATCCTGCTGGAGGATGGAGCTAAGCCATCACGCCAACCACAGAGAAGGCTCAATCCTCCCATGATGGATGTGGTGAAGAAGGAAGTGCTGAAATTGCTATCAGCAAACATGATTTTCCCAATTTCTGACAGTCAATGGGTAAGTCCTACACAGGTTGTCCCTAAGAAAGGAGGGATTACAGTCGTGGAGAATCAACAAGGTGAGTTGGTCCCTACCAGAACACAAACAGGTTGGAGGGTGTGCATAGACTATCGCAAGCTGAACACAGTAACCAGGAAGGATCACTTCCCCCTCCCCTTTATTGATCAGATGCTAGAACGCCTTGCTGGGCGCCCCTATTATTGCTTTCTTGATGGATATTCTGGATATTTTCAGGTGGCCATAGCGCCAGAGGACCAGGAGAAGACTACATTTACATGTCCTTTCGGTACTTTTGCATATCGCAGGATGCCATTTGGACTATGTAACGCACCCGGGACATTTCAACGATGTATGGTTAGTATCTTCTCTGAGTACATTGAAAATTTCATTGAAGTATTCATGGATGATTTCACAGTACATGGGGATAGCTTTGATACTTGTTTGAGCCATTTGGCACTAGTGTTGAAAAGATGTGTTGAAACTAATCTGGTTTTAAACTCTGAAAAGTGTCATTTTATGGTAGAACAGGGAATTGTTTTAGGTCACATAGTCTCTGCAAAGGGTATTGAGGTCGATAAGGCGAAGATTGATGTAATTCAATCTCTGCCTTATCCTACTAATGTGCGCGAAGTTCGTTCTTTCCTAGGCCATGCAGGTTTTTATCGCAGGTTTATCAAAGACTTTTCAAAGATATCCTCACCTTTGTGCGAGCTTCTGAAGAAAGATGTGACCTTTGCACTCACACAAGAGTGCAAAGAGGCGTTCGACCAGCTGAGAGGACGCCTCACTAGTGCACCAATCATTCAGGCACCAGACTGGTCTCGCCCATTTGAGATCATGTGTGATGCGAGCGACTATGCAGTGGGAGCAGTGCTAGGCCAAAAAGAGGGAAGAGCCTCTCATGTGATCCATTATGCTTCCATGACTCTGAATGGAGCGCAGCGCAACTACTCCACCACTGAGAAAGAAATGCTAGCTGTGGTGTTTACACTAGAGAAGTTTCGACAGTATCTGCTTGGGGTCAAAGTGATTATCTACACAGATCACGCAGCTCTCCGCTACTTGATGACAAAGAAGGAGACAAAGCCAAGATTAATTCGATGGGTCTTGTTGCTCAGCGAATTTGATGTGGAGATTAAGGATAAGAAAGGAGCGGAGAATCTGGTGGCTGACCACTTAAGCAGATTAGTGAATGAGGAGGAAAAGCCGGAGTCACAGAAACCCATCTTAGGCACGTTTCCGGATGACACATTATGCAGAATCGAGCACAAAAGCACGCCGGAGTCTGGCGTGCCCACGTCAACAGCTGACGCGCCCGCGCTGACATCTGACGCGCCCACGCTGCTCCATGGCGCGCCCACGCTGACCTCTGACGCGCCCGTGTCATTCCCTGACGCGCCCACGCTGTTGCTTCTCAGCCCATCTCAGTCCGTTCTGAGACTCCACTCTGTAAGCCCTTGGTACCGGGACATTGTGAACTACTTAGTTTGTGGGGAATTTCCTCCGGATCATACCAGGGCCCAGACGGAGAAGATTCGAAGAGAAGCAAACCACTATGTTTGGGATGACCCATACCTTTGGAAATATTGTGCTGATCAGGTAATTCGTCGTTGTCTTCCAGATAATGAGGTACGATCTGTTCTTGAATTTTGTCATTCTCAAGCATGTGGGGGACATTTTGGTGCCAATAAAACTGCTAGAAAGGTACTTGAATCTGGATTTTATTGGCCACATATTTTTAAAGATGCTTACTTTTTCTGCAAGGCATGTGATAGGTGTCAAAGATTAGGGAATATCTCTCAAAGGAATGAAATGCAACAATCACCAATGATTTTCTGCGAAATCTTTGATGTTTGGGGCATTGACTTTATGGGACCTTTTCCTAGTTCTTGTGGGAACTTGTATATTTTACTTGCGGTGGACTACGTTTCCAAGTGGGTGGAAGCGAAGGCCACCAGAACTGATGATTCTAAAGTTGTGGCAGGGTTCTTGAAAAGCAATATTTTTGCCAGGCATGGTATTCCTAGAGCGCTGATTAGTGACAGGGGTACCCATTTCTGCAACAAAACTGTGACTGCCGTGCTAAAAAAATATCATGTCACACATAGAGTTTCCACCGCATACCATCCACAGGCGAATGGCCAAGCAGAGGTGTCCAATAGAGAAATCAAAGCCATTCTCGAGAAGACTGTGAATCCTAACAGGAAGGATTGGAGTTTGAGACTTGATGATGCTTTGTGGGCTTATCGCACTGCTTACAAAACTCCAATTGGGATGTCTCCTTTCAGACTTGTCTATGGGAAGGCATGTCATCTTCCTGTTGAGCTGGAGCACAAGGCTTGGTGGGCTGTGAAACAATGCAATATGCAGAGTGACGGGGTTGGAGAACACAGGAAGCTACAGTTAGGTGAGCTCGAGGAGTTACGGTTGGACGCCTATGATAATGCGGCAATCTACAAGGCGAAGACCAAGGCATGGCATGACAAGCACATCCATAGGAAGGACTTTAAAGCTGGTGACAAAGTCCTACTTTTTCAGTCTCGCCTGAAACTCTTCGTTGGGAAGCTCAGGTCAAAGTGGGGGGGACCATACATTGTTGCTGAAGTTTTCCCACATGGAGCTGTAGAGTTATATGACCCGGATAGCCACAAGAAGTTCAAAGTAAATGGTCAAAGGCTTAAGACATACTATGAAGGGTTCACAAAGGAGGCTATGGATGAGTTAGTTTTGGAGGAGCCAAATGCAGAGTCAGAATAGTCAAAAAGGCTTGGTCGAGCCAGCGACATGAAACAAAGGCGCTGCTTGGGAGGCAACCCAAGGTATTGCATTCTTTCCTTTAACTCGATTTTATTCTAACTTGTAGGTAATAAAGACGGAGTTTCTGGTAACGAATTGCACCCGCATTTCGGACCCACTGCACCCGCAGTGTTAATTTTATTCAAAAAAAAAAAATCCGACCACGGGCTGGAAAACCCACTTCGGGCCAGCCCGCCAGCTTCAAGCCCATACTATCATCAAAACCCTACCTTTTTCCCCACACTCTCTTACCTCACACCACACATCCCTCTCAATCTCTCTCACAACTCTCACACATCCCTCACACCCACAAACACTCCCCCCACCTGGACCACCACAAACCGGCACCGGAGGGACATCGGCGGGCTCCACATCGACAAGTTGCTTTCGACGATTTCCGGATCTGCAGAAATCGCCGACGCGGCCGCGCCACCCCTAACGCGCCCGCGCCTGTCAGAGAAAACCACCAAACAGCTGACACAACCGACGCGGCCGCGCTGCCACCAGACGCGCCCGCGCTGCTCCTCGACGCGCCCGCTCTGTGCTCCAACTTGCCCGCGTCTGCCCCCTGCGCCGAGACTCCGCTGTTCTTCGTGAGTTACTCCCGCTGTCCTTATTTCGATTCCGATTTAGTCTTATTATCTATCGAGTATGAGTTCATCGGAGGAGGAGGCGAGTCGATCTGATAATGGGTTAGAAATGTCTGATGAGGAATGGGCTATTTACAATAAGGTTGGCTGTGTCAGTTCTACGAAGTATTTGCATAGAGAGACACTTCAGAGACTTCAGATGCTAGATTGTATGCAGAAGTGTCTAGCTCACGCTGGTATTAGTGACTTTTTGGAATTGAGAGCGGTAGGATACCCGGAACTGTGCAAGCAGTTCCTCGCAACATATCAGCTTTACCTTGGGGAGAACAGAATTAGAGGGGTTGCTTTCAGATACAATGGCACTACCTACAGGGCTTCTGCAGCAAGGTTGCGAAAAGCTTTGGGAGTCACTAAAGCCCCAACTGATGGATGGGTAACAGCCGCGACCGACGCAGACCTTGTTGCATTCTTTAGAGTGGTGTCTGGAGAGGAATTCTTGACCAGTAACGAGTACAACAGCAGGATTACTCATCCTGTCTTCCGTATGTTGTGCAAGATCGTTTCTGGGACATATTATGGGCTGATCACAGATACAAAGCTTTCCATGACGCACCTGCGGTTTGCTTACAGCGCTGTGCCTACTGCAGATTATACGCCTGACTGGGTTAGGCTCTTTTTCGATGGCCTCGACAGGATCAGAAAGGATCGCAGTGCCGCTGGACCAGAAATGGTCCAGAGCGGACTTATTACTCGGGTAGCCATTGCTGCATGCGTTGGGCAAAATGGGTTGGCGGAGCTGGAGGAGCAGGTCATCGCAAGGACCTATACAGAGGAGTATCTGCGGAGGTGTTTGATGCTGGATACTACACCGGATGGGGGAGCCATTTGGTGCACGGGCAAGAAGAAGGAGCATCAGTTCAGGCTCCCTAAGCCCCTTCCGTGGTCTGAGACTTGGGCTGATTGGTACATTGATGCCGATTACTTTCCGACGTCAGTTCTGGGTAGAAGGCGTCGCCTGGAGGTGGGTAGCAGTAGTGGCACAGCTGGAGCTGCCACGATGGAGGATGCGCCTGTGGCTCCGCAGGCTTTTGTTCAGACAGATACACAGGGTTTCACACAGAACCCACATCAGGAGATGCCTGCTTATCAGACCCCGTCTCACGGTTGGGATTCTCAACCGACAATTCAGAGCCAGCAGGATGCACATCAGTGGGCCCCTTGGCCCGCACAAGCTTTTCAGGATGCCCATCAGCAGCCTCACCAGTGGGGCTACCTGGTTGATCAGATTGGCCTTCTGCGCCAAGACGTGGGGAGTTTGACGACAGTAACGAACCAGATTCTCCACCAGCAGGCCGACATCCTAGAGGACTTTGGCGAGTTCAGAGAGATGAGGGAAGAGCTGCGCCGCATGCGAGAGGACTACTCTCGCCACTATCCACCCCCTTAGTGAGTCTTTCTGTTTCTCTTCTCCCTACTTATTTCTGTCTTCTTTCACATTGAGGACAATGCTTCATTCAAGTATGGGGGAGGGAAAGGATTCACACATCATGTACATATTTTATTTCAGCATTATTTGTGTACAGATTCTGCACTTGTTATATTAAAAAAAAAAAAAAAAAAAACAAAAAAAAAAAACAAAAAAAAAATAAAGAAAGCAATCAAAATCCTGGGATGAGTTGAAAACCCGAAAGGGCGACTCAGGCAAAAAGCAGGTAGTCTGGCGAGCCTTAGGCTTGGCAATATGAGACTTGAGGGAAGTGAGAATGTTTATGTGAGTACCATCTTTGGAAAAAAAATGAGTGGCTTGGTGAAAACCCGAAAGGGCGCCTTGGCAAGATGAGCGTTTACTTTGAGTGTTTAGGATTGATCTCTTGGCGAAGGCGACATAAGAAGTGGAGTGATAAGGAGGTTTTCGGGTAGGCCACTGGGAGCTATAAGGTGTAGATGGTTGAGATACAATTATAGGTCTCATTTCCTATTTTGATTGTCTTTTGTGCTGATTGTGAGATGGTGAAAACTACTAGTACTTAGTGTTCATTTTCCTTGTACTGTCTGTGAACCTTTGAGATTTATGGTGAGAGTAGGTTTAACTTCTATGCTTACTCGGGACGAGTAAAGGTTTAAGTATGGGGGAATTTGATATGCGATATATTCTATAGCGCATTTAGTAGTTTTTGTCATCATTTACATGTCATTGTGAGAGGTATTTGTGTGAACTTGGTGATTCGGAACCTGTTGAAGAAGTTGAAGAAATCAGGCAAGTTACAGAAGAGCTGAAGTGAAGAAGTTCGGAAGCAGCTGGAAGGCTGGTGAGTCTGGCGCGCCCGCGCTGCACTCGACGCGCCCGCGCTGCTACCCGGCGCACCCACGCTGCTAGGAGGAAGTGGCCGCGTCGATTCACCGGACAGAAGAAGCAAGTCAAAGGCTGGCGCGCCCGCGCTGCTACATGGCGCGCCCGCGTCGGTCCCTGAAGACGGATTCTTATCCGATTTTTCCTATCTTATTAGTTTTAATATTATATTTTATATTTTTACGGGATGTTAAACCCGATTTTATTAGGTTATATTATGGCCGAGAAGGCAGCAGAGAGAAGGAGGTTATTTTCCAGAGACGTATTTTCCCTTTTCTTCATCTCACAAACCCTATGGAGAACTAACTCTCCTTTGTTACACTTGGTTCTTTGAAGCCTTCAATTGATTTGGTTGTGAGTATTCTACTCTTGTTTGTCCTTTGTTAATTGTTTCGATCTCCTGAGCTTATTGCTTGATTGCTTATTATTGGTTAATCTGGATTGATCACCTAGGTTTATCGATACTAGTCATATTGCTAGGGTTTCCAATTCCAGGTTTGGGGTTGTAGATTCATTGTAGCAAACACAATCACCATACGCGGGTTGCTTGTGGTAGATTGTGAAGGAGATTCGATTACAGGCTATTTTAACGGGTTGTTAGAATTGCTTGTATCTCATTATAATTCATGTTTGAATGCTATTGCTTTATTATTTGGTGAAGGTTTTCCCTTGTAATTTGGTGATAAGTGCTTTTAGGACTGGTAGGACTAAAAGCTATTACACGATCTGAATTGAGAACAATTACTGGACATTAGAACTTGAGATTCATAGAATGCGATGATGAACCATCTCAATTGTTGTGCGGATAACTACCTGGTGTGATACTTTTCCATCATATATTCGCAACCTCTTTTTGCAACTTGTTTTGTCACCATTGATTACAAACAAAACTCCCCCTTGAATTGGTTACTTTTGGGTAATAATACTTGCTCTTACAATTGATTCTGTTTCCCTGTGGGTTCGACCCTAACTTACCTACTATACTTGTTATAGTTTGCATCTTAGGAATTTACTTTGATTTGGCATAACGACTTTAGGCCTGTCAGCGGTCACCAATCTTGAGATATAAACTCTGCTTTCTTTTCTATTGGGAAAGATAAATCCCCGGGTCCAGACGGGATGACAGCAGAATTCTATAGGAAATACTGGGACATTGTAGGACTATCAGTCATTAAGGCCATCAAAGGCCTTTTCAGATCAGGGAGAATGTTACGCCAAATAAACCAGACCTTTATCTCTTTAATCCCAAAATGCGATAATCCGACAACAACGAACAACTACAGACCAATTAGCCTATGCTCCACTATCTACAAAGCAATTGCAAAAATACTTGCGGAAAGAATGAAAACGATTCTTAAGAAAATCATTCACCCTCTTCAAGGTGCGTTCGTTGCTGATCGAGCTATTCAAGATAATGTTCTTATAGCTCACGAAATCTTTCACTCCTTCAGAACAAGGACAGGTAGACAAGGATGGATAGCAATAAAACTTGACATGGAAAAAGCCTATGATAGAGTGGACTGGAGCTTTTTGCTAGCGGTTATGAAAAAAATCGGGTTTTCTGAAAAATTCATGGGTTGGATTAAGGAATGCATCCAAACTGTCTCTTTCTCTGTGTTAGTCAATGATGAACCCACTGTGACTTTTCGACCACAAAGAGGACTAAGGCAAGGTGACCTAATTTTCCCCTACCTTTTCATTTTAGGGGCGGAAATCCTAGCAAGAAAACTACAACAACAGTGCAATGAAACAAAAGATTCAATAGGCTTTAAGATGACCCCAAACGGAACCCGGATCCCGTTCCTATCTTTCGCAGACGATATTATGATCTTTGCTAAAGCAACTCAGGATTCTTGTGCAACGGTTAAAAAAATAATTGACGAATATTGTCAGATTTCGGGACAAAAGGTGAACTTTCAGAAATCTGCGTTCCAAGTAACGAAAGGGGTTTCTTCCAACCAAAGACAACGGATCCAAAGTACGCTTCTTATAACGAACCAAGTGGCTATGGACAAATACCTAGGCTGCCCTATCATAAATGGTAGGGTCAACAAAGAAACCTTTGAAGATGTAATAGGAAAAACAAAAATGCAACTGACAAAATGGAAAGCGAATTCGTTGTCCCAACAGGGAAGGACGGTTCTCATAAAAGCGAACCTACTAGCCAAGTCAAACTATGTTATGCAAAACTTCATGCTCCCGGCAAATGTCCACAATGACTTAGATAAACTAAACAGGTGCTTTTTCTGGAACAAGGACCCCAATTACAAACCATTAGTAGGATGGGAGAAAATTTGCAAATCAACAAAATTAGGAGGATTGGGACTCCATAAAACAAAGGACATGAACAAAGCCCTGCAAATGAAACTTTTATGGAAAATTCTAGCGGAATCCCACAAACAATGGGTTAGGATAATTAGAGAAAAATACTTAAAAGATGACCAAATCTGGGACTATAAGAAAAAGAAAAATCTGTCGTGGCAATGGGCTAAAGTAATTGAATTAAAAGAAGAATTCTGCTCAGGTCTCATCTGGCAGATTGGAAACGGAAAAACGATAAAGTTTTGGAAGGACAAATGGTTAAACGACGATAGAAAGCTTGAGGACCACCGAATGACTCTTAGCATAGATGACCAAGAAAATGTTGAAAACTATCTACGGCCAAACAAGACATGGAATGTAGATAAGCTACAAGAAGTGCTGCCAGCAGATATTATAGAAACAATTATTAATATCCCTCTTCCATCGCAGGAATTCGAGGATAGACTATACTGGAAACCAAACCCAAATGGTTGGTTCACTACTTCTAGTGCGCTAGATTTTATTACGAACTCCAATGGAAATGAAATAGATCTCTTCAATGGGATTTGGAAAATTGACTGTATGCCCAAGGTGAGAAATTTCATATGGAAAATGATACTAGATGGACTCCTGACCAAAACAAGACTAAGATACAAAGGGATACACACTCCCATGGACTGTGTCCTTTGTAATTCTATGGAAGAAGACGCTATCCACCTTATTATGGAGTGTCCGACAACATTACGAATAATAGGCTCTTTGGACAAGAATATTGAGCGACTAATTACAAATACCGACAAAAGCAATAAAAGTATAAAGACTGTCACCAACGAACTTTTCCAACAACTTAGCTCTGAACAAAAAGCCACTCTCTCCGTCTCTTGGTGGAGTATTTGGACTAAGAGAAACAAGATCATATTTGAAAACCAAAGCATAAGAACAATAGACGAAGTGATAGAATCAATTCATCATCACATGAAAAACTGGAAAAAAAAATCCAAACAAGATAGCCCAGATGAAGAAGACGTAATCACAAAAACAATCAATTCAAAGAATAAACCTCGCCAAAGAAACATCATTAGATGGCGTAAATCTGAGGAAGGGAGTTTCAAGCTCAATTTGGATGATGCTAAAATATCTTCTGGCTGCGCTTCTGCAGGTTTCTTGATAAGAGATGATGAAGGAAGATTGATTGCTTGCGATGCCAAAAGATGCGAGAAGGTATCGACATTACAAGCTGAGGCGGTTGCATTGTAGTTCGGACTGGTGGAAGCTCATAAGAGAGGGATTCGAAGACTTGTTGTGGAAGGTGATTGTCTCGCAATCATGAATGCGATCAAAGGAACTTGGTCGATGCCTTGGGAGATCGAGATGCTTATTTCGGATGCTCTCCGTTTGCTCAGTTCATTTGAGACGGTCTCTATCTCCCACGTGTTCAGGGAGGCCAACAGAGCTGCTGATCGTCTTGCTCACCTGGCCTTGGATTCCATTACTTCCCCTTGGAGTTCTGACCTTGAGTTCCAGACTCTCGTCCGCAAGGACGCTCTTGGGTGGCGGTACAATCGTGGTTGACACACCCAAAACCTTCACCTTGTAACCAAAAAAAAAAAAAACAAGCACCTTCTCAGCAGTTAGTTCCTTGAGTCTTGCTTGGATGGTTGAAGAAGATGTCGGTGACATCGTCATCACCTGTGTTGGCACTAAAATCAGAGTCCTTGGAGCAAACAACTATGTAACTTTGAGTCGGAGGATTCTCCTATATTTTTTACATTCACCTTCCGTTCACACGTTGTCCTCGACTTCTACTCAAACAATCCTTTTTTGGGACCATGATTTATTGTGTCAGATTTTCTTTCTGTTGGTTTGTAAGAGTGGTTGCCCATATTTCTTAATGGTAGGTCTATCTTTATTTTATTTCATGTTACTTATTTTCATGATAGTTTATCAGTCATAGACTTACAGTATCGTGTCCATGCTTCAACAACGTTTTATCCTCTAGTGCCTGATCACGAAGTTATCCTGTTTTTCCATTTTGATTGTTTTTCTTCATTTAGTTTCCCTTTGTTTGTTGTTGTCCTTTCCGACGCTACCAGTTACCAATTTTTTGGTCTCTCAAATTACCATATTTGCTAGTATCTCGAATCACTTTTCTTAAAACAAAAGTTTCCTTTTTGTTTTTAAAAATAGGGTAAACGGCAGAAAATCACCCTTAAAATACACCGCATTGCTCAGAACCACCCCTTATACCTATAAATCTATAATTACCGAAGACCACTCTTTAAAACTGATCTGTTTGCAAAGTAAAACCCGTTCACCTTTTTCCGTCTACCAACTGTTATTACTTAGCCTCGTTCAATTTTTAATAATTTTTAGCCCATTTTGATATTTTTTTTTAAAAATTATATAAAAAGACGACTGCGTCTTCCTCATTCGGTCCTGTCAAGTTTCAAAAACAATGGGATCATCAACATCAGACGGTGGCTAGCTGACAACAAGAGGCTCCAAGAAAACAATTTTCGAGGACGACGAGCAGGTCTCTTATTTGTTTTGGCAGTTGTAGGGGAAAAGGAGATGTCGTTTTGTTCTTCATCGGATCGGAGACTATACATTTCTAGTCTAGGTTAATTAAGTACAAATTGGGTATGAAAATCATGAGAATTGAAAGCTTGTTCCATTAAGAGAGAAAACCATATCCCAAATCGGTCGATTCTTTATAATTTTGTTAGTTGCAATTCTAGGGTTGGATGACTCAAATTAATTATGGTTGTAGAATAATACTCGAAGACGCTATATGGGGTATTTCCCTTTCGATTGGTCGGGGTGATAGTAAAAGAAGGCTAGGAGTAGATAATGGTGATGAACCTTGGTGGTGGCATGTTGTTCTTTACCAGATCGAAAATAGCAGGTGGTGAGGGACTAAATGGGGTCTTCAAGGTTGTCACCAATTTTCTCCGACGGAGGGACGTTCCTAGTTTAGATCGAACGTTGTAGTTGGATAAGTTCATGTATTGTGTTTACAAATTGGAGGTGTAGAGATGGCAATGGTGGGGCTGAGTCCCATGGAACTCAATCACTTGGGCAGTTTGGTTTCTCTCTCACCAAAGGCTAAAGCTGTGTTCATTTTTTTCCTTTCTTTTTTATAAATAAAATGCCGTAAAAGTGGGACAAGATATTAAAACTGAATTTTTTAAAAAAGGGTAAAAGAGTAATTTCGTAACTTTAACGGCAATTTGGACGGAAATTGAAAAGGGGTGGTAATGTGATAACGGAACTATTTTAAAGGGTGGTTTTCTGTAATTATGAATATAAGATTATAAGGGGTGGTTCTGAGCAATGTGGTGTATTTTAAGGGTGGTTTTCTGCAGTTTACCTAAAAAAGAACATACGGTTTGCTTGGGCTTTATTTGGAGCGGCCCTAAAAGCCCAACTAACGGCCCACTAATGCCAAATGGTAGGCGATCAACGTCAATGAAGATTAGACAAAAGATTGAATCCCCCAAACTCATCTTCTTCCCCTCTCTCTCTTGCTCGCTCTCCGGAATCCGGGTTGCGTTTCGCAGCTCCACGCCTCCACCTAACCACCGATTTCCATGGTGGCTTAGGGATTTCGTAGCCTCGATACTTGACAGTCCCTCCTGAATCATAGTCAAAAAATGTCTAGCGCTTTGGCCACAAACCCTAGCCTATCCAACCTTTTCCTTGGCCAGAAACTGTAAATTTCTCTCCTCTCTTTCTCCTTCTGCTTCGTCTTTGGAATTCATTTTTGTTGCGCCATTATTGCTTTTCACCCGTCGATTTTCGTGCATTTTGTGGTATTTGGTGTGCAGCTCTATCCGTGAGAACATGAACAAGTCCGTAACTCGTCTAAGTTATGGATTGAATCGGAGAAGCTTTAAATGCGCTGTTGATGTTCCTCAGGGAGGTATTTGCTTATTTTCCCCTTTCCGTTTCTGCAATTTCGGTTTGTTTCTGCTTGCTCTTTGTTATGGTTGATATGTTATCTTTCTAGCCTTATCGGTAATTTTGATGGAAGCTACTAATTATTTTAGTGATTGATAATTCTTCGGAAGGATCCAATTAGAGACCATCTACGACTTAGAAATTTGCTTGTCTCTTTGAAAGTTTCTTCATATCTCTTTGAAAGTTGGTTATATAGTTTAGGAAATCCCTGGTCAACTCCCAACTATTTCTTCTTCTTATGAACCTTCTTTGAGTTGCTTTAAGTCATCTTTATATCCTTCAGTCTATTAAGGGATGCTTGATACGAAGGTATGGGTCTCAGACTCAGTCAGAACTGGTTTCTAACTAAACAATTAATTTGATTTCTATAGCCTTAACCTCTGTCATATTATTGAAGCAAATTATATTCGTATAAAAAATAAAATAAAATTTGAAGCAAATTATAATTGAGATTGACGTTTCCACGCATTCATATCGTTTCCATTTGTTCGTTTCAGTGTACCGTAGTGTTCTATTAGTTACTTGGAGTGTCTGTCAGGAAAGGTTTTTTACAATCTTCATTGAACATTTGTACTCAACTAAAGATTGACATACCTGTCAAGCCATAGGATTTGAGCCAATACAATACCGTGGCATGGAGGGATCTGTTTGGTTTTGGGTCTAATATATGGCTATAACCAACTGCTTATGTGTACTTATAATTCATTAAGTGATATTAAATTGCTGATTGGTGATTCAGTATCCATCCATTGCCATTGGTATCCCTTCAGAACTTTCTTTGAACTTATTCAGGTATCCCGAAGTTTCCAAGAAAAAATGTTTGGGACCCTTACAAGCGCCTTGGTATAAGTAACTTCGCCTCTGAAGAGGAAGTTTGGAGTTCTCGCAATTTCCTCTTGGAACAGTATTCTGGGGATGAGCCGAGTGTGGAATCCATTGAAGCTGCTTTTGAAAAACTCCTAATGAGAAGCTTTATAGAAAGGAAAAAGACTAAGATCAACTTGAAAACTAGGTTGAAACAGAAGGTGGAGGAGTCACCGTCTTGGGTAAAGAATATGCTCAGCTTTGTGGAGCTTCCCGAAAAAGTCATCATCCTTCGAAGATTATTCCTTTTCACTGTTTTGGCTGGCTGGAGTATAATGAACTCCGCTGAAGGTGGACCTGCTTTTCAGGTTTGTACCAGGCTGACATTTCATTCCAAGTAATTGTGGTTTGAGGGTTCACAATAATTTTTTCGGTTGCTTAACTGCATTAGACTATATAGTATGCTTGTGTCTTCCTTTACAATATGCATGCTTATTTTATGAAATGAGAGTACACCACCACCACCAATAATCCCATTCTATCCCGCTAGTAGCACGGTATGGGGTTCAAGATTGTGTATATATATTTTTTAAATCAAGCTTGTCGAGAGGATAACACTTTTTATAAGCTTCTTGGAGCATTCCCTTTACCTGTATTGTAATTTGTAATTCATATTATAGATTAGAAATAACTCATTTTTTTTTACCCTTGTACAGGTGGCAGTTGCGTTGGCAGCCTGTGTTTATTTCCTTTATGACAAGTCGAAGAACCTTGGAAGGGCTTCTGCTTTCGGGTAAGTGATCCTAACATTCAGAAGTATTTCCATCCTCATATGCTTTCTGATCTATAATCTATTTCCCCTCTTTTTTTTTTACTTTACCTGATGGAAACTTTTACCTTGGGCTGTTATAGGTTTGGATCGCTTGTAGCTGGATGGATATGTGGATCCTTTGTGGGTCCAATGGTACCTACGTTTATTCTGCCTGCAACATGGACCCTTGAACTCTCGACATCATTGGTAGCTTTTGTTTTCATGTTTCTTGGTTGTACCTTTCTCAAGTGAACTCTTCTTTGTTATGCCAACAATTGACATTTCTTTCCATTGTTAAATTTTGGGAGGTTTATAGAAAATTTAACTGTGCTTCTAGTTATGAAGAACTTCGAAGTTTTTCACCTTTGTTAAGTTCATGTAGATTGGTTAATTGGGTGAGACAAGTTGTGTTCAGACAAGTAACCTTAAGTTCAGGACAGAAGCTTCGGGGTTATGGATCAAATTGTGTTTGATCTTAGTTCTGAAGTTTGTGGTCGGATATGGTCCGGAAGATTTGTATGCATAAAGATGATAAATCTGTCATGACAGATTTGTTGCTCATAATGTCATGGAAGATTTGTTGAAACTTGAAACTGTACTGAAAATATAGGTACCCACTATTTCTTATTTTCCGAATAATGCTTGATCATGGTCCCCTAATTCTTTTCATGCTGTCTAAACGCTGCTTGGACAATTTATTTTGGTTTTGTTCGACTTGTCATGTGCAGACAGGAGCGGGTGATTGCGGAAATTGGTATGCACTCAGCGAGGTGCTCATGAGCACCGCTCTAGCTTTATGCATGAACCGTAAAAACTAGAGTAGTTTCTGTTCAGTGAATTGATGTTCTTTTCAACCAAGTGACCAAATCGATGCCCCAGTGCCTTTGAATTGGTTTGGATCAAGTGGAGTTTAATGGTAAACTATAGAGTTCCCATTCCTCTCATAAAAGTCATCCAGTTAGACACCAAATAGAAATTAAAATTTGGATAGGGTAGATAGACCAAATTTTCTTATACGCATAATTTTTATTAACAAAATTCTTAATTTAATAAACAAATAAATACTTTTTCTAATTTTTTTACTTATTATTTTATTTTATTTTTTTAAAATCCGCTCCAGCCCTTCCCTCTCGGTTCGTGAGCATATCTTTGAGTTACATCCATGTGACAGTTTCTCGAATCTTTTTTTTTTTTTGATCCATAACAGTTTCTCGAATCTAAACCATTAAAAAAAACAAAATTTAATAAGCTTAGCATATATAAGAAGTCTCACCTTGATACAACATTTAATGGACATTTCTAGTAGTCAAGAGTATACAACGCCATGAATTTCTCAGTTTGGTAGCAAAAAGGCTTCTGGAGGTGGTGACATTGGTTGAATGAACATAACCCTGTATCCGAAATCACCCAGCTTCCGGACCATCAATGATGTATATATATTAGTTCTATCGGAATCTAGTCTCGAGTGTAACATTTTCGTTGTTTAACTTCTTAATGAGGTGGATGATCATCCTGCGGCGTCTGTGGTGGTACAGGTTTCCATCCGGGTTTCTCATCCCAATAAATATCATAGTATATGTGGCCTGGAGTGTGGTTCGCTACACAACACCATATACCTAGATACTGCTTCACTCTTTTTCGGAATTTCTGCTCTCTAACCTGATCTGTGAAGCCTGTAAAGGCATTTTCCATTGATGAGAACTGGATGACTTTGACATCCTTGAATGGGCGTAACACTGTTTCCAACTGTCATTCAAAACAATAGCGGATCAGTAACACTACGAGTAAACAGATAAAGTGAGAGGAAAGCCGCAACCACGCTTTGATGCTGTAATCATTTCAAGGCAGAAGTATGCATAGAAATTCTCTCATATGTTGATTAACAAAGAAGATTTTTCGAGCAAGTATAACATACCGTCTCATCACTGACATGCCTCGGCAACCTGAGCAATCCAGGTCTGGTCGTAGAATTGGACACTTTGCAACCCTTGGAACCTACTTGGCAAAGTTGAACATCAAGCCAAGACTCCTTTACCTTCAAATGGAAACAAAAGCAAACATATAAAGTGAGGATGAATAGCTCTTTGCTTATCCATCTAAATGTGACTCCAAAGAAATCCCCACAAGGATATACCTCTCTTGGTAATGATGGGTTGTCCAGGAAAGAATACTCCCTGATACCGATTTGGGGTCCAAATTCGTCCACTGGTAATCCTTTCAACATGACATTGACCTGCAATAGATCACCAAACTCTTATATAATTGAACTCAGAAAAGATCCCTTGGATGGTATTTATTTTGAAAACATAATTAAAGAAGCTATGATAAACTGAAAATAAAATAAAATACTAGGCCTCTAGTATCTTATAAATATGTGTGTCAGAGATAAACTTTTTGGAAGCTGAACTAATAAAATGAGACAGGAACACCAAGGAAAATTCCTCATGAAAGAAAATTGTAAAAAAGAATGGGTAAAAAACAAAAGAAAAAGTCAGTGTTCTGGGCACACATTGACAGGGTTCTCATACCTCAAATACATGATCAAGGGGGCACAGAAAAGGTTGTGGTGTCATAGACCCATCCAGCTTTCCAGGATGTGGAAACCAAAGCCTATCCAACCTGCACCATATTGGAGGCATGACCTATATAAATCACGAGGAGAGACAATTAGAGAGATCTACATGCAATATCACACAACTTAATAACTTACATGGTTGGCAGATTCATAGTTGTAGACTTACATTTAATTTAGGAATTCTTTACTGACTGGAACTTCCAAGTAATTCTATCCAAAGATATTAAGCATTGGACAACTACAAAATCCAGCTTTTTCCCCCTCAATAAAAAGAAACCTCATATTTCATACAAGGTACTGCATGTCATTGTGACCTATGACTTAAAAACAAAAAAAAAAAAGATCACCATATTGGTCTGCCCTATAAACTATAAACCCTCTTGCTAAACCCTATAAACTATTTCAGCATTGATATTCCATATTACAAAACACTAAACTATTTCAGCATTGAGATCACCATATTGATCTGCCGACAATCCCTTCTTCCAGAGCGAGAAATCCCCCACAAAAAAATTAGAAATTACAAACCCGTCACTCTTTAGCTACCAGAATCTGTAACATCAATGCTGAAATAGTTTAATTGGGTTTAGCATCCCAGTTGATACCGATTTAGCATTGTAGATCATCTTTGCTAGAAAAGTTTAAGAATGCAAAATATGGAAGATGACTTGAAGTTTCTAGCTTATGAACTGTTAGCTGAATAGTGCAAACCGTCCACTGATCTAATAAATTTCAGGTGGGTAAAACATAAATTAATACAGTAACAGCAGATGATCAAAGCAAGTAGCTATAAGGTGTTTAGTCCTCACCAGCGTACGATTTAATAATGAAGCAATAGCAAGTGCTGTCCTTATCTGCTTCAACTGAAATGAACAATTCAGAAACTCAGTAATAAAATTGGAGATGTGATAGTTTCGAATATTTCAGCAACTAAAAGCAGGGAAGGCTTACTTGGTGATTAACCAGATTGAAATGTGACTCCACACTATGATTGCCATCCAATAACATATTTTTCGGGATGGATAGCTTAAATGACAAGAAACCACCTGTAGTATATTCTCAGAACGTGAGTAAAATTGCTTATGATAGAAGTCAACCCATAAGTTATAAGAACACCTTAGGCACTAAGACATGTAACTATATATGTCTAGAAGTCTAGAACATTTGCATGTAACAATATCAACAAGTTGGAACTTGCTCAGTTCAAGTAAAAACAGACTATGCAACTTTTTGCAAGTACATGCATTTTGCAGTCAAACCAATACACATGCTAAGGAATAGGAATCAGATATAGTAAGAAAAGCACTTGTGGTAGAAATGTCTGAGTCAGCGGCAAAGAATAAAATATGTAAGTTTATTGAATCAATTCGTGTAGGTGGACACTGATTGAAGATGAAAGTAACATAAACAGTTGCATTAGTAGTCAAAACCACACATATCTAAGTGGCCTAGGATGAATAACTCTAGATGCATTGTCACGGATCTGGGAATCCCTTTAAAGAGGACAATTCATGCAGAGTTGTATTAGATAGCTAAGTTGTATTCTTTTGAACAATCCTCTAGAGTCTGCAAAAACTAGAACCCCCATTTACAATGCTAAAAAATGTGCCAAAATTAGTTAAAGATCTCCTGTCAGTTATCATGAGTACCAATTGCTTATGATTAAGATATACGGACAATCAGGATGAATAGGGCTATAACAGGTCTGACTCAAGAGCATCCACAAATATAATGCTGATCATGAATGAGAGGCGGACTTGTGAAATAAAAAACGAAGGCCACCTTAAGAATTGACTGTTATGGATGCAAGTATAACTAGGAAATGAACTAGCGACTATCTCCAAAGGAGAGTAGGAGAAAATAATTGACCTGAAAGCTAAAGCAAATACGAAGTAGGGTAAATATGGATTTACACTAGAAATAAATAACCTGGTGCATTGTAATACTCGGGAGGATCATAAAACATCATGCCTTCCCGCAGACGATGACGCTTTCCTTCAGTCCCAGCATACTGGAATGTTGTATGCACTGCATAAGGTTCTAGCCTAAGTTGCTGATACATGGCCTACAATGAAGTAAGAAAATAGGCACTGTAACTTCAGTAAGAATCTAAGATAGTCTTATCGAAGGAGAGATTTAACAAATTTTAAGGTAAATACCAGAATAAAACAATAAGGATACCTGAACAAAATAAGTGTGTCCACTACAAAATATGCTAGCTGGAAGAAGCCCCAACTTGAGGTTTCCGTCGTAGGCATAAACAAGACCACTTTCATCATCAACAGATGGTCCGAATTGCCTTCTCACAATTTCATTGAATCCATTCTGATCCCATATCTTGTCATCAGCCAAAAGCATCTCTTTCCACTCTTTCGCCAATTTCTTTGCAACCTCTGTTGGCCGCCAATGAAAGATTCCAATATTCAATGCAGCACCAACTGTATTAAGGAACTATTTCCAAATGAGAAAACCAAGTAACAGAACTGAAAGTTGCATGCACTTGCTGTATATTTCATGCAATATAAGAATTTGTTTTAAGATCTAATTTTCTCTATTTTGGAGGAGGGGATATTATAGGAGCATAATGAAATGCATTACTTTCCACAAATTTGCAGGTGATTTTGCTTGTGCATAGAATTTTGTAAGATCTAAATTAACTTACTGAACTCCAACAGAAAACTACTGTCAATATCAATAGAAAAAACGAAAGACAAAAAAGAAGAAAGAAATATATAAAAGTATTATACAAAAATTTAAAAAAAATAATAATTTTGTAGATATTTGAAAGAGAGTGAATAATTAGTTACTAGGTGTGTGTACATAAAGCACTGAGGTAAGTATGCCACACACTTTGTCTTTACGTCTTCATGTGATTGTTTCTTTAGGATTTTGATCTACAAATATAGCTGATTTGGTTGGGTACAGATATCTATAAAAAGAACTTTTGTTCTAACGATGAAAGGAAAAGTTAAGACAATGTGAGCATTAGTAGCATGCATAATCAGCTGTTATAATTCATATAAGAAGCTCTATTGAATGAAAAAGAAAGAAGCTAGCAGCAGATCCCAATATTTAATCCTTCCCAATCCTTTTGAAAATATCTTTAAAAAGGAATTTTATTATGGTTGCTAGAAGCATTATCAGAACTTGAGTTAAAACAACGCAGGATGAGTATAAGCATTGATGGTACATATTGTTATCTCACCTTGTTGCCAAATATCCAACCTGTCATCAACAACCGTTGGTACAACTTGGTCAGTGGAAGTTAAAACATCAGCTTCAGGAAAGCGTGCTAAGTAAGGAAGAGGATCCTGTTACAGGAACAAATGAGCAAATTCATAACAGACCTATTATGATGAATTTTATTTTACTTCCTAAAAACTTCATATCAAAAGTTCACTTCACAAATGAAGTAGAACCAAAGTCTTCACACGTCCGTGCAAAAAAAAAGAAGTTTTTATGAGGTAAATTTCTTTTGAGCGGACCAAAATCCAAAGATATTTGGAACGAAGATCAGCCTATAGAACCAAGGATGGTTTGATCCTGAAACAAAATTGCTTTAGGGAGGTGGACTGCCAGGTTTTAAGTGAAATTTTGCACTACATTTTTAGCAGACCTACGTGTGCATTCTCAATGCAACTATCCATGTGGTCTTTTTTCAACACTACGGGCGTTCTCAAGCACACTTTGTCCATTGGCTAGGCCTTTGGACTATGATGCATAATTGGCAATTAGGAAGACTTCACTATCTCATCAACAAAGTTCGAGCTTCCCTCTAACAGATAGCTTTAGGGGTTCCTCCATGAACGGTCTCCTTAAGCAGGGGCTGGATCTCCTAAAACTCCAACAGCTGGATCTCCTAAAACTCCAACACTCTTTATGAGGGATGACTAGGCTGTTGGTTGGTTTGCTGATAATTATGCTTTCTCTTGTATTTAAATATGGCTTCGAATTTAGACCAAAACTGAGAATTGACAGATTTTGAAGATATCAACCAAATTTGGACCAGAACTTAAAAAGGATGATCAAATACCAACTGTGAAGTGTTCCTACTAGCCTCAGTAAAGTGAGAAAAGACCTAGGTAGCAGAGCAGGCAAGATGCAGTGAGTCATCTTTTGGAGCTGAAAATCGCTCTTCTCTTGACATCCATAACTGCTTGTGGAAGTAAGTCTGACAAGTGATGTGAGGTGGAACAAATTTTCTTCTAGTTGGTTTTGGTGATATAAGCTAATATTAGAGTTACTCTAGAATTTCTTCAATGCAATCCTTTCCTCATTTAATATGATAAGCATGCATAAGAGTGAATATAGAAGTCCACTGCAGGATGACAATAAAATTGATCAGTGACTAGGTAAAAAAACAAGGAATAGCTTTTCAATAAGTCCAATCCAGAAAAAATGCCCCAAGTATTGGCAGTTGGCACAAAATGAAAACGCAGTAAAGAGATCAAGAGATAGAATAGATGAATACCTTTAACCAAACCATGTCAGTGTCACACATCAGTAGCTCATAGCCAAATGGGAGGAAAGAATCTATTAAAATAACTTTTTCCCGACCCATTTTATGAAATGTAGACGAACCCCACCCAACATCAAGTGTACTCATGTGACTGCCCATATCAAAAACTGGAATACCTTTCCAGTATAGTGCCTCTACCAACTTAGTGTCCATTGCACCTGCAATAACATTGTGAAATCTTTTGGCGTTCATGCATGATATTTGAACTTCACTAAGAGAAAACAAAATGAATATAGAAAAACTGAGCCTGTAGAGATCAATAGAAGCTAATATAACATGTAACACCTTTAAAAACAAAACAATTAAGAAACCAAAATGTCACATCATAAACTGATGACTTACCGACAAGAAGATTGGAGATACCAAGGTCGGTCAAGTGTTTAACCCAAGTTAGGATGAAATCCATAAAAGCATAGTTCCCAAAGGTGACTATGATGACATTATCTTTCACCCTCTCTTCCACCAACTCCTTTGTCAAACGAAAGGCTTTCAAAGGTGGCATCTTGCTCTTAGGAGAGGGGACCTCCCATATAGGCTTCACCCCTTTCTTCGTTAGGGTAGGCACTTGTTTGGCAACATTGCCGGATTTTGATGGGTCAGAAACTGAAAGTGAGGGAGAACCTAAGCATGAAAAGTCAACCGAACAATATGATCATTAAAAATCAAATCCAGGAGTTGAGGGAAATTAAAATAGAAGAACCTAGAGGGCTTTTACTACACATACTATGAGCCAGTGACGTTGGAACAAGTGAAATATGAAAATCTGTTTTGTTTATACCATTCTACACAATCAGAACGCCACAGTTTGATCAATGACAAATCATCTTCCTCGGTTTTGTTGATCCACTCACTCTTTACTGTTCTAACTCAGTAGCAATTATAGCACCGAAGATTGGAGGACATGGATGAATAATCTCAATTGTCAAGCACGAAACTACTGTACCCAAATCCACAGGTAGTTAACTGATCATCTGATCCCCAATTGCTAAAGACGCCCGACACCCAAAGACAATGAACAGTTTATTTCAAGTTTTCAGCTAAAAATGACATGCGTTTGACTCAGCAAACCTTAAAATACAGAACTGCGCGCATTGACAAGAATCTGAAACTTTCAAGTTTCAAATAACATTTCAACGCATCACGCAGCTCCACAAGCTGACCACATCCAACGACAATCCAAACCCCCTCGAAAATCAAATATCAACAAACAGAATCGCAACTTCGACATCCAATTCAAAGAGTATCCAAAAAAATACAGCAGATCATCCAAAGACAACAACAATAGAAAAGTAAGACGGAGAGAGAGGTACTTGGAAGAGAGTAAGAGGAGAGAGGGATGACAGCGTCGGGCGAGTAGATAGCGGAGAAGACGTAGAAGCCAGAGAGAATTACGCCGATAATCACAGTTGTATAGATTGTAATGAACAATGGCTTCGAATTCGCAGCTTCTTGGCATGGATTCTCCCATGCCATTTTATTCGCAGCAATTTCAATTCGAAACAATTCGAATCGAATCGATTTTTCTTCTTCTAGGGATTCGTTGGGGATGAATCAACAGGTGATGAACATCACCTCGTTGGGCAAGAAGCAGAAGCTGAGATTTCAAGAGGATCATACACTGTCAAAGCATCGAAGTCAAACTCGTCTCTCTCCCCTTCTCGCCATTTTTAAGATCTGAAGATGAATATTTTGGACACTTTCTTTTAATACGGAGTATGTGATTAGTTTCTCTAATCCTCAAAGTCAAAATCCATTCTTTTTTAACTTTTTTTTTTCATAAAACGCCACAGAACCACCCATATTTTATGGAGAACCTATAGTCGTGCCCCCATCTAAATGAGTACATAAATAAAACATGTTACTCCGTATTTAAGTATTTTATACTCCATCCGTCTCAAAATACATGTCTTTTTAGCCCGTATAATTTTGTCAACAATACATGTCTTTTTAGATTTAATCATTAAACTTAACCTACTTTTACATCTAATTATTACTCTAATTTTTACATCACCCCTACTCTCCTCCTCACCATTTTTAAAAAGTAATAAATACTCTAATATCAAAATCTAATCATTACACTTAATTTACTTTTTGAGACATGTATTTTGAGAAATTTTAAAGTATATGATTTTAGTCACTTTAATTTACTTGAAAACTATTATTAATTAGTAATTACAATAGCAATGGTCTAAATTAAACACTAAATTGATTAAAATGACATGTTTTACTTTAAAAAGAGTATATCATAAAAATAACATATTTTGATTAAAGAAAGGGGTAAAAATTCCTCAAAATCATCCATTTAGGGGTTTTGTTTTACAAATCGCCACTTGAAAATCAAAACACTTCCTATTTCATGGTTAGTTTTGTGCAACTTTTACAAATTATTATTTTAAGGATGATTTTGTGTAATTTACCCTAACCATAGAGTACAAACAAAGTCTATATTTTACGCATTAAGAAACATATTACGCCGTAGTTAGAAACATATTGAGAATAATAACTCAATAGCTTTATTATGATAAATGTCTTTCTTTCATCAAAAAAAAGAAGATAAATATCCTTCGTGTAATTAATCTTCTAAAGTATTATCTCATACTGTACTATATGCATCTTGTTCCAATTGGGTTTTGCACGAGCTCTTCGAGGAGAGGTAGAACTCTCTATTACAAAATTAAAAAACTTCTCGATTCTTACTAGGTTAGTATAAGAATGATAGTTAGTGACCAATATGTTAAAAGTTCGAAACCCTCATTTTCCTCTATTGTAATGGCTAAGGCCTCGTTTAATTAAACATGGTAATTTCACTTCCTAGGAAGTTACTTCCCATGAACTAAACTTCCTATGGATTTTACTTTCCGAGAAGTATAAAAATATATTTGGTTGAAAATAAATTCACATAAACTCAATTCCTATAATTTGTTTGGTTGAACAAGGAAATCTCATAGCAATTTATTTAAAATTACTCTTATAGCCTTTATTTATTAACATGCTCTTCTTATTATAGGGATAAATTGGAAATCTTTTTAATCAAAATAAAAATAAAAATGAGATTTGGGAAAAAAAAAGGGAAGTAATTTGGAGGAAAAAACGGGGGAAGTAGATCTTACCTACCCCTCACGATAAGATGAATTCCATCCTTTGGAAGGAATTTCAATTCTCAGGAATTTATTCTAATTCCTGTGTTTTTTAGTTTTAATTTTTTTGTACCAAACACATGTATTATCAATTACTTCCTTGGTTTTTGTACTTCCCGGGAAGTAAATAGCTAACCAAACGAGCTCTAAGTACCTACTTATGAAACAAAAAAAAAACTTTAAAAAATAATAATTTTAATTGAACCATTATTTTTTAATCTACCGGTTAAAACTTATCAAACATCTACCAATAAGTTTTTTTTCCCCTAGAGAAAATCCTCGCTCTTGATTTTTTGAATATTTTGTGCAAATTATTCCAAAGAGTATTGCAAACTTGGTAAATTTAGAACAGAAAACGCAACCAATCCAAGTATTTGAATATTCGATGCAATTTTTTAGAATTTAACAAGATACTCCGTATTGTGGTACGAATTATAATTTGTTTTTCCCCCTTTGAATACACGTTTTCACTCTTGCTTATATTTTGCATTTCTTGCATCCAAAAGCTTCAACATCTTACATTGCAAGCTCATTTTAGTATCAACTAAACAGCAAGAAACTCACGCAGGCGTCAAGCAAGGTAACCAAAAACAAGCAATATCTCGACGTGCTCTAGAATCTGCTTCAATGAAGCTCGGGCGAAAAGGGCTTCCATACAACTGATCGACTACAATAAATCAAATACAAGAAACTGGAGAAAGCGAACCTAGACCTAAACTGCAAAGGTAAACAAAATGAAAAGGAAAGGGGAAGGTTAGGGAGAAATGAGGATCAGCTTCGTTACGGAACAAAATAGTGACCGAGGTTCTTGAGGGTCCGGCCAGGCTGCAAGTTAGTAGAAATCTAGCAGAGCACCACTCTGCTGCCTTTTCAACAGTGTCAAAAAGATCCCGAGGCACTAAGTTATGCACGGGACTTCCATGCCTTGCACAGTTTATTTGTTAGATACCGTGACGCCCCAGTAGCACCAACTATTGTTAGTCCAGCAAGTGCCTGCCTTGCACTGGATACCATGACCTTGCGCCTTAAGATCTTCTGCATGCACGTAGCAACTTCTTCTCGAGATTCGACAACTACTTCATGAGCAACACGCCCTACAAATGGAAACATATATGAGATGATCATTAATTCCGGTAACTCTTGAAAATGCGGTTCAGATTGACATGCTTAGAAACTATGCGTATGTGTAGAACAAATACCTGCAACCATCTTTTCCCTCTCCCCTAACTTCATCCCCATTTGCCTTCGTATCGTTGAAGGAAGATAGCAAACAAGGGATTTAGCTCCAGGTAAACCACAGTCCTGGTGTTCAGAGAAGTTCATCATTAACAGCTATATTTGGAGCAACTTGAGCATTCAATTCATAAACGATGATCCATTCCACCACACATTTCCTTATTTATTTTTAATCTCATCAACTTGTATAGTTAAAAATGAGTCTGGCATCTTAATTAGTTAAATTCCCAGTAAAATGACTGCTCAGTTCATATACTCGACTCATCTCAAGATACTTTTATTTGTTTATCGTCCAACTTCCTCCACTGTCAAGGTCAAATGAGGATCATCTGGCAGTCTGACAGTAAAAAATCTATATCCCTCATTTAAGTGTATTTTTTAAATACTTGCCTGGTGAAAAAAAAGAGAGCTTTCACTTCATGATTCAAGGAGGAAAGCAGCTGGTGCAGATTTTAAATAATATGCAACACAAACGTCCAATTTTTATCATAAAAGTGATGTGAAGAAGTGACCAAATGCCAAGGGTCAGTTTGGCACACATAAGGCCTAGTAAAGTAACTTATTTGGTAGTAATGCGCCAATACGAATGCAATGTTGTATCAAACAGGTCCTATGTAAATGAATCAATATCATGGAAAACATCAACACGTTTAAAACTTCTGCCGAATCATATAGTCTGTCACTATACATTTCAAACTTACCTGTGCTATATTTTCCCTGTCACCAGCATTTGATGAGAGGCTCAACAAATCTTTGGTTGCTAGTTCTTCCAAGATCGGCTTATAAATTGCTCTGAATAAATCAAACTGTCCCTGGACAATCTTATTCACCTGGATGAAACAACATGAAGTTGTGATTATAAACTTAAGGACAAGTCTTTCTAGCTCAATAAAAGGAGAATTGTCTTTTCTATACAAATGGATCTACTTGACCCACATCCCCAACATAATGCTGACAATAATGTAAGGTGGAGTAAAATAAATCTCATGGCTCAAAAAAATATCACAATAGCTCTATATTATATGTAAGCATCATGTATTATTCAAATAAATCTGGTGATATGTGGCCTCTATTCAACTAAGAACATTCAGCCAACCATAGAGCAATTTCTAACTTAAACTGAAAAAAAATGGCATTGCTAAAGTGTCTGCCTTGGTGGTGAACCACAAGAATTTCAAATTTAGAAGTCCGAGAGAGATTTCGATTCCTAAAGAACATCAAATTTATTCCAGCTCTGAGAAGTCACGTCATGAATACCAATAACAAAATCTACACCACAAGGATTTCTTCTCAAGTACTACTTTAATTGCAGCCACTATCTACATATAAACTGCTACATCTGACATCATATTTATGCAGATAAGACCTCTTTCCAATGAAAAAAAAACTATTTTGGACTGACCATATCAAAATCACATGAATTTCTAAAAATTGCATGAGGTAAGCTTACCTTGTGTTTATCCTCTGCAAACATCATTCTAACATCACCCATATAAGATATACTGCAGATTTTGGCATAGAGATCCTCCTGCATTATTAGTACATTATGGAACTTTAACTCTAATAATTCATTTTGAGTAAAGTGAAGATGGCAAAACACACCTCAGTAAAGCTGCAAGGCAAAAGGAGCAATGCAGCTGAAGTTGCAGCTCTCAAATTGTACGAGTTTATCTTTTTAACATCCAAATTATCAATAAGTACATTAACCTGCATAATAGAAGCGTTTGCATCTTTCAAACTTAAAAAAAAATCACAATGAATATAGCAAGATTAGACAATACAGTAATGAGAAAGGGAAAACTCAAGTGCATACACACAATTTGGGCATTTAAAACATGATTTAATGTGATGAAAATCCATACACATTCTTTCCAAACAAATAACTGCACTGTTTACGACAGTAAAAATTTAGTGGCTAAAACAATACTACTACATAAAACATACAGGCTTTTGCAAACGACCGCTGAGATAGAGCTTCTCCCAATGCAATATATCTTGAATTAAGTCATGCATTTTGACAACCCCGTACTTGATCGTCTGTTATCAGAATAATTCATTAGTGATTTAGAGTTCCTAATGAAATAGGATTAGGAAGATATGCATAAAAGATTGAGAAGGTAAAATTTCCAACAAATGAAGGTCATATACCTTATTATTCCAAGAGACAAAGGGATTGAAGTGCACTCCTACACCAATTGAATAAGCAACATCATTTACCTAGTAAAAAGGCAACTAATGCTCAACACTCTATATAACAGATTGCAAATACTTTAAAAATGGCAAAACTTTAGTGGAACTGAGTACCAGCTTTGCACCACCAAGATATGGCACCAATGAGCCGTAGTGCTGTCGGTTCAACTTCAGATTCTTAATTTATGGTAAGACATTGAGAAAAAAAAAGGGTTAAATGGCAGTGAGAATTCATTGTACAATGTGCAGTTTGATCCACGCCAAAAGACCGATTTAAAGCTAACCTCTGAATGCCACTTCACAGGATCTTGCACACCAAGAATGTAATCAATCATTCGTGTCTGAAGACAAAAACATCACAAGAAAATGTAACGAGACAAAAACAAACTACACAAAAATGAAGCAGCATTACAAACATAAAAGAGTACCTCGTCGTGGTTATTTGGGTGCAAAGTGGAGCCATAAACACAACAAAACTCTACAGGCGGGAGAATATCCAGCAGACCAGACATCTGCTCACTTGTATTACTGTTTTCCATTTCTGATCTGCAAACAAACATCAAACCCGGCCGTCCAGATGTTTTAAGGCATCTAAAAACTTGAATTCCTTGAAAATTAAACTAGCATGTAAACTAATTAACAGATACAATATCCTAATAAAAAAAAAAAGCTAAGCAAAACCTCGTGAATACGAACCCTCTTACAAACTACGTAGTAACTAATAGCAAAATCAGCATAGCCTCTCGAAACCTTCACCAAAACCTCTCCCACGGGCCACAGTTCAAGTATAAGAGAAGTAAGAACAGAGCAATCACCGATCAGCAACACATGTCACAGACAACTACGAACACTCTGGCAACGAGAATCACCCAAATCACAAATTCACTTCACAAACCCCAAATCCAATTCACAAATTAACAAAATTGGTTCTCAAACCTAATTTCAAAAAATTGGTTTCCAAAATCAAAACCCTAAATTTTCACATCCTACCTATAAATTGAATTTCAAATTAAAATTTAGATCATAAATTGAAAAAGTATAAACTATAGATAAGAAACACTAACCTTTTCAATTCGACCTTCAACAAATTTGGATTTGAGAATTGGGAGTCACCGCTAGTGGGAGGAAGAAGTGAAGAAGAAGGGCTGCAGCGCAGCAGCGCAGCCGCGGGGAGGGACTTGAGGATGAGCCACCAGAGTCGCCTCCACGCCAGAGAGGAGCAGCGGCCGTGAGTGTTGCAGTGGCATTCGTCTTCGTGGGCAACAGGTCGGGCCTTCGGCTGTGGATTTGTAAAAATAAAACCCTTCCTGTATGTTTTAAAAGGAAAATAAAAAAAGAGGGTATCCAGATTCGAACCCAAAACCTTATGGATGGGTGACCCCCCTTCCTTCCTTTTCCCTCCATTTAATGACCTAAACAAATTAATTGATAGTATAAAGTATTTATTCTAGTTATATACTCTATCCGATCGGAAATAAACGATGTTTTGACTTTTGGCACGTAGTTTTAGGAGTTAAAAATTATACAAAATCTTATTAATTTTAATTAATTTTTTTCATAATTTAATACTTATTACTTATTTCCGATCGGAGAGAGTACTTATTACAAAACCTTTACAAACCCTTTGTCTTTTTTCTTTAATTAAAAACTAGTACGATCCCCGCGCCATTGCGCGATTTTTTTATAAATAATATTTAGATATAGATAAATCATAGACATTGGTTAAAAAATGTAACATCAAATAATATTGAGTAATTAATATTAGAATATTTTTCAAAAAAATAATATTAGAAAATATAGTTACCATAATAAAATGATATTATCTAAATAATATTTTCACAAATAACTTTGAACATGGAGAGAACATTTGACATAAATTAATATAGTATATAGATATAGATAGTTAATAAATGAATTTGAGTTAAGCCCAATAGTTATATTAGATTGAATTCAATGTTTTGAAGTAAGCCTAGTAGTAAGATTAAAGAAAAAAGAAGAATTAAAAGAAAAAGAAGAAAAAGGAGAATTAAAAAAAAAGGATTAAAGAGAAAAAAGAAAATTATAATTGGTCAAAAGCCCTAAAATCTCTCTAATGTTGACACCTCAGCATAAACTCTTCTAAATTAAGAGTTTATATAGATATAGATTAATGGGACCTACCCCTTTCCTTGTTCACTTGCTAAATTACGTGCGCGTGTGTTGTGCTGTTGGTGGTTTTGTGGGGCATGATTTTTTTCCTGTAAATTGGTCGATGGTATCATCAAAAATTATTCTATGGTATTGCTTAATTATTTGATGGTATAACGTGACTATACGATGGTATCGATGCGTTTTTAATTCATATGACCGCTAACATAAAAAAAACTCATCTCATGAGACACAAATTATTCGATGGTATATCGTGATTATTCGATGGTGTTACCGTATTATTCGGTTAGTTATGTCATTTTAACAAGGCCAATTTGCATAACTAGCCATAAAAAAAAAACTTTGCACAAATAGCCATGTGCCTTGATTATTTGCATGGGGTAGAAAATGACTATTTTGTGCAAATAAAAAAGGTAACCGGGAGAGGAAGTTGCAGGTGAAGGTGAGACCGGTCACTGTAGCTCCTTCATTTTGCTGAGAGAAATGAGGAGGGGAGGTGCTGCACATGTCAGAGAATTGGGGTGTGGCTCCAATAAAGTAGGGGAAAAAGGGGGGGAGCATTTATGAGGGGAAATGTAAATGATTGTAATTAAGGGTGTCAATCAACCCTTATAAAATCTTGATTGATGGGTGTCATTCCTTAGTAAATGCTCTGAAAAAACAGAGCCAACATAGGAAACGAGTGGCATGGTGAGGGCAAAGCATCACCTTCATATCTGGGAACTATGTCCTACTAAAAGAAGACATTAGTCTTACCAAACGAAGACATTCGTCTTACCAATAGGCCAACTATGTCCTACCATAGTTGGAATTTTGGAGATAATATGGAGGGGAATGTCCGTAGTGGTTTGGGCGGGATGTCCGTGTAATTTCGGCGCCAAAAACAAGGTTCTTCATTGGGGGAAGACGGAATGGCATCTGTCAGACCAATATTGTATATTTATCTTACCAATATCATATATCTATCTTACCAATAGGCTTACCATGCCCTACCATACCTGAAATTTTCGAGAAATTTGGAGTGGATTGTCAGTAGCTTATTTGGCGGGTTGTCAGTGTAATATTGGCGCCAAAACGGGGTTCTTCTTTGGGGGGGAAGGGGGAGCATTTATGAGGGGAAAATGCAATCATTGCATTGATGGGTGTTCCCCAAGCACATATATAAGCTTGAGAGGAGGATCTCAAACACCCCAACATGACCTGCAAAAACTGAGGCAGAGCAGGAGAGAGGTGGTAAGGACGGGGGAAACCCAACCGTGCATCCGAGGATACGATACAGTTGTCATCCTACCAATAGTACAGTTCTGACCTGCCAACAGTGTTGTACTCTCTTACCATTCCAGGAAAAGTGCAACAAGTTTGTTGGTAGCAGTGGCAGCGATGGGTAAGTCATCTTGTACATTTCCTTTGTAGGTGTTCCCCTTTACTATATCAGAACTATCCCCCAGGCTGATACTCTTTTTCCCTGATGTACCCCAGGTGATAGGGTATGCATCAATGTCGTGTTCGGCGGTTGGTGGGCTCCCGTAGGTGGGAGCTTGGTCTTCAAGGGAGAGGCACGTACTGCAGCAATGGTGGTGCCACAGAATATTTCCTACGACCAACTGAAGGGGAAGATAGTCTCCAAATTCGACGTTGACATGGTGTTGTACGACATTGAGCTCACCTACCTCCCTCCTTCCATGGGTCGGGCAACTCCGATTCGGGTCCGGGACGACGATGACATTGAAGCCTTCAAGTTCTACAACACTGAATCCGGCACACGAGCATGGCCAATAGCACTGCACGTAACCTTACGGATGAAAACGACAAGCCCTTCAACAGCCTCCGGTCAACATCAGTCGGAAGACTCGGACGGGGCTGACGTGGTCTCCACTCCCACCCCAGGGGAGTTGCACCTAACCGGGCCTCCCAGCACGCAGGAAGACTTGGAAGTTGGTCTTGATGGAGGCGGAGGGCCGGAGGAGAAGGTTCGAGGCTTCGTCGATGAGAAAGGGATGTTGGACGACCTTAGCAGTGACACTGGAGGGGCCTGCCGTTGTGCTGAGTGTCTAGCGGGGGAGGGAGAGTGTTGTAGGCCTGCAAAGGACAACGTCAGTGGGAAGCATGGGGGTCTTGCTGGGAGTGATAAACAATCTGGTAATGGTAGGATGGAGGACAACGTAATGGTCTGACAGTCTGACGAAGTTGGTAGGATGGACGACAACATAATGGTAGGACAGAGCGAGGAAGTGGAACAACTTAACAAGGAGGAGGGTGGTGATGTGAGCAGGTCTGATGCCATCCGACGAGGAAAGCAAGTGGTGATCGTCGATAGCGACGACGATGTGGACGTCCTACCCCCCCACGGAATGGAGGACATCACAGACGTAGGAAGCTCCGACGATGACATGATCGTGGGTGGTTTCCCCGTGAAAGTGGAGGGTGGGAGTCCGAACGAGACATCTGAATCATGGGATGAGGAGGCTGAGGCAGCGCTGAGAGAGATAGAGCGATCGTACCAAGGACACAAACAACCTTTGCCGACATTGGAGCAAGTGGAAGCGGACGTGGATCGGTCCATTCCTCTAGTCGGAGACCCTCGGTCAATAGTGAGGGAGTTACGTGAGGGGGATATGTTCGATACCAAGGCTGACATTTAGTCTCGGGTGAAGTGGGAAGCTTTGCGCGGGTGCTTCGAGATTCAAGTGAAGCGTTCCACATCAGACAAGTACCTGGTTGTGTGCCCCGAACCGAACTGTTCATGGTGCTGTCGGGCGTCGACCTATCGGCAAACTAAGAGGTGGGTGGTTCGTAAATTCGTGGACACACACACTTGCAAGGTTAGTGTCGTCAGCAACTACCACCGCAACGCCAATTACAAGCTGATGGGCCAGAGGTTAGTGTCGTCAGGTGAGCTTTTGCGGCCACCAAGTCCTTCAACATACCGGCCAGGCTCTCGTGTAGCCTCTCGTACACAAGTCGGCCCCAAGGGAAATCCAGAAACCGCGTCGTGTCCTCCAACAGCAGCTTAACCACCCACCCTCTAATTTTTGTCTTCTTCTCCAAGCCAAAAAGAATGCCCTCCACAATGACTAGGAGGGCAAGCTTGTACTTTCTCATTAGGGAGCTCGAGTCCGTCTGTTTTTCGTGCTCCCAAGCGCTCTCGACATCCTTCAAAGTTACCTTTTCTTTCTTGAACAACTGGTATACGACGTCCTTGTGATCCCCCTCCATCACATCCCTAGGGGGTGGTGCGCAGTTTAGCCCCGTTATCAATGCGAACTCGTGAAGCGAGAATCGCACGTGATGCCCTTGGATGGAGTACCACGTCTCATGTTGCTTCCGGGTCTTCAGCTGCCACAGGAGGCAATAGTGCACCAGCTGTGCGGCGAACTTGTTCCTCGACCCCATCTTCACTATGCCTCCGAATTGGCTCTTTGTGAGGGCCTTCACATCATCACGATCGATGGCTAAGTTGAGTCCGTCCAGGAGGTCAAAACTGGAATGTGATAATGCCCTTCCGCTGAAGTGGTCCTTCTCAGCCACAGCCAACACAGCCTGCAACAGATGTAACACTCTTAGGTCCCAAATTTTTTTCCCAACCATTACTACCAAAACAAGGGAACTATCTCAGTTTCCTTACCCCCTGGCTGCTTGGTCCTGCCTTTGCTTTCCTCTTGCCGGCCTTTGTCATTTTTATGGTTATTGCACAAAGGGTTCTTGCAACACAATCACCACACACATGCATTCAGACATTCAGATCACCTCATCAGTCATACCAACAGTGTAATTTTATCCTACCAATAGAATATGATTTTCTTACCAACTCGGCTATCTTTTTCTGTCCTACCATATTCGAATTTCATACAAGTTTGGTTCATTTTACCTCCTTCCCAACCCAAGAGATAGCCATCAGTATTTCACCAACACCAACACCAATTAACCAACAATTCATCATACATATAGGCATTTAACCAACAAGTAATTCACACATTAAGTTTCAAACATATAGCCAAACAACTACTATGTCATACCAACATGTCTTACTTGTTTTCTTCATTTTACCTCTTTCACAACACATCATATAGGCAATGAGATTAAACAAAACCAAATCACCATTTATTCATCATATTTTGAGCATTTCATCAAACACTTGGTGGGCACTTACGGTTTCAACATTAAAAAACCAATCTTCCAAAAAATTCCTTCACCCCACTCGGCTTACCAGATGTTCAATTTTATCCTGCCATATTCGTTACCCAGTCCTACGATATCTGCTACCACAATTTCAGACACAACCTTCGATCATTAGTCCTACCACATGTGCACATATACCCTACCGATTACCCCCAATCTTGTGGATTCCCTACCCATCCGACCCCCTCCTTGCCCTTTTGTCCCCAATTTCTTACCCAACATCACCTAACCCTTACCCATCCTTTTCCCGACACCCACAAACCCTAATCGCACCCACCTCCGCAAAATCGACTCACAATGTCACCCCTAACCCCCTCCTACTTCATTCCTCCTCTACTGCTAGACATCTACCCCAAAATCGTCTCAAATCCTTCACAATAACCGCATGTAACCGCACCCCCAATACACCAATTTCGCAACTCAAACAAAATCTCCACAGTTGCTTACCTTTCTCTTCGTCTTCAACCTTCTCCTTCCTCACAGGCGATGACTGATGGCCTTCTTCTTCGACGAGTTCGTCCTCCCTCTCTCTCTGTGTATCGCTTCTCCTTTCTCTGATGGCCTTCCGTCTCTCTCTGTGTATCGCTTTCAAATGAAATTAAACCGTCTCTCTCCCTCCCTCGTTTTAATTTGATAACCCACTACAACCAGTTACAAACAGTTGGAAATAACCGGCTGTTTTATTTGCAAAAAATAGCCCGGCCATTTTGGCCCATTTTTTCACCCCTTGGCTATTTGTGCAAATAGGCCCATTTTTTGGGCTATTTAGTGCAATTTCCTCTTTTAACAAATCACAAGGTGACATAGCTATTCGCTAGGACTTTTGCTTTTAGGACTTTAATCCCTAGCTGCTCTAATGTAGGCATGGGAGAGATTTTTATCCTTGAAGAAAAATGCAAAGAGGGATATGGCTGCAATCATTGAAGAGGTGCACATTTTTTTTGCAATGTTTCTTTCAAAAAAGTTAAAGTTGTTGTAAACTAATCTGGTAAATTGACGACTACAAGAACTCCATACTGCAAGATCTTTGTACGAGGAAGCACGATTCAATTTGGTAATTTTTTTCGGCGAGCTTAATCCTTTTTCTGCTTGGGAATCTTTAAAAGCACCTAAATCAAGATTTTGGGAATGCAGATCACCACAATTTCTTCTGTTGAGGCTAAGAAACGGTCTGAATTTCTCGAAGCTGTTAGCAGGATGATAGATGCCCATCTCCATTACTTCAAACAGGTTTTTGTTTGTCTATACTTATATGTGTGTGTGTGTGTGGAGATTGTTAAAAAGCTTCTATACTTATTTGCTTTAACATCTGAGCAACTCGGTTTTCTCTTCAGGGATATGATCTGTTGCATCATATGGAGCCTTATATTAAGCAGGTTTGAGCACTTACTAATGTCCTTATTCTTAGTCTATCCTTTTGATTTACTTGGAAATGGTAATTTTTTCTATCCGATGGTTTGTCCCGGGTATGATAATATAGTTACAAAATTTTGCATTATTAACAAAATGCATAAGAAAATGCAAAACAATGATGCGACCAGTATAACTTCATGGAACATCATACTGCAGGTTCTGTCATATTCACAGCAACCAAAAGAAAGCTCCAAGAATGAGTTAACAACTCTCCAAGAAAATATGCAGGAGTATAAACGCCAGAATGAACAGCGAAGTAAGCAGTCTCCCAGTGGATCTCGTGAGTTGTCTCATGGTGACAAGCTGCAATCTTTAGCCAGAGCCACAAAACCAAAAGAAGAAGTTATGCAGTCTTCTGTCAATGGAAAGGTGTTTTCTTGTGTCAATCTAGACTACAGCCATATGTCAACTGTGTGATTGCTTTTTACTGGTATATTTTTCTAGGTTGTTTAAACCACTTTTGTGTGATCCATCAAACTTTCCAAAGTATCCTCCCAGCAAGGGGTTCGATGCAAAATTGACAGAGAGAGGCTACAAGGTCAGTCATTTATGCTCCCATCGTATTTGAATTTGTGTCCTATATTTCTATTGACCTATTCAGGTATTGAGTTTAATATGAACAACTCTTAATTGGATTTCCATTGAATCTTTCCGTCTAGAAACAAGATGTTTGATTAAATGCCTGAAAGATTTGAGATCTTGAAATTCAGGGTTATGACCTTCAAATGGTATGATTTGGTAGTATACTTTCATGAGAGATTCTAAAGTTGACCTTTTTCCTTCTATGGCAAAGGAGGTTATGCCAGTACGTGGGTAGTACCTAAAGGTATGATTTGCATTTTTAAGTGTCCGTTTGTGTTTCGCAACAGCTAACCATTCCGGAATGACTCATTGAAAAGAACTTGCGGGTAGTACCTAAAGGTCCCCGGTTCAAGCCCCGCGGATGACCGCTCTTTATTTACCAATTCAAGTGTTTCGCAACAACTACATGATGGGCCTCAATGCCGCCCGGAATCATCAAGTAGAATCATATCATAATTGGGGGCCGGTATGGCTTTGATCGCTTCAAGTAGAATCATATCATAATTGGGGGCCGGTATGGCTTCGATCGCTTCATGCCAGTGGGCTTTATTGCTCCTCAGGCATATTAAAGTCACAAAAAAACAACTTCAATGGCTCTTCTCGAAGTTGAATCGCAGTTGAGAAAAGAGCATGACTCACGAACATGAATGATTCTTGTTGAAGTTTCTTAGCACGAGCTCGAATCATATGTCCATCCCTAAATATGATAGGTGTGTCCGAAGGTGCCTTGGATGGTCCGGTATCAACAAGTATAGTGAAATGGAGTGAGCACAATATACTCGGGGTCAATTTAAAGAAAACCATTAAATTAAACTAAACAAACTTGGTATTAAGAATAATTTTTGGACAGATACTAAAAACTAGTAAATTAAATGTGATGGACCACTTCAAAGTATAATGTATCCAACCATCTATTAATTTACCTCTTCAAAGTATAATGTATCCAACTGCAACCAAAACTAGTAAATTAAATGTGATGGACCACTTCAAAGTATAATGTATCCAACTGCAACCAAAACTAGTAATTTTTTTTTATGATACAACGAAAGGTCCAAAACTAGTAAATTAAATGTGATGGACCATCTTACCTTTCAGCCCCACCACCGAGTTACAGCTTGACCCTTGAAGGCTTCGGAATGCAATATATGGAGAAGCGTTATCGTTATGATCCATATTCTCGGCGAATGAAATCATATTTTTATGATCCTAAATATGAGTTAGAGTTGACTACTTTTGATGGACTTGTCGATCCGGATGAATATCTGGATTGGGAGACGAATACAGAGTATGTGCTTGATTATTATGGACTTTCAGAGACTGAGAAAGTAGAGTGGGCATTATCCCTCTTTCGCAGGCAGGCCGTGTACTGGTGGAATCGAACGGATTGTGCTAGAGCTTCTGCTGGTCTTGCTCCGATCACCAAATGGAGGTATTTGAAATCACTGATGAGAAAAACATATTATGCTATTTCTCCTGCTTCTTGTTTTGTGAGAAAGAAGGTAGCACCTCCGGCACCATCATATGCAGGGGAAGTAGTTAAGCTTGCGACAAAGGTTGATGTTGCAAAAGTTTGCGAGCCCGAACAAAAGCTTGTTCCCGATTACGTTGCCCAGGAGACTCAGTTGACCCACGAGCAGAGTGAGACCCAGGCTCTGCGGCAACTTGTAACTGAATTGCAATCCAAATTGGATGCCTCTAATACACTTCCAGACTCCCTGGGGAAGGCCTCCGAATTTGTGCTACAACCAGGCAATGGGAATGTTCCAGACTCTCACATTGATTCTGTTGATGAGAAGAAGGTACTTGATGATGGGTCTGAAGAGTTAGCGATTGTACCTCTTGGGCATGTTCATGAAGTTCTGACGGCTAAGGTTTGGGTGAATGTTGGCTCTATGTTTATTGAAGATAAGGCTGTTGTTTTTGAGGTTACCAGACCTCAAATTCTTCTGGCACCAATTCCAAACGTTTCTCCGTCGTGTTGCTTTATGGATGCTACCTCTTCTTCACTGGTCATCGTCGATTTGGTGCAAGGAAAAGTGGAGGAGAATGATATCCTCCTCAAGTTCAACAAGAAGGCGCCACCGTGGATCCCACCGTTGAAGATGCGATGGTATGTCTCGCCCCGTGTCACATTTCCATTTTATGACAACTCTCTATCACTGGAGGAGGAAGCGGGGATGCTTCCCTCTCAAGGGGAGGAGAATGATGTGTTCCAGCCCCTGTAGGATACGACTCCGACGTCGCGTTAATAAAGCATTTATTATTATATATATCAACTTAGTTCTATTTTTAGTATTGTTTCTTAATAAGAGGTGTGGACTTACTTTACATAGTAAGTCTAACCTGTTAGCCAATTAGGCCCATTAGTAATTAGGGTTTAGTTTAAATACTCAATTAGGTTTCATTTATTGTTACGTCAAATTTAGAGGAACTGAAGAGCGTTGAGTTGAAACTCCCCCTTTTCCTCCCTGACGTCACAAACCCTATCGTTCTCTTGCTACTTTGTTTCCTACTGAATTCAATTGGATCTTCAATCAAAGGTTCTCGCTGGAATTGATTGAAGATCGGAATCTCAGCAAGCCTTGCTTAGAAGAGATCCGTCGTGTTTGATTCGCCACCTCATCATCACCGGTCAACACCATCACTGCCGCTAGATGTATTGTGATTGATCGGTGCAATCCGATTGAGCCTCACTTCGAGTGCATGAAGCCTCTTATTGATGCCGAGATATATATTCCTGAGCATATAGTTAATTAGCACTTTCTAATTAATTAAGCAAAGTCGGCGATCGCTTCCGCCTCAATTTCCAACTGAAGGTCAACGTCCTTGCTTTCAATATATTTTCAATTTGAAATCGAAGTCAACTCGGGCCCTTGAATTACGTACTGCCGCCACTTCAATTGGAATCCAAATTCAATACGAGCTTCCACCGGTTCGAGTCCTATTCCATTACTCAAGGGTCGATCGACTTATACCTTTGACAACCGGACGATTGGGAGTTGTACTCGCTCCACCCGAGTCGAGTACGTATCAGCCTTGGCTACGCGCCGGCTCCACCTCTCTTTTCCCCCTCCGCCTCCATCAACTCTGGTCACCTACTTCCCCTCGGCGTCGGGCGGCTAGGGTTCGTCTTTGGCTCACGCTTTGATTAAAAAATAATAATAAATAAATAAATAAATAAAAATTTCCGAAGTATGTATGTTACATACTTCAGCACCTACAGTTGGGCATGCCCATCTATTAGATGTTGTTCGGGTCCAAAACCATTTATATGTTCCAACCCACCCAAAAAAAAAGATTATTTGATATATAATCTATATATAACCTTAATTTAGAAGACTTTGCTTACGTGTCAATCTTAAAGGAGTTTTATTGACCAATTATGTTTTTTTCCTTGATTTTTTTTATTTCGCCTTTTCTCTTTTTACCATTAATTTTTTTTAATCCTCCATTCTCTTTTATTCTTAACATATTTACTAACAATCTATATATAACCTTAATTTAGAAGATTTTGCTTACGTGTCATTCTTAGAGGAGTTTTAGGAATATTGACCAATTATGTTTTTTCCTTGATTTTTTTATTTCTCCTTTTCTCTTTTTTTTTTCCATTATTTTTTTTAATCCTTCATTCTCTTTTATTCTTAACATATTTACTAACAATCTATATCTATATATAACCTTAATTTAGAAGACTTTGCTTACATGTCAATCTTAGAGGAGTTTTAGGAATATTGACCAATTATGTTTTTTTCCTTGATTTTTTTTATTTCTCCTTTTCTCTTTTTCCCATTAATTTTTTTTTAATCCTCCATTCTCTTTTATTCTTAACATATTTACTAACATTCTATATATCTATATATAACCTTAATTTAGAAGACTTTGCTTACGTGTCAATCTTAGAGGAGTTTTAGGAATATTGACCAATTATGTTTTTTCCTTGATTTTTTTATTTCTCCTTTTCTCTTTTTTTCCATTATTTTTTTAATCCTTCATTCTCTTTTATTCTTAACATATTTACTAACAATTGGGCTTAATTCACCCTTTATGATCTTTCCATGTACGATACTCAATCTACTCAATCTAGGTTGAATAATCACATTAATAGTTGTATTGACAGTTATCTTCATTCTCAAATGCGGATTGAGAATTCTGTTTTAAGTGCTAGTGACAATTACAGTGATATTGACATTTTGGATGAAATTTAGAAGACTTTGCTTACGTGTCAATCTTAGAGGAGTTTTAGGAATATTGACCAATTATGTTTTTTCCTTGATTTTTTTATTTCTCCTTTTCTCTTTTTTCCATTATTTTTTTTAATCCTTCATTCTCTTTTATTCTTAACATATTTACTAACAATCTATATATAACCTTAATTTAGAAGACTTTGCTTACGTGTCAATTTTAGAGGAGTTTTAGGAATATTGACCAATTATGTTTTTTTCCTTGATTTTTTTTATTTCGCCTTTTCTCTTTTTTCCATTAATTTTTTTTAATCCTCCATTCTCTTTTATTCTTAACATATTTACTAACAATCTATATATAACCTTAATTTAGAAGACTTTGCTTACGTGTCATTCTTAGAGGAGTTTTAGGAATATTGACAAATTATGTTTTTTCCTTGTTTTTTTATTTCTCCTTTTCTTTTTTTTTCCATTATTTTTTTAATCCTTCATTCTCTTTTATTCTTAACATATTTACTAACAATCTATATATAACCTTAATTTAGGAGACTTTGCTTACATGTCAATCTTAGAGGAGTTTTAGGAATATTGACCAATTATGTTTTTTTCCTTGATTTTTTTTATTTCTCCTTTTCTCTTTTTCCCATTAATTTTTTTTTAATCCTCCATTCTCTTTTATTCTTAACATATTTACTAACATTTTATATATCTATATATAACCTTAATTTAGAAGACTTTGCTTACGTGTCAATCTTAGAGGAGTTTTAGGAATACTGACCAATTATGTTTTTTCCTTGATTTTTTTATTTCTCCTTTTCTCTTTTTTTCCATTATTTTTTTAATCCTTCATTCTCTTTTATTCTTAACATATTTACTAACAATTGGGCTTAATTCAAAACATTGAATTCAATCTAATATAACCATTAGGCTTAACTCACATTTATGTACTAACTATCTATATATCTATATATAACCTTAATTTAGAAGACTTTGCTTACGTGTCAATCTTAGAGGAGTTTTAGGAATATTGACCAATTATGTTTTTTCCTTGATTTTTTTATTTCTCCTTTTCTCTTTTTTTCCATTATTTTTTTTAATCCTTCATTCTCTTTTATTCTTAACATATTTACTAACAATTGGACTTAATTCAAAACATTGAATTCAATCTAATATAACCATTAGGCTTAACTCACATTTATGTACTAACTCTTGAGCTTAATTCAAAACATTGAATATAATTATTGGTTGTTACACATCACATTGAAATGCATGATTCAGATTTCAAAATTTCTAAAAATGTTACAATGATATTGATATTATTATTACTGGGTGATTTAAAATATCTACATTTATGTATTATACTTTAGACGAGATATAAAAATAATTATTTCAGAATTATAAGATACATTTATGGTAAAGTTTTTTTTTATCTTAACTTTTATTAGTATTTTATAATATATTTATTTATATTATTAATATTTTAGTTTTAAAAAACCGCGCCATGGCGCGGGAATTGTACTAGTTTAATTTAAAAGTGAATCTGTAAAGAGACATTTTCTTAGTTTTTTAACCATAAAAATTTTTAATCTGTGATTCGTTCGCGATTTTTTGATCACGTATTGGTGTTGCTCTTCCATCTATGGAGTCGCCCTTTGTTGTTGTGTTTAGTTCCGGATGAGGTCAGTCTCGGACGCCCTGTTTATCGAGTTGATTGTGGCAGTGTTTGTGGTTTTCGAAGATCCCTCATCCAGGTGAGGGGAACGTCGGTGATCCACACTTCCCCAGGTGATGTCTCTTTCCCTTGGTGGGCGCGCTTCTGTTCTCTTCTCCCCGACGTCAAGACACCGTGTTAGTCCATTGGCTCTCCCGTGCTCTCGGCATTCACAGTCTTTCCCTGGTCTTCCTTGTTGGTTGGGCATATCGTTATTGTGATTGATTGGGACGGGTCTTTCTTTTTATTTTTTTGACTTTGTTGTTGTATCATGACAGTTAGTCTGTCTTCCGCTTTCGGCATCTCGGCACACCAGACTTGCCTGGTGCGTCGAATTATTTCCTTTTCAAAAATAAAAATAAAAATGTGATGGACCACCTTGGTCATTAATTAGATGTAGTTGTTGGCTACATTTTGAAGAAGTAAAAGAAATGGCCACATGGACTAAATTTACCATCAAACTCTTGAGTGAACCAGCAGCTTCAGCCTCAAATATGAAGGCTATTCGATCGGCAAGTTGGATCGATCATACAAGCTAATAAGGTGTACCGTCTACTTTGCCATTACTGAAGTCCATTAGAACTCGGGATCGGGGGTCGTGTGCACACGTGCGCCCATGCGCTAATAGCCTAGCACATAAACCGAGCGGGGTTCATTCCTAAAACCAATTGGCAATAGGAGGAGTAACTCACTAGCTTATATACTAAGACTTTCATATTGTCGATGTGGGACTCTTTTAGTCTCTTCACATCTCTCATTCTCTCAACAGCCATATACATATATATATATAGGGAGTGGTTCCCTTGTGCACACCCTTTAGAGTGTATATTGTGCATAAATATTAGCCATTGATTTTAGTGGATCGGAGGGCTTACAATCCGCCATGTGTACGAGTGATTTAAAAAATAAATAAAAAACTCAATCTTCAACCCCAAAATGTGGAGAGTGGAGCGCGTGTGAAAAAAGGTCAATTAAAACCCTAAGACTAGTCTTGTCTTCTTCCTCACGCAGTCACGCTTTATCAAAGTGGTCCAAGCTTCCAAATTCTCCCTCCATCACCATCGGAAACAGGCCTAGAACACCATCCTCGAAGTACAGCCGGTGACGAAGCACTTGTAATCTGCGATTCCGATGGTGATTGTTGCAATGGAGGAGCAGCGTTGAGGCGACGGCGCACATCAAGAGAGCGATTCTGGGTGTTCAAACCGGCGGCGACCCAAACCGAAGAAGAGAGAAGTCCAATCAGCCGCGCAACCACTCGAATCAAACTGGGTGGTCCCCTCCGACCGGCGCCTCTCCTCCTCCTCGAACTCCTTGCTCGACGCCGCCACCGTCGTGCCCTTCTTCTTCGATGCCAGGATCTTGTCCAACGTCGCCGCGCTCACCTCCGTCGTCGCAAAGAAATTGTCATATTGATCCAGTATCTAGCGACATCCATTGCCTTCATTCTTCTGGTATATTTGAAATCAAGTAAGTTTGGTACTGTTGAAGCCGAGGATGGGGGTGGGGGTGGGGGTGGATGGGTGGGTAGGTGTAGGCTGGGTATTATTAACATCACGTATAATTTGATTCATTATTTGTCAATTATTCAGATGTATGTATCGATTTTTCGTCACTAGTGGTAATGAACTGGTCAATTATTCGGTGAAATTGGATTAATTATTCGTCAGGATATGAAGTATTTGATTTGAGGAACGTAAAAAGCACGGGTATAATTATACAACTAATTATTATTCGATGAAATGTGAAACATTATTCGTTGAAATACATAGCATTATTCGTATAAATCGTAAGTATTGTTAGAGATTTGAGATTTCTTTTTTCTGAAATTGATTTAAAAAATTAAAATATTATTCAGTAGCATGTGATAAATTATTCATTAGAATTGGTAAATTTTGATCTGAACTGGATGAAAAAATATGACATAACATTATTCAGTGGGATGCAAAATATTATTCAGTAAAATTGTCAAATTTACAATTCTTGATTTTTATAACAAAAAATTTCCAAATCGATCAATATGGAATGCAAAACATTATTGTTGATTTTTAAAATTCCACTGATAATCTCTCAATTATCGTTCAATGTGCGCGATAAATTGATCGATTCAACCGAATCGGAAAATATGCTTTTTTTGCACGAAGATTAACTACAATTGATACCGCTTGTCCGAAACCAATTTTAATTAAAAAAATGAAATAAACATTTGGAGTTCATATGCAATTGTATACCGATTTTAATTAAAAAAGGTTGCCATTAATTTTAAATATTTTACCCACCCATCATATCATCACATTAATTAAAAATTAACAATGTACGGAGTCTAATAAAAAAAATTAACAAAGTGTAATACAATGTGTGGGTCCCACCAATTACAAACAATCCCCCACAAAATCTGCATTACACGCACCCATGGAGAGAGTAGTGTATTTTGTGCAGTGGGTCCCACCTTTTATTTTCCAAAAAAAAAAAAAAATCCTCTTTTAATCTAGACCACTCATTCATTTAGATCAACGGCCCAAATTTGTGCACAAAGTACACTTTAAGAGGTGTGCACAAGTTACCCATTCCCTATATATATATATATATATATATATAGAATGGGTAACTGGTGCACACCCCTTAGGATGTATCTTGTGCACAATTATGGACCCTTGATTGAATTGGAATGGGTGGCCTAGATTAAATGAGGTTTTTTCTTTTATTTTAACTAAATAAATGGTGGGACCTGCATGGATAAGTACCAATTCTCCATTCACTGACGCGTGTATTGAAGATTGGGAAGAATTTTAGTAATTTATGGGACCTACGTTAAATTTAAAATAAAAAAGAATGGTGGACCCACTAAACTTCAAAATGGAAGAATTTCAGTACTCCGTTTTTTTTTGTGTTTTACGGAGTACGGAGTATTTTTTTTAAATGTTTAGTGGATAAAAAAAAGAGGAAAATTGGTTAGTGGATTAATGTACTTCGTAAATGTGTACCGTTTTTTTTTTTTTTTAAAAATGGTTAGTAGATCTAAAAAATCAATAAGAGTACATATCCCCTTAAATAATTATAAATTAATTTTTTGTTATAAAGATTTGACAATTTCAAATAATATTATAAAGATTTGGCATTTTATTTTGTTATTACCTATCTAAATCAATTTTAAAATTTGGGCAATTCCACCTAATAATGTTTTGCATTCCACCGAATAATGTTATGTTATTTTTTTTTCCATTCGGTTTAGATTAAAAAATTATCAATTCCAATGAATAATTTGTTTTATGTTACCAAAAAATGTTTTATTTTTTTCCATTAATTTCAGATAAAAGAAATCTAGAATCCTCACACAATACTTACGATTTATACGAATAATACTTCTGGTTTCAATGAATAATGTTTCAAATTTTATTGAATAATATTTAGTTGTGTAATTATGCTCTTGTGAGAAATGTTTTTTATGTTGTTCCTCAAACCAAATATCAATTTTAAAATTTTGACAATTCCACCGAATTATGTTTGGCATTCCATCGAATAATGTTATATTATCCTTTTTCATTCAGTTTAGATAAAAAAAAAAAACTTCAATTCCAATGAATAATTTGTCCCATCAGACACATACGTATGAATAATTCTTCGTTTTCTCTGAATAATATGATTAGATTAAAAATTATCAATTCCAATGAATAATTTGTCCCATCCGATACATACATGTGAATAATTCTTCATTTTTCCCCGAATAATACGAGAATTATGTTAACAATACCGTCTACCCATCCACCCACCGGCTTCAACACCAAACTTGAGGGGATCTTGACGCCCAAGGTGAGCTCGGCGATGGAGGTGATTCCTTCCCTTCTTTTATTGAAAAGTAAGTAGAAGCTTCGGAGGATTGGGGGGAGGGACCGCGAACAGGGCGAAAGGTTGTCGAACCCAGTCTGAACTTGGCGACGGTCACTACCTCTGTTTATCGGCTTTGATCTTCAGAGCCTGTCAGTGTCGGCATCAGTCAGGCTCGATTTCTGCGTCTCGTATCATCGGCGTCGGAAGTTGCTGGCGGTGCTTGGAGTCGGCTTTGGTTCTATTGGTCCCGACACCGCAGATATGAGGGAGAACGGGAGGGGAAGACACCAATATTCGACGAATCGCCGCCGCCCTATTTTCGATTGTCCGCCGCCGAATCTCCGAATCCGATTCGCCTATGTGCAACACCAAATCGCCTCCGCCCTCCTCTGTTGTGCGTCGCCGCCGGTTCCGCCTAGTAGAAACGCCGTAGTTGCCGGAGATGGTGTCAATTTCTGAGGAAGGGGACCTCTGGTTATCGAAGACGGTCGTCGAAGCTTCAATTCACAGGGACTACTTGAAGGAGAGGTTGAAGAAGACAAATTGTTTTAGGGTTTTAATTTTCCAATGTACTGCACGCGCTCACACTGTGTTGCAACAATTGATTTGTTTTTTTTTTTAAAAAAAAACCATAATACGTGGTAACATTTCAGCCATCCATTGTGATAAGATCAAGGGTATATAATCGTGCACAAGGTACACTATAAGGGGTGTGCACTCTGGAACCACTCCCTATATATAGAATGGGTAACTGGTGCACACCCCTTAGGGTGTATCTTGTGCACAATTATGGACCCTTGATTGAATTGGAATGGGTGGCCTAGATTAAATGAGGTTTTTTCTTTTATTTTAACTAAATAAATGGTGGGACCTGCATGGATAAGTACCAATTCTCCATTCACTGGCGCGTGTATTGAAGATTGGGAAGAATTTTGGTAATTTATGGGACCTACGTTAAATTTAAAATAAAAAAGAATGGTGGACCCACTAAACTTCAAAATGGAAGAATTTCAGTACTCCGTTTTTTTTTGTGTTTTATGGAGTACGGAGTATTTTTTTTAAATGTTTAGTGGATAAAAAAAAGAGGAAAATTGGTTAGTGGATTAATGTACTTCGTAAATGTGTACCGTTTGTTTTTTTTTTTAAAAATGGTTAGTAGATCTAAAAAATCAATAAGAGTACATATCCCCTTAAATAATTATAAATTAATTTTTTGTTATAAAGATTTGACAATTTCAAATAATGTTATAAAGATTTGGCATTTTATTTTGTTATTACCTATCTAAATCAATTTTAAAATTTGGGCAATTCCACCTAATAATGTTTTGCATTCCACCGAATAATGTTATGTTATTTTTTTTTCCATTCGGTTTAGATTAAAAAATTATCAATTCCAATGAATAATTTGTTTTATGTTACCAAAAAATGTTTTATTTTTTTCCATTAATTTCAGATAAAAGAAATCTAGAATCCTCACACAATACTTACGATTTATACGAATAATACTTCTGGTTTCAATGAATAATGTTTCAAATTTTATTGAATAATATTTAGTTGTGTAATTATGCTCTTGTGAGAAATGTTTTTTATGTTGTTCCTCAAACCAAATATCAATTTTAAAATTTTGACAATTCCACCGAATTATGTTTTGCATTCCATCGAATAATGTTATATTATCCTTTTTCATTCAGTTTAGATAAAAAAAAAAAACTTCAATTCCAATGAATAATTTGTCCCATCAGACACATACGTATGAATAACTCTTCGTTTTCTCCGAATAATATGATTAGATTAAAAATTATCAATTCCAATGAATAATCTGTCCCATCCGATACATACATGTGAATAATTCTTCATTTTCCCCGAATAATACGAGAATTATGTTAACAATACCGTCTACCCATCCACCCACCGGCTTCAACACCAAACTTGAGGGGATCCTGACGCCCAAGGTGAGCTCGGCGATGGAGGTGATTCCTTCCCTTCTTTTATTGAAAAGTAAGTAGAAGCTTCGGAGGATTGGGGGGAGGGACCGCGAACAGGGCGAAAGGTTGTCGAACCCAGTCTGAACTTGGCGACGGTCACTACCTCTGTTTATCGGCTTTGATCTTCAGAGCCTGTCAGTGTCGGCATCAGTCAGGCTCGATTTCTGCGTCTCGTATCATCGGCGTCGGAAGTTGCTGGCGGTGCTTGGAGTCGGCTTTGGTTCTATTGGTCCCGACACCGCAGATATGAGGGAGAACGGGAGGGGAAGACACCAATATTCGATGAATCGCCGCCGCCCTATTTTCGATTGTCCGCCGCCGAATCTTCGAATCCGATTCGCCTATGTGCAACACCAAATCGCCTCCGCCCTCCTCTGTTGTGCGTCGCCGCTGGTTCCGCCTAGAAGAAACGCCGTAGTTGCCGGAGATGGTGTCAATTTCTGAGGAAGGGGACCTCTGGTTATCGAAGACGGTCGTCGAAGCTTCAATTCACAGGGACTACTTGAAGGAGAGGTTGAAGAAGACAAATTGCTTTAGGGTTTTAATTTTCCAATGTACTGCACGCGCTCACACTGTGTTGCAACAATTGATTTGTTTTTTTTTTTAAAAAAAAAAACCATAATACGTGGTAACATTTCAGCCATCCATTGCGATACGATCAAGGGTCTATAATCGTGCGCAAGGTACACTATAAGGGGTGTGCACTCTGGAACCACTCCCTCTTTTATATATATATATATATATATATATATATATATATATCCGACAGTATGTAGATAGTACATACTGTATATTTGATAGGAATGAATCAATTCATGGGAGACTGCTGAATTCAGAAAGGAATTAGTGGTGCTGCTTCTCAAGTTAGAGCTTGTTGCGGGTCGATCGGGATGATGGGGCAGTCTCCATTAAATTCATATGCTAGCTCCAGCTACAACCCCTTCATTGGACTCGATCTTTTGATTTTCACTTTCGCCCAACCAACCTAATTAGGGTTATTATAATTAAAGGTTATTATAAAAACAAAAATAGTTTTCAATGGCAAACGGGTCGCTTATTCAGGACGTTCCGTCATTGTCGTAGGTCCTTCACTTTCATTACATTGATGTGGATTGCCTCGTGAAATTGCAATAGAACTATATGTTGAAATGTGGTTGTCCCACATCGATAATGATCTAGAGAATACTTGAACAACATATAAGGTTAAAGCGCTACTCCTCTCATTGCCAATTAGTTTTGAGATGGAACTCCGCTGAGTTTATATGTTGTTCGTGTCTTCCGTATGTGGGCCCGCACACACGATCTCCCCCTCTAGCGTCTTGACTCCACCGAGCCCAGCTGGGATTAAATGTTAACAAATCAAAATCTTTGGATATAAACGAATCATATATTCTTAATACTCAAACGAATAATGACTCCCAAATTATCAAATACTAACTCTAAACTTGCTAAATAATCGATAATCAATTTACTTCTTAGTTCAAATGAGCAATTTATCAACGAATATTGACCCTGAACTTGCCGAATAATCGAAACTTGACGGACAAAATTTGCAACTATTCAAAACTTGCGAAAGTGCAAGTCAAATTAATTTGCAACTATTCGATAAATTGATAATAATTATTCGCTAAATTGATAATAACTATTCGCTAAGTTGAAGATCAGCTAGGCGAGCCAGTAGCAGGCAAGCATTGACGGACAAAATTCACTCATCTTAATTAATCAATTAAGAATCTTACCCAAAAAAAAATCAATCATCAATATATATATAATACTAAAGCAGAGACACGAAATTCTTATGTGGCGGGCTCTGGTGCAATTCGCTCACGTGTCGTTTTCTGGTGCAATTTAACCCGAGTTCTTTGACACGTCAATTAATGAGTATCTAATAAATTTAAGACACGTCATACAACGACCCAATTTTTTTTTTTTTTTGATTAGGTAAGAATTCGAGTTCAGACATACCTGAAACTCGATGGCCGGCTAAGCCGACAGACGGGAGAACCGTCTAAAAAACATAACATACAACAATACATAATGGTGGAGACTCAAGCACACACACCCTACAAAAAACGAAACCAAGAAGACCTAAACCAAACTGGATTCGGCCGAAGACGACGAACGAAGCCAAGCCCCACATTGAAGTAGAACCGTAGGCCAGGGGTACATCAGGACTCGATCATCCTGTGGGCAGTGAGGACGAAACTCCAGGGAAGCAGTCAACCCGAGTAGTGGAGACGCCACGATACACGTACACTACCACGACCCCAACCTATCCCAACTCCGACAGCCAAAACCGAAGCTAAGGAGAAGATCATCAAGCCACGCCACCGTAGAGTCGCACATCGTCTGAGTAAAGAGCACCAAAAAACCCTATCGGGATTTGGTCAACCCTAGCGGGATTTCATACACGCCCAAACGAGCGGGGTTTAATACCCTTACGGGATCTTAATCAATATATATATATATATATATATATATATATATATATATATATATATATATATATATATATACACACACACACACACACACACACACACACATATAACTATATAAGAATATATTTATATATATAAATTATTTAGTTTTTTTTTGTTGAACGTGGCGTGCAAGGCTGAAACTCAACCTTGCACGCTAAGGACTTGCATCCGAGCGCCAGAAGGGCCCACACACACCACGCTGCAATCGCTGTCGCTGCCCAACAAATAGACCGAGCACCGGCGGGGACGAGGAGGGCAGATCCAGGCGAGGCTGAAGCGGCGCCGATTGTGACGGGGAAGGGGATGAAGTAGATATGCCGGCGGCCGGACGGAGTAGGGTAGAACTTCTCCAGCGGATGTCGAAGATGCCGGAGAAGAGCACGGCAACGCCGAGCCGGGCGAGCCAGACCTACGGAGCCTGGACGTGGTGACCGGAATCGGGAGACAAAGGCCAGCGTCGGGCACGACAGTGAACAAAGAACTTGGTGTACCAACCGGCGACCACCACCCAGGAGGCGCCGCCGATGCTGGGATGACAAAGAAGGTGCTAAGAGATATAGCGAGGAAGGGAGAGGTGGTCCACCAGCCATTGGCCAGCAACACCGCAACCCTCCATGACTGATTCACGGACCGAAGGGCAGAAGCCCCAAATGGGACGGGGTTTGTTGGGATGGAGGGCACTGGCAACAAGGCACCACCATTGAGCGCACTTGCCGGAGGTTTGGAATATAGGATTCGGAGGCACAAGCGGCCATGGATCTACTGAAATCGGGAGCAAGAAGCACAAAATGTCAAAAGCCCCAAATCAATTTCATTATTTGTTTGACAACTAAATATTGAAATTTGGATTTACCGAAGATGCTCTCCCTAGTACAACACAGGGAGAAACTCCATTGAAGATGATCGAAAGAGATCAGAGCAGAGGGGGAGTTAGGGGCTCGATCGAAGAAATTAATCAAATCGAGCCAGGGATACTCAATCCGGGCAAGCAGACACCCAGGAGATTGGGCTGGACAACATGCCATGGTGATTCTCAGTCTCCGACCAAAGGGAGGAGGGGGGAGACGATTTTTCAACCTCCAAAGAGGGGGTTTTGACCTCCGAAGAGGGATTTATTGACTCCGAACGAGGGTTCCAATCAAACGATAAGGCTAGGCAAGACCGGACGGAATACGGCTGCCCTGATGTCCGATGTGGTTGCCAACTCTCTCACTCTAGAATGGAGGAGAGAGGGGAGAGCGTTCCATTAGATTTTATGTGATAATATAAATATTTTAACAACTTATACAACGACCCAATCTATTTACACACATGTCATCCTATGTGTCCACTTTGATGATTAAATATTAAACAACATTTTTTTAATTAGTTATAAAACCTATCATTTTTTTATTGCAATTAAAATTATTTTACCTTGATTATTTTTAATATAAAATATTCAGCTTCATATTTTAAATCATTACAAAATCTATCAATTCACCTTTAGTTATTTTATCTTTAGTCGTCAAGATTGATTATATTAGTTGATCATTATATATAATGATAAGATTTTATTTTTGAATCATATATATTTAATGAAAAAAATATTAAACCCCATACATTAATTTGCTACAAATCCTTATCTATACACCGCAAATCCGGATTAAGGATTTGCACGTCCACTAGCAGACCCCTTGCACGTCCTTAACAACGTGCATGCACGTTGGTAAGGACGTGCAAACCCTAGTTAGGGTTTCGCGTTTAGGGTTTAGGGTTTAAGGTTTAGGTTTTCCGAGGGTTTGTATTGTTAATTGCAAAAATTAAAGTGTTTAGCTAGTGGAGTTGAAGTATTTAGGGTCTAATTAAATGGAAACCAATAATTGTTAAGATTTTCATTCGGATAATATGCGAATAATGTTATAAAGAACGGAAAAAAAAGTTTACATCCATAAATTTAATAAACTGGTGGAATAAAATATAGGAAAATAGTAAAGGGCGACCGGACTCGACACGTAAGGCTCGAAATCTCTCAATCTGAGCTTGAAACGGAGCATCCCATCCTTCGACGCTCGGGTGATGATGTGCGACCCATTCTGGCGGAGGCTATGGCACGTGAGGGCCGATTTGCGGGTTGTTGCAGGCTAGCCCAATCTCTCGGGCACCATTTCCTTTTTTTCCTTTTTATTTTTTGCATAGGTGGCAACCTTTAAGGGCCTAGAGTCCCACCAATGAGGATGCCCTAATCATCAAGGCATAGCCGCATAGCTAGCTTCCCCACCAGAACAAATATAATAATCTATTAGGATTTATTTTTGTACCTACCAAGTTACAATATTACTCCCTATGATCCAAAATACATGTCGTTTGACTTTTTAACACGTATTTTAAAAAGTTAAAAACTATATAAAATATCTTCTTTTTTAAATAATTTTTTTACAACTTAATACTTGTTGATAATAAATATTAAATTGAAAAAAAATAAAAATAAAAAATTTAATATATTATATAGTTTTTACCTCCTTAAAATACGTGTTGAAAAGTCAAACGACATGTATTTTGGATCGGATGTAGTATATTACAGTGGGTGAATGGGTTCAAATAAGTTTTACTCACATAAATGAAATACATTAAATAGGTCATTAAATACAAAGCATAGCAATAACAAGCAACCGGTTTACATGAACCCAAAAATAGAGGAACTTTGCAAAACCGCTAGCAGCAAAGACCAATTTAGCCACACATATGATTCCAGAATTTGCAGCAGAAAAAAAGGTCATAAGCCAAAAGAACACTAATTGTTTTAAGCAAAAAAAAAAAAGAGATTTAACACAGAAAAATATGCAAAGAACCAGTTCAAGGGAATCGCTACATGTTCGTGTGTAATAATTCATAAATAAACATTAAAAAATATTCCGAAAATTAAAAAAATAAAATAATGGGGAAGGCATTACGCTCATTATATAAGTCGCAATTGGTCACAAAAATTGATACATCTTTGTGGGAAAAAGAGCAAATAAAATTACCTAAACATGGTTCAATCCAACCAAACTCCACCACCCTTCAATGTGAGGAGGAGTGAGCCAGAGCTAGTGTTCCCATCCCAACCTACGCCCAACGAGCTCAAGCTCCTCTCCGATATCGACGAGCAAACCATGGTGTGGGAGATACTATCGATCATCACATTTTATCCCGCGGAGCCATCCATGAAAGACACAGATCCTGCCAAGGTGATCAAGAAAGCGTTGGCAGATGCATTGGTGTATTACTATCCATGGGCGGGTAGGGTGAGGTATCGCGATGACAACCAGACCCAAAAGTTGGCGGTGGATTGCTCCGCCCAGGGGGTGGTGTTTGGAGAGGCGGATGCAGACATCAGTCTTGAAGAGCTTGGAAAGCCGCCGTTGCTGCCACCCTTCCCTTACTTTGACAAACTCCTCTACTCTGACACTATGAAAGTTATTGGGTGTCCTATTGGGTGTCCTATGCTCACCATGCAGGTAATGTCCTATCCGTTATTTATACACATTACAGTTGTAGTCATACGATTACATACAACTATTTACTTAGATATCAATATATATTTACAAGATGATCGAATATATCAATACATGTTTAAGATAATACTTACCTAATGTTTTGGTTGCCCTGCGTTTTGGCACTAGTTGGTTAAGTGCTTGTCGTTTTTAAAACTTAGATGATCCAAACATTTTATGCCTATATTATAATATGCTTATTTCCTCTTATGATTGCTGGAAATATGTTATGAATATTGACACAGGTTTTGTCTTCCATCAAGGGGGAGATTGAAGACTCCACCTTGATTGTAAGATCTTGAGAACTAACGTGCAGGTGATCTAAAGGATGATGAAAGACAAAAAGGCTGGGTTTCAAGGTCTTGAAACCCAGACTAAAATGTTTTGATCACTTATGCATTTATCTAGTTCAATTTATTCTTTTACAGGAAAGAATTCGAGGCCAATCTTTTTGGGCCTAAATTATAATGGGCTCTATGTTGGGCTATGTGATGAGACTTGGGCTTTATCGATTTATATATGAATTTCTCATCTAACCCATTTTATGTACTAGATACATTATGCATATTCTTTCTTGATCTCACTTTTTATACAAGGAAAGAATCGATCTCAAATTGATCATACTTGATCATGAAGAAAGTTGGAAGAACTCTTGGAAGGCACACAAAGGATCCTCTTTTGGAAAGAATTCAAATACTTTGGAGAGGATTTGAATTTCAAACGGTCTCCCTCCAAGAAGCCCTACAAGTGTTCTAACTATAAAAGGACGAAAGCTAAGAAGGATGAAGACACTAAGCAACCACGCAAGCATTCATAGCATCCTAAAGCCTTCGTCAAGTTTCTCCTACATTCTCATAAAGCTTAAGTTGGTGATCATTGTTTAAGAGTTGAGAGAAACACTAGCGCTTATTGTACAAGTCATTCATTTTACACTCAGAGTTATCATACTCGATCAAAACACACTTGGTGTGTGGTGTGAGCTTTTATTTCACTTGTAAGTTTGAGAGCTAGAATAGAAGCGGTGAGGCTTTGTATAGAGAAAGGGAAGTTTCTCTAGGAAGTTCTAGGCTCAAAGGAAGTGAAATAAGAAGTGTTTGAATCCTACGGATTGGATAATCCTAGGCGGGGACGTAGGCAAGTTGGTGCCGAACCTCGTTAACAATTCGTGTGTTCATCTTTTATATTCCGCATTTACTTTGTCATATTCGATTTTACCTTGTCAAGTTCTGATAGCCTATATCAAGGTCTTGACAAGTTGCAGTAAATTTCTATTGTTGCGAAAATCGTCCATACTCTATTCATCCCCCCCTTCTAGAGTATTATTCATCGCCTTATAGACTCTTCACCTAATTTTATTAGATATCAATATATATTTACAAGATAAATATACTTTATTGAGAAAGAAAACTCTAAAATGCTATATAGATTTTGATTTAGATTTATATACATAAATCCTAATGTATATTTATTTGATGATTATAAATATAGCTATGTATGTCTTAACTAGCTAGGTCACTTGTGGTACATGTCCTAATTACTAGCTTACGCGTTTATTGTGCGGAGGATTCATACTTGCCTTTAGCTTCAACCACCTACTTAGCGACGGAGAAGGTGTAATCAAATTCCTAACCGCCGTGACCGAGTTAGCTAGGGGCGCCTCATCCCCTTCCATCCTCCCTGTCTGGCAACGCGACCTCCTCACCTCTCCTGACCCTTGTCACGTGACTCCCAAAATCCCCGACTATGCCTCTATATCATACGCCGCTGGCGACGAAATTGTCCACCGCAACTTCTCATTCAGCGCTCGAGACGTCTCCGCCCTCCGCGCCCGCATCCCGCCACAACTCCAACCCTGCATGACGTTCGAGCTAATAGCGTCCGCCCTCTGGCACTGCCGAACCGTCGGCTTTCAATACAAGCCGGAGGAAGAAGTGCACTTGGCATTCGTCGTCAGCGCCCGTCGCAAGTTTATCCCTCCGCTCCCCGACGGATTTTATGGTAACGCAATCACTTGTGCGACGGCGGTCTCCCCGGCTGGCAAGATTTGTAACGACAACCTCGGCTACATCATGGAGCTCGTGAAGACGGCCAAAGGCACCGTAATCGATGAGTACAAGAGATCATTGATCAATCCCGGGATTTTGAGAGGTAGTCGCTTTCCCATTGATGCTACGACGTACGTTATCTCCGATTTGTCGCAAATCGGGCCATCGGCGTATCAGCTCGATTTCGGGTGGGGGAAGCCCCTGTATATCGGCCCGGCGAACAATAGTAACACACCTCGTCTTATGAGCTATATTATGCCGATTAGGGATGAGAATGGAGAGGAAGTTAAGGTGGTGCCGGTGTGCTTCCCCAAGGACGCCATGGACAGGTTTTCAAAGGCACTTGAAAACTTACTGAAAGAGTAATAATTAAGAAAGGGCTTAATTGACCCTATATATGCATATCAAACAAGTTGCATATATTGCAACATATCAAATAAGTTGCATGTATTAAAAAGGAGGAAATTTTGTTGGAGGTTCGTCTTTACTGTCCACAGAGACTCTTGATGTACCGCTGGTCAGCAGTATTACTGCTTGGTGAAGCTTGGCGTCGGCTCTTTATCTACGTTGTCTCCAGCATGGTTGGGCTTGGTTCGCTTGTTCGACTGCATTTATGTGCCTCCCTTTTTTTGTACTGCACCTGTTTTCTATTTATTTGTTGTATGTTTTGACGGCTAGCCCCTCTCGAGGTTTCGGGTTTATCTGACCTCGAATTATTTCTTAATATATATATATATATAACATATATTTTCCTTTTGTATTATAAATCTATATGCACCTTTTCATCCATTTAATAAAAGTGTGATTGTGGTTTGTGAAATATATTAATCCCTCGTTTGGTTTAAATTTTACAAAGATAAAAGGAAAATGAAATGAATATAGGTCATGTATAGTTTAAGATACATTGCTAAAAAAAAATTAATATGAAATTGATTTTATTTCCCTCATTTCAATATCTCATTTGAATAAGGAGTAATCATATATTCCCTATACTCCTCTAATAATTATCTATTCTATCTTATTTTTCATACAAAAAAAATATCAATCTTCGCTCGTGTATGTGTGTGTGTATATATATATATATATATATATATATATATATATATATATATATATATATATATATATATATATATATATATATATATATATATATATATATATATCAGTGTTCTAAAAGGCACTAGGCGGCCACTAGGCGGTGGGTGGCCGCTTAGCGCCTAGGCGGGCGTATAGGCGGTGCCTAGGCGGACTTAGACTAAACTTGATTATTTCCATATATTTCAATGGATACAACATGTCAATAATTTATATAATGTAGTAATATCTATAATATCACTAATAAACCAAAAGTTGGTATGCTAAAATCGCTCGTCCGACTGATAACTTTAAACCTCCTAAAATCCGAAACCATATGCTTGAATAAAAAGTAAATGCATCCCGACTTGGGGGTTAAAAAAAATATAATCTGACTAATCACTCTCCTATAAACTAAATCTAAATAATCACCCACCTAGACGGGGCTAGGTGGGTGATTATTTAAAAGGGATAGTTTATACATACCTGTGAAGGAGAGTGATTAGTTAGCAAATTAAAAAATATAAGCTGACTAATCACTCTCCTATAAACTGTCCCTTTTAAATATATGCAATATAATAGGTGGAGATGAACCCAATGTGGCAACAAAAAGAGTTGAGGGAATTCTGCAAGCTAAAGGGAATACATATGACAGCATACACTGTGTTGGGTGCAAACAACACTACGTGGGAAGATAATCGAATCCTCAATTGTCCGGAGCTTCAACAAATCGCGAAGGCAAAGGGCAAAACAGTAGCCCAGGTACTCAAACCTCGTGGGGTTCTTTCGGCTCGAATAACAGGCCTAATCATATATATACATATGTATGTGTTATGCAGGTAGCTATAAGGTGGGCGTATGAACAAGGGGTAAGCTTTGTAGTGAAGAGCTACAACAAGGAGAGGATGAAGGAAAACATCCAAGTATTTGATTGGTCATTGTCCAATCAAGATCTTCACAACATATCCAAACTTCCCCAAAGAAAAGGTGTCTTTGGGGAAAATTGTCTACTTTTAATTGTTTTTAATTCGAAAAATAAAATTGCATTCTGAAATAAGTGGGGTATATTAATTTGTCTCTCATGTAAGATTTCTATTCGATTTCGATCATGAAATCAATTAAACCAGAATCTAGATTTCAAACAATTCAAACCCTAAATCTATACCGAAGACTAACCTTGGTCCATTAGCGTCTTCGTAGCGGAACCGTGAATCGACTTCTCGCCCCTTAGCCTTCTCTTTACTTAGTCTCTGATGGATGAGACTTTCTCCTGTCTTTCTCTTTCACTTCAGGGAAGAGACGTTACTTGTCAGGGAGAGGAAGAAGAAACCGTACAAAAGGAAGGAGAAGAATAACCGTCCATATCTTCTTTTCTTTTATTTTCTTCCTTTTTCTTTTTCCCTTTTAATAAATCCCATTATGTTTATTTTATGAGAAAGACAAACTTTAATATATTATAGACAAGGGGTGAGGGAGTATATTATAAACCCCCAGATTTAATTCTTTAACCGAGACCGATCCATCACGGTTTCGACTCTTATATTAAATCCAACAACATAATATACATGGACCAAATACTCAATTAAACCTAGACACATGAGCCACATAAAATGTCTATAAACATTCTAACATTCTCCCACTTGGCTCGTGTGACGACTTGATGGCTTAATTGAAACTTTAAATGTACAACTATAATGTATGAAGTCCATATAACATTAATAACCTTTACAGAATTAGAACTGATCGGATCATGGCGGTCACAAGTCATTGAGCGATATGATTCCTTCCATGTATCACGGAACAATCCAAATTCAGTTATTCTTTAAATATGAGGATAACTATAAGCCTCAAACAACATGTCATCAAGAAACTATAAGTATGCATAAACACCATAATGATAACATGTCTGATAATGCAGAAACATAACCATAATTGTATACAGAAAGTGTCATAACCATAATGAGCTAAAATCATAATAGCAAGGCTCTATCAATAATGCCCATACGCTCTACATGGCCAGTGAACGCCTTGGGTGGCAAACCCTTAGTCAGCGGATCTGCTATCATGAGATCCGTCCTGATATGCTCAAAAGACACTCTACGTTCCTGTACTTCCTTCTTCACCGACAAGAACTTCAACTCCATGTGCTTAGCACCCCTAGAGTACTTGTCGTTCTTTGAGAAGAAGACGGCTGCGGTGTTATCACAATAAATTCTCAGCGGTCTGGCTATACTGTCGACAATCCCAAGCCCTGAGATAATGTTCCGCATCCACAATGCATGAATCGTGGCCTCAAAGCATGCCACAAATTCAGCCTCCATGGTGGAAGTAGCAATGACAGACTGCTTTCCACTCTTCCATGATACTGCCCCACCGACGAGTAGGAACAAGTAGCCAAACGTCGATTTCCTACTATCAACGCATCCGGCAAAATCTGAATCTGAATATCCAATGACCTCAAGATGATCGGATCTCCTATATGTAAGCATGTGCTCCTTGGTGCCTTGCAAGTACCTAAGAACCTTCTTAGCAGCTTTCCAGTGGTCCAATCCAGGGTTACTTTGATATCGACCCAGCATTCCTACAGCGAAGCTGATATCGGGTCGAGTACAAGTCTGAACATAGTTCAAACTCCCCACCACTGATGCATAGGGAATATTCTCCATTTCCTTTCGTTCCAACTCATTTCTAGGACATTGCATTTTACTGAACTTGTCCCCTTTCTGTATTGGAACTACCCCTGCAGAGCATTTATCCATTCTGTATCTCTCTAAGATCTTTTGAATATAACTCTTCTGAGACAATCCCAACAATCCTTGTGTTCTATTACGGAATATCTCTATCCCAATCACAAAGGATGCCTCACCCAAATCCTTCATTTTAAAGTTCTCGGAGAGATACTTCTTTACATCATGTAACATGCCATTATCATTTGCAGCTAGCAGAATGTCATCAACATACAGAACTAAAACAACAAACTTGCTCCCACTAATCTTCATGTAGATACATCGATCAACGATGATCTCTTAAAACCATATGACGTGATAGTATCATCAAACTTTACGTACCACTGTCGGGAAGCTTGTTTTAGTCCATATATTGACTTTCTCAGCCTACACACCAAGTTTTCCTTTCCTGTGGCCATAAACCCTTCAGGTTGGTCCATATAAACTTCCTCCTCTAGTTCACCATTGAGAAAGGCGGTTTTCACATCCATTTGGTGAAGCTCGAGATCATAATGAGCCACCAACGCCAAAACAATTCTCAAAGAGTCCTTCTTTGAAACTGGAGCGAAGGTCTCCTTGTAGTCAATGCCATCCTTTTGGGTGAAACCTTTAGCAACAAGTCTAGCCTTATACCTTTCAAATTTTCCCCTTCGAGTCTCGTTTGGTCTTAAAGACCCACTTTGACCCAACTGTCCTGGAACCTTCAGGTAACTCAACCAAATCCCAGACTTTGTTGTCACCCATCGAATGAATTTCTTCCTTCATGGCATTTAACCACAAATCAGAATTGTTACTTTGCATGGCTTTCTTGAATGAGACTGGATCTTCATCAATGCTTAAGTCACATTCATCTTTAAGAGCATACACCACATAATCATCTGAAATGGCTGATCTTCTTTCCCTTACAGATCGCCTTAGTGGTTCATGTGGCACAGTTATCTCTTCTTGTACTGTGACTGGCTCATCATTTATATTCTCATGGTGTGGGATTTGGACATCCTCTTGTTGTTCCATTATGTCATCAAGATGTGGTACAACAACTGGCACAACAACCTTAGAAGAAAAAACAGGTGAAGGAACTTTAACCCGAATTTCTTGAATGTCCACCTTTCGTGGTTCACCACTCCCACTAGTTTGACCATTCTCAATGAACCTAGCATTGCCCGTCTCAACTATTCTCGTACTATGGTTAGGGCAATAAAACCTATACCCCTTGGACTTTTCTGGATAGCCAATGAAGAAACCACTGACTGTCCGCGGATCAAGCTTCTTTTCTTGTGGATTGTACACCCTTACTTCTGCTTGACAACCCCAAACCCGAAGGTGCCTTAAACTGGGTTTCCTTCCTGTCCACAGTTCATAAGGGGTCTTAGGAACTGCCTTACTAGGAACCCGGTTAAGCAGGTATGTCGCAGTCATTAATGCGTGTGTCCACAATGCAAGAGGTAAGGTGGAATTGCTTAACATACTCCTAACCATTTCAATTAATGTACGATTCCGCCTTCTACTGAGGTGTACCAGACATTGTGTATTGCGCACAAATACCTCTACTTCCGAGGAACTTTGCGAATGGACCTGGACATTGTCCACTCTCATAGTATTTTCCATAAAACTCACCACCTCGATCAGATCTCACTATCTTTACTTTTCTATCTAATTGCCTTTCCACTTCGTCAATGAACACTTTTAGGACATTCACAGACTGAGCCTTTTCATGCAATAGATATATGTAACCGTACCGTGAGTAATCATCAATGAAAGTGATGAAGTACCTTTCTCCGTTCCAAGAAAGAACGTCAAATGGACCACAAATATCGGTGTGAATTAACTCAAGAAGCTGAGTACTTCTTGTGACTGGTTTCTTTGTAGTGTGCTTAGTCTGCTTTCCCTTAATGCAGTCTACACACACATCAAGATCACTAAAATCCAAATGAGGAAGAATTTCACTCTTCGTCAACCTCATTAACCTTTCCTTGGAAATGTGACCTAATCTTTGATGCCACAAGTAAGCAGAACTTTCATTAGAGGCACTACGCTTAATTCCCACATTACTTTCAACATGCATAATGGATTCAGAAAATTCAACATCAAGATTGAACCTGTAAAGTGAATCAATCAAAGTACCACTACCATAAAAGTAATCATTCCGGTACAATGAAAAACTACCATGTCCAAACTTAACATCAAAACCTAAATCGTCCAGTCTACTAATAGAAACAAGATTTCTGGCACAATCAGGTACATAGAGACAGCCCTTAAGATCTATGTGACAACCAGTGTCCATGACCAATCTGTACGTCCCAATACCTTCAATGCGTGCCTTCATCCTGTTCCCCATGAACAAGTACTGTTCACTTCCTTTTATGGGCTGAATCGTACTGAATCCCTGTTCAATATGAGAAACATGAGTAGTAGCACCCGAATCTATCCACCAAGTATTATTAGGCACTTCCATAAGGTTCGATTCAAAGCAAACAGAACAATAATGAATACCTTTCTTTTCGAACCATGCCTTTCTTTTCGAACAATCCTTCTTGAAGTGTCCCAATTTCTTGCAAAAGAAACACTTCACTTCTTTCTGAACATGACAATCACTTACTTTCAGCGAAGCCTTGTCCTTCTTGTCCTTCCTACTTGGCTTTCCTTTACTGCTGCTAGCACCATTATGACCCATGAGATGAACTGATTGTTCTGTCATCTTTTGCTTTAATCTCCTTTCCTCCTGTACGAGCATGGTCGTTAACTCTTTAATGTTCCATTTTTCCTTAATGGTGTTGTAATTCACCTGGAACTGATCAAACTCATGAGGTAGAGAGTTGATGACGAACTGGACAAGGAATGTCTCATTTACGTTCATCCCCATGGTCGACAACTTTGCTGCCAAATTGGACATATGCATCACATGATCGTGGATAGGCTGAGACCAGTCAAATCTCTTCGTAGTCAGCTCAGACATAATGCTGCCTACAATTGACTTGTCAGCCAGATCCGACTTTGAATACTCTTTCATTGCAAATAAGAATTCCCTTGCACTCTCTGTCTTAGGAAGAGATGGCTTAAGATTTTCTGCCACCGTCATCCTCATAAGGCTCAAACCCAGCCGGTTAGACCGCTCCCACAACTCATAAAAGGACTTTTCTGCATCGGAGCTAGCATCTGTAATGGCAGCGGGTGGTACATCTGTAATGATTGCAAGGTCCAAGGACATAATACCCAATGTGAATCGGATCTGTTCGGACCAATCATCATAGTTGAGCCCATTGAATTTCACAACAGAGTTTGCGGATGCAAAGATATTTGATGAAGCTGCAAACAATTATACATGCTTACCTATTAGTGCTTTGAAAATTTAATACAGATTCAGACAATAAACCTTAAAACATGTATTCAAGCAACCTTTGGGCAATACTCAAATACACATACAATCATCGATGCTAAAATATATAAACTTTAATAGACAATCACCACACACATTAGACAAATAAGCATGTTATCTTTGGATATACATACTACCCATCCTAGGTGTGATAAATCATCCCCTTAATATTATCAACTATATTCAATGATCCACCTTTGGGTGATCTCCAAGAATTATAGTCAATAAAATCAATTGTTCAATCAACCTTTTATGTCATTTAGCATCCTTTAATCATGAACAATTGACAACCATAAATCAAAGTCTAAATTTCCTTTCAACCAGGTCACTTTGGTGACTAACAAGTTCCTCACATAATTTAGACAACTGAACTAACATACCTTAATGCATAGATAGATATCTTTTATAATGCGATTAAACCATATAACGCATATAACCTTTATACTATGCGAATTTTAGGTTAAACCTAAAACCACTACGCCGATTCATTACATGCCATTCAATATTTCATAAACTAATTGCAATTGGCAAAATCCTTAAAATCGGCAAACTTCAATCCTTTAATATAATTAACCGGCACTACTTTAACAAATAGAAACATACTAGTGCTAATTCATGAAACCATAATCAACACTAATTAACCAGTGCAAGTGACGGCAAGGCAAACTTTTCAAACAAGAATTCAACATTTGAATTCCACAAATTCAAGTCAATAATGACGGCACATCGGCAAGTCTTTCATCCGAATTCGGTTGAATCGACGTACATGTATATATCAACTTTTCGCAGTCGGTTCAATCCAAATCAGCAAATACATAATCCGATCATCCGAATGCATTGATGGTGACTTGTAGAAATCTAAACCTATCTCTGATACCAATTGTAAGATTTCTATTCGATTTCGATCCTGAAATTAATTAAATCGGGATCTAGATTTCAAACAATTCAAACCCTAAATCTATACCGAAGACTAACCTTGGTCCATTAGCGTCTTCGTAGTGGAACCGTGAATCGACTTCTCGCCCCTTAGCCTTCTCTTTACTTAGTCTCTGATGGATGAGACTTTCTCCTGTCCTTCTCTTTCACTTCAGGGAAGAGACGTTACTTGTCAGGGAGAGGAAGAAGAAACCGTACAAAAGGAAGGAGAAGAATAACCGTCCATCTCTTCTTTTCTTTTATTTTCTTTTCCTTTTTCTTTTTCCTTTTTAATAAATCACATTATGTTTATTTTATGAGAAAGACAAATTTTAATATATTTTAGGCAAGGGGTGAGGGAGTATATTATAAACCCTCGGATTTAATTCTTTAACCGAGACCGATCCATCACGGTTTCGACTCTTATATTAAATCCAACAACATAATATACATGGACCAAATACTCAATTAAACCTAGACACATGAGCCACATAAAATGTCTATAAACATTCTAACATCTCATTCAATTCGATGCTGGTTGGTTGCGCCTTTTTTCAGTTTTTTATTGTACGTTTACTATTTGTTTGTCGACTCGTTGATTTATCGCGAATCGGATTCGTCTGATCTCTATAAAAATAAAATTGTCTCTCGAATCATGAGTACTAGCTACTACTACCGTACTAGTGATTTACTGTTGGAAATTCATGAAAGGGTGTATTATTGCGTCAGATTTGTATTATTGTTACAGTATTACTTAAAATTTAATAATCAAGTAATGCTAAATTTGTAACACTGTATTTCAATAAATTAATATGCAATTTTATAATTTTGAGTTTTGACATGCCCAAGTTGACAAATAACTCGATTGATTGTTTTTATTAAAAAAAATTGAATAAGTTAAATCTAAAGTTGAAAGTATTTTCTAGCTACTCCAACCTATCATTCTACAAGATGGAAAAACTTCAACCTACAATTCGGTTTTAGAAATCGTGAAAAAAGAAGTGGTCACGGTTTGCCAAGCATGTCGTAGGCTACTTTTTACCGCTAGATTAAATTTGTGCAGACGAGGTAAAAATAATTTGATGATCATTTGGGTAAACTTAGTTGATGCCATATATAGGAGGCATTGAAGATATAAGAAAATTGTCATTTGAGGGTCCTGTCGATCACTTGTATAAAGACCAAACTCATTATCTCACTAAGGCGCCCATCATATATATATATATATATATATATATATATATATATATATATATATATATATATATATATATATATATCTTCCAGAGCCACTATGAAGCAAGGACTCAAGCCACTTTAGATGAACTTATTCAAAACTACAGCACTAGCCCAAGAGTTAAGTCTAAGGGCTCATACTAAGCTTAGGATCGAAGACCTAGCTAGTTCAATCCACCTTAGGCCCGGTTGCATGGGAAGATGGACATTCAGCACATACACACGCATGAACAAGGACTAACGGAAAGGATTTATGGGTAGTAGTCAAAGGTCCCCGATTCGAATTCCGGATGACCGCTCTTTATTTACCACATTCAAGAACAAGGGCTAGTGACAATCTTATACTAGGGCTATTTTATTTGTTTTATGACAATTAATATTTTATTAGTTAAGATAAATAAGGTGGATAGGAGAAATCTATATTTTAGTTGTTATGTTTCTTAGATAGATTTAGATAGAATTATATTTTCCTTATTATAGTTAAACAAAGTCATATCTATCTTTAAGGAGATTGTGGTCTCATTAAAAAATAGATTAAATTTAAGGGTAAATAGCAGGAAACCACCCCTAAGAGCATCTTTCCCCGTAGGCTAGAATAGTTGAGGGAAATAGCCTACCAAAAGAGAATATTCTATAGAATATTCTCTTTTGGCCTATTAAATGGTTTTGTTGTTCCCACCGTAGGCCAAATTTGGCAGACAATTTTTTTTATAAATACTCATGTAATTTAGAACTTTCACACTCATTTCCGTCACTCGATTCTATCGTTATCCTTTCAATTTGAACGTGACCATGATTCAATAGTTGGTCGTTTCAATTTATATTTGATTTTTCTTCTTTAGTACTTTAACCAACTTAATATTTATTTTTTATTATAATTTTGATGAATCTATAATAAAAAAATATATTAATGTCATTTTCTAAATATATTATTTATGCAATAATAATTCAAATATGTCAAATATTATAGTCATATCGAAGAACTCTTGAATATCTTAACAATACTACAAATTTTATTTTTAATTGGAAATCATAACTATATAATATATAGATTTATAATTGTATTATTTATAAATTTACTTCATATTATGGTTTTGATGTGTTTTGGGATTTTTTATTATTATTTTCAAATATAGTAAATTATGCAACTCGATATTTATTTATGAGATATGATTTTGATGAAGATGTAATAATATAAAATGAATATATTTTTCTAAAGATATTAATTATTTATGCAAATATAATTCAAACATATTAAATATTATAGTCATATCAAAGAACTCATCAATATCTTTACAAACTACAACTTTTAGTTTTGATAAAAATTATAATTAGATAGTTTATATACAATTAATTGTGTGATTTATAAATTTATATTAATAATGAACAATTAAAAATAAATAAAAAAAATGGTGGAATTCACATTTGGCCTTCTAACATTTCAAGCCAAATTTGACCTTCATTTTAGAAATAGGCCAAAAAAAAATTTTTGGCCTATGATGGGAGAAAAAAAGAGGCTAAAACCCATTTTATAGCCTACGGTGGGAGATGCCCTAAGAGCATCTTCCTCCGTAGGCTATAATGGCTAGGAGAAATATCATATCAAAAGAGAATATTCTATGGAATATTCTCTTTTGGCCTATTGTACGGTTTTATTGTTTCCATTGTAGGCCAATTTCGGCAGGCTAATTTTCTATAAATACTCATATAATTTAAAACATTTACATCTCATTTCCATCACTCGATTCTATCGTTATCATTTCGGTTTGAATCAACAATGAATTCTTCTCAAATATCATCATCATCTCACTCTTCAAATGAAACTGTTGAGATTTCTAATTCAATATTTGATTCATGATTCAATAGTTGTTGTTTCATTTTATATTTGTTTGTTCTTCTTTAGTACTTTAAGCAACTTAATATTTATTTTTTAGGCAAAATTACAGAAAACCACCCTTTAAATATGGGTGTTTTCACTTAACCACCCCTTAAATTCAAAATTACATAAAACCACCCTTTAAATGGTATTTGTTTACAACTCACCACCCATTCAACTATTTTCATTACTTTATCATTAAATATATTATATTTAATATTTTTAAACTCAAATTTGATTGTAAATATATTCAAATTTTGAATTTAAGGGGTTGATCATATTTTAGGGATTATTTTATTTATTTTAAAAAAATAAAATAAATATAGCCTAGAATTATTATCTTAATTTATGGTTGAAAATGTTTATAGAATTTTAAAATATTATGGAAATTACTCTTAATTATTTATATTTTAAATAAGAGTAATTTACATAATGTTTTAAACATTTATAAACATTTTCAAACATAAATTAAGATAATAATTCTAGGCTTTATTGATTATTATTTTTAAAAATAAATGCAATGATCCCTAAAATATAATTGGGCCCTTAAACTCAAAATTTGAATATATTTACAATCAAATTTGAGTTTAAAAATATTAAAATATAATATATTTAATGATAAAGTAACGAAAATAGTTGAATGGGTGGTGAGATGTAAACAAATACTATTTAAAGGGTGGTTTTATGTAATTTTGAATTTAAGGGGTGGTTAAGTGAAAACACCCATATTTAAAGGGTGGTTTTCTGTAATTTTGCCTATTTTTTATTATAATTTTGATGAATCTATAATAAAAAAGATTAATGTCATTTTCTAAAAATATTATTTATGCAATAATAATTCAAATATGTCAAATATTATATTCATATCGAAGAACTCTTAAATATCTTAACAATACTACAAATTTAATTTTTAATTGAAAATCATAACTATATAATATATAGATTTATAATTGTATTATTTATAAATTTACATAAATATTACACACTTAAAATAAAATAAAAAAAAAAGGATTTGGCCTTCCAAAAGTGGAAGCCAAATTTGACATTTGTTTTGAAAATAAGTCAAACTAGTAGAATGCCCGCGCCAATGGCGCTTTTAAAAAAAATCATATATAGATATATAGATATCCTGATAATAGTAGATAGAGGAAGTGTGATAAGGAGCTAGATAGAAAAAACATAAAAATGAGTAACAAATTTCAATTGGTTAGCTTCTGTTGCAAAATGTTGATCAACTTCTCAATTGGCAATCAATGGTAATGATCAAACTGTCATAAGTAAGATTTCATTTCATTTAGTTATCTTCAACCTATTGAATTATGAAATTACAGAATCTTGAAACAAACAAACATAGTATTCGACATAAATAGTGGCATGTGCAAACTACAAAGCGAAGGAAATTTTAAGAAAGATATATTTAATTGTGCTCCTCGACATCTTCAACTTCAGTTGCACCAACCATCAACTAATCAAATTTCTCCGACTTCCCCAGCACAATCTCAATTTGTCAAACATAATGTAAATGCTTTGTTGTTACCAGAATGACATTCTCAGCAATGCTTTGTTGTTGCTAGTTGTTGAGACGATTATGAAGTGGAACATGGAAATGATATAAAATATAGATACCTGTAATTTCATAAATATGTAATTTCATAAGGATCAAATTTTAAAATCTGAATATCATAAATCTTTAATCCCAGTTTTAAAATCTACAAATTCAGTTTTAAAATATTTAAATTCAGTTTTAAAATCGATAATTTCAGCAATATGTAATTTCATAAAACTATAATTTAAGAAATATGTAATTTCATAATTATGTAACTTCAGAAATATGGACAAATCATTACATATATACATTATATTTCGAGTAAAGAGATAATATACATCGATATGCATTATAGTTCAGCAATATGTAATATCATAAAACTGTAATTTCTGAAATCTGTAATTTCACAAGGATCAAGTTTTAAAATATGTAAATTCAAAAATCTGTAATTCTAGTTTTAAAATTCCAGCAATATTTAATTTCATAAAACTATAGATGGTGTAATACCGTAATCTGTAAATTCAGAAATATGTAATTTCATAAGGATCATGTTTTAAAATCTGTAATTTCAGAAATCTGTAATTCCAGTTTTAAAATATGTAATTTCATAAAACTGTATTTTCATAAATCTATAATTTCATAAATATGGAAAAATCATTATATATATACATTATATTTCGAGTAAAGAGATAATATACATCGATATATATTATATTTCAGCAATATGTAATTTAAAAAAACTGTAATTTCAGAAATCTATAATTTCATAAGGATCAAGTTTTAAAATCTATAATTTCATAAATCTGTAATTCCAATTTTAAAATATGTAAATTAAGTTTTAAAATATGTAAATTCAGTTTTAAAATCGGTAATTTCAGCAATATGTAATTACATAAAACTATAATTTAAGAAATCTATAATTTCATAATTCTATAATTTCATAAATATGGACAAAGCATTATATATACATTATATTTCGAGCAAAGAGATAATATACATCGATATGCATTTTATTTCAGCAATATGTAATATCATAAAACAGTAATTTTTGAAATCTGTAATATCCTCAGAAAACTGTAGTTTCATAAGGATCACATTTTAAAATCTGTAAATTTAGAAATATGTAATTGCAGTTTTAAAATCTGTAAAATAAGTTTTAAAATATGTAAATTCAGTTGTAAAATTTGTAATTACATAAAACTGTAATTTTAGAAATCTGTAACTTCATAAATCTGGATAAATCATATGTAAGGCAAGACCAAATTGCTTAGATATCAAGGACACTTACTCTCCTACCGTTGATCGGCCAAATTATCATCGTCATGAGTTGTTTCAAGCAACTCAGAATTAATCCTCCTCCCAAAGAAATCTTGATAGCTCGCACAAGCATTGAGAAGCACCTACAACGATTAATAAAAAAAAATAGTTAATGAAAAATTCAGCCTACTCAACTGCTAGGAGGAGAGTAAGAAACACAAAGCATACAAATATAAAAACAAATACATATTAGAAGATTCAGAAATCATAGATCTAAATCCCCTTGGTATGATAAATGGTGGTTAAGACATACTTAAGAATGTAACACGCAAATGACATTAATGAAATTCTAAAACGGATAATATGCAAATCGATCAAGATCCGAGTGGACAACATCAATTAGGAACCTGGGCATTTTTACAAACATAGTTAGTGCAGTTAAAAAAACCACAAAATTGATTCAACCGAAAGGAAAAAAGGCACAAACGGCACCGAGTGAAGCAATCGTTATTGATATATTGACAAAATAAAATAATTTAGACATTGGAATTGCAGGAGGAATTGAAAGGGAAAAAAAATTGGAGCGACATGAAGGTTAATCAAAAGGAAGGAAAATGGAAATTAGAGATTGGAGGAAGATTAGAGGGAGAAGAAGGTCTGAGCAAGAGTTGAAAGGATATTGTAGGAGGCGGCGTATTAGAAGAGAAAGTACAGGATATACGAAAGGGACGGAAAAAAAAATGGGTGAAAATAATTAATGTACTAATTAAATATATGGAATAACTTCTGATTGGTGGATGGTGCATGAAAAAAGGAGGTGCTGACACCTCAGCATTTATGCTTTTGTATTAAGTTTATATATAGATAGATATATAGATATAGAAGATACAAAAAGACTAAAATGGATTTTGGCCTAAGATAGGAGCAAAATTTGGCAAAAACCCATTTTTTGGCTTACCATAGCAGATGCCCTAAAATAGAGAAAATTTGCGCCGAAGGCGCAAATTTTCGGCGCAAATTTTCGGCCCAATTAGCCAAATATATACGTTTTTGTAAAAATTGCAAAACTATACATTTTATATCTTTTAACCCTAATCTCTCTCGATCTCTCTCCACTCCCGTGTTCCTTCCAGATCTGAGATCTCGATCTCTCTCTCCCATGGTCGCTCATCCATGACTACCTCTAGATCTGATGCCCCTCCTTCCCTCCCCCTCTCTCTCTTCGATGGTCGCTCCTCTGATGCTCTCTGATTGCTTGCTCTCTGTCCGCACTCTTCCTCCGTCTCAAGGCCGCCTCCCATCTTCCTCCGTCTCGCCTCCTGGACCGGACTGAACCACGAGCCTCCTGCGACGGCGTTTTATGCTTCTGCGGGATCCGGCTCCACCAGATCACCTCGCTCAATTGTCCAGCGGCTTTCGACGTTACGCCGCCTCACCGAAACGCCACGCCGATGGTCTCCGTGAGGAATCTGGAGAAGAACGCCACTGCGAAGGTTTGGATTTCGTGTGTTTTGATCCACATCGGTTGATTTGTTGAGCAATTTGATCATTCCTAATTTGTGGATTCACTGATTTTTCAGATCTGAATTTGTGTTTGCGCCACTGCGAACGTGACGGTGTTGTCGACAGTGCTCCTCCGCTTTCAGATCTGAATTTGTTCTGTTCACTTTAATTTGGTTGCAGTCCCCCATTTGCATTGAGCAAATTTCTTCTGACGTCTCTGTCAACATTGGCCGCTCTTTAGCTGAACTTGGCTGCAGGTTTGTCCCTCTATCCCTCATCTATTTGATTGTGGATCTAGTAAGAACAAGCAGCAGTTGGTTTGTTAATTTTCTTTCTTGATCTTGAATGCATTTGCGATTGATTGTAATTTGCGATTGATTGTTCCAGTAGGAAGCCTTTTAATCAGAAGGGATCCCCTGTGCCCACTTTCACTGTCTCCTCCCTGTTCCTCCTCCTTCTTTTCATTTTTCAATTTTTTTAATCTGTTATTTTAATTTAAATTAATTTTGTTTTTAAATAAATAGATAGGATGTGAGTAGGGACATTGGGGATAGGGGGTGTGAGAGACAGGTGATCTCTTCCGCCTTTTAATAGCAAGCTGATACGGAGTATATCTGATGCTTTTGATAGCTCTTAGCATCTGTTGTAAATCATTATATAATATTAAAATGATGCAATCATTATATAATATTAAAATGATGATATGTTTGTCTAGTGTACTCCGTATATTTTAGTGTATATTTTAGTTCTGACATCGTTTTTATGCATATTTTTTAGTTCTGACATCGTTTTTAGTTGGATATTATATTTGTAGGTATATATGTTTGATTGAGTCATTAAAAATTGGTTTGTTTTATAATGCTGACATCGTTTTTATGCGTATTTTTTAGTGCTGACATCGTTTTTAGTTGGATATTATATATTTATGTATATATGTATGCTTAGGTACTTAAAAATTGGTTTGTTTTTTAGTGCTGACACCATTTTTATGCGTATTTTTTAGTGCTGACATTGTTTTTATGCATATTTTTTAGTGCTGACATCGTTTTTAGTTGGATATTATATATGTAGGTATATATGTATGCTTGAGTCCTTAAAAATTGGTTTATTTTTTAATGCTGACATAGTTTTTATGCGTATTTTTTAGTGCTGACATTGTTTTTAATTTGATATTATATATGTAAGTATATATGTATGCTTGAGTCCTTAAAAATTGGTTTATTTTTTAATGCTGACATAGTTTTTATGCGTATTTTTTAGTGCTGATATCGTTTTTAATTTGATATTATATATGTAAGTATATATGTATGGTTGAGTCCTTAAAAATTGGTTTATTTCTTAGTGCTGACATCGTTTTTATACGTATTTTTTAGTGCTGACATCGTTTTCATGCATATTTTTGTGTAGGTATATATTTGCTGACATCGTTTTTGCAATATAAGAGATGGATGAGGAAAGAGGTCAGCATTGTCGGCGTCGAAAAATTCTTTGTTTTAATTGTTTACCGTTATTCTTTGTTTCTCACTACCAAAAATAAAATAAAATATTTGTTTCTTTTTTTTTGGTAGAACACTCCTTTTGTCTCTTTGTTCTCCCCTTTTATATTTTTAATGACTTAATACGTCAAATATATTGATCTTCGATGTCATCATTATCGGCGTCAGCATCCTCGTAGAGGGTGTGAGCAATGCTGACGTCAGCATTCCTGGCGTTATTGTCGTCGGCGTCACCATTCTCGTAGACGGCGTCAGCATTGCTGATGTCAACATTCCAGTCGTCGGCGTCAGCATTGACGCGTGGAACAAAAAAACATCCTTGTAAACGGTGTCAGCATTGACGCGCGAAAAACAAAAACAAAAAAACCTTCCTTGTAAACGGTGTCAGCATTGCTGACGTCAACATTCCCGACGTCGGCGTCAGCATTGGCGCGCGGAAAAAAAAAAAAAAACTTCCTTGTAAAACGGTGTCAGCATTGCTGACGTTAACATTCCCGACGTCGGCGTCAGCATTGACGCGCGAAAAAAAAAAAATGCTGACGTGGAGGGGGGGCACAGGGGGCACGCTGGAGGGGGTGCGCAAGGGGCACATAGGAGGGGCAAGGGTTGTGTATAGTTTTACAAATTTCCCAAAATCTTGTATATTTGGCTAATTTGGCCTTCATATTTGTATATTTAGCAAATCATCCCCCTAAAATATGCGACTTTGTTCAAATTAAAACCACCCCTTAAATTAAAAATTACAGTAAACCACCCACTAGATACACTCTATTAGCAAAACACCACCCGAAGCCAGCAATCTGTTAGCAAACATGTGAAAATACACTTTTACCCTTATTTTTAATAAAATATTTTAATCCTATAATTTTTATAGAATTCTTCTTCAAAAAAATGAAATAAAAATGAAAGAAATTTGTTCTTTCATGAACAGATGAACCTACTGTCAATCAAATTGCAAATAGAAATTAGAAACTACAAGAGAAGTAGAAATCATAAAATGGGAAGAATGGATTCTATTTAAAGGAGGAACTTTCCTCTTCTCAATCAAGTCTGACCATAATCTTAACCATAAATTCCATAAAAATTTGTTAAATCTACAACGAAAAACCCTAAATAAATGACTTCGTAATTGAAAATATTCAAATCAAACCCCCAAAATCATGTTTACTATTCTCCTCAATCCTAGATCAATTGAAAATGGAAGAAGGACATAGGGGCTCAGATTTGGGCATAAATGACGGCCGTAAGTGATGCGACAACTTCGAAATTTCCTTCTAATCCTCACCAACTCAACCCTGGAGGTGGATACAGTGATTTCGATGACTTCGACTCACCATGAGTGGTGAAGGAGGTAGGCGATGGTGAAGAATTTGTAGATCGGCACTAAAGAAGAAGGGTGGAGCCGTAATGGTGACAAATGACGGAATCGGACGATTAGTGAGCGAGGCAAGCTTTCCCACGCCTACCAACCATGGTGGTTTTAAAGACATACACGTGGAAGAATTGGTGGCGGTGATGGTACCAACCGACGACGTGTGGGGCGGTGATAGAATTGATGCAAAGTCCCCATTGAGGGTTTCATTCATTAGGCATTGATATATATAGGTTACAAGATATTGGGTCTTTGGGCCCACTATACAATATGAGATCTATGTAATCTATCAAACCCCCGCAGTCGAAAGTGGAGGGTCCCGTACTGTGAGACTGGACCGAAAATCAAGGAACAACTGCCGAGGTAAACCCTTGGTGAAGATATCAGCGTACTGATAGGAGGACGGGACATGAAGAACACGAACATGTCCAAGAGCAACCTTGTCCCGAACGAAGTGTAGATCGAGCTCAATGTACTTCGTTCGCTGATGCTGGATTAGGTTGCTGGCCAGATAGACGGCGGAGACGTTGTCGGTGTAGACCAGGGTGGCCTTCTGAAGAGGACAGCGGAGCTCAAGAAGGAGATTGCGCAGCCAAGAGCACTCGGAGACAACGTTGGCGACACCTCTGTACTCTGCCTCGGCGCTAGAGCGAGACACCACAGACTGTCGCTTCGCGGACCACAACACAAGGGTGTCGTTGAGGAAGACACAGTAACCAGAAGTGGAGCGATGTGTGTCAGGACAACCACCCCAATCCGCATCAGTGTAAGCGACTAGGTCATGCCGAGAGGAAGGGGTGATTGTGGTGTCAAGCTCGAGGGTACCGCTGATGTACCAGATGATCCGCTTCAAGGCCTGAAAGTGCGGTTCCCTGGGCGCATGCATGAACAGGCAGATTTGCTGAACGGCGTAACTGATGTCTGGCCTAGTGAACGTAAGATACTGCAATGCACCGGCGAGGCTCCGGTACAATGTCGGATCATCATACAAAGGACCAGAGTGAGCACTGAGCTTGTTGGAAGTATCCACAGGGGTGAAAACTGGCTTGCAATTACTCATCTTAGCCCGAGCAACAATCTCGGCAGCATACTTACTCTGAGAGAAAAACAACCCAAACACATGACGCTGCGCGGCGACTCCCAAGAAGTAAGACAACGGGCCCAGATCTGACATGGCGAACTCGGCACTCAACTGTACGTGAAATGATAGACGTCCGAAGAGCACCAGAAGAGGTGGTGAGGATGATGTCGTCGACATATAGTAACATAAAGGTCATGTCCGTGCCTCTGCGATAGATAAACAAAGACGTATCTGAGCGGCTGCCAACAAAGCCCAAGCGTAGCAGATGAGAAGCAAAGCGCTGGAACTAAGCCCGCGGAGCATGTTTCAGACCATACAGAGAGCGCTTCAGGAGACACACGTGCTTGGGACGATCAGTATCAGTGAACCCCGGCGGCTGAAACATGTAAACTGTCTCATTCAGATGGCCATGCAGAAAGGCGTTCTTGACATCCAGCTCATGAATGACCCAATGTCGCGATAATTATAATGTCGCGAAATACATTATAATTATCATTTTCTTTTAAAATCGGGTCTTTGGGTTTCACCTAAACTGAAAATGTCGGATCGGATCGAGTTGACCCAGCATGAACCATCCTAATTTATCAATCTAACCCGATACTCTATTGGAATTTTATTGGAAAAAGTAATGTAAAAAATAAAGGGTGGATTGATGAATAAGAGGGTGGGTTTTTTTATACCTAATACTCAATTAGAATAAAGGAGATTTTTTTTTATCCAAAGTATGCTTTTATGATTTTTTCTTTTTTGTAATTTATAGGTCAATTTTTTTTCTTCACAAAATGTGAGGATGGATTGATGCAAATTTTTTATAAATAATGGGTGGTATGTTATGTATGTACAATGTTTGACAAATGATGAGATTTTTTTTTTGCAAAATATTAAAAATAATGAATCTTTTGTGTAATGTTAAAAATAAAGGTTGATTTTCTTCTAAAAAATGTTGTAACAATGGGTGAGTTTTTGCTAAAATTTTGGAAATGATGTGTGCTTTTATTGAAAAAATATATAAAAGGTGTTTTTTTCATTTTGATGTTGGATTTAGTTAAATAATAGGTAATTTTATTCATTGTTAAAAATAAAGGGGGTTGTTAAACAAAAATTGTTAAAGGAACAATCTCGCATAACACATTTTAATTTGAAATTTTTTTTTTTAGAGTTCGACCCTTATCTGTACTTCCTCACAATTTTAAATTATGCGGATACTTTAAAAGGATAAGGATTTGGAATTTTGGTGGTTTGGACTGCATCTGTTGATGAGGGTTGCCTACGTACCTTCATGGTAAGGATCAAGTCCAACATAGTTCGAAGATATAGAGTTTTTGTGTTTGGGGTTGGTTTGGGTAGACTTTGTGTTTGGTTTGGTATGTGGTAAGGTGTTTGGATTTAATTTGGTTTAGACTTGGTGTGTGATTTGATTTTTGGGTGTGTGTTTAGGGTATATGTGTTTAGATTTGTGTGTTTGGGTTTCAACTCGATAAAGTATCGGGTTTGATTTGTGTTCTTTGAGGTTTGTGATTGGACCCGGATATGGGTTTCCTACGTATCCGTGATGACGGAATCAAATCACTCGTAGTTCAAATGGTATGAATTTGATTTGAAACTTGCGGCTGGACTCACGATTTGTATGACTTGATATCGAGTTGATATCGAGTTTCCTACGTAGCTCGTTTGAGAGCATCAAGCCTTCGTAGTTCTGGGAATATGGATGAATTTTGTATTTGGGTTTGATCATGAGATCATTTGAGGGGATGGTTAAATTCGACGAGCAGGAGCTTGGTATCGAGTCATAATGGACAATTTGATTTTATTTTTTTGGCGATTGAACTCGACGAGTCTTGACTTTGTATCGAGTGTTCTACGTATCTCTTAGAAAGAGAATCAAATCACCCGTAGTTCTAAGGCAACAAATTTAGAAAGTCATCGGGCAAGTGCCGACCAGGCAATTCATCGTACAAGGCCCAAGGCTTTGTGTGAAAGACTGCAGAACATGTGGTCGGCAGTCATCTTTTGGGCGTCGCCACTGCTGTTACGGAGCCCGATTTTTGTTGATTTTTATTTGGGCATGTTCTTTGCAGTACTCTCTATTGATCCCAACTCTCTTTATGCTTAGATGCATTCTGAGGTGTTCACGAAAGCATCACCAACTCGACTGCTATATATATTTTTGTTATATAACATGTATATATGCTTTTTTGTGGCTTCTTTTGTGTGGTGTGCGAGACTGCCTCGATCGATCTTTGGGGACATTTATGGGCTTTTGGCTGTAGAGGTATAGCATAATATTGGAAAATTGAGTAGGGATCACGCAAAGGTTATCATCTGGTGCTCAAGGGGGCGTGCAAAAAGTGCCTTGTTGTACAGGAATCGTCCAAGTGTGGTCGAGAGGCCAACTTCTGGCATCAACTGCGACCACCACAAAGCTCCGTTTTTGCCGTCGTTTCTTCCGATGTACTCGTTGCATAGCCTTCTTTTAGACCCGATATGTCACGGTCCTGGATACACCTCTAACGTTTTGTACAAAGGCCCCTAACTTGACTTCCTGAGCAGGTTTTCTCTCTCCATAAAAGCATGATTTCAGGCCTATTTTTGTACTCCTCTTTTGTCGGGCGCTCGAGGCCGCTTCGACCACTCTTTAGAGAAATTTGTTGACCTTCGGTGTTAGGCGGCGTGGCATAGGCTTAGGAACTCGGGTCATGGGCTTGTCGGGTTCATTAGTGAATGATCGACGGGAACGGAAAAATGTGTAATTTGACACAAAGTGGGAGTGATCTTGCTGATCGGAGTTTTGTTCCTACCAATTTGGAATTTGGTTTATGTTCTGACCAAGGCTGATTTGGAATTGCCCTGTATTTTGTATCCGGTGTTCAAATGCACATTTTAGGACTTTTGGTTGAAAGTCCTTTGTCTGGTTTCAAGGAAATGACCCATTTTAGGACTTCTGGTTGAAAGTCCTTTGTCTGGTTTCAAGGAAATGACCTCTTTTGCTTATGGGGCCTCGGAGCTTTCTTCCGTACATGGCTCTTGGTTTAAATTAGGTAGCGTTTCCTCTTCTTCTTCATCATTTTGTTTAAACTGTAATTTAGCACCAATTTGAGTGCTTTTGAGTTTTGATTATTTGTTAAGGATGCTCCCGGGAATGAGATTCTGTTGAAATTAAACCCCATTCCTCTTGAACTTGCACCGTAATTCATCCCCAATTTCTTTGTCCGTCTCCTGCTGAAATTTTGGCAGCATTTCGTTTGCATTTGGGTCGATCCGGTAGGATCGGTGTATTGGCGAAAATTTTAGCTTTCAAGCCAACTACAAAATTGTTGTCTCTAGGCGAAAAATTTAGCTTTCGAGCCTAGCTTCCCAAGTTTTAGCAGCCTTTCATTCCAATGTATATGACCCGTAGGGTCGGTGTAGTGGCGAAAATTTAGCTTACAAACCAACTACACAATTATTTTGACGCTAGGCGAAAAATTTAGCTTTCGAGCCTAGCGTCTCACCGGTCTTCAAATGATTATAACCCGAACGAAATTTCTAGTTTTCAAGCCCGGGCCATGTTCCTGCAAATCATATAAGCGGACGTTTGTGACTTTGTGTGATGTATGTTTTTTTCTTGACTTGCTCTCTCTTTTCCTCAATATTTTGTTTGCTTTTTTTGTTTTTCCCTAGCCCTTCTCAGTAGCTAGCGATCTCCCTTAAATAGCTAAGCTAATATGTAACCCCTTTTTTCCATTTAATCATGAATGGTTTAATTTGCCGTGTAACCTCCCCTCTACTGGCTTTCAATTCAGCCGTTTTAAAGAGTGGCAGTTAACACTCACCAACCCTCTTTTGCTTTTCTTCTTTCAACTGATGATGGCTTTTTTTTTTTTTTTAATATTTTGGACATTCATCTTTGTGCCTTCCATTAGGGCTTACGGGGGAAATTGTTGGACTCTTGGGAGCTTTCACCCTCCCCTTTTATTCTAACCCAAAACGAAGAAATCAAACAATTAGAAAGACTTCACCGGGTCATCCTTATATGATAATAATTTCATCAAATTTATCTAGTCAACAGGGGTCTTGTGAAATAATGGGCCATTTTATTGATTTAAAAAAGTAAAAATATGAGTTTTGGGCATGAGGCGGACTTTTGACAAATCTCAGGGGCACTATCCGGACAAAATAAAACCTTAGGGCACTAAGCGGAATTGTCAAAACCTCAGGGGTACCAAACGGAATTTCCCTATATTTTTTCACAAATTGCAATGGTCGTTGGACAAATATCTAGACCTGAGCAGACATGGGCTAACCCACCCGGCCCGCCCTATTAAATACGCAGGCTTGGGTAAGGCAGTTGGCCCAAGCGAAACGGGCTGACAGGCCCGACCCGTTTGGCCCATAGGGCCGGGCTTGGGCTAAGGGTTAAACCTAAGCGGGCCGGTAGGCTCGGGCCGCTTATATATATTACTTATATTAATTTTTATATATTTGTATTCAAATACAACGGAGTATATATATTGATTATATAATATCTATACTTTTACATCTATTACTTTATAAATACTAATTATAGTATTTACATCACATATAAATTAAGGAATACAATAGTGCTTAATAAATTATTTTCAAGATTTTTTTCATTGAAATGAACCTACATAAAGATTGTAGTGTGTAATTTCACATTTGTTTAACTTCTATACCTTTATTTTGTATAAAATTTCAATTTTTTGGGACACTTAACACATTTGTATAGTTTGAAATCAAAAGCAAACATAATAAAATAAAAACAATATTTTATGAAATTATAATGGACAGCCCGATGGACTATCCTGCCCAGAGTTGGCCCAATAAACGAACTTAGTCCAAACCCGACCCGTTAAAATGGGCCAATATATTCTCATACGCCCGGTTCAAGTCCATTCAGTCCGACCCATGCTCATATGCTAGTTGAAATGGATCAAATCGAATCCGTCAAATGGAACCCGTGCATATAAAACAGTCCCTTTTATATCACATTTTAAATATCAGATCCGCCCTGTATTATTATATTTATACCCGTCTACGCATTTTAAATCTGAGATCCGCCCTGAATTATTATATAGACGTGTGTTCCATGCCCTTGGTTGCAGTGTTGCAGGGACCCCTATATCGTACTCCAGTCTCCACCAGTTAATTAGTCAGTAGTCATGTGGTGGGGTCCAATTAATTAGTCGGAGGACCACCGGCCTGGTCAGAATTAGTCGGAGTACGCTTTTCAAAGTGATTTTTTTGGAAGGGTTATATTCTATGTTTTTTTTTATCCGGATATTTTACACTTAGGGTGTGTATGATTATCAATTTATTTTTTTTAACAGTTAAAAATTGGAGATTTTTATTTTTTACTCTGTAAGGGAAGGGGTTATTTAGCAGATTTTAGTTTATTTGGGGGTTTATTTAAGAAGCTACTTTTGATAGCTTTTTGAGAGTTTATGTGGTTTATTTTATTTGAAAATAACATAATACCCCTAATAACAACTAAATAAACTCCACTTTTTATAAATAAACTGTTTTTCGTCCCATACGGAGTTTATATTTTTTCATAAATTTTTAACTACTTTTTAACAACAGTTTATAAATTTTACCTTGTCTATAATTTTAGTCAGTTTATTAACTCCGTCCCATACGAACCCTTAGACTAGTCCTGGACCCCAAGTCTTCGACCCTCATCGACTGGGAGGTAAACCGCGGGATGTGCCCCACCAATGGTCCAACCACACCCCTTTATACCCTTTGGCTCCAAGAGGCCCACTCCACAAGAGAAACAAATAATAATTCTCCTAGAAATCGAACCTCCCACCCGAAACTTCTAGGCCCAACGTTGGGTGACTTTTCAACCAGTGAGCTATGCCCCGGGGGCTGGAAGGGTTATATTCTAGTTAACGGAGAGTGTTGCAATAGAACACATCACTCACGGTACCTAAGTTTGATGCATTATAAAGGCAGAAAAACAACCCACTCAAACCGCAAATTATAAAAGCAAACTAAACACATCGATCGATCGATCCACCAAGCTGATCGAATTTCTTGATACAGAAATGGCGATCGGGATCCCGAAAGTGGAGATGAGCAAAGGCCGTCACATGCCGGTGATAGGGCTCGGAACGGCAGGACACCCTGACCACGGAGCAACCAAGGCCGCCGTGGTGGAGGCCATCAAGGCCGGTTACCGCCATTTCGACACCGCGGTTGAGTATGGCACCGAGAAGGCCGTGGGCGAGGGCGTGGCTGAGGCGCTGCGCGACGGCCTCATTCAGTCACGTGATGAGCTCTTCATCACCACCAAGCTCTATGGCACTTCTGCGGAGCGTCACCTCGTCGTCCCCGCCATCAAGATGAGCCTTCAGTAAGCTTTTTGCTCTGATGATATATATACAGTGGTAGATGAGCCTCCCCTAGCTCACCAACAAAAAAAAGCTGAGCCTCCCCTTAGCTCCTAAAAAAAACGTAAAAAAAAATTATTTTGGATTATTTTGATAATTTTTACTAATTTTATAAAGAATGAAAAGGAGTAAGAAACCACAAAGATAACTTATTTTAGTTGGTAACTTAGGTGTATTTAGTCCAAACCCATTTAGTATCATTTTTTGTAAATAATTTTTGTTTCGGTTAGGTTTCTTCTATTAAAAATGTCTAATTAAATTAAAATTTTAAAAAAAATTCCAATATATTTAAACAAAATCATTATGTTATATATTTAAATATAAAAATTTATAATTTTTTTCTACAAGAATTGATTATTTAAATCACAAATTTAAGATTTTTTCTTATATATTTATAAAAAAAAACTTATTTTTCACACATATGTGGCAAAAATCTTCTCAAATTTTTTTTAGTCCCTCTTGGTAAAATTTCTAGATCCGCTACTGTATATAAACTTATGGGGATTGAAAATTTTGAAATGCAGGGAGCTTCAAATGGATTATGTGGATCTGTACTTGGTGCACTTTCCGATTAAGCTGAGTCCAGAGGCACTGGAGCCACCGTTTCCGGCGGAGTACATCCACCCCATCGACCTCAAAGGCGTGTGGGAAGGGATGGAAGAATGCCAACGCCGGGGATTCGCTAAATCCATCGGCGTCAGCAATTTCTCCATTAGCAAGCTTCAAGAGACCCTTCAGTTTGCTACCATTCCTCCTGCTGTCAACCAGGTCATTCAATTCAATTTTTACCCTAATTTCTTTATTTTTCTCTCGATTTTAAAATTTATAAAGTAATTAAATAAACTTAGGCCAGTTGTATTATATTCAATTCATCATTAATCATTAGTTGAATTGTGTTGTATGCACCGGAGACAGATGCTATATGCACGTACTCCAACGGACGGATCCTAGATCCGTAGAATGATACTTGTCCAGTAATCATTGCAAGTCGTAAAAAAATATACAAACAGATCCTTGATTCGTCACTTGTAAAAAAAATAAAAAATTTAAAGGATGGATAAATTAAATAGAAAAAAAAGAGAGAAAGAAAGAGAGTAGATAGTAACAACAATTTTTTTTGTTTTGTAATAAAAAAGAAAAGAAAAACAAGGACGGATCATAGATCCGTCTTTATATAACCCCAAAACATAGACGAATCCTAGATCCGCCCTTGTATTTTTTCTTATAACTTGTAATTATTAATGGACAGATCGATGTCAATCTATGGGTGAAAAGGATCCTAAAAGCTAAATCCATCCGACTGGAATACATATAGCACCTTCAGTGTGTGCATATAGCCACCCCGTTTTAATTTGAACAAGTTGTCCATGTGGGTAACTAATTATATATAATTAACACTAATTAATTTACTCACATACAGGTGGAGATGAACCCAATGTGGCAACAAAAAGAGTTGAGGGAATTCTGCAAGCTAAAGGGAATACATATGACAGCATACACTGTGTTGGGTGCAAACAACACTACATGGGGAGATAACCGAATCCTCAATTGTCCGGAGCTTCAACAAATCGCGAAGGCAAAGGGCAAAACAGTAGCCCAGGTACTCAAACCTCGTGGGGTTCTTTCGGCTCGAATAACAGGCCTAATCATATATATACATATGTATGTGTTATGCAGGTAGCTATAAGGTGGGCGTATGAACAAGGGGTAAGCTTTGTAGTGAAGAGCTACAACAAGGAGAGGATGAAGGAAAACATCCAAGTATTTGATTGGTCATTGTCCAATCAAGATCTTCACAACATATCCAAACTTCCCCAAAGAAAAGGTGTCTTGATAGCTGAATGTTGGTGTCCTCATCATCAATTACTATTGGATATTGATCAACAAGTGTGAAAATTGTCTACTTTTAATTGTTTTTAATTCGAAGAATAAAATTGCATTCTGAATTAAGTGGGATATACTAATTTGCCTCTCACTTAATTCGATGCTAGTTGGTTGCACTTTTTTCGGTTTTCTATTGTATGTTTGATTGGCTATTTGTGTGCTGACTCATGGCCTATCAAGAATCAGACGAACTGATCTCGAATTTTTAGTCTATAAAATAAAAATTGTCTCCCGAATCATGAGTACTAGCTACTATTACCGTACTACGTAATTTACTGTTGGAAATTGATGAAAGGGGTGTATCATTGCGTCAAGTTTGTATTATTGTTACAGTATTACTTAAAATTTAATAATCAAGTAATGTTAAATTTGTAACACTGTATTTCAATAAATTAATATGCAATTTTATAATTTTGAGTTTTGACATGACCAAGGTGACAAATACTAACTCGATTGATTGTTTTTATTAAAAAACAAAATTGAATAAGCCAAATATAAAGTTGAAAGTATTTTCTAGCTACTCCAACCTATCATTCTACAAGATGTCAAGATGGAAAAACTTCAACCTACCATTCGGTTTTAGGGGCTACTATTGACACATTTAAATTTGAGAAATTAATTTTGGAAAATAGTCACTTTTTTCGGCCTAATTGGCGTAATGTTCAAAGTTTGGGACAAATTGGAAATTTGTCCATCTTTCCCAAATTCCCCCAAATATCCCATCAGATGACAAAGAGAGGCCGGAGCAATCTTCTTCCCTCCCGATCTGTCCATATCCTTCCCTCCCGATCTTCTTCCCTCCAGATCTCCGTCGGAGCGAGGTCGGAGCGAGCGATGTCGTAGCTGCGGTGGCAGTGGAGCGAGCAATGCAAGAGCGAGCGAGCGAGTCCAGATATGTGTTAGGGCTCTGATTGAAAGAATTGTTTTGCACAAGATGCTTCAGATCTCATTCAATCGGAACTGGAATTCGACTTCAGATCTGGACGGAGGAGGAGCTGTGATGACAGCGGAGGAGGAGCGGCGGCGGCGGAAATCAACGAGGAGGAGAGGAGGAAGATGGACGGATCCAGATCGCAATCAATTCCCTTCTTGAGCGAGCGGAGCGAGCAAGGTCAATCGAGCCAGCCAGCGAGCGAGTGAGCGAGGGATCGACGGAGCGGCCAGATCGGTGGATCCGAGATCTCCTCGGGCTGTTCAGAGGTTGAAGAAGCAATTTTTTTTAAAATTACAAAAATTACCTATGAATATGAGAATTAAAAAAAACTATCTATATTTTATTATGTGATCCACATCTACTATATTTTTATTTTTATATTTGCACAACATAAAGTTATATTTGCACAACAAATTGTTGTATGTGCAAAACATAAAGTTATTTTTGCACAACAAAAAATGCTGAAACGAAAAAAAAAGCGGAAAAAAATATATTACATTTTGCATAACAAAATGTTATATTTGCACAACATACGATTATATTTGCACAAGCACAACATACGGTTATATTTGCACGCCAAAATGTATTGACATGGAAAAAAAGGAAAAAAAAAAGAATATTACATTTGCACAACAAAATGTTATATTTGCACAATATACCATTATATTTGCACAAGCACAACGTACGATTATATTTGCACGCCAAAATGTATTCAAACGGAAAAAAAAAGACTTGGGTCATATTTGCACAACATACGGTTATATTTGCACATGCACAACATACTCTTATATTTGCACGACAAAATGTAAAAAAAAAGACTTGGGTCATATTTGCACAACATACGGTTATATTTGCACATGCACAACATACTCTTATATTTGCACGACAAAATGTAAAAAAAAAGACTTGGGTCATATTTGCACAACATACGGTTATATTTGCATGCCAAAATATATAAAAAAAAATACTTGGGTTATATTTGCATAACATACGGTTATATTTGCACATGCACAACATACTCTTATATTTGCACGATAAAATGTAAACAAAAAACAAAAAACAAAACTAGACTTGAGTTATATTTGCACAACACACTCTTATATTTGCACAACAAAATGTTAAAAAAAAAAAAGTGAGGCTATAGGCAAGATGATAAAATGACTATTGACAAGATGTACATTTCACCCATCTGTCAGTATGTCACAAAGTGTGGATATTTCACCAATTGAGATAACTTTCTTGAACATTTTGCAAACTCTCCCTTTGACCCATTTAAATTTTAGAAATTTTGAAAAATAGACATTTTTTCGATCTAATTCACGGAATGTCCAAGGTTTGGGACAAATTGGAAATTTGTCCTTCTCCCCCCAAATTCCCCAAAATATCCTATCAAATGACAAAGAGAGGTCGGAGCAATCTCCTTCCCTCCCGATCTGTCCATCTTTTCCTTCCCTCCCGATCTCCTTCCCTCTAGATCTCTATCGGAGCGAGACCGGAGCGAGCGATGTCGTAGCTGCGGCGGCGGTAGAGCGAGCGAGCGAGTCCAGATCTGTGTTAGGGCTCTGATTGAAGGAATTTATTTGCACAAGAGGCTTCAGATCTCATTCAATCAGAACTGGAATTCGACTTCAGATCTGGAAGGAGGAGGAGTTGTGGCGACGGCAAAGGAGGAGCGGCGGCGGCAGCAATCGACAAGGAGGAGAGGATGAAGATGGACGGATCCAGATCGCAATCAATTCCCTTCTTGAGCGAGCGGAGCGAGCGAGGTCGAGCGAGCCCGCCAGCGAGCGAGGGATCACCGAATCGGTGGATCCGAGATCTCCTCGGGATGTTCAGAGGTTGAAGAAGAATTTTTTTTTTAAATTACAAAAAGTACCTATGAATATGAGAATTAAAAAAAACTATCTATATTTTATTATGTGCTTCACATCTACTATATTTTTATTTTTACATTTGCACAACATAAAGTTATATTTGCACAACAAATTGTTATATATGTATGCAAAACGTAAAGTTATTTTTGCACAACAAAAAGTGCTGAAACGAAAAAAAAAAAGCGGAAAAAAATATATTACATTTTGCACAACAAAATGTTATATTTGCACAACATATGATTATATTTGCACAAGCACAACGTATGATTATATTTGCACGCCAAAATGTATTGATACGGAAAAAAAAGGGAAAAAATATTACATTTGCACAACAAAATGTTATATTTGCACAATATACGATTATATTTGCACAAGCACAACGTACGGTTATATTTGCACGCCAAAATGTACTGACACGAAAAAAAATACTAGACTTGAGTCATATTTGCACAACATACGGTTATATTTGCACATGCACAACGTACTCTTATATTTGCACGACAAAATGTAAAAAAAAAAAAACAAAACAAAAAAACTAGACTTTGGTCATATTTGCACAACATACGGTTATATTTGCACGACAAAATGTAAAAAAAGACTTGGATTATATTTGCACAACATACGGTTATATTTGCACATGCACAACATACTCTTATATTTGCACGACAAAATGTAAAAAAAAAAACTAGACTTTGGTTATATTTGCACAACATACGGTTATATTTGCACATGCACAACATACTCTTATATTTGCACAATAAAATGTAAAAAAATAGAAAAAAAAAGAGTGAGACTATAAGCAAGATGATAAAATGGCTATTGATAAGATGGACATTTCACCCATTTATCACAAAGTTTGAATATTTCACTAATTGAGATAACTTTGTTGAACATTTTGCAAACTCTTCCTATAAATTTTTGCCAATTATATACGGTTTTAGAGGCCGTGAAAAATTTATGTGATCAAGCTTAAAAAATCGTGAAAAAAGAAGTGGTCATAGTTTGCCAAGCATGTCGTGGGCTATTTTTTACCGCTAGATTAGATTTGTGCAGACGAGGTAAAAATAATTTGATGATCTTTTGGGTAAACTTAGTTGATGCCATATAGGAGACCTTGACTTCACGAGGCATTGAAGATATAAGAAAAGAAAAGTGTCATTTGAGGGGTCTTGTCACTTGTATAAAGGCCAAACTCATTAATTTGTCTCTCATTTAATTCATGCATGGTTGCGGTTTTTTTTGGTGATTACTACGATGTCTAAATTTTTGGGCTTTATTAGTAAAATATCTACCACCCTCTCCATATTAGCAAAATGTTCACTCCTGAAATAAAGTTGCTGAAATTGAGGTTTTTTTTTTCCGCGTTGCTGAAACCAAAGTTGCTGAAATTGAATTTTTTTTTCCGCGAGATTTAGTTTTTTTTTTCCGCGTTGCCGAAATTGCCGAAACCGAAATTGCTGAAATTGAGTTTTTTTTTTCTCCATATTACCAAATTTTTTTTTTTCGTTTTTTTTTTCGCGTTTCCAGAGTTGCTGAAACCCCTGTGTCACCCTCTGTTTCAGCATTTTTTTCTTCGTGTTACTGTTTTTTTTCACGTTGCCGAAACCGGAGTTGCTGAAACCCCGATTTCAGCACTGTTGTTGATGCCGAAACCCCCCTCATGTTTCAATAGTTTTTTTTTTCGCGTTGCTGAAACTGTTTTTTTCCGCGTTGTTGAAACCCCGATTTCAGCATTGTTGCTAATGCTGAAACCCCGGTTTCAGCAACGTTGTTGTCTTGTTGATGCTAAACCCACGGTTTCAGCAACGTTGTTGATGCTGAAACCCCGATTCCAGCAACGTTGTTGATGCTGAAATTGTTGCTGAAACCGTGTTACGGGATATAAAATTTAGCCTATGTGGGTGATGGACGGTTTTTAGTCGCGTAAACCGTATCAAAATAAATTCGAACTTACTAACTAATGTAGTGTGATAAGTACGAGTCGATCCCACAGAGAATCAAGTATTTCCAAGTTATGTTTATTTACCAATTAATAGGAAAAAGGGGGTTTTTGGGTGGTGAAAATAAGAAAGAAAATAAAATAAACTATAAACAAATTAATGCAAAGCAATTTAGAGAAAATCATTCTACCTACAACTATCCACTTTATTTGGTTGAATTGATATTGTAACTTAGCTTCCTCTTGTGGCTTTTATGATTCCTATGAATGCCCTTGTCCCGACCTAATATAGTTACTAGTCAAATCAGTCCTAGAAACCCTTATCAATCGAACAGTCCCTAAAGAAGAATTTAACCCAATTGATAGCTTTAAGTTCAGAGATTAGCCAAGGTATTTGCAGTCCCTAAAGAAGGATTTAACAACACATCCAACTTCCTACCCATCCAATTAGTTCAATCAGCCCTAAAGGGATAAGTTTGCCACTTGGGTTAAGGTTCATAATCAGGAATCTACAGAACCCTAGCAATTGAATTGATTCTACCAAGTTGATCAGTCGAGATAGAATAAAACAATCAAACATTTAAGCACAAAGAAGTCGAAACATTCAATATAGGAAATAAGAAACAAGAATTAGAAACTCACAATCAAACCAAAAAGCTTCAAATTATAGACGAAACGAGAGAGTTTAGGTCTCCATAAAAATAAAACAAAACATACTTAGGGTTAAGAGGAAGCAAAAGTTAGTAGGCAATTCACGTTCGGCCTCGTTCTATCGGCCTCCCCTTCATACTTTGGCCTATGAATCCATATATAGCGTAAGACTTAATCTATCTATCTAATCTTATATAATATTAATAATATAAATCTAATTTATCTATCTTATTCACCTAAATATAATAATGATAAGAGTAACGTGGAGAGCAGCCACACTTGCAACATTCAAATCATGCGCCTCCTATCAGCCCGACCCCATACATAGCCGGCCCACCTTGGCTTCCAATTCGCGAAATAATCCCATAAATTGCGATCGATCTCCAAATTCATATGATCCGGCCCAAAAATGCCTGAAATATATAAAAACACTAGTGTAGACTCCGAATATCATATAATAGAAATTAACTATAAAATATATAAAATATGCATTAAAATGATCTAAAATAATATGCAAATATAGGACTAAAATAGACTCTATCAGTGGGATTCGAACCCATGTATTTGCGCATAGCACATCGCTCTACCATTGAGCTAAGATGCTTTTAAAGGAGATTTAAAGCAAGTTCAACAACAACAATTTCAGCAAATTCTAGTTTTAAAGCAAGTTCAGCAACAACAATTTCAGCAAAAAGAAGGATCAAACTAAGAGTCTTCACCAAAAGAGTAAAAATATTCCTCTCACGAGTCTAACTCCAAATTTCCTTCCACAACATTGTTGTTGAAACCCCGATTTCAGCATTGTTGTTGCTGCTAAAATCGGGGTTTCAGCAACATTGTTTATGGTTTCAACAACGTTGTTGATGCTAAAACCCCGGTTTCATCAACTTTGTTGGTACTGAAACTCCGGTTTCAGCAACGTGTTGTTAACATAATAAACAAACTCACCACGTCCATTGTTTGCAGCAAATTGCCAAGCAAGTGAACATGCTCCTCTTCATCATTCACACCATCAAGCATTATGTACTCAATGAAGCAGTCCATGACAGTTGGTATCCTATGAGCCACTGTGATCACAGTGCAATCGGCAAATTCCACAAAATTGATTTCAGCATAACGAATTTTGCTAATAAAAATTAATTTCAGCATTTCAGATCCCACAAAATTTTTTGCTGAAATTGCCAATATCCAAACTCTAACAAAGTAAACTCAATCACATAGCAAACTAATCACAAATTCACTATTCATTACCAATAAAAATGCTTAAACCAATTTGTATTTTTAATATAATTTGTAATATTAATTTGCTAACAAAGAAAAATGACGAACTCACCTTGCAAAATCGTCTGCGCACATATGGATCGATTAATTTGATGATTAATTAACTAGGTGAAGACTGACAATGGAGGAGGAAGATGAAACTCGCTCCCAGGAACTCACTTTGCAAAATCCTCAGCAACAATCGGTAACTCCGGTCGAATTCAAGCACAAATTGGAGATTTGCGGCGAGAATTTCAGCGTTTCATCGCAACCTCCATCCTCGTCCCACCGGATTTCAGGGCACCTGCTTCCTCGCCAACTCCTTCCTCGCCAACAGGTCATGGATCAGGAAGAGGGAGAAGATCTCGCTATGGCCAGATCTGAAATCAAACCACTCCAACGATGCTCCACTCCAACGTATCCAGATTTGAAAAACAAAACTTCCAGATCCAAGCATGGCCAGATCGGCATCGGCGTGATTCGAAGAGAGTTCGGCGGAGATCGGACTCGACGTCTTTTGGGAGCACCTCTGCACTATGGAGCAAGGGGAGATCGGGGACAGAGGATTTACATCCCCCATCATATCGTCTAGAGCCACTATGGAGCAAGGGCCCAAGTCATCTTGGATGAACTTGTTCAAAACTACAGCACTGGCACACTGTTAAGTCTAACTGTCTAAGGCCTCATACTAAACTTATGAAAACCTAGCTAGCTAGTCTGATTCACCTTAGAGTCAGTTGCATTGGAAGATGGACATTCGGCACATACACACCCATGAACAAGGGTTGGCGGCAATCTTATGACATTTATTATTTTATTAGTTGAAATAAACAAGGTGGATAAAAGAAGTGTCTAATTTTTAGGGTTTCTTTAATCACCAAGTTGTTATCTGTAACGACCCGTAGCTGTTGAGCCTCACAGATGAGCTTGAAGCTCTAGTGCAGTGACAGAAATGGGGATGAGAAGAAGAAGATTGAGACTGGATGAGAGAAGAAGTGATAGAAGGATTTTAATTAGGAGGGAAAGTATGGTTCATTTTTAGTCATACCCATCCTCAATTGTACAAAGGTCTATTTATAGACCTCAAGGCATGGCCTCAACACATATAATCTGGCCTATACAATGCCTCAAGACTTAGCAATCAAGTGACTAAGATCATTACATTGCTCACCCCTATAAGAGCCTTGTCTCAAGGCTTAGCAATCAAGTGACTACTGAAATTGAGGATATTGGTTGATGATGTGAGCTGCACCCTCCCAAGTTGCTTCTGCTTGTGGCATATTCTTCCATTTAATGAGTCATTCAGTCACTGGATCCCCGTTGCTCAACTTATGCACTCTGGTATCCAAAATCTGCTCTGGCTCAGCCTTAACATGACCCTCCTCATCAGTCTCAGGTAGCTAAATACCAGTATCCTTCACAGGACCTCTCTTGAGCTTCAATTGAGAAACATGAAATTCTGGATGGATTTTAGAAGCTGAAGGCAACTCCAACTTGTGAGCTACATGTCCATAATTGTCCAAGACTTTGAATGGACCATACTACTTAGAACTGAGCTTGACACATCTACGAATTGCAGTAGTGAATTGTCCATAAGGTTGAAGTTTAACAAACACCCAATCACCCATATTCAACACTCTCTCTAAACGATGCTTATCTGCAAAAGACTTCATCCTTGACTGCGCCTGATGTAGGTGGTCCTTCAAGTGCCTAAGCGATTGCCGCCTTGATCTCAACCAATCAACCATAGGAGAGCCTGAAGCTGACAAAGTGGGTAACCCAAACTGCGAAGGAGGATAGCCATACAATGCCTCAAATGGAGACATCTTAATAGAAGAATGAGTAGTGGTGCTGTACCACCACTCTGTCAAAAATAACCAGTGCACCCACCTCTTTGGATTACTCGAAGTCATACCCCTTAAGTAAGTTTCAAGGCAACGATTTACACGCTCTGTCTGACCATCATATTGAGGGTGATAGGCTGTGCTCATGTCCAGGCTTGTGTGTAAGGACTTGAATAAATGTTGCCAAAACTGACTGACAAAAATCTTGTCTCTATCTGAGACAATGCTCTTGCGTATAGGGTGGCTCATCCGGGTCGACCCGACCCGACCCGAATATTCCGGGTGGGGGTCAACCCGAAGGCCCGGGATTTTTAAAAATGCGACCCGACACCCGACCCGAACTCGAGATTTGTAATTCCGGGTTTTTCGGGTCGGGTCACGGGTTCACCCGAAAACCCGATTTTTAAAATTTTGTTAGTTGTTACAAAATTACAAAGGATTTTATTTTAATTTTCATCCGCATATTAGTACGTTATTCGTGAATCAAAATTAAATAAAAAGGATTTTTTTAAGGGTATATGTAATTGTAAATGTAAATAAAAAGGATATTTCATCCGCATGTTAGTTGTTACAAAATTAAATTTACAATCAAAATTAAATAAAAATGCGATCGTGATTTGTGAATCGTATTATTCGTATATGTAATTGTAAATTTGTAATCAAAATTAAATAAAAAAGATTTGTTTTTTACTTTTCATCTGCATATTAGAGTGGAGTGTCTAATAGAGCACATTGTGTGCTGCACACACACAACAATTAAAAAATAAATAAAAACAATCCGGGTCGGGTCAAACCCCGAGACCCACCGGGTCTGACCCCGACCCGCCCGTTGACCTGAGATTTCTTAAAATTCGACCCGAGACCCGACCCCTGGGGGTCTCGGGTCAACCCCGACCCCGTGTTTTCCGGGTCGGTTGGGGTGGGGTTTCCGGGTCGGGTCCATTTTGAGCCACCCTATTTGGGTAAACCATGGAGTCTGTAAATATTTTCCATGAATACAGAAGCCACCTTAGCTGCAACCTGCAGTATAAGGATGAGCTAATGGGATGAAATGGTAGTACTTGGTTAGCCTGTCAACAATTACTAAAATAGTATCTTTACCTTGTGAACGAGGAAGACCCTCCACAAAGTCCATGCTTATATGACTCCAAGCATGATCAGGTATAGGCAATAGGTGTAGTAAACCAGGAGAGGCAATCTGTTCAGCTTTACTACGCTGACATGTATCACATTCATTCACAAAAGTAGTAATTTCTTTCTTCATACATTGCCAATAGAATAGGCTCTTAGCCTTGAGATAGGTAGCTCGAATTCCAGAGTGACCTCCAATAGGTTCCTCATGAATAGCTCCCATGAGCTTGCTTCTAATGTCAGAACATGAGCCAATCCAAAGCCTGCCCTTGTACCTTAACACCCCATTAACCATTGTGTATGGTCCTGGGCTATCAAAAATTGCCTGCAACATTAATTCTTGCACCCTTTTATCACCTGCATAACTCTCTACAACTTCAGCAATCCAAGCAGGTTGTATTACAGTCAAGGCACCGCACTCACCACTTTCAAACACTCTAGAAAAAGCATCAGCTGCCTTATTTGCTACCCCTTTTTTATATGCAATGTCATAAGATAAACCAAGCAACTTCCTCCTTGCTTTGCGTTGAATCTGTGTAGACAACCTTTGATCAAGTAAATGCTTTAAGGGTTGATGATCAGTTTTGATTGTAAAGTGATGACCCTCAAGGTAATGCCTCCATTTATCCACAACTAAGAGAATTGCTAGTAGTTCTTTCTCATACACAACCATCAACAAATGTCTACCATGTAAAGCTTGACTAATGAAAGCAATTGACCTCCCTTTCCGCATCAAAACAGCTCCCACACCAGAATCACAAGCATCTATTTCAACCACAAAAAGAATTGAAAAATCTGGCATTGCTAACACATGAGGAGAACTCAAAATACTCTTCAATTCCAGAAAAGCAGAATCAACAACTTTAGACCATGTGAATCCATCCTTCTTTCAGTAGACCAGTCAATGGTTTTGCAATACAACCATATCCCTTAATAAACCTTCTGTAGTAGCCAGTAAGCCCCAAGAAACCACGAAGAGCTTTGACATTCTTAGGAGTAGGCCATCTCAGCATTGCCTCCACCTTCTTAGGGTTTGTAGAAACCCCTCTAGCAGATATAATGTGACCCAAGTATTCAACCTCTGACTGAGCAAAAGCACACTTGGATTGTTTAGCAAATAGTCTATGGTGTCTCATAATAGTCAAGACCTCTTTTAGATGAGACACATGCTGCAGCAAATCCTCACTGTAAACTAGAATGTCATAAAAAAAACCAACACAAATTTCCTTAGCAAGGCACTGAACACATCATTCATTAAGCTTTGAAAAGTTGATGGTGCATTTGTCAGTCCAAATGGCATCACTTTGAACTCATAATGTCCATGGTGGGTTCTAAAGGCTGTCTTGGCTATATCCTCTTCCACCATACGAACTTGGTGATAACCAACTCTTAAATCCAGTTTAGAGAACACACATGCTCCTTTCAGTTCATCAAGCAAGTCTTCAATGTGAGGAATGGAAAACTTATCTTTAATAGTAATGTCATTTAATCTTCTACAATCAACACAAAATCTCCATGACTCATCCTTCTTCTTTACCAGCAAAGTAGGAGAAGCAAATGGACTGTGACTTGGCCTGATAATGCCATTTGCAAGCATCTTTGAAACTTGTTTCTCGATTTCAGTTTTCTAAAAATAAGGATACCTATAGGGCCTAGAAGCCACTGGAGCAGCTCCATGCTTCAATTTGATGGAACGCTCATGCTGTCTCAGAGGGGGCAGTTTCTTTGGCTCCTGGAAAATATCCTCAAATTCCGCTAAAATTGATACAATCTCAGGAAATGAATCTTAATGCTTGCTGTTTCCCCATCTTTGTCATCTCTAAATCCTTTAAGCACCACTTGTTTTCCCAATTTCATAAAAGAAATTTGGACTTCTATGAAATCAAACAACACTGAGTTGTAACCTGCTAACCAATCTGTTCCCAGAATCATATCACAACCTTCCATTTTCAAGAGTCGAATGTCATGTTCATAACTACTCCCTTGCATATCCCACACAAATGCCTTGCAGATTTTGTGATTAAACATGGTGCCACTGATGGTGTTAACCTGCATCACCCCTACCTTACAAGCTTCAGAACCAGCCTCTCGAGCTACTCTTGAATCCAAGAAACTGTGTGTAGCTCCGCTATCTATGAGAATTGTGATTCCCTTGCCTTTGATCGACCCTTTCACTCGGATTGTGCTCCCAGATTCCCCTCCTGTCATGGTCATCTTCTGGACCCCAATCATGTGAAGGATCTTTGGTTACCACCTCCCGATCTTGAACCTCCTGAGCAATCAAACTGAACAATGATTGTGTCTTGCATTTATGTCCATGGAAAAATTTTTCTCCACATTTGTAATAAAGACCCTTCTTCACATCATTCGTTCTTCCTGTACTGGCTTCTGAAGATGCAGGTGCATTCCCTTTGCTATTCTCATTGCCACTGCTCGGTATACTAGGATTTCTTGATTCTCTTTTAGTCCAAGAACCCCGATTCCACGAAGTGACCTTGGATCCACTGTATTGTGATCCTGTTGACAGTGCCTTCCATGGATACCTTGATACCCTAATTAGAGCTTGCACCGCTTTGTAATGGAGTCTGGCCTGATCAATAACCTCCGCCATTGATGAAGGTCTCCCCAATTTGACCAAAGATTGAATTTCGGACTTGAGACAAAGTAGAATTCCGTAAGTAGGGGATTGAATGATAGCATACCAGCGTGTAGTTCTTCAAATTTCTCATTGTAGTCTTCTAGGTCATCTTGTTGCTCCAGCTTGTTGAACTCGCCCACAATCTCACCTTCCCTGCGATCCCCGAATCTCATACAAATAGCATCCCGAATTCTGACCAAGAAACTCGTGGATTCTGCATCATATACCCTTGCAACCACGTATTTGCCTTGTCGGTAAGGTACATCGCAGCTATCTCCACTTGTTGATTCACTGGAATTGTGAAAATGCTGAAGTATTTTTCACACTTTTGAATTCAATTCCTTGGCTTCTTGCCATCAAACCCCGAAAAATCCAACTTAGGCAACCTGTGAAACCTGTTGTATGATCCCCCAACACCGTAAGTGGTTTGACCACCATTGAAACTCTGGTGCCACCTTGATCCCGAAATTTCTTGATCTGTTGGACCATCTCCCATCAAAGAATCGCGTCTGTAATCGTTTCTTGGACCAGAGGCACCTCCATGAGATTCATGAGTTCCCCGATCTGATCCTGATTGTTGTTCCTGACGATTTCCTGCGTGCGAGGGATGCCGAACGAAATCCGCCAATTGTTCCATTCGCTGATCATTAAGCTTCTTGAATTCTTCGAATTGCCTTGCTTGTTCCTCATGGATCTTATGCAAATTTGCCAAGGATTCCGACGTAGACGCCATGAACGCTCTTGTGTCGTCACGAAACTCTTGGAATTGCAGCTCCATTGTCTTTGATCTCGTACCTTCCGCCATGGGAGCGCGCCTAGGACAGTGCTTTGATACCAAACTGTAACGAACCGTAGCCGTTGAGCCTCACAGATGAGCTTGAAGCTCTAGTGCAGTGACAAAAATGGGGATGAGAAGAAGAAGATTGAGACTGGGCGAGATAAGAAGTCATAGAAGGATTTTAGGAGGGAAAGTATGGTTCATTTTTAGTCATACCCATCCTCAATTGTATAAAGGTCTATTTATAGACCTCAAGGCATGACCTCAACACATATAATCTGGCCTATACAATGCCTCAAGACTTAGCAATCAAGTGACTAAGATCATTACATTATCTTTCTTAGATAGATTTAGACAATAGATTTAGACAGAATTATATCATAATTATAAACAAATCCATATCTATATAGCTTTAAGCCTTAAGGAGATTGTCGTCGACAGGGACGAACCGAGGGGTGGACTGGGATCCGCTCCAGCCCGCCCTATTTTTACAAATATAAAATAATAGGTAGAAAAAATTAAGAAAAAAATATTTATTTGTTTATTAAATTAAGGGTTTTGTTAATAAAATTATGCATATGCGAAAAATTTAACTTATACGAATTTTAATTTCTGATTTCGTACCCGGTTGACCTAGCTTTAGAAAATTGGGGTTTCATTGTCTGTTTAAATGAAGAGGAAAAGTGTTTGTCAAAGTTAATTATTTGGGCCTTCAAAGTTATTTGGGCCACCAAATTTTCCTTTTGGTCACGAAAAATCATTTCAGGGGCGACTAGATAAATTTTGTTTTTAGCTCCAAGCTTTCGGCCTTTTAGCCAACAGATTTAGTCAAAAAAGGCTTATTTTGGGCGACACAAAAAAAAGTCCGTATTTTGGGTGACAAAACTTAAATTTGTCACCAAAGGTAAATTTTTTTATATTATTTACTGGCCCGTCTATTAAGGGCATCTAGATAAATGAGATCTCGAAGGCTAGAAAGGATCGGAGAGTTGTGTTAGTGCTACACAAGGGGTTGAGTGACTCAAGGACACGACCTTGTCAGCCATTATGTGATCTTGTAGAGCACATGTGTAGTTTACCCCTTTTGGAAGTTCTAGAGAAGACAAAGGTAGTCGGAAATAATAAGGTCAATTCAATCTCCCAAGGTCTCCAAATGCCCCAAATGCCTTTCAGATACCAGTATGGATAGTTGTGGCTTTGAAATTATGTAATTGAGTAATCAAATTGTAGTAATCAAGGTTTGGATCTGACAAATTGAACAAACTCCATTAGAGAGTTCTAGATCGGAAAACAGAAGAAGAAAACCGTGTTTGTTACATCTCTCTAACTGCAATTCCCGCCTTATAAAGGCAGTTGTACTATGAGGGTAAAATGACCAAATTTCCCTTGCTATAGGTTGTGCTCTCTTAGCTTACACACTTGCTGTAAGGAGCTTAGCTTGTACTAACAATCCTTCATCCATCTATGCACACTAACTCACATACCCCCCCTCAAGCTGAGCCTAGAGCAGGAAGAACTAGGCCAAGCTTGGCTCGGAAAAAAATCATGTTGTTTAGCTCCAAGAGCTTTAGTAAAAATGTAAGCCACTTGGAGAGAAGTTGGGACATGTATTGTGTTGAGGAAGCCAGCAGCTACCATTTCTCGAATAAAATGGGCATCAATCCTGACATGTTTGGTGCGCTCATGGAAGATAGGATTGATGGCCAACTGTTGAGCTGATTTATTATCACAATATAGAGAGATCGGAAGTGAAATGTGTATGTCAATATCAGCTAAAACTCCTTGCATCCATACCAGCTCACTGGCCACATAAGACATAGCCCTGTACTCACTCTCTGTTGAAGACTTGGACACCACTTTCTGTTTCTTGGTCTTCCAAGATACCAATGATGAACCAAGGTAAACACAGTACCCAGATAGAGAGCGTCTAGTGTCTAGGCAGTTGCCCCAATCAGCATCAGTAAAGGCTTGAACAAGGAGTGATGACTGGGAAGAGTAAGAGAGAGCCAGATTGAATGTGCCTTTAAGATATCTAAGAAGATATATGAGGACATCCCAGTGTGGTTTCAATGGGTTTTGGATGAACTGACTAAGTTGTTGGACAGTATAGGATATGTCTGGTCTGGTGAGGGTGAGGTAGAGCAGCCTCCCAACCAATCTTCTGTAATCATCTGGATTGGGAATGGCTTCACCTATGCTTGCAGACAGTTTTATCCCATGTTGCATAGGAAAAGGAGCTTCTTTGCAGCCATCCATCTGTGCATCAGTAAGGATGTCTAATACATACTTCCTTTGGTTCAACAATATGTCTGCAGAAGATCTTGAAATTTCCATGCCAAGGAAATACCTTGCTGCTCCAAGATCTTTGATGGTGAACTGTTTGTGCAAAGCAGATTTTGTGCTCTCAATTTCAGTGCTGGAGCTTCCCATGATCAGCATATCATCAACATAGACAAGGGCTATAGTCAGGTGGTTCTTTGTCTTCTTTACAAATAGAGAAAAATCATGTGAGGACTGAGCATAACCCAAAGTGATCATGAATTTTGTGAGTTCATGATTCCACTGACGACTGGCTTGCTTTAGGCCATATAGGGATCTAGTCAACCTACAAACACTCCCATTTGCCACTCTATATCCAGGAGGAGGGTTCATATAGACTTCTTCCTCTAAGTACCCATGCAAAAAAGCATTGTTGACATCCAATTGGTGTAACATCCAACCTCTACAGGCAGCAATAGCAAGCAAAATTCTCATTGTGGATAGCTTAGCAATAGGTGAGAATGTTTCCTTGTAATCTCTCTCTTTCACCTGATTGTAGCCCTTTGCTACCAACCTTGCCTTATACCTCTCAACTGCTCCATCAGCCCTGTACTTGACTTTGAATATCCATTTACAACATATTGGTTTTTTTCCTGGTGGAAGATCAGTGACCTCCCAAGTGTGGTTATCTGTGAGTGCCACCAGTTCCTTCTCCATAGCAGTTTCCCATTCAGGAATTCCCTTTGCCTGAGAGTAAGATTTAGGTTCAAATATAGAACATGCATTGACCAGGGAATGAACATATTCTTGGGAAAGGTGGGACCGATTTGTGATGGCAAAAACAGCAAAGGATTCAGATTGAGATGAATCTGGGCTACCTCTGAATGGAAGGTGAGAGTAGGTGAAGTCATTGAGTCTAGCAGGTCTAGTGATGTGTTTTCTTAGATTCATATGAGGAATAGAAGCTGGAGATGATTCAGGTTGGTGAGCAGAAGGAGTTGATTGTGAAGATGAGGGAGAATCTGAAATCTGTATGTCATCTAAGGAATGAGAGAAGGAAGGGGAATTGTTTGGAGGTGACTCAGTTATGTGTGGAGGTGATTGAGAGGGAGAGTTGGATTGAGAGCTGTTATGGAAAGATATCCATTCATCCTCAACTCCTGAAAATTCCATGGATTGGGTATGATGTTGCCCTTTTTGCAGTTTCCTTGAAGGGAAAAACCTGCTCCTCGAATCTCACATGTCTACTGATAATAACAGCCCTTTTGTCAAGATCATACAGCTTGTATGCCTTCTGATTTGGTGGATAGCCAAGAAAAATACATCTTCTGGCCACAGTGCCCAGCTTGTCTCTATGATCATTTGGTTGTATAGTATAGCAAAGACAACCAATTATTCTTAGCTAATCATAACTAGGTGTAGTGTGATATAGAATCTCAAAAGGTGATTTCCATTTCAAGATAGGAGTAGGCATCTTGTTAATGAGATGAGTGGCACCAAGGACACAGTCTCCCCAAAATTTCAAAGGTAGGCCAGCCTGCATCCTGATAGCTCTAGCAGTTTTCCAGAGGTGCCTATGCTTTCTCTCTACCCTACCATTTTGTTCATGAACACCTGGAGCAGCTCTCTGGTGAATGATTCCTCTAGATTCAAACAATTCTCTACAACCTCTCTGAGTAAACTCAGTTCCATTATCAGTTCTGACTATCTTAACGGATACATTGAACTGATTTTCTACCATGTTAAGAAAGGTTGTAACCAACCTTAGCACTTGCATCTTATCTTGCATTAGATAAACCCAAGTGCATCTGGAGCAGTCATCTAAGATGGTGAGGAGATATTTTGCCCCACACAAAGCTGGGACTCTATAGGGTCCCCAAACATCAATATGTAAAAGATGAAATACACTAGCAGCAATAGATGAACTTCTATCAAACTGTAACTTGTGTGCTTTGGTCATGGCACACACATCACAATTTAAAGTCTGAGAATCAATATCAGTATAACTAGGCACATGTTGAAGTTTAGAAAATGAGATATGTCCCAATCTGGCATGCATCAACAGCATGTTATTACAACTCACATTGTTCAAAGAAGCAAAATACTGAGACTGAGGTTGTACCTCCACTCCAGTTCTCAGCACATACAGTCCCTTGTCCTCATGACCTTGAGCAACGATCCTTCTAGTTGTATGGTCCTGTAACCAACATCTTATACTGTCAAAATTGAACCTCAAGTGCTTCTCAACTAGGCACTTTGAAACAGAAAGCAAATTGTGCCTAAACCGGGGCACCAACAGCACATTATTCAATACCAACTCAGAGTTTAATCTGATAGTACCAAACTGTGTAACTGTAATACATTTTCCATCAGGCAATCCAAGCTTGATTGCATTTTGGAAGTCAAAAACTTCTGAGAAAATCTGGTAATCAAATACAATATGATCTGTGGCTCCAGAATCCATAATCCACAGATCATATTGTGATTTGTTTACTCCAATATGAAAAGAAGAGCTTAGGGTACCTGCAAAGTGCACCATGGCTTGATTGGCAGTGCTATCAACACTTTCCACCTGAGATTTCCCTTTCATCAATTTCAAAACTTCCTGAAACAAAGCATGCACCACTGCTTGATCAGGTTTGTTGGTGTTGTATCCATCCTCCTCAAATGGACTTTCCTGTTGTGTGGATTCAAACTGTGCAGCAAACTTCCCACTAGGTCTAGGCTTCCCATCATCCTTAGGTCCCCTAAACCACTCAGGGTACCCTATAAGCTTGAAACAATACTCCTTGATATGGCCTCTCTCACCACAATGATCACATTTTCTTTCTAGCTTGGCCTTCTTGTAATCTCTATAACTCTACTCATTGTTCTTATCATAATACCTGTACTGCTCACCAGTTCTGAAATCTCTGTATCCCTTAGCTGCATTTGCTTCACTATCCAGTTGATAGTTTCTATCCATTTGTCCAAATCTGTCTTGTGAGAATCTGTCAAACTGCCTTGAGACATTTAATGCATTTTGTTCACCTTGAATGGCATTGGTAACTCCCTTGGATCTTTCTATTTGTGTAGCCATTTGAAAGGCTTTATTGATCCCTGGAATAGGATCCTTAGACAATATGTTGCTCCTTAGATTCTCATAAACATCATTCAACCCCATCAGAAATTGCATGACCTTTGCTTTCTCCTCTCTGTCAACAATCCTTTTCAGTAAACCACAGCTGCAACCATTTATTCCTCCACAATTGCATATAGGAACAACATCCAGTGACTTCAATTCATCCCAAATTTTGCTCAACTTCCCAAAGTAAGCCCCTACAGACATATTTTCTTGCCTGAGATTAACTAAATCCCTACGTCGCTGATATACTAAGGGATCATTGGACTCAAAGAACCTCTCCTTTACCTCGTTCCACGGTTCTCTTGCTATTTCAACATACATAAGACTCTCTGCTACTTCTCTCGTCATCGAATTAAACAACCAACACATCACCATCTGATCTGCTCGCATCCAATTTTCGAAATCATCTATTCCCTCCGCTGGTTTCACACAGCTCCCAGTTATGAATCCGAGCTTGACTTTAGCTCCTAGTGCCATTTTAACACCTCTACTCCAACTTGTAAAGTTGGCTCCATTGAACAAATTTGATACTAAAACCATCCCTGGATGGTCCGAATTCGATAGGAATAAGGGATTCACATGAGCATTTGACATACCTTGCTTCATGTCACCGAATTGAATCCCTAGATTCGGAATATTCCAGCCTCTGCCGACGCCTGATCCAGATGCTGGAGGAGTAAGAAACGTTCCTCTTCCTTGTCCATTGTGGTCGCCTCCAGCACCAGATGTTTGTCCTGCTCCTCTTCCAACCATTTCAGTTCCAGCAACTTCAGATCTCACCGGATTCTCAGCAAATTCGAACACGATCTCCGAAAGCAACCTCAAAGCTTCGAAAACACCAGAAAAGCAAATCGAACACCAGCAAAGTTACAGATCGTAACTCACAGCTCTGATACCATTTGAAATTATGTAATTGAGTAATCAAATTGTAGTAATCAAGGTTTGGATCTGACAAATTGAACAAACTCCATTAGAGAGTTCTAGATCGGAAAACAGAAGAAGAAAACCGAGTTTGTTACATCTCTTTAACTGCAATTCCCGCCTTATAAAGGCAACTGTACTATGAGGGTAAAATGACCAAATTACCCTTGCTGTAGGTTGTGCTCTCTTAGGTTACACACTTGCTGTAAGGAGCTTAGCTCGTACTAACAATCCTTCATCCATCTATGCACACTAACTCACAGTAGCTTATGTCGCCTCAATTGAGGAAGAGCCGCATTGAAGTCCATCAACCTCCTGATTCCTTCAAAATGGTCTAATAACGAAATCTATAGAGACCTATACGTTGACTTTAAGGCATCGAAAATATAATTGGAACAAAAATAATACTACATCCGTCCAAAAATACATTGCCTTTACTATTCACGCACGCTTTTTAAGAAGGTGAAAACTATATAAAATATTAACTTTTTTATTAATTTTTTTTAATAATTACAAACTTATTGATAATAAGTTTGTAATTATTAAAAAAAATTAATAAAAAAGTTAATATTTTATATAGTTTTTAACTCCAAAAAAAACGTGCATGAATAGTAAAAGTCCATGTATTTTTGGACGGAGGGAGTACCATTTTGTCTCTTTGAAGACATCTGATAAAATTAAAATGGAAATCTGGCGTATAAATTTAACCATACAACCTTCTTTTATTACATTAATTATTCACTCCATTCTTTATATTACATTATTTTTGTTACATTATACACTCCATCCTTTATACTTTGAAGAAATTAATCATATGATTACAACTTTATACTAATTTATTTATATGACCAATAATTAACCCCTTGTACTCTTTGTAACGCCAATATAGCCCAAACTCAATGAACCGATGTACAACTTTCCATTGTACTCTTTAACGTTGCTTATAGGCACATTTATATTAGCCGTTGTGAAATTCAAAGTCCTCAACACTTGTCCTTTTTTGCCAAGCAAAACTCCTAATGGAACAGCGGTTTGAAGGTCTCCAACCGATACCGCCACCCAAAAATCTCCGTCTGCATTCCTCTTTATGTTATCGGGGGACCCTTGTGAGGTGTAGAAGATATCCGCGGTGTTTGCCTTGGGGCCTTTGAGCCAATACCTTTGGATACGGGAGTTTATAAACTCCGACACAAGAACGAAGCTCCCGTCCTTACTAAGGGCGGTCCCTGCCGGCACTCCGAGGCCACGAAGTAGTACGGTGACTTGTTTAGTAGCGGGATCATATTTCATCAGTCTCCCCGTCATGTCGCGATTGAGAATTACTTGTTGTATATCTCTATATGTGCAAAGAATGAACCGATCATTAATCATATGCAATTGGAACTAAGACTGTCACATACCGTAAACAAATATAATTTTGTTGGAGAAATAATTATAATATCAGTTTATTTTTAACCTAAAGATGAACAAAGAATATGGTAGTAGTGAAGAGATGTTGAATTTTCTTTTCACATATTGTTCTTTCGACTCTTGTGAAATGTATTTATGATTTTTTGTTTTCAAGATTTGTAAATCGATAGACCTTTTTCATAATGCGCTATATTAGTTTAATCGATTTTTCTATCTTTTGTCCCAATGGCATAGGATAAGAGGTTACAAATAGAAATGTTTTTTGACATTTAAATGATTTTAGCTATTTTAATAATGCTTTCCTAGGGTCTATGCATCTAAATATAGAGAATATTTCCTAATATGAGCTGCTTATCCTATGCCCTTGGGGCATAGGATAGAAAAACCGTAGTTTAATTAACTAAGATTTATAAAAATCTCAAACGAGTTGTTACTGGTTTGGGAGTATAGTTTCCTTGATTGAATTTTGGCTTGTAAAATTTTGTCTTTATCATGAATATTTTTGCTCACCTAGCTTTGGAACATTAGATCCGCCACTGTGGGGTGACATTGATTGACTTATAATAATGGGGATATTTTTTATTATTTCATTTAATAATAAGAAAGTAAGTGGTTGGCATGATATGTCTCAGACTCCGCCATGTGGAATTGAGGCTTCTTGTGATGCCACGTGAGATGGAGATGCTTTATGATATATAGTAGGAGTCAGGGGAAAGAGAGTGAGTTATGTGTCGGGATGACATGAATTAACTTATAATGGGGATATTATTTTTGTCATATTTTAAATATATTTTTCTATATATATAATAGATATAATTTTAAAAATAGTGTGTGACCATATAAAAATAAAGGGTAAATTATAGAAAGTGAATGAAAGGGCATACATCCTCTAGATTGAGATCTTCTAGTCCACGATTACGGTCCATTATATAGTCCATATCGCTTAATTGGATGTGCCAAATTATTTTATTAATTTTCTTAATAAATGGGGTAGTTTTATAATTGGTTTCAACCAATAAAAGAAAGTGGACTATAAAAGGGATCACAAAGACGAACTATAAATGGAATAGTTTTATATACACGTACTTTTTCTGGGATTGAGTGCTAACATCGGTGAAGTATACAACTCCGGTATCTTGATCAACTTCTATAGCATCCAGGAACCTAAACGGTACCCCCTCCGCCGAGGAAGCAAGTAGAGTGGCTACTCCGCCGCCAGGCCCGACTGATCGGAGGTTGTAGTAAGCATCCGCGATGTAAAGCGTACCGGTTTTCTTGTAAAACTCGATTCCTAATGCACTTCCACATATCGCTTCTAGGGTTATGTTCCTCGACTCACATAGTTTTTTTGACCTGTAGCACAAAACATACGAACATATATACCAACATGCATGAAGTTTAAAAATGTGCATATATCTTCAGATTAAAATGGATCAATTTCTTATTCTAGATCGTACCAGTTCTCTGAAGTGACAGCAAAATCGATAACGCCGGTTGAACGGCCAGACCACTTGAGAATTCTACCGTTGGTGACGCCAGTGTAAGGGCCAGCACCGCAATGATCGAAGGTGACAGTTTCAGGGCTAAATGCGTTGGAGGGGAGTGGGAGATGATCCAGTCGCGTGACTAGTATTGTTCGATTGAAAATGTTATGAGGACGTGAAAGGGCTAGGTGAGCATTCAAAACAAGGACTAGCAACAAGGAGGGGAGTATGGATAGGGTCATGTTTGGATGCAACTTCCAAAAGTGGTTAATTTGTTAGATTCGTGATTACCAGCTTTGGCAAGACCAGCTATTTATAGAAAATCTTATGCATCCACTAAATTAAACAGATGCACTGATTAGCACAATGCAATAATTAAAGGATGCACTTATTAGCACAGTGCATTAATTAGTCATTGATTGATGATTATTATTTATTTATTCCCACCAAAAACAAAATTATTATTTATTTATTGGCAATTGGTTAATGCGTAGTATAATTTTATTGGCTAATATAGTAATGGTAGTTTTACAACGTCAAATTTTTTTATATACATAAATCAAGCTAGACATGACTTTATAAAAAAAATTGATATCATGATTCACGCACTCTAATTATCGAAGTATGAACTATAGAGCATGTGTCCGCCCTTATTATTATATATTGTACGTTATTAACACAGTGTGGATCCTCATTATGGGATAGCCTTTTTTTTTTATACAAGGAAAGGATTTGGGCGGTGTCAGACCATACTGATTCACTATCTAAGAGTGTTCTTTCGGACGAGAGCTTGTAGCTCCGAAAGATATAAGGACGAGTCGTCATCGAGTTGATATGCCGAAGATGAGCCACATTGTCCACTACCTAATTGAGCTCTTTGAATACATGCAAACATGAAGAGCGTTGGAAGTTTTGGAGAAGTCGCCTGAAATCAGCAATAATCATTTCGATCTCTAAAGGACAACTCCAAACATCATTGATAGCGTTGATGACCGCAAGACAATCTCCCTCCCTCGACCTCGATCCTAGATATACCCAGATGGTGAGCAGCCACAAGCCCAGGATGGAGGGCAAGCGTTTCGGCCTGCACCGCCGACATCTTCCCACACAGGGAACCCTTGCAGAAAACGACAAAGCCATGGTGATCTCGAATAACTACTCCCGTCGAAGCCTCGCCAGAAGACAACACAGAAGCATCAAAGTTTAATTTGAATCCTCCCGCCACAGGCTTTTGCCATCTCAAATTTTTCCTTCTCCTTTGAGGAGGTTTTGAGACATTTTTCTTTAGGTCGGTATCTTTCCAGAATTATTTAGCCTTTTAATTAATAAAAGTCGGAGGGGTGATTTTTTAAAATCTTTTAATTATAAAAAAATTATGAAAAAAATAAAAAAGAGATTTTTATTTTGAACCGGAAATAATTCGACCCACCGGACATATCCGATGGGACAAGAGGCCGAAAGAACGGCAACAGACAAATCGAGATAAAAGAACCTAAACACAACCAAATCAACAAAGACATGACAACCACGAACAACTAGAGAATAGAAGTCGAAACTAGCGAAGGCGGGCGGATTTGGAACCGGGACAATGTGAGACATTTCTTCTGCCTGATGGTAGAGGTAACGCAGGGAATCATGGGGAGCAAAAGTGGAGACCTCAGATATGGACTCGGTCGGCAGCGAGCCGTCAGATCTCTAACACGTCCACGACCTCTCACGCGGCGGCAAAAGAAACACCACAAAGCTCAAATAAATACCACCGCTAGAATCAAGGAAACAAACACTCTAGAAAAGGTCGAGGCAAATATCCTTGTGACAGGAAAGATCGAGTAGGGGGTAACTCAGAGAAAGAAGGAGGGAGGTTATCCCATCAAATTTTAATGGAGGTTATCCAAATATTGAAATGGGAGGTTATCCCATTCAAAAATGAAGGGAGGTTATCCCAAGGGCAGGTAGGCGCGAGAAATCCGGAAGAATCCCCAGAAATCCGACGAGGTTAGAGACTGTGAAGGGCAAGGGAATCAGGATTGCCGCCAAGGGTAATGAGGGAAGAGAATGGAAACGAAACGAGGATCGGCATCATTTCGGTCCATGGAAAAACAATATAAAGGAAATAAAAAAGAGATTTGAACTTGAGTCTTTAGCCTTTTTTCAATGCTTACTTTTTTCATTTTTTTTTGGGTGCGTTCATCCACTTTTTAGTAGGAAATCTTCCTATTTTTTTTTTTTTGGTGAACATGAAATCTTCCTAAATAAGGTTTCATTTGATGCGCATGCAATTTAACGTTAGTTTCCATCAACTACCATAACAATTAAGTTTATCAAACACCATACTAACATATATTTAACTCAAATAATTTATCAGTTTTAGCTGCCTAATCAACTACTCTTTCACTCTTATACTTGCATCATCATACATAACCTATATCCTAAAAGCAAACGTACACATCAATGAACCCGAGGGTGCATCACTTGTCCAGTTTTGGGGGTGCTTGTAGATGAACCCAAACTCTAACTGGGGTTCATAGGATGTTTACGTATGTATATATTGGATCTGCTTTTTTAGTTTCAACTTTCAAGTATGAGATGAAAAATCTGTTGGATAAAAAAATCACTTAAAATTCTCCAAAAAACTCAAAATACTCATTTTAAGGAAGGATTTGAAATTACCTATTACATTTCATAAGACACTTGGTGTTACAGGTAATTATTTTAGATAAAAATGGTTTATAATATAAATTTAAAAAATTATATTAATGTTATAATCAATGATTCATACACAACCAAAAAAATATATTTTTAAGAATAATTATGTCAAAAATATTGATATTTTGTAATTTCTATTCATATTTATTTTTGAAAAAATATTTTCATGGTTTTTAAAAATATACATTTTTTTTTCAATTTGAATAATCGTTTATAAAATCACTATAATTTTTTGAATTTTTTTATCAATAATTATGATTCAAAAGAATATTGTGTAATACTTAATATACGCAACAAGCTAGTGATCTACACTCTTAAGGAAGTTATTGGGGATACTCCAAGTATCCTATTAAAGCAAATAAGTATTTTAATATGAAAATAGTCAATGGGATTTACAAAGGTCAGTAGTACTAGGTGTTATTTTTCTCGTAGGATTGAATGCATACAAACGCAGGGTAAAGTATAAAATATAAATGATGATTAGATTGATTACCCCCTTATTTTAAAATAATAGCAACTTTAGTTAAAATAATTATTCCTTAAATCTAATTTAGCAAGAGGATGTAACAAATTCTAGGAAACTAATCCCCAAAAGTAACGGAATAAAAAAAATATAAATGATGGATTAGATTTAGGGTGGGTTTGGATTTCAAAAATATATTAATATTAATTAATATAATTATTTTTATTTGAGTGTTTGATTGTATAACTAGAATATTGATAAAAAAAAAAAAGATAAAATTGTAATGTTTATTATCCTTATTATACATCACAAAAACATTGATCAAATCAAGATGGTCTGCAGTTGTATCGCTTTGGAGTTGGGCCTGTTTTTTCAATTGGACCTCCAAATTGGCCCATTTTGCTCGATCCAGCTATTTGAAGACGCTAGCTCCTTGATCGTTGCTTTCTACCCTAGCATCATAGATTAAACCAAAAAGAAGATTTGAACTCGACTAGGGTTTCAAAGAGCTCCTCTTGTAAGAGGTGATATCTGTCGGTTCTCGATTTGCTTAAGTGCTAACATATATTTAAAGTACGTTTTTCTAATGAAGACGGAGGATGCGTTGGTATGATAAGTTTCCCCATAAGCTTCGTGATGACCATATCTGTTGGAGGGTAAATTTTTGTGAATTAAACGAATTCATGATTTTATAAGCAAAGTCGTCACATTCTTTATATATTGAAAAATGTGCTGAATTTGCTAAATTTCATTTAAGTTAAAATTGAACCCTGTAAATCGAGTTGCAGGTTTAAAACATACAGAGTATGGGGAGTGGGCACACCAGCTAGCAGTTGTAACTACATTGTAGTTAGCAATGAGAAAAAAAATGCAAAAATACGTATTAAATTCATAATTATACTTAAGAAGCGTATTGAGATGTGAAGATATAAAAAAAACTCCCGTGTAATTCCCCATGCGTGTCAGATTCTTTGTTTGTTGTTAGGAGCTGTTCGGGGTCAACCTGTTGTACTCGTTTTTTTTTTCCTGGTAGAAGGAGAGGCGGAGCTCTCTGCGCTTTATTGAAATAAAATAAAGGAATTACAATTGAGTCATATGATCGAGTATATATAACTAACACCTCTTTAAGTCATCAAGCAAAATGCTCCTAGAGTTAAGAGGTAGGTCATCCAAAATATGTAATCCCGTTTCCAACGAGAAAGCAAAATTAGCGAGCGAGAATCCACTACCTTATTACCTTCCCTAAAAACATGACTAAATCTAATGATCCAGTCCCTACTACACAAGCCTTGGCAACATATTACCAGGAGAATCCGCCCTAAAAACATGACTAAATCTAATGATCCAGTCCCTACTACACAAGCCTTGGCAACATATTACCAGGAGAATCCGAGGATGCATACGACCACCCCTTTATCAATCAGACTAAGCACAAGTTGAGAATCCATTTCCACACGAACTCGTCGATAGCCACGGTTCCAAGCAAGATTGAGCCAATGAATAACCACCAGTTGTACTCCTTGTAACACCAACATAATCCAAATAAACCGAGCCTATATACAACTTCCCATTGTACTCCTGAACGCTACTTATCGGCATGCTGACATTAGCCGTTGCGAAATTCAATACCTTCAATACTTGTCCGTTTTGGTCTAACAAAACTCCTAACGGAATCGCACTTTGTAGGTTTCCAATCGATACCGCCACCCAAAAATCACCATCGGCATTCCTCTTTATGTTGCCGGTCATCCCCGGTGAAATGTAAAAGTCCTCTAAATTGTTCATCTTTGGACCTTTAAGCCAATACCTTTGGATTCGGAAAGTTATGAACTCCGACACGAGAACGAAGCTCCCATCTTTACTTAGAGCGACTCCTCCTGACCCTCCAAGGCCACGGGTTAGTACGATTACTTGTTTAGTAGCGGGATCATATTTCATTAATCTCCCCGTCATATCACGGGTGAGGGTTGCCCGTTGTATATTCCTGTATGCAAACAAAGGTTTCAGCACCAAAAGTTCATATGCGATATATTGAAAACAATTATTAAGAAATTAGTGCTATGGAATAGGTCATTTTGAAAAAATTATACTAGATTAATTGATTTAGTTTTTTTTTTTAAATTGTTCACCCCCTTTTCATTTTAGGGTTTTCTTTTTCAATTGAAGATTTTTCATTTATACTAAAAACGTATAGCTTAGCTAGTATATATATATATATATATATATTTTCTTTTTCAATTGAAGATTTTTCATTTATACTAAAAACGTATAGCTTAGCTAGTATATATATATATATATATATATATATATATATATATATATCCACAAACTAAAATAGAGTACTGAATCTGCTTCTAGTGGGATTTGCATATTTTTCGAATTCTGACTTAATATGGTTCTATCTCTTTGAGTCACGTTAAGAAATTACCCAATATAATATTGTTATATCAGTTAATTAATAGTCTCACTTATAATTTTACCCACGACATCCTATGAATTAATTTGATTATAAATATTCAACCTTATATCTTAATTAATTAGAAAAATTATCTTTTTATGCTTCAGATTTAAGAAATAATGTTTTCAATAAATATTATACCATAATTAATATAATATTTTACTAATTTAACCTAAGATATATATAGTGATCAACGTTATATCTTAATTAAAAATACTGAATGTCGTTATCAATATTAAATGTTTTAGTAGATTTATACAACGAGCTATATAAATTTACACAAGATTAAATTCATATATTTTGTGTTTAATTCATATATTATTTTCTAAAATCTAATCCAATTAATATAACTAATGCAACCATTTACTATTTTTTAAAATAATTTTTATCATTCAATCTAATACTCATAAGAGATAAACTTTTTCTTTTACAAAAGATAAAATCACTTAAATGGTTTATATATTTTTATATTTTCAAATAATAAATAAAATAAATATTTTTATTATGTATTTTTATTGGATAAATAAGTGAAAAAGAATAAAGATTATGTAAATAATTATGATGCGAAAGTAACCCGTTGGATTCCATTATCAGTAAGGTATATTGGATATTGGCTCTTTTTTTTTTGCAATATGTGAATTATTTTTATTTAGAAATAAATTAAGCCCCGTTTGGTATCCATGTACTGATATTAGATATCAAATATGGGTATTAGATATCGATATCGAAGATATGAGTATCAAATCCGATATCTCATATCTAATATCCCGTTTGGTACGAGAGGATATGGATATCAACCTAAACCTAATTCCCCTTTCTCCCTTCCCGTTCCTCAAGCCACAACACACAAAGCGACTCAATCACTAACAGACGATGGCCAAAATCCTCACTTCAAAAATACAGTAGCCACCATCGTATATTTCAACCGAAGAACTTCAACAAGGAGAACCACTGTGCACCAAAAAGAAGGAAGAGAAGCAACATTTCAGCCCCATTGCAAACAAAAAGCTCCTCACCCTAGATTTGAAGTGCAGCAAAGTAAACCAAGAAGAAGGATTGAGAAGATTCAACCCAAAATCAGACCACCTGAAGAATCAGCTCCTACAAACCAGATCTGTACAAGCGACCCACTGAACCGTCACCGGAAACCGAGCAGAGCACCGAGCCAAGCCAAGGAAGGAGAAACGCACAGACTAACCAAGAGACCTCTTTGCCCTCGTTGATGGACTTGCGAGCGAAATCGACATTGAGGTTGAAGGTCCCCTCCCATGGATTGTGAAGAATACAGAACAAAGATGAGGGAAGGAGAAGCAGCTGATAGCCTAATAGAAAAAACCATATCCCAATTTTTTTTTTTTGGATATATATATGGAAGTGGTAATATTTACAAAGGAATTAGGATATGGGGATATTAATTTGATATGAATATGGGTGATATCCATAGCCATGTCCCATATGAAGACCAAACAAGGGCTAAATGAAAATGGAGGAACCCTTAAAACAATATTTTAAAATCCATTTCAAAATTGGCCAAAAAATCTAATGAAATTTTTATAAAATCAGAAAATTTAACTTATACTTTACGTCCTTACTTGGAAAAATCAATAATATTGAATATAAATGAATGAAAGGGTTATAATTAAACTTCCATATATACATACTTGTACTGAAATTGAGCGCTAAAGTCAGTGAAGTATACAACTCCAGTGTCCTGATCAACGTCTATAGCATTCATGAACCTAAACGGTACGTCCTCGGCCCTCGAAGCCAGTAGAGTGGCGACTCTATCGTCGATCCCGACTGATTGAAGGTTGTGGTAAGCATCCGCAATGTATAGTGTGTCGGTTTTGGTGTGAAACTCTATTCCAAATGGCCTTCCGCAAACACTCGGCTCTAGGTTTACATCCTTGGTCTCACATAGTTGTTCGGACCTGTGACACAAAATTAATAAAATTAAGGGCACGAAAATCAAAGAAATTTATATCTACCTTGATCTGACTTTACCAATTTTCTGACGTCACAGCAAAATTGACAAAGCCAATGGAAGGGCCGGACCACTTGAGGATTCGACCATTGTTGACACCGGTGTAAGGGCCATTGCCAAAACGATCAAAGGTGATTGTTTCAGGGCCTAACGAGTTCGAGGGGAGCGGGAGACGGTCTAGGCTCGTGACGGGTATAGCCAAGTCCATGATGTTGTTAGGATTGGAGAGGACATGGTGAGCATTTGGAGCCAGAATTAACAGTAGCAGGAATGATGGTATGAGTTTGGTACTCATGTTTGGCATCAAGGACAAATTTGTAACGTAGGTTATATAGAAATTTTGGCAATGCCTACTGTTGGAATGTGGTTGTCCCACATCGGTAATCTAGATAACACTTGAACAACATATAATGTTGAAGGGCTAATCCTCTCATTGCCAATTGGTTTTGAGATGGAACCCCGTTCGGGTTTATATGTTGTTCGTGTCAACCGTACGTGGGCCCGCACACACGATCTCCCCCTCCAGCGTCTTGACTCCACCGAGCCCAACCGAGTTAACATGGTATTAGAGCCGGGTTCGGCTAGTTGCGGTCTGGGCTCTATCTGGTGGGGTTGCTGGCCGTAGGCATGTCGCGGGCATTGTGATACCCATCTAAGCGCATGTGGCAAGTACAACTTCTTGGCTAAAAATGCCGTTGCACTTGAGGGGGCGTGTTGGAATGTGGTTGTCCCACATCGGTAATCTAGATAACGCTTGAACAACATATAAGGTTGAAGGGCTAATCCTCTCATTGCCAATTGGTTTTGAGATGGAACCCCGTTCGGGTTTATATGTTGTTCGTGTCTCCCATACGTGGGCTCGCACACACGATCTCCCCCTCCAGCGTCTTGACTCCACCGAGCCCAACCGAGTTAACACCTACACCACAAATATTTTAAAAAACCAACTTGGTGGAAAGAGTGAGGAGTTCTCAGCTAATTTATCATGCTATTTGTGGGTCTGTAGATTTTTTTTTTAATTAGGAAAGAATTCGGACGAGCGAGCTCTACCCAATAACATCCTTACGGATGAAGTCTAAAAGATCCGAATTATTGTAGATATCGACACCTTCGATAGAGTGGTAAAGATGTGCAACCATATCGGCCACTCTATTGCCTAATCGTGGTATGTGAAAAAAGGAAACTACTTTCATAGTCGATAGTAAGAGCTTGACATCGGACAAAATTAATTCGATTTCTCACGGGCTTTTAGACGTATTGTTAAGGTGGTTTATGATTATCATGGAATCACCTTCAATATGAATTTTGTCAATACGGAGTTGTAGAACATGTGGGTATGTAATGTACGTATGTGGTCTTTTACACACTTTTAAATAAATATTAAAATAAAAATAATTTAGCTTTTAGTAACAAATTTTTTGTTTAATTAGCACAAGGTGAAATTTTCATTTAGCGCACAATTGGTTGCAATTACCAAATTTGCTATTGGTCGCAACGACCATTTTAAAACACACCTTTTAGCCCCGTTTTTATCAAAATCGAGCTAATATATTACCACATGTTTTCTCAAGGGTTAAAAATTCTAACAAGGCAGCCTACGTTGATTTTTTTACAAGGCAGCCTGTGGAAGCCTTTTTACAAATTAGCACTAAATTGAGTTTTCTTGAACGATTTACTTGGGAAAAAAAATTAACCAACAACAAAATTAAATCCGAAAAAACGAAAATGATTCAACAAAAAGCAACTAATCTAATCAAATTGCCTTGAATTAACACAACACGACTATTCCTAACACCAAACCGACAACAAAACTAAACCGACAACAACAGCAACAACGAAGAGGGGAAAAACAACACTTACTCAGCCAAGTCCGTGAATGAATCAAAGAGATAGAAGATGTGAGAGAGATAGCTCAAAATAGGCGACCACAAGGAAGGAAGACTGTCATTGAAGAGGAACCATGAGCTGCATGAAAGATAGTTAAAAGGCGACAACGGAAAAAGATAGGAGGGAGGAAAAGACGTTGGGTATCAACCCTGTCCAACTTTTTATTTTTTTCCTAAGGAAACTGTTCAAGAAAACCCTTGTAAAAAAATCCACGTTGACTACCTTGTTAGCATTTTTGACCCGTGAGAAAACTCGTGGTAATGTATTATCACTACTCTAAAAGGTCGGGATATTTTTATTACATTTAAAAGTTGAGGATATATTTTTACCATACTCCCAAAGGTGAGAGTATTTTAATTAGTTTTCCCCTTATATTAACATGTCTATAAACTTTTATTATTAAAATATACGTTTTAAAAAAATACAAAAAGTATTTTCTAAAATATTCAATCTTTTAATTATCTATAATTTTTAATAATGATTTTTCCTCATAAAATTTTGTAAACATGTTAATATAAGTGTATAAAATATAAATATAATTTATATAAATTATTTTTATGAGAATTTATACCCAAAATAACTAAGTGTAACACCAATTGTAACATCTAGGGGATCCAAACTGTGCTTCTTGCTTCTTTAAGCCTTACCTCTTTTTTTTTTCTTTTCATTTTTTAAAAATATCTTAGGACAAATCTGATCCGTCCTTTTATATATATACTAGTGTAGATCCCGTCCCGTATACGGGAAATGCGTTAATCTAAATATAAATTATTTTTTTCTCCAAAAAATAATATAAATATAAATAAAATTAGCTCGATAGGTTATATATAATCTAAATATCTTTTAATTAGATTCTCTCAAAATATAAATAAAATCCACATGTATAAGGTACTACGTATGAGTTTTTTTTCTAATCTATGGTTAATTAAATCTCATGTAATTTAATTAGATAGTTGATTTTTAAAAATATTTTAATATTCTTTTTTATTAAATATGTAGTATATATTTATTACATTAGTTTACTAAAATATCTATGTACGGATGGATTGTGGCTACATATATGGTTATATAATGTTTTAATTAATTATTTTGTCCTCAAAAAATAATATAGATAGATATAAAATAACAATTGTTAAATGATTGATTTTGATATAAATAATTCTTTCCATCCAAAAATAATCTAAATATAAATAAAATAGCACCTATCAAATATTGCATATTTATCTATTAATATTTTTGGTAAGTATGACTATGAAAATTAGTTTTATTAATTATTTTTATTATTACTACTATTACGTTTAATTATATTGATATAGTTTTTTCCTTATATAATATTTACTCTTTTATAAGATATTTCATCTATCCAATTATATGTGTTAATTGTAAAATAAAATAATTATTTTTTATTAGATTTCCTTTTTTGATGGGAGAAAGTTCTGCGAGACGCGCTCACGCGCTGCCACGTAGGCAAATTCACTCACATGCCGCCACACAGGCTCCAATGCATCGATTTTAGTATATATATATAATATATAATATATAATATATATATATATATATATATATATATATATATATATATATATATATATATTCTTCTTTTTTACAAAGAATGGATCCTAAATCCGTCTGTATATTTTTTCACAAATTAAAAGAGTTGTTAGACAAATATTATATGGTAGTTGAAATGGATCCAGATCGAATCCCTCAATTGGAACCTGTGCATATAAAACAGTCCTTATGTCCCGTCTATACATTTTAAATCTCAGATCCGCCCTATATTATATCCGTCTACGCATTTTAAATCTCAGATCCGCACTGTATTATTATATCCGTCTACGCCCTGTAATAACAATTAGTATAACAATATAACATGACCCTTTACATCGTACTCCAATCTCCACACCTATTGTAATTTAAGTGGTAGGGTCCACCAATTAATTAGTCGGAGGACCACCGGCCTGGTCAGAATTAGTCGGAGTACGCTTTTCAAAGTGATTTTTTTGGACAGGTTATACTACGGGTGTGTTAGTGTGTATGGTGGAGCATAGTACTCCCTCCGGTTTTTTTTTTTTGAATTAAGTAAAAATTCGGATGCGAATCGCTATCCAAGAACATCCTTTTGAATGAGGTCGATAAAACCTGGGTCAGTGTATAGAGAGGGAATGGAGGCAACATGAGAAAGGTGTGCAACCTTATCTGCCATGCAGTTGCCGTTACGAAGGACGTGCGAAAACGAGACTTCGTAAAACCCTGTGAGTAGAGTGCTAATATTGGACATTATTAGCTCAATTTCCCATGGACATTTGGTTTTAGACTGAAGATGATTGATGATGGTCAGTGAGTCGCCTTCAATAATAAGTTTAGGGATTCTCATCTCGAGGGCCCTCAGAACACCCGCTCTTAATGCCAAGGCTTCGGACATTAAAGGGGATTGGTATCCAATAAGTTTACTTCCCATTGCTAATGAGTGCCCTGTGTTGTCACGAATGATGTACCCTATCGAGCTTTGCCGTTGACCCGAGACAGAACCATCGAAATTTAATTTAGTTTCATTTTCCCACTCGGTGGTCTTTTCCATTTATCATTCTTCCTTATACTCTTACTTTTCTTAGGGGTATTTAGTCGCCGTTGTATGTCATTGTTGTCCTCATTATTGTGCTTTTCTGCTTTACTCCATTAATTAATATATGAGTCGACAAGTTTTACAAACCCTTCTACATTTGGCACTTTTTGTTGTTGGAAAATAAGTTTATTACGAACTATCCATATGGTCCACCAGTGAAATACCAGTTTATGTTTTTGTTGAGTATCAAGTAATCTATCTAATTTTGTCATTAATGACTCAATATCTCTTGATAATGTGATATAGTCTGAGATTTTTGATTTCACTTTTGGTGATAAACTAGAACAACAGAATGAGTATTTGCATTCAAACAAAAGGTGAGTGGTGTCTTCTTCATGGTGATTACACATGACGCAATAAGGTGGAATCGCAATTCCACGTCTAGAGATTCGGGCGGCCGTTGGGAGTCCATTATGGCAGACTTTCCACATGAAATTCTTAATTTTAGGTGGTACGTTCAAGTTCCAAATCCATGCATTATTATCATTTTTTTTAGCTCTGTTGCTTTTGTATTAAGTTTATATGCACTTGAAGTCGTAAACCAACCTTTTTTGTCCGACCACCAGTACATTCTGTCTTGTATTTGATTTATCGGTAGGGGAATTTCTACTATCTGACGCGCAACTTGGCATTACCAATCTAAGTTTTTCCAAATCCCATGTCCCATTTCGGATGTACTGATCAACAGTTTCCTCCCAATTGATTTTTGTCTGGTCGAGGCAAGCAGTATGGATATTTTGAACTGGAGCCCACTTGTCTAGCCAGAACTTGATAGTTTTCCCATCACCTACTGACCAAGCTAGACCTTCTTTAAATGGCTGGATAAGTTTTCTAAGTTGCGTCCATTGCCATGAGGCATTTCCTTTCTTCTCAAATTTAAGTATTGGCGTTGATTTTAAGTACTTATGGTTGATAATTTTGTCCCAACTATTATCTGGTTCGGATATAATTTTCCAAATAAGTTTCATTTGTAATGCCTCGTTCATTTCCTTTGTTTTTCGTAATCCCATTCCCCCTTTCGCTTTTGGTCTACATACTTTGTCCCATCCTATAAGGGATTTATATTGGAGATCTTTATTCCAGAAAAACGTCCTATTGATTTTGTCTAGTGCCGAGTGAATTGTCACCGGGAGGATGAAACTTTGCATAGAAAAGAGTGGTTTAGAAGCTAAATTTGAGTTTATTAACACAAACCTATCGTGTTGGGATAGTGAATCGGCCCTCCATTAATTTTGATAATTGATTAGTTGTTTTACCAATAATTTCTTCAAAGGTGTTTTTGTTCACTCTTCCATTAACAATCGGACACCCCAAATACTTGTCCAGTTTGACTTGCTTCGATATGTTTAAACATCCTTCAATGGTTGCTATTCGCGATGCAGGTATCCCTGGAGAACCTTGAAAGGCAGATTTATTGTAGTTTACTTTCTGTCTTGACAGTTGGCAGTAATCATCAATGATTTTCTTAACTTTTTCACATGATGTCATGTTACCCTTTGCAAAAATGATGATATCATCAGCAAATGCCAGAAATGGGATTCTTGGACCAGATTGACCCAATCGGAAGCCAATGCCAGATTGGTTGAGATCAGACTCTGATGTTAGTTTTTTAGCGAGCACTTCTGCACCAAGAATGAAAAGGAACGGGGACATGGGGTCGCCTTGTCTTAAGCCTCTAGAGGGTTTAAAAACCTCTGTGTGCCCATTATTGACTAATACAGAAAAAGATACTGTTGTTACACACTCCATGATTAATTTGATAACATGGTCACTGAACCCAAATTTTCTTAAAACTGCCTCTGTGAAGGTCCAATCTACTCTATCATAAGCTTTCTCCATATCCAGTTTAATAGCTAACCAACCATCTGTCCCTTTTCTAGACTTAAATGAATGTAAGATCTCATGCGCGATCAGTATATTATCTTGAATAGCACTATCTGATACAAATGCTCCTTGAAACGGGTGGATTAACTTACCGATCACCTTCTCGAGTCTCTCTGTTAAAATTCTTGATATAATTTTATAAATTGTTGAACACAGACTAATGGGTCTATAGTCTGTAGTTTTAGATGGGTTGTCACACTTTGGCAGCAGAGTGATAAACATATGATTACTTTGTCGGAGTAGTCTACCTGAATGGAAAAAAGCTTTGACGGCTTTTATGACATCGTAGCCAACAATGTCCCAGTATGCCTTATAAAACTCTGACATTCCGTTTGGTCCTGGGGATTTATTGAGTCCTAAAGATCAGACCACATTTTTTATCTCACTGTTAGATGGTTGTTGGATAAGAGTCCTATTTTCTTCTTCAGTGATAGCATGTGGGATTAGATCTAAGTATTCATTGAGAAGTGTCGTGTTTATTTGTTCTTTTGAAAATCGTTTCTCGAAGTCGTTTTTAATTTCCCCCCTAATATTTTCTTCACCTATGATCTGTGTTCCAGAACTTGTCGTGATATGTCTTATTATTTTCCTATTTCGTCTCCCAGAAGCTACTCTATGAAAGTATGCTGTGTTTGAATCAGTGAGTTTAAGATGTTTTGATTTTGCTCTCTGTCCCCAGTATTCTTTTTGAAATTTTAATAGTTTTTCTTTTTTCCTAATCAGTTGTTTTTCGACTAAATTATCCTTACTCGTTCTGGATATAATATTTGATTGGATACTGATCAGTTCTTTTTCCACTATTTGTATTTGACGAAAGACATTCCCAAAGGAATTTTTGTTCCACGCCTTGGCTTGTCCTTTCAGAAACTTTGTTTTGTACATTAATTTATACATTGCTGAACCAGTGCACCTGACTCTCCATGCTTGTTTGACAATGTTCCTGAAATCCTTCCTCTGTAGCCACATGTTTTCAAACTTAAACAGTGGAGGCGTAAATTCTCTTCCAGAAGTTAAGCAAATAGAGATGGCACAATGATCAGACTCTATAAAAGCTCCGTTAAATGTTGCTAGGTCGGGAATGTTTCAATGAACTCATGCTAAACTAGGACTCGGTCTAGTTTTTCCGAGATATTATCCTCCCCTTCTCTTTTTTTCCTCCATGTAAATTGATTTCCCGAGGATGAGATCTCTAGCAAAGAGCATTGATTTTTAAATTGATTTATTCTAAAATATCTAGCTTGACTATTCGATACTCCCCCAAGTTTTTCATTGCTGCTACTAGTTTCATTCAAATCTCCTATCACTAAGCAGGGTAGGGGTTCAATAGTGATAATATTCGAGAATTCATACCAGAAGGTGTCTTTATCAGACTCATGGGGGGGGGGGGGGGGGGAGCATAGACAAAGAATATCATTCATGTGAAGTTTTTATCTAAGCATGAGTATTTTACACGAATCACTCTCGGTAGCACCACATCAACAATTGATTCATTTAGTAGAACATTCTCATTCCATAATAATCCCATTCCTCCCGTTCTATCATTCCCTACTGACCAGATAGCATTATTGAATCCACTGGATTTCCAAATCTTCTCCTGAGGAATTTTGTTTGATCTAATTTCTGCAACTGCCATTAGCGAAATGTGCTCATTGATGCGTGTGGCTCTAAGATCTGTCCAAATATTCGACTTTCCTAAACCTCTAACATTCCAGAAACATGCTTTCATTATTTGATTACCCAATCCGTCAAAAGCCGAGGGTACAGTGCTTCTGACAGAGACAGATTATTCTCATTTGGATTGTGGTACGATAAGTATATCCACTTATAATGCATAATCAGACGTTTCACATGTACTTGTCTAAAGTAAACCACAGTTGGTGATTTTGTGTCTAACAAAGACATGGTACCAGATAATCTGCTGAACAAGGATAGGTTCTTAATTGCATAAGCTTTTGGCCAATAAAGAATTAACATAAGGAAGGTACACCATTTAGGGATGGATTCATCGGCAAAAGATGTTCTAATATGGGTTGGCAAATAATAAAGGATACATATTCTAATATGGGTTGGCCAATAATAATTTTTATCCATATGGAAAGTGCCTAGATTTGTAGATAACTTAACACTAAAGTATATAATGTAGGAATCCCAAGATGGGTTGGGTAGATCAATGAAATGGTGGCCACATGTGGTAAGCAGCAGTATACAGAGATATTGAACCAACCAACAAGAAGAGTGAAGACGATTCCATTTCCTACAAGAGCAGAGACGAACCAAGAAGAGTTCAGGAATAATATAGATTATCAATAACGAGTTTGAAATAACAGACACCCAAAGAAGTTCGCAATTCGCCTTAAGAGCAAAACACCAAAAGGAGAGGATTATGAGCTTGTGTAATTGATTATGGATTGCTCTTGTAGTAAACAAACACAAATGTGAAACTAGATGATAGAACAACTCATTGAAATTGAATTTCAGCAGTTGGTATTGTCCTACTTTAACGTACATATCCAAAGGCTTGGAAGGGGTGTTAATAAGCATATGTAGACATAAAGGCGGAATACAAGAACAATTGTACATATTGCCATAATGATATAGACATTTCCATTTCCATTTATAAAGGTGATATTTAGATGTAAGATGAGCAAAAGCGATCACCAAAGTCAAGATGATCAATCTTAGTAATGCAATACGGGTACAGACCCACAATACAGAAGATGGGTTAGACAATGACACACCAGAACACAACCAAACCAGAGGTTTAACTTCAATAATGGTTAAAACAGAACCACCATCAAGACACCTAAAGGGCCACCAAAGTGAGTAGGTAGACGAGGAGACCATGGAACGATCCTCCGCAATAGCAAACCTCAACTCAAACCAATTAATAGCAATGGGTATGAACAACTCAAAGCCATCAGATAGACATTTCCAGACATACCTGATCCTTTTCCGGATCTCTTTTGTCTCGGTAGGATCGCCAGTGGAAGTTGCAAACAGAGAGGATTGGTTAAGAGTAGAAATATTCACCAGTACTCGACCATGGAGAAATAGTAACTTCTCCTTATTGATTGTGCGCCTCTTGAAACTTTTCTCATCTCTGGATTTCGAGTCTGTTTTTTGTCCAATATCAGAGCAATAACGCTCCTCGAGTTTAATGCCCTCCGACATTAAGTAACTTACACTAATAATACTTCCTATTAATTTTCCTATATTGATTAACAAACAATCCACCAATTGATGCTCATATGGTGTTGAGACATTCACTTTGGCCTGAACAATTTGTTTCAGCAGATATAATATCTCTCTGTTGATTGTCTTTCTCTTAAGCTTCTTCTCAGCCTTTGCTTTCCGAGTTGCAACCTGGGCTTCCATGGCAAGCTGAGTGTCTCCCATGAGTTTTTTGCCCTCCGGCTTCCCCTTTCGGGTGTTAGACTTTTTTGGGGCAGGATCATCTGCCACCATGGGTTTCTTTCCCTTATCCACTCCCAAAGGAGCCATAGGCAAAGTAAGAACACAACAAGTGAAAAACAGACACAGATTATTGATTTTGAGATTGTAATCAGAGAGATATGAAGAGAAGGTGTGAGAAAAACAGAAGCACAACCCACACCTTAAATAGCGAGATTCAGCCAGAAGAAATAGGAGGGAAACAGGGAGAGAACGAACCCATCCGGGATGAAACGGCAAGCCCCAGGCTTCCTTGTTGCAGCAGATCATCCCAGCCATCCCTAGCCAGAACGCCATGGATCCAAACACAATCGGCCAGGCAAACAACTTTCTGATGGCCGTACACCATAAATCAGGCCATAGAGGCGGTCGATTTGACCAAACTAGAACCATCAACTCCAAACTAGTACCCCAATTGCAGAATCGATGGATTATTGGAGCGAGAGTAGAGAGAAACCTAATCTCACACGCTAACCCGAAATTGGGGATAATACGAAGAACCATTGAGATTTTACCAGCACTCGGCCTAAAGAAGTAGCCGATCCATCGAAATAGGGGGATTATAGGCGAATAATCACTTCTTTGGAGGGGATTCAGAAGAAGATTGGTGAAGAGGGTGTACGGCCACGCAATTTTCATCAGAGATATTTAGAACATTCGAAGAGACAGAATAGGGATGGGTGGGGAGTGGGGTCCGCTTGGTGGCGCGTTCTTTTTGTCACCGGATGGGTTTTCTCTATTCGATTTTTGTGTACTCCCTCCGTTTTAAAATAAAAGTCGTTTGATTTATGTACACGAATTTTTATGAGGTAAAAACTATATAAAATATTATTTTTTCAATGATTTTTTTTCAATGAGTTTATACTTATGACTACTAAATATGAAATTATTGAAAAAATTGATAAAAAATAATATTTTATAGTTTTTTTACCACCTCAAAAAGCGTGCAGAAAAAGACAAACGACTTTTATTTTGAAACAAAGGGAGTATAAGTGTTTATTTTTTAAAGAGTTTTTTAGTTGTTTGAATAATCAAAATAAACTAAAACGTGTTAAAAAATTGTGTTAAAAAAGTTAGAAAAAGAAGGTTATTTTGTTGTTTATTTTGCAAAAGTATTGTTTCACCCCTTCCCTTTTAGCTTATTTGGTTTGAAAGTATGGAACTATATGCGTGTTGATTATGTGAGCTCACAAGCTAGGAGAACATAGCACACAACACACATCCTTGAGCCAAATTGTTGGCACCCGGACTCAGGGGTATTTTAATAATTTCCCCTTGTTCTGTTGGTTGTAATAGAATAAATAAGAGCTCCTGTGCTAGGCGGGAGTTTCAGTTTTCAATTGTAACAAATTTGGTTGAACCTCTTGTGTAAGGTTTAGTTCTTCCATCTTTTGGTTTTCATCAATTGAGTGTGATCTAAGATGAATTGAGCTTCGGATTGTTCAAATGGTATCAGAGCAAGCAACGATCTGAGTCGAGTGCTATCGCATCTGCTGTTTTGTGAATTGCAGGTGTTAGATCTGAGATTTGGTTCAATTCTGTTCGAAATTCGTCGAGTTTCTGTACAATCATGGTTGGAAGAGGAAGTTCGTCGTCACCAAGACAGGGATCTGGAATAGGTGGTGAAGGACATGGCGCAGGGAGAGGAGTTTTCGTAACACCTCCGGTGCTGGGAGCCGGAAATGGAGCTGGACGTGGCTGGAATTTTGCAAATACAGGGATGCAATTCGGAGATGTAGTGCTAGGTATGTCATCTGCACATGTGAATCCATATTTTTTTGTCTAATTCAGATCACCCTGGGATGGTGCTTGTGCCTACACCGTTCAATGGTGGAAATTTTACTAGTTGGAGTAGAAATGTGAGAAGAGCTTTAGGTGCTAAGGCCAAATTAGGATTCATAACTGGAAGTTGCGTTAAACCTGCCGAGGATAGTGATGATTATGAGAAATGGTTGAGAGCGGATTCAATGGTCACCTGTTGGCTTGTGAATTCCATAACAAGTGAGGTAGCTGAAGGATTGATGTATGTTGAAACATCTAGGGAGCTTTGGGATGAAATTAGGGAACGTTTCTATGAATCAAACGATCCTTTAGTCTACCAGTTGCGTAGAGATCTTGCTATGACTAGACAAGAAAACTTATCAGTTGGCGCTTATTTTGGCGTTTGCAAATGATATTATCCTTTTCGGAAAAGCTAATCGGACAACATGTAACAATCTTTCGAACGTTATCCAATGACTCTGCCTTATATCGGGACAAAAAGTGAATTTGCACAAATCTAGCTTCCAAGTGTCTGCTGTAACCATGACTGCGGTTGTTCAAACTATCTCGAGTTCCCTTGGGATCCCGCAAACAAACAACCTTGAGAAATACCTTGGCTGCCCCATTGTCAATGGAAGAGTAAATCGCGATACATTCGCGGATGTTGTTCTGAAAGCTAAACAACAACCGTCTAAATGGAAAGCTTCAACTCTTTTTGCTGAAGGCCGAAAGGTTCTCATCAATTCCAACCTCAGCGCCCAAACCCTATTTTTATTATGCAAGCCTTCATGCTTCCTCAGTCGATTCTGAAGGAGCTATATAAAGTCTACAAACAATTCTTTTGGAATAAAGGACCAAATTCTTCGCCTCTGGTCAGCTGGGACAAAATCTGCACCGACACACTAGAAGGTGGCTTAGGCTTATACAAAGCAGAGACTATGAACTTATCTTTAGAGATGAAATTACTGTGGAAAATTATTGCTGAACCCAACAATATCTGGGTCAGTGTTATGTCTGCAAAATACCTAAAAGGTACTCCGTTGATGGATTATGAAAAAAAGGGAAACACCTCGTGGCAATGGAATAAAGGACCAAGTATTCCTATGTATTGTGTATTTACCAATTTATAGAAAAGAGGGGTTTTGAGTGGTTGAGAATAAGAAATATTAACAAGTTAGGAGAATCAATAATTAAGAGATAGTTTCACCTACAATTCTCAACCCTATTTAGTGAATTCAATCCTTGTTTCCTACTCAAGTTCTCTTCCTTTTCCAATCAAATGTTCTTATCTTGATTTAAATAGATTATTAGCCCTATGAGTTCTAATAATCCCTTATTCCTAGGCAATCTTAACACGGATTAAGGTTTAATCCTAGGAATAGCAATAAGTCTCAAGATGTATAAAGCTTATAAGCAATATCAATCCCCTAAAGAACTAATATTTAACCTATAGTCAACTTCCTACACATTCAAGCTTTCTAACGAAGTCAACTAGAACATGTTTGCTACGAAAGATTAAGAATCATAACGAACAATTCAAAACCCTAGCGACGATGAGATCCTAGCAAGGTGATCAATCAAGATAGTATCAAACACCATAAAGCATTCAAGCATAAAGAAGATGAAACATGTGATGGAAATTAGAACAAGAATAGAAAACTCACAATTCAACCAAACGGAGTCTCAAATCGTAGGCAAACCAAAATAGTTTAGCACTCCATTGTCAAACGATTGTCAAAAGATTAGATGATAAAACAACCTAAAACAAGAAGTCTTTAAATAGGCCTAAGTACCGTCATAAAACCCTAGAAAGTATTTCCCAAAGATAGGCCCAACTTAAGAGGATAGAAAATCGGCGCTGAATCCGGCCCAGGAAAACCGCGGGTGCTGCCCCCTTGGCCGCGGGTGCGGCTTTTACAGAGAACTTTGGAATTCTGGCAGCACGTGCGGTTTTGGTGGCCGCGGGTGCGGTTTTCTGTCTTGCCTTGTTCCTCTTGCCGCGGGTGCGGTTTTCCTCTTGTATGCCCTTTGCCTCTTCATTATGCATTCTAACTTGGCTTCTCTAGCTCGTTTCACCTCCATATAGTCCATAGAACTCTCATGATTGACCTCCTTACTACTTTAGATCCTCAATCTACAAATAAACACTAAACTTGTGTAGATTCCGAACTTAAGCACCAAATGAGCAAACAAGTAAACTTACCCCTTCAAATGCAATATATACATCTAAATGACCCTAAAACTACTCTATAATGCCTATCTAAATATGCATTATCAAACTCCCCTACACTTGCCTTTTGCTTGCCCTCGAGCAAAACAAAACATTTATGAGTCATTCATCCCACAAACATAATCCTTCGTTCAATAGCCTCATTCAAAAGCAACATCTCATCAAAGTGCAAACATAGACAAGGCAAACAAATGTCCTAGCAAGTATTTTTGTGATCAAGTAACCCGCATGCTTACACATCCAACCTCACCGGGAGTAAAGTGTTTTCGCTCTCACTCAAGTGTTTAGGTTTATCAATTAACACTCATACTCTATCCAAAAGGCAACTAAGCTACATAAGAATTGAAATTGAATCACAATCTCCACCGTGGATGTCATTACCGGCAAAAATCATCATGAGGTCTTTTATGGGTTGTAATGGGGCCAATGTAGAAAACATAAGGTATGGAACAATTTAGGCCATGTGGTGCTCATAATCCGGGAACTAAGGAAGCAACCAAATCACAATACCACTCATAAACTCATACCATAACTCTACAATGTAATACAACTCCAATCTCAAGCATATAACTTTACAAACCATACTCAACTCATTCCTTTATTCTTTTTTTTTCTTCTTCTTTTCTTTTTTTTTTTTCTCCCTTTTGTTTCATGCTATATCAAATGATTTTCCTTGACTTTTACCCCTAAGTGAATTTTATCCTCCTTAGGTCCCAAGTAATGAATATACTAGCAATAATCAAACATCTCATAAGGGTACATCAACCATACAATCCACCACTAAAAACCATCATCCACAATATAAATATTCACCAACCATTCCTAATTTCCGGATAGGGTCAGGCTATAATTGGCTATGGAAAATCTTGTGGAGCTACAAAAGAATAGGCAATTAGGCTCAAATTGGCTTAAAGCATAGGATCATATGTAAGGTGGAATAGAGTCAAATAGGGCTAATAAATGTGCCTCAATCATGTGAAATTTACCAATAACAAACATATAAGTACAGCCTTGACATAGATAAAAAAGTCAATTCCAAGAGGTAGAAGCATTGGAGAGTACTCACACACATGGAACAGGAGCAAAAAGGACTCAATGAAGTGCAGTCCCAATATGGCCAAAAATCAATCTCACAAGGTTAAATTTTTGTTGGATTTCAGTCATGCTAGGAACTTAGATCATACAAGCTCAATTATGTTCACCTAGCTATATTCCACATAAAAACCATAAGTATGATAAGGCTAAAGCAATTCAAACATGTCATGGGACTTATATGATCATAATTTCAATAAAATTTTGAGAACTCACTGATGTGCATGTTTTTAGTTATATTTTCCCATATGTTTTGATGTCAATTTGAGTCATTTTAATAGGTTTTGCATTGGGTTTATTGTCTTTTGCATAAGTTTTCATATTTCATGAGAAATAGATGTCTTCACTAGCTTTTGTGTGTTTTACAGAATTTTGGAAGCTGTTTTTGAAGAAATTTTCAAGAGAGAAAAGATGCGGAAGAGAATTTAGAGCGCATAGGAAAAAGAACGGAAGCAATCGAAGTTATAACGAAGGAGATACGAGCGTTTCTTTAAGTCCGAGATGGACTACCGTCATACCGACCCCATAACGACCCTAGGGGGGTCAGTACCGAGGCTCAATCTGGAAGGGCGAGACAAGAAAAGGCAGCAGTGGTCATACCGACCCTAAGGGGGGTCGGTACCGAGGTCACCCGCCTCGGTATGGGCTCCAGCGAAGCTTATTTACCCGGATTTAATTATTTTTACCTATTTTCCTTAGATAGACTTTAGATAAAATTCATATATTTGTTATTTCCTAATTTAATTTATGGGATATTAAATATAAATAGGATTTTTAGGGTTTGGAGGATCTTCTTCTTCCTTCGACCAATTTTTCAGCACTTTGAGAATTTGGAACACACGTTTAGAGAGCGTTTGTGAGCGGATTTGAGAGCTTTTTGAAGCGATTTCTTCGGCGAAAGTTGGAGAACGTTTTGTGAGGCTTTTGTGACGCTTTGTTGACGTTATTCTCAGGTTTTTATGCAATTTAATTTTCTGAATTTTATTTATTTCATGAATTTTGCACTGCCTACCATGTTTATGCGTGAGTAGTCGCCTTTTCTAGGGTTGGGGTGATCCCAACGATAGTTATGCTTGCAATTTTGCTATGAATTGATGAATTGATTGGTTTTATCTATCTTATGTGCTTAAGTACTCAATGAAAATTGGGGAAATTCCTTTTTGCAATTAAATTGAAAGATTGAATTGTGAATTGGATAGTAATTAGGATTTTGAAACGAAAGTTTGATAACCTAATTAAGATTGTTAGTAAAGTTTATTAATTTGTGAAAATAAATTGATTGCTTTGCTAGGGTTGATGCAAGTTGACCTATTTAATAGATAAAAACATAATTTTTACTTGATTCATTGCAATGCTTGTATGATTATCGTTGTGGTGATCTCTATGCCCTAGATCTTTTATTATTATTGATTTTCTTCCAAAAATTCAGCAACTTTAAAACCCCAAAAAATCTCTACATTTGTCATCTCTTCTTGCTATTTCTTGCTCTTTGGTAACTAGAATTGAGTCACTGACTTTCTCCCTGCGGACGAACTTGATCCTACTATACTATAACGGGGTTTCGATCTTATAAATTTATTTGATTGAAAATAAACCCTTCATCACTCACTTGGCTTGGCGGTTGTTTAAACAATGGCATATTTTATGCAAATGCATGATTTTTTTTTCTTTTTCATTTTTTCAAATTTTTTTTTCTTAAATAAAACTAAGATGTAAAGCATTAAAACATGGATGTTATGCAGAATAATTTAAACATGCTCGATATGCAATGCAACCTACTATGTACACTAATCCCCTCCCCCACACTTGAAGCTTTCATTGTCTCAATGAAATCAAAACAACATTAATTAGAAAGAATAAGGGAGGATAAAAGTAAAACTCACCAGCTCACTAGTATGGCGGAGGTGGAGGTGAAACACGAAAGAAAGAGCGTCGAAAATGAGTGAAAAGGAGGCTACATGCTGAGGCCGCGGGTGCTACCTTCTGGGCCGCGGGTGCTGCCATTCCAGAACCCTCTCCAATATTGGCCGCGGGTGCGGTTTTTGGGCCGCAGGTGCGGTTTCAGTGTTGTTGCCCAGATTTGCCGCGTCCGCTGCCTTTCCAAAGCGTTGCCTTTCATACCTTCTTCGTTCTCCCCCCTGAAAGGTTAGTCTACCATGGCGGAAAACAAGTTCCTAAAATCTACGACGGTTCTAATTATGCTAAGAAAATTGAAAAATTAATAGAGAAAAGAAAACTTATAGTCTACTTACCTCGGGTTGCCTCCCGAGAAGCGCCTTGGTTAACGTCATAGACTCGACGGTTTATTCGTCCGCGCATTCAAGACTTACTCGAGCATTGTTAATGCCCTCAAAAGTAAATCAAACTCTTGCGCCCATCCAAAAGATAAATGGATACAAAATATAAAAAAGTTGATAGAAAATTGTATGGTGTTCAAGAATATTACCAACTCATCATACTCTTGAGCCTGACTTTCAGTGGAGGGTATGTAAGACCACCAACTCAGTTCCGTTGGTAGCTTGTCAAAGTAATGCTCCCAAGGATCTATATAATCACCAAAATCCACAAAAGTGTAAGAAATATCAATACCTTGCATGGGAGCCACAGAAATCGGCTCTAGACCTGGTTCCTCAATAGACAAGCTAGGGTTGATTTCTTTAGATGAATTAGGAGCCAAAACACATAGATCCTCATGTGTGTACTCATGAGACTCCATGTAAGGGTGCATCGGACTCTCTCCTCCATCTTTAATCAAACCATCGTCGTTTGTGTCTTGAATTTCATCAACTTGAGGTATGAGACTTTTCTCTGCTTCCAACTCACTCATCAGTTGAGCACGTTGGTTCAATTTTTCCTCGAGTCGCTCCATCCTTTCAAGCATTTGCTCCATCAAAACCTAGTGTGTGAAAGCTTCTTTCTGCTCCATCTGGTGACCCATGTAGCAGAAAAAATCCCACATCTCTGATAAATCAAAACTCGCCAAGCCTCCGTTACTCATAGACTCGGCAAGTTCTTTGGTCTCAGGAGTCATGCCTTCAAGTACACAAATAACCATATCTCGCAAACTACATGGGTAACCCCGTGCATACCAAGCGTCCAATAAATTATCCACTCTCGTGAGATAAAGGTGAAAATTTTCCCCTTGAAACTGACATAACTTCAACATCTCAAAATATTAGTAGAGGGTGTCGGGAACCGAAAGATAGGTCCATGACGGGGTTAGATATATATACAAAAATCAATAGATACACAAAATAAAGAAATAAACTTGATTCCCCGGCAACGTCGCCAAAATTTGACAGGACAAAATCGTTGTGTTTCCTATCAAAATAAAACTCAAACCTACAAACTAGTATAGTGAGCAAGTAAGAGGTCGATCCCACAGAGAATCAAGTATTCCTATGTATATTGTATTTACCAATTTATATAAAAGAGGGGTTTTGAGTGGTTGAGAATAAGAAATATTAACAAGTTAGGAGAATCAATAATTAAGAGATAGTTTCACCTACAATTCTCAACCCTATTTAGTGAATTCAATCCTTGTTTCCTACTCAAGTTCTATTCCTTTTCCAATCAAATGTTCTTATCTTGATTTAAATAGATTATTAGCCCTATGAGTTCTAATAATCCCTTACTCCTAGGCAATCTTAACACGGATTAAGGTTTAATCCTAGGAATAGCAATAAGTCTCAAGATGTATAAAGCTTATAAGCAATATCAATCCCCTAAAGAACTAATATTTAACCTATAGTCAACTTCCTACACATTCAAGCTTTCTAACGAAGTCAACTAGAACATGTTTGCTACGAAAGATTAAGAATCATAACGAACAATTCAAAACCCTAGCAACGATGAGATCCTAGCAAGGTGATCAATCAAGATAGTATCAAACACCATAAAGCATTCAAGCACAAAGAAGATGAAACATGTGATGGAAATTAGAACAAGAATAGAAAACTCACAATTCAACCAAACGGAGTCTCAAATCGTAGGCAAACCAAAATAGTTTAGCACTCCATTGTCAAACGATTGTCAAAAGATTAGATGATAAAACAACCTAAAACAAGTCTTTAAATAGGCCTAAGTACCGTCATAAAACCCTAGAAAGTATTTCCCAAAGATAGGCCCAACTTAAGAGGATAGAAAATCGGCGCTGAATCCGGCCCAGGAAAACCGCGGGTGCTGCCCCCTTGGCCGCGGGTGCGGCTTTTGCAGAGAACTTTGGAATTCTGGCAGCATGTGCAGTTTTGGTGGCCGCGGGTGCGGTTTTCTGTCTTGCCTTGTTCCTCTTGCCGCGGGTGCGGTTTTCCTCTTGTATGCCCTTTGCCTCTTCATTATGCATTCCAACTTAGCTTCTCTAGCTCGTTTCACCTCCATATAGTCCATAGAACTCTCATGATTGACCTCCTTACTACTTCGGATCCTCAATCTACAAATAAACACTAAACTTGTGTAGATTCCGAACTTAAGCACCAAATGAGCAAACAAGTAAACTTACCCCTTCAAATGCAATATATACATCTAAATGACCCTAAAACTACTCTATAATACCTATCTAAATATGCATTATTATCTATCGGTGATGTACGATCGGTCAAGTTCTGGAAGGACAACTAGGTCCTAAAGACCCCATTAATAGACTCGGCATTATCACCAATCAGTGGTACAATTGAGAATTGGTCGGTAGACCGCTTCATAACAAATGATAAAAAGTGTGATGTTGCCTACTTAAAAAATGAGTTACAGAACATGCTCACTCTAGCCATCATTAAGAATATCATTGACACTAAATTACCGGAAAACAATCTCTCTGACAGACTCTATTGAGGCCCTAGTAGAAATTGACGGTTCTCATCGAGCTCAGCCACTTCTATCATCAGGCAACATGATGGCGATGCCAATTTTGTTTGCCTCTAACTGTGGAAACTTGACATCCCACATAAAATCAAACATTTCCCGTGGAAGATTTCTCGCGATGGCCTACCGACAACGGAAAGGCTACACCGAATCCATGTCGCAGTGCCTTCGGGTTGCTGCTTATGTGGCGGTACCACGTAATCTACTCACCACATTTTAGTTAAGTGCCCCATGGGCCTTGCACTAATCGCGGAACTGCGCATTGCTATTCCAAAACTTAATGGCATAGACCACATTTCTAAATCCAATACTATCCTCGCTACCATCTATAATGCCGTTGGCAAGGATAATATGTGTTCTTTGACATTTGATTGGTGGGGCCTTTGGTTCTTCCGCAACCAGCTGGCCTTCCAATACACTTCGTTGACTTCTTATCAGGAAATCGCCCTCTTATGTCTATCTAGTCGTAGTACTTGGAAGGATCGTTTTGATGCACAAGGCATCACCAAAATAAGGACGTTTGCGTCCACTTTGCGGGGAGGTACCGTTGGGGAAACAAACAATAGAGAATCAAGGGTTCTAATGCAAGGGTGGGACAAACCCCCACAGGGCTATCATAAACTAAATTTCGATGGCTCTCATCAACTGTCAGGAGAGGCCTCCTTTGGATATGTCATTCGGGATCATTTAGGTTAGCTATTTGCTATTGGATCAGGTAGGTGTAACAACACGTCGGCAGTTTTCGCCGAAGCCTTGGGCCTACACATGGGTGTGTCTAGGCTAAAGAGCTGGGAATTCAAAATCTCCTTATTGAGGGAGATTGTTTGGTCGTCATAAAGGCTCTCCTGGGTGACTGGTTGTGCCCTTGGAATATGGAGCTGCTGATGTCTGATACAACTTTAAATCTCCGTTCTATTTCTAATGTTGTTATTCGTCATATTTTCAGGGAATCAAATGCAGTTGTTGACAGGATTACGCGTCTGGCTTACTGCTACCCTGTCGATGATAGCTTGGCTACAGATCAGGATCTTCGGGTTCTCGTCCGCTCGGACGCTCTAGGAAAGAAGTCTACTCGTCGGCGTCTCTCCTAATTCTTATCCTGCTTCCAAAAAAAAAGATTTTCTCAGCGGGGTTTGCTATTGGCCATTTTTCTCTAGAATCGAATGCCATAGTAGATAGGTTCAGTCGTTTTGTCTACAGACTCCCTGTCTATGACTACGTAGAAAATAATTCAGAACTTAGAGTTTTCATTTGCAATGATGCGTTAGGAAGGACAACCGTGTCAGCTCGTTCTTTCTAATTCGTATTCTACTTCCAAAAAAAGGATGACCATTTTTCATCGGGTTTGGATGGAGTTAGGTTTTACACTCACAAAAAAGGAATTAAAAGAAAAAGGAAGGGTCTTGTTAGATACACCGCAAATGGTAGTTAAGGATTTACACGTCGTCATTAACGTGCATGCACGTCGTTATTAACGTGTGAATGTGGTGGGTGGGAAATAAGTGCATGTGGACCTGCACATTAAAAGAAACGTGCAAGAAAGCACGTTATTAACAACGTGCAATACTGTACGTCATTAACAACGTGCAATACTGCACGTCATTAACAACGTGCAATTGTGCACGTCTTCAATGACGTGCAAATGGTACTTAGGGTTGAAGGCTTAGGGTTGGGTTTAGGGTTTAAGGTTTAGGATTTACTGTTTAGGGTTTAGGGTTTATGGAATAAAAATGAAGGGTTTAGGGTTTAAGCCATTCTGAGCCTTGGTGAGTTTTATTGGCAAGTGAAAATTAAATGCTAAGCAATAATTGTTAAGAGTTTCATTCGGATAATATGCGAATAATGTTACAAGGCACGGAAAAAAAAGGTTTACATCCATAATTGTAATAGACTCGTGGAATAAAATCTAGAAAAAGTGTAAAGGGCGACCAAAATCGACACGTAAGGCTCAGAATCTGTCAAACTGAGCTTGAAAAGGAGCATCCCATCCTTCAATGCTCGGTTGATGATGTGCAACCCATTCTGGCACAGGCGGCGGAATAGGAGCGTTAGGACGCAACCAGATCTATGAGAACGGAAAATTAGAGTTAGAGTATTGACATATAGATGAAAAGTAAGAATAGGTAATATAAGACGTTTGAAGTCGTACCGAGGCAAAATGGTCTTGATTTCCTATGCAGGCTAAACCAAGGGTTGCTGATTGAGGGTTGTTACTAGGTGTCGGCGAGGTCATGGGGAGACATGTGAACGGATGATGTCAAGCTAGGACGACGAGTGGAATCTCATATACCATTGCAAATACTAAACCCATGATGGGTAGCTCCATCCAACGTCTCCTATCACCATGCACAGGTCCCGCCCATCTCTGGTTGTCGACAAACTGCTGGAATGAGTACCCTCCCATATAACAACCGGCGTAGAGATCGGCGTGATCTTCCATGTGATTGCATAATAACGTTTTCAGTTCTGGGAAAGCAGACTCGCCGATCGGTGATGTCAATGACGCCAAAGCACGGTAGCCACCAGGTCCCCGGGTCCTCGAAGACGTACGGGTCAAAATCAGCCAGATGACTCGCCCGATGGTGGATCTTGAGCAGCGGAAGATCCACGGTCCCATCCCTCCACACCCTATAGGCTCGGTGGTGCCTATAAGAAACCAAAAGAGTGCCCGGAGGCAAGTCATCTGCCTCCTGCGCAACCGTTCCAGCAGGTTGCGCAGGGATGGGTGCATCACTCGCACACCTCTGCTTCTCCTGCCCCTTCTGCCTCTCCTGTTGCCCCCTACCCCTCCTGCCTCTCTTTTCCGTCCTCCACCTCCTCTACGACGTCGGGGATGGTGTCATCCGCAGAAGCCAAAGATATCGGCGCTGGTTTGTGGGAAGTCGTAGCCTCAGCATCATGGGTGGCAGAAGTAGAAGCCTCATGGACGGCGGAAGTCGAAGCCTCATTGATGGTGGGGGACCACTGCTCCATCGGTCGACCCCCACGGAAATCAGTGACGCACCCGCCGAGTACATCCTGGGACGGCATCGATAGCTGCTGCCCAGACAATGGATCTCCGGAGCCGTGAAAATCAGGCAAACCCTGCCAGAAGCTGTCATCCATGTCGTACTGAGGGCTCTCCATGCTCTGTTGGGCGCCCTCTACAGACAGTAGTAGCTCATCTACTGTATGGGTCGTCGAGGCCTCCCTAATAGCAGGTATCGTCACCCCTCTGCTCCTCCCTCAACCATATCCTCACCCCCACCCTCTACCCTACACTGACTGACCGATGCTTGGTCTCCAACTTTAACAACCCGTAGGTTACCATCAGTCCTCAAGAGTGTCATCGACTGTTATTATGAAATGGTTAAGAGTATGTTACTTCCTGTATTACTTATGCTAATTCATTAGTTACAGGTGGTTCATACGTTCGTAACTTGTTCATTCTTGTAGTTCGTAACTTGTTATTTCGTCTTTTAATGTATTTTTAATGTCTTTTAATGTTTTGTGATGGCTTCTAATGTCTTTTAATGTCTTTTAGATATTGTAAAAACTATATTATAAAAACTATATTTTTAATGTCTTCTAATGTCTTCTAATGTCTTTTACATACACATAAAATGACATAAAAACTATAAAAACTATATACTATAAACTATAAACATATAATAAATATTTCAAGTAATGAAAACTATATTATAAGAAATATGAACATAAAATAACATAGAAACTATAAACTATAAAACTATATTATAAAACTATATTCCCCAACTATATTATAAAACTATAGTATAAAACTATAAACATATAACAAATATTTCAATTTATTAAAACTATATTATACAAACTATATTAAAAACTATATTAAAAAACTAGAAAACCTATAAACTATAAACTATAAACATATAAACTATAAACTAAACTATAAACATAAAATAACATCGAAACTAAACTATAAAACTATATTATAAAAACTATATTATAAGCTATAAACATATAATAAATATTTCAATAAACATATATTATAAACTATAAACTATAAGCTATATTATAAACTTTAAACGTATAAACTATAAACTAACTTACCGATGGGGTCGAGACGGGCGATACCTCCATACAACGCTGCTTCTGCGGAGGTAATAGGGCATGCGTCGCATCCGGCACCACCACCTCTGCCTGCAGCTGATCTCCGACCACCACCTCCGTCGCCACCTCTGTCGGCTGCTCCTCCTTCGCCACCGCCTGCGCCTGCTCCTCTTTTGCAACCACCTCCTGCTCATCCTCCGCCCCCACCTGCTGCACCTCCACCGCCCCCACCTCCTGCACCTCCACCAGTCCACCGCTCCACCACCACCACCCTCCACTGCCTCCGCCGTCTCCACCTCCATCGCCTCCGATCCACCTCTGTCGTCGGCACCACCACCTCCGTCTCCATCTCCGGGTCTCTCTCCATCTCTCTCTCTCTCTCTCTCTCTCTCTCTCTCTCTCTCTCTCTCTCTCTCTCTCTCTCTCTCTCTCTCTCCTCCCTCTCTCGATATCTCGTCGCCGTCGTTCTCGCTCGCTCTCTCGTGGATCTGGGATGAGGGAAGTGGAGACGAAAGGCCACGTTTTTTCGTTTTTTAAAAAACGTGGTTGCACGTCGTTATAGACATGCAATACTGCACGTCGGTTTTGACGTGCAGCCCTGCACGTCCAAAACGACGTGCAACCACGTTTTTTCAAAAAAAAAAAAAAACCGTGCTCGTACGTCTGCATGTTGTGTGCCCTATCCAACCTGCATGTTAATTACGACGTGCATGCACGTCGTAATCAACGTGCAAATTTGCGGTGTATATAGTTTCCGCGAAAAGGAAAAAAGAAAAAGGGTGGGGGTGGGGGTGAAGAAGGGGGTCAAATCTAACCGTCGGTTATTTTTTTAGGGTTGAGATTTCCCTAATTCCACCTATGAATTTATTGGTCAAATTCATGGGATCCAAATCCTCTTTCACCACATACACGGTGACTATATCGACTCCAAAGGTCGATAACGATAAAGCTCAAATAATCACTGACATCCGATGTCGGCAAGGCTCTAACAAGAGATCCCGTTATGGAAAATTCATTATCATCGATATCCGGTGTCGATCGGCAAGGCTCCAACAAGGCATCCCGTTATGGAAAATTATTTATCACCGATATTCGGTGTCGGCAAGGCTCTAACTAACAAGACATCCCATTATGAAAAATTCATCGCCTCAGAAAGCCGAAGTTGACATATCATTCATCGTACAAGATTCAACGAAAACAACTTTATAGCCACGAAGTTAGCAACAAAATTAATCTCAAAATTTTCCTCGAATGTGCTCTCGTAGTTACCCTCGAAATGTTTATTTCAGGATATTTAACCTCGAAATTTGCCGGATCTGAAAGTCGGTAACGCTTCGTATATATTTTTGTCGTCCCTGGTAGGAAGTTGGTACCGGCTATCCCTTTCACCGACACCGAAATCCGGTGAATACACCGTGCATTTGACAATACAGCATCATGCCAAAATTAAAAAGTTAATATTTCATATAATTTTTAGCTTGTTAAAAAGGTACCTATGGTCACCACCATCGGAAGGATGGACTAAGTTGAATGTCGATGGAGCGTAAAAAGGGAACCCGGGGTCGGCAGGGGGAGGCGGAGTGTTCCGTGATCACTTGGGAAGGTTCAGAGGAGCGTTTGGGTTCCGGTGTGGGGATTGCACGGCACTTAGAGCTGAACTTTGGGCTTTGTACCATGGCTTGAAGAGGGGCAGGGAACTCCAAATCCCCCGGTTAGAGGTGGAGACAGACGCCAAGACGATTGTGGATCTACTGAGGGCACCACTGCCAAGTGCACACCCGAATGCTTACCTGCTTCAACAATGTCGACAGCTCATCGAGGAGGGAGGCTCCCAAGTAAGGTTACGGTGGATTTGTCGGTTTGCGAACTCTGTTGCAGACACATTGGCTCAGTGGTCATTAGAATTAGATACTAATTTTCAAGTTTTCCAATTTCCCCCTTTATGCATAGCTGCTTTGTTTGAGAACTCCCAAGCTGTTGCTTGATTTGCTTATTTGAAATAAAACCCGGGCATAGCCCGCTTATGGATAAAAAAAAAAAAAAAAAGGAATATCAATTTTTGATCCCCCCTAAAATACCATATTAATCATTCAATTCTACTTTCATCTTAACATATTGATAATTTCAAATTTGGCTAGAAATCTCACCCGCATGCAATGCACGTGACTCCAAATTTTGGATGGGTCAAATCTCCACGATTTGTGACTGAACATTTAACATTTATCACTTTCACTAAATTTGTTACTAATTTCACTAATTTTTTAAAGCAAGAATTCGTCCCCGATAATGAATTCGGTATTGTGCAGTATCATCAGTAATGAAATAACAAGTTTTCCTTCTGTCGATTCGTCGACCTTTCGAAAATCAGATTTGTCTTATCTCGAATCTTTATTTAATTAAAAAAAAAATCAAATCTTTACCTTTCTTTCTCCTATTCTTTTTTTTAACTTCATCTTCTTCCCCTCTAACCTCAATCTCTCTCCCTTTCCTTCTCAATCCTCTGTAAAAACTTAGAATTTTTGTCTATCGAACTCCAGATCATGATAAATTGGTATAGAACAATATAGAAAAGATGACACGTTATTTAAGTACACGGGAGGATTCTAAAAATTTTTCTAAGTAGACCAATATTAATTAATTGATCGATCGGATTGTGAAATTACAAACTTGAGAAGCTCTCGTCAACAGTCACTTTGGTGTTTACATATTTTTTAATAAATTAAAAATTATACTCCTTCCATTTATATAAAATAATTGCTTCAAAAGTGTATCATCAGGAAAATATCAATTTATTATATATTTTTTTCGTATATTCCTCAATTTTTATAGTGAGGTGAAACAATCCAAGCCAAGGGATGAGAAAACATCATAGTGTTTGTTAAACCAGCTTGGTAGTTAGTTAGAGGAGCTGAAAGTTCTGTTATAACAGAAGTTGAGAGCATGTACACAGCACCTGCGTGTGCCTTCCATCTATAAATACTCAACACATGTATCACTCAAAACTGTTTTTCAAAGTAATAAAATTCTGTATGTTTGGGAGTTCAGTTTATTTCTTCCTTGTTCAATCTGAGTGTTCGTGAGAGATTTATGATATTGATTCATAGCTTATTAGAATCAATAATGTTTACCAAAATAAAAAAACGCATAGTTTGTACCAAACTTTTTTTTTTTTTGATAAGGTAATAATTCGAAAGTCAGACAGGCCTGACTCATCGAGAGGCCGACAAAGTCGACAGACGGCGAACCGCCAGACATACAACCAAACAAACCAAAACATAAAACAATGTAATAATGTACCAAACTTTTCTATCCCACCTTTAAGCTAGGATAGGACTAACATAAATGAAAAAAAAAATGTAATAATGTAACACGAATACCTTACTCATTTTATTACATTGTCACATCACACCTGCATATATAAGTAATAAACTTTAATTCCATATATTTACATATATTATTACACACTCCTTCATAATAATTGTTGTTTTAATTTAGAGTAATAAATTAGTATAAAAACTTGTTATTTTAGATATAGTTATTATTTTTATAAGTAATTATTGCTAGCTCTTTTTATAAGTAATAATTACTAGTTTTAGGTATTTTATCTTATAAAAATAAAGAAAATATAGATTTTAATATTTTATTAATAAGTGTGTATAAAACTAAAACACAATATTTACGAGATGGAGGGAGTATTACATTACTCGATCATTTTCTTACATTAATTACCACATCTTCTGACCTTCATATATAATAAACTTTAATCGATTCCATAAAATTCTAAGTCTAATGTTCCATAAGCAAATATGATTGCAATCATCAATCAATCAATATCAATCATCAATATCAATATATAATACTAAAACAGAGGCGTGGAAATCCTATGTGGCGGGTTCTGGTTGATTTCGCTTACGTGTCATTCATTGGTGCGATCTGGCCTGGATTTAGCGTGGAAATCCTATGTGGCGGGTTCTGGTTGATTTCGCTTACATGTCATTCATTGGTGCGATCTGGACTGGATTTTCTGCCATGTCAATTAATGATGAACCAATAAGTTTAAGCCATGTTAATCAATGATCTACTTATTTTATCTAGGTGTCATCCTACGACTAATTGATTATTGTTAATATAAATATTCAACTTCATATCTTAAGTAGTTACAAAATCTATCATTTTACATTTAGTTATTTTATCTTTAGTCATCAAGATTAGTTATATTAGTAGAGCATTATATGTAATGATAAAAGTTCATTTTTGAATAAACAATATATTGCTCCATTAGTTTATTTCTTGAATAATTAATTTACTATTTCTGTATTTTTCTTCAATTTGATGAGAAGGCAGTAGATTGGCATTATTTAATCAATAGTATAGATGAAATACTTAAAGACTCCGTATTTCATAAACATTATATAAAGAAAAAGTAATTAATCAATATATTTATCTTTTTTTGTACTAACGTATTCATATTTTTTTTTATATCTTTGTAAGGATCGAGGAAGTAGGTAACTTAATTTAAATAAATATAATCAATTTTCTTTTTATGCAATATAGATACATATAAGTTAACTTCTACCCTCCTAAGTCCTAACCAATCTATATGAATTTACGGTAAAGTTATTATTTTTACATAAACAAATTTATTTCACCCATTATTTAGATTAGCCATTTTTTAATTTAAATGATTAATTTTACATAGTTAAAAAAATATATTTTAATCTATACAATTTAATACTACGTAAAAAAAACTTTAACATACAATATAATATAATTAAAATTAGAATTTATTATATAAATAAATTTAACACACACACACACACACACACACACACACACACACACACACACACACACACACACACACACACACACACACACACACACACACACACACACACACACACACACACACACACACACACACACACACACACACACACACACACACACACACACACACACACACACACACACACACACACACACACACACACACACACACACACACACACACACACACACACACACACACACACACACACACACAACCATATAGGATTATATTGAAAATTTTAAGTTAGATGATTTGTTAGAGTCATAGAAATTCATTTGTTTATAGCAATTTTATTTCTCTGTAATATAGAACTTATAGAGAGACCATTGAAAATAAAAGCATTTTTCAAATTATTTATTTTATACTAATCTTTGATTAAATGCGATATTTTATTTCATATGTTCCTTATATCATATGAGGTTCCATTACAATATACAAATAATGGTCATATATATATACTCCCTCCAATCAACAATATAAGACCTTTTATTTTCGTAACATGTAGTAGTTCATGAGGAACTAAAAAGTAAAATCTATATAAAATATTATTTTTTATTCATATTATTTTTATATAGTTTTTAGATCCTTAAACTAAGTGTTGAAAAGTAAAAAGTCTAACATTTTTTTTATTAGATGGAGTATTACTAATTAAAATACCTTAATTATAAAATCTTGTCACTTTGTGATTTTTTTACGAGCGAAAAGACATGTGCTTTTGTTATTTTTTCCTATATTTTTTAAAATTCATTCAAAATTATAATAAAATATAATTTATTAAAAGACCGCGAAGCTCGCGGGTAGAAAGACTAGTATAATACTAAAACAGAGGCGTTGAAATCCTATGTGACGGGCTCTAGCGCAATTCGCTTACGTGTCTTTTTCTGGTGCATTCTGACCGGGTTTATTTGACACGTCAATTAATGAATGTCCAATCAATTTAAGCCATGTTAAACGATAACCCCATCTATTTATCCACGTTTCATCCTACGTGTCTATTTTAGTTGAAGATTAAATTTAATTTTTAATATAAATATTCAACATCATATCTTAGGTGGTTACAAAATCTATCATTTTAACTAGAATCATTTTATAAATATTTTATATTGAGTTATTTTGTCTTTAGTCATATAATACGGAGTAATGTTTAATTAATTATCTATGAAATAATAAAATCTTATCAAGCCATTTTTATACGCATTTTAATTATCTTATCAAGCCATATTGATTAAACACGTATACGCTTTTTAGCCATTTTTTTTAACTTAAATGCAAATATGTTAATGGTTTCTTAAATAAAAATTGATTGGATGAATTATTTAGCTTATATCCAAATCCGTTGGTTGTTGGCATCATGAAATATGGAGATTTTTTTTAATTATGAACTATAAATTTACAATTATTAATTTAGCTTATATCCAAATTGCCAAATTGATTGGTACGTGGTTTCTTCATTGAAATATGGATTTTTTAAATGATCAATTACACTTTATATGATTAATTTTACAAGAATATTAATTTTATACAAAAAGTTAAAAATATATTGATATTGATTATAAAGAAAGCATTGAAGATAAAACTTTTTTTTTTCCAAATTCTTTATTATATACTAATCGTTGACAGAATGTGACATTTTATTTTATTTTATATATTCCTCTATATCAAATCTTTTAGCATATAACGATATTAATATATCAAATTAATAAATTTTCATATCTAATTTCAAACTTATTATTTTTATTATCATTAATTTAAAACTTATTAATATGATGAAGTTTGAATATATTTGTACTAAATCATATCTAATAAAAATATAAATAATGCACAAGAGAAATTTGTTATTTTATTCATGTTATCAGCCCTAAAATTTCATATTGTATGCTTTAAAAATAATACGGAGTATAAAATATCAAAAAAATTACAATCTCATATTTATTAGTAACAACTAAGATAAAAAAAAATAAAAATATATATAATTTATTAATTAAAAAGCCGCGAAACGCGCGGGTAATAAGACTAGTTTATTCTAATTTTATGGATTGAGTTTCCCTACAATATTAGCCCGTTGTGGTTCTTGTAACGCCAATATAATCCGAAACGAAAGAACCTATGTACAACTTCCCATTGTACTCTTGAACGTTGCTTACCGACATAGTCATATTAGCCATTGCAAAATTCAAAACCCTCAACACTTGCCCATCTTGGTCAAGCAAAACCCCTAACGGAGTTGCCACTTGTATGGTTCCGATTGACACCGCCACCCAAAAGTTCCCATCCGCGTTCCTCTTTATGTTATCGAGTGCCCCCGGTGATGTATAGAAGATTTCTGAGGTGTTCGCCTTAGGGCCTTTGAGCCAATACCTCAGTATACGAAAGTTTAAGTACTCCGACACAAGGATGAAGCTCCCATCCTTGCTAAGGGCAGCTCCCCCTGGCCCTCCGAGGTTACGAAGTAGTACCGTGACTTGTTTGGTTGTCGGGTCATATTTCATAAACCTCCCCGCCGTGTCGTTACTTAGAATGACTATATCCAAATCTCTGTATTCAAACAAAAAAAAGTTATAGTTATTACCAAAATTTTGAAGAAAATGCCCTAAAAATATACGTACGTAGACAATTTCATACATACTTTTTCTGAGATCGAGTATTAATGTCACTGAAGTATACAACACCGGAATCCTGATCTACTTCCACAGCATTAACGAACCTAAATGGCATTCCCTCGGCTGAGGAAGCAAGTGTGGTGGTCACTCCGCCGTGTAGGCCAATAGACTGAAGGTTGTAGTAAGCATCCGCGATATAAAGTGTGGCGGTTTTGTTGTAAAACTCTATCCCTAGCGGCCTTCCACATGATGGTTGTAAGTTATTTTCATCCCTTGAATCACATACTTGTTGGGACCTGAGAGTGATATATCAGATTACTAACTGAGAATTGAATGTTATATATGCAGCATTATTAAATGCATAAATAAATATATAATGGCCCTATTTAGGGAGGCCTAATATATAGTAAGGAAGTACTCCTAGATTTGATGCTGCCTCCGCCCTTTCTCTTGTGTGAAAACACCAAGGTTCAACTAATTTTTTAGGGCCGTAACCGGATTTAGAATTTTGGGTGGGCTAAATTTAGGGAAAAAAATATAAGAGGAAATGCATATGAAAAAATAGAAGAAGGGGGTAATTTGTACCTAAGCAGACTCGAACATGAGAGCAAGAGGAGGGGGTAATTTGTCTAGTGTGTGACTCTTGTCGTCTGAGTCAAGTGTCCAATCGAGATTTACTATTAAAGGTATGTTATCCTCGATATCAAAAAACTATAGGGAGACAGGGGTCAATTCCAGTTACACATGTTTTATCATGTACGCATAAATTATACGTTGGTTTTCTCATGATTATTCGTTGAGATGCTATTTTCAATTTACAATCTAATATTATGGGAAATTAAAAAGTGGGTAAATACATGCTCAATTACCAATTTGCAGTAGTCAAGGCAAATCGGACGAAGCCGGTGGAATTGCCAGACCACTTGAGGATCCTACCATTGGTGACGCCGATGTAAGGGCCACCACCGGAAGGATCAAAGGCGAGGGACTCCGGTCCAAACGCGTTGGAGGGGAGTGGGAGACGATCAAGGACCGTGACGGGTGTTGCGAAGCTGAGAAGATCGTTAGGTTCAGAGAGGACATGGTGAGTATTTGGGATATGGAGAAGTAGTAATAGAGAGAATGAGAGTATCGTTTTGGTACTCATCTCTTTTCTTGCAGGAGAATTTTGTTAATGAATTGAATGCTTTGGCAAGTACTTAATTGCTATTTATAGATCGATACCGCATCATGTGTTTAGAAACTTATAACTTTAATCCGGTCCGTCTTTTTATATACAATAATGTTGAATTGTAACTCTAGTTTAATAGGAATTGGGCCTTTAGGCCCAAACCCATACTTTGCCTCAACGTTTCAATTTCCGACCGTTGCTCCCATTTATCTTTATAATCCATCACCAGCAAACCCTAACCCTAGAGAGAGGGCACTATGGACGCTGCTCCAAAAGGGAGCCTGGGAGCTCATCTCCAATGGTTGAAATCAGGAGAGTCTGGCTAGGGTTTCGGGCTCCAATGAGGGAGCTAAAGCCGAGAGAGAAAAGATAGAGAGAGACTCGAGTTTGATTTCATCAGAAGAGAGAGGCTTGTTGAGCAATCTCCGTGTGAGCCAAATTCGAGAAGAGAAAGAGAGAGAGCAGGAGATCCGAGATCCCAAGGAGCCCGAGAAGGCTGAGCCTTCCTATGGCTACACCGAAGAGAGGAGAATAACCAACAATGGCGTTGATGGAGAAATCGATCAACGAGGACTCCTTGGTGCCACCTTCAACGGAGTTGCGATGGATCCGATGAGGCCGTACCGAGTCGAAGACGCCTCGGTTTAAGGGAGTTTTCTTCCATAAGCTTGCCGCTGCTATTGTGTTCTAAGTGTTTCACCTCATATCTATGTATTCGGTTTAGTAGTTGCCCGCCTAGGATCTTTGTATTGCTTTCTCGTGTTGCCTATTAGAGCATATTGGATGACATCTAGAGCCGAGGACGTAGGGATTAGCCCGAACCTTGTAAACATATCGTGTGTCCTCGCTTCTTCATTGCTTTTGGTTTTCTGTTTAGGATCGATCTAGATCCTTCGTGTTTAAACCGGACTAATTGACCACTACGACCTTAATTGGACCTTGAACGAGTGCAACCTTAATTCCTAACAAAGAACCTATATTAGAAAAGATTCATTGCTGATAGATTACATAGGTCTCATATTGTATAGTGGGCCCAAAGACCCAATACCTTGTAACCTATATATATCTTTGTCTAATGAATGAAACCCTCAAGCAGGACTTTACATCAATCTCGTGATCTTACATGGTATCACAACCTTTTCTTCCTCACGGAACCCTAATTTGATCCTCTCACCCCACCCCTCATCTTCCGTCGCCGGCGTCGTCCCCTCGCCGCCAATCTCTCTCTCCTCGTCTCCTAATTCAACCCACATCGTTTGATCAAGGCTATGTTCCGCCTGAAGGGCATCACGCCTTCTCCTCTATGCAGCCGACATCTCCCGACTCTTCTTGGTACATGGACACTGGTGCCACCTTCCACATGACGAACTCCTCAGGTAACCTCTCATCTATTTCCTTTAAAGGCCCTGCACACTCTATTATCGTCGGCAATGGTGGTCGTCTTGCTACTTCGGGGATTGGCCACGCCAAATTATAGACCCCAACCCACCCACTACACCTTAACAATGTCCTCATTGCCCCAAAGATTGTCAAAAACCTTGTCTTTGTCCGTCGGTTCACTACTGACAATAACGTTTCTCTTGCGTTTGATCCCTTTGGTTTCTCTGTGAACGATCTTACTACGGGTGTTACTCGCATGAGATGTAACAGCACCGGGGAGCTCTACCCTATCACACCACCTCCTGCGTCCAGTCAGTCGTGCCCGATCGCCCTCTCGACATCATCGTCCAGCCTGTGGCATGCACGCTTGGGCCATCCCAGTGCTGCCGTTCTAGATGTTCTCCGTTCTCAGAGTCTTTTCACCTGTCCTAAAGACCTACGCCCTAGTTTATGCTCTTCCTGCCAACTAGGCAAACATGCCCGACTGCCGTTCCAACGGTCTTTGAACTCCACCCTTGCTCCTTTTGATATCATTCATAGTGACATTTGGACCTCTCCTGTGTCTAGCAAGGAGGGTCACAAGTACTACATCTTGTTTCTTGATGATTACACTCATTTCTTATGGGTCTTCCCGTTGCATTTCAAGTCCCAAGTGTTTCCTGTCTTTGCCAAATTTCATGCCTACATCAAAATACAGTTTCACACATCCATTAAATATTCCAATGTGACAATGGCCATGAATTTGACAACAAAGACTTTCACTCTTTCTTCGCCACAAACGGGATCTCCTATATCGCTTATCTTGCCCCTATACTTCCCAGCAGAATGGCAAGGCCGAACAAATCATCAGAACCATAACCAACATGATGCGCTCTCTCCTCTTCCACGCATCCATTCCCCTTTTGTATTGGCCTCACGCCTTATCAACCACATGCTATCTCTTCAACATTCTACCATCTACTACCCTACACCATCGCTCGCCAACTCAGGCGCTCTATTGCACCTTGCCTAGGTATGATCACCTACCTTTGGGTGCTTGTGCTTCCCAAACCAGTACTCCACCGCCCCACACAAGCTTCACCCGCGCTCCACTCCATGTGTCTTCCTAGGCTATCCGTCTGATCATCGCGGTTACCTTTGCCTCGATGTCAAGACCCATACGCTTATTGTGTCACGTCATGTCACTTTTGATGAGTCTCGCTTTCCATTTTCTTCTCCTCCTCTCCCCTCTTCCACACCTCCTGTGTCTCTGTCTGAGTCAGAGTCTTCCTTCCTTTACTTTCTCCTTCCCCAGAGCTCTCCCGGTGCTCCTGCCTCTCCCCCTACACCGCCCCCACCACCACCCCCTCCTACTACCTCTAGACCGCACACCCGCAACATCTCCGGTGTTTTCAGACCTCGTCAGATCGTCTCCATGAACGCCACACATAACCCCGCCAACCAATTCCCTGCATCCTCCCAGCTGCCACCCCCCCCCCCCCCCCGTCACACCCGATGCCGCGACCGCAGCTTTTTGTTGCGCCCGCCGCACCCTCTACTACCGTCCCCACCGAATCCCACCCACCTCCTGTCTCACCCCGACCTCCCTTTCCCCCATCCCCACCTCCAACAAAACAGCCCTCCTCGACCCGAATTGGCAGGCGGTTATGCTAGACGAATATAGGGCCCTTACAAGGAATGGTACTTGGGTTCTGGTTCCTCGCCCTCCTGAGGCGAACGTCATTCGATGCATGTGGCTCTTCCACCACAAGTTCCGCTCCGATGGGACGTTAGAGCACTACAAAGCTCATCTTGTGGTAAACGGTCGATCTCGGCAGGCAGGTATTGATTGTGATGAGACATTCAGCCTCGTGGTCAAGCCTGCCACTATCCGAGTGATGTTGAGCTTAGCGTTGTCGCGACAGTGGGCCATTCATCAGTTGGATGTCAAGAACGTATTTCTGCATGGCCATCTGAATGAGACAGTTTACATACTTCAGCCGCTGTCGTCCCAAGCACGTGTGTCTCCTGAAGCGCTCTCTGTATGGTCTGAAACAGGCTCCGCGGGCTTGGTTCCAGCGCTTTGCTTCTCATCTGCTACGCTTGGGCTTCGTTGGCAGCCGCTCAGATACGTCTCTGTTTATCTATCGCAGAGGCACAGACATGGCCTTTATGTTACTATATGTCGATGACATCTAGGGTTGCTCAAAATGTGGTCCGGCCCGAAAACCGATCAGAAACCGAACCGAAAAAGTCGGTTTCGGGCCGATCCGATATTATACGGTTCGGGCTTCGGGCCGTGAAAATAGAAAATTCGGTTTTGGGCCAAAAACCGGAACCGAACCGAAAATTTCGGTTTCGGCCCGAAAAAACCGAAATAAACCCTAATAGGCTACAGCTCATCCGCTGCACATTACACATCAGTACATCACTACTCCCATTCTTCCTTTCAGACTTTCACAACATACATACATAGACTCCCTCTCCAGTCTCCCGCAGCCCCGTTGCCGGTTATACTCGCCACCGCTCGACTCTCCATCCCGGCGTTGCAGTCCCTCTCTAGTCTCCCGCAGCGGTGCAGCCTCCGCAGGCCTCACGCCACCAGACCCTCCACCCGAACTTTAAACACCTCCGGCGTCGCCAGTAACAATCTCCCTTCAATCGGCTAATCTTTGAAGCTCCATATCTTCTTTGAACTTCCATCCTCTTCCTATTCCAAAGCCCCGATTTCTTATCTCTTTTCTCTGGTTTGAATCGGCCAACTAGCTTGGTTTTTTTTATCTCTTTTGATGATTGATTTTGTTTTACTAATGGATTTTGGGAGATTTTTTGTGAATCTATCAATTTGGGGCTGATGTTGATCGATTCAATCTGTGGTCTTTTCTGGTGAGGATGGCGGGTGGATTAATATTGGATCGAGTGGTGGCGGCGCTCGGTGGTTGGGTTTTGCCGGTGGCGGCGGCGCTAGTGTGGTGTTTTAGGTTAATCTTCATTCTAGTTTCTCTTTTTTTTTTAGGGCGTATGAAATGTGCAGTTAATGCAAATTATCTGATTCTAAAATAAGGGTAATCTTCACAAGGGTTTTTCGGACATTAAAAAAATGGCTGGGCAATTCGGTTTTTCGGTTTTTTCGGGCTTAAGACCGAAAAATCCGAAACCGAAATAGCGGTTTTCGGTTCGGGCCTCGGTCCCTACTTCAAAAAAATCCGGGCCGTTGATTTTGGCCCAAACCGTTTGAGTCGATTCGGTTCGGGCCGGTTTGGCCCGTTTGCGCCACCCTAATGACATCATCCTCACCGCCTCTTTGGATGCTCTTCGGACGTCTATTATTTCCCAGTTAAGTGCCGAGTTTGCCATGTCGGATCTGGGTCCGTGTTCTTACTTCTTGGGTGTCGCCGTGCAGCGTCATGCGTTTGGGCTGTTTCTCTCTTAGAGTAAGTATGCTGCCGAGATTGTTGCTCGGGCCAAGATGAGTAACTGCAAGCCTGTTGCCACCCCTGTGGATACTTCCAACACGCTCAGTGCTCACTCTGGTCCTCTGTTTGATGATCCGATGTTGTACCGGAGCCTCGCCGATGCTTTGCAGTATCTTACGTTCACTAGGCCAAACATAAGTTACGTCGTTCAACAGATCTGCCTGTTCATGCATGCGTCTAGGGAACCGCACTTTCAGGCCTTGAAGCGGATCATCTGGTACATCAGCGGTACCCTCGAGTTGAGCACCACAATCACCCCTTCCTCTCGGTTTGACCTCGTCGCTTACACTGATGCGGATTGGGGTGGTTGTCCTGATACACGTCGCTCCACGTCTGGCTACTGTGTCTTCCTCAACGACACCCTTGTGTCGTGGTCCGCGAAGAGAAAGTCTGTGATGTCTCGCTCTAGCGCCGAGGCAGAGGACAGAGGTGTCGCCAACGTTGTCTCTGAGTGCTCTTGGCTGCGCAATCTTCTTCTTGAGCTCTGCTGCCTTCTTCAGAAGGCCACCCTGGTCTACACCGACAACGTCTCCACCGTCTATCTGGCCAGCAACCCAGTCTAGCATCAGCGAACGAAGCACATTGAGCTCGATCTCCACTTCGTTCGGGACAAGGTTGCTCTTGGACATGTTCGTGTTCTTCATGTCCTGTCATCCTTTCAGTACGCTGATATCTTCACCAAGGGTTTACCTCAGCAGTTGTTCCTCGGTTTTCGGTCCAGTCTCACAGTACGGGACCCTCCACTTTTGACTGCGGGGGTTTGGTAGATTACATAGGTCTCATATTTTATAGTGGACCCAAAGGCCCAATACCTTGTAACCTATATATATATATATATATATATATATATCTTTGTCTAATGAATGAAACCCTCAATGAGGACTTTACATCAATCTCGTGATCTTACAATTGCCTAAAAAAAAGTAAACCATAAATATGACTAAAACATTTTAATTATGAAAATATATAGTTTTCAAAACAAGAGTCTTATTAAAAAAATTATAATAAAATATAATAAAACCAATTCTAACTTATTTTATCTTTAGTTACTCGTCTAAACCCCACCTTTTTCCTGATTTCTTTGCTTTATTTGTTCATGGGATGGTTTGAACTTGTGTTTTTGGCGTGTCTATGGTTTTTAGTATTTCGTTCGTTATTGGTGCTTTTGTGTACGTGGGTCTCGGCTGGTCGGGATCTTGGTTGTATTTTCACGATAGCTCCATTGTCTGAGAGACACTTCCTTGGAGTTTTGTCTTCACACCGGCCACCTGGGAATCGTGCCCTATCATACCTGCTTTTCAGCGGTGCTACTCTACTAGTGTAGTAGTGTTTGGCTCAGCTTCCACTAGCGTCAACGGACACCTTCCGCAGCGATGAGCTCAATGCCAAGAATCACCATCTATTTCCCATTCAATTTCAAACCATCTAGGGTTCTGAATTTTGTGAATTACAATTTCTACTTGAGCAGATTTTATTCAAAGTTCACTTGAGTCCGAATTGGTGTTCTCCATCTCCAATGTTTCAATGGCGGCCATAGGGTTGAAGTTTTCTTATAGAGTTCCTCACTTGAACCTTCTCCCCGCCTCCTCGTTTCTTTACGTTGTTCAATAGTCGGCCCTGTAGCTGACAAATTGGTGGTGTGGCAGAAGCTTTACTGGGTTGCGAATGCGGAAAGAAGGCCGTCGACGAGCTCAATTACAGCAGCGACTAGCAGCGATGGACTCGTAGAGGTGGAAGAAAGGGTAGCAGTGATGGAAGAGAGGAAGAAAGAGAGCTTACCTCAGGCGACGTCAACGGAGAGCAGGGCAAGGAAGTCGACTGTGTACAAGGAAGGGTAAGGAAGTCATCAATCTCTCCTACCTCCATCTTCACCTTGCAATTCGGGGGTAGTGATCTCGGGCGTCAATAACCCCATTTCACCTCATATCACCTCCGTCTCACAAAACACACCCAATCTGCCAAACAGTTTTGTGCAAGGTTGTTTTTTTAAAACAATAACACCCACCTTCAATAAAACCCCAAAACACCCTCCCAAACAGGCCTAAACTAGGGAGTGAGAAAGTCAACAACACTAGAAGGAGATCTATTGATAAGATAGACATGCAACAGTTAATACAGCTTCACCCTATAAAGTGTTTTTAAGGTTAGAGCTAATTATCATGCATCTCACTTTTTCTAACAAAGTTTTATTCATCCTTTCAGTTGTTCCATTTTGTTGTGGAGTTCCAGGTACAGTTAAGTGTCTCTTAATCTCATTTTGTTGACAATAAGTATTAAATTATGTACAGTCCATTGTCAATTTTTAAGCATTTCAGGTTTGTGGTTAGATTGACTTTCAACCATTACCTTCCATTTTGTAAATGTATCAAAGGCCTGATCCTTTGACTTAAGAAGGCTTACCCATACTTTCCTAGAATAATGATCAGTGAAGCTGATGAAGTATCTCATGCCTCCTGCGGTAGGGACTTGTGATGGTCCCCAAAGGTCAGAATGCACATATTCTAAAGGGAACTTAGCAACATATGATAACACAGGAAACCTCAGTCCAAATTCCTCCCTTCTCTCCCTTGTTTTCAAAACCTCGGTCCAAATTCCTTTTTATCGGGGATGTCCTAAGCCAATCACCATATTCATGTCCCGTCGAAGCATCAACATCACAATCAATCACCACATGATTCAAGCACCCACACCCATAGCAGAAGTTCGGGAGTCGTTCATATTTGATATCCACCCAAATTCTCCGACCCTCCGTGCGTAGCAATGCACCTTTGAGTAGACATTTTCGGACGTCAACATCGACCCCCCCCCCCCCCCCCCCCCCCCCATTTGACTACCCTAACCATACTCCTTCACTCCAAATAGCTCTCCTATTGCTTCTACAGTTGATTTGTTAAACATATGTATTGGCAAATAATAAATCCTTATCCAAAAAAGAACCTTGTCAAAAATCATCTTCGATGGCTGCTCTGTGCCTGGTTCTTTCAGCGCAAATAAGGTTTTATCAAATGCCCATGGTTTGCCCCTCATTACCCTCTCCTTACCTAATACACTCGCAAACTGCAGTAGAAACAAATTTCTCCTAATCTTCCTGAACACGAAGCCATTTTTTCAGCCTCCAAGCGCCTTTCATTGTTGCTTGCAAGGCAAAAGCATTGAATGGCCTCGCTGTCAATAACGATCCTATCAACATCGTCTCGTTTTGCCTCAACTCTTTTTTCTCCCATGCCTCCCTCACAGTCACTTCTCTTTCCTCCTCCATAGTTAGAATCATGTTAGTTAGTCTCCCTTTCTGTTTGTCCATTGCAGCAAAACCTTAAAGAAACCGAAAAAAGCAAACCTGACACGGCGAATCCGAAGACCCCGCACGTCATTGACGGGAATACCTAAACTCCCACGGTCATGAACCGGGAAGAAGGGAGACGATCAAAGAGCGTCAGAGGACGGTCGTCGAGAATCGCCTCACGGATGCCCTAGGGTTTCTTCTACTTTCATCTAACATATTGGTAATTTGGCTAAAAACATATTTAAGCTAGCTAATAATAAGTGGCGTAGAAATCTCACCCCCATGAAATGCACGAGACTCCAAATTTTGGATTGGTCAAATCTCCACTAGTGACTGAACATTTATCACTTTCACTAATTTTATCATGTATTGTAATATTACGAACTTTGAAGTTAGGCAACTTAGGCTTGCTATTATTATTATTTTTTAATAAGGTAAGAATTCAGCCCCGATAATTAATGAATTCGGTATTGTGCCATAATCAATAATGAAATAACAAATCTTTACCTCTCTTTCTTCTTTCCCTTTTTTTAACTTATAGTTATCACACTCCCTCTGACCTCAATCTCTCTCCCTTTCATTCTCAATTGTCCGTGAAAACTCATAACGTTTGCCTATCCAACCTTATAGATCATGACAAATTGGTATATATCAGAACAACCTAAAAAAGAGGATACCTCATTTAAGTACACGGGAGGATTGTTAAAAAAATTCTATAGAGGCCAATATTAATTAATTAATCAATTACAAACTCGAGAAGCTCTCGTCAACTATATGATCTGACCATTAGTTTAAATATAATATATATATATATATATATATATATATATATATATATATATATAATGGTTGAGACCTTAAACTATTTTGAGTTATTTTTAAATTATTTTGAAGTTAATTTCTTTATTAATTAAAATATCACTTACGCTGAGCAGCCATCGTTAGGGGTGTGTAGAAAAACACGACACGAAAATGACACGAACCGAGAAAACGCGGCTGTAAACGGTTCGTGTTCGGGTCGGGCAAATCGCTTTGTCAGGTACCCGACACGAACCGTTTAATTTTTTTTAATTTTTTTTAAATTTTAGGTTGGGAAGTATAATACTAGTATAAATAGAATCTCATATGAATTAATAAACTCCGCTAGCCCAACTGGTTCCATGCAAGCGCATTTACTTAGATCTTGCAAAGAGGCCCGTCAAAATCAGCGTCCGACCCTCTCGAGTCTCAAAATCAGCAGATCTGAAAGATTTTTCGTTTCCGAAGCTTTCGCCTCTCAAGACCATGGTAAGTCCTCACAAAATCACAGTGAACCTAAGAAGAGTGAAATCATGTTGATCGAATACCCTAATCCGAGACTTGATAAGTCCATCAAGATCCGGGAGGTGTGGTCCTCCAATCTAGAATCGGAATTCGAGTTGATTGCTCAAGTTATCGACGAATTCCCCTTTGTTTCGATGGATACCGAGTTCCCCGGCGTCGTCTACAAGCCCAAGCCCACCGCTAGCTACGTCGCCGCCGACCGCCACCCTTCCGATCTGTACCATTTTTTGAAATCGAACGTCGACGCTTTGGAACTCATCCAGGTCGGCTTGACACCGATTCCGTCGGAAACCTCCCGGATCTAGGCTCCGGCGGCGATCGCTACATCTGGGTGTTCAATTTTAGGGATTTAGATGTGGCACGTGACCCCCACACAGACAACCAAATTAAAAAAAAAAAACGGTTCGTTTCGGTTACCCGGGTATCCGACACGGAACCGAATACCCTAACCGTGTCGGGTACCCCGGTTTAGATGGTTCGGGTACGGTTCGGAGAATTTGGACTTAACGGTTCCGGGTACCCGACACGATTAACCGGTTCGTGTCGAATACCCGGTTATGCACACCCCTAGCCATCGTACACAAATGCTGAGCAGCATCAACAATAGCACGATTAGGCATAAAATTAGACATCTCAAACTGAGTCAAAAGAGTTATCCATCAGATCGATACCCACAATATTCAACCCTCTATCCCGGAAATAAAGGCCCGCAAACTTTTCTATCCCATGCCACCTTTAAGCTAGGATAGGACTAACTTTTGCATGGTAATAATGTATCACGAGTTAGAACCTTACTAATTTTATTACATTATCACATCACATCTGCATACATAATAAACTTTAATTCCATATACTAATACAAGTAACGGAAGTAAGAGTCATACACATTACACATTTATATATATATATATATATATATATATATATATATATATATATATATTGGAAGTGGTTCCAGAGTGCACACCTCTTATAGTGTACTTTGTGCACGAATCTGGACCCTTAATCTAAAAGAATGGATGGCTATAATTAAAAAAGATTTTCTTTTTTGTTGCTATTTAAATTGTGGGTCCCGCCGGTCAAAAAAACACGCACCCTCTTCTTGCCTTGCGTGATGCTTACCCCCACCCCCAATTCTCTTTCTCTCGTTTTTTTTAAGCGGCTATTTTTTTTTTCTTGGTTCTATTAAGCAGCTATTTTTAACCCAATCACTCCCCCACCCCATTTTTCTTAGTTGCTTTAATTTAACACTTCATTTTTGTTTTTAAAAATCGTAAATTCAACCGAATAATATTTCACCGAATAATAATATTTTATCCTTTTTTTTATCTAGTTTTAGATGAAAATTTACCAATTTCACTGAATAATTTGTTATATACTACCGAATAATGTTTTTTTCCCGTCAATTTTAGATAAAAGAAACTCCAATTCCATAAACAATACTTACGATTTATACGAATAATGCTTGTTATTTCACCGAATAATGTTTTACATTTCACCGAATAATGTTTTACATTTCACCGAATAATTCTCGTGCGATGAAGGGTTTTATTATTATTTTGTCAAATCAAAGACTCCATTACTAACGAATAATAAATCATATTTCACCGAATAATTTACCAACTCATTACCACTTGTAACTGAAATTCGATACATAAATCTGAATAATTAACGAATAAAAAATCAAAATAATCATCTCAAAAATCATACACTAAATTCAACACATACGCCTGAATAACCCTCAACCCCGCACCCACAACAATGTCCTAATCTTAGACCCACCCAAACTTAAGTTTTGCCAATTCCTTAAAAGCCAAACCTATGACAGATTAATTGGCACTGTATTATGATAAAATCAAACAAATAACCTGCATAGGAATTCAAAAAAAGAATGCAACACAGATTAGGTTGTGAAATAAAAAATGGGAATCATTTGCAGAATTTTGATGAATCCATCTCAAAAATCCCTTTCAAAATCAGAAAGAGTAAATAACAAAACCTAGAAGCCAACAATCCCAACATTTCAATGTCAGAAAATGGCAAGTTTCTAACCAAAAGAAAAATCAAATCGGCGAAGATGAGGGGGAAACCAAAAATCCATCTTCCCCCACCCTACCCCGCACCATCGTCGCACTACTATCCCGATTTCGCCGATACATACCACAAACGCAATGCGAGGAGGTGCACTAGTCTCGTAAAGCCGGAGACCTTCGATAATCCATGGAGAGGGTCCGACCTTCGATCACCGTCGTCGTCGCAATGCGAGGAGGCGAACTCCGCCTCGCCTGCGCTTGCCTCCGCCTCGCATCACCATCGAATCGCCTCCGCCTTGCCACCGAATCGCCTCCACTGGTCTCACCGCCGGTCGCCGATGAAGAAGACAAATTGAAATCAGACGCTTTCTTCGGCTTCATAGGTCCAGTCCACCGATGGCGATGAAGAAGAAGAATACGAAGGGGATTAGGTTTTGAAGAATAATACGAAGGGGGATTAGGTTTTTATTTCCCCAAAATCACACGCGCTACACTCTCTCTCCTTTGGGTTGAAGATTGCTGGAGATTTTTTTTTCAAAAACAAACGGAACACGTGGCACTTTCTCCTCCCTCAATTCAATTTAGATCAACGCTCCTCAATTGTGCACAAAATACACCCTAAGGGGTGTGCACAAAGTACCCATTCTCTCTCTCTCTATATATATATATATATTCCACTAGTTCAGCACCCGCACTATGTGCGGTTTTTTTAATTTAAATAAATTTGATACTAAAACCTATTTATTCAATTAATTACTGAAAACAAAATATGAAAAGCTAATTTCTCAAATCTGAATTAATTTATACTCTCTTGACATCATATGAAACAACATATGAAAAGCTAATATATATTAGTGGAAACAACAAAATAACATATCTTGTAACCAATTAACAAGTTATTTCAAAAAGCTTGCCAAAAAAAATCGTAAACAAAGTCATAAATAACCTGCAATAATAACACCAAAAAGTAGGGAAAAGACGTCAATGTTTGTAAAATAATACGGAGTATTAACAATCTAAACTATATATAGGTCAAAATCTAACAATGTATCCATAACTATATATGCATAAAATCCAAAAATATATTTCATAAATATATCAATACCTTCAAGATAAGAAAATTTTATTTCTTTATCCGCAAAAGCGATAGATCTTCCGTAAAAAAATATGATTAAACTCTTCCAAAATTATATCCATATTGATGAATTTATTGATAAAGTTATTTAATTAATATGACCATGTAATATATTGATAAAGTTATTATCTTCTAAAAATATGTTCATATTGATGAATTTATTGATAAAGTTATTTAATTAATATGACCATGTAATGTATTGATAAAGTTATTATCTTCTAAAAAATATGTTCATAAATAGCGGAAATAGGTAAAATCTTATCTTATATAATAGTTTTTAAAATTAGTTAATATCTTTTAAAAATATATCCATATCTAATCAAATTGGGTCAAATTTTATCTTTATTTTTAAAAAAAAGACAAAAAAAAGACAAAATTTTATCTTTATATGCATATATAGATATATTGATTAAATAGAGTTACCTCACAAAAAAAAAGATTAAATAGACTTAAAATAAAAATTGATTAAATAGAGTTAGCATAAAATTTTATCTTATAAATATATTGAGTATTTAAAAATTTGTGATTGGTTTATACGACAACATTTAAGGAGAAGCCGTTCTGTGTCTCAAACGACTTCTCCATTATTATATATAATAATAGATAATAGATAAATAATTCCATATACTAATACAAGTAACTGAAGTAAGAGTCATACCCATTACACCTTTATATTACATTACTCGATAATTTTATTACAGTATCACACCTTCGTACATAATAAACTTTAATTGATTCCATAAACTTTTAAGTCCATTGTTCCGGCCATAAGCAATTAAGATTGCAATTTTTTCTAATTTTTATAGATTGAGTTTCTCTACAATTAGCACATTGTGTTTCTTGTAACACCAATATAATCCGAACTGTAAGAACCTATGTACAACTTCCCATTGTACTCTTGAACGTTGCTTACCGGCACAGTCATATTAGCCGTCGCGAAATTCAAAACCCTCAACACTTGTCCATCTTCACCAAGCAAAATCCCTAATGGAGTTGCTGCTTGTGTGCTTTCGATTGACACCGCCACCCAAAAGTTCCCATCCGCGTTCCTCTTTATGTTATCGGGTGCCCCCGGTGATATATAGAAGATTTCTGAGGTGTTCGCCTTAGGACCTTTGAGCCAATACCTCAGTATACGGAAGTTTAAGAACTCCGTCACGAGGATGAAGCTCCCGTCCTTACTAAGGGCAGCTCCCCCCGGCCCCGCGAGGTTACGAAGCAGTACCGTGACTTGTTTGGTTGTCGGATCATATTTCATAAACCTCCCCGACGTGTCGTGATTTAGAATCACTAGATCCAAATCTCTGTATTAGAAAAAAAAAAGTTGTAGTTATTATTACCAAAATTTTGAATAGAATGCCTTATAAATACACAATTTTATTCGTACATACTTTAACTGAAATCGAGTGCTAGCGTCGCTGAAGTATACAGCACCGGAATCCTGATCTACTTCCATAGCATCTAGGAGCCTAAATGGCACTCCCTCGGCCGAGGAGGCAAGTGTGGTGGTCACTCCGCCGTCTAGGCCAATAGACTGAAGGTTGTAGTAAGCATCCGCGATATAAAGTGTGGCGGTTTTGTTGTAAAACTCTATCCCTAACGGCCTTCCACATGATGTTTGTAAGTTATTTTCATCCCTTGAATCACATAGTTGTTGGGACCTGGGAATGATATATCAGATTAATAATATAATTGAGTGAATGATATATATGCAGAATTATTAGTTGCATAAATAAATATATAATGGCCCTATTAGGGCGGTCTAATGGCAAGGAGGGAGAGAGTTAATGTGAGGTCCTCGATTTGATCTCTGCATATATCCTTTCTGTTGTGTGAAAAAAAATAGAAAAGGGGAAAAATTTGTACATAAGAAGGCTCAAAAGCAAAAGCATAGTCCTAACCATTGGGCCAAGGAAATCCACATTGTAAGCTTTGTTATTTTATTTATAGAAAAATAGGGTGGGTTGCATCTTATACCAGTCCACCCCTAGTTTCGTGGCTAGTCTAGTTGATGGGTGTAAGCCGGTTTGTCTAATGTGTGACTCTTGTCGGCTGAGTCACGTGTCCGAGATTTACTAACAGTGGGTTATCCTTGATATCAAAAAAATACAGGGATAGAGAGAGGTCGATACATTCCGGCGTACACATGCATATCATCGTGCACGCATAAATTATTGGTACATCATAAAATTACATCATAAGGGCGGTGTAAATATGATTTTATTGCATTGTCTATATATATATAATAAGTTGAGATGCTATTTTCAATTCTCAATATAATATTATGGAAATTTTAAATTAGAGTGGGTACATGCTTGATTACCAATTTGCAGTAGTCAAGGCAAATCGGACGAAGCCGGTGGAATTGCCGGACCACTTGAGGATCCTACCATCGGTGACGCCGATGTAAGGGCCACCGCCGGAAGGATCAAAGGCGAGGGACTCCGGTCCAAACGCGTTGGAGGGGAGTGGGAGACGATCTAGCATCGGGACGGGTGTTGCCAAGCTGAGAAGATCGTTAGGTTCAGAGAGGACATGGTGAGTATTTAGAATATGGAGAAGTAGTAATAGAGAGAATGAGACTATGGTTTTGGTACTCATAGTCTTTTCTTACAGGAGAATTTTGTTAATGAATTGAATGCTTTGGCAAGTACTACTAGCTATTTATAGATCGATACCACATCATGTCATGTTTAGCCACTTATAACTTTAATCCGTACGTCTTTCTATCATATACCCTCCAAGAACCTAAATTAGAAAATATTCATTACCAAAACAACAAAAATTAAACAATAAGAATTCAATTTAAAATACGACGTACTAAAACATTTTAATTATGAAAATAGTTATCAAAACAAGAGTCTTATTTTAAAAAAATGATATTGCGATAAGGTGAGAATAACAGTAATAACCCACTTTTTAATTTATATTAATTAGCGATCGACACAGATACATCTGACTGGAAAAGGCAAACAATGCTATCCACACAACCATTGATCTCCCGGAAGATATGGGAGATCCCAACAACCTTGAACTACTGGAGGAAGAGGAGGATATCCGAGATAAGGATTTCGACCTACCATGGACATGCCCAACAACCTTTAAGGGCGTTGATCATTCAAGTTCGGTCATATCGGGTCGGGTCATATGTTCGGTAAATTGTAGCTAGATTCGGTCAGGTTCGGGTCGAGTTGGGTAAGTTTTCCGGTTGGGTGAGTCAAATAGATTTCGGATTGTGTTGGGTATAGTTCAGGTTGGGTTGAGTTATATTATGTTTCATTATATGTAATTCATGTTAATTGAGTGTTCAAAAATAAGAAAATTAAGATAGTTATAAAGATAAGTCGGGTCTTGGTCCGGTCAGGTCAAGGACGGGTCGGGTCAGCTTTGTTTATGTTCGTGTTCATTCGGGTATCGGGTCAAAATGGGTTGGACTCGAGTTCGGGTTCGGGTTGTGTACGACATGTCTGTTGGAAGGAAGAGGGGTCAGGTTGCGTCTATTGCTGCTGCCTTGGCCTTGTGGAGAGAGCCGGGAGGGATGCAAGCTCTAGTTCAAGATATACTCACTCCCTCTGCCTCTTATGACTCTGGTTTGGTAAAAAAGAAAAAAGATTTGTCTCAGTTTGAGTTGAACGTAGTTCAGTGGAAGCGCAAAATGGGAGATGGTCATTATGCTGCTGCTATTAGAGTCCTCACTTCCTCTGGGATTGCACCCTCCAATGATGACACGGCCGCAGAGCTTCTTGTTAAGCATCCTATTTCTCCCCCTCCAGCTATTCCATCTGATCCTCTCTTGGCGCCTGCTTTGTCGGTTAGTAAAGAGCTAGTCCTCAATCGGATCAGAAGCTTCCCCAAAGGTACTTCTTGTGGAAAAGATAGGCTTCGAGCGCAACATCTCGTTGAGATTCTAGGTGGGGTATGTGACGGCATTGCTAGTGATCTACTTGGAGCCATCACGGGCATTGTTAACCTTTTCCTGTCGGGTGCGTGTCCTCGAGTGCTTGCGGAATTTGTAGCAAGTGCCCCCTTGACGCCATTGCTAAAACCAGGTGGGGGTGTTCGCCCTATTGCAGTAGGTTCTATTTGGAGGAGGTTGGTTTCCAAATCGGCAACCTCTATCATCACCAAGGAGCTCAGCAGATATTTGGGCACACATCAGTTTGGTGTGGGTGTGTCGGGGGGTAGCGAAGCTATCCTCCATTCTGTTAACAGGCTTATGTTAGATAAGAGTATTGATAGTGACATGTCCTTGCTTCTCGTGGACTTTTCTAACGCCTTTAATCTCGTTGATAGAGGCGCTTTGATTCGGGAAGTTCGCATCCGTTGCCCCTCTATTGCTCCGTGGGTTGAATTCTGTTATGCCCAACCCGCTCGTCTGTATTGGCAGGATGTTCCTTTGCGCTCTTGTCAAGGTGTGCAGCAGGGTGATCCGTTAGGTCCCCTTTTGTTTGCTTTAGTGTTGCATCCGCTTGTCGCCAAAATTAATACCGCATGTGCTCTTGACATTAACGCCTGGTACTTAGATGATGGTACCCTATCAGGTGACACCAGGGAGGTTGCTAAGGCACTTGAGATTGTGCTTAGAGAGGGTCCGAAGTTGGGGTTATTCATTAATATTCAGAAGACTGAATTATTCTGGCCAACTGAAGATCCGAGGAGCTTTGAAGTTGGTCTGTTTCCTTCTGACATTTCTAGACCCAAATTGGGGGTGAAATTGTTAGGTGGCCCAGCCAGCAACAATGCTACATTCTGCAACAGCTTGATTATGAAGAGGGTTGACAAATCGATAGAGGCTCTTAAGGCTGTTAGGAGGCTAGAAGATCCCCAATGCGAATTGCTCCTTCTACGAAACTGTATCGGGGTCTCCAGATTGATGTTCGCTCTTCGAACGTGCCCCCCACATGTCCTCCCTGACGTTATAAGGTTCTTTGATGATGAGCTTCGAGCCTCCTTGGATCAGGCAATTACTGCAGGAGGCCCAGGGTTTGGTCAGTGGCAGTGGCGTCAAGCGACTCTTCCTTTAAAACTTGGTGGGTTTGGGGTGCTTTCGGCGAAGGATGTTAGTCATTTTGCTTTCATCGCATCTCGTCTCCAAACGGCTGATCTTCAAACATCCATTTTGAGTAATTTAGCGTCTTCACCTTCTGGAGGTCCAGACAGTTGCCTTAACAGTGCCCTCACCCAATCTATCTCGAGGTTTGTTGCCTGTGTTGGTTCGAATATTGATGACTTGTTTGTATCCCCCGCCCCCCAAAAAATTATGTCAGTATTGGCGGATCGATACTTCAAGTTCATTGATGACAACTTAGTGGCGACATTCAATCCGACTCCAAGGCAGTTGCATGTTTTGCAAGCGGCGAGAGGAGCCAGAGCGCATGATTTTTTGTCGACTACTCCCATTGAGGGTCTAGCTCAGACCATGCAGTCTCGCCAGTTTCGTTCTGTCCTCCAGTACCACCTTTCAATCCCTATGTTTGGTGGCTATCCGACCTGTCCTAGTTGTGAGCTTGACATGATGGACCCATTTGGAGATCATGCTCTACATTGCAGTCGAGGCATTGGGACGAAACACCGACACAACATGGTCCGAGATGTTTTGGCTGACATTTGTTACAAAGCGGGCATCGCAGTTCAGAAGGAAGCGCATACGGGTATGAGCAATGAGAATGGTGTTGAGTTGAGGCCAGGAGATTTGTTGGTTTATGGGTGGGACAAAGGTAGAGAGACTTGCGTGGATGTGGTTGGGGCTTCACCGTTCACTACTAGAGCCAATGATTCCTTTGTACCTGGCAAGGCAGTCTCTCAAGCCACTGAAAGAAAGGAGAAGAAATACGCGGATATTTGTGCTGCTAAGGGGTATTGTTTCATGGCATTTGCGTTCTCTACTTTTGGAGAACTGGGAGGTGATGCTATTGGTTTTCTGAAGCGGGTTCAATTGGTTACGAAGAGTCATAGGGCAGGGTCTGATAATGGTGATTTCATATTTCATAGAGTTGGTTTTACTATTCAAAAAGGGGTTGGAGCTCAATTTGTTACGAGACTTCCAACTAACTTTATGTAAATCTTTTTTCATCATAATAAAGTCCTTATTATAATAATAATAATAATAATAATAATAATAATAATAATAATAATAATAATAATAATAATAATAATAATAATAATAATAATAAGATCGAGGTTTTTTGGCCTACAGAAGACCCCAGGAATCGGCTTTCTGGGTTCCCCCCCCCCCCCCCCACTCTACTGCTCGACCTTCTCGTGGTGTCTATTTGGGCGGGCCTGTCAGCCCGTGCCCTGTTTTCAGCAGCGAACTTGTGACAAAGATAGTGACTAGGACCATCACGCTTATGGATTCTTTCGCGAGGATTGATGACCCATAGTGCGAGTTGCTTCTGCTTTGGGCTTGTACGGGTATTTCTAAACTTTACTTTGCATTGTGTACTTGTTCCTCACGTGTCTTTGGGTCGGCCCAACTTTCTTTTGATGTGGCACTCCGTTCTAGCTTGGAGCGTATTATCACTGTGTCTAGGCCTGGGTTTGGAGATTGACAGTGGCGGCTTGTCACCTTCCCTTTTCAGTTTGGTGGGCTAGGAGTGTATGTTGCTAGAGATGTCATACATTATGCTTTTTTGGCGTCTCGTTTGCAGTCTGCTGATTTGCAGGCTAAGCTCTTACATCCTTCTGGTATCATTGCTACTGGCCCTACTTTTAATGATGTTTGTCGTGCTTTTAATGAGACCATGAGTTCTGATCTTCTATGTGATCCTAGTGAAATCGCTGCCCCCATACTCATGAAGAAATTGGCAGATATATATTTCGCGAAGGTTGCTGCTACATCGGAATCTGTTTTCTCTTTGACTCCGCGACAAGTGGCATTGTGGAAGTCTCGGCAGGGTGCTCACTCCTCCGATTGGTTGCGTGCAGTTCCTATTTCTGGGTTAGGGTAGACTATGAATGGAAGAACCTATCGTAGTGTGCTTAGCTATCGACTGGGTGTTCCGTTGCTCACGGTGTCTAATTAAGCCTTATCTGGCTTGCTCTCGAGTCTTTGATGGTGATGTCTATGGAGATCATGCGGTGTCCTGGGCTGGTACCGTGGGCATTAAACATCGACATAACCTCGTGCGCGACACCTTACTCGATATCTGTTACAGGGCTGGGATTTCTGTCAGTAAGGAGGTTGATATTGGTTTGCTTGATAGACAGGATAAGCCCCTTCGTCCGGCCGATTTGCTTCTTTATTCTTGGGACAGGGGGCGAGATGTGTGTGTTGATCTAACGGGATCCTCCCCCTTGACTCAGTCTGGGGTGTCTGACTTTGTGCCTGGTCGTGTTGTTGTTGACGTTGCTCAGCGTAAGTGTGTCAAGTATCGTGATTTGTGTCTGGCGGCTGGCTATGGTTTCCTTTCATTCTTCTTCTCTTCTTTAGGGGAGCTAGATGCGGATGTTGTTGCTTTGTTGAAGCGGATTTAGAAATTCTCGATATCTCGGGATGTCGAGGCTCGTGCAGCCGCTTATATTTTCACTAGACTCAACTTTATTATCGCTAAGGGAGTGGGGGTCCAGATAGTATCTCGGCTACCCACTAATTTCTTGTAAATAATAATTTGTTAATATAAGCGAGTTTATAATAATAATAATAATAATAATAATAAAAATAATAAAAATAATAAAAATAATAATAATAATAATAATAATAATAATAATAATAATAATAATAATAATAATAATAATAATTATCCCCCGCCCCTAAAAAGTTTATGTCAGTATTGGCGGATCGATACTTCAAGATCATTGATGACACCTTAGTGTCCACACACAATCCGACGCCAAGGCAGTTACAAATTCTGCAAGTGGGGAGAGGGGAAAGAGCACATGATTTTTTGTTGGCTACTCCCATTGAGGGCTTTGCTCAAACCATGCCATCCAGACAGTTTCGTTCTGTTCTCCAATACCATCTCTCGATCCCTATGTTTAGTGGCTATCCGACTTGTCCCAGTTGTGAGCTTGACAGGATGGACCCATTTGGAGATCATGCTCTATATTGTAGTCGAGGAATTAGGGCCAAGCACCGACACAACATTGTCCGAGATGTTTTTGATAGATTACATAGGTCTTAATATTGTATAGTGGGCTAAAAGCCCATTAAGGCCCAATACCTTTGTAACCTATATATATGTTATATCAATGAATGGAAACCCTCAAGGAGGACTTTACATCAATTCTATCATTCTACATGGTATTACAGCCTTTTCTTCCTAACGGAACCATAAATTGATCCTCCCGTCTCACCGGTCTTCTTCATCCTCCGACACGTCGTCGCCGTCATCCTCTTCCTCAGATCCGGCCCCGTCAGATCTCGCCCCTTCGCCGCTGCCTTCTGTCCATTCTCTTCTTCTTCCCGTCACGCCGCCCTCCGCCACCGAGCCCTCGCTTCGCCGCCACCGAGCCCAGTCCGAGCACCACTGGCCTCCCTCCGAGCCCAAGAAGGATAGCCCTGTGCTGTGTTCTCCGAGAACTCCCGGCCCCCGCAAGTGCTTCCAAAGCAAAAGCGGAGAGTTTTAATATATTTTGAAGGAATTACAAAAACAGCCCTTTTCTTCTCCTATTTTCGTTTCTGGCCCTAACTTAATTATTTATTAAGTTAGGTGGCAAAAAAAAAAAATTATGCACCGATACTCTGGATATCCTAACCCTCGACATGCCGGTCCTCAGGCCTCTTTGACATCGCCTGACCCAGGCTATGTTCCGCCAGCTCTGCATCACGCCTTCTCCTCTACGCAACCGACATCTTCAGACTCTTCTTGGTACATGGACACTGGTGCCACCTCCCACATGACGAACTCCTCAGGTAACTTCTCATCTATTTCTTTTAAGGGCCCTGCCCACTCTATTATCGTCGGAAATGGTGGTCGTCTTGCCACTTCGGGAATTGGCCACGCCAAATTACAGACCCCAACCCACCCACTACACCTCAACAATGTCCTTATTGCCCCAAAGATTGTCAAAAACCTTATCTCTGTCCGTCGGTTCACTACTGACAACAACGTTTCCCTTACGTTTGATCCCTATGGTTTCTCTGTGAACGATCTTACTACGGGGGTTACTCGCATGAGATGTAACAGCATCGGGGAGCTCTACCCTGTCACACCACCTCCTGCGTCCAGTCAGTCGTGTCCGGTCGCCCTCTCGGCATCATCGTCCAGCCTCTGGCATGCACGCCTGGGCCATCCCAGCGCTGCCGTTCTAGATGTCCTCCGTTCCCAGAACCTTGTCACCTGTACTAAAGACCCACGCTCTGGTTTATGCTCTTCCTGCCAACTAGGCAAACATGCCAGACTGCCGTTCCAACGGTCTTTGACCTCTACCCTTGCTCCCTTTGATATCATTCACAGCGACATTTAGACCTCTCTCGTGCCTAGCAAGGAGGGTCACAAGTACTACCTTTTGTTTCTTGATGATTACACTCATTACTTATGGGTCTTCCCGTTGCATTTCAAGTCCTAAGTGTTTCCTATCTTTTCCAGATTCCATACCTACATCAAAACACAGTTTCACATGTCTATCAAATGTTTCCAGTGTGACAATGGCCGTGAATTTGACAACAAAGACTTTCACTCCTTTGCCGCAAATGGGATCTCCTATCGCTTGTCTTGCCCCTATACTTCTCAGCAGAATGGCAAGGCAGAAAGAATCATCAGAACCATTACCAACATGATGCGCTCTCTCCTCTTTCACGCATCTATTCCCCTTCCCTAATGGCCTCACGCCTTATCCACCACATGTTATCTCCTAAACATTCTCCCTTCCACTACCCTACACCATCGCTCGCCAGCTCAGACACTTTATTACGCCGAGCCTAGGTATGATCACCTTCGCACCTTCGGGTGCTTGTGTTTCCCAAACCAGTCCTCCACAGCCCCGCACAAGCTTCACCCGCGCTCCACTCCATGTGTCTTCCTAGGCTATCCGCCTGATCATCGAGGTTACATTTGCCTTGATATCAAGACCCACAAGATCATTCTCTCACGTCATGTCACCTTTGATGAGTCGCGATTTCCCTTTGCGTCTCCCACACCCCCTGTGTCTCCGTCAGAGTCTGAGTCACCATTCCCTCACTTCCTTTTTCCCCAGAGCTCTCCCGGTGCTCCTGCTTCTCCCCCAACACCACCGCCACCACCACCCCCCACCACCAGACCACACACCCGCAGCGTCTTCGGTGTCTTCCGACCCCGTCAGATCGTCTCCATGACCACCGCCCATCACCCCGCTATCCACCTCCCATCACCTCGCCAAACAACCTCGCCTCACCTACGTGCGGCGGCCGCCGCATGTCATGCGGCGCCCGCCGCAACCCCAAATGCTGCGCCCACCGCCCATAAACCCTCCCTGGCGGCGCCCGCCGCAACCCTCGCCGCATTTGATCCGCCTGCCGCCTCTTCCCCTTGCTTAGCCCCTCTTACCCCCGTCCTTCCCGACTCCCATTCACCCTCTGCCTCCACCCAGACCTCCCTCTCCCCAGTTCCCACCTCCCACAAAACAGCCCTCCTCGACCCGAATTGGCAGGCGGCTATGCTCGACGAATACAGGGCCCTTACGAAGAATGGTACTTGGGTCCTTGTTCCTCGCCCTCCTGAGGCGAACGTCATTCGATGTATGTGGCTTTTTCGTCACAAGTTCCGCTCTGATGGGACGTTGGAGCGCTACAAGGCCCGTCTTGTGGTGAACGGTAGATCTCAGCAGGCAGGTATTGATTGTGATGAGACCTTCAGCCCTGTGGTCAAGCCTGCCACTATCCGAGTGGTCCTGAGTCTGGCTCTGTCGCGCAACTGGGCCATCCATCAGTTAGATGTCAAGAACGCCTTTCTGCATGGTCATCTGAACGAGACAGTTTACATGTTTCAGCCGCCGGGGTTTACTGATGCTGAGCGTCCAAAGCATGTCTGTCTCCTCAAGCGCTCTCTATATGGTCTCAAACAGGCTCCGCGGGCGTGGTTCCAGCGTTTTGCCTCTCATCTGCTCCGTTTGGGTTTCACTGGCAGCCGTTCGGATACGTCTCTGTTTATCTATCGCAGAGGCTCAGACTTGGCATTCCTGCTGCTATATGTCGACGACATCATTCTCACCGCCTCTTCTGATGCTCTTCAGACGTCGATAATCTCGCAGTTGAGCGTGGAATTCGCCATGTCTGATCTGGGTCAACTGTCTTACTTCTTGGGAGTTGCTGTTCAGCGGCATGCGTCTGGTCTGTTTCTCTCACAAAGTAAGTATGTTGCAGAGATTGTTGCTCGGGCTAAGATGGTCAACTGTAATCCCGTCGCGACCCTAGTCGATACATCCAACAAGCTCAGTGCTCATTCTGGTCCTTTGGTTGATGATCCCACACTGTACAGGAGCCTCGCTGGTGCTCTTCAGTATCTCACTTTCACCAGGCCTGATATCAGTTACGCCGTTCAGCAGATCTGCTTGTTCATGCATGCCCCTAGGGAACCTCACTTTCAGGCTTTGAAGCGAATCATTCGGTACATCAGCGGCACCCTCGAGCTCGGCACCACCATCACTCCTTCCTCTAAGCTTGATCTTGTGGCTTACACTGATGCGGATTGGGGTGGTTGTCCAGACACACGTCGCTCCACGTCTGGTTACTGTGTCTTCCTCAATGACACTCTTGTGTCTTGGTCAGCCAAGCGTCAGTCCGTCGTGTCTCGCTCCTGCGCTGAAGCCGAATACAGGGGTGTTGCCAACGTTGTCTCCGAGTGCTCTTGGCTCCGCAATCTCCTGCTTGAGCTACGATGCCCCTTGCAGAAGGTCACTCTGGTCTACACTGACAACGTCTCCGCCGTCTACCTGGCTAGCAATCCAGTCCAGCATCAACGCACGAAGCACATTGAGCTTGATCTCCACTTCGTCAGGGACAAGGTTGCCATTGGACATGTCCGCGTTCTACATGTCCCGTCCTCTTATCAGTACGCTGATATATTCACCAAGGGTTTACCTAGACAGTTGTTCATTGATTTTCGTTCCAGTCTCACTGTACGGACCCCTCCCGTTTCGACTGCGGGGGTTTGATAGATTACATAGGTCTTAATATTGTATAGTGGGCTAAAAGCCCATTAAGGCCCAATACCTTTGTAACCTATATATATGTTATATCAATGAATGGAAACCCTCAAGGAGGACTTTACATCAATTCTAGCATTCTACAGTTTTGACAGACATATGCTATAAAGCGGGCATTGCAGTTCAAAAGGAAGCGCATACAAGTATGAGCAGCGACGATGGTGTTGAGTTGAGGCCGGGTGATCTATTGCTTTATGGGTGGGATAGGGGTAGAGACACTTGTGTTGACGTAGTTGGGGCTTCGCCGTTCACAACTAGAGCCAATGACTCCTTTTTACCTGCAGGCAAGGCAGTCTCTCACGCCACGGAAAGGAAGGAGAAGAAGTACGCAGATATTTGTGCTGCTAAGGGGTACGAGATTTGAAGCGGGTTCAGTTGGTTAAGAAAAGTCATGGTACGGGATTTGTTAACGGCGATTTTGTTTTTCATAGAGTTGGTTTCACTATTCAAAAAGACGTTGGAGCTCAATTTGTTACGAGGCTTCCAACCAACTTTATGTAAACCATCTTTATTATAATAATAATAATAAAAAAAAAAATTAATTCCATATACTAATACGAGTAACTGAAGTAAGAACCATACCCATATCGTTACATTATTACACCTTTATATTACATCACTCATTTTATTACATTATCACACCTTCATATATATAAACTTTAGTCCAATGTTCCATAAGATTGCAATTTATTCTAATTTTTTATAGATTTTGTCTACAATAATTAGCCCGTTGTGTTTCTTGTAACGCCAATATAATCCGAACTCAATGAACCTATGTACAACTTCCCATTGTACTCTTGAACGTTGCTTACCGACGCAGTCATATTAGCCGTCGCGAAATTCAAAACCCTCAACACTTGCCCATCTTGGTCAAGCAAAATCCCTAACGGAATTGCTACTTGTATGGTTCCGATTGACACCGCCACCCAAAAGTTCCCATCCGCGTTCCTCTTTATGTTATCGGGTGCCCCCGGTGATATATAGAAGATTTCTGAGGTGTTCGCCTTAGGGCCTTTAAGCCAATACCTTAGTATACGAAAGTTTAAGAACTCCGACACGAGGATGAAGCTCCCGTCCTTACTAAGGGCAGCACCCGCTGGCCCTCCGAGGTTACGAAGTAGTACAGTGACTTGTTTGGTTGTCGGATCATATTTCATAAACCTCCCCGACGTGTCGTGAGTTAGAAGCACTAGATTCAAATCTCTGTACTCAAATAAAAAAAAAAAAATTGTTATTACCAAAATTTGGAATAAAATGCCTTACAAATACACAATTTCATACATACTTTAACTGAAATCGAGTGCTAGCGTCGCTAAAGTATACAACACCGGAATCCTGATCTACTTCCATAGCATCTAAGAACGTGAATGGCACTCCTTCGGCCGAGGAAGCGAGTGTGGTGGTCACTCCGCCGTCTAGGCCAATAGACTGAAGGTTGTAGTAAGCATCCGCGATATAAAGTGTGGCGGTTTTGTTGTAAAATTCTATCCCTAAGGGCCTTCCACATGATGTTTGTAAGTTGTTTTCATCCCTTGAATCACATAGTTGTTGGGACCTGAGAATGATTTATGAGATTAAGAATTGAGAATGAATGTTAAAATGCATAAATAAATATATAATAGGCCCAGTGGTAAGGAAATAAATTAAAATTAAAATTAAAAAAATATTTGTTTTTGTGAGAAGAGACATAATCAAGGACAAAAGATTCAAAGTCGAAACCGTGTATATATGCAGAAATTATTCGTATAATTTCTCATCATTATTCATCTATAATTATATAATCATTAGTCTGTACAAATAGCGTAAAAATGTAAATTTTATTATAACCAATGATACCACTGAATAATTTCATTCCAGCGAATTATCTCTCAACACCAACAAATAATCAGAAGTTAATTTTACTCTCATTCGTTGATCTTCTTAATTCAGTGGCTCAAATTTGTTAACATGAATCATTACGCGCGAATAGGATAAAATGGAAGAACTACGGTCACTATCGAAAAAAAGATCTATCATATCTACACAATAAGAGTTGTGTACATGTGTATAAAAAATAAGTTGAGATGCCCATTCTCAATTCTATTATGGAAAAGCTAAAAGCGGGTAAGGGCTTACCAATTTGCAGTAGTCAAAGCAAATTGGACGAAGCCGGTGGAATTGCCGGACCACTTGAGGATCCTACCGTTGGTGATGCCGGTGTAAGGACCACTACCGGAAGGATCAAAGGCGATGGAATCGGGGCCAAACGCTTTGGAGGGGAGTGGAAGACGATCTAGGACGGTGACGGATGTTGCCAAGCTGGGAAGATCGTTAGGTGCAGAGAGGACATGGTGAGCATTTGGGATATGGAGAAGTAGTAATAGAGAGAATGAGAGTATCGTTTTGGTACTCATGTCTTTGCTCGCAGGAGAATTTTGTTAATGAATTGAATGCTTTGGCAAGTACTAGCTATTTATAGATACCACATCATGTGTTTCGAAATTTAGGGCTCGTTCGGTATAAGCATACAAAGAAACAGAATGAAAATCATGTTTTTTTATAGGAAAATATATCTAGATAAAAGAAAACTGTTAAAAAATTTTTTATGAAAAATAAAATAGGAGGGATAATGATTAGAGAAGTATAAGGGATATGATTCTCCCTTATTTATATGAATGGTTAAAATAAGGAGGAATAAAATTAATTTTGTAAGAAAAGTACGTTATTGGGATGATAGAGTAATTATTAAATTTTTTTAACAATTTCTTTTAAGTTGTAAATAGATTACATTCATTTCTTTTTCCTTTACTTTTCAAAAATTTAAACCTAACAAGTCATAGTATCTTTAATCCCTCTGTTTATCCTATCCTCTACAAGAAACTAAATTAGAAAAGATTCATTATAAAAAAAACTAAGAATTTAATTTAAAATATGACTAAAGTATTTTAATTATGAAAAGATTTTTCAAAACAAGTCTTTAAAATAATTAAATTTATTTATAACCTTACACGACAAGGTGAGAATGTCAATACTGTATTTTCACGACAACTCCATTGTTCGGGAGACGCTTACTTGGAGTTTTGTCTTCACGTCACCAGGGGGTTGTGCCCTGTTATACTTGCTTTTCAGTGGTGCTACTCTGCTAGTGTTTGACTCGTCCTTCACTAACGTCTTCGGCTGAAGTGGTGGCCTCTGGCTCCACATAGTTTTATTGATGAGTTCTCTTTCATCTGTTTTCAATCGATTAGTATTTTTGTTGTCTTTGTTTTGTAACGATATTTTTGTCTGTCAGTTTACCGACTTCTAAAGAATCATCAGACATGTCTGATCTCGCATTATTTCCTTATCATACACTTAATGCTTATAATAGCACAAATGAATTGATTTAGAGCCAAAGTCTCATTTAAGACTTGTAGTTCGTAGCCCGTATATATAGGCTAGAATAGGCTTAGCGCCATCATCAACCTATATATTTGGTTATATTCAATACTCCGTATGTCACAAGTAACTACGTATTTCATATGAAATAGTAAGTTGAATTTTAACCTGTAATCCCCTTTTTTTTTTAGGACCAACCAAAATATCTCCATTAAAAAACAAATATTTTCTTATTAACTTCGAATCAACGAATATACCAAACACATATTGTACCCACATTAAAACTCGAGACCCCTCGACCCTTCTTATTAAGGCCCATAAATTAATCAAACAAAAATCAAAAGATGCTTGATAAAAGTGATAACATTAGGATCCGACCCGCCAAATCAATTGAAGGCATCACACTTGATTCGGATGTTACCATTTGGGCCGGTCTTGACACCGACCCGGCCCAACTTGGTCATGGCCAGGGTGAAGGCCCGGATGAAATCCTGGGAGTTTCGGGCCCAGTCCAACACAATGGGCCTGGAGCGCTTGTCGTCGAACAGGTCCTGGTCCGACGTGAAGAGGCCCTTCTTGTTCACAAGGTTCTTGTAGTAGGCGTTGTCGAAGGTGTTAGGGGTGGTGGGGTCCATGTTGATGGCTATCCTGGGGTCCACCACTCTCGGGCACATCTGCTTCAACTGGTTCGCGTACTGTGGGCTAAGCGTGGGGTCCACCTTGTTGTTTGACGGGAAGCTGTACAGCCTATTCGAGAACTTCCCGCAGTGGGAGAATCCTAATGTGTGAGCACCTACAATTTTAAAAATAAATTAAACCCCAATTAAAATTGCTATTTCGGATATTTTTGTAATTATTTTATAAAATTATCAATGATAAAGTTGAACTAGAAAGTAAAAAAAATATAAATAATAGTAAGAAGAAGAATAATATAATAGTATACTGAAAATTGCAACTAGTAAGATGGTGAGACACAAGGAAACATATCTCTCTTATCACTAGAACAAGAGGTAAATTATCGATCACATGTCCAAACGTATCACACGCTAATTAATCAAAACGAGCATATAAAATCAATAAGGTTTTGTTCAAAAAAAAATCAATAAAGTTTTATTCTAAAATCAATTGATATTAGAAAGAGTAACTCATTGACTTATATACCAGCATTGAAATCCTTAATTATATTACCACAAACTCTACTGATACATGTTTTTTTTAACTACTCCCGGTCTAGTAGTATATATATCATTAATTAATTTAGGATAAAACTTTGCTTGGATGCAATAATTTGTTTTGGAGAAATTGCGTCTATTATTGCTCATTTATTTAATAATGTGATATATATACCTATAGCAGACATATTTTATTTAATAATAATATGTGTGTATATGGATACATGAAATATATATTTAAAAAATGTCACTATTAATAATCTACATGAGCATATATTGTCCTTACTTGTTCGATCAGAATATTGAAAAATCACATACATGCATTTAGAAAAAAAAAGGGTAAAATATTCCAGTGAGATACGTACACCGACTAGCTACCAAAGTGTGTTATTTCTTTTATCTAGCTAGTTGTATGCCGCAATTATAGTGCTACATTGTCTGTACTCTTTTGAGATGGAAATAGATCGAAAGTACGTGTCTCATATCAAGTAATTATAATTAGCTTGAGACTAAAAAAATAAAGTAATTATATGATTTAATATGTGAGTAAGGGTGTGTTTAAGCTAATAAGGTAGCTGCAACTGTTGAATTATTTGTGTTATATATGGGTTAATAAGCTACTATAGTACCTTAGCTGTTAGCGTAACTGATGAAAACTTGAGAAATTAAAAGCTACGAAATTTTTTAAAAGTTAATTAAACTAAAATCTTATATTTATTTCATTTAAGATAATATAATATCAAAACTATAAGCTCTAAAAAGCTACTTATTTTTTTCAAACGGAGCCCTAAGTAAGTTAAGTGGTTTATATAATAGACTTGTCCGGCTTGTGAAACTCATTTAATCTCTTCGCATCTCGCCAACCTATTTCGTGTTATGTCACTAGACGATCGCCCAGCAGAATGAAATTGGGAGGCAGCAAATTAAATGAATAATGTGTAGATATTGGATGGAAATGCATACCGGAGAGAGCAACCATGTCAGACATGTTAAGGCCGACCTTAGCAAACATGGAAGTGAGTTGATCCAGTTTGAACGTCGGCTGTGGAAGGTGGCCGTTGACGCTGGCCGCCGTCGACACCAGCCCGTCCCTTCTTCCTAGCTCCACCGGGTAAAACGGTCCTCCTGCCTATTATATATTATATTCATTCAATTCAATTCAATTTAGGTTATTCAACAATATTAATAATTCATTGAAGAGTTGAATTAATTAAATTAATATATACTGACCAGGTTGACCACATCTCGAGTAGCAATGGCCAAGATATCAGCGCAAGAAACCTTGTTCTTGCACCCCGGGGTTGCGTCCACCGCCGCCTTGGCCTTTATCACCGTGTCGAATCCGTCCCCCGCCAGCGACAAGTTATCCGGGTGATCCTTCTCTGCCGTGTTGCTCCCCGTCGATTGAATTATCACCGATGCATCACACCCCTATACGTACGTACATCCATCAACTACCAATTAACATAGGATTCTCAATTAAATATATAAATAAATAAATATTTATTTATTTATTTATAGGGGCGGCTGGCATAAATACATTGACCATGCAATCGTGGAAGAAGAGGCGGAGGGTGGCGGGGATGGTGACGAAGGTCTGCTGGATCTTCTGCTTAACAACGTTTCGGACGATGCTTTCGACGTTGGGGCAGGTGGTGCTGTAGAACTTCTGACGGAGCTGAGCCTGGGAGAGCTGCGGAGCCACCATTAGAGCCGCCAGGGCGGCCACCAGCACTACATGAATCCGACCCATTCTAATTTAACTTTTTACCGGTAAGCTGAAATATATTGCAAATGTATGTGTTTTGTGGGGCTGCAGGTTGGTGGGATTTATCTGTGTGTATATATATTGGAGTTTGGCTAGGCGAAGATGGATGAGGGATATATATATATATATATATATATATATATATATATATATATATAATAGGTATATTGTGCACATCCCTTAGGGTGTACTTTGTGCACAGATCTGGTGTACTTTGTGCACAGATCTGGACTATTGAATTAATTGAAATGAAGGGTGGAGATGTAGTTTCAATTAAATAATTTTTTATTAAAAAAATATGGGTCCCATGAGTGAATCAAACAAACTCTCGGCCCTTACGTGCGTGAGATTCACTGCGTACTTTCTTCACAATAAGGGGGCTAAGATCTTATTGTAGAATAGACGCCACTTTCATGGTGGTTAGCTCCCTCTTCCATCTAATTCTCATCACCCTTCATTTCAATTATTTAATTTCAAATACGTAATTGTTTTTTTTTTTCCAAGTGACATTAGGGATGAAGGTGATGGTGGAGTCTCTTTCATGGAGATGAAGTGGAAGAAGGTCCACCGCTCATCATCTTCAAAATCGACGACAAATCCCGCCGAGTCACCGTGAACAATGTCCGATCCGCGGCGAGTTGGTGGTTTTTGCAAGTGGACCCCACACCATTTAAAATAAAAATCACAAAAAATCACTTTTAATCCTGTCCATTCATTCCATTTATATCAATGGTTCATAATCGTGCACAAGGTACACCATAAGAGGTGTGCACAAGAGAACCACACCCTATATATATATATATAGGTTGGCTCCAATGTGAGCAACCCTTACCATGTATAATGTGAGCACATCCCTACCATCTATTAAGAGAAAATGGATGATCAAGATTTATTCAATTTTATAATAAACCAAAAAAAAAAGTAAGATATATTGAACGTGGGTTGAAATGATGCGCGTGTAATCCAATTGAGGATTAAAAAAAATCAGATTTCACTTTTCTTTCCAATTTCAATGCGCTTGATTTGAGGGAAGAATGGAAGATCTTCCAATCTTCCAATCTTCTGCAAGTAACTCCATTCTTGATGGTTCATAGTTATTGAACCTTGTAATTCCCACTTTTCTCCACTTTTTTTTTTTTTGGTTAGATTCAAATTTCTATGAAACCCTAATTTGTAGAATCCGGCAATAGGTATTCAAACTACAGTGGATTTGGAAGAGAAGAAATAAAACAGCGATAATTGTGGGAGATTACAAAAGCCATGGATAAATTTAACAAATTTTCATTTTTTTTTCTTTTGTAATCAGGTTGGATCTTGAATAGTGCAGTTAAAGAATGCGATTTTGTCCTTCGGTTGAAATTGCCAATTGCTAATATATTTGTAAGGATTACACGTTTGATTGCAAAGTTTATTCATAAGGATTGCAAGATATTTATAAGGATGACAAGTTTCCTGGCAAGAATTGTAATTTTATGCGTAAGGATATATTGCAAGTTTATTCGTAAGGATTTGCATGTTTATTCATAAGTATTGCTAGTTTATTCGTAAGGAATGCAAGTTTATTTGTAAGAACCTTAATCCTAAATATTCGTATCATATAGTAAGGATTGCTAGCTAGTTTATTCGTAAGGATTGCAAGTTTATTAATAAGTATTGCTAATTTATTTGTAAGGAATGCAAGTTTATTTGTAAGAACCTTAATCCTAAATATTCGTATCATATAGTAAGGATTGCTAGTTTATTCGTAAGGATTGCAAGTTTATGCGTAAGGAATGGCTAGTTTATTCATAAGAATTTACAAGTTTATTCATAAGTATTGTTACTTTATTCGTTAATTAGGAATATTAGTTTAGTATATTTGTAAATATTGCTAGTTTATTCGCAACTAATGAGCGTTTAATCTATGGAACAATGTGTTACAAGGAAAAATATGGATTGATATCTAGTTTAATCGTATGAGATTCAATATGAAAAATGAATAACAATATATTGCATACATTAAATATTAATATCTTTTTACATATAATTGCGTCATGGGACTATGCATATAAATTGACAGTAATTTACATCTTCGTAATATCAGATCACAATATTATTATATAAATATGAAATGTTAATATCTTCAATATCTGTGAGTGATAATTGCGTAAAAAAAACTACGAGATTCCAACTATTTTCCCTTAATTCTACCATAATTTATTTATTTTTTTAAAAACAATACTCCGTATTTATCATTAACCATCCTTCAATACACAATACTCCATAAATAAAAGATTTGCTATTTTAGAGAGTGACTGTCACACGCATGTTTTGAGGGTGAGTAACAATAATAGTGGGTCCGACCGTTTTTTAAAATTCATTTCCTTTTATTTACAAATCAATCCCAACCATTAATTCCCAATCATCCGATGGCTATAAATTGCTCACATGATACATGGTAAGCCTTGCTCACATAGGATCTATACTCTCTATATATATATATATATATTTGGTTCATTCCAAATCTTTTTCCATTTTTTCAAACTTTATGGGAACTGTTGGGGTTGTGGATAGAGTCCCATGTTGAAAAATAAGGTGAAAATCAAACCAAAATATAAAGAAAGGGATCGAGCCCCAACACAATGACTTAAGCTTTTGTGTAGAGTAGTGGATCCCAACCTTATAACTAAAAACAAAATTAAAAAAATCCGATACGACTCCCGTTTTCAAACGACCCAACCAAAGATTCTCTGAATCTCATCAGGAACCGCAGTTCCTCCTTCCTTCCTTTTTGTTTTATAATTAATTAGCTTATAACTATGCTTCCTATATATATTTCCAATAATAACTATGGAATATGTAAAAATTTTATTATATTCAATCCATTTAAATTTTATTTTCTGATTCGGCGGCTATCTACTTTCCCACATCTCTTGGACCGGTACGCTCAACATTCACATAATACGGAGGAATATAATTACTATGTATTACTACTGTATAATATACTCCGTAATACTCTATACAATTATAAAACAAAAAGGAAAAAAAGAGGGTAACAGGGCCCAAAAAAAAAAAGGCAGCTTTGCTGGGACGATTATTAGTATCAAATTTGGGTAAATATGTACAGATGATAAAAATGTGACCACCCAATATAAATTAAAGGTACTTGCTAACTACTCACTATGTTTGTCTTTGGAATCTTTTTAAATAATTTATTGGTCCTACGAGTTTAATTAGTGGTTTTTCGAGGTGGCAGTTTCAGTCTTATTGGAGTTATTATTGGTATATAACTCACATGAAATAACACAAAGATGTGGGAGAGATCTAGCCACTTAGATTTAATAATAACTGCATCAGTAATTAAATTAATGTGTTATACCTCACAATGATTTTAAATACGTATATATTATGATTTCTTGATTCGTCTTTGGAGATTCGACCCCTGGCGGCCATATCTCGATTTTCCAACCTATCTGCAATTAATTGCTAATTTTATCTTCCCAGCTATAGGTAGGTACATTGAGTTATAAAATATATTCCAATTCTCTTAAGAGAAAATTGCATTAAATATACTAAAAACTTTAGTCCTTGCAAAAATAGCACTCTCCCAATCCAATTTACAAAAATGACAAAAGATCCATTTAATAATTGGTCTCTCCAACCCACAATTAAAGTTTAGGCTAATTGTAATGATTATAATTAAAAAGTACCCCCTTTCAACTTCAGTTGGATTTCAAAAGCCTTTCGTTGGAGAGGGAGAAGGAGACCGCTATTGACAAAGCTTCGATGGAGGAGAAGGTGGGCGCCACACACAAAGGGAAACCGGTTGAGCCGCCGGAACCGAGAGAGAGGTGGAGGAACCCACCACTGAAGGGAGGGACAAACCACCATTAAAGAGGGACGACAACTGTTGCTCAAACCACCATTGAAGAGAGGTTATCTCACATTCTCTATTTCTATTTTACCTCCTTTTATGGCATTTTAGGGTTTCAATTTATGGAATTTCAATTTAGGATCCTTGGGAAGAATGGGGTTGAAAATGTTTTAATGTACAAACCCTAACCTTATGGGTGATGGGTGGTTTGGGGATTAGCCATTGATGCTTAGTTCATGATGAAATTGAAGGTCCAAATAGGGTAGAAATGAACTGAAAACCCTCATGAAAGAATGAAATTGGATTTCGAAAACTTGTTAACGGTGAGCGGAGTCGTTTGTCTGGATTGGGGAAACGGTTGAATGGCTAGGTTTAGTAATTTCTGTGTTGGCTTCAAATTGGGGAAGTAGGGGAGAGATGGATTTTGAATGATGTTGGATATGGTAAAGGGAATGGTGAATGGTATACGAAATGGGTGCATATGAGTTTGGAAAATGAGAACTTTTGGTGGATTTTGAGATCGGGGGTGTTTGGTGACTAATTGTCTTGAAAATATATGGGTGATACTTGTACATCGTTGTAAGTTTGTTTCTATGTGTTGAAGTATGTTGTGATTGAAACCGTTGATGTTACGTACACTGCATGAATTTGATGTCATTTGAAAGTAATTTAGGGTTGTCGTTTGTGTATTACATAAGTTTATGATAGTTGATACTATTGTGTAGTTGTGTTGTTTGTGTCATTCGTTACTTGTGTCAATTACCATTTTGAGTTTATATGAACATGTGCATTTGTGGGACTTATGAATATGTGAACCTGTGCATTCGTGGCATTTGTTTATTTTTTTCATGAGTGTAATGTTATATGTAGTGGCATAAAAATTATTTTGACTGGCAGGAAATTTGGATACACTGGTAAGGATTATTGCTAAAATGGGTATTATGTGAACACTTGTATGACAGATTAAGGACACTATGAGAAAAATGAAAGGAAAAAACGTCGCGACACCGTCGAGCAAGAAGGTATTAAATGTAATCACTTCTCGGACAAATCCAAGCCCTCAGTTTTGTGTTGATGATGTTAATTGTGTCGTGTCGTGTGATATTTGTGTAGTCGACACTAGCACTTCCTCCGGAAAAGTATTTCAGAGGGAGGTCAAACCACTTCTCGAAGATGGGCTTGCTAAAAGGAATGGACGAGGTCCTAACTGTGGCTGATTGGAAAATGTTTAAGGACAATAGGCTATGGGGCATTGTAATGATCAGAAGCAATGTGTTGTATTATTGTGACCTTATCCATTACTTATGTTGTTTTGTACTTAACTTGTTATGAATTGTATTGGTTAGGAACTTTAGTACTTCGTAGTGTTTGGTTTATGTCTTAATTGTTTAATCGTTTCCACCTTTTGGATATGACTTGTGTTTGATGACTAATAAGGTATGATGTGGACACTTGTTTATATGTGTTATGGATGGTTATTGTGAATTCTGCATTATGACGCATTTCGTTTGAGTTTAATGGTCGATATACTTAGGATGGGAAGTTTCTGAGATAGATAAGATATGTGAGGGGTTATTTTCTTATTGGCATAGACTTTGATTTTATTGGCAAGGAAAAATCATATATCGGCTAGTAAGCCAAAAATTTGCAAACATTTGTCATTTGCATCGTCGGCAAACTAAACGGCCAGTTATGTACATTTAAAACCACCAAAACTCCAAAGTGTCAGTGAGTTACAAGCAAACTAACAAAATACTACATTCGACTACGCAAAAGAAGAGTTATATATCCCACTAGACATCAATTTCTTCACCTTGCCACACCACACTTGCTTATGTCATTCGACGCTTCCGACGAAGGAACTCTCCCCGAGACGGATACTTGCTTGTCTCCATTATCTTGCTCCTGATGGACCCAAATGGCATGCTCTCCTCAATGAGCATTGCCCCCTCCTCCATGTCCACGTCAGCAGCTTTACCTTTCATCTCCGGAGCAACGATTGTCGGTTCTATCCAGATTTTCTGGTTTATCTTGCCAGTCATGTGAATTTTTGTGCCAGCTGAATTGTTTCTTTGCCATCCAAATGGTTATCCATGCCATACTCCAAATTGAGATCAATATGCGATGTAGACCCATCGACGCCCATATAAACCCAACCCCTCTCTTCCACCACAGTAGTACGTTGTGATGTCTTCGTCTGGTGATTTGGTGCGTTGTGACAAATTCACAACCATTAAGCAACTTCCATTTTGGCTTCCACCTTCTTTGACCAAAGTGTACAAAGGAAAAGACCATGCCCCATCTCCACTATTTGAGTCCCAGTACTTGAAAGCATCCCAATCACTTTCATCATCCACTTGAATCGGATAACATCCTTCCTTCTTCGTATCGAGTAGGTATTTCAACTCCAACTCGTACCGACTCGGGTCTACCGCGAGCTTCTCCATTATCTTGCTCCTGACGGGCCCAAATGACATGCTCTACTCTATGAGCATTGCCTTTTCGAAATTTCGACCTTCATACACCCATTCCCCTCCTCCATGTTCCCACCGACCATCGTTGATGTATATTGTACGCAATTGCCACGTGTATATGTATATGTCAATATATAGTCCTTTGATGACTAGAATTTCTCTTTGGCTGGCTAGTAACTTAATTTCTGGGTTTTAATCTTTGAACTTCACGTCAATGGCAGCTATAGACAATCGTTTGTTTTTCCCCTTTTATGTCCACATGTCGAGCCCACATCTTCTTTTATAGTCTCTGTACAACCCGCCTAACCCCCCCCCCCCCCCCCCCCCCCACATGATTTCCCTCCAAATTGGCTTTGCGGGAATTTAATATGGGCAAAGTGAAACCCTCTCTCTCCACATTGCATTAAACTCCCTCTCTCTCCATAGTGCTTGTCATCTCAGACTTCTCTCTCCACAAATCTCTGCAACTCTTTCTTTTATTTTTAATTTTTTTTGCCAAGGGAAACCATTCACCCTCTCCAATGTCGACAGTTGTCCCCCCTTTTTTCTTTTGAAGACTCAATGTAACCTGCTACCAGGTGAACAATTTTTGCAAATCTGACATTTTTGTTACCCGCATGCAATTTTTACCCCCTATGGTTATTTTTTGCAAACCTCAAATTTTTTTGGTATATCTATGACAATTAGCCTTCTCTTAAATGTCTAATATTTTAGATAGATGGAGTATTACTTTTTATTTTTAATTAATATATATGAGTTCGTATGGGATGGGGTTAGTAAACTGACTAAAATTATGAACAGGGTAAAATTTATAAACTGTTAGTAAAAGTAGTTAAAAATTTAAACAACAAGGTAATCTTCGTATGGGGCGAAAAACAGCTTATTTGTAAAAATTAGAGTTTATTTGGTTGTTATTAGGGGTATTGTGGTACTTTCAAACCAAATAAGATAAAAGAGAAGGGGTGAAACTGTACTTTTGCAAAATAAACACCAAAATAACCTCCATTATCCAGTTTTTTTAATTAACACAAAATTTTAACACATTTTAGTTTATTCTGATCATCCAAACAACCAAAAAAGCTGTTTAAAAACTAAACACCCACAAATGCTTATTTTTTTAACAGTTTATATGCTCTACTGTCGGATTGCAAACTGAAATTGACGATCAAGAATTGGAGTTTGAGAAATGGAAGGTTGAAGAAGAAGAGGGAAATGTCCCCTTCTGTGTTCTCGATTGAATGAATAAATTTGTTACAAAACAAACTCTTATACGCACAGATCCACTCGGTTACAACACACAACAAACACTTGGCCCAAACCCAAACAATAAACTCAAACCAAACATGCCCAATCTCTAATACCCCCCTCAAGATCGAGTCGGGGCATCGACCAAGCCGATCTTGCGAAGAAGAGGTTGAAGACAAATCCCTGCAATGTTCTTCGTCAGAAAATCAGCTAATTGATCACAAGTGGAGATGTGTGACAAGGTGATGAGCCCCTCCAGAAATTTCTCTCGAGCAAAATGGTAATCTAGCTCGATATGTTTCGTACGCTCATGAAAAACAGGATTTCAGGTGATGTACACAACATCTTGATTGTCACAACGCACAGGGACAAGAGGAGGATGTGATCTGATCAACATCCTCAAATATCTGGTTTCATTGAATAGAAAATGAAGGGGAAGAGGTGCCTGCAGGATGTTGAACACTTTTGTAAGGGAAAATTCTTTCCTGAAATGTAATATCTCTAGAATGAAACACTGCTTTATTATCAAGCCTAAGCAGTGTATATCCTTTCTTCCCATAAGGATATCCCAACATCACACAAGGAATAGCTCTAGGGGAAAACTTGTCTCGTCCATGACTCAGAGTAGAAGCAAAGCAAAGACTCCCAAAGCACCTAAGCAACTCATAATTTGGAGCTTTGTTGTACAACAGTTCATAAGGAGACTTCATATGTAAGACCCTGCTAGGCAAACGGTTGATCAAATGTGTGGCCATTAACACACTATCACCCCAAAAATCCCTTGGCAACATAGACTCAAACATCAAACCTCTAGCTACTTCAAGGAGAGGACGATGTTTTATCTCAACCACCCCATTCTTCTGGGGAGTAGCTACACACGAGGTTTGATGTACAATACCCTGATCAAGCAAAAACATTGCATCGTCAACTGAGCAACCAAGCTCAAGAGAATTGTCAGTTCGAATCACACGAACCTTCTTACCAAACTGTCTCTCAACAAGAGAGAAAAACTGTTTGATCACAGTAAAAGTAATGCTTTTCCCATGCAACAATTTAACCCATGTGTACCTGGAGAAATCGTCCACAATTGTGATGAAAAACCTACAACCATTTCGTGTTGGCAACCAATAAGGTCCCCATACATCGATGTGTACCAGTTCAAAACACTCTGCAGAAGCAATACTACTGTCGGAGAAAGGCAATCTTGTCTGTCTAGACTTAGCACAGACATCACAAGCACGCAGACTTTTATTACAATCATCACTTAAGGAAACAAAAGTTAGAGTTTGAAGCTTTGAAAGAGGTAAGTGTACGTCCTAGTCTCTTGTGCCATAGCTCAGGATCAACTACAACAGCAAAAGTGGACTTGAAAGATGGAGATGGCACCACAACAGATTTGACTGAATGCAAGACAAATAGATCACGAATCCTATCACCAATCTTCAAAGGAACTTTCATCAAGGGTCCCTGCATATATATATAACACCCTTTGTCTGTGAACAACACGAAACAATGCAGATCTTTGATCATCTTGCCTACTGAAATCAAGTTGCACTTGAAACTAGGAATGAATAACACATTTTCTAGCTTCAGGCCCCTCACGATCTCAACTGTTCTAGCAGTGGTGACAGTTGTAGTCTCAGCAGTAGGTAGAGTCACAATAAAAGGTCGAGCAAGAGAATAAGTGCTTGTGAACATGGTGGCATCACCAAACTATCCACAATCCAAGTATTCCCATTCAGAATCTGAGTTGTAAGAGATGTACATGAGAACCCTGCAAAGTCGTCAACCATAGGTTGCCTGTCATGTGTGCCCACACATGCACCTTGAAGGAGGCTCATAATCTATGCAAGTTGTGGAGGTGAAAAATCTGAATCATTTCTACCAGTCACATTCCCTGCAAATTTTCCTTCACCATTGGGCTTCTTCTCCTTATCCTTTCCATATCCATGAGGGAATCCAATGATAAAGAAACACCTATCCACAGTGTGGTTGGTTTTCTTACAGTTTGTGCAGAACAAAGGCTTTCTCTCTGAAAAGGATTTCCCTGTTCCACCATGAGAGCTTGTAGAAGCACAATTCTTAGTAAAACCTTGTGTTTTAGCATGCATAGACACAATATCCCCTACAGATCCAGGCTTAGAGGACATTTGTGTCTTAGCATGAGCAGATAATCCATCAACCACATTTGGATTATTCTTGACATCTCTCTGATTTTCCTCCTCGGTCAAGAGAGAATAAACCTGATCTATGCTCGGAAGAGGATCCATCATAAGCACAGAACCTCGAGCATTTATGTAAGATTCATTAAGCCCCATCAGTAGCTCAATTATCCTTTCATTTTCAATAAATTTCATGAACTCAACAGCAGCCCCACATGTATAGATTGGGAGATTTTGCGCACTATCAAGTTCATCCCAAAGCGATTTGATCTTGGTAAAATAAGCGGGAAAGGGCGTCGTACCTTGCTCTGCACAACATATATCTCGCTTGAGTGAAAACAATTGTGTTCCCCCTATCTTGCCATATCTAGACACAAGAGAGCGCCAAATACCTTAAGCAGAATCTGAATAGATCACGCTTCTCTTGATCTCTGCACTCAAGCTATTCAAGATCCAGGCAAGACCATGTCGTTGCATCTTCTCCATTGAAGGAGCCTCGGAGAGCCCGGATCTGGATGTGGCATCTCTCCATTGAGAAAACCGAGCTTATTCTTTGCTGATAGAGCTATCAGCACAGATCGGTTCCACTCACCAAAATTTCTCCCATCAAAAGCAGGAGTAACAAGTATAGTGCATGGATTGTCGCTGGGATGAAGATAAAACGGATCATTTGAATCAATCTGAATTTCTTCATTCGCCATAGCTGCAGATTTCCAGGAGAAACTTCACCAATTTGGAACAGAAAAACGCGGAAGAGAATGAGCAAAGAGATCTGATTCAGCGACGAGAAGCGAGCTGAGATCAGAACTCGTGCTCTGATACCATGTCGGATTGCAAACTGAAATTGACGATCAAGAATTGGAGTTTGGGAAATCGAAGGTTGAAGAAGAAGAGGGAAATGTCCCCTTCTGTGTTCTTGATTGAATGAATAAGTTTGTTACAAAACAAACTCTTATACGCACATATCCACTCGGTTACAACACACAACAAACACTCGACCCAAACCCAAACAATAAACCCAAACCAAACAGGCCCAATCTCTAATATCTACCATACACATCCATAGTATATACCGATAGCTAAGCATGTTCAAGTGCCCGTGAGGTTACATTTCTTTCAAAAGTTAAGGATAATTATATTTTCTAAATAATTTTTTTCTATTAAACTTTCAAAATGAAGTATCGACTTTTTTCTTTTAAATTTTCAATGAAGAATCAAAATTTATATTCTCTAAATTATTTTTTTTCAAACTTTGATAACTTTTCTATTTTGAAGATTTAAAGAAGCATTTATAATAAATTTATCTCCAATAATTTGGAGTAGTCTCTGGATCTCTTTTTAAATGTTGCTTTTCTAGTTTTCTCTAGATAATGAAATAGGAAATCCATTGAACTTAAATAAAATAAAATTCTAAAAATTTCACATTTCTCTAAATACTTTTTATTTTAACCAAAGATGCTCACAATACTTAGTATCATTCATTTTCTAAATTATAGACAATATAAATTTTCCTTGAAATTTATTAATGTAGAGCGTGCTTATCAATCATCTTATATATTTTACTTATCGTTTACAAAGTAAGTAAGCATATATATTTTTTCACTGATATATTCGATTGTTGGCAACTCTTGTGACATGAAAAGAGATCATATTGAAAATCTATTGACATGTAAGTACTTAAGAGAGCCCCCAATATAGTTTCTCTATTTTGGAGTGTTTGAAAAAAATATTAGTTTAATAGATTTCACATCTCGATATCCAAAATAGAAAAAAAACAAGAAAAATAGATTTTTTTTCCCAAATATACAACATTATCCAAAATTAAATATTAAATACTTATATAAATATTCTAGCTGGGAAAGTCGTTGAGTTGAAATAAAAAAAAATTAAAAAATAATTCTTTTGTTTTCCTATTTTGTATAAATGGTAAGTCGACATATGATATGATTCGACGGGCTAGCGAGGTGAGTTTCAATGACTCTCAGGTGTTTAAAAGAATTTGGGTGCTGAAGGTGCCTGAAATGATCCGATATTTCATCTGGTTGGTGGTCCGGGGGCCATCCTCACGAGTCACGAATGAGGAGAGATGGAGGCGCCATCTTGCGGCTGACTCGGCATGTCATACGTGTCCGGGCCAAGCGGAGTCACTTATTCATTTGTTTCGGGGCTGTCGGAAGGTCGATGGCATATAGCAGGCGCTTGGCATACCTTCGAGCAGGTCCGATTTCTTTGACACCCCCTTTGCCGCTTGGATTAGGGGAAACCTGCTTACCTCGCAGACGTTTGCCGAGGATGTGTGGATTGGGCGAGCTTGTTCGCAACATCCCTTTGGTGGATTTGGAGGTGGAGGAACGACCGGGTCTTTAACAGCAAAGAGTGCACTGTGGATCAAGCGCATTTTATTAAGGCTAAGGCACTTGAATATGTTGTGGCCTGGAGGAAGAGCGGCAACAGCAAGCCCGAGGTTGAGAGGCGTAGCAAGCAGGTTAAGTGGGAGAAACCGTCCGCAGGGTGGATTAAAGTCAACTCCAATGGGTCTGTTGAGGCCGACGGGAGTGCTGGTGCGGGTGGGGTTCTCCGTGATGATGAGGGGCGATGGATTGCCGGGTTTGTCCGCGGATTGGGAGCTGTACGGTTCCAGTTGCGGAATTATGGGGGATTCTTGATGGCCTCCGTGTGGTATGGGAAAAGGGCTATAGGCAGGTGATTGTCGAAGTTGATTCAAAGACCGCGATCATGCTCCTTCATAAGGGTGTTGATCTTCATCACCCTCTATCTAGCCCGGTGCAGCAGTGCCAGAGCTTTCTTCGACGGGACTAGGTGGTCGATCTGGTTGAGACATGTCTTTAGGGAAGCGAATTTCGTCGCCGACTTCCTTGTCGCCTTGGCTTTTTCTTTTCCGATTGGTGTACATAACATTTTAATTCCGCCTTTAGATGTTGATTCTCTTGTTGTTGAGGATGCTAGGAGAAGGGCTACTCCCCGTTTAGTTCCTGTGTAGCCCGCTTTCAGTTTTTATTTGAGAGGTCATCCCTCATCTTTTCCCACCAAAAAAATAAATTGTTGGAGATGATCTAACATATCAATGTAATACCAAGGGGCTGAGAAATTAAGAAATTAATTTTAAAAAATAATTTTTCTAACCTATATTCTGGATTAATAATCTTGATTAGGAAATATTTTACAAATATTTTTTTAAAACATTGATTTTCTAAAGTAAACAACATATTTATTACTAGTAGAGAATCTTTACCAATATTTTTTTTTAAAAAAAAAAAGCATATAACACTCACAACCTTTACTTTTACCATATACTCCATATAAAGCGAACTATATATTAGTGATTAATGTAGATGAAAGTTGAATTATTTAATCAATATAAGAACGTAACTTCAATTAGGGTTATTCTTTGCTAATTAAGAAATTAAAAAAGAAAAGAAAATGAGGATTTTAAGATTTGTACATTTCCCACAACGCGGTCTGTTACGTGGTGTTGTCGGACACAAATGGTATTTGCATTGACATATGGAAATGGTCGTCATATAACTTATTCTATATGCAATCAAAATGATTATTCTAATAAAAATGAGTATGTCTATTAATTTCCATAGTTCATTTATATCTATTATACAAGCGATAGAGAGAAAACTAAGAGGCTAGAGATATGATTGTAAATTTTGTAATTATATGTTGATTGAATGATTGAACTCTTTGCGGTACTACACCACATGCATTCATGGAAGATTTTATGTAATGATTCACGGCAGTATGGGCGATGGTATTTGGATAAAAAATCTAAAGGCCGAGTCTCATCGGCGGCAGTGTGAATAAATGAGGAGATCCTTATGCGCAGCGAGCAAGTAATCAACCTCTGTTGTCGACTGAGTGTCATTATGATTTACCTCCTCTCACAATTCTCGTCAGATATCGGAGGTAAGGGGCGTCCGGGGTGAGTGATTTCACCATTTGGGTAAGAACAAGAATACTCTCTCCGTTCATCAAAATATGTCATTTTAACTTCGTACACATTTTTTAAAGAAATCAACAAATATACTACTTTACCTTCATTATACTATTTTTTTACTTTATCCTAAACTACAACTAACCGCCCATTATTCATTACAAAAGTATTTTCGTAAAGTAAAGTCTAAAATATTTAATTTTAATTTTAAGACACTTTTTAAATAAGATGATCGTTAATTACTTTGAATAAAATAATTATATTTGTAGATTTCATTTGAGCCGCTGAAATGAAAGAATTTACATAAGAATAATCATATTTATTACTTCATAAATCTTATCTTTTATTGAGAATAAAAGGCTCAAATGATATCTATATTGAAGATAATACATTAATATTTATTAATTGACTATTTCAACGTTGATTGTACTCAGCCGTGTTTCCATGAAATTTACTACATAACTATTACTTTTATTTTTTTAAAATCTAATTTAAAAAAATAAAAAAATTAGATATAAAAATCAAACGGTTAGATATTTTTAATTGGGCATCTAGCTAATCTTCCATAATTAATCTGTTTCTTATTAATTGGTCAAGCTTAGATTAATATTTTCATTTTTCAACACGTCCATACTTGCTACGTATTGAAAATTTACGCAGATACGTACACTTGAAATAATTAATTAATTAATTAAGTGATCCAGCTTGGTTGCTCTAAAATCTCATATAATTTGTTATTATTATAAAACGAATGAAATAAACAAATAAATACATAAAAAATAAAAAATAAAAACCATGAATGAGAATGAAATGGAGCTCAGATTAGCCCATGAACTATTGACTTTATTCTTTATACCAGCCCGGCCCAAATTCACAGGCCTGATCCAAGAAGCCGTAGTGGACTGATACCAAATCGAATCGGACCCAAGAATAATCCGAATCCGATTGAATTTTGATGGAAGGAGAGAAGGAAAGGAACCGGGTACTAACGGACTAATGATTGGGGTCGTGTATGTGTAAATGCAAATATGTTAAAATTTCATCCTAAAATCAATTGAAGAAGGCAAGACTAACTCCAAAACTCAAATCAAGACAAGCTCAAATCAAGATGTTGAAATGTGGTTGTCCCACATTGGTAATATAGAGAATATTTAAACAACATATAAGGTTGAAGGGTTACTCCTCTCATATATTGTTAATTGATTTTGAGATGAAACACCGTTGGGTTTATGTGTTGTTCGAGTCTCCCGTATATAGGCACACACACGACTTCTCTCCAACCTGTCTTAGCCCCACCGGGTCCAGCCAACTTTAACAATGTGCAAGTGTCAAGTACCCTCATAGTCAATTCCTCTTTTCTAGTTGCCTACATTCTTGAATAACAAGTTGAAGTTTGTTCTTCTCTAGAGATCCATCAACTTTGTAGTTAAAAAATATAATGACAGAAAAATCGTATTTTTGAGTCATATAGTTTACTAGTCATAAATTAAGTTTAAAAATTATATTTTTAGATAATTTATCTAAAAAAAATTGCAACTAACTTTTCAACAAGGTACCCCAATTTTTTTCCGCCTATAATTCTAAAAATCTTAGGGTTGGCCTTGGTTCAAATATTATATATATAGTTAATGACATTTATCTATATATCTATATTCTATATTACATATACTAAAACCGATGCATAGCATTCAACTTAGTTTATTTTTTGATAAAAATGTGATTGATTCTAAAGAAAAAATTGTTAAAATAATATGTTGTCATAATTTATAGAAATTTATAAACCACAATCTATATATCTATATTTGTTTTGAGCAAACTATATATCTATATTTATATCTAGATTAATTTTTATTTTGTATTTCCATACACTTTTTTATCGTCATTAATTTAATTCTCACCTTCATATTTATTGTTTATCATATTTTTAACATGTTTTTTTTTAGATAATACATATAATTTTAGAATAATTTGTTAACATATTCCCGTGCATAGGACGGACGGGATACACGCTAATACGTACTACACTAGTATTCTTATATATATGGTCCCTAGCATGATGAAAAGCCCTTGTTTCAATTGTGGAAATTAAACTGTTGTTGTGGTCACGGTTTGATCAAATCAACAAACTCAAGAAAACAACATCCTAAAAAAAGGTGGGGAGAGTGGATCAGGAACTTGCAACCACATGGCTGATCCTCCAACCTCACACTATGTTTTTTAGGACCATACCTTGTCTTGATAAGGCCGATTCCCACCCTCCTTGTGTTTAATATCTCCTGTTTGTCCTCACCCTTCCTTTCAGGCTTATAGCACGTTCTCCTTCGAATCGAATTGCAATCGACAAATCATATCGACTGGAGGAGATCGATTTATCGATCTTGACGTTGGTGATTTCGGGTTTCGGATATGGACGACAACCTCATGAGGTCTCACCATAAGGAGTCTATGAAACTCGCCATGTTAAGCCATGAGAAGATTTTCAGACAACAGGTAATTCTACCAGAAACACTCTCTCGACTTGTTCGGAGAAAGAGTGCGTACATCCTGACTTACCAGAATGAGTTGTTTTAATGTGTCATTTGCTTGATCTTCAGGTGTATGAGCTTCATCGTCTCTACAGGGTCCAGAAGCATCTCATGAACAAAATGGAGACTGCAATCAAGAGATCAATTGAGCATCAAGTGATAGATGAGAGTGAGATTCAACTGACTCTAGGGCCCTCCGTTAAAAGCAGCAATGGTAGTGTTGATGATCACCATCACAAGAGATTGATCTCCGGGCAGAGCTTGACTCCGTCGACCAACTCGATAGTGTCGAGCAAGATTCGGAGCAAGGATGGGGCAGCTTCGGATCGTTTCGAGTGGAATTTCGACGCTTCGGGCGAGAATGGGATGCAGATGAATCTTGGGGAGGAGAGACTGGTTAAACATCCACCTTGGCTGTTTCATACATTGAGTTTGAATTTGGCTTGAAGTTTATTTTTTAGGGGCTAAATTGTAATGAGAAGTCCTTTTTGGATCTCCTCCCTCATGGGTACGGTTGTAATTGCAATGGGGTTTGTTAAGTTAAAATGTCAATCTCATATCGATTATACAAAATGTTGAAGTCCAAGTATATATATATATATAATTTATATGGTATTAGTTCGATCGAACTTAACCGTTCTACATTTGTATTGGATACTATATTATCCATTTAAGATGTTTCAAGTCTTAAGTATATAAGGTGGGCAAATTGATTATGTACTGGGTTTTTAGGGCATAGTTTTGAAATAAAAAGGGTGTATGTAGGGGCGGAGCTAGGAAAAAATTGAGAGGGGACTCGCCTAATTTATCGGAATTTTTTTTTTGAATATATATGAGATATAATTTTTTTTGTAAAGAATATAGTAAAAGCCCATAGAAATTTAAACTCAGGACCTCATTATTTAAATTCTCACCTCATTTATATGGTAAACATACCTCATCAATGTCATCATAGAGATATTAGAGCAATTTTGTTCTGGGGTGTGTTTGTCGAGGCCCTCCAAATTGCTTTAAAATGAGGGGAATATTATCCCCAAATGCATAACAACTCATCGACGTTCGATGTTGATAAGTGTTTTTACATGAAAATAATTTGTCAAAATCGGCTTTCTGTTTCAGTAAAAATATATGTCGATATCTTCTGACATAGAAAGGCGATCGATAAGCTATTTTTAGGCACGAGCACGTGCTGACACCAAAAGTCGACGAATTGACTGTGCACTCGGCGCAAGCCGGTTTACCTGGTACGTGGCTCTTGCCGGCTGGGTCACGTGCTCGGAGTTTACCGTCAAAGATGGGTTCCTCGTAAAAAAAAAGATAGGGAGGTGTGAGAGTAGTAAAGTGAAAATTATTGGTTCCATTAGTAGTGTATGTGTGTGTGTGTCTGCAGCAACTTGGTCCATCTCTCTATGAATTATTGGTTGAAGCAAAGCGTGCATTTGAATTGCCCATTGAGAAAACAATCAACGTTATCTGTTTGAACTGCATATTGAAAATTCCTAGCTAGCTACTGCAAAATTCATTCATATATTGTCATTTGTGCTTTGTCCCTGTCGATTTCTCCAAATACATCGACAAATCAATCAAACCTAAACAATGATTATGAATATATACTTTTAAAAATACACGATAATTAAACTTGCTACTCAACGGTTCAAAATCGAGTCGAACCAGACCGAATCTAAAACTGAACTTTTAGAAATTATATACAAACTGAAAACCGAGCCTAACACATATCTTAGCTTCGGTTCGATTTATTTAGGTTCGGTTTAGGTTTCAAACCTAAATAAACCTAATTGACAATTAATTATAAAAAATAAAATATTTAATTAAAAAAATATTGTTAATGTGCCTTGAATGATCGTTGACCGGCGACGCGCCCCTAGCGGGAGGGCTAGGGTGGGCAGCGCCACCCCGCCTTTACGGTATGCGATGTTTATTGTAAACGGGTCTATCGTCTGTCTATTTTGGGCTTTCAGTCCATTGTCTATTTAGGGTTCCATGAGTCTCTTCATATACTCATGGAATGCCGACCCCTTGTAAACTAAACTGTTTCGCTTCCTCTAATAAGAAAACTGGTTCTCTGCCCGTGGACGTAGGCAACACACCGTTGCTGAACCACGTAAATCTCTGTCTTGTTCTTCGCTTTATCATTCTCGTTATAACAAATTGGTATCAGAGCTTTGGTTGTTGATTTCTGCCGAGAATGATGTCTGGTTCTGTGTTGAAGATCGACAAGTTTACTGGAAGAAATTCTTTCAGTCTGTGGCAGATCAAGATGCGGGCTTTGTTGAAACAGGAAGGTTTATGGACATCGTTGGCCGCCGACAAGAAGGGGGCAGATACAACCACCGCTGAGTACGACCTCCTGGAGGAGAAGGCTCATTCGACGATTATGTTGTGTCTCGCAGACGATGTCATAACAAAAGTTGCTGATCAGAAAACCGCAAGCAAGTTGTGGCTAAAGTTGGAGTCTTTGTACATGACAAAGTCTCTGACGAACAAGTTGCTTCTGAAACAACGGTTGTTCGGGCTGCGTATGCAGGAAGGTACACAACTCAGAGATCATCTTGATCAACTTAACACTCTATTACTTGAATTGCGTAATATTGATGTTAAGGTGGAGGACGAAGATGCTGCCCTAATTCTGCTGGTATCCCTACCCCCCACATACGAGAACTTCGTTCAGTCGTTCGTCGTTGGGAAGGACACCATCACGTTGGAAGAGGATAGATCGTCGCTTCACAACAGAGAGTTGCGTCTGAAGGCAACCGCGTCGGTTACAGAAAATCAGGCTTCCGGGCTTGTGGCAAACGGAGGCAAATATGATGGTAGAAAGGGCAATAAGAAGAAGCATCGGCAAGATTGCAAATCAGGCCCTAAACCAAACGATGTTTGTAACTACTGCAAGGAGAAAGGCCATTGGAAGAATGACTGTCCGAAGAAGAAGAAGCAAGAGGAGGAGAAATCTGGGTCTGCAGCAGTAGCTGATCGTGGCAATACTTCTGAGGAGGATATTGTTCTGTTAGCTGATGATCACACACAGGGCTGATGTGTGGTATCTTGACTCTGGGGCGTCCTATCATATATGTCCTAAAAGGGAGTTGTTTGCAACATATAACCGTGCTGATGGGGGCAATGTATCCATGGGGAATGATGCTCTCTGCAAGGTTGTTGGGACTGACTCAGTTAGGTTTCAGACAGATGATGGGAAATTTCGCACATTGGAGGATGTCAAGCACGTGCCATCCATGACGAAGAATCTGATATCCCTAACAGTGTTAGACGACAAAGGGCTCAAGTACACAGGTCATGGGGGAAAGTTACGTGTGTTCAGAGGCTCTGATGTGGTTCTGCAGGGAGTCAAGCGGGGAAAGGGAACTTTGTAAACTCTACAAGGTTCCTCAGTTACAGGTGCTGCAGCGGCGGTTTCTGCTGGGGTTCAAGAAGCTGATCTGACCAGGCTTTGGCATATGAGGTTGGCTCATATGAGTGAAAGGGGGATGCAAATTCTCTCGAAAGCAGATCTTCTGGGAGGCCATAAGGCCCAAAGCCTTGAGTTTTGTGAACATTGTGTGTTTGGGAAATTACATCGCAGTAAATTTCCTAAAGCGGTTCATCAGACAAAGGGCACGCTGGATTACATCCATTCAGACTGTTGGGGTCCTTCACGTGTTCAGTCATTGGGAGGTCATAGGTATTTTTTGTCTCTAATTGATGATTACTCTAGGATGACTTGGGTATTCACGATGAGGCACAAAAGTGAGGCATTCAGTAAGTTCAGGGAGTGGAAGACTCTAGTAGAGAATCAAACTGGAAAGAAGGTCAAGAGACTGCGAACTGATAATGGTCTGGAATTCTGTTCATCTGAATTTGATGGGTTCTGCAGAGATGAGGGCATTGCTCGACATCATACAGTCAGATACACACCATAGCAGAATGGTGTAGCAGAACGAATGAATCAGACTCTTCTGGCGAAAGCAAGGTGTATGCTTTCCAATTCAGGCCTTGATAGGAGATTCTGGGCAGAAGCAGTTTCAACGGCTTGTTATCTCGTTAATCGGAGCCCACACACAGGTATTGACTGCAAAACACCTTATGAGGTGTGGACTGGTAAGGCTGCTGACTACTCCAATCTGAGGGTTTTTGGGTGTACTACTTATTATCATGTTGATGAGGGTAAGCTAGAGCCAAGAGCTAAGAAGGGAGTCTTCATGGGCTATGGTACTGGTGTGAAAGGGTACAGGATCTGGTCTGACAATAAGATTATACTTAGCAGAAGTGTAGTCTTTGATGAGAGTTCTTTGCTGAATTCTAGGAAGAAGACCAGTGATGCAGTTGAGAAAGAGGCTGTTGCTGAGGAGGTGGAGTTAGACTTCACTCCATTTGAGAGTCAGGTACCTGATTTGGTCACAAACCAATCATCACAGTCAGGTACTACTGAGACACTGCGGATACAGAGGCTATACCATTAGACACGGGAGCAGGTAGAGCGACACATCGCAGTTTTGCTCTAGATCGGCCAAGAAGGGCTGACATTAGACCTCCTGCGAGATATAGGTCTGATGAGCTGGTGGGATATGCCTTGCAGGTGGCCGAGGAGGTGGAGGATGATGCTCCGTCCACCTACAAGGCTGCTATTTCTGGAGATGAGTCAGCACAATGGCTTGCAGCAATGGGAGAAGAGATGGAGCCTCTTCAGAAGAATCAGACTTGGGAGCTTGTCAAATTGCCTGTTGATAGGAAGGTGATTACTTGCAAATGGGTCTTCAGGAAAAAAGAAGGACTATCAGCCGCTGAGGGTGTTAAGTACAAAACACGAGTAGTTGCAAGAGGATTCAATCAGCGAGAGGGAGTAGACTACAATGAGATTTTCTCACCAGTGGTCAGACATACTTCTATCAGGGTGCTACTAGCAATGGTTGCACATCAGGATTTGGAGCTTGAGCAACTAGATGTGAAGACAGCTTTCCTACATGGAGAGTTGGAGGAGGAAATATACATGTCTCAGCCAGATGGTTTTCAGGTTCCTGGAAAAGAGAACCATGTTTGCAGACTGAAGAAGTCTTTGTATGGGCTGAAACAGTCACCAAGGCAGTGGTATAAGTGATTTGATAGCTATATGGTGCAGTTGGGATACAACAGGAGTTCATATGATTGTTGTATTTACCACAACAGTCTGGATGATGGTTCACGTATTTACCTAGTATTGTACGTGGATGATATGTTGATTGCTGCTCAGAACAAGTCAGATATCCAGAAGCTGAAAGATTGTCTTAGTGCAGAGTTTGATATGAAAGATCTGGGTGCTGCTCGAAAGATTCTGGGAGTAGAGATCTGTAGAGACAGGAAGCAAAGAAAACTTTTCTTATCTCAAGAAGGGTACATCAAGAAGATATTGAGCAGGTTTGGAATGTCTTCGGCTAAGTCTATAGATACTCCAATGGCGTCTAACAGCAAGCTGGGAATGTACACACTTCAGACTGAGGAGGAGAAGGAGTACATGTCTAAGGTCCCTTATGCCAGCGCAGTGGGGAGTCTGATGTATGCTATGGTCTGCACTCGACCAGATCTAGCATTTGCAGTTAGTGTGGTAAGCCGCTTTATGGTTCAGCCTAGGAAGGAACACTGGAAAGCTGTGAAGAGGATCTTCAGGTACTTCAGAGGCACTACTGATGTTGGTCTGTGCTATGGGAATGATACAGAGTGCTTGGTTGCTGGGTTTTCAGACTCTGATTATGCCGGCGATGTGGACAGTAGGAGATCGATGACTGGCTATGTTTTCACTCTTGGGAGTTTTGTGGTGAGTTGGAAAGCAACTCTACAACCTACAGTCACTTTGTCTACCACAGAGGCAGAGTATATGGCGTTGACAGAAGCTGCTAAGGAGGGAATCTGGCTTAAAGGCTTGGTCAATGATCTAGGCCTACATCAGGATCAGGCTTTAGTTTATTGCGACAGCTTAAGTGCAATATGCTTAACCAAGGATCAAGTTCATCATGAGAAGACGAAGCACATTGATGTCAGGTACCATTTTCTAAGGAATGAAAAGAGAATCAGGGTGAAGAAGGTGGGAACTGCTGATAATCCCGCTGATATGTTCACTAAGCCAGTTCTAGAGAGCAAGTTCCAACATTGTTTGGACTTGCTTAATATCACCAGCTGTTGAGTTGCCCTATGGGGCAGTCTGGGTCCTTCTTTAAGGACCAAATTGAGGCAGAGAACGTCTGGGCACTTGTCATAGGTGCATCTGTTTCTGAGAGGATTCAAGTCAAGGTGGAGATTTGTTAATGTGCCTTGAATGATCGTTGACCGGCGATGCATCGGGGGGCGGTGGTTCTCTCCCCGTGGACGTAGGCAACACACCGTTGCAGAACCACGTAAATCTCTGTCTTGTTCTTCGCTTTATCATTCTCGTTATAACAAATATGTTATAGAATTTTTTTTAAAATACACGCGCAATATCTTATAATGGGTTATAACTTTTTTAATGAGAATTAATTCAACCTAAACTAGTGTCATATAATATTTTTATTTATTTTAATAAAAGTTAGGTTTGAACTGAACAAAACCTAAACCGAACCGAACCTAAAACAGAATTTTTTGAAATTGCAAACCGTAAAACAAACCTAATCTCTTAGGTTCGGTTTGATTGGCTTGGTTTAGTCAAAAATTTCTGTTTGAACCGAATTTTGAACACCCCTAGTTGAAATGTGAATAACATTTTCATTGAATCTTCACACAACCTACTACATTTGAATATGGTAACTTTAACCAATTTGAAAGTAAATTACAAGTTGCATGTCATTATGAAATTTTTTATAGCTATTCACAATTTTCAGTTAGTAACTTTGGAACAAGCAATGAAAAATATGTGCATGAAGACTAATAAAACGGTGACTTCGACACTAGGAATGGTTTCGGAGAGAGTGGTGCGGATTTGCCATATAATATTAGATATGATTATGGTTTTGATGTGTTTTTTGGGTTTTTTTTTAAATTACTTTCAAATGTAGTAGTTTATATGTAACTCGGTATTTATTTACGAGGTATGGTTTTGATGAAAATATAATAATAATAAAATGAGTGTGTTTTTCTAAAGATATTATTTATGCAAAGATAAGCCAAACATTTAGTTTTGATATAAAAAAATTATAATTAGATAGTTTATATATAATTAATTGTATGATTTATAAATTATATTAATATTAAATAATTAAAAATAAATAATTCAAAGGTAAAATTCCATTTAACCTTCTAAAACTTCAAGCTAAATTTGACCTTTGATCATTTTAGAAATAGCCAAATTTTTTTATAGCTAAAATGGATTTTGGCTTATGGTGGGAGGAAAAAAAAGACCAAAACCATTTTATAGCCTATGGTGAAAGATGGTCTAACAACTAATTTCATAAATCACCATTTGTACAAGAAACTTAATCGTCAATCTTAGTTATTTTTTTCATGGCAAGAACATGGACGGAACCATGAATGAAAGTCTGGGTGTGCTACATTCTCTTGTATATAATTTATTGGGTAAATAGGAAAAAAATTATTATGAAAATTTGTTATGACTCGAAGGTCGGATAGTAAGGCTTAAGCCTTTAATGGAGATTCGGTGAAGGGAGAAGAAGAAGAAAGAGTACAGAGAGGGAGAGAGAAATAGGAGATAGGAAGAAGACAGGTTCTGTAATTTCTCGATGTCAGCAACTGATGTCATATATGCCTTATAAAGGCTACAATCAATGTATGGGCCTAATCTAATACTCCCGACTTATTCTCTACCCAACCCAATCCAAACACATATCCTAACAATATTTTTGAACGAAAATAGAGATATATAGTTATAAAATAGATAAAATTAGATGTATATGTTACTGATAAAAGGGAAAAAAAAGCAATTGAAATTGGTTGTTAAAGGAGGGATTCAAACCAGTATTTTAGGAGTTATAATACATATTTCAACTATATAATACATATTTTGTCCGGGTAAGAACCATCACCCTTAATTATTTATAGTATACACATGAACTACTATTTATAGTTTTGAAAATGTATTTGGTGTGACTCAGCAAAATCTCTAAGAACCGATTTGCTAAGCGTACGACTTCATTTCGCAAAATATACAGTGAGTTCACCGACTTTCAGTGACGACAAGTTTTTTTCAAACAAAAATACTTTTAACATCGAGAGTTAATAAATGGTCATGTATTTGACAAAAATTTGACCTATTATATAATAGGACTCTAATAAGATATATAAGTGGCTTTCTTATCCTTCATCTTGATATATGTATTCGATGGAAAAAGACAGGCATCCTCTCGACACAGTGCAAATTGCAGGGGTTAGTAGGGACATGAGTTAGAGATAACGATATATATATCGATCGAACATTTATATATTTATTCTCTGAATAATTCATATGTAAGTAAAGTTAAAATGCATGAACATACATATATAGCTTTAATTTATTCGTTCATATACCTTTGTGAATGGTGATGTCTCTTCTTTTTTAGGTGTTTGTAAGATCCAATTATTGTTCTTCAAGTTGATTTTTTTTCCAAAAATCCATGCATATGGGATTTCGCTCAAATCATGTGCATTTAATCAGAAATGAGTAAATTGATATAAGAGCATATTTAATAGAACATTTATTTTAGAGAAAAGTAGAGAATTTGAAAGAAATAAAAAAAAATTCTACTCCAATAACTTCTCTATATAAAAATGCAAAATGGAGATTTTGATAGAAAGAATATATTTTTCTTTATGTTTGCATTAAGCCAAAAAAACTTTAAACGTTAATTATTTTTGCAACTCTAATGCAAAATTATTTTAAATAGAACATATTATAGTATATGATTAAATTAAAATTAAATAAAGAGCATTTATAGTATATAATAAATGTAAATTTTGTAAAATGAAGAAGTTGTTGGAGTTAGAGTATAAAACTTTTAGAGGTTTTCATATTTATTTCTCCATTTTAAAGATTTTTTTGGAAGAGTATCGAAGATTCGAAGATGCTCTAAGGTACTACGATAACAAAAATATTTGACTTGTACTCAAGAACATCCCAATTATAACTAAGTTCAGTTAATTATCTGTGAAAATAATTTATGAGTTTCAGCTACAAACAGAAAAAATAAAATAAAAACAAAAGAAGACATCAGACTCGACACGATTCAGTTTTCCTACTCTGTGAAGCCTCAAGAGGGAGAAATGTAAATCCAAAAACCCATTATGTAAAAGCAAGTACATATCATGGCAACGAATAGAACATGCAGTAATGAAAATGATTTTAAGAATAGATGCTCGATCAAGCAGAAAAGCAGTCAAGGAAGAAGCACGAAGAAGAAAACAAATACGTCTTTCCCATCTTGGAACCAGATGCATATAATGATCTAAACATTATATGAATCTGGATTATTTAGACATTAAACACTGAAGTACAAGTCCCACGTATTAAAAAACTAGTAGACATGAACAAATACAAATTTTTATTTTACTACATCGTGTTGTGTGGGCACAAGTTGTGAGTTTTATGTGTGCTCACTTATGATCAAGGATCGTCAAAATCTTATGGCCTGTTTGGCAGTCCACCCCCCACCTTCATTTAAGGGGTGAACTGGGTGGATTTTTACCCCACCTCTTCTACATCCTCTCACAAGGTGGGGAAATTTCCCCCCACATCCACCACCCTCCACCTCCTCCACCCCTTAACAAAAGTGTTGGGAAAACAGGCCCTTAGGTGATGCTTTGATGGAGGTAAACGGTGGCAAGGAGGATGAAAAGAAGGAAGAAAATGATTTCGATCTTGTAGTAGTTTCGTTGACAATAGCTGAATAAATTATTTAATTTTGATTTCAATTACTTTTTTATACATGAAAATATTCGCTGAAATCAGGTAACAGAGTGTCTGATTCATCGAAAGATCGATGGATTAACAAATAAACTATCCATCCTTATACACTAAAAGCATCAGAAACGATTATTGTGTTGTACCATTCAATCCACGTCGTAATTTTTTTTTTTTAAAAAAAATTATTTAGTTGGAAAAGTTAGATTAAATAGTTAAAAAGTCCCATTTCACCAGTATTAAGTAATAACTATGAAGCTCATATGAGCTTGGATCGAGTAGGAGAAATCGAAAAGAGAGAGAGTTTGTTAGGGGAATTTTCTGTTCTTTCATTCATTCATTTGATCATGTACAAAATGCCTTGTATATATACAATTTCACTTCCTTGCTTACTCTAGGTGGTAATCCGATCTATTCTTAACCACACTCCTAACTCAGGTTGTAACAACCTTTCGTATTAGACACACAAAAGGTCTAACTAACTATCCTCCATATTCCCCCCTCAAGGTGGACGCGTATGATGGAATACGAGACCAAGCTTGCAAGCTAACACAAAATGTTGCTGGGCACCCAGTGGTTTAGTAAACAAATCGGCCAACTGTAAGTGAGATGGCACGAAGATAGTAGAGATCAAGCCTTCCTGGACCAAGTCCCTAATGAAGTGACAATCGAGTCTAAGGTGTTTGGTCCGCTCATGATAGACTGGGTTGGCAGCTAGCTGCAGAGCTACCTTGTTATCCCCACACAAAGGAACTGGGTGAGAGAAATCAATCAGGAGATCACTCAAAATACCAGTAATCCAAACTACTTCACTGCCAGTATGGGACATCGCTCTGTATTCACTTTCAGCTGAGGATCTTGAGACCATTTTCTGCTTTTTCGTCTTCCAGGACACCAGACAATCACCCAAGAATATACAATACCCGGTCAGTGATCTACTGGTGTCTCTGCAGGAACCCCAATCTGCATCTGAATAGGCTCGGATATTCAGAATGCTGCTACTCGGATAGAACAGGGAGCAATTGATTGTTCCTCTAAGGTATCTGAGAAGGAACAAGGCTGCACGCAGATGGGGTTTCCTAGGGGAGGCCATGAACTGTGTGAGCTGTTGCACAATGTAGGCTATATCAGGTCGTGTCAAGGTAAGATAGAGCAACTTACCAACTAACCGACGATAACTCTCAGGATCATCCAACAGATCACCCTCATGTGTACTCAAATGAAAATTGCGTTGCATAGGGAACTTGGCTGGTTTGCAGTTGATCATGGCAGCATTGGAAAGCATATCCATGACATATTTCCTCTGATTGAGCAAAATGCCAGTTGAAGATCGAGAGACTTCCATACCCAGAAAGTATCTAGCATGTCCTAAGTCTTTGATCGTGAAGGCCTGATGAAGAAATTGTTTGAACTTCTTAATGATTTCTTCATCATTTCCAGTTACTAACATGCCGTCGACATAAACCAGAGCAACTGTGAAGCTAGAGCCAGAAGCATACACAAACAAGGAGTAGTCATGACGAGACTGAGTAAAGCCAAACTGGATGAGATGCTTGGTCAGTTCAACATTCCATTGGCGGCTTGCTTGCTTGAGACCATAAATGGACCGATTCAACTTGCACACTTCTCCAGCTTTAGCTTTCTCATAGCCTGGTGGAGGCAACATATACACTTCCTCATCAAGGTATCCATGAAGGAAGGCGTTATTTACATCGAGTTGATGTAAATTCCTCCCTTTAACTGAAGCAATGGCCAGTAAAATTCGAACTGTAGCTAGTTTAGCCACCGGAGAAAAAGTTTCTTTGTAGTCCCTATTCTTGACTTGATTGAACCCTTTGGCCACCAATCGAGCCTTGTATCTCTTAACCTCCCCATCAGCTCTAAACTTAACCTTAAACACCCACTTACAACCTATTGCTTGTTTCCCAACAGGAAGTGTGGTGACAGTCCAAGTGCTATTGCTCTCAAGGGCAGTAATTTCTTTATTCATGGCATCCCTCCATTCTTCACTTTTGTTGGCTTGAGCAAATGAAGCAGGTTCAGTGATTTGTAAGACATTGAACAAGGAATGGACATACCCCTCTGAATAGTCAAGCAAATCAGCTGGTTGGACAACAGAAAACACTGGAGACACAGATTCCTCAAGTTCATGAACATTGCTCCTAGAAGGCAACTTAGCACAATGGAAATCCTGAAGTCTGGCAGGCCTGATAATCCTTCTGTTTGGAGGCAACTTCTCAGAAGAAGGATTAGGGATAAGTAACTCGGGAGTTTGAGTATCAGAAGTGGAATTTGACACTTGGTTTGGTGGGGAAGGAGAGCCATTAATTTGAGGATGATCATCAGTATGAGCAACTGGGTTTGGCCTGTCAGGAGTGTGAACAAAATGACCCCCTTGCTGTAGATCAACATGGTGAGAGGGAGGAGATGAAGGGCTATGGGAGATAGGACAACCAACATAGTCATCTCCAAACAATACTCTAGGAAGAGGTAACTGTGAATGATCAGAATCAAGATCACTGTGATCTTTGAAAGGAAACCTGTTCTCCCTGAACACCACATCCCTACTTACAAACACCTTATGAGTCTCCAAATCATAAAGTTTGTAGGCCTTTTGACCAGGAGGGTAACCCAATAAGACACATTTCCTGCCTGCAGCTTCCATCTTTGATCTATGGATCCTAGGAATGTGAGCAAAGCAGAGGCATCCCACCACTCTTAGAAAGGAATAATCTGGTGGTGTGTGGAAAAGCACTTCATGAGGTGTTTTCCAATTCAAAATAGAAGAAGGGATCATATTGATAATGTATGTGGCACTGAGGACACACTCTCCCCAAAACTTTAATGGAAAGCCAGCACTAATTCTAATAGCTCTAGCAGTCTCAACAATGTGTCTATGCTTCCTTTCAACCCTCCCATTCTGCTCATGCACATATGGGACAGACTTCTGATGGGTAATGCCCTTGGAAGACATGAATGACTGAACATGCTCATTAACAAATTCAGCACCATTGTCAGTCCTTAAGCATTTGACACTGGTGTCAAATTGCTTCTCAACCTGCACAACAAACCTAGTGATCACACCACCTACTTGGCCTTTGTCTCTCAGTAAGAAAGTCCAAGTAGCTCGTGAATGGTCATCCACCACGGTTAGAAAATACTTAGCTCCACACAGGGAGGGAACCTTATACGGCCCCCACACATCTAGATGCAACAAATCAAAGCATTTAGAAGCAAGAGATTTACTCCTAGAAAATGGCAGTTTGTGCATCTTGGCCAGATGACACACATCACAGTCAAACAAACCATTGCCATGGCCCTTGGCCCAATCAAACAAACGCATTTTAGACATAGAGGCATGACCTAGACGTCCATGATTCAAAACAAAAGAGTTGGATGTCTCAAACAGAGCTGCAAAGCCACTCACAGATTTATTTAATACATCAGTGGAGATCCTCCTGATGCCAGAATTGTGCCCTGGAATGCAATTGAATCCTGAAAACTTGTAGATACCTCCATCTCTGACCCCCTCAGCAATCACTTCATCAGTTAAAAGGTCCTGCATCCAACAGTTTCGTTTGGAAAAACAAACAAACAGTCCTCATCATCCAACATCTTTGAAACAGACAACAAGTTGTACTTGAAGTGAGGCATGAACAACACATCCTTGAGAAGAACCTTCTTGCTCAATTCAATGCTGCCTGAGTACCTCACTGACTGTGTGATCCCATTAGGAAATCCAATCACAACTGGCCTAGCAAGAAGATGCAAATCCACAAACATCTCCCTGCTGCAGGCTATGTGATCTGAAGCTCCGGAATCAACAATCCAGGTTATAGGCAAATGATGTGATTGGGAGTTTGAAATCATACCTGCAAAATTCATGTAGCTGTCACCATGGCCATTTCTCAGTGAGGGATCTGCAGGTGCTTTCCCTTTGAATGCACGGATGACTTCAGCAACAACTGCATTCACCAGCTTCTGATCTGGATTTGATGCAGCTCCTTTGTTCAGGCTCAAAGGTGTCTCTTCTTCCATCATGTCCTGGACATGTGCAACAATTTTGTCCTCCTGAGGTTTCTTAGAACCATTGTACCACTCCGGGAATCCCACTAGCTTGAAGCAGGTCTCCTTCAGATGTCCTCGCTCCTTGCAGTAATTGCACACGAGCTCCATCTTTGCCTTTTTGTACTCCTTCTTCATTTCTTCTTTAGATTTCCAGGTGCTGGATCCATGACCTGAGCTTCCAGATCCTCCAGCACTTGATGTAGATCCGGATCCTGAGGCACCTTGAGATCCCTTACCAAAGGATTTCAAGCCTCCAGATCCTCCAGTACCACTCGATGATGGAAATGATCTAGCAGCCAGAACCTCATGATTCTGACCAAGGCCTCCTGTAATCCCTTTCTGTCGCTCAATCTGTATCACCATGTGAAAACCGCGATTGACCGACGGGAGAGGATCCATGGCAAGGATATTGCTCCGAATTCCCTCATAGGAATCAGACAATCCCATAAGGAATTGCATTAGCTTGTTGACTGCTTCTCTGTCCAGGAGTTGTTTCATAATTGCACACGAGCAGGTCTTCAATCTTCCACATCTACAGATCGGCATAGGTTCCAGTTCCAGAAGCTCATCCCACGCCTTCTTCCTCTTGTTGTAGTACTCAGCGACACTCGAATTTCCTTGTTTAATCTCGCTTATCTCCTTCTTAAGCCGGTAGATCAAAGGAGCATTGGATTCAGCAAATCTCTCCTGAATCTCATCCCAGAGCTCCTTCGCCGAATGAACGAACATGAAGTTCTTGGCCAGATCTGGCTTCATTGAGTTGATTATCCAGCTAGTGACCATATAGTCACAGCGCAACCACCGATCATAGTCTTCATCAACCTCGCATGGCCTCTCATACAGTCCATTGATGAAGCCGAGCTTCATCTTTGCTCCTAGTGCCATGCGAACAGCGCGGAACCAGCTGTGGAAGTTTCGGCCATTAAGTTGCACCGAGACCAACACCATCCCTGGATGGTCAGAGTTGGACAGATAAAGTGGATCAGCTTGATTCGCTCCTAGATTTCGAGTTCCATTTCCATTGGATGAGCTTCCTGGAATTCGATTCCCATTGCTGGCATCTGGAACTCCATCTCCATCCGGAATTCCATCTCCATCAATGTTCTCAACATGAGTACTGTCTCCTTCTTCAATTGCCATGATTCCGATGCGACTAAGCTCGGATTGCAGTGATGACAACGATCGAACGAAGCCTTGAAGGCTCTGATACCATATGAAGCTCAGATGAGCTTGGATCGAGTAGGAGAAATTGAAAAGAGAGAGAGTTTGTTAGGGGAATTTTCTGTTCTTTCATTCATCATTTGATCATGTACAAAATGCCTTGTATATATACAATTTCACTTCCTTGCTTACTCTAGGTGGTAATCCGATCTATTCCTAACCACACTCCTAACTCAGGTTGTAACAACCTTTCGTATTAGACACACAAAAGGTCTAACTAACTATCCTCCATAATAACAACAACATAAGTAAACCAAGTGAATGGACCAACCATGTGGATTAGAGAATCTTAAGTTCTTAACCAAACTACCCATTTCAAAGAAAATTATCCCTTAAATAGCTCAATTTGCTCAAAATCATCCCTTAAACACATAATTACAGTAAATCACTCGTTAAAACCTAAAAATTTACATAGAACCGCCCATCTTTTAGATTTATTAGGGTTTTAATGAAAAATGCAAAGTTGGGGATGAATCCAAAGTCATCGAGTGGGGAAACGTAGCTCAGTGAACCAAAACAAACGACATAAGAAAAAGGTACATAAATCAGCGGATATTATGGGTTTAACTAACCAAGCCAAACCCCCTATCAATCTAACGGATTGCAAAGTAGAGGAAAGAAAAATGAGTAGGGATAGTTGAATGACATAAAAAAGAAATTCAAAATTTTAATAAGGGTATTGTTGTCATTTTCTGCATTTTTAAGTAAAATCCTACTAGATCCAAAGGATGAATGGTTCTACGCAAATTTTTGGATTTTAACGGATGATTTACTGCAATTATGTGTTTAAGGGGTGATTTTGGACAAATTGGACTATTCAAGGGGTGTTTTTTTTTTTTTTTTTTGCAATTTAAACATCCATCAATTCAACGCCCCACATAATATGCATCTAATCAGCAATTTGCAAGCAAAAGGACAATGATACTAATGTAAATACATTTCAATCACATCATTTTCCTATTGGGGTATGCAATTATCACACACAAATGGTACTCAATCCCTTGCTGGAGTTTCGGTTTCAAAGCCGCTGAATCCTCCGGCTTGTTTTACTTGTTTGGTTACTAGTTTGTCTGGTTTATCAGTTTTAGGGGCGGATCCTTTAAAGGACCGGGGTGGCAGTCGCCCCCCCAATCAAAAATGAAATTTAATATACATATTCCTCTTGTCGGTAGCTTCGATTTGATAAATTATAAGCTCAAATCCGATAACTTAGTAAAAAGTTATAAACGTTTCAAGACTGAAGCGATATAAATTATTTTTCACATCATTTACCAAATTAATACACTTCTATCGTACTCACCATTTGTTAAACTTCATAACTTATTACTATAATTAAACCCGAAAACTTTAAATATTGATGATTTTTTTGGAAAAAAATTAGAGACCAATTTTTCGCCCCCTCAACTAAACGCTTCAGGATCCGCCACTGATCAGACTTCGAGTGAGCTAAATTATTTTCACCCAGATTCATATATCTCTACTTGGTAAATTTCAAGTCTTGTATTCCCACACATTAAAGTTCCGATACAGTATGCTAATGATACACATATGCAATCACACAAAAAAAACCATAACCGATAGGTGGGGGAAGTGAAAAATTTGCAGTACAAGTAGTGAAGGAAGCAAACCAAAGTGATGAGCTTGATCATGAAATGGAATGGCGACGATCTTTGCTAGGTTTGTTCCGACCCTTGGCATTCGGAGGATTTATCGCATCGCCCTTGATGAATGGATAAAGCCTCCCGAGCTTCTTAGACATCGAATTCATGAATGATTTGCGAGGCAAAGGAGGCTTACCAGTCGATGATGATACGCTGTTGGTGCTGTGAGCTGGACTGCTAGCATTGCCCACCGGAATCGATGCTAATCTCTCCATTTCTTTCAGTCTCATCTTCATCTTGACGAGCTCTATCTTGAGATCCTCGTTCTCTCGTCTCAAGGATGCTAGCTCGGTAGAGACAGCGCGGCTACGATCAGCGGTGTTGTACACAGAAAACACCTTTTCTGTGTTGGTGGTGGGAACGGAAGGCGAAGAATCACCACCACCAGCATTGGAATTCATAGCATCGCGGAGGCGTTGTTGCTCATAGTAAAGTACTTGAACCACGGTTTGGACAGGAAGGCGGTCGTTCTGGGCGGCATGAGCACAAGCCTCGCGAGATAGCTTCTGACAGTCCATGGAGCTACACACTTTCTTCCTATCCATCTCACTTGTATCTGGGTGAGCCTGCAAATGTAATCCGTTACACGAGATTTTACTAACTTCCACCCCATCAATGACATATTGTTGCACATCTAACATCAATCATCAAGAAAAATGATCAACAATAGATGAGAGATCAATGGTGAAGCCTCCATAATAGCTTAAGTTTTTTGTAATATAAGGTTGTCTATGCCATTCTAGGCCGTCTATTTATTGTGTACTCCTATAACACCAAACTCTGCTCTGAACGGGATATACAGGTTTGTTGTTGTTGCTTGAACCAACTAAAAGCCAGATCATGTAGATTCAGTATAAATTTCAAGGTCCAGTGATGAGTATATCAATTGAGTTTCAACTGTAATGGTAAAGTGAAATTTATCAAAATAAGTCCAAGGGTGATTACCTTTAAGAAGATGTCTATAGCTCTGTACATCCCATCCTCCACAGCCCTCGATTGCTCAGGGATAACTTCAGCAATACCGATAAATTTAGCGACTGTCAGGTTCCGATCAGAAGCAATCTCAGCAAGGTAAGCTTCCATGAGCTTACCCACCCTCTCTATGTCAGATGGAGGTGGAGAAATATACTCCTCCCCAATGCAAATATGATTTCCTTCGACCACATACTCGAGGTGGTTCATCATGATCCTTCTCACAGTATCCACATCAAAAAGAGTGTCTCCGGTGAAAGAATAAGAAGGAATCAGGAGATCATCAAGAACAGCCTGGCCTAGCTGCATAGCCATCCGTTTCTCCAAATCAAGTCGACAAGCAACTGTTGTGTCAAGATAGATTGAGGACCGAAGCAACATAGCTAGAAAGCTAACCGACAAGGCATTCTTCTCCTTGGGTAAAAGGCTCACTATGGTCTCCAATACAACCCTCTTTCCGTGTTCTTCTATTGGGTCAATCCTCTTCTTCACCTTCCCAAACATATCCTGCTCCACAAAACCATATTAAAGTAAGAAACCATAGTAGCAGATCTTCGACAAGGTAGGCCAAACACGAGCCAAAGACGACTTACCAAGCCTCTCAGAGATTTCTGAGCATACAGCATGAGAATAGGACCAAGAGCATACTGCTTGAAGCCTCTAGCCATCATTGCGATGAGAACGCGTTGGAAGAAGTCAATCTTTAAAAGGGCTAAATCCTCAGCCCACCAGTCCACAACAGGTGTTTGATGAGTTCTTAATCCATTACCAAGGCCGGATTCAACCATGCCCGAGAGAGACGATTGCGTATCTTTGCAAGCTAGATAGGCTATTGTGTCGATGCAACGGCTTACCAGCTTAATATTCTCTGCCATGGGCAGGAGGTTTTCTGAAGCATGCAGGACTGAAATACTTCCGGAGAGATTTTCAAGTGCCACTTCACTCAGGTAAGCCTCAGCTCTTCCTATGAGGTTCCCTACAGCATAATCCTCAGTCATCTCGAGATACTCAGCCACGCAACGCAGCATGGCAATATTGTCTATGCTTATCTCGAAGTTAACTCCATAGCAGAACTTTGCTGCAAGTTCGAAAGCTTCAGCTCCACCAGGGACACCAGGGATTTCAATCTCCAGGAGATCAGCATTAGTGGATTCCGATACCAATTTCCTGAGGTATCCACACTTGGACACCATTGGAAACTGCAGTTGGCAAAAACACCAAGATAGAGATAGAGATAGAGAATAGTTTGAAACAAAAATTCACTATGATCATACAAATCTGAAGATATCATATAGAAAAGAACATTCGTAACCACCTTATGCAACGAAAAGGAAGCACTCTCAACACGAACAATGATGTCACTTGGAATCTCCTGAGAGAATATCCTGAAACGCCATGAAATTGGACATTCATTACTAGTTCAAAACAAGAATCTATTAAATGAAGGGAAAATGACACAAAACACAAATTAAGCAGACCATTCACTAGTCCTCCTCATGGTGGCAGATAGCAGTTCCTTCTTCCTAGAAGACATGCCAATAGTACTTCACTGATGTTTCCTCTTGGTGAAGCTCCATCATGGCGGAGTACAAAGGAACAACTTTTATCATCCTAGAGTCTCCATCAACCAACCGATCGGGCCTCAGGTAGTACAGAATGACAGAAAGATCAATCAGAAGCTTGTGGCAAAAATATCACCTTTTTCTGAAGTCCCCTCTCCAGTAATATTTCTAGGACAAGCTACAGTTGTAGGAAAGTTGGAGGCAGTAGCTCTCCAATGGCATGAAGACGCCAATTATTAGAAGATGACTCACCTCAGGAAATGACCTGTCTAGGCTTCCATTATGACCAGAAAGCAAGATAACATCTCCACACCATGAAAACATCCAAAAGGGTGACATTTGCATTCAGGAAGAGTGGCATTTTAGTGATTAATTGACCGAAACAAGGGTAAATATATCAGCTTAAGGATTAGTTCATATAGGATGTGTGGTGGCAATGAGTTAATAGAATAGTAAAGGAAGTAAGTTGTTCTTGTGTGTCCAACCTACAGAAAAGGACAAAGCTGTCTACCTATCATCATATCTTTGTTTAAATTCTTAAATTTTACAAAGGTCACATTTCAAAGTGCACTTTATCACACTTTCTATATAAACAAAAATAAGTTTTACCAACACCAAACTGGCTTTAGGAAAAGCCAAATTGCTTATGGATCAAAACCCAAAAACACTGAGTAAAAAAACAAATCTATCCCCTCACAAAGCAAAAGGTTATTTTTAGCAAATACCCACCATCTAGCATGATCAGAAGAAGTTCAGCACAGATACAAAGAAAGGGATGTGTGTGAACGAGAGAAGCTCGCAGATTTTGGCCGAATCCACCTGCTCTGAAAAACTCAGAAAATATGTCAGGTTGCCAAAAAGTTTACACAAGAGCCTCAATTGAAGTATATACGGTAAATGCCCCTCTTAACAGTTAACAGTATAGTGCCCAAGTGACCTGTCACATTGTCAAGGGCCATACAGGGTTTTGTGCTTAATGGTTGCCCACCAAATTTAGCTCCTTATGTACCCACCAAATGAGCTACAAATCAAAGCTGGAAATCACATCACAACTATAGAGAAAAAGAAAGGTACTAGGCCCCCCACTTTTTCAAAAATTGATGCTCCATGACCGGTATTTTCAAGATCAGGTGATCTTCAATGAGTATGCTCCCCCGGAGACCCAAATCTTTTAGCAATAAGGGTCATATGTGGAAATAATTGAAGTAAAACATACATACAAATGGACGCAAGTAGAGTTGCAGGATTGTTTGGGGAATTACCATGGTAGCACACTAGCACTATAAGCTTATTCTTAGGAAAGCTGAGAGTTTTACCTATAACTCTAGTTTCAATTGGTAACTGTTGTAACTGAAATCATCTGCAACTACTACAGGATTAGTTCCTGAAGTTTTGTAAAGGGAACATTTGCAGTTGACCTATTGTGTGTCAATGAGATTTTAAACTGGCCTATTTTTGTAAATCACATGATGTAGCAATGCATAGTTTTTAACTTTAGTAGAGGATAAACACAGGGTACAGTTAATAAAGAACTCAGACATTCATAAAACTGACAGTTATACATTGATACAATCACAGAAGTTGCAGAAATAAGATGCAGCAGCCATGGATTATGATTAACAATACCGTAACAGATCCGTAATTACACCCATATTCACTAAGTTGACGAGAACATTTCTCTAAGTGCGGGAAGCAGGTGTAGAGGTTATGTTTAGAGTTCCTTGCTACAGCATGCTCTCTGCACTTCGCCTCTAGTTGGGCAGATGAATGTTTGGATGCAAACCTTGCACTGCATTCAAATTAACAAAAAAAAATCCCAGATATTCATCTTACTAAAAGAGAAAAATTGAACATAGATCACACCGATTTCCATCAGATCAACAGCATCAATCTAGCACTGGGATCAAACTTATCCTTCACACTTTCATAGCGATGTCAACAAAAAGGCTACCCAGAATAATAGGTAGCATGTAAATAAGCAATTAAACTTCCTTCGGATCACATGTCGCAGATAAAGCACAGGCTTGAAGTTGCCACAATCAACACAACCTACAGCCTCCATCCACAAGCATCATCGTCTCTTTTTACTGACAAAAGAAGAAAGAAAGAAAAAATGGATTTGCAAAAACATTAGCAGGGAGATAATTCATTCAAGATACTCTCCCATAAATTGAATGTATATAGTACGGAATATATAACTTCAGTACAAGCTCTATGAGATTACATACTGATAAAGCATTATATTTTACCTCACCACAGTGTGTGAGTGCCTGTCACATTACTAATATTACAGGTGCATTTACCTGCATATGCTACCTTCGACTTCTAACAAGTACTCACCTCAAAAAGCCAGCTAAGGCTCACTTATCAAAGCTCAAAGTTGCAGCTCCAAATATCTCACAAGGTTCAAAAGCTAAGACCCAGCTTTAGATACATGTAAATAAAGACTCAAACTAACTGAAAATGTCGTTATGATCAACTATCAAAAGCAATCCAGCTTATCTGCAAGGATCACAAGTATGACACAATATGCCCTAAGACAGCCTCAGTACTAAGAACTGTCTCATTAACCTACAAGGCAGTAACGCACACCCTTATCCAAGCACTGATATTTAAAGATAAACTTATTTGCGAACAGGTTATGCATTCCAAATCTAGTAACTATATCTATTCACTTAAAAAATTTCTTTATATGCATTAAGAATTACCCAAAATAGATTACCGAATGATAAAAAACAAAACCAACCACCAGATGATGAAGTTCCAATAGAGGATAAAAATCAAAACTAAGAACCTTGAACGGGCTTGCTCTGATCCATGTTTCTCTCCCGAGCCATCCTGGATTTCTGTCTGTTGCCTTCACCCATCTTTGATTGATCAATTAGAGGTAAGAAACACTGGACAGATCGGAAGGAGGAGCCCTGGTTAACTGTGGATCTGTGATATTAACATGGATGGACATTATCATACATGATGATGAAAAACCAGTTCCAACATACTTCACATCTTGTTTGGTGCGGACCAATGGTATTTAATTTGATATTCAACTCAAACAGTTACGATTCAATACATAAGATTGAACTAATTTTAGTTGTTTAATAGTAACATTTTACTCATTCACAACCAACTAGCCATTCATTAGATAAAATTTAAATCTATATCAATCTGATGTACTCCAATCAATGGAATGCACACACTCAAGTTTGAAAGATACAATCTAACCAAACAAGTTTGAAAATGTATGTACTGTATGAAGTTTTCTCGTCATTGATTGATGCAGAAACCTCCTTAATTGGCCTCGCGAATCCAAAGCAACACCTCTCCTTCAGTTAGGTATTTGACAGCCGATACCTTAACCGCACCTCACTCCTCAGTAGCCCTCCTCCAGCCAATCGCTTTCAGCCACCTGTCCCACTCGCTTTCAAAAAGTCTTTCTTGGCTCCCTCCTGACCAAGAATATACCTTACTCTGCCAAAACACCCGAATTAGGCACAGCCAAAATCCCTAAATTAATCCCTAATCCACCAAATTCCGCCATTTCCACTCCTTTGATGGATCTTTTTCTTGAGCTCTTCATCACTGCTTCCCTCTCCTTCATGCTCACCTTCCTCTTCTCCAAGCTCGCACCCGTCGATCCAATGCCTGAAGATCTCGGCCGCGCACCTGAATCACGATCGGATCCTGAACCAGGCTTCAAATCTCTAATCAATTCGGACGAAACTGAATCTCTAGACGACAAGCCGTGCTTCATAAGAGGAAGAGCGAGCGGGAAGGAGGACGACGACGACGAAGAGATGATCAGTGGAGAGTCCATCGAGGTGCTGCGATTTCAGACGATGCCATCCATGAAGTACATCAAGTTTGAGGGATGTGCGGCTGAAGAAAGCAAGCGGCCAGTGGAATTCCACCGGGAAATCATGGTTTGCGATGTGAATGATGAGTATTTCGAAGACGAATTTTTGGAGCGGAGTGAGATAGAGATTGAATCGGTACAGGAAATCGAACAAGTAGAAGAGGAAGATGAATTGACGGGAGAAGATCCAAACTGCGACATGGGAGATTGGGAGGCGATTGAGAGAGAGGATTTCGAAGACCTGCTTTGTAACACGGAGGAGTGATTAATTCATTCATGCGAGTATATATAACATTGTATTCATCTGTATTAATGTTGTTCATTTAATTCGATTTGTATCTCAATTAATCGTTGTTCGAATAAACATGAAAGCTCATTGATGAATTTACTTGTAACTAAATTACTCCGTAGTATATTAACATACAATTTATTAGGAGTCATAAATCAGCAAATTTGTGTATTGATAAAATGTTTGCTCCTAGTTCAGTTATGCTGCAAATTAATACGGAGTATACGTCCTCTTCTTCTTTGGTTTAGTTGGGTTTATTTTCGTTATTTTGAATTATGTCCCGTTTGGAATTCTTGGAATTGAAGGAAAATAGAAAGTGATTAGAGACGAAGGATGAGGTTGGAATTGGAATGGAGGAGTTGAAGGTTTGAAAAGAGTATGTAATTCAGGAAAAGAGAATGAAGGGGGTAAGAAAGAGAAAGGGATAAGGGAGAAAAGGTAATTGGTTTCTTTGATTAGTCATTGGATGAATTTCCGTATTACACTAATAGGGTATTTATATTAATCCCTAATATCCGTACACATGTAATTTCTATACATGACATTTTGCACCGTCTATGTATTTTTTGTTTGTTTCGACGGTTATCCGTCTACCAACTTATCGGCCTTTAAGGTTCAGATAGGTCTGACCTCGGATTTTTTCCTAATAAAAAAAATGTCGGTGATGGGCATGATCGGAGCCCACCGTACCCAAGACCGGTCCCAACGGACCCAACCCATCACTGGACATGGGCTCCATCTAAACGAACCAGATACACCTTCAGTAATCAGTACATGTGTGTCAAACGACAGATAAAATTGCACTAAGCATAACAGGATTGATGCATTATAAGTCATAAAACCACAAAACACTATTGTCATACAACTAAGTTGTATATAGATGGAATTGGTTTATGTTTATTATCACTTGATCGAGTGTCATTATCAACTACAGTTAACAAACTATTACCATATACGACTAAAGACGGGCTTATAACGAGGTAGATGTGTATCCTAGCTCCTAACAAGGACTGCCGAATCACCGTTCAAGGATGTGTGGTCGGCACTTAGTCATATCATATGTATGCGGTTAACCATCTGTTGGTCGCAATTTACATGATCGGGGCAAACGCACCTGATTTTGATGTGTGATATGATGAGCTTGAGGAAGACCCTTTGGCTTCTATGTTTTTGATCAGTTCTCTTACTAAACCTGTGTATGATACATGGGATCGGAGATCGCCAAGAAAGAATCAAATGTTTTCAAGGGAAAGCTTGTATTTCATTTCTGATCCATTTGGTTGCGACCCATTTTTCACCCTTGACAACCGGGCAGCTTCCATGCAATGACGCCTGTGAAATCAAGGCAGACGAACAGATATCGTTACCTTTGGATCGGATATCATTTAAACATACTGGTTTTTGCAAAAATTTACTTGGATTTTCAAGGCCAATGAAAGTTCGAAAGACTGAATTAACAGGGTAAAATGGATCCATACAAATTTAACCCAGAGCCAGAATATGTAATTCTTGTGGCAGAAAAAGGGTCTTCAGTAATAGCACCTCACTAAAATCACTAGCAGAGAAATTTTGTATAGTATACATTAAACTCTGTAAGCTGAGGGATTATAAGTTTCAAGCACAAAGAGAGTACTTACTGGGTCAATAGTTCCATTGAGATGCAGAGAGTAGAACAGAAGCCCATCTCCTTGGTGTGGCCTCACTTTCAAACCGTCACACTTCACATAATCATAACTTTCATCAACTTGTCCATTCTGAGAGTTCAATATTGAACAAGATCAATTTGCATTTCAAGCATGATAATCAATAGGCAAATTTCATTAAGTTTGTGAGCCAGAAGACACAACATCTCGTCTTACCTCATAAGGGAACATTGTTTCTCCACCCTCTTCTACATCAGATAAATATATCAAGAAAGTAGCAACCTGTATCGAGGTCATTAGACACGTTATTGTTGAAAATGAAGGAATGTCTCATGCAAAAATGAGGGTCAAGAGAAACCACAGAAGGGTAAGAGATGTGCTCGAAGAAAAGGGTGGCATGATTTGTGGCTTACCCTCTGACTCTTTCTTGGACCGTACTCAATAGGGCTAAATGCATCATAATGAGAATTGTACTTCTGCCCAATCTCATATCGCAAGATATTGAAATCCTGAAAAATGCAGTACTCTCAAATTATTTAGACATTAACTTACTTTCCCTGAAAACAAATATTTAGTATCAATTTATTTCACTCAAGCCTCAAGGTACAATATGGAATCAAGCTTCAAGCAAGATACATAATTAAAAGGGGTGTGAAAGGCAAAAAAGTTCTGATAGATGCAGATTGAAGAGTGTATCTCCCTTAAGTGGATCATCTCATGTATAATTCTCTCTAAATTGCTATTTTAACTATCGCTAAAGAACCTGATAACCGTTTCACTTTAAAGAAATGAAAATTGCACACTCACAATAAGGTTTTCGCTCATTCTTTTTAAAAAGGGGTGATTCTGTTTATAAATCAAAATGAATTTAGATAAACATGGTCCAGCAAGACTAAGAACAAATGGTAAGGAAGATGAAATTTGTCCTTGTCAAACCAAGGAAAGCAAGAACAGTAGCTCAAATCACTGAAATCTTGAAGGGAATTAAAAATAATACGGTTTGGATTTGAAAATTACAGAGATACCTCTAACTCTCTAAGCTCTATCCAAATGTTTCTCTTTTTATCTTGAAAAGAAAATAAGGATTCTCTTGTGTACTCTTCCCTCCATTTTTTATATTCAAACAACACATAATGTAATGATATCTAAAAACATTAAAATAGTCAGAAAATTAAAAGTAGGAATTTATTATGAAATGCCCAATCATGAAGAGTAGATTTACCACAAAATACCTCTCCATGTTTCCTGGGAGTCATGCTAGCCCTGGCAATTTTTTCCTCAACTGCAGCTAAGACTCCAGAGTCATCTTCAGATGCACTGATAAACATGCCAGAACTGAAAGACGAAGCACAACATGCTAGTAAGCACACAGAAAAGGAATTTTTCTTAACAAACATTATCATCACAAACATTATTGATGGAAAAAAAAAAAGAGAACAAAAAAATTTCTTCACAAACATTATCATCACAAAGTATGGTTACAACTTGCAATTAAGGATGATCGTGCTATGGTTAATGATCTTATTGATTGTACCCACGAAATGGCAAAAGTGCAAAACTCTCAGGGATCATTGTATCACAATATTAAGGTGACAATCAAGCATATTCCACAAACCTTGTTCTCACATCCTTGGTGTTATCTTCAGTTTCTCCCTGCCGTAAAGCCAACCTAGATGGTTTGAGACTAGGCCTTGCCATATTGATCATGCTTTCACATTGTTCTGCAGTTGCAAATTTGGGAAAATACAGAATATGCGGTCTCCAGCTAATAACCTATGTAAAGAAGAAGGGCTTAGGATCAGTTAAAGGTTTTCGGCTGAGATTCCATGCCACAAAAATGCACGATATGTCCTGCAATATCACATTATTCACATAATAAACTAATCCAACAGTAATGTATAGTAATGTAAGGTAAAACAGTCTAATTCGATGATAATGCTGCATGCACTGAAACTGCATAGTTAAGAACATTAGAAACAGCAGATTTAATCAGAAACAATTTGTGACTAAATGCTTACTGCTGCTACACAGAGGTTAAGGCAACAATTACAGAAGGCAATAAACAAACACGTTTCCAGAAGGCTAGTGGCGAATGGCGATGATATCTTTGAACATCAGTGAGCATCAAAATCAAACTTCACACATGAGGAGCAAAATAGATCATCAGATTTTTATTTATTTTTTGGAATCGCACATGAAATCCAAATCAGGAACACGAATCCAACTCCAATCAAACAGTTCCTGAATCCTGACGGAAAACAATAATAAATCCTGACTGCAATTTGCAGCTCAAAAAACAAGAACAGAAATTACAATCCACAGAAAGAATCAAAATCATGGAGAGACGAGAGCGGGAACCTGAAAAGGAACTGACGTGATAAACTTGTCACCGGATTCTCCAGGTATCAACAATTGGGGCTGCTTCTCCTTGTCATCGACCGATTCAAGAGTTTCGAGCGATCTAGGTTCCGGACGAACAACTTCTGGTAACTCCTGCAATTTCTGATTTAGCGCAATTTCAATCATCACTTATTAAGCAGACTGATTGCCAAAGGATCGAGGAATATGAAATGTCGAAAGGAAAAAACAAATAGGAACAAAGACCGAACCTGAGAAATGAGGGTGGAAGAGAAGAATCCAGCGAGGAAGAAGGAGAAGCAGAAGAACATAACATGAGGTAACCCTAACTTCTTGCCAAGATTCCAATGGCCTCTCACTCTCCCTTTCATTTGCTACGATCTTTGAGAATCAATCATCCACTGTCTTGTCCGGCGAATTTCATGTCGCTTTCTCGATCTCTGGCTCCCGCTGGCTGCTTCTCGTGACCGGCGAGCGTTTGATTCGTCGCTATCATCAAAAGACGCGGCAAAGGTGTTCATGGATTTGTTTATAGAGAGCTTCAAAACTGTGTTTATGGCGTGCGAAATTCGCTCTTCACGTTTCTCTCTCTATCGCCGGCTCGCTCTTTGGCATCAATGAATTCTGTTTAAATTACCCTTAAGCTTGGGCTGCGTTTGGGTGACACGCCGATATTCTCGGTTTATATACTACCCAAAACGACGAACCGTGTTGTAGTTTTTTTTTTTTAAACCGGAAAAGATTTGGTTGATGATAGGGTAACTAGCCAAGGGATGATACTGCTCAGGACAGCATCAGGGGGAAGGTCGAGCCGGAGAACCCGAAATCAAGATGAGATAGTCGGTCAGCAGCTTGATTGCCATCCTTAAAGACACGAGAGACCTCAAATTCTAGAATCATATTCAAGGCACATAGAGTGTCGGATATGAGCATCTCTATATCGTCACAGCAAGACACACCTGCCTTGAGGCTATTGATAATACTATGATTATCACCTTCAATGCAGATACGGGGAATTTTTAATTCAACTGCTTTGAGTACACCTTTCCACAGACCAAAGCATTCAGATCCAATAGCAGAAGCGAGTGGGGAGGTACCAGATTCTACATACCGAGCACAACCCTGACAATCCCTGATTAAGAACCCATAAGTTCCTAATTTGTCAGAAGAGAAGGTTCCATTAAAATTTATTTTGTACCAGTTATCCCTGGGTTTTTTCCACTTTGTGATTCTTTTTCTTGTCTTTGCTGGTTTGTGCATTTTGTTATCTGTAACCTTGTCCATGCTTAAATCATCCAATTTTGCTTTTTCCCAGTTGGTTAATTGTTCTTTTATGAATGATGCTATAGTTTTTGGGCTGGATTTGGTTTTATCGAAAAGTGCCTTGTTTCTAAAATACCATGAACACCACCAGGTTGTAGCAAGAAATGAGAATTATGGTATACTTAAAGAAGCATGGAGGGTGCATAGTAATTCGTTTGTGTTATGAGTGAGACCATATACTCTTTGGAGGGTGTCGTAGATTTTAGGGGATAGATGTTGTAGTGTAATTGATGTTGATGGGTAATGGAATAATAAGTGATCAGTATCTTCGAAGTTCATACCACATGAAGGCCAGTCCGTGGGTATGCCCACACCTCGAGAGGCTAGCTTAGCCGATGTTGGTAGGCCATTTTTGGAGATGCGCCACAAGAAATCTTTGATTGTTGGGGACACATCAAGCTTCCATATCCAATAGAGCTCCGATACAGTGTGATTTTTTGTTTTGTTTATAAGTTCCATGGCTGAGGCCGTTGAGAACCACCCATTTTTACTGGGAGCCCAATATAGCCTATCTTGTTGGATATGTTTTGGGATTGGCGTTTGTGTTATGTTTATCAGTGTTTCTCTACTGATCTGGTTGTTTAAGGTATTCTGTAATTTGTTGGTGTCCCATATCTGATCCTCCAATATAAAGTTTCTGACTAAAAGATTCGTGTCGATTGAACCTGTTGTTGTGGCTTGTGCCAGTAGGGGGGAGTCCCCCATCCACTGATCCTTCCAGAAATTTATGGATTTACCATTAGCGATTCTTCATCGTAGTCCTGTTTTAAAGAGTGGGATTAGGGAGGTCAGTTTTGACCATTGCCATGATACATTTCCTTTTTTCTCATAAGTGAGAATTTGTTTGTCTTTTAAATATTTTTGCGATACTAGTTTTACCCACGGGTTTTCTGGCTCAGCCAGTATTTTCCAGAGGAGTTTGAGTTTAAGTGCTTTATTCATGTCTTCTGATAGGCGGATACCTAGACCCCCATTAGATCGAGATTTGCATACCTCAAACCAGTTAATAAGTGGTCTGTGTTTAGGGCCTTTGTTCCATAGGAAATTCCTATTGATCTTATCTAACTCCTAATGTATATGTGATGGAAGAAGGAAGCACTGCATAATATGTAAGGGTTTTGCTGCGAGGTTGGATTTGATAAGTGTACATCTTCCTGCTTGCGAAAGATTGTTTGATGTCCATTTTGTTAGTTGAGTTCTACTAGATTTTGTGATGTCTTCAAAGGTTGAATTGGAGACATTGCCAGTGATGACCGGACATCCTAGGTAGATTCCCAAATTAGTTGTGTATGGAATCTGAAGTTCATTCTTAATTGTGTTTTTTATGGTATTCTCCACATTTGGTGTAGTGTAGAATGTTGATATATGGTAGTTTATAAGTTGTCCCGAATGGTAGCAGAAATTCTGGGTGATTGCATTGATTTGGTCACAGGCCGTTTTGGTGGCAGATGCAAAGATGATTATGTCATCGGCAAAGGCCAAGAAAGGTACCTTGTAGCAGGATCGCTTGATTGAGATTCCAAGATGACTACGTTGCAGGCTCATTTCAGATTGTAGTCCTCGGGCTAGTACTTCAGAAACAAGCAGGAATAGATACGGCGATAATGGATCTCCTTGGCGAAGACCCTTTGATGGGATGAATAGGTCGGTTGGTTCATTGTTGACCAGAAACGAGTAGGATACAGTTGTAATGCATTCCTTAATCCAACAACATAATTTGTTGCAAAAACCGAATTTCTCTAGAATGCTGAGAAAAAATTCCCAACGAACCATGTCAAAAGCCTTTTCCATGTCTAGTTTGACTGTCATCCATCCAGATTTCCCTTTTTTGTGCTGAAATGAGTGAAATATTTCGTTAGCAATCAGGATATTGTCTTGTATTGATCGCTTTGCGATGAATGCACTCTGTAATGGGTGAATAAGTTTGGGTAGGATTTGTCTTAGCCTAGTGGCTAGAATTTTGGATATTATTTTGTATATGGTTGAACAGAGGCTTATGAGCCTGAAGTTGTTTGTGGTTTGTGGATTATCACATTTGGGAATTAATGCGATAAAGATGTGGTTAATTTGTTTGAGGATTCTCCCACTCGTAAAGAATCCTTTGGTGGCCTTTATGATAGAAGGGCCAATTATGTGCCAGTAGGTGCGGAAAAATCCAGTAGGATAGCCATCCGGGCCCGGTGATTTGTCTCTAGCAAGAGAAAAGACAGCACTCTTGACTTCAGAGTTCGAGATTGGAACCGTGTTGTAGTCTTGTTTTCTTGATCGTAAACTAACCCTTCCGTTAATTTGGCACCACCTTTTTCTGTTGTAATTGTATTTGCACTTAAAATTGTTGTTAACTAGATAACCGGTTCGGATCACCTATAATCCTCTATGTTACACGATTTCTATTGGTCCACCTATAATTAATTTATCCAATTTAAATTACTAAAATTATTTCAGAAAATCTTACTTAAATTATAATTCTTATTTTCTAAATGAAAAAGAAAAATAAATATTTTCTCTTTATTCTTTTCTGTTCAGCGCATTAGGTCAAATTGATCGATCTGCATAATTTTCAGATCTCTGACATTAGCACATCTCAGTTCACCTGCAATTTTTGTTGTTGTGTTTAGAATAAAATCAGATTTTATTCGCTAATCTTTGGATGTTTGATCAAAAGAAACCGATCACTTTAATACCCTATCAAAGTCATAAAATTTGATTATGTGATCGATTTATGTGGGAAGAAGGAAACTATTATAATTTATACATGCGTTGTTCCTAGGTAGGCTCGAAAAATGGAAAATGATTGATGGTTGAGGGTTTCATAAAGTTTAATTGTGATGATTGATGAAAAACGCTTCATTGTTATTAAGTTTCGTCGGAGTCGAGCCTTCTTTTTTGGAGACACCGAAATTCGTAGCCTAAATTTGGGTATATGAAGGAGAATAGCAATCAGGGTTCGGTTGGGTTTGGAATTCGGATGTGGTCGCTTATGTGAAATTAGGCAACGACTCAGCTAATGTCGATAAATTGACAATGAAGGTAGTTGCATTGTGTTCCTGCCAATGGAGATGGTGATAGAAATTTTAGGGTTTTTGCACTTTGGGTTAATTCTCAAACATAAGAACGTAGATTGGAGAAGAAGCGGTGTGTTGGTAGGGAAATACACAGTTTTTAAATTTTAATTTAGGAAATAAGTTTTAATTTTACCAAAAAAATCTTTTTTATTTAATTAGATAAATGATTTTTAGGATGACCAATAAAAATTGTGTAACATAAAGAGTTACATAGTAGGTAATAGGTGATCCGAACCGATAAACAACTAGTGAGTTATTAGTTATTACACTCACAATGTAACCCTTCCTATTACATGATTCTTATTTGTCCATCAATAAAGCCTTTATCTATTTAAAATTTCACACAATTTTTAGAAAATCTTAATTAAAAATATAATACTTATTTTCTAAATTAAAAAGAAGAATAATAATAATAGTTAAAACAAATATTGCTTTGTTTACTTCATCCTCTTCTTCCCACTTTAGGTCAAAATCTTCTATGCATATTTTTTCAATTCATCGACATTAGAATCACTTCTTCCTCAGTTCCTCTTGTAATTGAATTAACAAGTGTCTTTAATTAAAAAAACAGTAGCAGTAATTGGGTATTGGTGATAGACTAAAAGCCATGAGATTGCTCGATTGATTTCCTAATTAAACCGACAGATAAGTCTCTTTCCGGCTAATGAAGATTAGTATCCTTCTGTGGTGCAAGTTAGACCAAATGGAGATACAAAAAAAATAGCAGTAATTAGCAGTGAACACTAATTAGTGATTGCCACTTAAGAATTTGCAGTGAACGCTTAGAAGTGAACATGCACTTGTTAATTCAGTTAAAATGATCGAGGAAGTAGGTGGTGCTATGCCGGTGAATTGAAAAAATATTTTGATATGAGAAGAGGATGAACCGATGAAGTAAACAAGGCAATATTTTTAACTACTCCGTATTATTTTATTATTCTTTTTAATTTAGGAAATAAGATTATATTTTAATTAAGATTTTCTAAAAATTGTGTATTAATTTTAAATAGATAAAGGTTTTACCAATAAGAATCATATAATAGGGAGTGTTACATTGTGGGTTCTAGGTGATCCTTACCGGTTATTACACATCATAAGATTATTCGTTGACGATTGGTTTGATATGGAATTTCAGCGGACTTATATGTCTGATTTATTCCATAATATAAATATTGATAAATGTAATAAATATAATTATTCATACATAATAGTACTCCCTCCGTTTGAAATTATTTGTCGTTTGACATTTTGGCATGCTTTTTAGGGAGCTACAAACTCTATAAAATATAATTTTTTTAATTTAATTTTTTTCATAATTTTTTTTTGATTAGGTAATAATTCGATGACCAAACAGACCTGACTCGATCATCGAGAGGCCGACAGAGTCAGCAGACCGCGAACCATCAAACATACAATCATAATAATAAAATGGTACAATACAAAGACGGCAAACAAACAGTTACGTTCTAGAAGAACCGACTAGCCTGATCCATAAAAGCTGAGTTTTTTCATAATCTTATACTTACTACTTATATGTATGAAATTATATAAAAAAAATTAATTAAAAAAATATATTTTATATAGTTTTTATCTCCTTAAAAAGCGTGCATTACAAGACAAATGACAAATATTTTCAAACGGAGGGAGTATATCTATTTTACTAGTTTACGTTAAACGCAAGAGAAACTCTCTTTGGCTAAATCCTTCTTCCAAATCAATCCATGGCCAAGCAGCCTCTCCAACATCTATTTCTCGAACCCAAATCCATGTGATAGATTAATAATCAGTCCATCTCTCCTCCCGGAGTCAAGAAATACGCGATCCACGCGTCAGAAAACCCCCAAATCTAACCCTTATCTCGCACCTTTGTCCCCGATTCGTTCCTCCTTCCTAAATTGTCTTGCTTCCATGGCCTCCGATGGGTTCCTGGCTCCGATTTCGTCGGCTTCGGTCTTCCTTTTCGGGGTTCGGCTCTTCCTTGGCTTTCGTTGCAAGTTTCTGCCTCCAAGTGAGATCCGTTCGGCCTGCTTCAGTGGCCTCCTGTCGTGGCCTGTCTGGCGTGTATCTCTGGCCTCCTGCTGGTGTCCTGGTCTAGTCCTCCTTCCCAAGGCGGTGGTCGACAGCGCTGATGCTCCTTGAGTAGTAGTGGTTGCAGCGTTCTCCTTGCTTTGGTCTTTGGGCTTTCCTTGAGCCCTACGGTGACCCGGTGGGGTGAATTCAAAGCCCGTATTCCTTGCTTTGGGCCCAAAGGAGTTGGGGGGGGGGGGGAGGAAAGTGGAAATTTTGATTGGATAAGAAGGTTTAGGCTTGTTGCCGAGTTGCTTGGTGGTGTAGTTGAGTGGCTTTCGAGTTTAGCGGTTTATTGATCGGTGCTTCTTCTTATTTGTCGACGTGCGAGAGCTCGTGGACGTGATCGAAACCTGATGGCTCGTTGACAAAGTCCAAATTTGAGGTTTCCACTTATTTTCTCAGGGATTCCCTGCGTCGCATCTACCAACTGATGGATGAGTTGTCGCGCACTGCTCCTGATCTTCATCATTTTTGCTAGTCATCGCCTTTAACTGCACTCCTATAATTTGGCTCTGCCTTGTTGTTATTTTATGTCTTTATCTTATTTGACGGTTTACCCGTCGTCGAGTTCTTCGGCCTATCGACGACTCCGGGCGTCGAATTTTTACTTAATAAAAAAAAATAGTATATCTGTTTTATTCCATAATAGTATATGTTTGATTTATTCCATTTCTCAATCTAAAATTACTTTTCAATGAAATTAAAGGAGATGAACGAAGAGATTACATAATGAGAAGAGGCAGATGATTGTTATATTCTTCACCTGCAATTTGGCATAATTAAATAAAATTGAATAAAGACAAATGTGTTGAACGGAATGTATATAAGATATGGTTGAGTTGAGATGCTATTCTTTGTGCCTCTTAGTCGTTACAACTTACAATCACTCAAAACACATGCCCGTGAACCCGCCGGAGAACAACCTAAATAGGCTAAGTTTTGTTGCACTTGCACACGGTGGCGGATCCTGAACTTGTTGATTGAGGGGGCGAAAAATTACGATAAAAAAATATTATTTTCGGATATAATTATATTATTAAGATATGAAATTAATAAATGATAATTATAATTAAAATATATCGGTTTTGTAAATGATGTAGGAAATATTGTAATTTATTAGTGCTGAAATTTGAAATGCTTATAACTTTTTACTCAGATATCGGATTTGAGCTTATAATATATCAAATCGAAGCTATCGACGAGAGGAACATGTATGTTAAATTTTATTTTCGATTGGGGGGGCGACTGTCACCACTGGCCCTAAAGAGAATCCCCCTCTGCTTGCACATAAATTATTTTTCATGCATTACATTACATATATATCTTTGCTCAAATGCACAATCCAAAACAATGGATATATTGTTGTAAAAGTCATTATTGTTGGAAATTCATTGATTATGGAGTAAAAATAGATATTAATATACAAAAAGAGTAAAGTCCTTTCAATTAATATAATTAAAATTTTTGTGTTGCAAATGAATTTCAAACTTAAAATAAAAAATAAAATAAACCTGATGTGACTTTTGTGTTAAAAAAGGTGTTGTTAACCTTAAATAGAAGGGCAAAATATTTATTTGATTTTTCATCTCATATTATATTTTATATATATACTAACATAATAGCTAAATGTTATGTTTTCCTTTTTATAATAGCATATAATATATATATATATACACTAATATAATAATGTGATCAATTAATAAACTTTTTTTTTTCAAATTGTTTGAATAATTGTATATCATCCAATAAAATATTTGGCATGGTCCAATAGAAAGAAACAATTTATTACGAGTTATATGGAATTTTATACAAGAAACCAAAAAGGATATCACCAAAAAAAAAAGGAAAAAAATTATGCACTACGCAGAAGCCGCCCGTGAACTGCAACAGCAAGGGACAAAGGCGGGAACCAAACAAAGATCAGAAAACTGTTCAGATCCAACGGCTAAAAATGCATCTATACTCGTCGCAGTTTGATGTCCACAAATCTCAACCGTTAGCTTGATATTTTTTCGTCAAGAAGATTTTCCGGACGTTCCCTCCTTCACCGCCGATATATGATGCTTGTTGATGAAGAGAGAGGGTGACAAAGAAACTGATTAAATCATTCAAAGAACCCCATTATATATTCGGACTCTATATTTCCTATCCCCACCACCGAACTCCCACCCACACTCACTCCCCCTATTTATATACACCCGCGTATTACACTGGTTACCGCCACCACTAACAACTCCTATCTGCACGACGTCGTTTTATGCCCCGATGAATCCGACGGTCGTGGTTCTTCTACTGATAGGATTATGCCACGTGTCGATCTCCAAACCGGTGGATGAGACTGAGAGGTCCACTTACATCGTTCACGTCGCCAGATCCCCGGTGGTGGCGGCGTCTCCGTTCGAGTCCTCGCTCCGGTCGGTTTCCAAAACTGCTGAGGTTATATATACTTACGAGAACGCGGCGCACGGCTACGCGACTCGGCTGACTCGGTCCGAGGCGGACTCACTCGCGAGTCAACCCGGCGTGTTATCCGTGTTGTCCGAGTTACGTTACGAGCTGCACACGACTCGGTCGCCGGAGTTCCTCGGGCTCGGCGGGAGCGCGGATTTGTTCCCGGAGTCGGCCTCGGCGGGCGACGTCATCGTCGGGGTGCTGGACACCGGCGTCTGGCCGGAGAGCAAGAGCTTCGACGACACGGGGCTGGGGCCCGTTCCCGCCACGTGGAAGGGCGAATGCGAGACCGGCACGAACTTCACCGCCTCCAACTGCAACCGGAAGCTGATCGGCGCGCGCTACTTCTCGCGCGGCTACGAGTTTCAGATCGGGCGCATCGACGACACCAAAGAATCGCGTTCCGCGCGCGACGACGACGGCCACGGGACGCACACGTCGAGCACGGCCGCGGGATCTGCCGTGGATGACGCCAGCCTCTTCGGTTACGCGGCGGGGACGGCGCGTGGGATGGCGACGAGCGCGCGCGTCGCCGCCTACAAGGTGTGCTGGAAGGGCGGCTGCTACAGCTCCGACATCCTCGCGGCAATCGACAAGGCGATAAGCGACGGCGTGCACGTGCTATCTCTGTCTCTCGGCGGCGGATCGGCGGACTACTACAGGGACAGCGTCGCAATAGGAGCGTTCGCGGCGATGGAGAAGGGGATAGTGGTGTCGTGCTCGGCGGGGAACGCGGGGCCCAGCTCTTCGACGCTGTCGAACCAGGCGCCTTGGATAACTACGGTGGGGGCGGGCACACTGGATCGGGACTTCCCGGCGTACGTTAGCCTGGGGAACGGGATGAACTACTCAGGCGTATCGCTCTTCAAAGGGGACTCCCTTCCCTCTTCTTTGATCCCAATCATCTTCGCTGGTGAGTAGCTATTATTTTTTATTTGTCTTTTCATAAGTATTTTTTTATAAAAGAAAATATTTTGTGGGATATATCGGCACACAAATTAATCGTTATACTTATAAAAAATACAAAATTTTAAATATAGTGTACATAAACAAGAAAAAATGACACAATGGTCTATTGTTTAGATAGTGCAGGTAGGAATAGGATCTTGTTGGTAAGTAATTAAGAAAGTACTAATAAAAATTTACAAGTATTTATGAGTTTTATTAACTGCACTTTATCATTTGTCAATAGTAATAATAAATAATAATTGTTGTTGAGTGCACATGAAGTATTAGGGAGTATCTTGGGGTCCTTGCCAACCTATACCAAATGATGACAAATCTTGTGGGCTACATCAAACAAGTTAGTTTTCATAATTACTGGTGTTGAATTAATCTATTAACTCTAGGTGAATACCAAGAGGTAAAAACAGTACTGTACCTTATTGTACCGAAATCACATGTACTGTATCTATATGACTATATAACAGTGCTCCGGTTTGGATCGGTTAAACTTTATTAATTTAAATTCGATATTTATCATTTTCATATCTATGTTATAAATTAAAAAATATTAAATTTTTTTTTTGAAAAAAAACAAGAATAATAGAATGAAGAGATGAATAAAAAAAAAGATAATTATGATTTAAAAATATACCTATGATTTTATACTTGAGAAGTGGAATAGTTAGTTCAAGTGCAGCTAGCAGTTCAATTGCAATAATAAATGGTTATAAATTATTGATAGATTACATAGGTCTTAATATTGTATAGTGGGCTAAAAGCCCATTAAGGCCCAATACCTTTGTAACCTATATATATATATATATATATATATATATATATATATATATATATATATATATATATATATATATATATATATATATATATATGTTATATCAATGAATGGAAACCCTAAGGAGAACTTTACATCAATTCTACAATTCTACATGGTATCACAGCCTTTTCTTCCTCACGGAACCCTAGTTTGATCCTCCCGCCCCACCTCCTCTTCCCGTCGCCGGCGTCGTCTCCTCGTCGCCTCTCTCTCTCTTTCCCCTCCTCACCGGCCTCCCGTTTGCACAAAAAAAAAAAAAAAAAAAAACTCTTACCATGGCTCTCTACGATCACCAACATCACGCCTTCTCTGAATACTCTAGATATCCTACCCCTCGACATGTCGGTCCTCAGGCCTCTCTGACATCGCCTGACCCAGGCTATGTTCCGCCAGCTCTGCATCACGCCTTCTCCTCTACGCAGCCGACATCTTCAGACTCTTCTTGGTACATGGACACTGGTGCCACCTCCCACATGACGAACTCCTCAGGTAACCTCTCATCTATTTCTTTTAAGGGCCCTGCCCACTCTATTATCGTCGGAAATGGTGGTCGTCTTGCTACTTCGGGAATTGGCCACACCAAATTACAGACCCCAAACCACCCACTACACCTCAACAATGTCCTGATTGCCCCAAAGATTGTCAAAAACCTTATCTCTGTGCGTCGGTTCACTACTGACAACAACGTTTCCCTTACGTTTGATCCCTATGGTTTCTCTGTGAACGATCTTACTACGGGTTACTCGCATGAGATGTAACAGCACCGGGGAGCTCTACCCTGTCACACCACCTCCTGCGTCCAGTCAGTCGTGTCCGGTCGCCCTCTCGGCATCATCGTCCAGCCTGTGGCATGCACGCCTGGGCCATCCCAGCGCTGCCGTTCTAGATGTCCTCCGTTCCCAGAACCTTGTCACCTGTACTAAAGACCCACGCTCTGGTTTATGCTCTTCCTGCCAACTAGGCAAACATGCCAGACTGCCGTTCCAACGGTCTTTGACCTCTACCCTTGCTCCCTTTGATATCATTCACAGCGACATTTGGACCTCTCCCGTGCCTAGCAAGGAGGGTCACAAGTACTACCTCTTGTTTCTTGATGATTACACTCATTACTTATGGGTCTTCCCGTTGCATTTCAAGTCCCAAGTGTTTCCTGTCTTTGCCAGATTCCATACCTACATCAAAACACAGTTTCACATGTCCATCAAATGTTTCCAATGTGACAATGGTCGTGAATTTGATAACAAAGACTTTCACTCCTTCTTTGCCGCAAATGGATCGCTTGTCTTGCCCCTATACTGCTCAGCAGAATGGCAAGGCAGAAAGAATCATCAGAACCATTACCAACATGATGCGTTCTCTCCTCTTCCACGCATCTATTCCCCTTCCCTATTGGCCTCACGCCTTATCCACCACATGTTATCTCCTAAACATTCTCCCTTCCACTACCCTACACCATCGCTCGCCAGCTCAGACACTTTATTACGCCGAGCCTAGGTATGATCACCTTCGCACCTTCGGGTGCTTGTGTTTCCCAAACCAGTCCTCCACAGCCCCGCACAAGCTTCACCCGCGCTCCACTCCATGTGTCTTCCTAGGCTATCCGTCTGATCATCGCGGTTACATTTGCCTCGATATCAAGACCCACAAGATCATTCTCTCACGTCATGTCACCTTTGATGAGTCGCGATTTCCCTTTGCGTCTCCCACACCCCTTGTGTCTCCGTCAGAGTCTGAGTCACCATTCCCTCACTTCCTTTTTCCCCAGAGCTCTCCCGGTGCTCCTGCGTCTCCCCCTCCCCCACCCCCACCACCCCCCACCACCAGACCACACACCCGCAGCGTCTCCGGTGTCTTCCGACCCCGTCAGATCGTATCCATGACTACCACCCATCGCCCCACCATCCAACCTCATGGCCTAGCAAAGCAGACCCCCCGCCAAACACCAATGCCGCGGGCGCCGCACACTGCTGCGCCCGCAGCCTATCAATTGCCCATGCCCCTAGCATCGCATAACCTACTGGCGGCGCCCGCCGCAACACATGCTGCGCCCGCCGCAACACATGCTGCGCCCGCCGCAACACATGCTGCGCCCGCCGCAACACATGCTGCGCCCGCCGCAACACATGCTACGCCCGCCGCATCCCTCCCCGTCTCGCATCACCCACTTGCGGCGCCCGCCGCAGGGTATGCTGCGCCCGCCGCCTCATCCCCATGCTTAGCCCCTCTTGCTCCCATCCGTCCCGACACCCAATCACCCTCTGCCTCCACCCAGACCTCCCTCTCCCCCATTCCCACCTCCCACAAAACAGCCCTCCAAGACCCGAATTGGCAGGCGGCTATGCTCGACGAATACAGGGCCCTTACGAAGAATGGTACTTGGGTTCTTGTTCCTCGCCCTCCTGAGGCGAACGTCATTCGTTGTATGTGGCTCTTTCGTCACAAGTTCCGATCTGATGGGACTTTGGAGCGCTATAAGGCCCGTCTTGTGGTGAACGGTAGATCTCAGCAAGTAGGTATTGATTGTGATGAGACGTTCAGCCCTGTGGTCAAGCCTGCCACTATCCGAGTGGTCCTGAGTCTAGCTCTGTCGCGCAACTGGGCCATCCATCAGTTAGATGTCAAGAACGCATTTCTTCATGGCCATCTGAATGAGACGGTCTACATGTTTCAGCCGCCGGGGTTTGCTGATGCTGACCGTCCGAAGCATGTCTGTCTCCTCAAGCGCTCTCTGTATGGTCTGAAACAGGCTCCGCGGGCTTGGTTCCAGCGTTTTGCCTCTCATCTGCTCCGTTTGGGTTTCACTGGCAGCCGTTCCGATTCGTCTCTATTTATCTATCGCCGAGGCTCAGACTTGGCATTCTTGTTGCTATATGTCGACGACATCATTCTCACCGCCTCTTCTGATGCTCTTCGGACGTCTATTATTTCGCAGTTGAGTGCGGAATTCGCCATGTCTGATCTGGGTCAGTTGTCTTACTTTTTGGGAGTTGCTGTTCAGCGTCATGCGTCAGGTCTGTTTCTCTCACAGAGTAAGTATGCTGCAAAGATTGTTGCTCGGGCTAAGATGGTCAACTGTAATCCAGTCGCCACCCCTATCGATACATCCAACAAGCTCAGTGCTCATTCTGGTCCTTTGGTTGATGACCCGACATTGTACAGGAGCCTCGCTGGTGCTCTTCAGTATCTCACTTTCACCAGGCCTGACATTAGTTACGCCGTTCAGCAGGTCTGCTTGTTCATGCATGCACCTAGGGAACCTCACTTTCAGGCTTTGAAGCGGATCATTCGGTACATCAGCGGCACTCTTGAGCTCGGCACCACGATCACTCCTTCCTCTAAGCTCGATCTTGTTGCTTACACTGATGCGGATTGGGGTGGTTGTCCTGACACACGTTGCTCCACGTCTGGGTACTGCGTCTTCCTCAACGACACCCTTGTGTCATGGTCAGCCAAGCGTCAGTCCGTCGTATCTCGCTCCAGCGCTGAGGCCGAATACAGGGGTGTTGCCAACGTTGTGTCCGAGTGCTCTTGGCTCCGGAACCTCCTCCTTGAGCTCCGTTGTCCCCTTCAGAAGGCCACTCTGGTCTATACGGACAACGTCTCCGCCGTCTACCTGGCTAGCAACCCAGTCCAGCATCAACGCACGAAGCACATTGAGCTTGATCTCCACTTTGTAAGGGACAAGGTTGCCATTGGACATGTCCGCGTTCTCCATGTCCCGTCCTCTTATCAGTACGCTGATATATTCACCAAGGGTTTACCTCGACAGTTATTCATTGATTTTCGTTCCAGTCTCACTGTAAGGACCCCTCCCGTTTCGACTGCGGGGGTTTGATAGATTACATAGGTCTTAATATTGTATAGTGGGCTAAAAGCCCATTAAGGCCCAATACCTTTGTAACCTATATATATGTATATGTATATATATATATATATATATATATATATATATATATATATATATATATATATATATATATATATATATATATATATATGTTATATCAATGAATGGAAACCCTAAGGAGGACTTTACATCAATTCTACAATTCTACAGTTATAACAATACAACGATTAGTAGGATTGTGGGGGTTATGGAAGAGAGAGAGTTGGTGATGCATGATAGCATGGATTAATTTATCAATATCTTTATTGGTTTATTTAATGACGGAAAAGTAAGCAATTGATATGGTATGTCTAAAACTCCGTCATGTGAAACGGAGGCTTCTGATGACATCATATGGGATGGAAATACTTCAGGTTTAATAGTACTAAGACCATGTGCAACCGAGAGTCACACGAATCAAAACTCATCTCAGTCACATCAGCAACTATTCCTGCCACGTCAGCTTTCCACTAACTTTTCAGCTTTTTACATTTTTCATCCACAACAAAGAGTCGCGCGAATCATAACTCACTTTGCATTTTTTTATATTTATTAAGCTACTCACTTTGCATTTTTTTATATTTATTAAGCTAAATGTTGATTTATTTTACTTAAAAATTTTGGTTAATGATATTATTAATATTAATATCAACATTAATAAGTATCATTAAAATATAAAGGCATACAATTAAATTTAGAAATATTTTATTAACTTGATACACTAAAAAACACCCAAAAAAAATTACACAACTTAAGCTTGCAAACAACATATTAAATTTGAAACAAAACACACTCGTACAACAAAATGTGTAATTTCATGTGTGTAATGTTCATTTGTAGTGTTTAAGTTTATGGGTATGTGTAATTTCATGTTTAAGGTGTAATTTTATGTGTGTTTTCATGTTCCGGGTGTAGTGGGTATTGTTATTTAATGTTCAAACTTATGTATTTTTATGGTGTAAGTTTATGTTGATTTAAGTTAATTTTGTTTATGTGACTATAAATATTTAACATATGGTAAACTTAGCAAAAAAAATTTTCTTCGAAACATATGCAAAATGGGTGTCATTGGGTAGAGAAAAATAAATCGCATTCAAAAATAATTTTTTTTTAAAAAAATAATAATTTATTTAACGAATAAATGGAGGTTTTAATTTAATTAAAAACACCCTGCCATGTGTTTCCATGCCATTGGCTAAACAAACAAAAAAAAGAAAAAAAAAATCAGTTGATGCGCATCAATTGAGAGCATCACCTCCCCCTTTTTTCAACCGGATCATCCTGCCTCTCTCTTCCATGTCACCACTGATGCAGACGTGGCTCCTCCCTTTGATTCGCGGGATGCGCAGTTGCCTATGGTCTAATAGAAGATAATAGATAGATAGAGAAATAGACATAGATAAATAGATATAGTCTCTTATATAGTGATTATTCATAAAGCTATGAGAATAACTTTTATTTATAAATAAATTAATCTAAAATTTAATCCAGCTATTCAAATTCATGCTGCAGAAACTGTTTGTTGGAAAATCGGATATTAATATTATTGTAAAGTTGGTTTCCTAATTTTGCAAATTAAAATTGTTACACTTTGTAATACTTTCTTTGTGTGAATTGCAATGTTTTTATATATGGACTTACGGGATCTATGTATGAATCATTGCAGGAAATGCAAGTAACATGACTAACGGCAATCTATGTATGACGGGCACACTGATACCCGAGAAGGTAGCCGGCAAGCTGGTCCTGTGCGAGCGCGGTATCTCGCCCAGGGTCCAGAAGGGCTCGGTGGTCAAAGCCGCGGGTGGAGCCGGCATGATCCTGGCCAACACGGCCGAGAACGGGGAGGAGCTGGTGGCCGACGCCCACCTCCTCCCCGCCACCGCGGTCGGCCAGAAGGCCGGGGCCGACATCAAGTCATACCTCCTCTCCGATCCCAGCCCCACCGCCACCATCCTGTTCGAAGGCACCAAGCTCGGCATCCAGCCCTCTCCCGTGGTCGCGGCATTCAGCTCCCGCGGCCCCAACAGCCTCACCCCCGACGTCCTCAAGCCCGATTTGATCGCCCCGGGCGTTAACATCCTTGCCGGGTGGTCCGGGGCGGTCGGGCCCACAGGCCTGCCCGTGGACGACAGGCGGGTCGGGTTCAACATCATATCCGGCACGTCGATGTCCTGCCCGCACGTCAGCGGGCTGGCTGCCCTGCTCAAGGCGTCCCACCCGGAGTGGAGCTCAGCCGCCATCAAGTCCGCCCTCATGACCACCGCCTACGTCGTCTACAAGGACGGGCAGCGGCTCCAAGACGTCGCGACGGGGCAGCCTTCGACGCCGTTCGATCACGGGGCGGGCCATGTCGACCCGGTCTCGGCCCTCGACCCGGGGCTCGTGTACGACCTCACCGTCGACGACTACTTGGGGTTCCTATGTGCATTGGGCTACGGCGCCTCCGAGCTTAAGACGGTGTCAAGGAGCAACTTGACTTGTGATTCTAGCAAGAAGTACAGCCTGGCGGACTTCAATTACCCGTCGTTTGCGGTCAATTTCCAGGTGGCGCAGACGGGCCTACGTGGGGCCAGTGGCGGGTCAGGTAACACGGTCATCAAGTACACGAGGACGTTGACCAATGTGGGGTCGCCGGGGACCTATAAGGTCAAGGCGAGTGCTGAGTCAGCGGATGTTAAGATATTGGTTGAGCCGGATACATTGGTGTTCACCAAAGCGAATGAGAAGCAGCCGTATGTGGTGAGTTTCAGCGCGGGCTCAATGCCTGCGAACACCAATGTGTTCGGAAGGATCGAGTGGTCGGATGGGAAGCACGTCGTCGGCAGTCCGGTGGCTATCAGCTGGACATGATCGAGCAATGGGAGATTATATTGGAACTTAGTCACTTAATAAGGAAACAAGTGACTTTGTGAAATTTAACTTTATCATATGTTTTTAAATTTCTCTCTTTTGTTGAACATTCTCTCAGCTGAAGAAAATGTGCAAAAAAGGCTGAGCTTTGCCTTTAGTGGTCTCTCTAGTTTGTGTTATTTGAGAAAGGAAAGGCTTTAAAGCTCAGCAGTGTACTAGTGTACATCTCACTGTGTTTGACGAAAGGAAAACAAGAGGATCAGAAACATATACTTTTCCACAACAATTTTTTTATTTTTTATTTTTACAGTAGCCAAGAAATAGATCGACTAAGCGATCTTGAAGTCATTAAAAGATGGCTTGATGAACCCTACGCAGAGGGTCGTCAGTAAAAAAAATTGCATAAGCCTAAAATTACAATAAGATAACATTAAAATTATTGATCACTAGTTACATGCAAATCTAGGAACATTTTACGCTAGCATAGTCAGCTTAGGAGCAGTGACGATTGCCGTTCTGGATCCAGATGTGATGCCCAACGAAAAATTGGGCCACCAAAGTGCTGCAAGACTGAGAAAAGTTTTTGCATGGATTAGAGATTTAAAGGTTTACAGCTTTAAATTAAGAGATTTGAGAGGGAGTTTTTGTTTGAGATTGAGATTTTAGAGTTGGAGTTAGGCAAACTGGAAGAAACATGGTAGATCTTGAAGTTGGCCAAAAGACAGAGCCAAAGAAGATTGTTGTAGGGGGATGGGTTGAGTACAAGAGACAACCAGCACCAAGGAGATCTGGAGGTTGTTTCTGCATGTTGCAGATCTGAAGGCGGCCAGCGGAAAGGAGCCCCAAGAGGAGGGGGATCAGCAGGGGCGGCTTCGACAACATCACCGGACAGCAAGCAACCCCAAGAGGAGCTCGCTCCCGAAGAGACAGTGACGGTGGGGTGGAGATGAGGGTGTCATCGCCGAATAGCAGGGGGTGGTGGCTGGTTGGGAGAGGGCGGCGCAGCGGAGGAGGAAGGTCGAGGCGGTGGGGTAGCCACACAAGGTCGTCGGAGTAAAGAACCAGCGGCGGCTGGTGGGAGCAAGGACTGCGTCAAAAGCGGTGGAGGATTGGGTTTTTTAGGGTTGTGTTTTGGTCGAGGAGGAGGATTGGGACACGCAGTGGAGGAGGAGGGTCGGGGGCGGTGGGAGGCAGCAACTCGGGCGAAAACAAAAGCGGCAGCGGCGGAAGTTTGTAAGGATTCTTAGGGTTGGGTTGTGTTTTGGGTTTTTTGGAGAGAGTTTTTTTGGAGAGCGTTTTCCACGCCTCCAACAATGTATTGAGTATACTTTTCCACAACAATTTGATGTCAAATTTTTGTGTGAATACGTCGAAAGTTGAGCATAACATGTTTTAGTATATAAGTCGGTCGGTTATTCTTTTTATTGTCAATTAGTTTTATAATTAAATCTCACTCGGCTTGTGTGTTAGGCTAAGCATGTGCGCCCGTACCACACGACCCTAGTCATTGGTTCAGGATACCACTTGTTCAAGTGTCAACTAGATAAGTCATTCCTAATTACACTTGCAGAGACGTGTTGAGAGATGTGAATAATAGTAAAAAGAGTATCGAAAGTTGAGCATAATAAGTCTTAGTATATAGTCTATCAAAAAAAAAAAATAAGTCTTGGTATATAAGTTGGTGGACTACTCTTCCTACTGTTAATTGGTTTTAAAATGGAACCTCACTTGACTTGTGTGTTAGATTACTGCGCATGTGTGTCCGTGCATACGACCCTCGGTTATCGGACTTTGATAATTTTAAACATTTTGAAATTTTATTTTACACATAATATATACACCCCGGGGCGGATCCTTTAAAGGACCAGGGGTGACAGTCGCCCCCCCCCCCCCCCCAAATCAAAAATGAAATTTAATATACATATTCCTCGCGTCGATAGCTTCGATTTGATATATTATAAGATCAAATCCGATAACTGAGTAAAAAGTTATAAACATTTCAAGACTGAAGTGATATAAATTATTTTTCACATCATTTACCAAATTAATACACTTCTATCATACGCATCTTGAATTGGTAAATAAAGAGCGGTTATTCCGGGGTTCAAACCGGGGACCTACGGGTACTACCCATACGCATCATTTGTTAAACTTCATAACTTAATACTATAATTAATCCCGAAAACTTCAAATATTGATGATTTTTTCGATAAAAAATTAGAGATCAATTTTTGCCCCCTCAACTAAACGTTTCAGGATCCGCCACTATATACCCCCACAATTCTTTTGCGTATAGATATATTTAAAAATTAAATATTAAAAAAATGAATACTAAAAATAACACGTAAAAGTAACATTTTTCTCCTGTTTACTTTCTCTCTCTTATTTGCCCTTAAAGGTTCATACTTCATAATTATAAATTTTCCTCCATTTTGGTCCACTGATTTATTATTTAATTTCATTAAATAAATCATCTAACAACCTTACAACACAATTTGCTAGTGCTCTAAGTAGTACCAACAATTAGAGGCCGGTGAAATAATTTATCACTGACTGAAATGAATTGGTGGGTGTAGCAATATATAAGCAATCTTTGAAATGGAATCAATTGGAGATGACAACTATACCTTTCAAGACCGACACAGAGATTGGAGAAAGAAGATTTAACATACAGTATTTAGCTAGAAGTCAACATTTTAATTGTGTAACTAGTTGGTAATGATTAACCAATGGCCCATTTATTGACACAACAGCCCAATACATTTAGACATTTAGTACATCATTTTCATTTAGTGATGGGAGTAATATGGGTTATCATAAACTTGTTGATTGCCTAACTTGGTGTCTAATCTCCCATCATAATGGCTAGAAGTAGGTGAAATGAGTCATTAGTTGGTTGAGTATTAAAGCATTTTGAGAGTGATGATAGAAGTCGTGTATATATGCTTGCATGTGCTAGAAGTTTAACATATAGTGAGATTTTATTATAAAATCAATTGGCAATAGAAAATGAGTAATTTATCAGTTTATAGAGTAAACTTGTATGGTTCAAACTTTCGATATTAATCTTTTTAGCTCTTCACATCTTAATACAGAGTTTGAGATGGAGACTTTGTTTGGTTCAGAGATGAATCGTCAATCGCATTCTATTTTCATGAAGAGATTGAAGAATCATCTTCTTTTCTATTTTGATTAGGTTTGTAACTTTGTATTTTATTCTCAATATCTCATCTTCATTTATCTTTCTCATTTGAAAGTGTTGAAAAAACCTTTAAAATATCTTATAAATCGTGTTATTTCTCATTGTAGTTTCATTTTATTTAAAAATAACAATTGAATCTACATTGTAATATACAAAAAAAAAAAAAAAAAAAAAAAAAAAAAAAAAAAAAACCCACAACTTCGCCTTATTGGCTTATTCTATTTTCACATGACAAAGAATTAGTTGAAATACAAAGATATATTGGGATAGCAAAAAAACTAGTAATTTGGAATCTTATATTCCTTTTCTCTAAAATTCTTGTCTCATGGGAAAGCCACTATGGATCCACTTGTTCCTGCTATACAAGGTTCTTGTGTTTGGTAGATGCAGCCCCTCCTTGCCGTTACTCTGATTTCGGATTCGCACTTACAATTTCGGTTAGCTTGCTTTGGCTCCGTCGGTTGAGGGTCTTCTCATGGCTAGACCGACTTACTTCATCTCATGGTTAGTTTGTTTTAGTCCTAATTTGTCAACCATGTATGCTCTCTTGCTTGCACAGACTGTGCTCTCGGTTGGAAGCAATCCCCAAACTTTGCATGTGCAGAATCATGGCTTTTACAACAGCTATGGATTTCCATTAACTACTTTCACTTTCTTTAATGGCAGCTCATCTCTTAATATATATATTAACTTATCTTGTTCTCTAATTGATAAATATAGTGCTTTGAAGGGGTATGGTAGGTTTCTTATATGTGTTTACCTATTCAAGGTCCTTTGCCACTCAATTTTTAGCCTCATTTGGCTTGGTCTCTTTTCGACTGAGTGGAGTACAGTGGGTTCAAGGCTTCAAGTGTGGTCTTGGCCTTATTTCTGGTATTTTCTTTCCATGTTGTCCCATGTACGCATTCTACGTACTAAGAAAATGTTAATTTGCTACCAAATGGATAGGGTCAGTAAATCTCCGCCCTATTCCCTCCATATAATATATTATAAATGAAAGTCTGTTACTGGAACTGCAGAGGTATAGGTAAAAAGACCTTTTGGATAGAAATCGATGCTTTATGTAAACATGAGCATATCCAAATCTTGTCGTTAGCTGAAACAAAAGCGGAATCCATTCCGGAAAACAATCCATGGAAGAATATTGGTTTCGACGAGGCAATCTGGTCTCCTAGCATTGGCCGATCGGGGGGGATTGGCGTTATGTGGAAATCCCACCAACTGAGTAACTTTCTAATTTCCGTAGTTATTCACTTACCTCGTATTATTGGGTTGAGATGCGAAAACTACAATGATCGAAACAACATCCTCATGCTTTTTGCCTACGCTCCTCCCGATCCTCGGGATAAGGAGGAATTCTGGGAAACTTTTACTACTATAGTACACACTTCGTCTGTCCCATGCATAATTATGGGGGATCTAAACGAAATTGTTTGTAGCGAGGACAAGCTGGCAGGGTCAGCCTCCCGTCCTTCTCGCTTCACACGGTTGCTACAATTCAAAAACAATTGCTCCCTCGTGGACCTTCCCTCATTCGGGAACCCCTTCACTTGGAGAAAAGGTGCTAATGGAAACTTTACCATGTATGAAAAACTCGACAGAGTGCTTGTCCATCATCAGATTCTACATGATTTTCCAAACCTTATCACAAAGAACGGAGCTTTTTCGACATCTGATCATTGTCCTATCTCTATTTCACTTGAAAATGGTGTTGCTTTTAAAGCTCCTCCATTTAAATTTGAAAATGCTTGGCTACAGCGGAAAGACTTTCGTCATATAGTGAAACAATCGTGGCGAGCTACTTGCCCCGGCTCTGCTATGTTCCAATTAATGTTCAAACAACGACTTCTAAAACAAAAGGCAAAAGTATGGAATAAGACAACTTTGGGAAATATTTTCCGCCAATTGCTTGAAGTTGATGAGGAATTGCTCAAGATCCAATCTGCTAACCCTAGGGGGGCCTCGGTGCCTTCCTTTACCCGTGAGCAGCGCCTTATCAAAAAGAAGGAAAAACTCCTCCTCTTCCAAAAGACATTCTGGAACCAAAGGGCCAAAACGAGGCATCTCAAGCTATCAGATTCAAACACCTCGTATTTTCATCGTGTGGCCTCGGGCCGGAGACACCGAAAACAAATTCGCAACATTCTCTCTAGTAACGGTACTTTAATTGTTGGCGAAGAAAATGTCAGAAACGAAATTAAAACGGACTTTGAAAAACGTTTCAAAAAGGAACCAACGGATGACAGATTATTAGAAGAAATGCTTAATCTTATACAACCGTCTATCTCGAAGGACGAAAACGATTTCCTTATCCGACACCCATCCAACAAAGAAATAAAATCGGCAGTGTTTAACCTTGGTAAGAACAAATCCCCTGGCCCGGATGGCTTTACCGCTGAGTTCTACAAAGAATGTTGGGATATTGTTGGCATGTCCATAATTAAAGCTATTAAAGGTTTTTTCTTATCCGGGAAAATTCTAAAACAAATTAACCATACTTTCATCTCTCTTCTTCCAAAAACAGATAACCCGACAGCCACAAACCATTATCGCCCGATCAGCTTATGTTCCACAATCTATAAGATCATATCAAAAATACTCACTGAAAGAATCAAAGTCATTATTGGAAAACTAATTCACCCGCTTCAGGGTGCTTTTGTATCAGATAGAGCTATACAAGATAACGTCCTTATAGCCCACGAAATTTTTCATTCCTTCAGATCTCGAAAGGGTCGTGTGGGATGGCTTGCGATAAAACTAGACATGGAAAAAGCTTATGATAGAATTGACTGGCATTTCACCAACAAAATTCTCCAGAAATTTGGTTTCCACCCGACTTTCATCTCCTGGGTTATGGAGTGTGTCTCGAGTGTCTCTTTCTCGATACTGGTAAACAACGGCCCAACTGAAATGTTCCTCCTTACAAGGGGCATCCGTCAGGGTGACCCCCTTTCCCCCTTTCTCTTTATTCTCAGAGCAGAGATTCTAGCGCGAAGTCTTACGGCAGAATCAAATTCTGGAAAAAGTCAGATAGGCTTCTCCTTTGGACGAGGGGGTCCCCGTATCCCGTTCCTCTCCTTTGCAGACGATATTATCATCTTCTCTAAAGGAAGTACTGAGGCAGGTCACAAGGTTAGGAAAATAATTGAATCATATTGTAAAGTTTCAGGCCAAAAGGTTAATTACCATAAATCTAGTTTCCAAGCAACAAAAGGAATTACGGACTCTAAGATTTCCGAGCTCAGCACCTGCCTAAATATTTCAAATGTCTCCTCTCTGGAGAAATATCTAGGTTGCCCCATCATCAATGGTAGAGTAAGCAAAGCCACATTTGAAGACATCATATGCAGATCCAAAGAACAACTAAGTAAATGGCGTGCTAATGCGCTATCACAACAAGGTAGAGCCATCCTAATAAACACAAATCTAGCATCTAAACCACTATACACCATGCAAAACTTCCTATTACCAGCCTCGATACATAAAGAATTAGATCAAGTGAACAGAACGTTTTTCTGGAATAAGGATCTGCAACACCGCCCGCTTATCAGCTGGGATAGGATTTGTAGACCAAAACGGGCTGGTGGTCTTGGAATCCGGAAATCAAAAGATATGAATGAAGCCCTCCAAATGAAACTTTTATGGAAAATTCTAGCTGAACCTTTAAACGTATGGGTCTCCATTATTAGACACAAGTATCTCCGGTCTTCTAATTTACTGGAATATAGGAAAAAAGGTGATTCATCTTGGCAATGGGCCAAATTGACAACCCTCATTGATTCCTTCAAAACTGGGCTGATCTGTTCGGTAGGAAATGGAAAATCGATAAAGTTTTGGTCATATAACTGGGTCTCGTGCCTCTCGTTGAGTGCTAGGGGTGAATGCCCTCCATCGGCTAATCTTGAGGAGACTGTTAGTGATTATATTATGGCCGGTAGATGGTGGTCTGAGAAGCTCTATCAGGTGCTACCTTTAAACATTGTCAACGAAATCCTGGATATTCATTTGCCGTCTGCTCCCTTTGAAGATCGACTATACTGGTGGCCGGACAGGGAGGGTTGGTTCACCACATCGAGTGCTTATAAAATGATTTCAGGTCAGTCATCTCAGTGTCCTGATCCTAATTTCTGGATCTGGAACCTGGACATCCCACCAAAGGTCAAAAATTTCTTATGGAAAATAAGCCAAGACGGTCTGCCCACGGCTGTTAGATTAGCTCAGCGGAGCGTCTCGGTGCCCTCCACTTGTTGTTTGTGCAATTATGCGGCAGAAGATGATGCCCATCTTCTGTTGGAATGCCAATACACGACCTCTCTCCTAAGATTCCCAACCGACACCAATACAACTATAGCAGCAATGCTTCAACAATCAAGAGACATTAAACCAGTTATGGCCTACATCGGGAATAACATCAACAATAAATCGAAAGCTAAGCTAGCCTTCTGTTGGTGGACCATCTGGTATTCTCGAAATCAGCATATATTCAGGTCGTTTCCAATTCCCAATAGAGATACCATGCTCCATATTATTAAAACACACGAGTTAAACTGGAGCAATTCCTCTTGCTTTGTGGGCGGACTTGGTGACAATCCCGACTTTCAGCCTTGGCCCAAAACTGACAGACGACAGAAAACGAAACATACAAACATCAAATGGCGTAAGCCACCTAGAGGAACTCTCAAATTAAACTTCGATGGTTCTTCCCTCCTAGACAAGGCTAGCACAGCTGGGACTATTATCCGTGACTGGGAAGGTCGGCCAATCAACATAGGATATAAACAACTCGGTAATCAAAGTCCATTAAAAGCTGAAGCTCTTGCTCTAAAACTTGGGGTTCAGAACGCCCTAAACTTACGAATTACCAAACTTCAAATTGAGGGTGACTCTAGAATAATTATTGACCATCTCAACAGAAAAACAAAATGTCCATGGGAAATCGAACTCATTATGTCAGATATTGCAACTATGTTAACAAATCTGGAAAGGGTTTCTTTCCTCCATGTACCCCGAATAGGCAATAGAGTGGCTGATAAGGTTGCACACCTTTGCCACTCTGCCTGGGGTACTAATATTCAGAATAATCCTGGTCTTCTTGACCTCATCCGAAAGGATGCCTTCGGGTAGAGTTCTCTCCCCCGAAATTTTTCCTAATCAAAAAAAAAAAAAAAAAAAAAAAACAAAGATATATTGGGTCTATTGGGCTGTCCATTGTGATTACTGATTTGTGAGTATCAAGACATATTGGGCTGTTTAGACCTACACTGATTTTTGAAGATGCAGGTCTGGTTACAGAACTTACGGGAAAAACTTGAATATGTATTATGGTGTTTATATGCATGACTTTAGGGTAACGCCAGACATCACCAGTCCGACACCAGACTTATAGGTTTGACCTATTGCAATAAAAGATGAATAATATGTAGAAGGTCGGTGCACTATTTCTCTTATAAGTAACTGGTTTTGATACGGGATCTCACTAAACTTATATGTTTGATCTGTTGTAATAATCCCTTATCAACATCATACGTTTTATGCATAGTTACCATATTGTTTACTATTTATGATAATTTTATTTTATTTTAATATAATTAAGAAAAATATAATATGATATAATATATTTTATTTTAATATAATTAAGTAAAATATAATTTGAATCTGTTTTTATTATATCTTTATCATAACTAGTTACCATATTTTTGTACTATTTCATAAAAATATATTTTATTTTATCTTTTGGAAAATTACTAGGATTAATTTGTATATAGTTATATGGTGTGGTTAAAATAAAACTTGTGCTTAACCGCGCTGATTTAAAAAAACTGATTTAAAACTGAACCGCGTTGAACCGGTCTAAACTGAACCGCGCTGAACCGGTCTAAACCGTGGAAAAGTAAAACGCTACTCAATTTTCAGGGAAGAAGAGAGGGGGGAGATCTGCGAATCAGGCCCGTCCATAAGGGTGTTCAAAGAGCCCAACAGAACAGGACCCCATAAAAATATGGGGCCCAACTAGTGATCTGTTTATACATAATAAATATGTTGCCTACAATAACAGATAAAAAGAATGGTCGAGTGGTAGCAATGCAGAGAGAGTATTGGGATACAATCAAACAACTCAAGTTCGACTCCCACCTTTTGCAATTTTTTGTGGGCCCTTTTACAAATGGTATGCTTTTCCAAACGATACGAGAGTAATTTTTTAGCCTTGTTATTAATTCTTTTTAAGCAAATAATCTCTTCGTATTAACATATCTCATTTCAATATTTTGCACATATCCTAAAAAATAATTAATTGGATATGGTTTTTATTTTCATTTTCTTTGATTTTGATTACTTTTATTGTTGACATATTTAAAAAAGAAGAAGAAAGAATTCTTCGTTTTTCATCTTTTATCACTAAATTAGAATTTTAAATTCTTTAAAAAAATTATGTGCATTAAATATTTATTTGTAAATTGAAACTTAACATAATCAATGTGTAGTAAAAATGTGAAAAATACTATAACATATATTTAACGATACAAATACAATGAATTAAAATGACTTAAAATCGAATATGCCATACAAAATAGTCCTATAACTAATTTTATTTTGATCTATTTTTACAGTTATTTTTAAATGATATTTTTATAATTTTTCATAATCCATTCTAATTTATTTCATATTTTTTAAAATTTATTACTTCCTTTCGTTCGGAAAAATATATATAATTTAGTATTTATGCAGGTTTTTTAGGATGATAAAAATTACATAAAATATTCATTTGAAACAAAAAATTTATAAAACAATTTTTTACTTATTAATAGTAATTACAATTTTTTTTTAAAATAATTAATTTGAAATAGATATTTTATATAGTTTTTGTTATCTAAAAAGTGTACATAAAAGGTAAATAATATATTTTGTCAAACACAATTAGTAATGTTTGGGAAATACTATGTCTTGAACAGGGCCCAAAAAGACATTGGACGGCCCTGCTGCGAATTCAGTCTTTCAATGGAGGGAGATCTGCGAGAGCTGTTGAAGCCGTTCGAACAGGCCGCGGAGAAGAGACGACCGATGTTTGGATCCGCTCTGCACCTCGTCGTCTCAAATTCATTGAGCATCCCTGCAAAGCCGGCGCAATTTCTCCCATCCGCGGAGGTTTCTAGTCGGCGCCATGGAAGCCCCAGCTCCTGGGACGCTTTGCGTAAGCAGGTTTGCTTCTCCCTCTTCGATTCCTATCCCGATCTTTTTCCGTTGAACCCTAGTAAATTTATTTCGATTGGATTTCGAAAGATTTGCTACTCTTTTGTCGAAATTCTGTATATTTTCTTGTGACTGTCGGCAATCAGATGGAGATCTCCGTTATCGTTTTCTGGCTTTCATTGATTGCGATTTCGTTAAGAGTGGAGGGAAGTGGTTTTTGGTAAGGTTTAGTCCGCAACTCCGCATTGGTTGATGATGTTTTTTGTAACCATGTAGAACGAATCATTGAATCAGTGTTGTTAGCTTCAATTGATGATCATTTCAAGAAGGAGATTATCATTTATGTATAAAGCTTCAACCTTTAATCCATGATCACTTTGATTCACACTATCAGATAAACACTTTTAAGACATCTCTGTGAACAAATTTGAGCTTTAACATATAATCCAACAGCAATTTTAGGCAACCAAGCAGCTAGATCTTATATAAATTGTGCCATCTAACAGTTTTGGGTGCTTATTTCTTGGTCATTTTTTTTATCAAATGATTTGACTTTCTATTGCTCTACTTGACCTCTCTCTCTTGTATTTCTTTAATTGAACTTTTTTTTTTTTTTGAAAAGAATCGGTTGATCTGATTTCCAATTTATTTGTAGTGTTTCGATCAAGTTAAGGGTTGTTTCAGAGATTAATTTGGCATTGATTTTGTAGAGATGATGTTGCTGATTTGAGGCTTTTTTGAGATTTAGAGCAGGTGCCAACTTTTTTGCTAATGCAGTATAATCTTACTTGCCAGTTTCCTTTGGCAACTTGCTCATCTTTCTTTATACCGGAAAGTAAGTTCTTTAATAATCTGACTCTTTACTGAACAAAACTAATACTGAAACTAAGGGAGTCAGTTTGCTCTTTATGAAGTGTAAAGTCATGCAACTTAACGGCTATATTAATACATAGAAGAAAGACTTATTCATAAGCTCTAACGAAATATTCGTTTGCCAGAAACTACTTTTGAAATATCTACTTTTTATTCCTAATAAAAGGGTAGCTAATGAGGAACTCTTGCACATACTCCGTATTAATATTACATATGCACTTTACAAAATTTTTTTTTGCACTTTATAATTTTATTTTTGCACTTTACAATATTTTTCTGTCTATGAATTTTTTGATACCATCTGTATTTATCTTGAGAGTGATCAGTCAGCTCGAAGTGAATGGACGATTCACTTGAAAAAGGGTGGCTCCATGTATGCATAAGAACTTGCAGCATGTGTTATGGTGTTTATAGAAAAAGAACATAGCAAGATTTTGACAATAGACAAGAGCAACATGTTAACCGCGGGCTTGCTGTAATTTTCAATTATTTATGGCGATGAATCCCCTTAAAACTTCTCACTTATTTGATGTTGTTGATACATGGGGGTCATGGGCTGTTGTTACCTTAGATTGCGTGATTCATTAATGGATACCTATCTAAGCAAACTTGTTGTGAAAGATGATTTGCTAATTGCCAACTGATGTTCATATGAAACCGGACTTGTCCCTGCAGCGGTTGATGGCCTAAAGAAGCAGCCGAAGAAAAGGAAACACCTTGGAAAAGGACACATGGCAGCTGTGCTGATGACACAAGATGCAGTAAGCTTGTTCTCTTCTTCATAACATGGATCTCAAGTTTGACATAGTTTTTCTTGACCAAGATCGAAAATCCTCTTTTCAGTCTCTAGTGATTGCATAGTGACTGATGACTCTGAAAATTTCGCATTTGACATGGAAGAATATCGAATTCGCTGCATTTTTGTGTAGGTTGCCTCCAGAACTAGGCAAAGAAAAGCTTGGAAGATCGGCTTGGGTTCTTGAAGGTTAGAAACTCGGTTTGGGTTCGTAAAAGCTCACCTTGTACATCCAAATCTTAGTTCAGCTGATGGGGTTGGTTTTCCTGTGCTAAAGTTGCTGGTTGGTGAACTCTTGGAGCTTTATTTTTTGCTATTTATATAGTGAAGGTTTGTGGCTGTTTGGTGACTATTCCCTTGATGAAAAATGTGATGAATGGTGCTGTTTTTTTTATCACCTACGAAAATTGATCAGCTATGTTGATGGTTTATAGTACTTTTACATTTCAGGGTTTTGCTATTTAAGCAATGCTTGGAGCTGATGTTATGGGCTGCATAAGGAAATAGAAAATGTTATTTTCGCACATGTGTTTTTATAAAATTGCACTAATATATGTAATTTTTGCACTTTTGAACCTTATATGATAAGGTACAAGTATTTGACTATCTCTACTTTAGCACTTATTGAGCTTTAAAAGCCTATTAGCTCAATGGCAGAGCAATGTGCTTATGCACAAAAAACGTGGGTTCGATTCCCGCATAGGCCAAAGTCTGCACAATTTTGGTTGAGTATCCAATGTGAACCAAAAGAGAGCACTATAAGGCTTGAAGGCATGCCCCACTGATGTTAGGAATCCAACAAAACAAGCAATGAAGAATAATGAAAACTTGAATCCCCTCCTGCTTAGGCAAGTGAAGAAACCTGGATCGGAAACTACAATTCATTCAAGACATATTGGGTGCAGATGATCAAATAGCCAGAGTTAACCATGTTTTCGGTTGATTTCCACACCGGAGATACAAGGATAAAGATGCTCCGTCGATACTATTTATACTGATCATATAGGCTGAGTTACAGGCTTCTCTTTTCAAATAAGAGATCATGGAGAAAATGTGAAAGTGCCTAAAACCTATAGGAATTAAAGAAAATGGAATCGGCGTGGACTAGTGAGCTGTAAAGAATGGAAGTAAGTAGGGAATCTGAAATTGAATGAATTAACTACTCAATAGGAAAACAAAGATATGAATGACATTTATATTAGAATCTATTTTCACATAACAAAGAATTATGTAGTTGAAATACAAAGATATATTGGGCCTATTGGGCTGTCTATTGTGATTACTGATTTGTGAGTATCAAGACATATTGGGCTGTTTAGACCTATGCTGATTTTTTTAGATTATAGGAAAAAACTTGAATATGTATTATGGTGTTATATGCATGACAGCATGACTTATAGGTTTGACCTATTGCAATAAAAAAGAATAATATGTAGAAGGTTGGTGGACTATTTCTCTTATAAGCAACTGGTCTTGAGACGGGATCTCACTAAACTTATGTGTTTGATCTGTTGTAATAACCCCTAATCAACATCACACGTTTTATGCATTTACTATTTATGAGAATTTTATTTTATTTTAATATAATTAAGAAAAATATAATTTGAATCTATTTTTATGATATATTTATCATAACCAGTTACCATATTTTTCACTATTTCATAAAAATATATGGTTAAATTTGGTGAATATCCATTTTTCATGTCAAAATTAAGTAAATGTCCATTATTTTACAAAATTAAGTAAATGTCCATTTTTTCCAAAAATACCCCTCATTCCCCATCCCTAACCCTTCCTCCTTCCCCTTTGACCATTTTTAGTTTTAACATTGACTAGTCAACATTGACCATTCCGGTCAACGCATGCATTTGATGACAATTTTTTGGTGACAGTTGAGTATATTTTTCTGGTGACAGTTAATTGTGACAATTATTTTGGTGACAATTGATTTTTTGTGACATTTTATTTTTTCCGATGACCGTTAGGGGAAAATCTTTTCTAGTGACAATTGATTTTCTTTTTTTCTTGTGATAATTGTTGGTGACAAAAAAATTTGGGTGACAGTTGATTTTCTTCCAGTGACAGTTGCCAGTAACACTTTTACTCGGTGAAAAATGGGGTTTTTCTGCTAATAGATGTTTTCCTGATGACAATTGTTGGTGACAACTATTAAAGACAGGGTTGATGGCAATATATTGTCACCATGATATTGTAACCTTAAAAAAATTATCACCATAACATTATACATCACCAAGACATTGTCACCGACTACAGAACACTGTTTTCATATTGTTTAATCAACCGTATTGTCACCAACTTATAAAAAAACATTGTCACCGACCTTTTTTCAGTATTATATTGACACCAACAATAAAACAGTGTAACCAACCTATTTTCATCAAGCTTTGGTCAATAATCTACTCTCACCAATTACAAAACTTTGTCATCAATCTAGTGTCAACCACCTATTTTTAGAAATTAATTGTCACCAACGACAAAACAGTGTCACCAACTACAAAGCACTTTCATCCAATTAAAATGTTTACAATGCTAATGTTATTACATTTGTCATCTAATATTAACACATTTTTTTTACAAAACTGAAACCCTAGAACAAGGGGATCTTAGACCCAAGAGGGGCTAAATCTAAGCAGACGAAAATTTGATGTACAATATACTTTAGGGTTTAGGGTTTAGTCTTTAGGGTTTAGGGCCAAGGCCCTAAACCATAAATTCTAAACCCTAAATCCTAAAATGTGTGTACAGTATCAATGTTATCAGATTTGTCATCTAATATTAACACATTTTTGTTACGAAACTAAAACCCTAGAACTAAGGGAGCATAGACCCTAGAGGGGCTAAACTTGAGCAAACGAATAATTTGATGTACAATATTATAATGGCATCACATTTGTCATCTAATATTAATGCATTTTTGTTACAATAATAACCCTAAGTAGATGAAATTTGATGTAAAGTTTAACTTTGTAATACTTAATTGTCAGACTACAAAATATTATCATCAACCTATTGTCAAAAACTACGAAACATTGTCATCAAATTATTTTCACCAACTAGTGAACATTGTCACCAAACATTGTCACAAACCAATTGTCACCAATCTATTATCCCTAAATAGAGAACATTATCACCACCCTCTATTGTCACCATATTATTACATAGTCTTTTTTTTCCCGGTGATAGTTAAGGGAAATCTTTTTTGGTGACAATTAATTTTATTTTTTTTGACAATTGATGGTGGAATTTTTTCTTGTGGAACAATGTCACCATATTATTTTTTTCGGACGTATTGTCACCAACCACAAAAACAATGTCACCGCCATATTTTCATCAACCTCTTATAAGTAATATCTTGTCACCAATGACATAACAGTGTCATCGACCTATTGTCACCAACTACAAAAACAATGTCACCACCCTTTTGTCATCAACCTTTTGTAAGTAATATATAGGTGTAACAGCTCAAAGTGGTGCGCAACTTGGAAGCAAGTAGAGAGGACCTGCTCCGATCCCACCCTCCTCCTCGTCACTTACTCCTACGACCACAACCACTCCTTCCTTGTCTCCCGCAACGACCCCAACGCCGTTGTTACTCCCACCGCTACTTTGCTAGACTTCGGATTGAAGATTGAAGAGCCTCATCTCCTGATTGAGCTAATGGGTCACCACGAACAACAAGCATGGAATTAGTAGCTGGAAACAATAAATAAATAAACTGTCACCAAACATAATATATATAACTATAGTAATTGTCACCAATCTAAAAAAAACAACAAAATAACAACATAAATTCGACTTAAAAACCACCAAAAACACAGTCTCAATTCAGTTGATGATATAGACTCAATATACATATCATTTGTCACCAAACAAAAAGCAATGATAAATACATACCATTTGTCACCAAACAAAAATTTGTTGCTTGAAGTACCTTCAATCCTTTTCATCCATCGATCGGATTATTTCCTTTGAGTGGAGTTGTATATTGATTGGCTGGTGGACCATAGCTCTCCTCTTTGGTGCCTCCGCAGCAACCGGTTCGACACCTACCTTTTGATCTCAATCCCCTCATTGACTACCACGTTTAGTCCTTTTTCTTTCAATTTCCTACATTGCAAGTGCAATATAAAAAATGAAATCCAACTTTTTCATCTAAGATCAAAGGAAAACCCTCGTAATGATCATGGAATTCAATTGGGGGAAACAAATGCAACACACACAGACACACATTGAATTTTAAAGGATACAACAATTAAATTACCAGGAAGATCAATTGAGCAGCAAATAAACCACAACCAAATCGGAATCAGGCCATCGAGTACCCGGAAACGAACCTCCGAAGGAATGACCAATTCGAAAACGAAATTTGTTGAAACAACCGCAGTTTCTGAGACCCGCCACGCACAGATTGAAGCTGGGAAATCTAAGATAGAACACAAATTGAATGTGTTCAGTCTGAAGAGGGAGCTCGGGATAAGACATCAAGGAGGGGGAGGAAAGATCGGGATAAGAAATCAAGGAGGAGGAGGAAGAAACTGGAGCAGTAGGAGAGAACGAAGGAGGCGAAAGAATTGAGGTTTGGAATAAAAGGGTTCATTATACCAAGGGTATAGTTGGTATTACATAAAATTTGTGGACATTTACTTAATATCCGTTTAAATATGGACGTTTACCTAATTAGCTTTTCTAAACGGATATTTGAGCAAATTTTTCCAAAATATATTTTATTTTATCTTTTGGAAAATTATTAGGATTAATTTGTATATAGTTATATATCTTAATAATCTATGGCAAATAATTTTTTTAATATTATTTTTGGCCTCGATTTTTTTTTTGTGAAAATCAATCACAAATTATCATGTGAAACCCTATGTATTGAATATAGTATATACATCTAAATAGACATTTCGAATTTGGTCACTCACTCACTTACAAAAATAAAAATATCCTCATATAATAACTAAATTTTATTTTAATTAATTTAATTAATACTCCCTCCGTCCAAAAATACATGGGCTTTTACTATTCATGCACGTTTTTTTAGGAGTTAAAAAGTATATAAAATATTAACTTTTTTATTAATTTTTTTAATAATTACAAACTTATTATCAATAAGTTTATAATTATTAAAAAAAATTAATAAAACATTTAATATTTTATATAGTTTTTAACTCCTTAAAAAACGTGCGTGAATAGTAAAACCCATGTATTTTTAGACGGAGGTAGTAATAAAGTAGCTCCTACATTTTATATATGTGGTCCAATTATGTCCCATATATATTTAATGCATGTTTTTTTTATATTAAACAAGAATTACATAATTATTTATAGCGAAAATCTGTTTAGATAATTTTTTGGATAATTTGAAGAAAATGCGTAAAAACTAAGATTACACTAAATCAAATTAATTTAGATCTCAATTATCACTGATAAAGTAATGCTTGATTAATTTACTTCATATGGATATGAAAATGAATTACTTACTGCAAGTTAATTATTGAAGGAATCGGTGATTGATGAGTGATCACGTATCCCTCGGGCAGTCAGTTGAAGGCTGACAACAGCGGAAGCAAGTAACGGTTCATTCCTTGCCTGCTCAGTAAGCAACGCCACTCATTTTTTTCTGACCGGATTTATAATTTTACTCGTTTAGGGCTCGTTTGGTATAAGAACGCCATGTAAATGTAATGAAAACAAATTTTGTATAGGAAAATATATCTAGATAAGAAAAAAATAATATTTTTTTGTGTAAAAAATAAAATAGCAGGGGTAATGATTAGAGAAGTATATGGGATATGATTACCCCTTGCTCAAATTAGTAATTAAAATAAGGAAGAATAAGCCCCCGTCGGGGTGGCCTAGTGGTAAGGAGCAAGGGGAGGAGTAAGGAGGTCCCGGGTTCGATCCCTGCCTCCGCCTCTTTCCTTGGGTGAAAATCCAAGGTTTACCTTGCTCTCTCTACCACTGGGTCGAGCCTTCCTCGTCATCAAAAAAAAATAAAATAAGGAAGAATAAAACCAGGAGAGAGTAATGATTAAATTTTTTAACAATATATCTTAAACTATAATTAGACTACATTCGTTTCCTTTCTCTTTACCTTTCCAAAATTTCAACCAAAGGAGCCCTTAATCGATAAAGAAGACACATAGTGATAATCAGTATTCATATTCATGCATATGTTTGTGTTAAATCAGGCAAGGGATATCATATCCATTAATTACTATAGCAAAGATTAACATTAAGTCGGAGTACGTGTAATATGGCATTATGGCCTATCTTAATGATCAAAATTTACACATTCACATGGAATGATCATCGCATTTCTTTATTCCTCATACATATATAATGAGTATACCATCTTTTTAATACTTTTTTTATAAACCTTTACTCGTGATTTAGTTCTTAAACGCTTCTTACATTTTCCACCAAAATATGGAGGACTTTACTAACTATTTTGAAAATATTAATTATTAGTAAAGAAAACATGTAGGGATGAATAGGTTACAAATTTGAATCTCTTTTTCCATTGCAATGGGCAGGGGCGGATCCTGAACCGACATTCCGATGATACTTGAAGGTAAATTTTTCATCATTCCAAGAATTTTTAAAGGTAAAAAAAAAAAAAATTCTTTTGTAATTTTTTTTCCGGGTTGGGGATGCTTGACATAAAACATTAGAAATTTAACACTAAATTTTTTTTAGGGGATGCTTGAGCATCCCTATCCATACAAGAGGATGCGCCCCTGGCAATGGGTTAAATCCTTACCTATGAAACAAAATTAAACGCTATAGAAATGAATATTCATCTGAATACAGGTTCTAAATATTCATCCAAATGTAGATATGTTCAAATGAATATTCAAACAACCAATATTCATATTCATTTGAATATATGAATATACATATATAGAGGAGTCATTGGATTGAATTTTGATGAATAGATAAGATTGTTGATTGATATTAATATTTATGAAAATTTTTTTTAGAATATGAATATATGAATATTTGACAATTTAAAATATTAAAAAATTACGGGAATAATTTGGTATATTCGTATGAATATATGTATATTCATCTAAAATTATGTTCATATTCATATTCATGTTCATATGAATATGAAATTATAGAACCCCACATTGATATTCAAAACACATGAGTATATGGTTTTTGACCTAGAGAGCTTCGCTCTCGGTCTTGCGCCGCCGGCCACCAATACCTTCCAACCTTTCGCTCATACCTAGCCACTATCGCCCACCGGCTCGGTCTCATCCACCATCGCCAACAGCTTCGGACCTTCGTCCCTCCTCTCTCGCTCACCGGCCTTCGCCTCTTTGGCCGCCGCCATGGCCACCGCCATGGCCACTTCGCCACCGTCTCTGTAGTCTCTCTCCGGTCCACCCTCGGCTTTCCGTCGGTGGTCCGTGTGGAGCCTCTACCCCTGGTTCGCCCCCACACGTGCCCATCCTAGTCTCCTTTGGTTGCCCGCTGCTCTCGGTGCTTGGTTGCCTCCGCCGCCACCAACAACTCCAATCCAGGTCCACCCTACCGCCAGCTCCCAGTTCTCCCCTTGTTCAGCCGCCCCCAACTCGGCGCTCCCGGTTCTCACAAAGACCCACCTGCGTAGCCTTCCGCCTCTCGCTGTTTGGTTGCCGCCACCGCCTTCGCGCCCGGTCTTTCCACAGCCTCTTATTGCTGCTGTTGCTCGCTCCGCTTCATCAGGTTGATCCCTCCATGGTTAATCAAATTGTTTCGTGGTTTATGTGGAAGTCAAATTGAATTAGGATGGCCTGTGTGCCTTTTGTTTTATTTGATTTTTTGGCCTTCGAACCATTCTCATTTCGTTCATCTGCCTCGTTGCCTTTTTATTGTTGTTCATGTTTCTTCTTTGGCCCGTTGTATTCGCCTCTATTTTGACTACCTGGTAGTCGCCTACGATCTTGTTATCGTCTTTGAGGGTTTGGGATAGGTCTTGAGGATTTCTCTGAATAATGGTTTGGCTTTGAGTTGGATTTGCGAGGTGGTGTGTTGTGCTGTTCTTGCTTTGTTGCAGGCTTCTTGGAGCATTGTTTGATCTATCATGTTCGATGACGTCGTGGATGTGCGTTGACACCTGACGGCTCCTTTGAGTCCATAATCTGAGGTGCCCGCTGATGTTCCCAGAGTTCTCTGTGTGCGTTGTCCCTTTGATCGATCGCTTCTTTTGTCTCTTCAGCCTGTGATTTGGTGTAGGATGGCTTGTACATTTCTTCTGTATTTTTATTTCTGTCATTTGCTTCTGTATTTTTCTTTCTGTCATTTGCTTCAGTCATTTGCTTTTAGTTGTACACGATGGTTAGTCCATCTACCGGCTTGTCCGGTCTCTCGGTTGCTCTAGGCTTGTCTAGAGAACCGAATTATTATCTTGCTTAAAAAAAAAAATGAATATGAAATTATGAATATATAGATAAGATTGATGATTCATATATTCATATGAATATGAATAATTTGGTATATTCGTATGAATATTGATGTATATTCATGTAAAATTATCGGGTTTTTTATCATATGCCCCAAGTGCTTAGGATAAAAAGACAGTATAATTATTTATAATTTTTTTATATTTATCTAAGTTTTTACCATTCTTAAAATAAAAAACTTATTTATCTCAGTTAATGATTCATCGATTAATTTCACTGTATTCTCTTATAAGTTTTATTTTTTTATCACATTTAATTAAGCGATTAATTTAAGTTTATTTTTTCAACCCAAAAAAAAAGGATCAATTGGCCAATTGGGTGCTCACTTGATGGCCAACACCTTTGCCCACAGTTTCCTCCACTCTTTACAGTTGCACACATTCCACATTCACGGTAAAGCCAATCAAACTTAACCTACACACACATTTCTCATGAAACACATCACCATTATACATAGATTCAAACAACATTGATTTTTTTTTTAAAAGATATTTTCATTACACTAGCTAAATTTACTTTATAATATATGTTTATTTTTATATTGAGATAAAACCCATGGTAAACTAGATAAAAAAAAAACACAACTAGTCAAAGCCATTAACCAGGTAATTCGAATTACATCGACTGTCTTGACATAATAGTAAGAAATAAGATATACAATATGAGACTGTTGGACTGTGGTTGTCCTATATCGAAAATATTGAAATGTCTTGAACAACATATAATATTAATGGACTACTTTTCTCATTACTAATTGATTTTGAGATGGAACATCGATATGAGCCGCACACGACCTTCCTTGTATTTTATAAAAAAAGAAGATAAAGATCGAACCCAGAACCTCACAATACCCCCTTAATCCTCACCACACCGCACGTAGGGTTGTTATATGAGCTGAGTAGTTTGAGCTCGGCTCGGGCTCGATTCAATAAAAGCTCGACTCGAACTCGTTCATTTTCTAAACAAACCAAGTATGAGCACATTTTTAAGCTAGGTTCAAAACTTGACTCCCTCGATTTAAACTCAAATAGCTCAAATTTTGTGTAATTTCTAAATTTGGTTTAAATTACTATGTTGTGAGCAAATAGGTAGGGTTGCTTACTGATCGAAAAAAAAAACTCGGCTCGAGCTCGTTTATTTTCTAAATGAGCCGAGTATGAACGTATTTTTAAACTCGAATCCAAATTTAGACTCGTGCTCGTTCGATCGGCTCGAATAACAGTCCAAGTCTCGATTTACCACGGTAAATAATGGTCCCAACCTTTAAAAAATGTACAGCACTTTACAAAGTTAAATAATGCTAAAGTAGGCGTGAATGTATATTACTGTACACAAAGAAGATCACAGGGAAAATGTCTCCCTTAGCTTATACCTTGAATTTGGTACCTTTCTCATTTTGAAAGCCATTTACAGTCTATTTTATTTATGCTCCATCCCTCCCTCTCTTTGTATATATACTCTGCACCCATTTCTCTTACCACATCTCTCCCAAAATTCCCCCAATTTCAAATTCAATTAGCCTGAAAATGCCGAATTCAGCAGAAATTGAACAAAGAAATCATCATCGTTCATCGCATTCTGAAGATGAGGATGAATCGCTGTCCCTCTCGGACCTCCCTCTTTTGTCCTCCTCGGCGAGGCATCAAGGAGGAGAGGAAAATGGAGAGCGATTGGAGTTCGTCGATCAATCGGAAGGAAAGGCCGCGAGCGACGATTTCGATTTCGGATCGTTGGCGGCGTCGTTGGATGCGTTGGAGTCCGAGATGTGTGTCGCAGATGAGGTGTTCTACCGCGGCCAGATCCTCCCCTTCCGCCACTCCGTCAGCTCCGCGGCCTGCACCGCCGCGGTCCCCTGCAGCCTTACCAGATCTGAATCAATGGATCGGATTGTCGGCGCTGGATTTCGGAGCTCGAGCACCGCTAGCACCAGCCGGAGCTCCAGCACGAGGAGCAGCAGCATCAACAGCTCTGCCTCGGCGGACAAGTTTTCGCAGCGACATTCGAATTACATTACGAATCATCACAAGAGGCCATCGAAATTGCTCCAGAACCAATTCCAATCGTCGCGAAACCCTAGGCCGTACGGCGGGGCCGCCAGCGCGCCGCGGAGATCAACCAGCAGCGCGCAATCGCCGGCCAAGAAATCTGCGCTTTGGGAGATCTTCCGGCTAGGTCTAGTCCAGACGCCGGAGATCGAGCTCGAGGATCTGAAATTCCGGTACGGAAAACATCACGGAAACGGTAACGGCGGCGGAAAGAGCAGCTCCGGCAATGTCAAAAGCGCGAACAAGCAGAGTTCAGCGGAGGAATCGGAAAACGCGAAGAGCGTGAAGACGAGCAAGAAGAGAGGGGGGATGAAGCTGATGAAGAGCTGCAAGTGTTCGGTAGAGGCGGTTGAGCCAGCAGTTGCAGGGAGAGTGGGTGTGGTGAAGGAAGACAGAGAGAGACAGGAGGAGGAGAGGAAGAGGAAGCAAGATGTGACACGTCATCACAGGACGTTTGAATGGTTGAGGGATCTCTCGCATGCAGTTGTGCTCAACGATGTTTAGCTTTTTTATTTTTATTTTTTTAAAATTTTAATAATAATGAAAAAAAAAACGGTCCCGGCCTTAAATAAATTTGAATATATTGTTCTACGTTTTTCATTGCTTTTGATATTGACATTTATTTAGTTTATACTAGTCTATTTCCCGTGCAAATTTAATGTAAAAATATTAGAGAATGTCAAATTAAAATATTTTTTCATTTTTAGATGTAAAAAATATTAATATTAAAAAAATAAAGTATATTCATCTACAAAAAAATATTGATAACCTACATTTTATGATAATTTTTTATATAGTTTAATAACAAAAATGTAAATAATATCAGAGAATTATTTTTGAAATGAAATTAAAAATTCCCTCATTAATTAAAAATCATAAATTTCTAAAAAAAACAAAACAAATTTAATATATAAAGGAGAACTATAAAAATATTTAGAAAGTAGAAACAAATCTAATTTGAGTGAGAAAATAAACACACAACTAAATTGTTTGCCCTCCTAACGTACATAAGATCAATTGTGCAATATAAAAAATCTGTAGCCCGAACACCACCTTCTTCAAAATAAAACTGAAACCTATTGTGTTAGTTGACTATTTCAAATTATATGTTTACACCGCTGATTAGCCTGATTGATTCCTGCCAAAAATAAAATTATGTCATTATATGTGCAATTCTATTTCCAAAAATGGTACTCTGTATTCATTAAATATTTTAGAAATTATAATAAATAGATTGTAGATGTGGATTTACTAATAGATAGTAGATGTGGATTTACTAATTAAATGACAAAATTTCATTGGTTAAAAATTTAGGCGAATTTGTTTTTAACTACAAAGCGACATGTGGCAAAAACAGGTTTTGATTTAGTATTGTTTAGGATGTTTCAATAATGAGATATTATTTTATAAGCATTAAAGTATATATTAGGGAGAAAAAAGTAATTGTTTATATAATAAGACCTAATTAATTAAATATATTTTCGTCCAATTTCCTTTACATATCATTGCTTGCATAACATGTTTGGCATCATTTTTATTAATTCTTAAAAAATACAGTATTAGACAAGAAAAAAATTTCAAATTAATTTTTTAATATTACTTTTTGTGATCGATACTTTATTTTGTAGGGAATTTATTTACTTAAAATTTTTAATCTATATTTTAAGAATATAGATTAAAAATATCGTTTTATATTTTAACATTTTTGGGCAACTTGACAAGTTCCCTGTTCCTACATACATTAATATGTGGAGGGCGATTGAACTTATTTAAAATCTTTTTTAATGTAGGTTTTTTTGGTAGGTAGGAAGGTACTCCATATATAGGGCGTGTATGGCGGCCACTGTAAACCGGTTAAAAATATAAATTATTAGCTGTTAAAAAAATAAACGGGTTTAAAGGGTGTATGTGAACAACAAATAAGCTATAATCAGTTAAAAAAATGGGTTTAAAAATAAGCTGCAGATTGAAGCTTATTTTGGGGTTTATATTCCATAATTACTATTTTACCCATTCTCTTTTATCTTATTTGGTTTGAAAGTACCACAATACCCCTAATAAAAACCAAATAAACTCCACTTTTTACAAATAAACTGTTTTTCGCCCCATACGGAGATTATATTGTTGTTTAAATTTTTAACTACTTTTACCAACAGTTTATAAATTTTACCCTGTTTATAATTTTAGTCAATTTATTAACTTCGTCCCATACGAACCCATAGAGTCTAGAAGAAAACACTAATAATATTTAACAGAAATGCAAATATATTAATTATGCAGTTCTAATATGCAGTACTACCTCCGTATCCGATTGATATATCGTTGGCTTACGGTTCTACTTCTGTATGGGGCTTGACTTCGTCTGTCGTATTCGTCTTTATCCTGTTTGGTTTAGGTCTGCTTAGTTTCGTTTGTTTGTTGAGTATGTTTGTCTGAGTCTGCACCGGTTTGTATTATTGTATGCTTGATCTTTTGACGGTAGTTCTGTCTGTCGACTTGACCGACTGTCGAGTTTCAGATACGTTTGAACTCGAATTCTTACCTTATCAGAAAAAACCCTCCGTATCCGATTAATTAAGAAAATTAAAAATGGAAAGAAGAATAGATAAATTTTTAGCAAATAAATAATGTGGAAAAAAATGGATCAATGAAAAAAAAAATATGAGAAGTTGAAGTATTAATAGAGTATTTTGAAAATCAAATACAATTAATGAGATAAATTAACAAAATTAAAAAAAATTATCACTAATGGTGTTTAAAGAAACAAATATTTTGTTTCATGAAAAAATAGTCAAAAAGTCAATTATACGGATATTGAGGGAGTAGTAGAGTAGCATTATTATATGTTTCCTATAATATTCATAAGGGTTTTTTTATTAAAAAAAAGTTAAATACGATAAATAATACGGAGTATAACAAAAACCGAATCCATTTTAACAAAGTTAATTAAATTAAAATTACTTTCATGTAAGGGGTGTTAAGCGCTCTTTATTTACCTATTCAAGGAATAAATATTAAGTTTTCTGTCATTCCTATATTTTAGGATTAGTTAGAGAGTTTATCTCCTTGAATAGGTAAATAAAGAGCGGTCACTCAGGGGATCGAACCGGGGACCTATGGGTACTACCCACAAGTCCTTTCCGGTGAGCCATTCCGGAATGGTTATAGAGAGAATCTCCACTAGCACCACTAGCACCTTTATTTTCTCTAACAATACGCAGTGCATTTGTAATTTAAATACCATTTGGATTAATGAGAATAATCATCTATTTTCTCAAATCAATATCTTCTCTATATGGTATCAGATTTTTGATCCAAATTCTTCCCAGCTTCTTCCTTCAACGATGGTGAATCCTACCCATAATATCCTGGCTAATGTTGTCGACCCATCGAATCCATTCATCCTCGTTCAATTCCCTAATGCTCAAAAACTAAATGATTTCAACTATCTTACACGGGTCAAGCAAACCATATCCACTTTTATCTTGGCCTCCTCTCTTTCGTTGACGGCACGGCACCACCGTCGCCCGCTCTTGTCGATGGGGCTGATCCGACTCCTGCCTACACCACATGGTCTCGCCAAGATCAACTTATCCATGGTGCCCTTGTTGGCACCCTAACTGCCGAGGTTGCTCCACTTGTGACGTTGGTTGACACGTCTAGGCAAGCCTGGTCCACTCTTAAACAGACCTTTGCCACGTCATCTCGTGCTCGAGTCCATCTGCTAAAGGAAAAGCTCCACTCACTCCCAAAAAAGGCCATTTACGAGCAGGTCTTCATGACACAACCACCCGCCTTCCATGATAAGTCCAAACCGGATCATGTGTCGTCTCAATAAGGTTATTTACGGTCTCAAACAGGCTCCTCGAGCTTGGTACAACGAGCTCCGACAGTTCCTCCTTCGCATCGGCTTCATCAATTCCGTCGCAGATGTCTCCCTCTTCATTCTCCGCAATCAATCCGGGGTGATCTACCTACTAGTGTACGTTGATGACATCATAATCACTGGCTCCAACCCGGCATCCCTCACCTCTGTCATTCAGAATCCCTCTCATCGCTTTTCGCTCAAAGATCTGGGCGATTTGTCATACTTCCTTGGATTAGAAGTCCAATCTCACCCCAACGGTTTGTTCCTCAACCAACGCAAGTACATCTTAGATCTTCTAATCAAGATGAAGATGCAAGACTGCAACCCTATTTCTACTCCTATGGACACCACATCCGCCCTCACCAAAACAACAGGTACCGTCCTTCCTGATCCCAATGAGTACAGAATGGCAGTGGGCGGTCTCCAATGCCTTTCTCTCACAAGGTCGGATGTCAGCTTCCCAGTCAACAAACTGTCTCAGTTTATGCATATACCCTGACGTCGGCTCACTTCAGTGATCTTAAGCGGGTTCTACGGTATCTTCAAGGGACAATAAACAAAGGAAATCATCATCCACCAGCAAGTATCTCGTCAACTCCATGGGTTTTTTGATGCCGACTGGGCAGGCAACAAGGATGACTACACCTTCACCATCGGGTATGCTTCTTCCTTGGTCGGACATCGATTTCTTGGAGCACTAGGAAACAAAAATCAATTGCAAGATCCTCCTCTAAGTCCGAGTATCGTGCTCTCGTTGAATCATGCTCGGAACTACTTTGGATTGAGTCTCTCCTTGGTGAGCTTAGCGTCAAACAGCAAGATCAACCGGTTATTTATTGCGACAATTTGGGGGCATTGATCCTTAGTTCTAATCCAGTCTTTCACTCTAGGGTGAAACATCGCCCTTGCGTTCCACTTCATCCGACAATAAGTTCAAGGCAAGAAACTCCGGGTTGCATATGTTCCGACTGATGATCAATTGACGGATGTGCTAACCGAACCCCTCAGTCGGCCCAAGTCATCGAAACTGCTTGACAAGTTTGGTCTAGCCTCCCACGCTGCCCAACTTGTGGGGGCATGTTAAGGAATAAAGATTTAAGTTTTCTGTCATTCCTATATTTTAGGATTAGTCAGAGAGTTTATCTCCACTAGCACCACTAGCACCTTTATTTTCTCTAACAATAAACGGTGCATTTATAATTTAAACTAGTATAATCCCCGCGCCATGGCACGATTTTTTATAAATAAAATCTTACTAATATATTAAATTAATATTATAACATAATTGTAAAACTTCAGATAATTAAATATTTTAAATTAAATTCATGGGTTGAGAAAACGATTAAAGTAGTATATATAGATATAGATGTAGATTACTAACATTAATTTTATATTTTCTTAATATTAATTTTATGTTTTGAATTAATCTCATTGTTTTTTTAAAGGAAAAAAACTTCTAAAATTATAATTTAGACTAAGATCAATGTTTTGAATTAAGCCCAATAGTTAGTAAAATTAAAGAAAAAAGAGAATTAAAGGAAAAAAAAGAAGAAGAAAAATTAGAATTAAAGAAAATCAAAGAAAAATGGCAAAAATAATGATTGGTCGAGAGTCCTAAAATTCCTCTAAACTTGACACATCATCTTAAACTCTTCTAAATTAAGAGTTTATATAAATATAAATACCATTTGAGTTGATGAGAATATTCATCTATTTTCCCAAATCAATATCTTCTCTGCAAGGGGGACATTTCTTCATCATCCTAAAAATTTACAGAAGAAAAAGTAATTAATAATGATTATGATTAATTAAGCAGTTAAAGTGAGTGGTCGATCACTAACATAGAATGCCCTTCATGTTACGGAGTAGTTATTACTTTCACGTACCTCTATTGTCCTTTAATTTGAATCTAATCATTAGTATGCCATAAAGTTACTTAGCATCTATAGACCTACGACTCATATAAAACTACGTACTAAAACCTAACCTATAGTTTATAATGCACTCCTATATTTCTATTAATTGTGAATATATAATTATATACGTAGTATTATGTAAGCCCTAATTAAAATATAATCTGTATCATTTATTATTTATATGTTTTTAAAATGATAAAAATTATATAATAAATATGAAATTATTTTAAAAAATCACTTAAAACCTTAATATTTTATATAGTTTTTAATATGTAAAAAAGCGTGTGTGATTAATAAAATATTATGTTTTAATTAATATGGAATATTTATGTACATTTATTTATATATTAATTACGGTTTTTCTATCACATGTCTTAAGTGCATATGATAAGACCCTAATTGGAAAAGACACCCTACAAAAAAAACGATTATAGGAATCTAATTTAAAATTTGAGTAATGCATTTTAATTAAGGAAATATTTTTTTCTAAAACGGGACATAGAATAGAAAATTCGTATTAATTAATTAAGATCTAAGTAAGTTAATTCCGCTTCTTCTTCTTCTTCTTCTTTTTACATACATATATAAAATTTATTCCTTTCCTTTTCAGTTTATAAATACCAAAGTTAATGAAACATTTTCACTTAAATTCTAGGACAATTCTTATAAATTCATTTATAATTTATATTTTTCGTGTTTAACCAAAAGAAACCTTAAGCCTACGTGATATTGGTGGCAACCCATGACATTAATTTCATAATTCATACTAATGAATTGATATATGGATTGATGGTGGGGATAAGAGGGGGGGTTTGTGTAGGAGAATGCATGCCTATATGGCTATATATGCTATATGTGAACGTGACAATACCAATCTAAAGTTAAAAACTGAAAGGCAAAAGAAGAAGAACAATAATAATAAGGTCACCAAAAAGTAATATATAAATAAAGGCCCGTTTGGCGTGGGAAACAAAACTAAAGAACGTATGGTGGTGGGGTGCGAGTGCGACTCATCCCATCATCTCATCGCCATCTCCCACTCATTTCATTATTTATCAAAGGAAGTTCAAGCCTTGGATTCGAGGATAACTCAACTGCTTTGAATCTAAAACACCAAATCCAAGATATTTTTTTGAGATCTTTAACTCCAATTATATAAATATACACACATTTGGAAATTCATGGTTTTTAAATTTTTTCCATAGATAGGCAGTTATGCAATTATAATAGAAAAAAAGAGATTCGAACTCGTGACCCAGTGATCACTATATATCATCCTTATCAGCTAAATTAGTAAGGCTTGATGGCACTAGAAGCTTTTAATTTAAGCATCCAAAAATTAAAAGCCAGTTTAGCTTGTCGAACTATGAACCTGACATTTATGGTAAAATTTAGTATGTTTTGACCCAACAACCAAATATTTTATTTTAAAAAAAATTGACTTGCAAGTTCCTAATAAAAGTCATTTTTTTTAAACAATTTTACATGCCAGAAGCATAGGCAATTTTTTTTAACAAAGCTTATCCGACTAATGGTGTGATAAGTTTATAATTTTGGGTGCTTCTATTAAATTTTTATGGGTGGAAATGTTTTTTTTTTATTATATAACAATTCGAGTTCAGATATATCTGTAACTCGAGGGCCGACTAAGCCGGCAGACGGGAGATCCGTCTAATAACCGTAACATATAATAAAAGAAAACGGTGCAAACTCAAGCAAACACTCTAAAAAACGAATTATGGGTGGAAATGTGGAATATTTGAGGTTAGGGTAAGTTGACTTTCTCAATGAGGGAATGGGCGTATTTGAGGTTAGGGGTCAATTCCTATATACACCACTACTTTCCACTTTATTTCTTTTTATAGATTTAATCTTATTAATGTATGTTTCATATGTATTTTCATTTTTTTATATTCGTTAATGTTTGATATTTTAGTATTTTATAGCAAGGATTACGAAATGTGATTTTTACACTCAAATACTCCATCAAATAACTCTCTTTCAAATCAAATTTATTACGCATAATGTGAAATGACACAAAGGGAAAAATACAAACTTTTGCACTTTCAAAACATCATTTTTTTTAAAAATCCAATTTTACCTCCTAAAATATCAAACAAAGAGAAGCATTGAATAACGGGACCTCCCCTCTCACCAAACGTAACCCATGAATTGTCATCAAAATCTTATACTCCGTCGGTGGGTAAGAACAAGTTACACTACCTTTTTATTCTCTTACTCCATATTTTTGTTAAATTTCAGGTTTTTTTATATAAAAAAATAATTATAACTCGTATATTTATCATGGTTAATCTAAACTGAGGGCATAAGTTAATTCCTAAATATACGTGAGAAAACTTCGTAATCCATTTTAAAAATGACTAAATTTGGTGTATCCAAGATAAATATTTCACAAATCGAAATGCTTAACATATGTCCTTAGATCTTATATAAGGTAGAAAATCCGATTTATAATACTTCATGAGATTTTCGTCTCATACTTTTGGTTTGTTTCCTTAAATCAAATAAACAAATCTTATAGTTGCAAGAATTGGTACTTGGAAGTTGGAACTGCTGGAGAATTATTTCAAAGCAGCTCTTTTAATTGCATAACATGTAATGGACCTTCATGTTTCTTTATGGGCCTGTTTGGGCCATCCATATGGCTGGCCCAGAATAAAAGGTAGCCCACGCAAAAATTCATGCGGTTGATGACTTACCCTCTATTTTCTTAATTTCAAATTAATACACTGCCGATTTAATAAACAACTTTTCAACTTCCAAATTATACATTTCACATTTACTTACTGATCTCCCATGATTCAAACCTTATATATAAGTGGGTAGACTATTCTTCCTAATGCCAATTGATTCTAAGTTAGCACATGTGCCCTTGAGCGCAGGGCCGGCTCATGGGGCGTGCGAAACGTGCAATCGCACAGGGCCTCGTATAGGTTTTATAATATATATTATATTATATATACATAAATTGCAGTTTGTATCACATTGTTGTGGTAGGTCAGGTGGTAAAGGTTGGTTGAGAGGCTACGCTTGTTCCCGAGTTCGAGCCTCCTTAATTGCAGGCACCAGCCCGATTTTTTTTCCACAAAAATTACAGCAGTAGGCCGTTTGAATTTTTTTCCCAAAACAACACCCCGTTCTGTTTTGTTTTTTTCAACAAAAAATTACAGCAGCGGCAAGTTCGATTTTCTTCCAAAAAAAAAAATTACAGCAGCCCAATTTTTTATTTATTTTATTTGTTATTGGTTTGTACCTTTCTACCTTATAAATCTCTTAATTTGAGATCGAGCTCAATCTCTTAATTTGAGCTCGAGCTCGAGCTCGGTTCGTTTATAAACGAGCTGAGCTTGAACAACCAGTACTCGAGCTCGTATGCTCGTATATCAGCCCTAATTACATCTAGGAAAACATCTATTTTGTTAGTAGATTTGGACTATTTTTTTTCCATTTGAATTAGTTAAAAAAAAAGACCTCAACATATTAGTTGCACAAGGCCTCGAAATATAACGGAACGGCCCTGCTTGAGCGTATGACCCTCTACGTTGTATGACCCACTGTAATTTAACATTTACTACAGTAATGTGTGTATATGTATATCTCAATATTTATAATCTAAAATAGTAACAACAATTGTTACGTGCTAGCTAAAATTAAGTGTCTTTGTAAATCAATAACATTAGCAAACTTCAAACATAAAATATTTGGTAGTTAGTAGTTGCAACTCAATGGTTGGAAATGCTTTCATTTCTAATTAGGTAAAAAATGAGAAAAATTTCAGTAACCACTTCGAATTGTCGATGCAGAAGAAAAATGGCTAACATCAACATCTCCATCTCCCACGAACAACTCTAAACTTTTTTAATATAGGTCATAATTAACAATCAAACTATTACCCTCTACAATCTGTAATAGTCAAGCTCCTTTACCCGTGTAACGCATACTATTCGTGTTTTCATGGGTGGATGATCATACTAGCTCCCTTATCTTTTTTCTTTTATTAGGAAATAATTCGGGTGGGCTGGCCCTACCCGGCAGCATCCTTGCGGATGAGTTTAAGAAGACCTGGGTCATTATTAATATCGACTCCTCAGACAAAGTGGCTAAGGTGTGCAACCTTATCTGCTACTATATTGCCCATACGAGGAACATGAAAGGAAACTGCTTCTTTCAAAGTCGATAACAGATTTTGTACATCAGAAAAGATTAGTTCGATTTTCCACGGACAGTTAGATTTTCTGTTTAAGTGATCAATGATTATCTTACAATCTCCTTCAATTTGGATTTTGTCAATATTAAGTTGACATACGTGTTGGATTCCCATTTTGAGAGCTAGGGCTTCCGTTGTGAGCGGATTTTGTTTTCCTAGCTTCTGGTGACAAATAGCAATAGAGCGGCCTTCCCAGTCCCTGATAATGGCTCCAGCAGAACTTTCGCGGTTTGTTAGGGTTGACCCATCAAAATTTAGTTTCAGCATACCCCGGGGTGGCTTGCGCCAAGAGAAATTTTTTGTTTCTTATTCTGCATTGGAGGTTTGGGCCGAAGAGGACGAACCTCCTCCTCTAAGTCAACTTCAGCTACAAAGGTTTTATTTCAGTTATCTATATGTGATTTAATTAGTCGCAAGTCTTTATCTTTTTACGGGATTGCTATCTGCTGAAACAGATGTTGATTCATAACATACCATATAGACCACTAAGAGAAAGCGAGGCTAACCTGAGCGGTAGGATGGATTTAGGCTCTCCCCAAGAAAGGAAAATACTAGTCCCCTTATCTATTAAAAAGAAAAACAATTGGCCGGGCAATGAAATATAAAGAAATTAAGGACAACTCATCAAAAATCACGGGAAACTTGATAAGACTTTATACTACCATTAATTGTCTTTGATAAATATGAAGATGTGTATTCCTTTTGAGTTACGTACATTAGTGTATGATTCAATTCATAACTCCAACCACATTTCAGTATTTTCGCCTTTTTCATTTATATATTGACCTTTTTTTTTTATGAAAAGTTGAAGAATAAATAAAAGAAAAAAAAAGGATTATCGGCTGGGTTGTTGATACTATCAACTTGATAGGCCGATCCGATCCAAGTCGTTTGAAATGAGAGAAAATTTGAGTATAAACTATAAAGATGCAAAACTCGATCTGTACACTGCTTACTCATACTCTTAAGATTATTTTTTTTTCAAAGTAGGCAATTTTTTTTTTAAAAAAAATAGCGAAATAGTAATGTCAGAACCTTATTTGGAAAATAATAAAAAAAAAAAGGGGATAAGTTGTTAATTACAGTAATATTTTACAAAATTTTAGATAAAAATATAGTATATTATATAAAAGTCATTGACGATGACTGTTGTTATCAATCCCCCGGATCCCCCCTCATTGTGTATTTGTGTCTACAATTTTTTTGTATCACTTGGTGAAATATCCACACTTTAGGACAAATTGGTGAAATGTACATCTTGTCAATAGCCATTTTATCATCTTGTCTATAGCCTTACTCTTTTCTTTTCCTTTTTAACATTTTATCGTGCAAATATAAGAGCATGTTGTGCATGTGCAAATATAACCGTATGTTGTGCAAATATGACCTAAGTCTGGTTTTTTTGTTTTCGTGTCAATACATTTTGGCGTGCAAATATAACCGTACGTTGTGCTTGTGCAAATATAATCGTACGTTGTGCAAAATGTAATATATTTTTTTCGCTTTTTTGTTTCGTTTAAGCACTTTTTGTTGTGCAAAGAAAACTTTACGTTGTGCACATATAACAATTTGTTGTGCAAATATAAAAATAAAAATATAGTATATGTGAATCACATAATAAAATATAGATATTTTTTGTAATTCCCATATTTATGGGGTCAGTTTTGTAATTTAACAAAAGTTCTTCTTCTACCTCCCTCCCCGATCTGGAATCGGATCCGGCGCTCGCCTCCGCCTCCGGCTCGCTCGACAGCCGGATCTGAGCAATCGCTTCGGCCTCGCTCGCTCGCAATAGATCTGGCCGGATATGTGGCCACCTCGCCATAGATCTCGCATCCTTGCCAGATCGCTCGCTCAACCTCGGCCTCAGATCTCAAAATTGGAAGCCGTCAATTCGAAGGCGAGCGCTTCACGGAATCGTCAGGTTGGAGCCTCTCGCCATCTCTCGATCTCGTATTTGAGCGGATGCGAGATCTGGAGGATCATCCTGAGAGAGCAAGATAGATTAGAGATCGAGAGAGCAAGAGCTTCGTCTGATCGAGAGAGCAAAAATACTGGATGTGAGAGACGGCGCGCGGTGTCGAACAAGAGGAGAAGAGGAGCAGCGCCGGCGGCAAACATGAGGAGAGGAGGAGCTCGCTCGATTTCGCCGCTATCGAAAGCGGATCCGGCGTCGAGAGAGTAAGAGAGACGGAAGATATCGAGAGAGCGAGACATGAGAGAGGTCCGGAGAGAGAGCGGAGAGAATTAGGGTTAGGGGATAGACAACTTCACAATTTGTTCCAAACATTGGATATTTCGCCAATTAGACCGAAAAAAGTACATATTTCCCAAATCTTCTAAAAAATTTAGTGCATTTTCAAAATGTTAAAACTGGTATAAATATAAAAAAAAATCTATATATATAAATCGTCATTATAAACACGACTCAATTATTTTATTAATTTTTAATAATTTATGCTGCTAGACCCATTGTTTGAATCAACTAATTACCCCATTTTAACTATTTTTCAAATAAATTTCTAACATAGGCTATTTTTCTATTTTAAAAAAAATCTATTGGCTATTTTTAAAATTATTTCTATCACGACACATATACATTATAGAATCTCATTTTTATTTACTTCGTATTTATTTTTCGATTCGATGTCCGTACGACAAGATATATACAGCACAGCGATGGTCCCCAAACGGAACACCAATCAAAGCAGGAGAGGACGACAAGTGTCATCGATTGGTTGGCCGTTCAAACAATTAAAACATAAAATATCTACAATTCCAATTAATTTAATTAAACTTTGGAGTATCTTTTTTGAATCTATGCCAGCCAGCCTGTAAATAAAAAGGACAGATTTAAATGCAACTAAAATCGTACCATATTAATACAGGAATGAATCCATAAATTTTTTTTAGGAGGGCTAAATTATTTTGTTATTTTTTTAATGTATGTATGAAAAAAAATTTTGTTTAAATATATTATAAAAAAAATTAAAATTTTGATTTACATATACATTTTTATAGAACAAATGTATATGTAAATCACAAATTTAATTTTTTTTATAATATATTTAAACAAAAAAATTCAAAAGGATCTTAAATTTGTTATTTAATAAATTAGGCATTTTAGTAGAGAAAAACCAAGAGAAATAAAAATATATAAAAAAATGAGGTTAATGGGATTTAAACTCGTAATCTCAAACTAAGTGTATGTGGCTTGGGTGTGGGTTTGCGATTGGTGTACGTGCTTTGATGTTTTTGTTGTGGTGCAGGTTTCGATGGTTTGATTTGTCATGTTTGGAGATGTTGTGGAAGTGTGATCAAGACTTGATGGCTCTTGGAGTTCATAATCTAAGGTGTCCACTGGCAATCCCCAAAGTTCTCTGTGTGCGTTTGCTTTTTGGTGGATTTGATTCGTGTATTCTGCTTACTTGTATTTTACAGGATATCATGTAATTTTATTTTTCCATAATCTTTTACATCATTTGCTTCTTGCATTTTCTTTTATGTCATTTGCTTCTAGTTGTACATGCATGATGATTAGTCCATCTATCAGCTTTCCGGTCTCTCGATTCCTCTCTAGACACTCTATACATGTTTAGATAATCGAATTTTTTTCCTAAATTCAAAAATATATAAAAACTCAAACTAAGAAACAACCCTAATTTTCAACTAAATTAAGCTATCTTAATGATTCATTATGTCTTTTAGACTCTTTTATCTAGAAATTAATAAAAACCGTAAATTTTTTTCCTATGATTTATCCGGATTATAGAGGCTTTAGCCACCCCGAACCCTATTCGGATTTGGATCCACCACAAACCATATATTTCATAATTAAAGGAAAAATATAAAAATAAATCATCTTGAATGATTTTTTTTTTTGATCCGAATCATCTTGAATGAATGGTACACGTATGTAATATAGGTGTGATATGTGACGTGTTAAATGTATATATGTGTATGGTTACAATTAAAACCTTGTGTATACAATAACAATACATTCGGATATGTAATTCAGCACGCAAATATATACATTTAAAACCTTGTATGAATTTTGATGGGCGTGCTCCATTATTTGTTTATTACTCACTAATTGTATATTTTTTCCAGGAAAAAAAATGAATTTATGTGTGTGAGTCATTTGGATTAATCCACCTACCTACCTAATTAATTAAGTTTATCATATACACCGTATATTCATATGTCAATACACAACACACAAGTGGTTTGTTGGCCGGCATCTTATTTAAAATCAACACATATTGGTGTTACTTCCTTTACCAATATAAAAATAACTTAAATTAGGGGGAAAAAAGACTACAGTACTATATATTTTTTAATGGATATTCTTAAATTTACTGTTCGCCGCCCCTTGAAACTGAATTTTTTTTTTTAAAAAAAATATTAGTTGAGATTAACCAAGTGGAGGATAGAGTTGGATAGCTTTGTCACCCGGCTGATCATGGCATGGAGTTCTATGTTGGTTTGGATTCTCGTTTGAGAAGACGTTATCTAGTGGTGGTCTAATATATAATGGACCTGATTCATAGAGTTGTGGGAAAATCTACAACGTAAAGTTCATTTTCCCCTCACAAAAAATAATTGAAAAAAAAAAATTAGGTTGGTGGCCCGGGTTGATGAGGTGGAGAAAAAGAGGGGGTAAGATCTTATTCGTTAATTTTTATTTTAACGGTCGAGATTTTGTCAAATCTACACATAGAGTTTTTAAAAAAACTCTATTGGAACACAATTAAAATCTGATCCTATTTTGTTGAACCCGGTTTAGTCATCTTGTTAATTGAGATACAGATGCCTATATATAAAGGGCTTATGTTGATCTAACAAAGACTGCGAGTTGAAATAACAAACAATCTCTAGCTTCTTCCTCTCACCATTTATGTTTCTCTGTGTTTAGCTTGATTGTTAGTCTAGAATGTGTTCGGATGTATGAACCCCTCATATGATCTACTCGAATTTCACATGGTACAAACTACAATAGCATTGCGGTTCAAATTCCTAATCTAATAAGCTACGCGACCATGTTATGGCATTACGTAGTCAAGTGCAACTAATAGATATTACATACATGACCAACAATTTGTACTTGAGAAGATGTGTTGAATATGTAAAAAGATGTACGTATCTCACATTTATAATATGAAAAATCCAAGCATTGTACGTATATAAATCGATGGACTACTAATATATAAGGTTAATTAGTTTGGTAACACATAGACTATGGAGTAGCTGAAGCTGATACAATGTTTGTTAATCCTACCTCATAGATTACCTAGTACAAATTAACCGATGAGAAATGATAAAATGAATAGATTTGTGAATAGAAAAAGAAAAATTCTAAAAAGTTTGAGATATGTAGCTGTTGAAAATCTAATTTGAAGAACTAATTAAACTAAAATCTTATATATTTATCTCGTTGGAAACTTTATAATATTAAAATAAAAAACTCCGAAAATTTACTTATGTGCCACACAGAGCCTAATTATTTTAGCTATTTATTGAACTAAAAAAAACACACCATTCTCCTACAAAATAAAATTAACCTTTTTAACCTATGGCTTAAGTCGATTAATTACGTGTATTAGATGACGATAGACAACTAATTTAATCACCTTTTTTGATCGATCTATATCTGGACTGAAAATGCCATCGACAATTCGACACCACCTTCCAAATATACGATGGAGATAGAAAATGAAAACAGTTAAGAGACCAGTTGTATGTAATTTGATTTTTTAATTGCCTTTCGATTTTAATTGAAAATTCACTTCTGATTTAGAAAAAAAAAAACAGAGAGAATAATTGAAAATATAATAATATTCGGCCGACGCCGTTTTTTGACCGTTCTAATATACAAGAAAATGTCAAGGATGGGGATAGACACAACAAGATACAAATGAATGTTCCATCTACTTTTCTTTTCTTTTTTTCGACCAAAAAAAAATCAACCTTTTTTTTTTTTTCTTTTTTCTTTTCTTCCAATCTATATATATGTGCTTGCCATTATTTTTTTTAATATAACATAAGAATTTAGGTGGCGTCAGACTCTGCTGACCCACCATCTAATAGCATCCTTACGGATGAGAATCTAGAGTTTTGAATGCGATGTGAGATGTCTGAGGTCCATGATATGCTTGAGCCGAGCCTCCTTGTTCGCCACCTGGTTTACTTCTCGGAAGACGTACATACTTGGAGGAGACAATCTCAAAACATTGTAGAATGTGCAGGATGTTTGTGATGATCATCTCGATTTTCCAGGGACATCTTCACACACCGGATACCGAATTAATCACCGTGAGGGTGTCGCCTTCAAACTCAATCCTTCGAATACCCAAGTCTCTGGCAGCGCCAGAGCTTCAGTTACTAAGTCAGACACGGAGCCGCATAAGGAGGCGGCGATCATAACATTCAATATATATCTTTATTTTATTTTTTTCGACTTGAGATAATCTTATAACTAGCTTTGTATAATACTCCCTGTGTTACTGTTAATTAAAACTTGTTGTTTTATGAAGAAAAATTTGTCATTTTAGATATTTTGCCATCTCTTTTACGAAATTGTCATTGTAATGATTAGATAGTTTTTATTTGTAGTTTTTGATAAAGTAAAAAAATAGAGTAATAATTAAAGGTATAAATGTATTTTTTTTATTTCTTAATAAGTGTGTATATTTTTAAAATGACAAATTTTAACTAATGCGGATCGGAATACCTATTAAAAAAATAAAATTGGAGCTTGTATGACTGTTTGAAATTCCGAGCAACCAGAAATTCTGCAAAACTGGAACTATAATTCATTATTCAACCTATTGTTTAAACTATTTTTGGAAGAAATTGACTAACCTCGGTTCTGTAGAGTTTTATAAGTTGTTCCCAAAAGTAAGATAGACCTCCAAAACTTAAATTTTTTAGAGTATATTTTATTTGAAAGTTGGTTGACATAACATTCTAATCAATACGTACTCTCTCTTATTAACATAATTATTTATCAAATAACAACTACCAAAAATTACAAATTATTAGCATTATATTTTTAAGTATATAGCGTCCACCGAATTATAAAAACTGTGGTCTAGCTAAGCACCTTAAATGCCTTTTATAAGTCCAATTGCTTAATTATACAGTATATAAGACTAACTCCAATGGTTGTGTGCTAATGTCTAAATGTGTATTTTTTTTGACATTTTTGAGCTCCATTGGTTACTTTTGGGGTGTGCAAATGTGCACATTTGAGCATGTAATGTGCAAATTTGAGCACATCACCTCCCCAATGTGTAAAAACTTTTTCAAAAAGCAAGACAATCTTATTGATGTGTTTTTTAAGATTTTTGTTTTCTTTTTTATTTTAAATTAATTGTATTTGAATAGTGTGTAAAAAATACACATTTGACCATTGAAGCAAAATACCAAAAAATAAGGTGTATTTTTACACACCTTGTGCAAATGTATACACTATAGACAAAACCATTGTGGATAGTCTAAGTTGCTTAATTATTCACTAATTAATTAAGAATAGGTTAATTATAATGTTTTTTGTTTCAACTATATGCCTTGCATTTCAATTGATCATGACGTCTTCAATTAATTCTCAATGTTTATATTCTCTCATCTACCATTAAAGTAGTAGTACATTAAAACCTCTAATATTTTATTTTTTCTATACATGCGAGAATTTGTGGTGTCAACCATGATTGTAACACCACTCAAGAACGTCCCTACGGATGAGAGTTTGAATCTCTAAATAAGAATTCCAAGACGACGAGCCGAATTCCAAAACCGACATATGAGTGGTTCGATCAGCCGCTCTGTTCGCCACATTGAAAATAAACTGCAAAAATATATATTTTAATAACTCAATTTAAAAATTATAAACATATTTTAAACAACATATCAACCATTAAAAATCATACAAATAATTTACCTTTTTTAACTCAATATTCAGATATTATAACTTCTGCATTATTTTTTTATTAATATACGGAATACATTATAAAACATAAATACATATTTTTATACGGAGCGCCTTATATATAACCCAACCACCAAACGGCACCCGGCAGTCTCAACTCTCAACCCTCTCCCACTGATTTCCAAAACTCAAAAAAAAAAACTAAAAAAAAACCCCCTTTCGGGTTTCTGGTTTCCGGTTTCTGGTTTTCCATCGTTTTTAAAAAACTTTAATCGACTGTGGAGAACCCTCCAGACTCGAGAGCGCGCCATTGGAGAAGATGTTGGAGTTGTGTAGGAAGCCATTAGAGAGCTGCTTTGGAGTGGGAGGAGGAGGAGGGGGGACGGCAACCGTTGTTAACGAGGACGAACAATCTTGGCAGACCAATTTGAGATCCCATGCTTTTGGCGAGTATTCCATGGCGGTGGTCAAAGCGAATTCTTCACTCGAAGATCAAGGACAAGTCTTCGCCTCCTCGTCCGCCACCTATGCCGGCGTCTTCGACGGCCACGGCGGCCCCGATGCCGCCCGCTTCGTCAATCGCAACCTCATCCCTTGCCTTCAGAGTACGTGTTCCCACCTCTTGAGTTTCAGATTTGAAATTCGATTCATTAGCAGTGAAATCCGGCCTTGTAGTGGGGCAGTGGACTTGAATTTCGTTCATCAATTGAATCATGCTACTTGCCTACTTCCAGTTTTGTCTCTATTTGTTCATATGTTAGGGTTTGATTTTAGGTCTTTGATTTTGATTCAATTGTTCAGGAAAACGGTGAAATTAGCTGATATCAGAAACAGTATATTTTATTAATGGTTTTGTGCTTATTTCTGTCACTGGTTTTTCCTCAGAGGTGGCACTGGACCAAGACGGCCTATCTATGAACGTGATGAGAAAGGCAGTTGAAACAACGGAGGCCGATTTGATTCGATTGGTGAGGAGAGAATGGATCAAAAAGCCCCATCTTGCTCTATGTGGTTCTTGTTGCCTAGTTGTTGCAATCTCTGACAACAAGCTCTACATTGCAAATGTTGGTGATTCTCGTGCCGTGCTTGGTAGGAAGGTTTATGAGGGCGGGATGTTCTCTCCACCCGCGGTTGTGGCAGAGAGGCTCACATCTGACCATAATGTTGGGAATGAGGATGTGAGGAAGGAGGTCCGAGCCCTCCACCCCAATGATCCTAGCATAGTTGTATATACTCGCGGATGTTGGAGAATCAAGGGAATTATACAGGTATGGATTGCTAATTCGTTAGCTTTTGATTTGATAAGCTGATTCTTGATGCTCTTCTTGGCGAATATGTCTACTAGACGCAAAACAAATTGACCAACTATGACTTTGAAAGCTCGTCTAGTGCTGCCATAAGCTGTGTGTGAGATCTTCACATGGAAAGTTCTTAGTTATCTGTTTTTTAAATGAAGAATCATTCATATTTGGTCTTTGACTGAGATTTGATTTTGCCATTTGTATTCAGATTTTCCATGTCAACAAGAGATTATAAGAGGGAGCTGTACCTGTCCCCATATGCGGGGATATATTCTTACTAGACATGGTTTATTGTGTTAAGAACGGCGACCAACTCAAATTATTTCTGAGCAACATCTAGGGTAGTTAAGAACTTGGAGTGAACGAGTTCGTTCTAGCTGATCATAGACTCTGTCTACCTTGAAAAGATTGTTTTAGGATTGCAACTTTTGCCTGCTTATTTGGAGGGCTCCTGATATGAATATTAAACAACACATTAATTTGTTGCTAGTTGATTTTGATGCACATATACTAGTTGATTATAGACTTCGTCTACCGTGAAAAGTTTGTTATAGGATTGCAACCTTTTCCTGGTTATTTGGAGGGCTTGATCTTGTCCATTTTACTTTAAATACGTCTCTCCATTTCTTGGTAGTGTCATTTTAATGTGTGCTGGCTTGTTGGCTGTTGCTATTGTTTAACCTTTCAACTTCTGGGACCATTACAGTGGGGCTCTGATTTTCGGTGCATCACTGAACTTTGTTTTTCCCAAATGCTATTATAGGTTTTTATTTTAACCTTCTAAACTCCATGTTTAGGTATCAAGAGCCATTGGAGACATATACTTGAAGTACCCTGAATTTAGCAAACTTTACAAGCAATTTGGTTCATCTCTTCCTTTGAAGAGAGCTGTAATAACCTCAGAGCCTTCAGTTTCAGTGCGAAAATTAGAGACAGACGACCTATTCTTGATCCTCGCATCAGATGGCCTTTGGGAGAATTTAAGTGATCAAGCAGCCGCTGAAATAGTATACCGAAGCCCAAGAGTCGTAAGATTTTTCACCCTAGACAGATGCTTCCTTTTTCATCAATTATGTCAGAGATACTAACAACTTTATTTACATTTACTTGAACAGGGAATCGCAAAGCGATTGGCAAGAGCAGCTATAGATGAAGCTGCCAAGAAAAGAGGATTGACATACGACGACCTTTCCCTACTCGACAAGGGGCTTAGACGCCATATTCACGATGATGTTACTGTCATAGTAATATACTTTGACAATCCGAATAGCCGAATAAAACGTCGAGCCAGTGATAATAGTCCTCTTCTGAGCCACACGATCACACCAGCAGACATCGTTTCCTGCAACGGTGAGTTAGATTGTACACAGGAAACTTCACCCTACTACTGAGTAGTTGTCGCGAGTTTAATTTTTTCCCTTTTAAATTGTTATATATAGTAAGAATATACAAGAAGGGACAAATACTTCATAGCAAATACATTCGATGAGAACGAGATTGTCATTTTGTACAGAGTTAGTAAACATGTATGTAAGTGTATGAAAACCATTCATGGATTTACTAGGTTCAATTACTTGACTGATCTCTCTTCCCCATTTCTGATTTGCCTCATATATTCATTTCGAATGTGGATTCGAAATTTCGTCTGTATCAGTTGTGTTTTGAAATTAGAATCAGATTGAAATTTCAGAAAACCTTCCCCAGGTGGGAATTTGAGCAGCTGATTGATCCTGGTCAAGGTGATGAAGGTTGAAGAGTTTCTTGACTGGATTTGTCAAAATTGGAGAACTAGGGTTTCCGCGTTGCCTGTTTCATCAAGCTATGAATGTTGATGGTAATTGACTAACAGGAAATAGAGGTGGAAATTACCCTGGTGAGTACCCAACTCGGTTTGGTGCAATAGGTTCTTTTATCGATTCGTTATACGCATAAATAAGCTCATTATCAGCAATCAACACAGAAGGTCCGACTTTCACAAAACAACAACTAGCGTTGTAGGAGTTGGTGAGCTGTTATTCAAGCTAAACAAGTTGAACATTGGTTGTTCTGATTAACAAGCCTAGCCTTAATTTTGACTCAAGCTTTAAAATCTCGAGCTCAAGCTACTCAACTCATAGAGCATCCTGATTACTCATAACATAGTAATTTAGGGAAAATGGTATAAATTTAACAAAATTCGAGCTCAAATCGAATCAAGTATATTGTATTGAGCTTAAAAATTCGAGCCAAATTTGTTTAAGTCGAGGTCAGACTACTCTACTCATATAACCGTATTTAATTTATAAGATGATACATACTTTAAAAACCCTTTTAAATTTGTTGACAATAGTTCATTTTATAGAAATATCTACATTTATGAGGAAGCTACTAGCATGGACTCGACAAAGAACAAAAAATGAGGTGTCGCTTTAGTGCTTTTTAGACGAAAGAAAGATAGATATTTTCGAATAATATATTATGAGGTTTGATTAATAGATTGTATGAATAAATTTGAGAACTCCAATTTCGTCGCTTATAGGAGGATTTCGAAACGTATGTAGAAGACGTTGAGGTAGAGGCATCCAACCAAGAACGTGTGGACAACCATGACTTACAAGTACCAACCACACATTCCTACTATTTATTTCAATATATTGATTGGATATATATATATATATATATATAAAGGTTGCTTAATTAATTAGCTTGCAACTTTTGTAATTTGTAAGGTGTTCAGACTTAAAAAATATATCAATTTTGAGTTCATCATTTTTGTTAATCTCACATACATATTTTTGTGGATTATGAAAATGAATCCAACACAATCCACAAGATCAGTTAGAAATTCGACATTTAGGGCTAGTTTCGTATCAGATCGTGTAAGGTAAATAGAATAGAAACAAAGTTTGTATCAGAAAATATATTGTATATAAGTTTTGTGAGTCTAAATGAGAGAAAGAATGCTACTCCCACTGTTAATTAAAACCGGTCTTTAGTTGACAGAGTATATGTTAAGGGTTGTTTTCTGCAATTTCTATGTTAAGTGGTGGTTTTGTGCAAATTCCCGTATTTAAAGAGTGGTTTATTGCTGTTTACCTTAACTTTTTTTTTTTACATTTGTTTTCATAGATTCATACTTAATAGTACTCCCTCTGCCCCAAAATAAAAGTCGTTCGACTTTTCTGCACGTAATTTAAGGAGGTAAAAACTATATAAAATATTATTTTTTAATGAATTTATTTTGATAAGTTTATACTTATAACTATCAAGTATGAAATTATTAAAAAAATTGATTAAAAAAATAATATTTTATAGTGCTTTTACCTCCTCAAAAAGCGTACAGAAAAAGACAAACGACATTTGCTTTGGAACGGAAGGAGTAATAAGTATGAGATTATTTAAAAATATATTTAAAAAACTAATATTTTATATAGTTTTGAATGCCTCAAAAAGCGTGCGGAAAGAAACAAAACCAATTTTGTATAAAAAGTTGGAAAAAGAGGATAATGATTAAAATTTTAAATAGTATCTTTAACTATAAATTGACTACATTAATTTCGTTTTTCTTTGTCTTTTCAAAATTTAAACCAAATCAGGCCTTGGAATTTATTTAATGCATATGCTGATTGTTAATGATGAAACCTTTGAATGTTTCCCGATTTAGCCAAACATTCTAACACGATATACTACTTCCAAAATAAATAACTAAGAAGTCATATAAATGAATGCCAAATTATTGAAAGTGATCATGTTTAAGACTTTCTAGCTACCGGCCATATAGTTTAATTAGTGGTTGATTAGCTCCTAATATCACAAATTAGTGCGGTTAGGTAAACAATGTACAAAACACTTTACCTAAAAAGAGGCCTTTTGCTTGCCCTTCAATCTTACTTTGGCACATTATAGTGTTCCCCTTTTCTCATCAAATTACACTTAGTTTTTTCCACTAGTAACAATTACTTATGTTATCTTTGCGTCTTGTTGTGGTTTATGGTCTCAAAAATTGTTAAATATTAGAGGTAAAGCTCTCTTTTCACATTATCACACGACTTCCATTCAAACTTAACATCTAAAATATTGAAATAAAAGTTGGTAATTAACATTTGAGATCAAAATGATAATTTTCAATTCCTTAATGGATTTTCGTCGTTTTTAGATAGTCCATATTTGTTATATGTTTAGGAAAATTAATTAATAGTTAGCGAGTAGATTGCATTCCCGACCAGTTAAGAAATTTAAAGCTATAGGTTCTTTGTTCTTATATGAAAGGGATGTTTTAAGATAAACTACTGATCGTGTATAACTGTTTTATTCTTTTTCTTTAAAAAAAGAGCTCTATTTTTAGAGCTAAACATGAAACCTCTTATTAATGGAAAACAGAATGAGTGAATGATCATACAAAAAAAGTGTGTTTAATTTCAAACCAAGGGTGTGTTTGGATTCCATTGCATTTTAATTAAAATGTAATTATTTTACCTCGTTTTATGTGCTAGTTTGGTTTTAAAAATAAAAATATCATAAAAAATCGAGGTAAAACCGCAATTTAACCAAATAATAATATAAATTGAGATAAAATAATTGCATTATAATTAATACACTGTGGAATCCAAAAACATTATAATTTAAACACCTTAAAAATTGAGTCAACCAAATACCGCCTTATCATTTTGCATTATAAACATAATGCATTTGGAATCCAAACACACCCCAAGAGATGAAGATTTAATGCTTTCTTCATGAGACCATTTAACTTGTGAAGTAAGATATATATGAACATCACTTGTTACAATAACTAAGATCTTTTGTCTACCCTACATGTAGATAATATCTTACCAACTATATATTGTAGAAAGATCAATCCAACCTAACCTTCAGGGGCCCCTTGTTTGTGTTAATTTGCTCATACTGGCTTCAACTATTTCGCTTCTCGTTCTCATCGGTTTGAATCTTCGTCGCTTCCTCCTGATCGACGTCTTTGCATCCATCAACGGTACTCGAAGATCTGCGTATAAGATCATACCCGAAAAATGAAGTTACATAACACTGACTTCAACATTGACAAGCTTGCAATGCTACTCCTTAGACCACTATTGTACCTTGTTTGACTAGCTCATCGCCCCTTGATCGGATACAACTATGATGCACATCGGAGAAAATCCACGCGGCATTCATCTGTTTGTTGATCATACGCGTGACAGAACGCGAGATTCCAACATGTTTCGCGTCCTCACTAGACTTCCCATACACATTGAGGAACAACAAGCAATCCATCAAACTCTCTTTGGCCATTCCCTTCATATCATAAGCTTGTGACCTTCTCCAAAGGCTCTTCCCGTGTAGACTCCTCCGGCTACACAAGCACAACGCCCTTGTCGTATCACGAATGGCACCCTCCGAATCCTTGAGTAGCAAGCAACACTGAGCCCTATTGCTATACAAGACGATCCTCTCCTTTCGGTACCTCAATGGGCATGACACCAAGGCTTCCGAGTACTTCAATTTCGCGCGTTCAACTTCTCCTTCCCAAAACAGCCGGTTTCCCTGCCTTTTCAGTTTGCTAGATGAAGCCTTTACCTCTATGATTTCGTCTTCCGACATGAGCTTTTCCCTCTTCCGCCTTTCGACTTTGAGGTCCCAAACCTCTTCCAGCGCCTTCTGAGCTCTCCTACTCTTCAAACCGAGCTGACCGAACTTGATCTTGCTGTAGTCTTGCAATAGAATCTGCGTGATTGCTTCGCCTGCCTTGCTCCTCCCTCCGACACTACGCATTTCAACCATGTCACAAAGACACAAGGCTGCAAGATCAATAGCTTTGTATCTTGAATCTTGGTCTTTGAGGATTAGGAGGAGAGATTCAATTGCCATGATCTGCCAATCATCCGATGATCTCGACATGTTGCATAGGTTCTCCATGGCTTGCTTCGAATCAGCCACCGCGATCCTCCCAGCTTTCGTCTTGCACAATGTTCTAATCAGCCCCACACCGGCTGGCAAGCTCATGTTCGCAATCCCGCCCCACATTCCGCCCAACTCCTTGAGGAAACTCGGGTTGCATATCGAATCTAGGCACCTCTCATTCCTCGCAAAGCGCTCTAGGAGGGCGAGGGACCAGCACTGCAGCTGGCTCGCCCACTCCTCCGCCTTCCTGGTCTCGAGCTTCGGCCCACCAACACCTCTTGTCAGCAGATCACAATGGTAAGCCAATCTGTCAGCACCCTTCTTGCTGACAAATTCACCATAGACGATTTCAAGGCAACTTGAAGCCATCTTCATAGCTGAATTGACTATCACTTGCTCATACTCAATGAGTGCTTTGAAGGTGGTCTTATGGCTTGCTAAGTGACCAAGTGCCCGGACAGCAACACGCGATTCGACCCAGCTGAGATCGCCCTCTAGAAGCCCCAAGAGCGGTGGGATCACACCGGATTCCACAGCCTTCTCCGCGGCCTTGGCCTTGTTGATGGTGTAAGACCCTATGATGTGTGCTGCATAGTATGGTATATAGATGTTTTGATCCTTCATTAGCCACTCTTTGTCACTGAGGCCTCTACGGATGAGCTTCGACAAGCAAGAAAACACGCCAAGAGACGAGAATTCGGTGTCGTTTGGCTGGCTCATGGCTAACTTCCATAGACTGCTGAGGACTAGGACATGCTCCTGGCTGTCTCTTTGGGGCAGCTCGTTGAAGCATTTCGCTAGACGGGTTCGTCTCAGGCTTCGGTTTGGCTCCGCCATTGTGCAGAAGAAGCAGAAGGGCTGAGCACACGACTGATTCGTGGTTTCGTTCATCGTCGATCTTTCGCTCTTCCTCTCCATGGTTCAAGATTAGAGAAGTTGGAGGAATTTTAACAGGAAGAACAAAAATAGAAAAAGGCAAGCAATTTGGGGCCTATGGAATAGTATTAGTGGTTAGTAAAGCAAACTATATATTATAATATAGTACTGTAGTATTAAACAATTATGAAGAACAAGAATAATTTAATACAACATGCTTCAATTTAATATCATATTAATCAATTAAAGTATGGGAGATCAAACAGCATTAGCTGAATAAGCTTGTAAGTCAAAAAGGTACTACGGCCAAATAAACCTGTGTACAATCGATGTGGAATGGACATCACTGTTTGGCACAAAATAGTTTTTCGGAGCTTCTGGTTTTGATATTATATAGTTTTAAATGAAATAAATATAAAATTTTAGTTTAATTAGCTTTTGGAATCATAGTTTTTCATCGACTACTCACACAAGTTTTTCAAAGCTTATGGCTTTTTATTCATAAGTTTCTATTAGATATCCTAAAAGCTAGATTTCTCAAACACCATATTAGCTTATTTATCTATATTTAACAAATAATCCATCAGTTTTAGCTATTCAGGTTCAACTACCTTTTCACCAAACATAGCCACGTCTTAACCAAAGAAATGACTCATTTCAAAAATGAGATTGATTGTCATTCCAAACCAGACCAAAGACGGAATCGGAATTGGAATGGATGATTTCCGACTCCCCGAAAATGGTATAAAGATCGAGTTTCCTTTCTTGGGGAGCCTAATAAGACTATAAACTATTTGTCTAAAAACATTCAACTAACAAGTACAGTACTGCAAGTGACAGGAGACCTATATTATGATAATAATCTAAGCTTGAGGTCTAAGCCTATAGAGAGTTTGAAGCCCACTAAGAAAGATATGACAGAAATGATGAGCATGTTATGATGCTAACCATCTCTCTGCAATGGGAGGAAATTAGGTTTATGGTCCCTCTCCTTTCTCCCACCTCCAAGATTATCAATTTATTTATTTATTGGAATTTGGTTTTCAAATTCAACATGAGAGAGGGTAGAAGATGATGATTGGCTGCACACAAGAAGATCACACCTTCCAAGTTAAAAGCTCCATATCCAACTCAAAAGGCAAAGAGCAACTTCTCCAAATGCAATTGTATATTGAGTTGCAAGTACAACTTGGTGTTGGTCTCTAGGAATTGCGGCGAACTCTCACCTTCATCAAAAGCATTTATCTTCCATCTACACTCAACTTTCATTTTATTATTCCTATAAACACATGCAATGCAATTTGGTACCTTGCTTAAGGGATCTGAACTCGTGACTTATTGATCACTACATGTCATCCTTATCAACTAAACTAGTATGACTTGTTTGTGGATCCTGCAAGAAGGATTCAGATGCTAACAAAAATCCAAAAATAAGGCAGATAGAAATCTTGGCGAAGTTCAGTGACCAAGAACAAGATCTGTGATTATGTTGGTAAAGAGTCCATGTTTTTACAAGGGAGGGTGATACCAAGTTAAAGAGTTGCCACAAGTAGATCCTCATAACTCAGATTTTTAATCATGGCATTGGAGTTCAGTTTATTGTTAGGCGTGAAAAGTAAAGGTGCCTCCAGGCACATGTTCATCGAGATTGGCTAAGCAAAGCGTGAACTCGAGTGAAAAATAAAAAGAGAGATTTAATTTATATTCTACTTTACTCTTTTTCACATGTAGTATATGTTGTGATGTGAAAATATAATTGTTCTAGGTCAAAAAAAAGCATGCAAATTCAAGTCTTGTAGGTAAGTCGGCAGACTACTCCTAGGATTGAATCAGTATTTGTCCTTCGGTTTTACCATGTTCTCGGCATTCACTATCTCCATCCGGTGTCCTACGTCTTCCTCTCCGCTGGCCTTCTTCGCTATGATCTTTGTATTCGGGTTTTTTTGTTGTTTTATGCTTTTTTTTGATTGTATCATGACGGTTAGCCCGTCTGCCATTTTTCGGCCTCTCGTTGTCCCATATTTCAGTTGAAGTGTGGGACTTCGAATTATTTCCGGTTAAAAAAAAATCAAGATTCAAAGAGGAATAGCTTATGTATTGGGCAACAATGGTAATGGGCTTTATCATTGGGCTTCAATGGGTTTTGTTGGGGTAATGGCTCCACTCTTGCACCCAAAACAAGCATCTGCAACCCGCAACCAAGAAGTTTGGCTTTCTCTAATCTAATAAGATTGGATGATGGTTGTGAGTTAAACCTCTCAAAGATTTAGGTAAAGAAATAAAACAGGTAGGAAGGGGTTACTTTGATTAAAAGAGGTTACGTCTTCTATCTTTTTAATCAAAAGTGGTACATGTTTGTTGGACAATAATTCATATTTCAAATACATGAAAATATTTTCATATAGTTTGGGCTGAATCGTGGAATGTTTCAAATAAATGTGGTACGCAACGGAAGTTCCTAGAACATATTCTGGAAGAATATGGAAGAGTGTGGAAGACTCCGAAAGCATGTGGAACCTTATGAAAAGTTTCGGAACCGTAAAGAGTCTAGGTGTGTCTAGACTTGTGTAAAGTTCTCCGAAAGCTTGGAGAACCTTAGGAAAATGTATGGAAAAGTCTAGAAGGATAGGGATGACTATAGTCATGGAGTATTTTAGAGATGTTCTAGGAGTCTTTTTTGTAAGGGATGTCATGGGCTATAAATAGCCCTAGTGGAGTATGGAGTGTGAGTGAAGTGTGAGTCTCCTAAAGTTGTGTAGTGTGTGGAATTGTGAGTCGAGTGAATCCTTACAAGTGTAGTGTGAGTGAGTTGGTCAAGAGTGATGAGTGTCAATGAGAGTTTTGTATCGTGTGAGGTGTACAAAGAGCTTTGTTTAGAAGGAAGGATTATAGTGTTCATGATTTTTTTTAAATTATAAGTATATTCTAAATGTCAAATTATATATATTTATTTACTTTTAACATGAAAAATTACATTTCAAGTTTTCTTTTTAATAATTCAAAGAGTTTTTTAGAATCATAATTATAATAATTTTTTTGCACCGTTTTGTTTTGTTGTATGTTATGGTTTTTAGACGGTTCTCTCGTTTGCCGGCTTGACCGACCCTCGAGTTTCAGATATATCTGAACTCGAATTCTTATCTAATCAAAAGAAAATAATTATAATAATTTTTAAAATATATTTTTTCATGTTATAAGTATACAAATATATATATAGAGAGGATATAATGTGAGAGGGTAAAAGATCATCAGACGGACTGACATTCATGATATAAAAAAAAAAATTAACGAAAAACCTTGCCGTCATGATATAACAAAAAACCAAATAAAAAACTAAACGAAAAATCTCGCAGGCTTTCACAGCCCATGAAAAGTAGCACCATGCTAGATGTGGAAGACCCTAAATTGGTAAGTGAATAGTGAGATAATGGGAGTATACAAATATACTCATACAATTGGACATTGAAAATAGAATTATAATTTTTTTATGTATATTTTTTCGTGAATAAAATACCCTATTTAAATATCGGTCTTTCTATCTTATGTCCTAGGGGCATAGGATAAGAACCTTAATCGAGAAAGATTCCCTACCAAAAAAATAAGCGACCCTAAAAAATCAATATTAAAAATGGCTAAAAATAATTTAAATTTGAGGAATCTTTCCTGATTAAGCCTGTTATCCTATGCCCCTGATAGAAAATCCGTTTAAATATGGATGTTCCTATATACACCCTAAATCCACGTATTAGAGTTGTGTAACATTAATTATATTACAATGTCGGATTCGATGTTAATTTGCGGTATATATAGGAAACGCGTTAAACATTTGCCCAGTGTGAGAGGTGCAGTGCAGTTGAGCACTTGAGCCAAAGAGTCCAAACTCCTTGTTAAATTACCTTATTTTTTTACTATTTTATTTTAACTGTACCTTCTTCATCTACTCCAAAAAAAAATTGAACCCTAACCCCCAAATCCTCCGGTGGACTCACCTTGCTCCGGCAGCCCGCGTCCGCTGAGCTACTGTGAAGGACTGACGGTGACGCCGCTCAATTGCAGTTGAAGAAGGCGATTTCTGCTGGCCCTATCTGTCTCTGTCGTCGTCACCTACCGGGGCCTCTACTCCCTCCGTCGATCGTCACCGGCCATGGTATGCTTTTCATCTCTTGAAATTCATCCAATCTGAAAATGCTATGCGAATCTGCACTTTCCACTTGTCCCAATTCATTCTCTGTTGTTTCTTTTTCGTTGCTGGATTTCTACAATGGTCTGAACTGAACGTTTGCTTGAAATTGATTAGCTACTTAGAAGAGGAAGACACATTTGGTGTTTTAGCTGTCACTTCCTCATTTTTCTTGTTTTAGCGGCCACCTGAAATTCATTTTGATAGCCTGTGGAGTGTATGCTAAATCAATTATTAAAGCCCTCACCTTTGTTTGCATTGTATTGCTATCTTCATTTGACACCATGTGGTAGCCTCCTCTCATTCCCTAGTTCTCTTCATTTGTTTCTCCTATTGCAATAGAGAATGTCTTCTAGAGTTGACATCAGAAAACTCTCTTCATTTATCTCTCGTGATGGCAAAGGGAGTGCACTTGAGAGGTTCCTGCAAATCGACTGCAAATCAGGCAAACTTGATATCAGTGATGCCCATTACTTCTTCCACCACATGCTCTCTATGAGACCTTCACCCCCAAATTCATGTTATTCTACATTATTGGGTGCTCTGGTTAAGTGTAACCATTTTCTCGGTTGCCATCTCTTTCTACAAGACATTAGATATATCAGGTGTTCTTGGATCGAGATCAGATCCAATCATCTTGAATATTTTGATTAACAGCTATGCCAGAATGAGATTAGGGAGTGCTGCATTCTCTGCTTTGGGCCTTGTGTTGAAGAATGGGTATCGCCTGGACATCATTACTTTTTCTTCGCTCGTCAAAGGATTGTGTTTGGAGGGGAAATTGGTTGAAGCTTTTGGTTTGCTTTCAAAGATGATTCGGTTGGGCTGCACTCCTAATGTAGTTACTTACAACACTATAATCGATGGTTTGTGCAAGACCGGGAACGCTCCCACAGCCCTTCAATTACATCAAGACATGATGCGTGGTAAGGTTGGAATTTCCAAACAGAATTGTAAACCAAACCCAACTTCTTATGTTCTGATTGATGGTTGATGCGTGGAGTGGCCTGCAACTGATACTAAAGAACACAAGGCAAGAATTGCTCCGAATGTTGTCTCTTTCAGTTGCTTGATTGATGGGTTGTGTCGCTCAAGTTTGGAAGAAGATGCTAAGTCTCTCCTTGTTGAAATGATAGATAATGATGTTCATCCTGATATGGTGACTTTTAACATTATGATAAATTCACTTTGCAAGAAAGGGAAAGTAGAACAAGCAATGGAGGTTTTAGAAATAATGATATCGAGAGGCGAGCACCCAAACATAGTTACATATAGCACTTTAGTGGATGGTTTCTGCAGAATTGGGAAGATGGAAGAAGTTGTGTGTGTGTATAATGATATGAAATGTAGGGGAATATTAGCTAACAGTGTGACCATAAATTGCCTGCTCAAAGGTCTTTTTCACTTGAAGAAAGTGGAAGATGCTATGAGATTGTTTAGCAACATGAAAAGGATGGACGCCAATGGTGCTTGTGGACCCAATCAAGTTACTTATGCTACTATGATTGATGGTCTATGCAAAGAAGGGGATGTAGATAAGGCCGAGGAGCTTTTCTCGGAAATGCAGGGTAATAGGTTTTCTCCGGATGTCGTTATTTATGCCTCTCTGATCGACGGGCTGTGTAAACAGGGGCAAATCGGCAAGGGTGAAGAACTCTTCTCTAAAATGCTCTCAAGTGGTGTCTCCCCCGATGTTATTGTATATAGTTCTTTGATTGATGGATTATGTAAAGAAGGGCGATTTGACAGGGCTAAAGAGCTTTTTTTGCAAATGCAAAGAAGTGGCATTTCTCCGGATGTTGTTACCTATACTTCATTGATTGATGGGCTTTACCACAATGGAAATGACGAGGAGGCAAACAAGATCTTGGAGAATATGATTGGAGATGGTATTGGGCCAAATGTTGTGACTTTCACTATTATAATTAACAATCTTTGCAAGAAAGGGAGTATTGAACAAGTAGCGAAAGTGTTAGAGTTGATGACCCGAAGGGGTGAACTTCCTGACATGGTCACTTATAGTTGTTTGATCAAAGGGCTTTGTTTAGAAGGAAAGATTAGTGATGCAAGAAGGGTATTTTCTTCGATGAAATGTTGGGGCTTTGAGTGTGATGTCGTTACGTACAACATGCTCATAGATGGGTATTGCAAAGCTGGGATGTTGGAGGATGCACACGATTTGTTTCTTCAAATGAACACCAAGGGTTGTTCCCCCGACGTCATTACTTTTCACTCATTGATAAATGGGTATTGCAGAGCAGGTTTGCTCGAGAATGCACACAATTTGCTTCTTGAAATGAAAGCCAAGGGTTGCTCCCCAGATGTCGCAATTTATAATGCATTGATAGGTGGCTTTGCCCGTGAGAAGAATGGTACAAGAATTGACGAGCTAGTTCAGAAAATGCACGCGGACAAGATTCTACCAGACTTGGACACAATGTCCATTTTATCGGAACATAGCAAAATGGTTGGAAATTGCCAAGCTTGGATAAACTCTCTCCCCGATTTCTCTTCATTTGGAAACCCAAACAAGAAACGCATTGAATCTCAATGTGAGTTTTCTCTTTAATCTTGATTCTACTTCTCCCAGTGCCATTCAAAGCATTGTCTGTTATTGGATGTGTTACTTAGTTGCAACGACTTGTTTATAGGTTTGAACTCTTACAAGAAGAAGCAAAGAGGTAGATGATCAATGGGGTAAATGTAAGTGCTGATAATGGAGATATGGTGTTTTCTTCTTCAGAATGAGCCTATTTTTTTTTTACTGTACCTCATCTAGAACAATTTTCTGAATCGGTGGTGAGTTAATTAAGGCATGTCTCCTCTCTCTCTCTCTTCACTGAACTTGCTACCATATAAATTTCAGTAACTATTTGAAAGTTTGAATGCTGATTATCAAACCTTGTGGGTATGAGTGAATGTTTGGTTAACTGATTAGATCATTTTATAAATTCATTTATATAACCTTTTGTGTCTGTTTGCTCTTATTTTCCAACTAATAATGCCTGAAGAATATGTTGGATCTTTCATTTTCAATTTTTTTTTTCTTTTTTTTTTTTCCAATTGGGCCCCTTCCCTTCAATCTCCATAAATTCAATTGCACATACAAAATGTAAACATTAATGTCCCAAATGCAAGAAAGTATGAACCAGTGCTTGATAAGCAGGCTTGCAATGGGAATGAATGCAGCTCTAAGAACAAGGTTCCAGCCCAAGAGCTCTCGGCTTGAAGCTCTTTGTCGAGTTACCTGTTTCATATCCACTTTCCTCTCAAGGTCCTCCAATATCAGTAACACAATGAATGTAAATCTTAACTTCTTAAGATATGTTAAGTCTTAAAGAAGGGGCTGAATATGTACAAAATGTGTGGAAAAATATAGGAGCTGATCTCCTTGATTAACAACAGCTAATAGGCACTCGTTGATGATTTATAGCCGATGATGAGCTATGGCAGTCAGAAAAAGAAACTAGCAAGGCTTGAACTAGTTCTCTTCCTACATGTTGCCGAATCATAGAGATTGCGTACTTTAACAGCACTGAGCCAATCCGAACTCCTCCTCTGCCATTCTAAGGAGTTCTCCGAGAATCTCTGATTGATGATAGGCCAAGGGGAGTGCAAACCGTCTTTCATCACTTGTGTAGACGACGAAGTGACCCTTCTCTACTACTTGTTCTCTCTTGATGCTGTTGCTTCTTGAAAAGGAAATCCTTTTCCTTCTTGCTGCTGCCAATCTTTCCCACTACTTCCTTGCCATTTTGACTAACTTCTTAGTGCTGACCATTTTGTTTGTTTAGGAGTAGTAGTTTGTGTAAAGCGAACAAATGATTTAGAAATCGACTTGAGGATGATTCTGATCAAGATCTTTAATGAGAATACCTTGGTGGATGAGAACTGAAATGGCTCAAGTGCTCTTTTATATAGTCAAGAGGCGGAACCAATCGCTCTTCCATTGCTATCCTGTCTGATTGATGCCACTTCAGAAGCAAACCTATGTGAGAATTGGGCAAGTAGTTTCAGAAGAACAGCATGCCCCCACAGATTGTATCCAATAGGACGATATATAGCTGTCCGTCTTGCAAGTGCATTGATGGATCCTCTCTAAATTCTTCCTAGATGAAAAGAAGTGACACTCCACCAAATGTAGAACTACACATGGTCTTGCTTCTGAATTAATGGATAACAGATTTTAAGTTGGATAATGTAATGTTTTTGTACCACCTAGATGATCGTAAGGTTGTTGAGTACTGCAAGTCCCCTGATCAGGTAGGAAGCAAAGCCATGTGGTTGTTGGCCATAGCTCATAAATCCTAAGCTAGTACTTAAATGACAGTACACCAACAAGTAGTTGTTTACTTGCTTGTGGTACTATACCGTATCCTTATTAGCTGTCTTCGAGTCATTTGTGGCTTCAGTTAACGAGGCCCTTTCCGTAATAGCAGATCAATTTGGACACCAATACGTATGCTCCATTAATGGGACACCACACAAGAGAAGCACCAGTTAAGTCCTTGTTTGGTTCTTAGTGTATATAAGGGATTAGGCGTTGTATCCGAATTTTATCTCTCAAGTGCTTGAGAAAATTCATCCTCCAAGAAAACCACATTTATAATTATACCAAGATGATGAGCTCAAAGACGTTGATCAAACTAGCTAGGAAGGGGCAAAGGCTAGCCACACTAAAGAAGAAGCGGATATCCTCTTCGAAAGATGCAGAAGAATGTCCTGCAGCAGTTCGTATTCAAGGGCTGAGAAGGGGCACTTTGTGGTGTACTCTGCAGATGAAAAGTGCTTCATGATACCTCTCGCGTATCTCAAGAGCAGCATTTTTGTTCAGCTCCTCGACATGTCTTTGGAGGAGCTCAGTGTACAAGGGGATGGGCCTATAACACTTCCATGGGATGCAAACTTCATGGAGTATGCACTCTCTCTTATCCAATGACGCGTTGGTGAAGACTTGCAAACGACTTTTCTTGTTTCCATGGCCAGAAGCCATTGCATTTCATCTTCACAACTTCTCAAAGATCATACAAGATACCAGTCATCCCTATGTAGCTTCTAAGAAGCAACTGATTTTTTTTTAGTTTTTTAGGTTTTTTCAGAGTTCAACAAAACTGTATCATTTAGATTCATATGTTCATTGACATATTCATAATTTTATGAATGAAAGAAAACCATTTTGCCTGAAAATTCACTAGCTAAACTTGTTCTCTTCCAGTGTTTAAAAAAGCAGTGCTATAGCGCGCTATAGCTCGCTATAGCAACTTCTGGACCTCCCACCGCCTGCCTTGACAAAGGCACCCATAGAGTGGAATGGCAACCCAAAAGCGCTCGAGGCGCGCCTATGGCACAAGGCACGCTATAGCGCGCTATTTATTGCTTTTCCATATTCTATGTTGATTTCATTGAAGATCAATTACTTTCCAGTTTTTTTTAACTATAAAATCTTTTCATATCTTTAGTTTTGGAAAATATATTTCAACAAAATTTGAAGATTTTATTTTCTATGTCATTGTTTATCCTTTCCCTTTTTCAATAAATATGATCAGCCCTCCTCAATTCCTCTACACGTCTAATTCCTCCCTTCTTCACCCACACCTTCCAATCTACTTCTCTCCATTCTCAATCCTTCTCCCCTTCGAGTTGCTTGCTTTTCACTGACGCCGAGTTGTCTTCGCTGCTGCTCACAGACCCATAGCTGAGATCACAAGAAGAGGAGGAGGAAGACGACGAAGGATAAAAGTCTGTTGATGAAGATGATTGGGACTTTGTTCATTGTCCCAACATTGAGGAAGAAGATGATGAAGATGACCTTGATGACTTCGTTTGACCAACTTCTTAACCATCCACAATTCCAACCCATTCAAAATCTTTCTTTTCTCTAATCTCTTATGTTTTAGACTTGCATTTAGTATCTATGATGCTTTAGACTTGGTTTTATTATATTATTAGGTTTTCAATTGGGTTTTATTTCATTATGAACATATTTTATACTATTAAATTTGAAAGTTACAAAAGTTTTGAAGTATTTTTACATTATTTATGGAAAAGCGATCGCCTTTGCCTCTAAGGCGCGCTATAGCGCTAGGAAGGTCCCATCGCTTTTCATCGCCTCTAGCTATTTTAAACACTGTTCTCTTCTCTTTCTGTTTTCGATTCCGAAATCTACCTCCATTTTAGTTGCTGTCAGGTTCTCTATCTTCTAATGTTTATAAAACATGGAAGAATTAAATTTGGCTGAAATGTTCGCCTTTGATTGTTCTCTATTACTCTTTTTAAAGCTTGGGGCCTTGGAGGAATTTCTGATCAATATAACTTAGCTTGAATGTGCAAAATAAGTGCATAAAAATTGTGAAAATTATAAGATCCATATAACAATACAAAAATAATAGCTGGGAATTTTATTTTTATTTTTGTGTAAAATAATTGATGCTGTAGTTAAATTCTTGATTTCTATGAGAATGCCATAAGACTGGATGATCCTTGTGATGTTATTTTCGAGTATTTGTATGAAGACTTTGCCAGATGAGGTTCCTCGGTGTGCATTTTAAGAGTTATCTGCCCTGCATTGCCCTTTTAGTTTCTAGCTTGCTGCTGTTGTTCTATATCTCTAGGCAGCAACAATTCAACATGCCCATGCCCGTTGCTCTCTATTTCTAGGCATACACTGTAGGCTCTCCACGTACGATGGACATTGGATAAGATGGGTCTGAAATTTGATAATTCATACAGATGATTAAGGCTATGGTTTGATATACTTATAGAATGATTAAAATCAGCAGCTTGCCATCTTGGTTTTGAAGTACTTTAGATCAATTTTTTGGGGCTAAATCAGCAGCTTGCCATCTTGGTTTGATATACTTATAGAATGATTAAAATAAAATAAAAAATAGACCCGAAACAAGGAAAAAATGTTTTAGTATTCTGCATTTGATATGTCCAACTACAAGTAATTTACAAAAAAATTGGAGCTAATATTCTTAGATTAACAACAGCTAACAGGCACTTGTTGATGATGTATATGTGATGATGAGCAGCCACAGTGAGACAAAGAAAGCAGCAACGCTTCAACAAGTTCTCTACCTACATGCTGCTGAGTGATAGAGATCGCTTACTCCAACACAACTGAGTCACAAGGCAAGTTGATGGGTCCATCGCCAGCCAATCCAAACTCCTCCTGTGCCATTCCAAGGAGTTCTCTGAATATCTCAGATTGCAGATAGGCAAGTTGACAAAGTGACCCTTCTCTACTTTTTGTGCTTTCTTAATGCTACTGCTTCTTGGCGAGGAAATCTTTTTCCTGCTTGATGCTGCCATCTTGATTAGCTTCTTTGAGCTGATCATTTTCTTAATGTCTCCTCTCTCTTTCTCTCTTCACTAAGCTTGCTACCATATAAATTTCAGTAGCCAACTGAAAGTTTGAATGCTGATTTATCAAATCTTGTGGGTATGAGTGAACGTTTGGTTAGCTAATTAGATCTTTTATAAATGCATTTACATAACCTTTTGTGTCTGTTTGCTCTTATTTTTGAACTAATAATGTCTGAAGAATATGTTGGGTCTGTTGATTATATACTACACTTTTATATGAAATGTATTCGACCTGACCTTTATGATTTCGTCGACTCATTGTTGGTACCTCATCTAGAACAAAGGAATCTGATTCTTATTGCTGTGTAAATTTGCTATATGCTGCTATTTCCTGGCATTACATGGGTGGACGGTGTAGTGGAGCCTATGCTTGTTGTTGATGAATCTCGTCGCTACTCGACCTCGAAGGAAGCACCAATTGTAGATGACTTTGTTGGGATACTTGTAAATCCCACTGATTGCTTTGTTGAGAGATCGAACTTAACACCGACAAAGAAAGATGTCAGGAGGAGAATCGAAGAGCTAATTAAAAAAATTGGCAGGGTTTGTGTACTCTTGGAGGACTCGGGGAGAGGGATTTAGCAGAGAAACAATCAGCGTCTTCTAAAGAATCGATGCCGCATTGGATGAGCGCCCTTTGTATCTTCGTTCTATTAATCTCGATGGTTGTTGTGAAGAACTAAAGAATCGATGCTGTAGACAAACAGGGAAAGACTGGCCTAAGATTCAGCACATTCGAGATATCAAGATAGAGCAGGAGCCTTTCGTCTCTTTTGTCGCTTTCACGCGATGCTTGCTGTGAAGAACTAAAGAATCGATGCAAAAGACTAACAGGGGAAGACTGGCCAAAGATTCAGCACATTCGATCTTTCCCGTCTTCCTTGCATAGAATCTTCGATCAATCATACATTACTTGTTTCCATATCTGCGCTTACTTGATGGGATTCAAATCTCTGTCAGCCAAAGATCAGGTTTGACTTTGAAGGTTGTCAATTGGCTGATTTTTAAGAAATTAAAAACTACTCTATAAATTCTCATTTTTTTTCCGAATTTTCACCCATTTTTTTGGGTTACATGATTTGGGATTTTGGGTTCGAGTCAGGTCTGGTGAAATGGTTGTCCCTAGGCACTGTTAGTACGGACTACGGAGTAATAAACAAGTGGGCCCACAGCCAGTGGATTCCCAGCTGGCGATTACTTGCCTCCCGTGTCCCTTTGTGGGTCCCCTTCTTGATCAAATGTCCAGCAAGGAATCAATTTACTTTACTTTATTGCCAAACGGGACCTTAGTCGCCAGGTCCCACCTCCCCTTTTTTTTTTCACTACTGTATGATATTGCCAAATGGCGACTACATATTCGGAGCGTGTGTGGGTGTGGTTACTGGAAGTTGATAAATGCATTATTTAAAGTTTAAATTAAATTTTTAGAATTGTTTACTTTTTATAGGGTATATTTTTCAATTTAGAATTTTATCTAATACTCTTAAAAAATATGATAAAAACACCGTTACTTTTAACCCTGAAATTAATCATTGTTTAATAAATTACGTAAACAAATCTATTCATAATCTTTTTTTTTTTTGAAAAATATAATAGCCATAAATTTTCATGTAGTCAATATTTGAAAATAATTTGAAAAATGATTGACATGAAACTCACTAAAAGTAGATTTTGTTGTTAAGTGAAATACGGAGTAAGATTTAATCATACCGGATATATGTTATGCCCATCTAAATGTGATTAACTGATTACTATCAAATCTTATACTCCCTCCGACTCGCAATACTTGTTGTTTTAACTCTATACACACTTATTAATAAAACCTATGTTTACTTTACTTTTACAGGTTAAAATACCTAAAAGCAGTAATTATTACCGATAAAAAGTGCAATCATTATCTATAAAGATAATAATTATAGCTAAAACAACAAGTTTTTTTATACAACTTTACCACTCTAAAACAACAAATATTGTGAGACGAAGGGAGTATTCCGTTGTGTTTATGTGATTATTTGTGAAAAGATAAGATTAATGTTATCTTGACTAATGACCAGTACTATCTATCTCATAGGGCTGGCAAATGGTACGGAAATTACCATACCAACCACGTACCAACCACAAACCGACTATATTGGTAACCACACTTGTGGTAACCAACATGGTGGTAACCATCGTGGTGGTAACCACGTGAAGATGGTACGGTAATTGTAATGAAATTTGAATACCATGGTTACCGAGTATATATATTAATTATTTTATTTAATGTTTGATTGTTATTACCTTTGAGTTTAAGTTTTTAATTTATATTTTGTGTTTTGATTTTGACCTAAATTGATCATTTACACTTTTTCTACTGGAAACAATAGGAACATTTTGAATGTTTGAAGACTTTGAACTTGTTTTGTTTGAACTTGCAGGAACATTTTGAATGTTTGAACAATTAAACTTTGTTTGTTTCTTCAAAACTTTGAACTTAGTTGGTTTGAATTGGTTTGTACTTTAGGTTGTAAACTTGATTTATTTGAACTTTTAAAAGATTGTAACCATATTATTTTTTGTAACCATATTTTTTCGTTCGATAACTTTGAGGGCCAACGAAAGGTAACCAAGGGGTTTCACAAAAATACAAACAGAATTAAAGCTTGGTAACCATGGTAATGTACCGATGATAACCACAAATCGTGGTTACCACATATGCGGTAACCACGACTTGTGGTTGATACGTGGTATGAAAATTTGCGTACCACCAGTTTGTGGTTGGTACGTGTTAATCACCATTTTTTTGTGATAACCGTACCATGTCAACCCTACTATCTCATATGATCGATCTGTTCCATGATAAAATTATTCAAAATTTAACCATGTCCATCCACCAAAAATGCATCACAATTTTAATTTTATTTTTATTTTCATTTTTTTCATTAAATGTTGAATATCCAAATTTGGCTCTCACATGACATTATCTTTTTTTATAGGTAAAATTTTGGGTGGAAAAACCTACCCAATAGCATTATTGTGGATGAAGTCTTAAAGATCAGTATCGGTGTAAATATTGAAGCCTCTAGCAGAGCGGCAAATGTGTGCAACCTTATCCGCCACTTTGTTATCATGTCGGGGCACGTGAGAGAAGGAGACTACCCTCGACAGCAATGTTTTAACATCGGACAGCACTAGTTCAATTTCTCATGGACATGTAAATTTTGATTTTAAATGATTTATGATTATAAAAGAGTCTCCTTAAATTCGTAACTTTTTTATACCCATCGCAAGAAACTGGATTATTCTGTGTCTTAATGACCAAGCCTTAGCTTTTAGCAGAGTCTGGTTGTCAATTCTGATGTAGCCAACGTGGATCGTTCTACCCTCCCAATCACGAGCGATGTAGCCAATCGAGCTATCGTTGTTATCAAGTGTAGATCCATCGAAGTTTAATTTATGTGGTTTTCTCCACTTAACAACTTTTTGTGGTAATCTTGACGTTGTGTGATTGGTAACATTATTATCTAGAGTTCACTGAATATGATCCTCCTTTTCTACATGGAGATTTTCTTCCAATTTTCCAAGTGAGTTGCAATGATGTGTTTAACATATTCTCGATTCGGAATAGGTTCACTTTTTAAAATCATTTAATTTCTGATATACCATATTCACCATCATTCAGGTTATCGCTCCTTAGTCCTTTCTCATTTTCAGGAGTAATTTCAATTAATAACAAAATTGGAGAGAAATCTCTCTCGAGCTCACATGACATGGTATATTTAGATAACTTGACATGTTTGGTAAACTGGAACAGGATGTAGCAGTCCTTGTTCAGAGTATCACAAATCAATTCACATGGATGCTCTCTCCCTCTCCAACTTTTATTCACTCTCTAACTATTGGCATATTACTCAAAAAAATTATTCGCATATAACCTAGCACCTAAATTTTTGTTTTAAAAATTATAGGATACTATTCATATTCTTTGCTCTCTTAGAACATTACTACATTCTTCCATGTATTAAATATAATTAAAGAGTGGTTAAAAGGATACTTCTATTACCCCTATTAGAGCAAGCCCAACAGCTTTGCTAAAAAATATCTAAAATAGAGATTAAAACATCAAAATTTCTAAAAAAAATCCACTCAAACTCCAACAGCTTCTCTATTTTACAGATTTTTACATTTATTAAAGAGTATAATAAATAAATGCATTTATTAAAGATATTTAATTCTACATTTCTAACAACTTCATTTAAACTTAATTATAACATTTAGCCTCACATTTGTTTTTGGTAAGTAAGCCTCACATTTGTTGTTGAACTAGTATATGTTACCTATCCTCTTGCACGACATATTAATTTATTATTATTTTTATTATTATATTCTCACATGATATTTTTTTAAAAAACAAATTCTAGTAATAAATTTGATATTTATTTTTAAATGGTATTAATATTAAATTTAGATTGTTACTATAAAAGTTATCATAAAATTGGATAAAATATTATTCAAATTTAATCTTATTATTTTCAATTGGTTAATATATATTTTTATTATAAATTAGATTGGTGATTGATCATATATGATTAATTAGTTAAACTAATTAACTAATAAGGCTTACTTTACAATTTATAAAAATAAAATCATTCCAATATGAGTTATGAGTTCAAGTGAATATTTTTTTAAGTGAAAAGTTTATAGACTAATTTTTTAATGTGAATTTTATAGCATTAAATTGGATGAAATTAGTTATGCTATTTTATTTATAAAAGTTAAAATAGAATTATGATGTTTTGTTTATCTATCTATATTGATTTAACATAATTAACTTATATATTATATCAAATCATATCAATTTTTTATTATTAATTTTTAAAATAATTATATTTTTATTACTAGTAAGCTTTATGACTAGTAAGTATGAAATTATATTTTTTTTCTATATTATGGGTGAAAATGTAGGGTTGTGTCATTAAATTCTATATAGGGACAAGTGAACATTAAATTATAGAGAACAAATTCTCTTCCTACAAATTTAGAGATTTTTTCCCTCCCTCCATCCATTTCTCTATTTTAGAGATGAGTTTGGAGAAGCCGTTGGGGAGAAAAAATGAGTTTTTTCTCTAAAATCTTCCATTTTCTCTATTTTAGCAAAGCTGTTGGGCTTGCTCTTAGACAGGTTGGATTTGGAACGGCTGTCTCAACCTCAAATTCATGTTAATTGCGGATCGTATCTTTTTGGACTACGGGTTATAAAACAGTCAATCCAAACTCATATGTTATGGGTTTGAGTAGGGCTGTTACTTGAGCCGAGTAGCTCAAGCTTGGCTCGGGCTCGGCTCGAAAAAAGCTCGACTCGGACTCGCTCGAATTAAATATGAGCCAAGCTTGAGCAGAATTCTGAGCTCGAGCTCGACTCGAGTAGCTCGTATAGCTCATTTTATGGGTGAAATTACAGTTCTCCCCTATGTTTTATTTAACCTCATGTAAATAAGTTTTATTTAACCCCTTGTAAATAGGGCGTATATCTCGTTTCGTAGGTGAAATTACAGTTATGTCCCTAGGTTTTATTTAACCTCTTCTTCTAAAGAGTATGTCATCCGTTTTGCCTTTTGGACTCCATTCACTTTGAATCACAGATCTACATTTTGTGAGTAGCTCGAGCTCGACTCGGCTCGGCTCGAGAAAATGAGGCTCGAGCTCGTTAGCTCGTATATCAGCCCTAGGTTTGAGTCAACTCAACGAATCATATTTGTTGTATTTTTAATGGTGGATTATTTACGTAGTTTTAAAAACTAAAATTGTTATAATATTTATTTAAAAACTAAAATTATTTTTTGATAACCAAAACTAAAATTATTATATTACTGTTGTGTCCAAGGGTTGCGCGGGAAAGTTTGTTAGTCGTCGAGAGAGAGAGAGAGATAGGTGTTGATTGGTAATGAGGTGTGTTTGGTTATGATTTCTGTATGAATGCCAAGTTTTGTACACCAATGTCTACTTATACCTCCCAATACATCAAGGTATAACAGTGCTCCCCACATACAAAAGCCTTGACTCAAGGCTTATATCTAACAATGCACCCTCTGTAAAACACACCTTGTCTCAAGGTTGGATCTGAAAGTCGGGGAATTGGTGCAGGATGTGTGTGGCTGGCTCCCAAGTGGCTTGCTGCTCATCCAAATTGCACCATTTGATGAGCCATTCAGTTACTGGATCGCCATTTGCTAGGTAAGATACTCTAGTGTCCAGAATGGCTTGTGGTTGAACTTCAATTTCTCCCTCCTCATCAGTGCTTGGGAGGTCAGTTGCCAACAGCTGCTCACTTCCAATCTTCAATTTGAGCTGTAAGATGTGGAATACAGGATGGATCTTGGATGCTGGTGGCAGCTCCAGTCGATAGGCAACTTTCCCTACTCTGGCCAATACCTTGTATGGACCATAGTACTTGGAACTGAGCTTGAGATTCCTGCGTAGTGCCACTGAAGTTTGCTTGTATGGTTGAAGTTTAAGGTATACCATATCATTGACCTGCACCTCTCGTTCCACTCTATTCTTATCAGCACATAATTTCATTCTAGCTTGTGCTTGCTGTAAATGAAATTTGATCTGGCCCAACATTTGCTGTCTATGTTGTATCCAGTCATTAGCTACAGAAGTCCTAGACATCACTGGTGAGATTCCCAGCTGTGATGGAGATGTGCCATATAATGCCACAAATGGTGACCTTTTAAGAGCTGTATGAAAGTTGGTATTATACCAAAATTCAGCTAAACATAGCCACTTTGACCACTGCTTAGGATTATCTGAGGTCATACATCTCAAGAAGGTTTCAACACATCTGTTTACCCTCTCAGTCTGCCCATCAGTTTGAGGGTGGTAGGCCGTGCTCATGTGCAGTTTGGTGCCCAAACTCTTGAACAAATGCTGCCAAAACTTGCTCAAGAAGACCTTATATCTGTCAGAGACTATACACTCAGGTAGGCCATGAAGCTTGTAGACTCCTTCCATGAAAACAGAAGCTACTTTCTCAGCAGTAAAGGGATGACTAAGTGGCAAAAAGTGAGCATACTTAGTCAACCTGTCTACTACTACTAAAATAGTGTCATAACCCTGAGACTTGGGCAACCCTTCTATAAAATCCATGCTCACATGTGTCCAGGCAGCTTCAGGGATGGGTAAGGGCTGTAGTAACCCAGGTAAAACGTGCTCACGTTTGCTTCTTTGACATATGTCACACTCCTTAACAAACTTGGTGATCTGTTCTTTCATAGATGACCAATAGAATTGCTGCTTGAGCCTCTGGTAAGTACCTTGGATGCTAGAGTGACCTCCTACAGGCTCTTCATGCAAGGCAGCTATCAATCTGTGTTTTAGAGAATCCTTGTTGCCAATGAAAAGCCTGTGTTTGTACCTCAATATGCCTTTGGTAATGGTCCAGTCCCCAGTTGCATCATTGACTGCTGCTAGTATGAGTTGCTGTGCTATTGAGTCTCCCACATAGCTATCCAATACCTCAGTCATCCACTCTGGTTGCACAGCTAGAATGGCAAAACATTCTCCCTCCTGAGCAGCTTCCCTTCTTGATAAGGCATCTGCAGCCTTATTTTCAGATCCTTTCTTGTAAGCAATAGTGTAAGTCAGTCCCAGGAGTTTTCTGGCTGCCTTCTTCTGGAGTTGAGTGGTGAGCTTTTGCTCCAACAAATGTTTCAAGGGCTGGTGATCAGTCTTGATCACAAATTCTCTAGGCTCGAGATAATGCCTCCATTTCTCAACTGCTAGGAGAATTGCCAGCAACTCCTTTTCATATGTAGAGAGTAACAGATTTTTCCTTGCAGTGCTTGACTTAAGAATGCTAATGGTTTCCCTTTTTGCATCAATACTGCCCCAATTCCTGTCTCACAAGCATCAGATTCCACCACAAAAGGTACTGAGAAATCAGGCAAGGCTAGTACTGGAGGAGATGTGAGCAACATTTTCAATTTCTTGAAAGCCTCTTCTGCTGACACAGACCATACAAAGGCATCTTTTTTGAGCAAATCAGTTAGAGGTTTAGCTATGATGCCATAGCCTCTAATGAATCTCCTCTAGTACCCTGACAAGCCTAAGAACCCCCTCAAGGTTTTCAAGTTTGTTGGGACAGGCCATTGCAGCATTGCCTCAATTTTCCTGGGGTCAGTAGCTACTCCTTCTTGTGATATGAAGTGTCCCAAGTATTCCACTTTAGGCTGAGCAAATTCACACTTGGAACTCTTTACAAACAACCTTTGATCTCTCAATCTGCATAGGACCACTTTAAGGTGCTGAGCATGTTGGACCACATCACTACTGTAAATCAAAATATCATCAAAGAATACCAACACAAACTTCCTCAACATATCTGAAAACATATCATTCATCAATGCCTGGAATGTTGCAGGAGCATTTGTAAGACCAAATGGCATTACTTTGAACTCATAATGCCCATGGTGAGTTCTAAAAGCTGTTTTCTCAATATTAGTCTCAACCATTCTGACCTGATGGTATCCTGATCTCAAATCCAACTTCGAGAAAATTGAAGCACCCTTAAGCTCATCCAGTAGATCTTCAATGTGTGGGATAGGAAAGTTGTCCTTCAAGGTAGCCTCATTTAATTTCCTATAATCCACACACATCCTCCAAGTGCCATCCTTCTTTTTTACCAATAATACAGGTGAGGCAAAGGGACTATGGCTAGGCTTCACCACTCCACTGTTGAGCATTTCAGTCACTTGCCTCTCAATCTCAGTTTTCTGAAAATGGGGATATCTATAGGGCCGAGAGGCTAAGGGAGAGGTACCCTCTTTCAAGACAATGGCATGCTCATGGCCTCTCTCTGGTGGTAGGCCTTTTGGTTCTTCAAAAATTTCTTTGAATTCCTCTAAAACCTGTTGTATCTCTCCAGGCACTATTGGCAGTACTCTTTCCACTTTGCAAACTTGCACCAATTGAGCTGTAATTTCCTGGTCCCCATTCAAAAGTAGTTTCTGAATTTGCTTCCCAGTAAGCATCCTGATGCTTGCTTGCCCACTTTCCTTGTGGTCCTTAACCCCTTTGATCACTACCTTTTTCCCATTTTTGAGAAAAGAAATCTGCACTTCTAAGAAGTCAAACAAAACTGAATTGAAACCTGCAAGCCAATCAGATCCCAATATCATATCACTGCCTCCCATTTTGAGAATTCTAATATCCAGTGCATACTTACTGCCATGCATCTCCCATTCAAACTGGTTGCAAATCTTACTGCTAATCATTGTGCCATTCAAGGTGCTCACCTCCATTAGAGGTGCTTTAGAAATTTCAAAGCCAGCTTCTTGTGCAACTCTTGAATCTAAAAAGCTGTGAGTGACACCACTATCTATCAGTATAGTGATCTCAGTGCCCTTCACCTTGCCCTTGACTTTGATTGTGGATCCTGAAGCCCCTCCTGTTAATGCATGCACATAAATCTCCTGCTCTTCTTGTTCTTCTGAATCAGCTTCCCTCCAAGATGGTGGTAGGAGTTCTTCCACTCCTTCATGATCATCCAACTCCTGAGCAATCAGACTGTGAAGTGTAGATGGCTTACACTTGTGGCCATAGAAATACTTATCACCACATCTGTAACATAACCCTTTCTTTCCTTCATTTCCTTTCTTGAGGCTTGTTTCAGCTAGCTGTTGATTCACTGCCTTGATAGACACACCCTGATCCTTAGTATCCTCTTTCCCAGTGCTGGTTTTTGACCAAGTTCTGTCACCATGTGAGGGTCCTTTCCATTGCCCTTTTGTGAGTCTCACCAAGGCCTGAACTGCACTGTAGTGGAGTTTAGCCTGTTCCATTACTAAAGCCATAGTAGTAGGTCTACCCAATTGAACCAAAGACATGATTTCTTGGCGCAATCCACTGATGTAACTGGATACAAAATAAGACTCGGATAATTGTGGATTGAAGGACAACATGCTAGCTCTCAAATCCTCAAACCTCTCATTATAGTCTTCCAGATCTTCCCCTTGCTCGATCTTGTTGAACTCAGCCACAATTTCTATTTCCCTCCTATCACCAAATCTTATACACAGATCATCACAGAATTCAGTCCATCCTACTCTTGGTTTCAAGATTGCATAACCTTGTAACCAAATGTCGGCCTTATCATTCATATGCATCGCTGCTAACTCAACTCGTTGGAAATCTGGAATCATAAAGATTCGAAAAAATTTCTCACATTTTCTAATCCAATTTCTAGGGTGTTTACCATCAAAATAGGGAAAATCGATTTTCGGCAATCTGTTACCTCTGAAATTGTCACCTGTGTTGCCAAATTGGAATTGCTGTCCCTGGTTTCCCCTTCCAAATGTGTGATCGTCATTAAGATGGTACTGCTCGTTGCCTCGCTGAGACCTCCATTCATCCTGGCTTCCTGAATGAGAACCTGATCCCTGAACATGCTCCTTTCTTCGTCCACCTGGATCTGGTTTCTCTGGCGACTTCTCTCGCCGAGGAGGGTGCCTGATCAATTCCGTCATTTGCTCCAATTTTCAGTCAATTTCTGCTCTGAATTCCCAAGATTCCTTTGCTCGTTCTTCCATGACCTTTCTGAATTCCAGCATTTCTTGCGTTTGCTCGGCTTTGTGCGTCTGTGCATCGTTGGCGAATTGAATTGTTGAGGCCGCAATCGATTTCAGATCCTCCCTGAGTTCTTGAAGTTGTAGTTCCATTGATTTGGATCGTGTTCCCTCCGCCATTGTCGTCGTCGTGCGTTCGCCGGAGAACAGCTCTGATACCAGTTTTTTTGTGTCCAAGGGTTGCGCGGGAAAGTTTGTTAGTCGTCGAGAGAGAGAGAGAGAGAGATATGTGTTGATGGGTAATGAGGTGTGTTTGGTTATGATTTCTGTATGAATGCCAAGTTCTGTACACCAATGTCTACTTATACCTCCTAATACATCAAGGTATAACAATTACCTACTTCTAGTTAATATTTATTGAAAAAAGTAATTAATTTTGTTATAATAGTAATATATATATATTTGTATATATGGTACAAGTTGCAATATTAAATTATAAAGTCTAGTTAATGATAAATAATAATAATAATAATAATATTCAATCCCATTATTATAATTACTATAAATTTCACCGTACAAATTCTATATTTTTTTTATTAAGTAAAAAATTTGACGCACCGAACAGACCCGGTGGATCAATAGGCCAAAGAAATCGGCAACAGACAAACCGTCAATACAAGGAGATTACAAAGCAACACCAAACCAGATAAAACCAAATTACAAGAGTGCAGTTACAGACACAGACTAGTACTATCAAAGAAAGAACAGTAGCAGAATGCCAGAATGCAACATCTCGTCTGTCAGTTGGTAGAGGCGACGCAAGAAATTCCTTGGGAACTAAGTGGAAACCTCATATTTGGAATCTACCGACGAGTCTTCAAGTTTCGATCACATCCACGACCTCTCGCGCATCGACAAATGAGAAGAACACTGCTCTAAACTGCTAGCCTCAAAGACAAATAACCACACAACCAAGCAACTCGGTAAACTTAGCCAACCCACATTTTTTTCCCACAAAACGGGCTGCTTTGCCCCCAAGGCAAAAGCCTTGAGCCCAAAGAACAATAGACGGGCCCAAACAGCGGGTCACCCTCGGGTCCAAGGTTATGCCTTGAGCCCAAAAGATTGAAGACGAGCCCGGGTCAGGAAATCACCCACCGACCCTTGAGGCGGAGCCAAAACTCGGGCACAGGAGGCGACCAAGACCTGAACAATCAAGGAAGATGAAGATTGACAAGGCAGAGACAGAGGGAAGCCAGGGGAAGGAAGAACCCGAGGGGAGCCCAACCAACGCCAACAAAATGATCCCAAACCAGGGAGAAAGAAATTTCATAACAACCAAAGGAAAGGGAGAAAGATGCAAGCCAGGGGAAACGAGATCCCCGAAAGCCCTAACCCAACCCCCACCGAGATGTGCCAAAGAAGGAGATCAAAAGCCCCAAACTGGAGGGGGGATGGGGATATCTGAAGGAGGGGACCCGAGGGTAGCGGTGACCGCAGGATAAATAGAGAGAGGGAGATCCAAGCTGCGACAGGCGGCCAGAAGAAACCCAAAACTAGAGACGGAGCTCGTGATGGACGACGACCAGAAGAAAAAACAAAAAAAGCCAAATCCGACCACCACATACACAGGGAAGGTGGGTGGGTGAGGATAAGACCAAAGAACAGATGATCGGATGAGAGATTAAGCCAACAATGGGTTAATTTGGAGCAGATTCATCAAAATTTCCCTATTTTTGATGATACTAGGTCACATTTTAATTTATATACGTTTTTCATTACCATATAGTCACTAGACGGATTTGACCCAACCCAATCTAAAAATTTGTGGGTTGAATGGGTTCAGATCATTTCAACTTTCGAACTGAAATATTAACCCCAAAATCTATATTATCGAATTAGATCACCAGTTCTCGAGTCGGGTTACATTTTAGCAAGTCTAGCCTCTATAGTTACTATTAGAACTAAATAAGTCGAGTATCTATATAAACTCTTAATTTAGAACAGTTTAGTTTGACGTGTCAAGCTTAGAGGAATTTTAGGAGTCTCGACCAATTATTATTTTTGCCATTTTTCTTTGATTTTCTTTAATTCTAATTTTTTTTTCTTTTTGCTTTAATTCTCTTTTTTCTTTAATTTTACTAACTATCTATATAAACTCTTAACTTAGAAGAGTTTAGTTTGACGTGTCAAGCTTAGAGGAATTTTAGGAGTCTCGACCAATCATTATTTTTGCCATTTTTCTTTGATTTTCTTTAATTCTAATTTTTTTTCTTCTTTTTCCTTTAATTCTCTTTTTTCTTTAATTTTACTAACTATTGGGCTTAATTCAAAACATTGATCTTAACCTAAACTATAATTTTAGTAGTTTTTTCTCTCTAAAAAAACAATCTATATATAATAAACTCTTAATTTAGAAGAGTTTAGTTTGACGTGTCAAGCTTAGAGGAATTTTAGGAGTCTCGACCAATCATTATTTTTGCCATTTTTCTTTGATTTTCTTTAATTCTAATTTTTTTTCTTCTTTTTCCTTTAATTCTCTTTTTTCTTTAATTTTACTAACTATTGGGCTTAATTCAAAACATTGATCTTAGCCTAAACTATAATTTTAGTAATTTTTTCTCTTTAAAAAAACAATGGGATTAATTCAAAACATAAAATTAATAATAAGAAAATATAAAATTAATTTTAGTAGTCTACATCTATATCTATATATATCTATATATACTACTCTAATCGTTTTCTCAACCCATGAGTTTAATTCAAAATATTTAATTATCTGAACTTTTACAATTATGTTATAATATTAATTTAATATATTAGTAAGATTTTATTTATAAAAAATCGCGACATGGCGCGGGAATCATACTAGTTGATGGTTTAAACTCAAGATTTTAAAAATGCATTCCTATTAAACTTAAAAACATGCTATCTACTTGACTTAATGGGGTATACAAACAGCCCAACGTTTATCGAATCGAGCCCCAACCAAACTCGAGCTACTCGACTCGATTCGGTTTGTATAACGGCTATTGTCACACTGAGTGTAACGTAGCCATCCGTGCTCAACACTCTGCCTGTATGGGTCCCACTTTAAATTCTTGACGTACGGAGGCTTCTTCCCCACCTTCGCCTATTTTTAGCCCCAATCAAACTCCAATCTTTACCACTCTCTTCATCAGTCATCACTCTCCTCCTCACCGCCATGGCTCGCTCCTCCGCTCTCGCTCTCGCATTCCTCTGTCTCATCGCCACCGGAGTCGCCGCCCAGTCTCCGGCCTCATCTCCGTCCACCTCCATTTCCAAGTCCGAATCTCCGGCTCCGGCCTCTTCTCCCCCAAGCGAAGCGCCTTCCAAGTCCAAGACCACTCCCGCGCCGGAAGCCGCCCCTGTTTCCTCTCCCCCGGCCAAATCTCCGTCCTCCGCGTCTCCCTCACCGGCTCATTCCTCAAAGGCCGCCGCTCCCGTAGTTGCTCCGGCCGCGTCGCCGCTGGCTCCCGCAGCGGCTCCGGTCTCATCGCTTCCTGCCCCAGCCGCTGCTCCTAAATCCGCGCCGGTGAGCTCACCTCCGGCCTCCGAGCCTGTCAGCTCGCCGCCTACTCCGGCGCCGGAGACCGCGCCTGCCAGCTCGCCTCCCGCTCCGGCTCCCGAAGCCTCCCCGCCGGCGGTGGAGGAGCCAGCTCCTGCTCCGAGCAAGAAATCCAAGAAGAAGAGCAAGAAGCACCACCAGGCCCCCGCCCCTGCTCCGGAGTTGCTCGGCCCGCCCGCGCCTCCCGTCGGCGCCCCTGGGCCAAGCGCCGACTCCGAATCACCCGCGCCTTCCGCCGATGACCAGGTGAGTAACTGCATTTTATAAATCTCGCCGATCTCTCATTTCTCGCAATCCAAATCAACTACTCAAATTATGACCAACACAAGTTCAGATCTGCGGAAAATGAGTGTTTACTGAATTGATCTCGAACCTAATTTAGGTTTTCAATTCCACATTGAAAACCTAATGATTCAATTCCATTTACATTAAGCTAATCGAATCCAAAGATTATACAGTGATATGCCATGACGTTAGTAGCTTGTCACCAACCAACCGGCAAAATCTGTCACAGATTAAATTGGCTATTTAATTATCTATTCAGATAAAATGTCTGTCTTTTTTGGCATAAAAAAAATGGAAAAGAAAAATTGATTATGGAAAGTTGAAAATTGCAGAGTGGAGCAGAGAAGATGATGATGCGTGTGGGGAAGATGATCACTAGCTTAACAGCTGTTTTTGCACTGTTCTTGTTTTAGAAATAAAAAATGTGTTTTTTTTTTTTTTTTGTGTATTTTGTTAGCCTCAAATTAATGTCTGATAAGAGATCTATTGGTCTACATTGTTATTTTGCTTGCCCGTCGGTGGAGATATTTCATTTATTTCATTTTACCATTTGAGTAATGGGTACTCCTCGTCTCCTCCTACTGTACTAGTACTACAGTACTACTTTTATTTATTGCAATTGTCCTTTTTTTTTTTTTTTTACTGTATTGAATTCCATATTTCTTGAATTATTGTCCTACTGTTTACCAAGAAGAAATGATTGAGCCTTGGAGCAATGTGTGTTAAATAACAAAATAAAAACACCCATTTTAAAGTATTTTGATACTGTAATTGATACTCCCTCCGTTTCCTTTTAATGACTTTTTCAAGTCATGCACGTAGTTTTAGAACGATAAATACTAAATTCAATATTAATATTTTAATAATATTATACTTATCACCAATAAGTATGATATTATTAAAAAAAATATTTTAAAAATTATTATTTCATATAGTTTTTTACACCTTAAAAAACGTGTATAAATAGTAAAAAGTCAACTAAAAGGAAATGGAGGGAGTACTACATACATAGCATATTCTTATGAAGAACCAGGAAAAGCTGCATTATGCGTAGTATAGAGGCCAAGGCAAGCAACCTCTGCCAATCGGATTCCATAAAAAGAAGCCGACTTTATGGCAACGCGTTTGTTTGACGCAATGTGTTTATCACTTGGCGCCCCAAACAAACTCAAGTCTATCAACCTCGCGAGAAATCAACAACCCAGATATATATAAATCACATTTAAATCAGTCATTCCTGTAATATCAGTACATCAAACGTATTACTGTATAACACAGACTGCAAGGAATGATCTTCTTGGGCTTTTTTTTGTACAGAGAAATCCACAAACTAAATCAATCATCCCTGTATGGTATGGAGCATAAGCTCAAACTGAATCCAGTTAACTACATGTAATCTGTACAAGTGATAAGCACCCTTTGACAAGAATAATCCTAGGAGTACAATTCATAAAGAAGATCTCAACATTCACAATCTCTAACAGTCAAATTTGACAACAAAGTCACGTGCCAGTGTGATAGTCAAGGGAATCAAACATACTTTAAACCTGGTATAGGTCTAATCACTTCCTCCTGCAGTTGCTATGTTGGTATATCCTCAAGTTCTTAAGAATCTTGTTCACCTGAAATCAGGGACAAGGAATTCCATGAGTTTGCTCATATAAAAATCAAGTGCTCGTTCGAATTTTCTGATTCTATATCAATGACATACATATACCTTCTCTTTGGCTCTAGGAGAGCCTGAATTAAGCAAAGCCATTAAAGGTGGTATGGCATCTTCCTTGAGCAACATGTTACAACAACGGTTGCTGTTTGAACAAAGATGACAGAGCGCTGCAGCTGCAAACTCCTTCCCTTTAGGCGATCCCAACTCAATAGTCTCGACTAAGATAGGAATTCCCCCAGCCTGACTGATGGCAGCCCTCCCTTCTGCAATGCTGGCAAGATTTGCCAAAAGCGCAGCAATGGCCTTGTCGGCCATACCAGCAGCCGGATCCAACAACTCCACGAGAAGCTTCACGGTCCCAGCCTTTACAATTCGAATCTTGTTCTCTTTGGATATGGACAGATTGAACAAAGCTGTGACTGCATCTTTCTTACCCCAAGGAGTCCCATTCTTCAGCAGCTCAACCAGAGGAACAATGGCCCCGGAGTGCCCTATCAGAGTGCTGATCTCCTCAATTTTAGGGAGGCTATAGATAGTGACAGCCGTGTTCTCCCTAGCTTCAGGGGTACCCGTTTGAAGAACATGGACAAGAGGTTCGATTGCACCAGCATCAACAATTGCCCTCTTGTTATTCTCATTGATAGAGAGGTTAAGCAGGGCTGTGACTGCGTGTTCCTGAGTCGTAAAGTCTGGTGACTGAAGCAGACTAACCAGCGGCGGTATGGCTCCGCAGCTACCAATCACCATGCGGTTATCCGTGTTGTTCCTGCTAAGCATTCGTATCTGAGCTGCAGCTTCTCGCTGGGTCTCAATGGAATTACTATTCAGATCCACAACTAGCTTCACCACTTGGGTTTCAACTGCTGAAATTGAAGGCCTAGTCTCCATACAAGGGGAAGAAACGATTTCAGGAATATGATTCCTAGCTGATCCCCCAATAACATGTCTATGACTAAGAGATCTGTCAGCCATTCGAGTGTTCCAGCAAAGCTAAGATCGGTTTCTTTATTTTCCCTTTCAGCAGTCGCCGAATTCACCATGTAAACTAGTCATAGGAATTTGCATAGGAGGGATTCAATTACACAACAAGAGGCTGTTCTTCTGCAAAGTATCATTCTTCAAATCAGATACCAATTCATGCTTCTTCTATAAAGAAGTCAGAAATCAAGACAGCTATGCAATCCACAAACTGGAACATAAATAGAGAAGCTGAAAACAAGAATCTGACATTTCTATCCTTATTTATGAATTTATAACTTGAAATTCCACCAAACTGTTTACTTGGATTAGATAGTTTGCCCCAAAATCAAATACAATTACAAGAACAAAACAATCAGAATATCAGATTCAGTCCTAAAACGATAAACGTTGACGTAACAACATCCGACTGAAATTCCAAAGATAATAAAACCTAAAATTCATCAGTCATTGATTATACGACATTTCAAAATCGGCAAAACGCAGAAAAATCACAAGGGGGAGAGCTCAACAGCAATTCGTGAGTTCTCCATTAGTTTCTTAATCAGAATCTAATTTCAGTCAGTATCAGCAACAAATTGAGGTCAAGATTTCAGAATACTTACAAAGCGCGAGAGGGAGACCCCGAAAGAGCGAGAGGAACTGAGGAAGACGAGGTGGGTCAAGCAATTGCGCAATTTCCCCCGCGTAAAGAGCGAGAGGAACTGAGGAAGACGAGGTGGGTCAAGCAAATGAGCAATTGCGCAATTTCCCCCGCGTCTCCATGGAGGTTTTCTGATTAATTTGTAGCCTTTTTTTAATTGATTTAAAAATAAAACATACGATTACGATTTACGGAGTATAAAAATATGCTTTAGACTAAAAACTTTAATGTAAAAATATTATGGAGGATCAAATTATAACATTTTTTCATATTTAAATGTAAAAAATATTAACATTAAAGAAATAAATAAATAAACAAACTATATTCAGCTACAAATATAAATAATAATCTTAATCTTATTGTAATTTTTATATAGCTTAAAAAAATTAAATAATACCAGAGGATTATTATTGAAATCAAATTAAAACTCCCTCATTAGTTAAAAATAATAATTTTCTAAGAAAATCAGAACAAATAGATAAAGAAGAACTATAAAAATGTTTAAAAAGTAGAAACAAATCTAGTTCGAGTGTGAAAATAAGCATGCGATTGAATTGTCTACCCTCCTACTATAAGATCAATCATGCAATCTAAAAAATTTCTAACCTCGGATACCACCTTCTTCAAAATAATACTCAACACATTCCTCAAACGGGTTTTTAATCTCCAGGTAAAGAATTCAACAATTTGACAATCAAAATCCACAAATATATATGGCAAACCATCGTCTAAACCCAATTGAAAAAACATAAAGGATTGCTTTTGCTTTTACCACATCCAAGGTGCGATTGAATTTATTTGAATAACTCTTACAACCGTCATCACTAATCCACTCTTGACCCCAGGGGCGGAGGGAGGGGGGCATGCGGTGGCTCGAGCCCCCCTGAAAAAATATTAAAAAAAAAATTATATATATGTATTTACTCGATATATAGAAAAGAGGTGCTAGTGGGACAAGAAAGCCTTGCAGCTCAATTGGTATGCAGTATGTTGTACGTAAGGGGAGGATGTGGGTCTCGAGTTCTTGCACCTTATTTTTCAATTTTTTTTTACCTCCTTGCCCCTTATTTTCAATTTTTTTTACCTCCGTGCCCCTTATTTTCAATTTTTTTTACCTCCCTGCCCCCTATTTTCAATTTTTTTTACCTCCTTGGCCCTTATTTCCAATTTTTTTTAGCTCCTTTTAACCGAGAGAACATGACCTTATTTTCAAAAAAAATTCACCTCCTTTTAACTGAGAGAAATATGAAGGTTACCTTGATTTAAAAAAGAAAAAAGAAAAAAGGTTACCTCCTTCTAACCGAGAGAAACGGGACCTTATTTTCATTTTTTTTTACCTCCTTCTAACCGAGAGAAACAAGAAGGTGCGGCGCACACTCCCCCCCTCTGCCCCTTATTTTCAATTTTTTTTACCTCCTTTTAACCGAGAGAACAGGACCTTATTTTCAAAAAAAAATTACCTCCTTCTAACCGAGAGAAATAGGAAGGTTACCTTGATTTCAAAAAAACAAAAAAAAGGTTACCTCCTTCTCATCGAGAGAAACGGGACCTTATTTTCATTTTTTTTACCTCCTTCTAACCGAGAGAAACAAGAAGGTGTGGCGCATAGTGAGACAACAACTTCAACAAGGCACACCGTCCAGGTTCAGTTCGGCATCCAGAAGTTGAGCCCCCCTCTGGACAGATTCCTAGCTCCGCCCCTGCTTGACCCTGCTCATTTAGATCATTAATTTCAATACCACACCCTTTGTATTTATTAATTGATGCATCAAAACTGAATTTTATGAATTTTTTCATAGGTTTATGTCATTTGATAACATTTTCTCCCGACATTCAAGGACAATGTATGACACGTGACTCCCTTTGAGCGATTGAATATATGACTTAGCTCATAAGCATCATGCATGCATGCATGACCCATTATATCTCATGGTTTACCCCTTCGAAAATCATCTTAGCTAGAAAAACCTTATAACTTATTTTTTAATTTGACAATTTAAAGATTAAAATTAATTATATATATCTATATATATAATGTTTTTTCTTGAACCTATATATAAAATATTATAAAAACTAAACTTTTAATATTGATTACATCTTTATTGACAAATGCAGTAAATTGGACCAAATAAAGCGCGTCAAAATTTAGAAAATAATATATAATGAATTAAAAATGATTGAAATATTGTAAAAAAATAGTCCTGATTTGAAACTTACTTTTATATTTAAAAGTTGATCAAAACATAAAATTTAATTCAATTAAGCTTGCAAAGATGTACTTGATTTGCAAGACAAAAAAAATGAAATAACAAATATTAATCATATTATGATATAATTTATTTATTTTAAAGTGTGGGATACAATGAACCTTGTCAAAAATAAATAAAAAATTATTAATAATAATAATTATATAAATACAGAATTAATTTATTTATAATAAAAAAATAGATCATTCTATTTTCAAAATTGTTATAAAAAATATTATAAAAATAATAAATAAGTGGTTATATATGACACATGTGATGGGATTAGACCTGTCAAATGGGTCATCCGGGTTGGGTTCGGGTTGGGTCACTTCGGGTCTCGGGTAAAACGAGTTTCGGGTATATCCGGATTGACTTGAACCCGGGTTTGACCGAGTTTCGGGTCGATTTCTGATTTGTCAATTTTTTCTTTTTTAAATTAAAAAAATCATGATTAGATACTTTTGCGATAATTTTAAAATTCTAAAATGAAAGACGTTGTTCATAAGTCCGGGTCGAGTTGTGTTTTGACAGGTCTAGATGGGATCAATTATAACTCATTACTGTAGAATGCTACAAATATATATATATATATATATATATATATATATATATATATATATATATATATATATATATATATATATATATATATATATATATATATATATCATTTAACATATATTTTTTTTAAGTAATAAGTTGCAACATATAAACATGTTAACTAAAAAAAGAGGAAATAAACATTCATCGTGGATCTTTTTTTTATATATATATAATTACATTATTAAAATGTTCTATTTTCCGATATTGAATACATTGTTTTGAAAACGAAAATTTATGATTTATAGGTTAATAATGATGATAACTGAGTTATAATATGTTTAGTAATTGAGTTACAGTCTTTTGAAAAAATGGCCTAATAAAAAATGTGTATAGAAACTTACTAAAATGATTGTAAATAAGGAGCATCATTTAATGAGACGACAAAAACTAATTTGACAAATTTTTTAGAGGGAAAATTTTTAACTAAAAGATGACACGTGACAAAAAAAGATGTTTTAATTTAGTATTGTATAGGATAAGAAGTGTAAACTACCCGAAAATACAAATGAAGTCGAAGATGAAACGAAGAATGAATCTTACGATGTTATATAAAGGAAAAAAAAGACAAAGTAAATTAATATATTATATAAAAAATGTGCAACCCCAAGGATTACCTATTGTTTGAGCAGGAAAGTGACGGAAAAAATCCCAAATTTGTGCAATATGTGTGTAGTTTTTATATTTGGAAAGTGGAAAACTCTTGAATTTGAAAAGTGGAAAACTGATATGAACATAAAATACACAATCAGAAAAAATAAAATAATTTACAAAAATATATGATTAACAACTTACCATATAAAACAAATTTCTTTAATTAAGGTTCAACAAAATCAACGATATATCTATATGACTATATATATAATAGTACTGAATCATATGATTGCCAAAGATAACAAAATACTATTAAAAAAATAAATTAAAAATAGGTGACAAAAAATATACACATGGCACAATGTAATTGGTTAAAAAAAAAGGCGGGAAAATATTAAACCAGAAGCTGCCACGTGGCAAAACAGCAAGTCAGACGAGCAATCCTGTCTGCCACCGCGTTCGAATCCCTGAAAATATGACGAATAGCAACATTAGAGAAGGACCGAAGAAAGGTCGAAGTATCTGCCATTAACAACTCAATATTCCGTGGGCAAGACCAGTCTCCGAGAATAGCCTTAATCACAACTAAAGAGTCCCCTTCTATGAGAAGATTATCAAGGCCTAAATGAAGGGCCTTAATCACCCCCATATGGAGGCCCATTGCCTCGGAGAATACAGTCGACGTGTTGTTGCAAGTGCCGGAGCCAAGGGACACAACCGTTCCGTTACAGTCACGTATGGCGAATCCAAAAGAACCCCTTTGAGATGGAAAATAAGACCCCTCGAAATTGAGCTTGTAATGGCCTATTGGTGGTTTTTTCCAAAGCTTAGATCGCCGATTTGTAGATGTCGAAGTTCCTTGTCGGTTGTTGTTGTTCGTATTTTTGCTGGTGTTTTTTTTTTTGAAATGGAAATAATTTGGCTTTAGGGGGGCCCTAAGAGCCAAGGGAATCCTTGCGGATGAGGGAACTGAGCAAAGAATCGTCGGGGCTGTTATGGCAGTGTATGGCAAAGTTCAGATGCGATTGGCGGTCCGCAACTTGGTTTGCCTCACGGTAGACATGACGAATCTCATATGTCGAGAGGAAACCTAACGAGACTAGACTGTCTGAGACAATCATTTCAGAGTCTCCTGGAGGTTTACAAGAACTTTTAGGCTGTTGATTGCAATGAGGTTATCGCCTTCAATTTCTAGGTCCTTTATTTGTAGGTCTAAGGCAGTCGTGATACCTTGCCAGACCCCATAGCTTTCGGCTCCTGCAACGGAAGGGATCGGGCAAGGACCACAACCAAAATAGATCGGGGTTCCCGAGTGGTTCCTAATTGTAAAGCCATAGGAGGCAGAACCTGACGGAGAAAGTGCCCCGTCAAAGTTGAGTTTATATTTTTCTGCCGCCGGGGGTTCCCGTTTTGCTTTATGTCCTCGTTTACTTGTAGTTTTGGTTATGTGTTCCGGGTTTCCCTTGATGTCGATGTCTTCTGTAGTTCTGGTTGATTTCCAAAGGGTGATTTGGTCATTGACGAAAGATTTTATGCAACATACATCTGGGTGGATCTTATCAAATAGTGACTTATTCCTGAAATACCAGATTCTCCACCATGCAAAGGCAAGAGTGGAGAAGCGGGATTTACCCAAATTATTTTTAATGTCTTGTAGTATTTCGTTGAGGTTAGAGTCGTCATTAAATGCATCAGCGGTTTTCCTGTACATAACTGGATCTATTGCGAGTACGGTGTCCCTTGTTATAGGGCAGCTCCATAAAGATGAGGGATGTCCTCGAAATTAGAGTCACATAGCGGGCAGTCAGTAGGGATCCCTAATCGTCTTGAAGCTAATTTAGAGGTAGTTGGTAAACCATTTTTTGTGATCTTCCAAAGGAAGGTTTTGATCTTTGGTGGTATGTCTAGGTCCCGTAATTTTGCTGGTGTTTGAAAGGTTGATTTGATCATGAAGATAGTTAGTATTATAGGGCTTTTTTATATTAACAAATGTAGTACAGTATTATTTTGGCATTTTATTGGGTAAATTTTGTTAAATAAAGATAATTAGTATCATTTTATATATTTTAGTATTTAATTATTAAAATCTATTCTATATATAAATTCTTAATTTAGAAGAGTTTAGGATGACGTGTCAAGCTTAAAGGACTTTTAGGAGTTTCGACCAATCATTTTTTTTTGTCATTTTTCTTTGATTTTCTTTTATTCTAATTTTTTTTCTTCTTTTTTTTTCATTTAATTCTCTTTTTTCTTTAATTTTACTAACTATCCATATCTATGTAAACTCTTAATTTTTAGAAGAGTTTAGGATGATGTGTCAAGCTTATAGGACTTTTAGGAGTCTCGACCAATCCTTTTTTTTTTTTGCCATTTTTCTTTGATTTTCTTTAATTCTATTTTTTTTCTTCTTTTTCCTTTAATTCTCTTTTTTCTTTAATTTCACTAATTATTGGGCTTAATTCAAAACATTGATCTTAGCCTAAATTATAATTTTAGTAGTTTTTTTTCTCTAAAAAAACAATATCTATCTATATAAACTCTTAATTTAGAAGAGTTTAGGATGATGTGTCAAGCTTAGAGGACTTTTAGGAGTCTCGACCAATCATTTTTTTTTGCCATTTTTCTTTGATTTTCTTTAATTCTTTTTTTTCCTTCTTTTTCCTTTAATTCTCTTTTTTCTTTAATTTTACTAACTTCTATATCTATATTCTACATAAATAAACTCTTAATTTAGAAGAGTTTAGGATGATGTGTCAAGCTTAGATGACTTTTAGGAGTTTTGACCAATCATTTTTTTTTGCCATTTTTCTTTGATTTTCTTTAATTCTAATTTTTTTTCTTCTTTTTCCTTTAATTCTCTTTTTTCTTTAATTTTACTAACTATTGGTATTAATTCAAAACATAAAATTAATAATAAGAAAATATAAAATTAATATTAGTAATCTATATCTATATATACTACTTTAATCGTTTTCTCAACCCATGAGTTTAATTCAGAATATTTAATTATCTGAACTTTTACAATTATATTATAATATTAATTTAATATACTAATAAGATTTTATTTACAAAAAATCGCGCCATGGCACATGGATCATACTAGTAGCTCTTAAAATGATTTATCTATATAAACTCTTAATTTAGAAGAGTTTAGGATGATGTGTCAAGCTTAGAGGACTTTTAGGAGTCTCGACCAATCATTTTTTTTTGCCATTTTTCTTTGATTTTCTTTAATTCTTTTTTTTTTCCTTCTTTTTCCTTTAATTCTCTTTTTTCTTTAATTTTACTAACTTCTATATCTATATTCTATATAAATAAACTCTTAATTTAGAAGAGTTTAGGATGATGTGTCAAGCTTAGATGACTTTTAGGAGTTTTGACCAATCATTTTTTTTGCCATTTTTCTTTGATTTTCTTTAATTCTAATTTTTTTTTCTTCTTTTTCCTTTAATTCTCTTTTTTCTTTAATTTTACTAACTATTGGTATTAATTCAAAACATAAAAGTAATAATAAGAAAATATAAAATTAATATTAGTAATCTATATCTATATATACTACTTTAATCGTTTTCTCAACCCATGAGTTTAATTCAAAATATTTAATTATCTGAACTTTTACAATTATGTTATAATATTAATTTAATATACTAATAAGATTTTATTTACAAAAAATCGCGCCATGGCACAGGGATCATACTAGTAGCTCTTAAAATGATTTATCTATATAAACTCTTAATTTAGAAGAGTTTAGGATGATGTGTCAAGCTTAGAGGACTTTTAGGAGTCTCGACCAATCATTTTTTTTTGCCATTTTTCTTTGATTTTCTTTAATTCTTTTTTTTTTCCTTCTTTTTCCTTTAATTCTCTTTTTTCTTTAATTTTACTAACTTCTATATCTATATTCTATATAAATAAACTCTTAATTTAGAAGAGTTTAGGATGATGTGTCAAGCTTAGATGACTTTTAGGAGTTTTGACCAATCATTTTTTTTGCCATTTTTCTTTGATTTTCTTTAATTCTAATTTTTTTTTCTTCTTTTTCCTTTAATTCTCTTTTTTCTTTAATTTTACTAACTATTGGTATTAATTCAAAACATAAAATTAATAATAAGAAAATATAAAATTAATATTAGTAATCTATATCTATATATACTACTTTAATCGTTTTCTCAACCCATGAGTTTAATTCAAAATATTTAATTATCTGAACTTTTACAATTATGTTATAATATTAATTTAATATACTAATAAGATTTTATTTACAAAAAATCGCGCCATGGCACAGGGATCATACTAGTTGCTCTTAAAATGATTTATAAAGTCTTAATTGGAAATTTTGAGGGAAAAAATAGTATAATAAATGAATATATAAAATTATATTTGTTAGTTTTATAACAAAAATGTATAAACTGTTAAAATTATATATTTTGATTAACCGATGGAGTATCATTTTTCACAAAACCACCATAAAATACTTTTATTTACAACTAGTGTGTAGCTCGTCTCGTGCATGAGAATATGTACGATACTCTATATATAAATATTTCATTCGATCAAAAAATAATATAGATATAAATAAAAATAACATGTATTAAATAATTAATTTCAATATAAATAATTCTTTTCACTAAATCTAGATATCAATAAAATAACACTATCAAATAAAAGAATATATACGTCGTGTGATCCACACCTCCCCAGGTGTCGTCTTTGCCTTGCGAGGATTTCTGATTTCCGTCTTTCCGGCGACAAGACATCGTGTCAGCTGGTCCTGTCCCATGCGCTAGCTGTCAACTTCACCACGTCGGGCTTCCTTCCTCTCGTTGTTGTGTCCGCTTGTTTGCTTAGGGTTTAGTTTTTTCTGGGTTTGATCTGGTTGGTTCTTTTGGTGTATTCTGTGTTTGTTTTTCTTTCAGATCTTCGTGATCTCATCCTTCGGGATGCTCTCGGGTTGGCTAACCACCACCCGAATTTTTATCTTTTCAAAAAAAAAATATTTATTAATGTTTTGGTAAGTGTGGATATGAAATAGTTTTGAATTATATTTTTATCAATTAACTAAAATATATAGATAGATTGTGACTTATAATAACTTTATATAAATAATGACAACATATTATTTTAATTTTTTTATTGAGAATTTTTTTCTTAGAATCAACTATAGAACATCACTTATAACGTTATCCGTTGATTTTAGTATATGTATATAGATAGAATTTAAAAGATATTAAATCCCGAAAGGGCCTCTTGGTGGTCTTACAAATTGGTGGTTCTCGGCTGCGAGTCTGTTGTTCGTGGCGTTCATCTCTTGAGTTGGGGCTCTGACGTCCGGTGTTGGGTTTGGCTAGGATCGAGGCGACTCCACGCCATGGAATTTTCTTGGAGGATCGTCTTCATCGCCTACATGGACTCCTGTTGTATCGCTGGGCAACGGTTTCACTGTTTGGTGATGCTTAGCGTTGGCTTTTAGTCCATGTTATCCCATGCTTATCTGGGTTAGGTTCGCTTGTTTGACTGATTTGTGTGCTTTCCACCGTTTGTACTGTACCTTTTTTATGATTATTTCGTTGTATGTTTAGACGATTCGCCGTCTGCCGACTTTGTCATTCTTTCGAGATGTCGGGTATGTCCGGCCCTCGAATTATTTCCTAATAAAAAAAATTAAAGATATTAAGTTAATAGGTTATAGGATTTTTCTAATTTAAAGGTGGTCTAGACGGAGTGGGGACAGAGGATATGGTTCCGGTCTGGACGTCTAGTCGTCTACCGACAAAATATTTAATTTTTTTAAATCAATGACAAAATCTTTAATTTAAGGGTGGTTTAGTGAAAAAAGGTCTAATTAAGTTATTAAGTGCCTCTAATTAAAGAATAGTTCTATAGTTTACCCTAAAAAAAAAGGAAATTAGACAAGTGGAAAAATTTGCTTCAAAATAGTTGAAAGTTGAAATTTTCATCCATCGTTTTTGTGGCGATCTCTCTACCTTTTTTTTATAAGGAAATAATTCGAGGTCGAATAGGCCCGGACCTCGAGAGGCCGACAAAGTCGGCAGACGGCAAGTCGTCTAAACATACAACAACAAAATAGAAAATATAACATAAAATACAACAAAAGAAGTTATTACTTAGTATAAGGTTTTATTAGTTAATTATATGAGTTTTCCTCAAAACATAACCTTATAGTATAATAATAATAATTTATTACTTATTATAAAGTTTTATTAGTTAATTATATGAGTTTTCCTCAAAACATAACCTTATAGTATTATAATAAGAATTTATTACTTGTTATAAGATTTTATTAGTTAATTATATGAGTTTTCCTCAAAACATAACCTTATAGTATTATAATAAGAATTTATTACTTAGTATAAGGTTTTATTAGCTAATTATATGGGTTTTCCTCAAAACATAACCTTATAGTATTATAATAAGAATTTGTTACTTAGTATAAGGTTTTATTAGTTACTTGTATGAGTTTTCCTAAAAACATATCCTTATAGCATTATAATAAGAATTTGTTACTTAGTATAAGGTTTCATTAATTAGATACTTATATGAGTTTTCCTCAAAACATAACTTTATAGTAATATAATAAGAAATTATTACTTAGCATAAGGTTTTATTAGTTAATTATATGAGTAATCCTCAAAACATAACCTTATAGTATTATAATAAGAATTTATTACTTATTATAAGGTTTTATTAGGTAATTATATGAGTTTTCCTAAAAACATAACCTTATAGTATTATAATAAGAATTTATTACTTATTATAAGGTTTTATTAGTTAATTATATGAGTTTTCCTCAAAACATAACCTTATAGTATTATAATAAAAATTTGTTACTTAGTATAAGGTTTTATTAGTTACTTGTATGAGTTTTCCTAAAAACATATCCTTATAGCATTATAATAAGAATTTATTACTTAGTATAAGGTTTTATTAGCTACTTGTATGAGTTTTCCTTAAAACATATCCTAATAGCATTATAATAAGAAATTGTTACTTAGTATAAGGTTTTATTAGCTACTTATATGAGTTTTCCTCAAAACATAACCTTATAGTATTATATTAAGAATTTGTTACTTAGTATAAGTTTTTATTGGTTAATTATATGAGTTTTCCTCAAAATATAACCTTATAGTATTATAATAATATTTTATTACGTACTTAGTATAAGGTTTTATTAGCTACTTATAGGAGTTTTCCTCAAAACATAACCTTATAGTATTATAATAAGAATTTATTACTTAGCATAAGGTTTTATTAGTTACTTATATGAGTTTTCCTCAAAACATAACTTTATAGTATTATAATAAGAATTCATTACTTAGTACAAGGTTTTATTAGGTACTTATATGAGTTTCCTCAAAACATAACCTTATAGTATTATAATAAAAATTTATTACTTAGTATATGGTTTTATTATTTACTTATATGGGTTTTCTTCAAAACATAAACTTATAGTATTTTAATAAGAATTTATTAGTTAATATAAGGTTTTATTAAACATTTATTTGTCACTTATATCAGTTTTCCTCAAAACATGCTATTATAGTATTCTAATAAGAATTTATTACTTAATATAAGGTTTTATTAAACATTTATTAGTCAATTATATGAGTTTTCCTCAAAACATACCATTATAATATTCTCATAAGAATTTATTAATTAGTTTTTTTTGGTATAAATTTATTAATTAGTTAATATATGTTTTTTTCAACACTTATAATTTGTATAAAAAAAAAATTCATAGTCATATTTGCGCCCGTCAATGGGCCAATCGGGGAAAGTATAGTCATATTTGGGCCAATAATAAATTAAAGCACATTTGAGCTCTACCGTAATAGCAACGGATTTAGTCACGGACCGAGTCGTTGCTAAATACACATTTCATTCTACGGGCTAATAAGGTCATTGGGCCGATCATTACTAATGGGCTATTGATCCATGCCTAGCCCATAACATTTGTTCTTCTTTTGTTGGCCACGGATTCAGCTACAATTCAAGCCCACTCACCCCATGTCCGACCCGCCTACAATAACCGATCCAAGCCCACTCACCTCGTGTCCATTCCATCGTCGGATTTTTGATGCTGAATAGCCACGGATTTAGCCACGAGGTTGATGTTGTTGCCAAATCAGCATCGGATACAGCAACGAAATAAGTATTCGTAGCTAATCACTACTATCATCCACTTCTTCAGCCACGAAATCAGCCACGGACATTGTGTTCGTTGCTATTAGCAACGAATATGATGACGTGGCATTCTTGGGTGACCATCAGTCACGAAAATAGCCATGGTCAAGAACACTCGTGGGCAATGTCATTGCTATTGGCAACCAAAACAGCGTCAGCTGACATTCGTGGCTACAAATCCGTAGCTATTTCTTGTTTTTTTAGTAGTGCACCCTAATAAACCCGGAAAAAACCCAAGACCTAAGCAAACTAGCGGACACAACATCGAGAGGAAGGAAGCCGTCGCGGAGAAGTGGATAGCGAGCGCATGGGACAACACTAGCTGACACGATGTCTCGCCGCCGGAAAGACAGAAAGCAGAAATCCTCGTAAGGCAAAGACGACTCCTGGGGAAGTGTGGATCACACGGCGTTCCCCCCACCAAAATGAGGGATCTTCGAAGACCACAAACACCGCCAACACGATCACGTCGATCAACCAAGGTCGCAGAACTGCTCCTCAACCGAAACTAACCACGAACCAACAGACGGACACCAAACCACAAGAGGATATGAAGCACAGCCGCAAAGAAGGCGAAGAGCGCGGGAAGATCCCGGAAAGATTTATTTTATATGTAACGATTTATATTGTTTATTTATATAATTTTAGCGAGCTGACCTCGGAAGCGAGGCAACAGCCCCAAGGAAAACGAAAGCGGACTGAATCCAAACCCGGGTCACCTTGGGGCCCAAGCCAAGCCCGAAACAACCGAAGTAAAAGGGCAAGAATTAATGTTTTTTTTCCCATACTTGCAGCGCAAGGATTTTTATTTTTATTTTTATTTTTTTGTGGTAATCCTTGCAACTGCTTTTACTTTTTTTTTTTTTTAATGTAATCACCATCAATGATGATGGAGTGCTTGCCGGCAACGAAGACGACGGACGCCGTTGCGGCAGCGATGGCGGATGGAGGCGGCGGGAGGCAAGGCCCGCCACCACAGCCCGCAAATCCGACGCCAACGGACCCAGGGGCAAGGAGGACGACCGATTTGGGGACGGTAGATGGCTCGGATTGCAACCACAGAAGAGGAGCAATTGGGCAAGGAGGACGACCGATTTGGGGAGAAGAAACCCAAATCAACGAAAGCCCCAAATTAATTTTGCCTTTCAACGATTTCGACGAAGAGGAATCGGAAAATCAAACACGCGTTCGCATCCACTACCACACAAGAACGCTGAACTGACGGAGCATAACTCCACCGAGGCCGAGTAGTTGAACTCGAATAGCACACCCGATCGAGGCGGAGAAAGGATGGCCGACCAGGGAGGAGAAGGGGCGGCCTAAGCCGAGGTTCATCGCGCCGAGGAGGCGAAATTGTTTGCTCCCGAAGGAGGGTTGGGCTCCCGGAGGAGGGGTGTTAGGGATGGTGAGACCTTACCTGAACCATCGTGGTTGACGGAGGTGGAGGGAGGCAGGCCCCGGAGGGTTTTCCAAGCTCTTCAGAAAAGAGAGCTTTTTTTCTCAGTCTAAAGGTTCTAATGGCGATCTCTCTACTGATAGAATAGTAGTAGGCCTACCAGAAAGGACGTGTGCGTAGTACTCATAGGTTCCCGGTTCGAACCCCGGAATGACCGCTCTTTATTTACCTATTCAAAAGAATAGTAGTAGGCCGCGTGGAGTTGGTAATCACTTCCCCAAGGCCGTGTTTAGCTGGATTTACTCGTTAAATAAGCTCTCAGAACAACACTTTCTTTGATAGACCCCCCCTTTTTTTTTTTTTAAAGCTAATGTCTGTTTAATGACGCACAAGAATCTTATTCAAATTAATATAGAGCGCACAAGGTATTAATGTGAGAATACAAAGTTATCAAACTTTTAATTTTGTAGACATATTTCAGTTGACTTGAGTTGATGATGCAATCATGGGATCTCGTAAATAATCGATTTAGGAATCTAATTAAACAAAACCCAGACTAATTAAAATCATAAACCAATTTAAAAGTCAAATGTTCAATTCTTATTACACTCTTTTTCTATCAATTTCTCTTTATATTATTTTCTTATTAATTTTTCAAAATTAAAATTCATATATTCAACCTAAATTTTATGATATGTTTTTTTTAATTTTAAAAAAATATTCTTCACTCTATTATAAGGTAATCCATCAACTTAACACAAAAGCTTAAACTATTGTGTAGAGTCTCACCATTCCTTATAAGTTATAACCCATCATTTTTAGTCTTTTATAATCAAGGTGGAAGAGACACTTCTATATCAAACTTCACCCACACCGGATAGATTGTATTAAGGAAAGAACTAATAGTTGTATACTTCTGTCCTCTAGGCTGTATGTAGCTAGCTATTGTAACTTTTGAGAACTTCTAGATGTGGAATTCATATATGGCGTTCTTTCCACATACTGACTTAGAACGAATTACCAAAATATGTCAAGTAATTGCCAAATTCGGTTCATTGGAGAATTCTTTCACTTTCCCCTTCCAATCCTTCCATGGTCCCATAGAGTCTTCCCTTTCCCCTCCTGACTTTTCCATTGCCCCATCCCACTCGATAGAGCTTCGTGGTAGACCTAGACAGGTCTAGGCGAATGAACCAACTGCACTGCAGTTCGGGCAAACTGGTTCAAAATTGGTATGCCCATCTTACCCGCGCACAGGTGCAAAGATCAAGACGAAGACTCCTCTGTGACTCTTAGGCATGTGTTTTTTGCTCCAGGTTCAGCTTACTGGTTATGGGACATGCAAGCAATTGAATAGTCAATATGAGTAACATTAACCTTTCATCCTGAACGCGCCTTACTTGCTCATAAATGTGCTGCACAGAGGAACCATCAACCTGGGAAGGTTTGTCATTCCATGTGTGCACTGAGATGCAGCAAAGTGTTGGTGCAGAAAACATTCAAACTCAAGTCCAATAACAACATTTATAACAGAAAAAATTGAACAATATATACAACACATGGAGCAGGACACACGTTTTTGCCAAACTCAGATACACAATCTGGTAAGACCTGGTTAACCCTTACAGGGATATATTCATTCAACCTTCAAGACAATGGAAGAACCATGTTTCATTTGTGTTTAGGGAGATCTAACGTTACATCTGTAAAATGTTTACCAAGGGCGAAGGAAAAAAGGGCAAGTCAAGAAACCCATATATTGATTCATACTCATGTTACAATATCCTGCGCTCAAGCTTAGGAGTAAAGCTAAATGCATACGTTTTCAAAATAAGGCAGCTGGAGAACTATCTCATATAGCTATCAAACAACCCTTTGATTTTTGCTGAGATGATTTTTTAATTAAAAACTGTTATCTAGATAGATGCTGCACACCTGCTGTCTTTCTTTGTTGTATAAGCGGGTCAGAAGAGCCCCGCTAGTTAAGAGGCTGTAGTTCTTGCTCAGGGATGGTTACCTGATCAACAGGCTTGTATGGTACAGTTGTCTCTTGTCGCCATTTCCAGACAAACCATATTCCATAAACTGAGAGGCCAATGATTAGTGTGAATATCACAGTCATAACAACAATTAGGTAATGCAGCTGCATCCATGTCCTGCAGAATATTGGAGAATAAACATTGGCTTCAGTATAGCTGTATACAGGCTCCAAGTTTACAATCACAGTGAAAGAGAACAGAAATCGGAATGACAAGAAAGTAGTTTAGAGTAAGATAGTCCATACCTTTCGTCAGGGGGCTGAACACTCCAGTCAACCAAACGGAAATTACCCAAGGTCTTTGAAAATTGGAAATTATTCTCCTCTAAATGAGCTATTATAAGCTGCACAACAACCACAAACAATGAATTCATTACCTCTTTTGTTGTGTTTATTTATGAACCCAAGTGAAAATTCCCGTGCTCCGATTCAAGTTACACCACCTACTTTAAGCTTCAGCAATTACTCTTACCAAATATGTCCGAAGAAGAAGAGCAGCGCAAAAGAAGCATGTCCAAAAGTAAACCAACTTAAGCTCAACTAGTTCTGCCCTTCTAACAAAAATGTAAATGTAAGGTTTTATGCACAAAATTGGCAATAATAACTATTTCTAGTTTTCAGAATGATTGCTTTTAACTATTTTCAATAGTCTAATTATGTGAGAAATATTTTTAAATTTGATGCAAAAAAAGGAAGGAAAGCTATCATGTATTGCCCAAAAGAAATAGTGAAAAGAAAAGTCTGTTTAAGAAATCAAAATGTGGGACTGACTAGATAGAAGTTGGAAGAAGAAGGCTTACTGCTGCAGTAGCGTTTATAAAATAATTAGATGATCCTCCAGGAAATATTGCCCATTTTAGTAGAGAACCATCTCCGCTGGATGTCAAATTCAATAAATGAACCTGAAAACGCCAAATGGAAAGTTTCGGTTTATCACCCCAAAATGAAAATAAGGGCCATAGAACATTGCAACTGCGTTAATCCATAATAAATATGCAAATGACATTCTGTATTGAGTTGCCTCCTACCATACCTGTGAAGTTTTGACGCCAAGATCTTGAGCAACCAACCCAGACAATTCTGAAACACGGGGTTTCAAGTCTGATGGTTTCATATCAGAAGACATAACAATGATAATTGCTCCGATTTCCCCCCCTGAATAACAAAAAAAAATCAGAAGTCAGTAGATTTACAATGTAATGGTCTCAAAGAATGATCAATGATCCATCCCTCTGAAAAAAAGACCAACTATCAACATACAAGTTCATCCATTGCAGGACTCTATATAAGAACAATATTTAATGTACAAAATGGACATACTTTATACTCCAGAGACTCGTAATAACATTTATAGAACTATACCAGGATGAAATGATGGCCCGTTAGGGGCTGATGCAGGTCCAGTCTCTGTAGAACCCTCTTCGCCTTTAGTTGAAGGTGCTGCTGAAGCATCCTTAATATGAAGTCGTTCCCATAACTCCGAACAATTTGTCTTCCAGAAGCCAATCCTCTGACGTTCACGGTCATAAGTCACAAGAGTATTCCGGACAATTATCCCTACAGAAAAATAAAGGCAAAAAAGAGATGAATAGAGAAATATGCCGGATAAAAGCAGTTGAAAGAAAATAACTATTAGAACTAAAAAGAGCTTATACTTGATATTATTACCTCCCAATAAAGTAGTTGGATCCTTTCCATTCTGGAAGATACCCAGGCAATATGCACCTCGCACCTTTGAATGCTTCAAGAAAGAAAAAAAAATCGCATAATTAGAAAAAGGGGTCATCACATTGACAGACAATAATAGAATGCAGTTAAAGGTCTACAAAAGATCTCATTTACCCGAAATAAATAGTTCTCTGGTGACAGTGAAAGTTTTTGACCGTTTCCAAACACCAAGTCAACCGCTGGAAAGGATTTTGAGAGTTCTGAAACATCACTGAGGAAATAGAAAATGTTAGCTACAAACAATTGGTAGTTGAGACAAATGAAAACTTATGGAGAAATTATTAGCATTTAGCTGTATACCTTCCTGCACCAGAAAAACAAATATCGTTGTACTGTGGATCAGGACCACTGACATGCTGAAGGTCATGCAGTTCTGTCATTATCTGCACATAAGACAGCATTATAGGCTTAAAATAGCTCGACATTGTGAATAGCACCAAAGAATAATAAATCCAAGGAAAACCTAAACAGTGTCAGTAGCAAGCAAATGGAATGGTAGACAGATTGTTATCTTATATTCCACAAAAGGAAGCTATAAACAAGAAGTTATAAATACACCAAGCCTAATTCCACAAAAGGGATGCTTGGCTAGAAAGATTGTCATCTTTGCTGCAGTCAACTTGCCAGTACTCAGTAGCAAGTAAAAGCAATACTATGCAGCAGTGGATTGCAGCACAATGGGACAAGCCTTTGGGGAATGAAACTTACGGCGTGTTTAAATGCTTGAAATGCAGCTTCCGGCAAATAGGCATAAGTAGTACCACTATCTAGCACAGCTCCATGCCTTCGATCAAAGGTCTTCGGGTTCAAAGGTAACGCCTTTCCAGCAACATGCATCTCCTTCAATTCAATGTTGTAGTATGGACTGTTTCCATCCCGAAACTAGAGTAAATGTGTCAGATGTATAAAATGTATCTGTCAGACAGACGGATAGACATGTATGGAGAATTTTACTACTCTTCCAATACATACCTGCGATGAGGATCTGATTTGCTATATACCATGTCAGCTGGGGAAGATATTTCACCAAGAACCATTGCACCCCCACCCAAATTCATCCCTCCATAACAAAGAGAAAAGGAATCACTGATTACATGCTTCTTAACAAGTTGATCCATGATGCTGAGCTCACCACGACCTAAGCCCATAATTCCATCTGCATGCTGACTGTACAGATCACCGGTTTCTGCATTCTCACAACCAAAAACCGCACGCTGGGGAGTAAGTTTACTTTGGTTGCCAAAGGATAAAATATCCTCACCAAGAACGCCACTGCTGGAACTCATCTCAGCATATGATCTCGCATAAGTACATTGGTTCTGCTCACTGTCACAGCTACACTCCGAATTGCATTTCTTCGGTTTGTAGGTGCTAGATAGGTCTGGCTGAAATTTGGGGTCCTGTAGATTACCATAGTAAAAGAATAGTGGTTTGAAAATATTCCTCACCAACTAAAACATAATACAAAGAGTATGAACCCAACCAAAAAGATGTGTAGAACAAGACTGAAATGAAGAAGTCAGTGCAAGATATCCGGAGTCTCTTTAGCTAACGATATCACAACATTAATATCCCATGAATTTTTCAGAAGAAAACATCACACTAAGACCAAGTGCAGAATCAAAAAGCACAACAAAGATGGTAAACCTTTCTGTGCTGAATTTACTCTAGTGCTCAAACGTTTTGGATGAATACAGGAATCCAAGTTCTGGTTTAGGATTAGAAATTAGACACCTTTTGATATACCTATTCACCACCAGAGATGAAAGCGATCAATGATGCACTTTATGCAAAACTAACAAAGTTGAAATTCCCGTACTCAGACAAATGCAAGTATGTAGGCAAGGCACTTTCCTTGCAAATGTACAACAATTTAAGGTAAGGGTGAAAGTTAAACTCTGGAGGCTGAGGTGAGGGTCTGCAATCTGAAACTACTCAATGATCTATATACACAGATACAGAAACATCCAATTCAAACGGAAATGTTTATATCCCATAAGTCAACCCCTTTAAACCAAACCGTACAAGATTAGATCTACTCACATAATAATCCTCACTTCAAACAAGAAACCAAATCGGGAGCTGCATAATTCATACCTGGTGTTTGCCACACTGCTCACAAGTAGAGCAAGGCACATAAGTAACAGTACTTCCACTATCCACAATAAGCGCAAACTCCTGCGGTGGCGTCCCGATCCAAAGCCTCGTAGTATAGTACCTTCAAAACCGCAAAAAAGCACCGCAGAAATCCAATCAGCAAAGACTAAAATAAACAGTATAAAATTGAGACAATCACAAATCAGAAACCGAATTCCACATTCGAATAATTCGAAATCGAGAACTAAAACTCGGATCAAAGCGAGCAGATCAATAGATCACATACCCGTTGGAAAGGAGATCGTCGTAGAGTCTCATCCTGGCGTTGGGAATTCCGGACTCCGATCCCTGGAGGTGGCGATGAAACTTCGAACGTGTAGGTCTGGAAGAATTAGGAGCGGAAAGTACAAGAGGCAAGATCATCGCCTGGCGGCCGCCGTGGGAGCGGATAAGGGGAGCGGGATCGGCGAAGACCCCTGGAGGTTGAACTTGGATCAGAACAAAGAAGAGCACGGCGACGGCCGATCGTAGACGAACACGTGCCATCGGGGGACGGAGGAATCGCCGTTAGGTGAAGGATGTGACCGGCGACCGGTTTTCTCTCTCCAGAGAGAGGGAAGGAGGAGGAAGTGAAGACGACGGACGACGGTGGAATGTGGATTGGAATGGGTTTTTCAACGATTTTAAAGTGTCGCTGTTTTTGCTTACAACCCCCGCCATTTAGAATGTTTCCGAATATATCCCTTTAGGTCTATTTTTGCATTTATTATTTGATTTGATAATTGGTCAAATTATGGAATTAGTATAAAAAATGACCCCTAACATTGTAATTGTAATTTGTATTAAATTGATGTTTCCGAATATATCCCTTTAGGTCTATTTTAAGGGATTTAATTTTTTGATCGAAGCTTAGAGTACACCTAATAAATGAGAAAATTATTTTCTCAAGATTGGAAGATACTTGATTTTTATATAATTTGATTTCAAATCTCTTGATTTATAAAGAAAAGAGGAGCCTTTTGTCGGAAGAGAAAGGTAACTTAAAAGTCCCAGTCGGATGGCTCAGTGGTGTGAAGTAAGGGGTGATAAAGGTGTGAAGTAAGGGGTGATAAAGAGGTTCTGAATGATCTTACCAGTGGGTCGAGTCGATCAGCGCATGCCAGTTCACCTCAGCTAGGTTAACCTTTTCAAATGATATGCATTATTGACAAAACGATATGTGCTAAAACGTTATATATTTCATTCCAAAGTTGTAGATGATCTTTTTTGTTCTATTTGAAGAATTTCTCAAAGCAATCTCATATAAGCTCAGCTTCCTTATCTTTCTATCCGCAGAGATCACAATAACAACATCAACCCAATGAATCCCGCGAAAACAGGATGGGATTCACTGGTTTGTTATGATCTACATTCACAGAGATCATTGTACAAAATAATTGCAACTAAATTGTTCTCTTAAAGTTGGAAGAGGACAAAGATGCAACACTTTTTAAGTTTTAAGAAAGTAGTGAGATGGTACTTGTTGGAAACTTCGTAGAAGAGGCCAATGCTGCAAATGCAATGGATTGATCAACACACTATAGGTTTTCAGACCATGGGTATGTACTTTTAACACAAAACCTACTAAATGTCAACACCAGCCAGCAAATGATGAATGCAAATGTGTGCAAACTACAAATTAAAAGGAGAATCAGAGCTATAACTAGAACCAAGTTTCATATACAAATAGGAGCTAGTAAATTATTTCATTCACTTGTGTTCTATTACTCAACCGAAGACAATTCTAAATATGATCATCTGAAATGTTAAGAGAACCAAGCTAGTGGTTTTCGTGAATTGAGATGTCTATTGTTTCCAAAAAGAAACAAAAGAAGGGATCCTCCATGGAATACCCAACAGGCCTTGATTCAAACACCATGACAGCAGCACATCAAGTGCTAATACTTAGCATCCGCATCTGCTCAAGTACCTAAGGATCGGCAATTACATTTCAGGAAAACTGATCAGACATCTGATACAGATAAGAATAACTTGCATATGATGTTTGAAAGTTTAGCAAATTTAGGAATTAGGACAGGCGTGGAAGTTTCAATAGTACTAAGTAAACTACTTAAAAGCAACTAACCATTACAAAGAACAAGCACATAACACTCAGCCATAGAACATGACAATCTATAACCTGATACAAACCACAGTATAATTCCATTAAGTTTTAATTAATATCTTCACTTTCCTGCATAATTTAGTTACACCTTGGATAATGGGATTTTTAGGATGGGAATTGAAAATAAATTTCGTGTTTGGGTGGACAAGTAAAAGGAAGGGAAGGAGTCACAGTTGATGGGATTTACGGTCCCATCAAAAGAGTGGAATTTAATGGGAACGTGAAATTCCTCCCCTTCCCTTCACTCCCTTCCCTTTCTCAATTTCCACCCCTTCCTTCCGCTAAAAAACCCAGTTGCCAAACAGAGTATTAGTTACTTAGATTCCCAATCCCACTTCCTAGTTTTTAGACATTGTCTCCATGTTCTCCACTATCTAGTTAGTTGCTGGATTTAGGATTAAGTTTTGTTGTTATTATTTGGGAGTCAGTTACTGGTTTTCCATTATAAAAGGAGAATCAGCTAGAGCTTGTAAGGGACTGGGTTATGATGATTGAACACAGATTTGGAGAGTGCAAGATCCTTGCAATCAATGGTGTTCCTAGGAGCAATACTGTGGTTTATATCATAACCCCTGAGACATTCACATTGCAATTTAAGAGGCCCAACTGTCAAAGACAATAAATATTCACTATACTAATGTTAAAAAACAGCTTCATCCTCCCATTGTTCACAAAGCTAACAGACATATCAACCCGGGCTATATAGGAAGATATATCAACTCATACTATATAGGAAGCAAATCAATTGGAACAAATGAATACTTGCCCCAATTTGGTTTACAAAACAGCAAATGGATACCCTATGTATCCTTGTGTATAACTATGAAAACTATAATTGAGATTGGTTTCTGTTTCAGTGTTTCCAATTTTCATGTATCATAGAATGAAGGAAGTCCAATTACATCTTTATAAATCCTCGAATCAATATCAAATTAGAAATTGTGAACCAATGAACAATCATAACTTATCCTGGAAAATTATCAGGCCACAAACCTACTGCGTCCAGAATCCGGATCATGTAATGCAGTATTTAGATTCTGCACTGGGATTCCAGAAATAGCAAAAGGCCTAACAAAAACTCAGATCTGAGGAGGGAAAACAGTCGAATTTGAAAAGGCAAAAAATGAGAAATGCACAATTAGCACTGAATGCCACATCAATTGGTAAAATCAGAAACAAAATGAACACTCAAAGAGACTCACGATGACGCAGGAATAACGGGAAAGAGAAAATTAGCGATCTTGACAAGTGCGACGGAAGGTACCCTGGGAGAGCTCGCAACAAGCGCGCGCGTCGACGGCGACGTAAGAGGTCAAGCGAGCGCTGTGCAGCGGCGACAGAGACGAAACGCATGCCAGCTCTCTTAGGGTTCTAGCCAAAGAAGATTCCAGGAAACGCGAATAAGATGACTGAGAAATGCGAACTTTCAAGAATCGGATGCGGAAGTAGAACCGGAAACAGCAGTATACCTGGGATTAGTGAATTGGAAGCGTCGAGTAGAGCGGAGGTTAGCGCCGGTGAGCTGTGATGGCCGGAGACGAGGAGCAACGGGGGCGTTGGTGGCGGAGCGGAAGGAAGCAGATCTGGCGGTGTTGAAGAGAGTCCTGGAGAAGGAAGCACTTCGCCAAGCCATTTTTACCGATTTCTTCTCGCCACAGGGGATAAGCTAGGGTTTAAGAGAGGCCGTCCAATTTCCAAAGCGACGACGTTGCGGTGCAACGGTGCAACCCAAGGTTCAAGTTCAACCGATCCATTATTTAAGGGGTAACCAGATGAGTTTACTGGTGCATCCAAGATGCGTGTAAATGTTGGTTTTTTAAAGAAAATGGGATATATAAGAAGAATCGGGTTAAAAAAGGGTGTTATAAAAAGGTTCAACTTGCACGCATCCATGATGAGTGTAGGCTGCACGCCTTGCGAGATTGCGCAGACGTCAAATTCGCATGGATTCAACTAGAGGGGCAACGTTTACCTGAGCAATTCTTCTTGCTCGATATCAAAGGTTGGTTACTTTGCAACCTATCCATCTCTGACATTAGAAGCTCCTTATTTGGTTACTTCATTTGGTTTACCTGGAGAAGGCGTAATGAAAAGATCTTCCGTGGAGGTTTGGAAGACATGAACTCGGTAGTCCATAGGGCGAAACTGTCAGGGGGTTTGTTTGAGCAGGCTTGGCGATTACATAGCCTGAGCCTGCCTAATTCAACCACCCCCCCTCGACAGATTCTGTGGTCTCCCCCCCCCCCCCCCCCCCCCCCCCGCCGCCGCCGAACTGTGTGAAACTGAATGTAGATGGCTCCACTTGAGGCAATCCGGGACTCGCTAGCTGTGGGAGAGTTTTACGCGATGCCAATGGAGGCTTCCTGAGAGGCTTCCATGTCAAATTGGGTATATGCTCAGCCCTCCGGGCGGAACTGTTTGCAGTCTACCATGGCATTCGAATGTGCCATGAAATGGATCACTGGCGTGTGTTATTAGAAACTGACTCGACTGGAGTCTTTAAGCTGCTTCAAGACGAATCCCCAGATGTTCACGCTCACCTGCTCCTGGTGCATCAGTGTCGCCGCTTGATCAGCTCCCAAGGATGGAACATTGAAGTTCACCACATTGATAGAAAGGCAAACATGGTTGCTGATGCACTAGCGAAGATGGCTCACTCCTCACACGATGACATCAATGATGTCACCATTTTCGATTCCCCCCCCCCCCCCCGTTGTCTATTATTCCTGTTGCTGCTAAAGACAGCTCTCTGTAGGGCCGGAAATAACCCGCGGGTACCCGCTCCACCCACTTTACCCGCATTAATTTTGCGGGTGAAAACCCGCAAAAAAGTGGGTGACGGGTGGAGCGGGTGCGGGTGAAGCGGGTGATGGATAGATTATGGGTGAAGATTTTTCACCCATAACCCGCCCCATTAACCCACCCATTAACCCGCCCCGCATACCCGCACCGCAAACCCGCATAAAATCCTAAAATTTATATACATAATGTGTGTGATTTTACTATTTTACTCTTTTAAAGTTTAACTTCTACGAACCCTAATCCTTGATTAGTGCATTGCCCACCAAATTTCATTTAGAATGGATATGGTCTCGGCTTGCTTTTCCACGTTATAGCAAGGGATATACTGGATTAGTATAGGGATATATACCCTTCCACTTTCAAATTTGAATTAGCTCATAATTTCAGTGCTTTGTCGATCAAAAATAAAAATAAAAATACATAACCCCATCCCCTTTGTAATTTTGAGTTAGAATTGGACTACTTGTGTTGATTTGGATTTTTCTTTTGTTTCACCCATTGGGTACCCGCTCCACCCGCATCACCCGCGCGGGTCGGATGCGGGTGAAAAGGTTTGCGGGTGATGGATGGAGCGGGTGAAAGTTTTTACCCGCGGGGCGGGTGATGGAGTGGCTTCATCCACCCATAACCCGCCCCATTTCCACCCCTAGCTCTCTGTACCTATTAAACTCCATGAACTAGTTCCTAATAAACTCGGGCATTAGCCCCTTGATGACCAAAAAAAAAATGATGAGTGTAGGCTTATTTTAATTTTTAAAAATAGCGTTGTTTTTTTATTAAAAATAAAATAAAATGACAACACACTCATCCAGGATTTGCACGCATCCTGGTTGCGTGCTCTTATAAACCCTAAACTCTACCCTAGATGCGTGTATAACCCTAAACCCTACAAATCCTTCTAAGGACGCGCATCCTGGATGAGTGCAAACGCATCTAGGATGCGTGTACAACCCTAAACACTAACCCTACAAACCCTAAACTACCTAATGTTCTAAATGACACTCATTCTGGATGCGTATAATCTATTATACCTAACAACAACTTCATTTTATCATAATAAGCCTTAACAACGTAACCTAACTTCATTATATAACAATCATATGCCTAACAACATTTTAACTTATCATAATAAACCCGATTTATAGCTTTGAACTTACGATTACAAGCACTCATTGTGTTTATAAAAGATTTCCTAAATGTTCATCAACAAGTATTTACAATAAGCCAAACTCCGAGGTCTACCACTAAGTTCATGGTTCATATGAAACTCATCAATACGACTTAAAGTATGTACGCAGTACGTATCAATTTCATCAACACTCTCGTCATGGGAGTCTCTCGAATAAGTGGCGATCGCATTGGTTATAGTTAGGGTTAGTGTTAAGGTTAGGGTTAGGTTAGGGCTAGGTTATATATACATGAAATGATGGATGGGTTAGAGTTAGGGTTAAGGTTAGGGTTAGGTTATGTATGAAATCCAATCTTATTTGATGTATGCTAAGTGTTCAATATTGAGTTATCGACTATATACCCTAACCCTAACTTTAATTAAGCATACATAATAACCTAATCAATTTAATCTTGTATATTGTTAGATGAAATTCTATATTGTCGAATATAAACTAATTATAATTAAATATCATTTAGTATTTTATAGTGATTTACATACAATCGTTATCAAAAATAGCATAAATTAAATCAAAATATATTCATATGAGTATGACTATCATTCTACATATTAACTATCTAATCTAATTATTCAATCTAAATGTATTATAAAATGAAATCTAATCTTATTTGATATATGATAAGTGTTCTATATCGACAACAATAATCTAATTCCGATAAATCATAAAATATGAATAAATTACTATAAATGCTAATATATAACATAATTTTAATTAATATTAATAATCATTTCTGAACAATTTTAATACGATTTGCAACAAATATGTATACATTATAATCGAAAATTTGAACGATTCAATTATGATATAGGCATTTATATTATTAACATTTCCAACATTATTACAATTTTTTAAACATATAAAGGTCAACAATTATTTAAAAATTCCAAAAAATTATCAGGGGTCAACACTCATCCAGGATGAGTGTTCACCAAATTTAATAAAAAAATCAAGGGTCAACACTCATCCAGGATGCGTGTTGACCAAATTTAAAAATTCCCCCCATTTATTAGCTCGGTTCCGCATTGTTTATAACTCGTTTTTTTTTTCTTCAGAAACAACTACACGCATCCTAGATGCGTGTGGCTTGGGTGCGCCATAAAGGCACGCATCCAGGATGCGTTCTGGGTGCGCAACTTACTACCCCTATTTAATGTGGGTAACTTTATTTTAGAATATGGTTTATATTTAAGTCTTCTGCTTATTTAATACTCCGTATATGTTTATTATCATCTTGTTTATTTAAGCATAGTTGCATATCTCTATAGCCTAAGGCGGTTACGAGGACATTAAAGTATGAGTAATTGCTGACGCTGCAACATTCCTTCAGTGTTCTAATAAGAGGTTTTACAGCTTTTGGGAGGGTCTGATGTGAGGTGTGGCTAACTGGCTGCGAATTCTCAAGAGGTCATTTTTCAAATCCAGAGTAACTAGCACAAAGAAAAAAAAACTGAAGGTTGTGAGTCCTGATGATGATGAACGAGAAAACTGAAGAGTGCAGCCTGAAGCAGAGTAGCACAAGCCGATAGTCAATGGTCACGAGAAATCAAGAACGGGAAGTCGAGCGAGAAGGAGAGACGAGACGAGAGTGAGAAAGAGGACGAGCGTCATGGAGCCTGTGAGCTGGTGGCCAGCCACCACTCCAGCGGCTGGCCTCGGAGCACGAATCTAGACTGTGAGGGTCGTGAGGCGAGAGTGCGAGACGGCGAAGTGAGGGCTGTGAGCAGTGAGCACGGATCCGAACTCTGAATTTCTGGAGGAGAAATGGCGAAGTGAGGGGCTGAGGGATGTGAGTGTGAGGCGAGAGTACGACTGCGAGACGGAGACAGCCGGCCAGACAGGAGAGGAGAATCAGGCGTGGAGACCTAACCTCAGGGCTCAGTCAAATTAAAACATTAAAAAAAATCGGCTTTCCCCCGGTTTAAGCGAATTGAGTCCAAACCGAAAATGAAAATTCCCTGAACCGAAAACCTAAACCGAAACACATCGGTTCGGTTAGATTTCGATTATTTAGGTTCAGTTCGGCCAAAAAATTCGGTTCAAACCGAATATGACCAACCCTAATTTCCATGAATCTATATCCATATTTATAGTTTAAATGAGAATTTTGATTAATTACTTTTTTTCTATAACTGAAAGATCGTCGTATAACCATTCAGAAATGGCTCACCGGAAAGAACTCGTGGGTAGTGACGATGCCCTGAATTTAGGGCTAACTATTAAACACAGTAATCCAACCAAAAGGAGATTATACGATCTTAATGGTGAGCCCTTTTGTATTGGGCTCACAAATGGTGTAAAGGCTCGGATTTTTAAAATATTAATTTTTGGAAAAAGAAAATCAAAATGAATTTAAAATAAATTCCGGTCCAAATTTTCGATTTAAAAATCAATTCCGTCGTTCATTTCGGGTTTCGAACGACCAGTCAGCGGAAATTTAAATTCCCGACCCGAGATCTCAATTCCGTCATATTCCGAATCCTTATCCATCCAACTCACCCTATTCTAGTTTGGGAAAATCCTATCCTCTTCTTTCCTCCCTCCACTCTTTGACTCCCTTATTTTAGCAAACAAACAACACCTTTCTCTTCAAAAAATTCAGACCACTTTTTACAATTGACCATTGAAAATCAGAATTTTAAACTCACATACACACATTTACTATCTTCTCTCTCCATTCTCCCGTTCAACCCAAACCCCCGGCTGCCTTGAGCTCATCCCATATCTTTTTCAATTTTCCAAAATAGGCGCCTACCGACAGGTTCTCTTGTCGAATAGTTGCCAGATCTCTCCTCAATTGATAAACTAAAGGATCATTAGATTCATGAAACCTTTCTCTGATCTCATTCCACAGTTCTCTTGCAATTTCAACATACATAAAACCTTCTGCTACCTCATGATTCATCGAATTAAGCATCCAGCATCTAACCATGGAATCTGCTCGCAACCACTTCTCATAGTCTTCACTCTCCTCTGGTGGCTTCACACAGCTACCGGTTATGAAGCCAAGCTTGGCTTTGGCACCAAGCGCCACTTTAATTAATCCCGCGACCCCAGCTTGTAAAATTGAGTCCAGTAAACGGATTTGACACCAAAACCATCCCTGGATGGTCTGAATTTGAAAGAAAATATGGATTGACATGTGCTCCAGCCATACCTTGAGCGATGTCGCCGAATTGAAATCCATTTGGGGGAAGATTCCATCCCCGAACACCTGCACCTGGCGCTGGTGGTGTCACGGCTACAAAATTGTCGCGACCAGCACCACCTTCTCCAAAATTGCCTACACCTTGTCCATTGTGACCTCCAGATCCACGACCAGCCATGAAAGAAACAACAAATTCGAAGTTTACGAAAAGAAATAAGAACACTCACTCACAGATCTGAGTAACGACGACCAGGAACAACGCAAAGCGAAGATCAATCCTTCTGCTCTGATACCATTTGGACAAAACAAGCTGTATTACAGTAAGGAAGAAAGGAATCAAAAGAGGGAATTGAACTCCATTGATGAACAAAGCTCAAGAGAGCAAAACAGATTTTTTTTAATTGCAGAAAATGTAACAACTTCTCCCTCCTACACCAGCTACACATATAAGGCTCCTAACTACCGAATGTTAAAGGACCAAAATGCCCCTGCAGACATTGGCTTATTACAATATAATGTTGCATCTATGTATATATGTAATGTATATGAAACTAGCTACATATACTCATAACATCCGTTTCCACTCTTAAAGAATCGTAAATGTTAATGTAATCACTAATCAATATAAATCCCTTACATTACCCAAAACAATTATTCCTCCATTTCCCACTTACCTTCAGTTGCACACATCATGAGCAATGCCTGTGGCTATAGTACGTGTTCAAAAAAATGAAAAATTATCGTTTTTCGTCAATGATCTTATGGAAGACCTGTTGAAGAAATGTAAGTCTGCATTTGCTGCAAATGGGATGTGAAAATGTTTTTGGAAAATCCATAAGCACATGCTTCATCGTCTTCGACTCCAAGGTACATATATCTATTCTTTATTACGATAAAGGCACGCTATATCAATGATTATGGAAATATTGCTGAATATATGTGTGGTCTTACAACTAACAATCTATATTTCGACCCGAAAAACCAATACTAATCTATATATTCCCAACACGCTTGATTAGGGAAGTGTTATTCATTGCACGTACGGCGTAAAGTAGTGTTGCTCACTCTTTCACCAAATTGGAGGAAGGATCGGTCTATTCCAGGAAGAAAATCATTGTTGTCCCAACTCTCAACTGACTTCTTCGATTCCATATCAAGTCGATGAGCCTTCTCATATTTGTTTAATTTTCTATTATAATTAACTTTATGAAACAATTATTCCCCTTTATTTGTCTTCGGTGTTGAAATATATTAGCCCTTGGTTTGGTACTTACTGGATACATGTGTTGATTTAGTTCTCAACATAATAATGAGATCTACAAATTTTCCACTGATTTTGCCCAAAAATAACCTAAACTGCTACCCAGTATGCACACTTACATCGACCCCCGACTAAAAATAAATACCCTAGGCCAGATAGATAGATTGAATGCGTTATAGTGGTATTCGTTCGTTATTTCAAACACACCAACAAATCACAATGAACCCGACCACGGTCTTAGACTATTATTCTGTATAAACATGTTTGTGGATCAATAAACATTTTTCTGCATGTGTACATATGTTTTATTTTATTGGTAGTTATTAATACATGCCTAATTAATAAACGTTTAACTCTTTTATCATCTAACTCCACATTTCCAACCCTCTGCATTTAAACAATTAAGTTTATCTAGCACATTAATTGTTACGGAAACCAAAACAAAATACAAATATATATGATTTTTATATACGTTTCCATTTTGCAAAATTAAAAATAAGTAAAATTAATAGTAGATGAGACGATCTGAGTCAAAATTAATTAATATATTCTAATATAATTAACACACATTTTTAACTCTCTATCTTCTACTATATAATTTAACAATTATGAAATATACTCTTATTTACAAAATTTTAATGGAAACAAACGAATACGATTGCATAACACCTCTTTTATTATTTTTTGGTCAATAAATTTATATCTGTTTATATTCTGTATGTTCTATATCTATATCTAATCATCTATATAATGTCGAGGTTTATATATTTATATTTACTTTTATAATTTTTTTATGCAAAATATTTAATTACTTTTTATAATTCAAAGTCAGTAAGTATTTAATTAATAACAATAGGTAATCACTGTCCTATGACTCATATTACTAATTAATTACCAATTCGATACATATTCCATTGATCTTTAGCTTCAAATAAATGAATTGTAATAATAATGATAAAATCAGTTTCAGATATTTTCATAGACATCTAGTTCAAGTAAATAATGACCCGGCCCATTCACCTTTTTAAATCTTCTCGCCCCGGACCATTGGCCTTTTTAAATTATGTTGTTTGCAGGTTGACTATTACTAATCCATCTTTACAAATTTCACATAAATAATGACTCGTGCGTAGCACGGGTCTGCCACCCTAGTGGTAAATAAAGAGCGGTCATCCGGATGAATTAGTCCCTCTATTCTCTTTTAAATGACGCTTTACATAATCTATTGTATGTATATCAATTGTAATGATTAACATGAAAGCTACAGAGAACAGCTCGAGCTCGGCTCGAAAAAGCTCGACTCGAGCTCGTTCACTTATTTAAACAAGCCAAGCTTGAACAAAATTTTAACCTCGGTTGAAAGCTCGGCTCATTCAAATAAAGCTCGAATATTGTGGAATTTCTAAAATTTCATTTAAGTTAACATGTTATAACCAAGTAGAACTACTTAAAACTCGAAAAAAGCTCGGCTCGAGCTCGTTCATTTCCTAAACAAGCTGAGCTTGAACAAAATAAAAAGCTCGTTTAAAAATTAGGTTCAGCTTGGCTCGAGCTCATTTAAAAAACAAACAAGCTTGAACACGCCAAACTCGGCTCGTTCAGCTCGAATAACACCTCTAGCTACAGAGCCTCTGGGATCAAAAGTGGAGATCAAGCTCTTGAATTGATGAGAGAGTATAAGAAATTAATTTGCTTTAATTTATGTGTTTTTTGTTTTTTGGTAGACTTAATTTATGTGTTTTATTTGTAAAGGTAAAATAATTTCAAACCGAGGGAGTAAAACATGCAATTGAAGGTCCCAACTGTTGGAGTTAATGCATATAGAAGGTGGTTTGACAGAATGTGCCTTTTAGACTTCCCACGTCCTACATGGAAAATTCAAGAGTATCTTAAAGGAAAATTCAAGAGTATTTTAAAGGGTTTTTTAGGAGATTCTTCCACTCCCTACATTGAGAGGTAGAAGAGCTGGAGATGGGGCACCCATATGCGCTCCCGTCGCCCGTCCGACTTGTTTGTGCTTATCTGCAAATGACTGTTTTTCACTTTTGGATGTTATGGTTTGTTAATCTTTTCAAAGCTCAAATCCTCTGATGACTGTTTTTCACTTTTGGATGTTATGGTTTGTTAATCTTTTCAAAGCTCAAATCCTCTGATGATAGACTCGAATCTCTTCTTTGTTTGCGGCTTAAGGAGGATTTCGGAGCCTATATAATGAAGACTAGGGCTTCGCTTTTCAACACACAGCGGACACAATCGTCTCTCCCTCTCCTGTTTTCTCCTACCCTTTTCCCGTTCCGAGCGTCTGTTCCAGAGTTCCAACTTCTCTTCCTCAGTGCACCTGTGAGAGAAGCCGATGAAATCCTTGGGGATGTTGCTTTTCACAGGTTCTAGCAAGGTCATTGTCCAACACCAACTGAAGCTAATTTCTGTAAATTAAAGCACAATGTGAATGAAGAGTCTAAAAAAATTGTGGTAACAGACAACTTAACGTACGCTAAACCATAAATAGACAGGGAAGAGTGACCTTCTCGGAAGGCAGTAGCCCCCTTTAAAAATGTCAGAAACGCCCGCCATTAGTTACGTCGCGAAATCTTCCATTGTTGACCCCCACATATACTATATATCATTCCTCCTGCGCCGGTCCCTGATGTGTCGTTCTCGATCGTCTCTGTTCGATTTGCATCTGGTAGTACGTGCTCACTAAAATTGGCATTTTATAACGTCGTTTTAACACATATACAGGTGGCCGGGAGGATCAATGGCGTCCACTTTTACAAAATTTGTTGGCATATATATATGATTTTCGGATTGACGTATCAGTTATAGGAAGAAAGAGGGGAGATTTGGGTGATCTGATAAGCGTGTATGTATTTACTTATCTGCCGAAGCTTCCCGTAGAAATCACAGCTTTGGAGCTGTTCGGAAATGTATTTTCTTGTCTCCATCGTACGTGAAACATAACGTGATTAATTGAAAAATTAATTGTTAATTAGTTTGAATTAGGAAAAACGAACAAATCCCCAAAATTAATATAAATGTATATAAATGATGAGAGAATCAATGAGTGGGTGAGGACCGAGTCGTGGCGGAGGGCGAAGACGTGGACCGAGTAACCACAGTGGGGCCCACGCGCCATCCTCATCCTGAATCATCGGTTCCATCATCTTGCGCCTACTTTGTATATTTAATGAAACCTATATTCAATTATGTAACCACATGTACTACCCACAAGTCATTTTCGGTTGAGTCCTTCAGGAATAGTTTTACTAATTTAAAACACAACTTATTCCAGCAAAACAATAATGGCGGACTGGAAGTTGAGGAAGACCAAGGGAAGACTGCGAATGTCAAGAATATAAGAGAAGTCAAATACTAATGTGGCATCTCGACGCCGAAGAGATAGAAGTAGAAACCCACCAACGGAAATAAATCTCTCCTAGAAAAGTGTGGATCTGTGACGTTTTTCCTCACCTAGGCGAGGGATTTTCGCAAACCACAAAAACCGTCATTATCAACTCGATCATCAAGGATTAGATTGCAAGCACAATTAAAGACGCCGCTTTCAACTCAAGTCACAAGGGTACCATTTCAAGATAGATCATACTTGGTCCGCAAGTACAAGGTTGAAGCTTTGAACACAAATCCCGAGGACACCATTTCGGTGCCAATGGATGCTTGAGCATCCAGTTAAGCTCATAGTAACATAGGTTAATCTAGTAATGCAACTTTTCTTTTCATTTATCGTTTCTTTCTCTTTTTCTTTTCGGTAATTAAATTTGCGAGTTAATCGACTTTTAGTTTTCTGATTTTCCCCCTAACCCAAAAGTTCAAGGGGAAGAAATGAATCAATCAAGCTATCTTCTTTTATTTTCAATTATTTTACATTCTCCATCTAAGTAATCCATTTGAGGGATTATTGGTAAAATGTGTTCCTAGCACAAAGATCCATCGGATCCAAGATCACGAATCAATTTAAGACAGGAGGAAAGAAAAGCCCTTTGAGGATTCAAACAAAAAAAAGTTGAGGATCTTTTTCAAAATTTCTCCTTCCTTCTATCTTCTTTTTTTTAGTTCTCTCTCAATTCAAAGTAAACATATGGTCATGATGTCAAGGGGTTTGAACATTAATGGTGTATATGATGCAAAAAAAAAAAACAATTTTATTTTTTAAGGGTTAGTAATTTGGGAATTGTGATTTATTTAAGAATTGAAATGATAATCCTTTTTTTTAGGGTTATTGGATTTTATGAGAGTTTATTTAATATGAAAAGACGCAATTATTTATATTATCAATCAAATAAATCATATTTTTTTATATAAATAAACTTTTTTCCACTAAATACGCAATTTATATCATTTTATAATTTTCAATCGTTATTTCGCACAATTTATCAATTTTAGTCATTTATCAATCTCACCCTATATGAACCCTAAATTTTGACAATATGAAATCGCTTATAAATGTGAGATTTTATCCCTTAGTATTTGATTCAAACACGAAAAACTCTATTCTTACCAAATATCCAAAGAATTTGAACATTGTAGGCTTGTAAGTAAAACTTGCTTAAATTACAAGAGAGTTACAATGTGAAAGACCGAAAGTAAAGTGTATTTTATGTGAAGCCTTATTTTTAAAAAAAACCACATGATACAATGCATCCGAATTAATACATTAGACAATATCTTAATAATATAACATAAAGGTGCTCATCCCCTTGGACTTGGACCCATATTTTTGTAAGATGAAGCTGTCAATTTAACTACTAAAACAATTCATTTCCTAAAACAACTTTAAAAAACAACTCATATGATTAAATTAGAAGCCATCTCAATTATACTTACTACACTCAATAAGATCGATGAACATTAGTTGCATTGCAATAATATATATCTGTCCAAATTTTATTTTGTGTTGAATATTCACACATTCCCTCCTTTTCTTCTTTATCTTACTACATTATTAATTGATATATATATATATATATATATATATATATATATATATATATATATATATATATATATATATATATATATATATATATATATATATATATATATGAAAAATCTTCATATTTTATATAGTGTGATTTTATCATCTTTAAAAAATACAATTGAATTAAAAAAAACTATATCTTCAAAATTTCAATTACTTTACTTTTATAAATAAATAAAAAAACATGTCAAAAAATCAAATAAATTAAATTTTTATATAAGGCAATACATTGTTAATTTTTACTACCATTATTGTGATCCACCATGTTTAAAATTACCGCGGTATTTAGCTTTCCTATAAAGAATATATTATTATTTTTAAAAAAAAAATCACAAATACCCTTAAAATTAGACCTGTTAAACGGGTCATTCGGGTCGGGTTTGGGTCGGGTCACTTCGGGTTTCGGGTAAAACGGATCTCGGGTAAAACGGGTTTCGGGTTTTTCGGGTTGACTCGAACTCGGGTTTGATCGGGTTTCGGGTCGGGTTCGGGTCGATTTCGGGTTTGTCAATTTTTTCCTTTTTAAATTAAAAAAATCATTATTTGATAATTTTGTGATAAATTTTAATTATATATATAAAAAATTAATCATATATAATTATAAATCAACCGGGTCAATCGGGTAAATCGGGTCAAAATTACCGGGTCAATCGGGTCACCGAGTCGAAACCCAGATTACCCGGAAAATTTCAGGTTTTTCGGGTTCGGGTCGAAAAAAAAATCGGGTCAAAATTTTCGGGTTCGGATCGGAAATTTTTCGGGTCGGTCGAGTCGGATCACCGGATCAGATTGTGTTTTGACAGGTCTACCTAAAACCCAAACCCGCGTTGTTGCAGAGCACCCACCCGGCCAGCCAGATGAGTTGGGCTGACCAGCCAAATGGAGATGGAAAGCGTCAAAGGTCCATGGAGCAACCACGTGGGCCCCACCCCCATCCCCACCTCTCTCTCTCTCTTTCTCTGCACAACAAAACTGTAAAACTCCTTCCAGAGACCAAAAACCTCCCACCATCGCCACCGTAACCCCCCAACCCAACCGGTCCCCATCACCCCCAAAACGCTCTGATTTATAATCATCCTTCCAATTTCCAGCCCTAATTCCTTCAATTTTGGTCCAATTTCCCCCAATTTGCAACCCACACTGATCTGGCGTCTTCACCTTCCCCCTCTCTCCCATGGCGGACAAGGTCAAGCAGATCCTAACCAAGCCAATCCAGGTCGCGGATCAGGTAATCAAGGTCTCCGATGAGTGCTCCTCGTTCCGGCAGGAGTGCCTCGATTTGAAATCGAAGACCTCCAAGCTGGCTGACCTCCTCCGGCAAGCCGCCCGCTCCTCCTCCGACCTCTACGAGCGCCCCACCGCCCGCATCATCTCCGACACCGAGCAGGTCCTCGACAAGGCTCTATCCCTCGCCCTCAAGTACCGCAGCGCCAACGGCTTCGTCCGCCGCGCGTTCACCCTTGTCCCCGCCGCCTACTCCCGCAAGGTCCTGTCTTTACTCGATAACTCCGTCGGTGATGTCTCCTGGCTCCTCCGCGTCTCCGCCCCCGCCGACTCCCGCGACTCCGACGACTACGACTACCTCGGCCTTCCCCCGATCGCTGCCAACGAGCCCATCCTCTGCCTCATCTGGGAGCAGATCGCCCACCTCCAGACCGGCTCCCTCGACGACCGCGCCGACGCCGCCGCCTCCCTCGTCTCCCTCGCCCGCGACAACGACCGATACGGCAGCCTCATCATCGAGGAGGGCGGCGTCCTCCCTCTCCTCAAGCTTCTCAAGGAAGGCAAGCCCGACGGCCAGGAGAACGCCGCCCGCGCCCTCGGCCTCCTCGGCCGTGACCCCGAGAGCGTCGAGCAGATGGTCGTCGCCGGCGCCTGCTCCGCCTTCGCCAAGCTCCTCAAGGACGGCCCTATGCCCGTCCAATCCATGGTCGCCTGGGCCGTCTCGGAGTTCGCCGCCCACTACCCCAAGTGCCAGGACCTCTTCGCCCAGAACAACGTCGTCCGTCTCCTCGTCAGCCACCTCGCCTTCGAGACCATCCAGGAGCACAGCAAGTACTCCATCGCCGCCCACAAACCCTCCTCCATCCACCAGGTCGTCATCGCCACCGCCAATTCCAATTCCAATTCCAAGGGCAAAGATGATGTCAATGTCAATCAATTCGACGACGATCAGGCCGGCCTGATCCAGCTCCAGCGCCCCAACGGATTGGGGCATACTAGTATGCACAATGTGGTCGCCTCCACCATCGCTATGAACACCGGGAAGGCCAATCACCCGCCGCCGAAGCCGAGTTCGGCTTCTGCGGCCAAGGGTAGCAATCACACCGGCCATAGCCCGAGCTTGACCGGGGTGAAGGCGAGGGATCTCAATGACCCGGCCACCAAGGCGAAGATGAAGGCCATGGCGGCCCGGGCGCTGTGGAAGCTCGCGATCGGGAACTCCGCCATTTGCCGCAGCATAACGGAGTCCCGGGCGCTGCTCTGCTTCGCCGTGCTGCTCGAGAAGGGCGCGGACGAGATCAAGGCGAATTCGGCTATGGCTTTGATGGAGATCACGTCCGTCGCCGAGAAGGACTCCGATCTCCGGCGATCGGCCTTCAAGCCGACGTCCCCGGCCTGCAAGGCGGTGGTCGACCAGCTCCTCAAGGTGGTAGAGGAGGCCAACTCGGAACTATTACTAGTCCCCTGCATCAAGGCGATCGGGAACCTCGCAAGGACCTTCCGGGCCACCGAGACGAGGATGATCGCGCCTCTAGTAGCGCTCCTCGACGACACCGAGCCACACGTCTCGAGGGAGGCCGCTATTGCCCTCACCAAGTTCGCGGGCGAGGACAACTACCTCCACATTGACCACTCCAAGGCGATCATCGAGGCCGGAGGGCTCAAGCATTTGGTCCAATTGGTCTACTTCGGGGAGAAGATCGTCAACATCGCTGCTCTCGTCTTGCTAGCCTACATTGCCAAGCACGCCCCCGAGAGCGAGGAGCTGGCCGAGAACCAGGTGCTCAACGTCCTCGAATGGGCGTTGAAGCAACCGAATTTGATGCAAGACGAGGACAGGGAACATCTATTGATCGAAGCCAAGAGTCGCGTTGAGCTCTACCAATCTCGAGGCTCAAGATGAATCTCCGGAAAAAATCGATGTCTATTGGTAGATGTATAATTTTGCACACATTATTGTTACAACACTTGTGTATCATTCTTATTTTTTTCTTGGGTGTTCTTGATACAATTGTTCTTGTGGGTAATTTTTTTTTTTTTTGAATTGTAATAATCCCATCATTTTTTTGCTTTTGCTTGAAGGAGCTTGTACATAAACTAGTGAACACAACACAAGACATGTTTTACTATACTTTTTTACAACATGTCAAAATGAAATTTACCCTTTCCTGAAAGGGAGGTTAAATTTGCTTGAGTTTTTGAGCTAGAAAAGGTGGTCTGACAATGGTCTGACAGCTGATAGGTAAAAGGTATCAATCAACAATGTAGTACTGTAATACAGTAGTATGAGTTTGCATTATTGGTTTGGTTGAGTTTACAGTTCAGATTTGCATGTCAATGTATGTGGGGTTGCAATTGGGGGTCTTTGTTTGTCTTCATGATTAAAAGTTGGCACATAATTGATAATACCTTAAATAAGTAAACATGTCACCTATAACCTATTGGTATCTAATTACTTGTATTCTACTACCTCCGTATCAAAATACTTGTCTTTTTACTTTTTGGCACGCTTTTTAAGAAGCGAAAAAATCTATAAAATATTAATTTTTTTATAATTTTTCATAATTTTATAGATAATTATATTAAGTATGAAATTATTTTTGTAAATTAATAAAATCATTGATATTTTATATAGTTTTTATCGTTCTTAAAAAACGTGCCCAAACTAAAACAACAAGTATTTTGATACGGAGGGAGTATATCATGAGTGTAGACTTGATGAGGATTTTCCATGCAAAAACAAAACCTCAATTACCTAAGGAATAAAAATAAAAAAGATAGGGTTGTATGGCGTAAAGCCCTATGAAAAACAGAAGCTCTTGCTCTTAAGTTGGGGCCGAACATGCTCTACAATTACGTATCGACAAAATTCACATTGAAGGTGATTCTATTATAAGCATAAACCACCTTAACAATACATCTAAATGCCCTTGAGAAATTGAACTAATTATGTTTGATGTTAAACTTCTTTTATCGACTATGAGATAAGTTTTATTCTTTCATGTACCCCGATTAGACAATAGGGTGATGTGATGTATAAAATCTGCATCATAGTGGTTTGAAGGAGACCGATCTTGACTATCGACTCCACTCGAAGCGTAACCTGTAAAATAAGAACAAACGAGGTCGGGGTGGGGCTTGTCTCCCCGGAGGACCCTCCGACGCTCAAGTCAGTGATTGTTCATTCTCAATCCGAATCTATCTCCTCTTATTTATACTAGGCGAAACGGTAGCATCAATGTCGTATTGAATACTCGAATTTATTGGTAAAAGACCAGAACGCCCTTGTGCTATGATGACGGGATTTTCCCTATCTCATGTGACTGATAAGGTTGCACACATTTGTCACTCTCCATGTGGTGTTGATATCTACAACAATTATGGTCTTTTAGACCTCCTTCGAAAGGATGTCGTTGGGTAGAACTCGCTCGTCCGATTTTTTTTTTATTTTAAAAAAATAATTGTATTCTATGGGAAACATTAATCCTAATTAATTATATTGTCTTCTCTTTATGCATGAAGGGTATGATCTTTATAAGACTAATGACAACTCACAATGTATTGGTCTTAAATCTATGTTTGAATATTTTCGGATACAATTATTATATGCATAGTTATAATAATGAAAATTGAGAGGTGGTTGGTTACTTGGTTATCTTTAATCAAGGGACTTCGCTTGCACAACTTGTCCAAAGAAATTAAGGGCTCGTTTGTTTAGATAACTAGGGAAAGGAAAGGTAAGGTATTAAATTTTACACATAAAATGTATATGATCACCAATTTTTGTGAGCTTGGAGGAGAGGATGGAGGGGAATATTAGCCTATCCTAGAGGTATTAGTTACCCCCCTCAAAATTAGGGAATAGAAGGGTAACACATTTGTATGGAAAATGGGAGAAGGAGGGGAATGATTAGAATATTATCAATGAATCTTAACTTAAATATGGACTATATTCATGAGGGTAATCATTACTTTTCCCTATCAAAAAACAAACGGGGGGCTAAATGTGTTGATGCAACTTGTTGTATTGTTGTGTTGGAGTAAAAATCAACAATAATGACATATATATAATGTCACTGTAAAAGGACAAATAGAACGCTGCGTTTTGTTAGGGTCCAAATATTTTTCATGTGAATTAACCAGGAAAGCCTGCAAGTTTAAACTTAAAACGCTCTGGATTATCAAATTTGACCGATTCATATTGTGTCAATGTGTCATCATCATCATTCATCAATGGTCGTCACTCGTCATTCATCATTCCAATCCAAATTTATTCAGAGTCTTGAGGCAAAGTCCACGCGTTCATCAGCCACCAATGGATCTTAATTTTTTGGAATCTTAATAAACTAAATCAATTTTAGTTATGTCCGATCGAATGGAACTAAGATTTAAAAAAAAATTATATAACAGTAAACAATGTTGAAAATATATAAAAGGTTAAACTGGGTAACTATTAATTTTTCAATTTTTGTTTTACTAAATATACCTTTGAAGATTTTGTTTTATTAATGACAGATTTGCCCATGATTTAATTGTAACAATAAATATCCAAATCCCTAATTAATTCTTATTCCATTGACGCTTCTTTTATGAATTGACGCTCCTCTTTCAAGAAAGGTTCGTAGACGCACCTCCCTTCAAGCACGGGTATTGCTTGTGAAGATATTGAAGGTTGGTTTTGTGTTATTTATTCAAGTGATTGCTAATATGACTTCCACCGATTACTATAATTTGAAAACTCACCAAATTTGTCTTTAACGAATCGGTTATGAGCTCAACCAAGGTTGACGAATTGCTTGTGATTTATGTCGTGATTCATAATTAGATGCAACGCTTCCTTCAACTAGGATTTTTTTATGATTTCATTTAAGAACAAATTCACAATAATCGCTTATTGTGATTTGATGGAGCGCTTATTTGGTTACAATAATTTTAGGCTACAATAATTACTATCTATGACTACAATAATTGTAGGTTACAATAATCGCTACCTATTTTTACAATAATCGATTCATTTAGGTGATTTCTTGTAACTCAACTCCACAATTCAATTACGGATATAGTAATAGGTACAAGACTCCGCTCATTACAGGAATTCACTCAGTACACGAAATCTTGTATTACACGAGTTTGATTACGCAAGGTTGATTGATGATTAACAATACAGGAACGTGGTTACAATCAGGGGCGGAGCTGGGGGTGCTCGAGCACCCCCTGGCCGGAAAAAAATACAAAAAAAATAATTTTTTTTACATATATTTAGTATATTTAAGGTAATACGGAGTATAACATTTTTAAGTGTTATTTGAAATAGAATTGCTATCTAGCTCAATTGGTAAAGGGGAGGGAAGAGAATTAAATGGTCTTGGGTTCAAATCTCAAACTCCTCACTTTTTATTTGTTTTTTTAGTTTCTCTAAACTATTTCAATTAAGAATAATTTTTTATCAGAGGAATGTTATTGTAACACAAGAATGAGATTGTATTACATGATTTTGTAACAAGAACACTATTCTATTACATACATAATATTGTAATACAAGAATGATATTGTCTTACAAGAATCGACCACATACATGAATTAGAGTTTGTAAAATATAACCGTCAATAAACAAATTCTAACCAAATAATTTGAAGATTCAAGAGTAACTAATTAAAACCCTAATCAATTCCACGTTGAGAAAAATATCTCTATCTACCAAATCGTCCAATGATTTAACCGTTTATTTTTTTAAAGGATAGAATTTGTTTTTTAAAAAATTTGTTTTTACTTTTTAAAATGATAAAATTTGATTATAATGGTATAAAAGTAATCTCCATCTAAAAAATAGTACAATTACCTAAAAAAACCCTCAAGGAGTATAGTTAGTAAAAAAAAACTTTAAAAAGGGTATACTCTACCTAATTTTCTCTATATAAAATCCAGTTTTATGAAAATAAAGATGGCGTTCTTAAGAGAAAGAGGAGCCGTGAAAGACTTCAAAAGTCCATCAACTAGTGTATTAGTTTAGCCGAGATTCCATTGACTTAAAAAATGTACCAGTACATTGATTTAGCTATAAAAAAAAATGGACCAAATTTGAAAATTTCACAAGCTTATATCAGGTTTATATATTATAAAAAAATGATAAAATATAATACAAATCATGTGAATCAATATTAATACGAACTTTTAAAAATATCAAAAATAATATAAATTATTTCACATTAAACTAATTTCGAGACGGAAAAAATTCTGGTCGATTTTTTGGCCAATTTTTCGACACGTCAACTGGATGTTTGAAAATTTAATGGCATGACACCATATTATTAAAATGTATAAATATAATTAATTTACTCATCTAATTTGCACTCAAATTTGGTGTACTACATTGAACGCTTACTGATTTGATGCAACGTTATTAAATTTTCGAACATTCGATCGCCATATCAAAAGTTTGACCTAAGTTTTTTTCGTATCAAAATTGGTTCATTGTGAAATAGTTTATATTATTTTGGGTAGTTTTTAAAGCTCGTATTAATATTGATCTATAACTATTATAGTTCGTATTATTTCTAGTCATTTTTTCAAATAAAAAAATTACACATAGTTATATAAAAAAAAGTTAATTGTTTATAATTCTAAACCAATCGCCCGTTTTCACCCGATCAATTTTGTACTTTTAAATGTATTTTCATTTTCATCGATTTGTCTTGCAGCTTGTTTATACTGTAGTTGTTCTAGACATCAAAGGTTTGTTTATGATTTTATGAATATCTATAATATCATGTGGGCAAAGGGATTGAATTGAAGGCATGTGATAGACCATAAAATAACCTTATTAATTCCATTTGTAGGGTCCACTACTTGGACAATAGCTTTTGTCTTTTTCCTTTTGGCCCGCTGCTCGTAGGGTTGTTGTTCAAGCCGAACGAGTCGAGCTCGAGCCAACCCTAAATATAGGCTCGAATTTTAAAATGTGTTCATACTCGGTTTGTTTAGGAAATGAACGAGTTCGAGTCAAGCTTTTTTCGAGTATTAAGCACTAAGTAGTCATATTTCCTCATAACATAGTAATTTATAGGAAATTTTAGAAATTTCACAAAATTTGAGATATTCGAGTTTAAATCGAGCGAACCGAGCTTTGAACCGAGCTTAAAAATGTGTTCATATCGATGACATCTAATTTAGTCATATTTTAGGGTTGCATTTGCATATTAGTTTAGATCATTTTCATACATATTTATCATATTTTATACTTTATTTAGTTTATTTTGCATTTTCGGAGTCTACACCGAGTTATTATTGATTTCAGGCATTTTGAGGCTATTGTTGTGGAAATTCAAGAGTCAATACGGAGCAGTAAGAATGATTGAATCGGACCTTGAAAGCTAAAGTGCGGAAACGGTCAGAGTTGGAAATTGGGTGATGATATGCAATTATAACAAGGTGTTGGGTTAGTTTTTAGTTCTTCAATTTTGTGGGCTTAATTTGTAATTTTAATCAAATTACAATATATACTCCCGTATGATTGCAAGAAAAGGGGGGCTCTTAGTTCGGACTTGGGAGTTTGCCGCCGACTTCATTAGTAGATTAGGTTTAGTTTAGTTTAGTTTTGTTTCCTTTGTTTTCGGTATTACACTTTGGATTGAAGGCGAAGACATATTCGGCTTGTTTAGAAAATGAACGAGCCCGAACCGAGCTTTTATTGAGTCGAACCCTAGCCAAACTCGAGCTACTCGGATCATATAACTCCCCTGGCTGTCTGTCCAACCTTTCAATACTCTCAACATAAGGGCATGTTTGGCTAGGATTGCGGGGAATGTGGAGATTGTATGAAATGTATCGAGTTGTGTGTAGTAGTGTTTGACATTAGATTAAGTGGATTGTCGGAAAATCCTGTTTTTTTTAGATTGAGGGGATTGTGATGGGGAATTATTGCTTTCTTTTTTCCCTTACCTACTCAATAATAATCTTCATTCGTCTATAAAGTCTCAGCTAGATCTAGCTGAGCTCTTGGTCCAGAACGAGCAAGCAGAGAACAATTGGTTTTCTGGAGATTTTCTGTAATTCAATATCAATCATGTTCTTACAACCATTGCTTCCTATTTATACAAATGTGGTCCTAACAACTTGGTTAACTATGGTTGTAACAACCTCTAAACTTCCTAACCAAGTCTAACTACAGTAGCAAGCTAACCGAGCTCACTACTTGGCTAAGCTAAACATAGCTAGCTAACCTGTACTCCCATATCGTCAAACACCAACGAGATTATTTTTACAAAATGATCTTCATCTCATCAAACCTCATAATACACAAAACAATCTTCATCCCAATAAATCTCTTCATTCCTCAAAAAACAATCCACTGCCAAACATGTCCTAATTCTTTCGACATTCTGTTATGATCCCATATACTGTATTAGGTATTGTATTAGATTTGGGAAGTTTAAGGCATAAATATACCCTAAACTTTCCTAATCTAAGGTATTCATTTTATGATCAATTACAAGGTATAAGGGTATATTTATACCCTAAACTTCCCTAATCTAATACAATACCTAATATATGGGATCATAACACATTCCTTCTTGGCTTTGATTTTCTTTTAGAAACGAGCTTAAAATTCGACTTGTTTAGTAAATGAACGAGCTCGATCCGAATTTTTTTTCTTTATATTAACCCAAATTAGCCACCTTACTTTCTAATGAGATAGTACATGGAACGAAATTTTATAAATTTTACGAAATTTGAGATTAAATCGAGCTGAGTCAAGTTTAAAAATGTGCTCATACTCAATTTTAGCAAATAAACGGACTCGAGCAAATCGAACCGAGTTACAACTACTTAATTTATAGAATAACCCTACAAATTGGCAAGGAGGAAAAATATGAATAATTGAATATGAAAGTGGAGTGCCACAAAGTAGTCGGTAGGGAAAACATGTATTTCAGAAACAAGTTTAGAAGACATGCCCTCCATAACTCTCTTTTATTTTATTTCATCAAATAAATAAGTTTTCCTCCTCCTTCTTCTTCTTCTTTTTAATCAAATTAAAATATTAGGAGTGACCAAGAAATTTGATTGCATAATTTTCATTTATAATCATTTAAATGGAAATCCATAAAATTCAACAAAACTGTAAGCCTTTATAATTTATATAGATTGAGCTAAACTTGTTCTTTTTTTTATTTTTCTCGTTTTTTTATTTCTTCCATTTTCTGCAGTGATCTTAAAAGGGAAGTTTGCACCTTTGATTTGCAGAAGCTGCAACCAAAGCTTCAATATGTAAAATAAATGTTCTTAAAAAATTATGAAAACAAGATGATCAAAACAATAACTCAGCAATAATAAATTTGGGGATTTTTTTTTGATGTGATTTTAGTAATTCCCATTGTTAACTACTTGAAATTCTTGGCAGTTTTGAAGGCTGCAGGATTATCATTGTACTTGTAATGTTAATATTCAATTGTTCTAACTTCTAATGAAGAAGAGAGTAATTTACAAGAACATATAGGAGATGATCTCCTTTGATTAGCAACAACTGATGATAGGCACTTGTTGATGAGGTTTAGCTGATGATGTGCAGTTCAGCAACGCTTCGACTAGTTCCAATGCCTCGTTGAATGACAGAGATTGCATACTCTAACCGAACCGAGTCACATGGCAAGGTGATGAGCCCATCTCCAGCCAATCCGAACTCCTCCTCCGCCATTCTTAGGAGTTCAAAATATTGGGTTGAAGACAGGCCAAGGGAAGTGCAAATCGCCTTTCATCAGGTGTGTAGACGACGAAGTGTCCCTTTTCTATTGACCAACTTCTAAGTACTGATCTTTTTTTTCCCTTTCGAAAGTACTGTTCTAAAATTTTTCCTTCAATCCCACATCGAAACTTTGACTATATTTCTCATCGTTTTATAAAATATGTTTCTTCAATTGAAAAGCCGTATGATTGAAGTGGTTGTGTTGTGTGCCTGGTAACGGGCCCGAACACAGGAAAGTCCCCGGGCCTTGTTTTGCAGTAATGCAATCCTGGAAACAGGTTTCTCTTTGGGCCGGGTTGGGCCTTCCTTTACTGGATAGGGCTAAGACATGTGTGGAGCCCTTTGATGACCCCTTCCCATCCAAAGAGATTTATGGCCAATATTACAGTTATCCACTTGGGTCCTGAACCTAACCGAACGGGGCTTACAATCCTACAACCATTTTTTTTAAAATTGTTGACATAATCCGATCCCAAACTTCGAAATTTTTTGGGTCAAGACCCGATTTTTTTTTAAAACCCGATATTTATCTGGGGTCAAAACATAACCCGACCCGAATGTCTGGAATTTTTGGGGTCAAGGCCCGAATTTTTTTTTGGACCCGAACCCGAAAACACGGTATTTTTCTGGGTCAAATGGGTTTCGACCCGGTGACCCGACTGACATGCCCGATTTGTTAAAACAATACTTTTACTAATTAATAAAAAGCCAAGAAAATCTCATAATAATCGAAAGGGTTCACAGCGAGTTCAGTCTTATAATGACGGAACGTTTACGCCGGAGGGGTTTGTCTCCATGGAACGAGTATTCACTACCGCTTACAGCGCCTTCATTCACTCGTCTTGCTACTTTCGGAACTCTTTCGCGGACACGTGGAGTCGAACGTCTCTTCGTAGATTGGCCGCCCTACTTAAGAAAGAATAAGAACAGTAGTAAGTCATGTAAGGGCCGTGGCAACTCTTTTTTTTTAGTTTCCCCTTGTTAAGGAAAGCATTCGTCATACTGGAAGAGCTAGGCTAGCACGGAGCTGCTCGAGTGACCCTTGATCCTAACCTAGAGAATAGTCCCGGTCTAAGCAGTTGAGCCCCGCAGTCAAGATAGACGGATCTTGTCCAATTCATACAGACATGGTCACCTCTCTTTCGTCTTTAGTGGCAGAGCTAAAGATCGAAGAAGAATGACATCGCCGACTGATAGATAGGACATCGCGTACGAAGTCATATTATGGTAAGTTTAGTAATTAGTATATTAATAAAATTAATTAACTTATAATTATATATTATTAAAATTAATAATTAATTTATAAAGTCATCAAAATACGAATTTTTATAAAAAAAATAAAAAACTTGACAAACCCAAAATTGACCCAATTTGACCCGAAATCAGGCCAAACCTGATCTTGAGTTAACCCGGATCTACCCGAAACCTGTTTTACCCGAAATGACCCGACCCGAATGATCCGATTGACAGGTCTATTTTAGAATGATAAATAAATATGGAAGGAATGATTTCAATAGAAATAAAATGATTTCGACCCGGTGACCCGACTGACCCGCCCGATTTGTTAAAACAATACTTTTACTAATTAATAAAAAGCCAACAAAATCTCAAAGTCGTATTATGGTAAGTTTAGTAATTAGTATATTAATAAAATTAATTAATTTATAATTATATATTATTAAAATTAATTAATTTATAAAGTCATCAAAATACGAATTTTTATAAAAATAAAATAAAAAACTTGACAAACCCGAAATCGGGCCAAACCTGATCTTGAGTTAACCCGGATCTACCCAAGACTCGTTTTCCCGAAACCCGTTTTACCCCAAATGACCCGACCCAAACCCGACCCGAATGATCCGATTTACAGGTCTATTATAGAATGATAAATAAATATGGAAGGAATGATTTCAATAGAAATAAAATGATTTAGTGCTCTGCATATATATTAGATACATTTTCCTACAAGAGTAGGTGCTGATCTCCTTCTTAGCCATCTTGATTAGCTTCTTCTTGCTGATAATTTTGTATGAATTTATGAAAATGAAAGGAAAAGTACAAAGATTTGAGGATTTTTTTTTTGGATCAAGATTTGTAAAGGGATGAAAGTTAAAGAATGCCTTGATTGATGATATAACTGAAAGAGTCAAGTCCTCTTATATATAGTTGCGATCGAGCCGGGTGCAACCCCATGTGAGAATTAGTAGATGATCTATGTGGTCCATTCTTTCTGGGGGTCGTGTGCACGGGCGCACATGCGCTAGTAGCCTAGCACACAAGCCGAGTGAGGTTCCATTCTAAAACCAATTGGCAATAGAAGGAGTAGCTCACCGACTCATATACTAGGGCTTGGTATGTTCAACTTTCCGATGTGGGACACTTTGGCCTCATTCACATCTCTAACAATATATAGATGTCCGTCTTCTAAGTGTCGGAAACAACAAATTGGCGATTTTCTCCTATATATGATGATGGCAGTTCTTATTGTTAGGTAATGTATCTTGTTCTGAATTATCATCCACACAAGATATCAACCATTGATATCTCGTTTTAGAGGGGGATTTGTTGGGACAATTGTGAACCCAACATCGGAAGTGGGATCATTCTGAACCCAACATATAAGTGGATGGGCTACTCCACCTAACGCCAATTGGTTTTGGGATGGTGCCCCGGTCCGGCTTATATGTTGGGCTTTCTGGTCGGGCCCAACAAGACTTCCCCTAACAAACTGGTATCAGAGCCGGGTTCGGCGGGTGGGCCGGTTGCACCGATGGTTGAGATGGACTCCACATCTGAATCGATGACGGGTTAGTCGAATCCGTTGCGTGGAGGTCTCAATTCCAACCGGGCTAGACTTGTGATGGATTCACAAGTGAGAGGTGGATTTGTTGGGACACTTGTGAATCCCACATCGGAAGTGGGGTGATTCTGAACCTAACATATAAGTGGATGGGCTACTCCACCTAATGCCAATTGGTTTTGGGATGGTGCCCCAGTCTAGCTTATATGTTGGGCTTTCTGGTCGGGCCCAACAAGACTTTCCCCTAACAGCAACCCATGTGAGGATTATTAGATGGTGTGGTCCATTCTTGAAGATTTTGCAGGAACATATTGTATCGAACAGGAGATATATATAGCTGTCCGTCTTGTCTGCGCAATTGATGGATCCTTTCTAACAAAATCTGACTAAAAATTGTAACAAAATCTGACTAAAAATTGGATAACAATAATGAATCTGTTGGCCTATGTGATGGTTAACTGGTCTTAAATCAGAAGATAATAGTACTTCTACTTCATTGGTGGATCAAAATGTCTAACTATGTTTTGCAATGAAATGAATCAGTTAATGCACTAACCAAGTATTGATTCGACATAGCATATATAGCTGTCTTGGAAGCGCGCGTTTGTGGCTTCAGTTAAAAGGGCCCTTGCTGTCATGGAAGATCAATTTCGACATCAAAAGGCTCACTTCACCGGACAGGTTGGTAGAAAATTGCATTGAAAACATTCACATGGTGCTGCTTCAACACAAGAGAAGCATCAATTAAGGCCTTGTCTGTAAGGAAATCACAATGAAATCCAACATGGTCAGCTCAAACACCTTGATCAACTAAGGCCTTGTCTATAACTATTGAGTATTTGACCAACAAGTTCATAGGATTAAGCTAGAAAATGAAGATATATATGGTCATCTTCTATTGGAACTCAACATATCTAAATCAAATGGAAGTTATTAAGAATCTGTCGGCGACATCATTATAGTTAACCTTCCATGTCTACCATACTTGTAGAGCACTGCCTCTAATAGTTTTGTTGGCATGGGTTGGTTCCTCTTTAGTATCTTATTTTGAAATGCTTATATAATGATAAAAATGGGCGAAAGAAAATACCGAAATAGGGTGAAAGGAGTTCTTTAAATAGAAAAAAATTGATTTGTTATTCTTCATTATATATGTCCAAATATATACAAGAGTGTAATTTACAAGAATATGAGCTAATCTCTTTGATTAACAACAGCTGATGGGTACTTGCTGATGATGTATAGTTGATGATGGGTAGTGGCAAGGTAAAGAAACCAGCAATGCATCAACTAGCTCTCTTCCTACACGCCGTTGAATGATAGAGATAGCGTACTCCAACAACACCGAGTCACATGGCAAGGTGATGGGTCCATCACCAGTCAATCCGAACTCCTCCTCTGCCATCCTAAGGAGCTCTATGAAAATCTCAGATTGAAGATAGGCCAACGGAAGTGCAAACCGTCTTTCATCAGATGTGTAGATGACAAAGTGACCCTTCTCTAGTTGTTGTGCTTTCTTGATGCTATTGCTTCTCGGCAAGGCAATCCTTTTCCTGCTCGCTGCTGCCAGTTTTTGCCACTTCCTGACCATCTTGATTAGCTTCTTCGTGCTGATCATTTTGTATGAATTTGTAAAGATTCGAGGAAAGTTGAAGAATCAATATGATTTGGTGGATGAGAAATGAAAGTGCCCTCAGCTCTTATATATATAGTTGCATTCTTTCTTTTGTGATGAATAATACTTCAGAGGCAAACCCATGTGAGAATTATTACCTAATGTGGTCCATTCAAGAACATCCGGCATGTTTTTTTGTGGATCACAATCAAGGCAAAGGGACAGGATGACCCCCCTACAGCTTGTATCGATCAGGAAGATATATCTATAGCTCTTCATCTTGTGGGCATCATTGACGGGTTCCTCGCTGAATTATAGAGTTGCTAACAAATAACAAGTGATGCTCCACCAAGATACACTAGTGTCCTAACACATTACACATTAATGGTCTTGCTTCTTGCTTCAAATCGGAATCAGACAACCGGACCTAGCTTGTATTGCAAAGTCATGTGATGGTTGGTCAGAAATCACAAGGTTATATAGTATACATTGATGTATCGAAATGTCTTGTGTACCATTGCTATAGTATTGTCACATTAATGAGTTATTTTTATCTTCCTAACCAGTAGTAGTTCAATACAGCTTATCTGTCTTGGAGGCGTTTGTGGCTTCAGTTAACGTACTGGTCCTTGCGGTAATGGTCCTATAACGATACAAAGACGTGTAGGTGAAGAAGTACAGAAGCCTTTTGTTGAGTCCATGGCTAGAGGTCATTGGTCATTGCTTGTCGTCTTCGCAACTACTTGAAGATCACACAAGATATATATCGCCCTTCAATATGTAGCTACTAAAAAGCCACTGCAAAGTTTTTGCTAAATACTCAAAATTAATTTGATGGTCCAATTCATTATATTAATTTTATTTGCTTATTTCTGCTGAAAATGAGAGAAATTAAGGAAGTACCTTAGATAAATAAAAAATGATTTAGTATTCTGAATATATTAGATACATATATCCTACTAAAAAAAGTGTAATTTACAAGATTAGGAGCTGATCTCCTTTGACTAGCAACAACTGATTGGCACTTGTTGATGATGTATGGCAGATGATGAGTAACAACAGTGAGAAAAAGAAAGCAGCAATGCTTCGACTAGCTCTCTGTCTACGCGTTTTTGAATCATAGAGATCGCGTACTCCAACAAAACCGAGTCACAGGGCAAGGTGATGGGTCCATCACCAGTCAATCCGAACTCCTCCTCTGCAATCCTAAGGAGCTCTCTGAAAATCTCAGATTGAAGATAGGCCAATGGAAGTGCAAATCGTCTTTCATCACTTGTGTAGACGACAAAGTGACCCTTCTCTACTACTTGTTGTGTTTTCTTTATGCTGCTACTTCTTGGAAAGGATATCTTTTTCCTGCTTGCTGCTGCGAATCTTTGCCACTTCCTCGCCATCTTGACTAACTTCTTAGTGCTGATCATTTTGTTTGAATTTGGGAGAAGGAAAGAGAGATTTGAGGATGTTTTTGATCAAGATCTTGTAAAGGGAAAGCTGAAGAATGCCTTGGTGGATGAGACTGAAATGGGTCAGGTACGGTGCTCTTATATATACGCGGATGCAAGTCCTCTACCATTGATATCTTGTGTGATATCTAGCAACTTCGGAAGCAAACCCATGTGAGAATTATTAGATTTTGTGGTCGATTCATGAAGATTGTACCGAACAAGAGACATATATAGTTGTGACTGGTTACTTGCTTGTCTTCATGGCTATATATATCCCTGTTACAATAATGACTCTATCCTAAAATTGATTGGCATTAGTTCGACACAACTTAGCTGTGTTAGAGGCGTTTGTGGCTTCAGTTAGCTGGCCCTTGTAGTAAGTTAACGGATGATCAATTTCGACACCAAGAGCCAGAGGCATGCTCCACCAAGCTGGCGATGGTTTTGCTTCATTTTCTGTACAACTACTTAACATGGGGTAGCCGGGCAATTGCAGTCCTAGCAGGCCCTATTGGATTGAAGCATTCACATGGTTTTGCTTCTTTGGGGACCTACAAAAGAGAAGCATGTATTAAGGCCTTGTCTAGTTTACTCCCTTGTTCGAATCCTTGGTATTATATTTAAGGCATTTCCAAAAGATCGCACAAGTTTTCGGATGATTTCATTCTCCAAGAAAACCACAACTAAACCCAAGATGATCAACTCTAGGACCTTGATCAAGTTATCGGATGATCGGATGACTTCCAAAAGCGGTGCTTCGTTGTGTACTCTTAAGACGCAATGCGCTTCCTTGACATGGCTTTGGAGGAGCTTGGATATGGCTTTGGAGGAGTTTTCGGATAATTTCATTCGTCTTGTTTCTGCGGCTAGAACCAAGATGTATACAGTATACTCCATCTCCATGGATACAAGATTTCATGTTCTATTTTCACATGGCCTTGCTTCTCTCTTACTTCAAATCTGAATCAATCATATTAGTTTGGATAATGTAATGTTTTTTCTGTTCCCACTTAGAAATAGACTCAATAGTCAGATCCTTACTCTACAATCTTAAGCAAAGGTCTTACAAGAAATAGGTTATTAATAATAGTTTACCAAAGTAATACTCCAAATCCCACATCATTGTGAGCACAAGGAGCTATCTTGTTAGAGCATATAAATGGGCCAAAAAATTGTTGAACAAAACATACCTTTCTCAGCCTTTTGGCTAAGATGAAGTGTAGTATATGTTCTTATCAGTTTAATACTCCCTCCGTAGCTTTTACTTTTCGACACGTTTTTTAAGAAATGAAAAACTTTATAAAATATTTTTTTTAATTATGTAAATTTGATACTCCTTAGTAATAAGTATCAAATTGTGTAAAAAATTAAGTCTATGTATTTTGAAATGGAGGTAGTATATGATACATACGTGGGTCATTGATCCACTTTGTTATTAAATTTATGTTTTTAAGGGCAAGGGGTAGCTTGCTACTTGGGCTCTCAAGTCTCAAGTCATCCTTGCATTTCACTAAAAAGCTTGGCTTGGCACGCCCCATCAATCATAGTTTAAATGTTAATTTGTTTTTATAGAAAGAAATCGTTGTCTGTAATTAAAGATCATAGATATCAACAATCTTCTATATGTATTTTTTTAATCAAGGTAATAATTTGAAATTCTAGACGAATTCATTTTACGAGAAATTGAAAGTTCGAAAAGGAACGGCAGACGGGCTAATCTCGTGATACAAAGCAGATACAAAAAAAAGATCCAAATACAAGTGATCCAAGCAACCAAAACCAGCAGAGTGAAACCCATCGACGGAAGACATCTCATGGGGAAATGTGAATCAACGATGTGTCCCTCACCTAGATGAGAGATCTTCAAAAACCACAAACATTGTCACGATCATATTTGATCAGCAGGGCACCTGTGACTGTAAATTCATCTGAAACTCAACGCAATGGTACCAAAGAACGACATCACTCAAATGAACTAAAGAAACCAAGTTCAGAAAAAAGGGGTCAAAAGGTCATAAGCGGGTCAAAAGAGTCACACAGATCAAAACTCATTTCAACCACATTAGCAACTATTCCTGTCACGTCAGCTTTCCACTAACTTTTCAGCTTTTTACATTTTTCATCCATAACAAAGAGTCGCGCGAATCAAAACTCACTTTACACTTTTTTATACTTATTAAGCTACATGTTGATTTATTTTACTTAAAAATTTTGGCTAATGATATTATTAATATTAATATTAACATTAATACGATTACGTATGTTGTTTGTGTGACTATAAATCTTTAACATATGATAAACTTAACGAATTTTTTCTTCTTCCAAACATATACAAAATGGGTGTCATTGGGTAGAGAAAAATAAACCGTATTAAAAAATATATTTATTTAACGAATAAATGGGGTTTTAATTTTAATTAAAACCCCATGCCATGTGTCTGACTATCATTGGCTAAAAAAAAATTATACCGGATAATGCGCATCAATTGTGGGCAAACTCCAGCAAAAATTTCACCCGAATCAAAAGTCCCTCTCTCCTCATCTCATCATTTTGCTGAGTTGGCCATGGCGCATGATTCACGCGGTGCGCCGTTGCTGATGGTCTTAGTCTATGTATTATGTAGCTTCTAAAGAAGCCTCTAACATTTTAGGCTACTATTATTTTTAATTCAACAAAAGTAGTGTACATAGATTTGTATAATGACAGGTTGGAGTTCATAGTTTCAAGACTCTGAAGTAAAAGACTACCATGTGCTAGTGGCTGCGCTAGGTTGTGTGGATTCATCAAGACTGGTCTACATGGTTATGTTTCAACTTTCAACTGGACTTGGGCTGGGCTTTTTGTGATGTATTGGGCTCACTGATGGCCCGGTTCAAGCTATTTCTATTGTTGTATGGGAGTAATTTTGCCTTAGCTCGTGCTATTGCTATGGATTTTGCGGTAACTATATAGGTAAGTTTAAAGAATATTAAATGCTTAAATGAAATCCATTTGCTATTTTCATTTACCTATCTTAGAGTTTGATTTTTTTTCCCTTTCGAAAGTATTGTTCTAAATTTTTTTCTTCAATCCCACATCGAAACTTTGACTATATTTCTCATCGTTTTATAAAATATGTTTCTTCAATTGTAAAGTTGTAGGATTGAAGTGGTTGTGTTGTGGGCCTGGTAACGGGCCCGAACACAGGAAAGTCCCCGGGCCCCTGTCTGCAGAAATGCAATCCTGGAAACAGGATTCTCTTTGGGCCGCGTTGGGCCTTCCTTTACCGGATAGGGCTAAGACATGTGTGGAGCCCCTCCTTCCCAACCAAAGAGATTTATGGCCAAATATCACAGTTATCCACTTGGGTCTTTAACCTAACCGAACGGGGCTTACAATCCTACAACCATTTTTTTAAAAAGAAACTGTTTTGAAATGCTTAAAGAATAGACCTGTTAAAACATAACCCGACCCAAACGTCTGAAATTTTTTTGGTCAAGACCCGAAGTTTTTTTTGGACTCGAACCCGAAAACCCGATATTTTTCTAGGTTAAATGGGTTTCGACCCAGTGATTCGACTGACCTGCCCGATTTGTTAAAACAATCTATTAATATTACTAATTCTGCTAGCATTTTGCTGACTTGTCGCGCCCACAATTAAAGTTGAATTTTTTATTCAAATGGGATTTTCTTATTGCTCAGTATTATTATGGAAATTTCAAAATATTTGTTTCCTATTTTAAATATGGTTTGAATACATTCCTTTTTTTTTTTTTTTAATTTTCGGTTCTATTGTCGTAAATATTGAGACATGTTTCCATTTTTTTTTTCCCGATTGTAATATTCTAATAATTCGTCTACATACATTGAACTTAAATTTGAATCTTGGTATATTTTATTTTTTGAAATTTATGTTGTACATAGACCCATATCCAATTGTCAGTTTATAAAATGCTATGGAGCATAATTAAATTAACTTTCACATATGTTCATATTTTCTTACCAATCATGCAAGTTTTCATTTTCAAATAAATTAATCAACTATGTACTTGGATTGCCTGCATTCATTATCTTAACGGATTGAATTCATTTAAATATTTGTTTATTATATCACATTTATCCCAATCATGTTAAAATTTACCACTCTCTATTCGTTTAGCTAAATATGTTGTTTAATATTCATTCGCGCTTTGTTAGGATGGTAAAAATTATATAAATATTATTTTTTCCAATTCTTTATAAATTAATTTCGATAATAGGTAATCTATTAATAATATTAATTCTACTATCATTTTGCTGATGTGTCACGCCCACAATTAAACTTGAATTTCTTATTCAAATGATATTATCTTATTGATCAATATTATTGCTGAAATTTTAAAATATCTGTTTCATATTTTAAACATATTTGTTTCCTATTTTGTACTAAAATATTATTTAACTTGATATGTTGTATGTCAATTTGTGATCTATTTTAATCGTCTACGTACATTGAACATTCGTCAAGTCTTGGCTGATTTTATTCTTGGATATTGAAATTGTTGATTTATCATATTTAACCGATTGCAATAGCCCTCACAATGTCTACATACAACGAACATGTAATAATCAATTTGTAAATATTCGATTTCAAAAAATAATTATAACAATCAATTAGAGCCAAAAAAGTTTTTTTATATAATTTAATTATTTTAGACATCTTAAATGACTATCGAAAAATAAATAATATTTTAAGACTCACAAGCATTACTATTAACTAATGTTTATTTTAAATCTTGGATAAGGCTTCTTAGATCACTTTTCTACCTTTAAGGATTTTTTTTTACCATCTTACCTTTATTTTCACTATTTATTTCTCTCTCTTTCTAACCATATTTCTCATGAAAACAATGAATAAATTATGTATATCTACATATATAACTTCAAAATTATTCACACAATCATGTGCTTATGATTTTTTTTTTAATATTTGTAATTTAGAAATATTAAAAAAAATCATATTAGGTGGTGTGTTTGAGTATTATTACTACTTTACCTTATTAAATCGTTTTTAAAATTTGTATTGTATCTCTTTCCAACTAATTTATAAATTATAAAAAAATACTTTATACATACTTTTGTTGTAAACACGTATATATATTAATATAGTATTATATAGATATATAAAATGACGTTCAAATTAAAATAATGGATCAAGCTCCCGTGCCTTCAAGGCACGGGTATTACACTAGTACTTTTACTAATTAATAAAACGCCTGGATAATCTTAAAGTCATGTTATTGTAAGTTTAGTAATTAGTATATTGGATCAAGCTCCCGGCTGGGTCCCTTATCAAGCTTGCAGCAGTTGCGATTGTGGGATTTTTTTGGTCAAGACCCGAAGTTTTTTTTGGACCCGAACCCGAAAACCCGATATTTTTCTAGGTCAAATGGGTTTCGACCCAGTGATCCGACTGACCTGCCCGATTTGTTAAAACAATACTTTTACTAATTAATAAAAAGCCTGGATAATCTTAAAGTCATGTTATGGTAAGTTTAGTAATTAGTATATTGGATCGACAGATGAGGATGGAATTGGGAAGTCCTGTCGCCGTTGCTCCCGGCTGGGTCCCTTATCAAGCTTGCAGCAATTGCGGTTGTGGAAGAAGGCTCAATCCATGATACCCTCTGTTGGAGAGGATCAACGGATGGGCAATATAAAATCAGTAGCGCATACGAACATGTTATTGGTTCAACCGATCTTTGTTGCATTGATTCGCAGGTTTACATGAAGATTTGGAAACTCAGAGTACCCGAAAAGGTTCGACACTTCATCTGGCTCTTGATGAAAGGAGCCATACTCACTAATGTCGAGAGGAAGCGGAGGCATCTGACTATTGATGAGGGCTGCGACGCGTGTGGGGGGGGGGGGGGGGGGCAACCGGAGACACTAATCCACCTGTTCCGGGACTGCAGAAGCACCAGAGGTATGTGGAACGCTACCTGTGTGGGGACTGATAACTTCTTCGCTGCCTACTTTGCAGATTGGATCAGGAGCAACATTATGAGCAGCAGACGGAGAGCGGATGTAGTGGAATGGGCCAGCTGGTTCGCGATTGCTCTTTAGTGGACATGGTGTTGGAGGAATGACAGAATTTTTCACAGCAAAGAAGCGCAGCGGGACAAGAGCATATTCGTCGATGAGAGAGCTATGGAGTACCTCAAGGCCTAGAACAGTCCCAGCTCAGACGCGAATGCCCCCGAGAAATCGGTGGTGCTGGTTAACTGGGAGAAGCCGGTGAGTGGTTGGACCAAGTTCAACACGGGCGGAGCAGTGAATAATGATGGGCTTGCCACGACGGGAGGAGTGCTGAGAGATGACGATGGGTGCTGGATTGTGGGTTTTTGCCACAACATCGGCCTCTGTACGGTAACAATGGCAGAACTTTGGGGAATTTTGGATGGTTTGCGAAATGCCTGGGAAAGAGGACTCCGGAAGGTGCTGATCGAGACGGATTCAAAGCTTGCGGTTACGATGATACATGGACGGGTGGCCCCGGGGCACCCTCTCTATAGTCTGGTTCGTCAGTGCCAAGGCTTTCTTAGTCGGGATTGGGACATCCAACCACGCCATGTCTTCAGGGAAGCGAATTTCATCGCGGACTCCCTCGCCGCCCTTGCCTTTTCCCTTCCGCTCGGGCTCTAGCTCCTCCCCATGCCGCCTGAGGGCATTTCTGTTATGCTTGAGGATGACGTACTCTAGGGGACGGACTACTCCCCGCCTCACTCGTTTGTAGTCCTTTTATTTTTGCTTGTCTGTTTGTTTTATTTATTTCTTTCTGCTGTTTTTTTTTTTTGACAACAAGGTAAGGAATTAGAGACTGAATGACCAAACACAGGTCATCCCAGCCCTAGAGCGTCCTTCCGGACGAGAACTTCAAGCTCTGGATCTTGTAATAAATCTTCGTCGGCAGGGATACAGTAGGCCAGATGCGCGATCCTATCAGCAACTGTATTGGACTCCCTGAAAATATGACGAATAGAAATCGAATTAAAAGAACTGACTAAATGAATAACATCAGTCACCAGCAAATCGATGACCCACGGGCATTGCCAGATACCCAAAGTGGCGTTAATGACCATCAAGTTATCGCCTTCGATGAGAAGGTTTTCTACCCCCAGTTGTTTAGCTCTTAACATTCCTTTGAGGAGGCCCAGCGCTTCCGCAAAAACAATTGGGACACCCGGGCAAAGACCAGACCCACAACTAATTGGACTTGCGAGGTCGTTACGAATGATGAATCCGTAAGAAGCGTTGCCACGGTTATCAAAAGAACCGTCAAAGTTTAGTTTGCAAGAATTTGTTGGCGGAGATTCCCAGAGTATGGATTTGCGAAGCCGTTTAGGGATGACCTTTCTGTCATAGTTTGGTTTTAGATTCATAGGAGGATTGCTCAAAACTTCATCCAAATCAGTGTTAAACAGTCGGGCTTGTGACCAAGTTTGTTTAGTTGTAAGCATGAAAACTAGGGGTGGAAATGGGGCGGGTTATGGGTGGATGAAGCCACTCCATCACCCGCCCCGCGGGTAAATAATCTCACCCGCTCCACCCATCACCCGCAAACTCCTTCACCCTCACCCGCCCCGCGCGGGTGATGCGGGTGGAGCGGGTACCCAATAGGTGTAGTGATGATTTTTCGAGTTACTTTAAAAGATGAATAAAAACTTAAAATTTAATTTATAAATACTACAAATATAAGTTCGTGGACTTCAAATACGCGTTATACACTCATACATCACAATAACGTGTTACTTAAAATTACAAAATGAAACTAAAATATATGAGAATAGAACTTGAAGAGTAGATAGTAGTAGAATCGGATGTTTTCCATTTTTAATAATTGAGCGGATCCACCACATTATCGATCCTAGCATGCACATGAACAAATAAAACTATATGTTCTCTATTAAAGATGTAAAAAAAAGATAGACAAATACAATTAAAAAAAAAAAAACTTACATTTTCAATTGGAAAGGGTAAAATAGTCAAATCACACACATATATAGATAAACTTTTAGGGTTTTATGCGGGTATGCGGGGCGGGTTAATGGGTGGATTATTGGGGCGGGTAATGGGTGAAAAATCTTCACCCATAATCCATCCATCACCCGCTTCACCCGCACCCGCTCCATCCGTCACCCACTTTTTTGCGGGTTTTCACCCACAAAATTAATGCGGGTGGGGCGGGTGGAGCGGTTATCCGCGGGTAATTTCCAGCCCTAATGAAAACCTTTATTTGATGTAAATCAATGCGGATATTATTGCCAAACACAGAGTTGTTCCTATGAAACCACAAAGCCCACCAGGCGAAGGCCACATTTATCATGGCTTGAGGACCAATATTTGAGTGAATGTTGTTCAGAGCAACATCGTATCTGTTAAACTCAAACTGACAGAAATCGCTAGTTGGCACAGAGACGTTAAGAGCGCACATTAGTTTTTTAGTCGTGGGACAATCTATGAGGATATGCTGGGTTGATTCGTAAAGGCAATCACAGAAAACACAAGGCATGGGAACTGAGATATGAGATCTTTGTAAACGTTCTTTCGTGGGTAGACCATCTCGTGAGATTTTCCAGAGGAAGTGTCTAACTTTTGGTGGTACGTCAAGTTTCCAAATCCAAGGACATTTGAAAGACACCAGTTTGCTGCCGTTCGGTATGAGAGAAGTAGCTGATTTGGTAGTAAACCAGCCAGACGAGCTGGGACCCCAATACAAACGATCAGTAACTTGTGTGACAGGTAGATGGATTGTACTTAGGTGACCGATCACTGAGTTCGGTAGTAAATGTAACAGGTCCTCCTGCAGGAGCTCCTTGTCCCAAGAACCATTTGGGAGAATAAACCGATCAACCTTCCAAAGGAGCTGATCCTCAGAAGGAGGAGTAAGCGAAAAGTCCAGTAAACCAGAATCATAAGCCCATCTGTCATACCAGAAACGGACAGTGCGACCGTCCCCCACGCACCAGTGTAAACCAGAAGCAAACAAAGGACGCAGAGGCAACAACTTTGCCCACTGCCAAGAGGAGGAACCACGTTGAGAATAAGAAAACAGATCTGTTGTTTTAAGATATTTTTCAGAGATGACTTTGACCCAGACATTATGCGGCTCAGCTAAGATTTTCCACAGTAGTTTCATTTGAAGGGCTGTATTCATGGTTTCAGCCTTGTACAAACCAAGGCCCCCATCCAATATGTCAGAGCAAATTTTGTCCCAGCTAATAAGGGGCGTAAAGACAGCTTGTTTATTCCAAAAGAATGACCTGTATACCTTATCAAGCTCGATTAAAATTGATTTAGGTAGCATGAAGGATTGCATGATAAAGAGAGGTTGAGCTGCCAAGTTAGACTTAATAAGAACTTTCCTGCCTTCCACAGACAGTGTGGACGCCTTCCATTTAGAAAGTTGTTTTTTAGACTTAAGAACTACTTCAGCAAAGGTGTCTTTGTTTACTTTCCCATTGATGACCGGGCAACCAAGATATTTTTCTATAGCAACCGTGTGATCGATGCTCAGACAAGACTTAAGAGTTGCAATGGTTGAATTTTTAACATTAGAAGAAACCTGGAAACAAGATTATGATAGTTTATTTTCTGACCTGAAATCTGGCAGTAGCGAGCCAAGGTGGTGGAAATGTGCCTAGCCGCTGAATCTGTAGCTTGGGAGAAAATGATGATATCATCTGCGAAGGCCAAGAAAGGGATCTTGTTGCCAGTTTTTGAGAAGGGTAATCCCAGGTCCTTTTGAGAGTTTGCGTTTTTTTGTAGTGTACGTGCTAGGATCTCAGCAGATAGGATGAAGAGAAACGGAGACAAAGGATCACCTTGTCGTAGACCTCTTATAGGAAAGAATTGATTAGTTGGCCCGTCATTAACAAGCACAGAGAAAGATATAGTCGAAATACATTCCGCAATCCAACCCACAAAAGTCAGATGGAAACCGAAACGGTCGAGGATTCTGTACAGAAAATACCACTCTACCCGGTCGTATGCTTTCTCTAGATCAAGCTTGATGGCCAGTAAACCTGACTTACCCTTCTTCTTCCTAAAAGAGTGGAAAGCTTCATGAGCAATCAGTATGTTATCCTGAATAGAACGACCTTTAGCAAAAGCCCCCTGCAAGGGGTGCACTAAACGATCAACTATCGGAGCTAACCGAGTTGCAATGATTTTAGCAATAATTTTATACGTAGTTGAACATAGACTTATAGGTCTATAGTGATTAACCAATGATGGTGAGTCAACTTTAGGGATCAGAGTGATGAACGTGTGGTTAGTTTGTTTTAACAGCTTGCCAGATCTGAAGAAACTCTTTATTGCTTTTGTGACAGTAGGACCGACAATGCGCCAATATTTTTGATAAAAACCTGCTGGAAAGCCATCCGGCCCCGGAGCTTTTTCAGGTGCAATAGAGAACACCGCTCTCCTAATTTCTGCATTAGATACCGGAGCAATCAAATCAATATTATCCGAAACAGAAACATCCTCATGTATGACGTCTAAGTCAGACTCTATATTGTGATGATGGTGGTTAGATGAGGTGAATCGTTTATAGAACTCACGTTCAAATTCTTGTTTGATTAATCCATTGTCCGACAGATGTAATCCATCTGCAGTTGTTATCGTTTTTATGACTTGTTTATTCCGTTTGATGGAGGCAATACGATGATAATAACCGGTATTTGTATCGGAAAGTTTAACGTGCTTTATTTTTGCCCGTTGTCTCCAGTAGGTACGTTGAAAGTCTAGTAGGCGTTCATGCTTATTGAGCAGTTGTAGTTGAATTCTATAGTTAGCAGAAGATCCATCAATAAGAAGGAGTTGTTGCAGCTGAAGCAGAGCAGCTTCCGAATCCTTTAGTTGTTTTAGATTATTGCCCGATGACGCCTTGTGCCATTTTGTGGCTAACACTTTTAGTAGTTTGGTTTTTTTGACTAATTTGAACATAAAAGACCCCTGGCAGTCCAGCCGCCAAGCTTGCTTGACCACATTTTCAAAATCCCGACGTTTAGACCAGGCTAATTCGAATTTGAATGGGCGGTTATTGAAAACAATAGAGTGTCTAAAATCTACTGAGATCGGCCCATGGTCTGAAGACGTGAAAGGGTGATTAATAATAGACAACTTGTCAAATTGGATGAGCACATCATGATGTACAAGACATCGGTCTAGCCTAGCGTAGCTATTATCCGGACCACCCTTTCGCTTACGCCATGTGAATGCGCCTCCAGAAGAAGGAAGCGAACAAAGGTTAAGGTTATTAATGACCAAGTTAAGCCGGGTGAAACGGCTAGGACGAGGTTCTGAACCACCAGACTTTTCTGATGGGTGAATGATATCATTCAAGTCTCCTATAATGCAAATGGGTAAGGTGAGAGGCGATGTGTACTCGTAGATGAGCTGCCAGAATGCATCCTTGTCCCTATTATCAGGGGGAACATAGACGAGGAGTACCGCAATGGACCTCGACTTGATTGGATCGTAATAATTGAAATGAATAAAACGAGTCGAAACGAAGACAAGTTCAATAGAGCCCTCAGCTATTGGAAGGTCTTTCCAAATGAAACAAAGCCCCCCCGCAAAACCTGTAGCCGGAGCAAAAGCAATATTTGTAAACCCATTTTTTTTCCACAACTGATCCTCCGGTAGGACATTAGATTTTGTTTCCATTAAGACAAAAGCATTGAAGTAATGAGATTTGGATAGCGTATCAACTGAGGTCCACAAATTGCGGCGCCGTAAACCTCGACAATTCCAAGAGCAAAGATTCATAAAGAAACAATCACCGTTGAGTATCTTGGTAGAGAAAATGAAGAAGGTTGTGAGTACCATATATAATAAGGCTCATTAGTAGTCCATGAACGTGCTGAGCCAAATACTAAATAAAGGAAAATAGTATGAGGACTAAACATGTTATGAATAACGTAAGTGGAGCTGCCTACAGAAGACATAAATTGAGCAGTTTGAATTAACCAAAAGAGCTGAATAATGGATGGACAATACAATATAATAAACCCATTACAAAGCCGAAAGCATGAAATATCATTGGTGAAGGGTAAGTAATCTAAAAAAAAAATATATCAGAAGAATAAGGTATGTTACAATGAAGCAAGGAAGAAAACAAGTTCTTAGCAACACAGAATAAGGAGAAGTACATCAGGTCAGAATAATCAAAGTAAAAATTACAGTAGAGGGGATCCCCCAATTGCATTTGATTGCCATGTTGTGGCTCAAGGATGTTGTATGTATAGTAAGAAGTTGATGTTAGTGTGATCAACACCAAAAGCAGGCAACTTTGGGGACAAACCATCATAATTTCAGTTAGCGAAAGTAATAACCTGCAGGCAACGAAACAGTAACGACACACAGAATGCAAGCTGTAAGAGAAACTTAGTTGGTTTGAGTTTAGCAGTAAGCCAATGCCAAGAACACTTGGAACTAGTTGTAAGAAATAGGATAAGCACTTGTAAAGGTAAAAAACTATTAAGTAAACTGAAATATGACTTATATTGATAACAAGTGCTGTTGGGAAGCTACAAAAAGGGGTCCAACCCACACAGCACAACCGAGACCTGTAACACAACCAGGATTTAGACGGACTAAACCAGTGATAAGCACAAGACAGACCATCAAAAGGGGGAACAACCCTGCTCAAAAGCGCAAGAGTGCTAGCCTTGCTATACTTGAAATAAAGATACTTAATACTTATAATCATAAAGAAAACATTAGTTTTTGGGCTTCTTCAGCTGGGATGTGGCAGAGTCGTCCAGCGGGGTGTCACCACGGCGCTTGCTCAGCTCAGTGGAGGTGGTTGGGGACACAATTCCCAACTTACCGTAACGCCTGACGAAGGAGTTGGAGGAGCTCAAAGCAGCACCAGAACGAGCCGAGTCCTCAGAGATAGCGAGAGCAGATGAGGCATCAATGGAAGCAGCAGCAGCTGCAGCACGGCGAGCAGGGGCAGAGACCACAGCTGCTGTTTGTAATCCTAGAGCTCTGCTCTGTTTTCACTACAAAAAAAAGAAGTAATTAGTATATTATTAAAATTAATTAATTAATTTATAAAGCCATCAAAATACGAATTTTTATAAAAAAAAATAAAAAACTTGACAAACCCGAAATTGACCCGAAACAGGGGCAAACCCGATCTTGAGTTAACCCGGATCTACCCATGACCCGTTTTCCCGAAATCCTTTTTACCCGAAACCCGAAATGACCCGACCCAAACCCGACCCTAATGATCCGATTGACAGGTCTATTATAGAATGATAAATATATATGGAAGGAATGAATTCAATAGAAATAAAATGATTTAGTGCTCTGCATATATATTAGATACATTTTCCTACAAGAGTGTAATCTACAAAGAGTAGGTGCTGATCTCCTTCCTAGCCATCTTCATTAGCTTCTTCTTGCTGATAATTTATTAATTTTGTATGAATTTATGAAAATGAAAGGAAAAGTACAAAGATTTGAGTTTTTTTTTTTTGGATCAAGATTTTTAAAGGGATGAAAGTTAAAGAATGCCTTGATTGATGATATAACTGAAAGAGTCAAGTCATGTGAGAATTAGTAGATGATCTATGTGGTCCATTCTTGAAGATTTTCCATGGCGATATATAGAGGTCCGTCTTCTAAGTGTCGGATCCTCAATCATATAGAGATGGAAACAGGTGATGTTTCACCAAGATACACTAATGGTCTACCACAATGTATTGCTTCTTGCTTCAAAGCCATGTGATGGTTGGTGATAAATCACAAAGTCATACTTCAATATATAGTAATAAATCACTAAGCTGTCTTATTAATCCATCAACCAGTAACATAATTACTTGTAGTAGCATAATTACTTGTGTACTATGACCATATATATCCTTACCACAATGATGTCTTTATCCTAAAACCAGTATTAGTTCGTCACAACTAAGCTGTCTTGGGGGCGTTTGTAGCTTCGCTTAACAGGGTCCGCCAGGTTTGTTGGTAGCAAACTCGGTCCAAGCAGGCCCTATCGCATTGAAGCGTTCACATGGTTTTGCTTCTTTGTATGATCCGCCTCATTAGAAAGCATCAATTAAGGCAGCTTTGATCATGTAAATATGATCAACTGCTACAAGTTTTCAAAACTAGATTGTTTCTACCATTGCATTCATCAAAGGAATATGGTCATATGATGGCCGTTCTTATTGTTAGGTCATGTATCTTGTTTTGAAATGCTTATAGAATGATAAAAAAAAATGGGTGTAACAAAATACCAAAAGAGGTGAAAGAAATGATTTATATAGAAAAAACAATGTATTTTGTATTATAAATACATTGGCTATTTCTAACTACAAGAGTGTCATTTACAAGATTAGAAGTTGATCTCCTCTGATCAGCAACAACTGATAAGCACTTGTTGAGGATGAATAGCCAATGATGAGTAATGACAATGAGACAGAGAAAGCAGCAATGCTTCAACTAGTTCTCTTCCTACACGCCGTTGAATGATGGAGATTGCGTATTCCAACAAAACCGAGTCACATGTCAAGGTGATTGGCCCATCGCTGGTCAATCCGAACTCCTCTTCTGCCATCCTGAGAAGTTCTTGGAAAATCTCAGATTGAAGATAGGCCAAGGGAAGTGCAAACCGTCTTTCATCAGCTGTGTAGATGACGAAGTGCCCCTTCTCTACTAGTTGGTCTTTCTTAGTGCTGTTGCTTCTCGGCATGGAGATCCTTTTCCTGCTTGCTGCTGCCAGTTTTCGCCACTTCCTCGCCATCTTGATTAGCTTCTTAGTGCTGATCATTTTTGTACAAAATTTCTTGATTCAAGATCTTGTAAAGGGAAAGCTGATAAATGCCTTGGTGGATGAAAAATGAGATGGGTCAAGTGCTCTTATATAGTGTCCTCTACCATTGATATCTTGTGTGGATGATAATTCAGAAGCAACCCCATGTGAGGATTGTTAGATGGTGTGGTCCATTCGTGAAGATTTTGCAGGAACATTTTGTATCGAACAGGAGATATATATAGCTGTCCGTCTTGTCTGCGCAATTGATGGATCCTTTCTAACAAAATCTGACTAAAAATTGGATAACAATATGAATCTGTTGGCCTATGTGATGGTTAACTGGTCTTAAATCAGAAGATAATAGTACTTCATTGGTGGATCAAAATGTCTAACTATGTTTTGCAATGAAATGAATCAGTTAATGCACTAACCAAGTATTGATTCGACATAGCATATATAGCTGTCTTGGAACCGCGCGTTTGTGGCTTCAGTTAAAAGGGCCCTTGCTGTCATGGGAGATCAGTTTTGACATCAAAAGGCTCGCTTCACCGGACAGGTTGGTAGAAAATTGCATTGAAAACATTCACATGGTGCTGCTTTAACACAAGAGAAGCATCAATTAAGGCCTTTGTCTATAAGGAAATCACAATGAAATCCAACATGGTCAGCTCAAACACCTTGATCAAACTAGTTAAGAAGGATCCTAGAAACATGAAGACTTTCGAAAAATGTTTTTGAGTATTTGACCAACAAGTTCATAGGATCAAGCTAGAAAATGAAGATATATACAGTCATCTTCTATTGGAACTCAACATATCTAAATCAAATGGAAGTTATTAAGAATCTGTCGGCGACATCATTATAGTTAACCTTCCATGTCTACCATACTTGTAAAGCACTGCCTCTAATAGTTTTGCTGGCATGGGTTGGTTCCTCTTTATTATCTTATTTTGAAATGCTTATAGAATGATAAAAATGGGCGAAAGAAAATACGGAAATAGGGTGAAAGGATTTCTTTAAATAGAAAAAAATTGATTTGGTATTCTTCATTATATATGTCCAAATATATACAAGAGTGTAATTTACAAGAATATGAGCTAATCTCTTTGATTAACAACAGCTGATGGGAACTTGCTGATGATGTATAGGCTGTATAGCTGATGATGAGCAGTGGCAAGGTAAAGAAACCAGCAATGCATCAACTAGCTCTCTTCCTACACGCCGTTGAATGATAGAGATAGTGTACTCCAACAACACTGAATCACATGGCAAGGTGATGTGTCCATCACCAGTCAATCCGAACTCCTCCTCTGCCATCCTAAGGAGCTCTATGACAATCTCAGATTGAAGATAGGCCAACGGAAGTGCAAACCGTCTTTCATCAGATGTGTAGACGACAAAGTGACCCTTCTCTAGTTGTTGTGCTTTCTTGATGCTATTGCTTCTCGGCAAGGTAATCCTTTTCCTGCTCAATGCTGCCAGTTTTTGCCACTTCCTGACCATCTTGATTAGCTTCTTCGTGCTGATCATTTTGTATGAATTTGTAGAGATTCAAGGAAAGTTGAAGAATTAATATGATTTGGTGGATGAGAAATGAAAGTGCCCTCAGCTCTTATATATATAGTTGCATTCTTTCTTTTGTGATGAATAATACTTCAGAAGCAAACCCATGTGAGAATTATTACATAATTTGGCCCATTCAAGAACATCCGGCATGGTTTTTTGTGGATCACAATCAAGGCAAAGGGACAGGATGACCCCCCTACAGCTTGTATCGATCAGGAAGATATCTATAGCTCTTCATCTTGTGGGCATCATTGACGGGTTCCTCTCTGAATTATAGAGTTGCTAACAAATATAACAAGTGATGCTCCACCAAGATATACTAGTTGCCTAACACATTACACATTAAGTCTTGCTTCTTGCTTCAAATCGGAATCAGATAATGGGACCTAGCTTGTATTGCAAAGTCATGTGATGGTTGGTCAGAAATCACAAGGTTATATAGTATTACATTGGTGTATCGAAATGTCTAGCTTTAATTACATGATCATGAGAACGACGGTAGACCAACAAGTAGTTACTTGTGTACCATTGCTATAGTATTGTCACAATAATGAGTTATTTTTATATATCTTCCTAAAACCAGTATTAGTGGCTTCAGTTAACGTACTGGGACTTGCGGTAATGGTCCTATAACGATACAAAGACGTGTAGGTGAAGAAGTACAGAAGCCTTTTGTTGAGTCCATGGCTAGAGGTCATTGGTCATTGCTTGTCGTCTTTGCAACTACTTGAAGATCACACAAGATATCGCCCTTCAATATGTAGATTCTAAAAAGCCACTGCAATTTTTTTGCTTGTTCTGTTCCTTTTTTATTAGAGTTTAACAAAAATGTAGGCTGTAAATTGATATGTCTATTCACACTCATTTTCTATGAGACAACATACACAATTTTTGCTCATTTAACCAAACTTGCTGATATTTTTTGCTGTGAGATTTTTTTATTAACTTGAATTGTGATTGTGAAAGCAACATCTGAAGCATTTTTGTTTGATTGGTGTAAGCCTGAATATTTAGATTAATTGTTGAAATATATAAAATTGCAAACTAGCTGATCAATGTAACAATTAGGGGATACTTTTTATAGATGTGATTTTGGTAGTACCTAATGCTAAATACTCAAAATTAATTTGATGGTCCAATTCATTATAAGTATTATTTTTATTTGCTTATAGAATGATGAAAATGAGAGAAATTAAGGAAATACCTTAAATAAATAAAAATTGATTTACTATTCTGATTATATTAGATACATCCTACTAAAAAAGTGTAATTTTAATTTACAAGATTAGGAGCTGATCTCCTTTGATTAGCAACAACTGATTGCCACTTGTTGATGATGTATAACTGATGATGAGTAACAACAATGAGAAAAGGAAAGCAGCAATGCTTCAACTAGCTCTCTATCTACGCGTTTTTGAATCATAGAGATCGCGAACTCCAACAAAACCGAGTCACATGGCAAGGTGATGGGTCCATCACCCGTCAATCCGAACTCCTCCTCAGCCATTCTTAGGAGCTCTCTGAAAATCTCAGATTGAAGATAGGCCAATGGAAGTGCAAATCGTCTTTCATCACTTGTGTAGACGACAAAGTGACCCTTCTCTACTACTTGTTGTGTTTTCTTGATGCTGCTGCTTCTGGGAAAGGAGATCTTCTTCCTGCTTGACACTGCGAATCTTTGCCACTTCCTCGCCATCTTGACTAACTTCTTAGTGTTGATCATTTTGTTTGAATTAATTGTGAGAAGGAAAGAGAGATTTGAGGATGTTTTTGATCAAGATCTTGTAAAGGGAAAGCCGAAGAATGCCTTGGTGGATGAGACTGAAATGGGTCAGGTGCTCTTATATATACGCGGATGCAAGTCCTCTACCATTGATATCTTGTGTGGTGTCTAGCAACTTCGGAAGCAAACCCATGTGAGAATTATTAGATTTTGTGGTCCATTCATGAAGATTGTACCAAACAGGAGACATATATAGCTGTTTGTTTTTGTAAGTGTCATTGACAAATCCTTGTTAAATTATATCCATCACTGATTACTTGCTTGTCTTCATGGCATCCTTGCCATAATAATGAATCTATCCTAAAATTGATTGGCATTAACTCGACACAACTTAGCTGTGTTAGAGGCGTTTGTGGATTCAGTTAGCTGGCCCTTGTAGTGTAGCAACGGATGATCAATTTCGACACCAAGAGCCAGAGGCATGCTCCACCAAGCTGGCGATGGTTTTGCTTCATTTTCTGTACAACTACTTAACATGGGGTAGCCGGGCAATTGCAGTCCTAGCAGGCCCTATTGGATTGAAGCATTCACATGGTTTTGCTTCTTTGGGGACCTACAAAAGAGAAGCATGTATTAAGGCCTTGTCTAGTTTACTCTCTTGTTCGAATCCTTGGTATTATATTTAAGGCATTTCCAAAAGATCACACAAGTTTTCGGATAATATCATTCTCCAAGAAAACCACAACTAAACCCAAGATGATCAGCTCTAGAACCTTGATCAAGTTTTCGGATAGTTTCCAAAAGGGGCTCTTCGTCTTGTACTCTGCAGACGCAATGCGCTTCCTTGACATGGCTTTGGAGGAGCTTGGAGTTCAAATGGGAGGACCTATCACGCTCCCATGAGGCGCAAATCTCATTGAGTACGCACTCTGTCTTATACAAAGGCACGTAGGTGAAGTCTCGTGGAAGGCGTTTCTTGTTTCCTGCGGCTAGAACCAAGATGTATACTCCATGAATACAAGTTTTCTTGTTCTATTTTCACTATGTTATGTGATGAGAATGTTTTTTTTGTTGCCACTTAGAAATAGTAAGATCCCTAGGAAAAGGTCTTACCAGGGCCGTCCAATCAGTTTTAGAGACCCTGTGCAAATAATAAAATGTGACGTCATTGATATTATTTACGACTGATTTTTTTATACATATAAAATTATATTTTATGTATAATAATTCTATTAGTATTGTTATGTAGTCAAGTATTCGAATTCTTAAAACATCAAATTAGTTTTCAGAAATATTAACCTTTTTCAAAATTAAATTATTCATTATTGGGAATATTTTATAACAAAATATTTATAATTATTTCATATGATATTAAAAATATTAAGAGTATCTTCTTACAATGTGAATCATAACTTTCTGTTATGGTTTTCCTAAATTATAATTCTCTGATCATTATAAATAGTTTCCCCTCACTTTAGTTTTTTTATGGATTCTAAATAATTTTATTTAACTTTAATTTGTTTGGAGATTAAAAATATTTACGTTTCATTATTTTATTTAATAAGGCCATTGAACACAAGGGACAAAATGAAATAAAAAAATAGAGAAAAGAATAAGGAAATTAGGACAAATTGTAAATAAGGAATAACGGAAATACAGTACGAAATGAAGGAATATGGAAAAAAGAAAGAAAATGTAGGAAAAAAAAAAAGAGGGAAATTCCGTTTGGTACCCCCGAGTTTTTAACAATTCCGGATGGTGTCCCACACTTTTTTTTTGTCCGGATGGTACCCCTGAGTTTTGTCAAAAGTTCGGCTCATGCCCAAAACTCATAGTTTCTTCTTTTTAATGAATAAAACCACCCATTATTTTTATTTTTTCATAAATATGCCCATTTACTTTTAACATTAAACAAAACTACTTATCATTTAACTAAATTCAAAACAAAATTGACAAAATCACCTTTATTTTTTAAAATTAATAAGATCACACATTATTGCCAAAGTTGTAGCAAAAAATACCCATTCTTTCCAAAATTTTTTTGAAGAAAATCAACTATTATTTTTGACATTACACAAAAGATCCGTTACATATTTTTCATATTTTATAAAAAATAAATCTCATTATTTGTCAAATATTGCATGTACATAATCACCCATTATTTACAAAATTTTGCACAAATCCACTATCTTATTATGTGAACAAAAATAGTTAACCTATACATTATAAAAAAATACTTTGTAAAACCATACTTTGTGTAAAACCACCCTTTATGCTTTAAAAAATGCACAAAATCATTTCTTGTGTAATAAAAGAAGGGGGTTTTTGCTAAGTGGCCATTTGGGGACAAAATTTTAAGTTATAGGACACAAGGGTTACAATATTAGATAAGTGTCCACATTTTTCAATTATACCCTACTCTTATTTCTATTTTTTTTCACCCTTCCGTGTCTACCCCCATCTGTTTGTTTATCTCTCTCGTCTGACCTCCCGCCTCCGATCTGGTGGTGCGAAGAAGCCCGGCGACGAATCTCGCTCCTCCGATCTCGCTCCTCCTCCTCCTCCTTCCTCCGTCCCATTGCTGCCGCCCCCTTCTCCGTCGTCCAATCTACTCTCCGCGCCATCAACTCCTCCGTCCCGGCGCGCCGATGTCCGTCCTCCGTCCCGGCCTGCAGATGCCTTTATCTCCTCCAGATCGGCGACGTGGGAGAGGAGTCCGAGAGCTCGAGAGAGAGAGAGAGAGAGCACGGAGATATCACCTCTCAGATCTGGAGGCGGAGGGAGCACGGAGATCTCGATCTCCATTAACGTGGTCGGAGAAAACGTCTTCCTCTCCGGCAATGGAACCACCGCAACAGAACTTGTAAGAGGTTGAGGAAGATCGAGGCGCCATTGATGCAGATGGCGGCATCAGTGCCCAGCCAAGGAAAAAGTGTGGACTGTAGGCCATTCTGGAAAAGAAAATTGAAAAGCAAATTGATGCAGATGATGAGTTGCGGCCATTGATGCAGATGCAGATCGAGGTGCCATTGATGCAGATGGCGTATTCCGGAAAAGCACATTGAAATCAATTAATGTAGGCAAAGAAATTCGAAGCAATATATTAATGTAGGCGAAGGAATTCAAAGCAGGTGATGAGTTGGTGATAGTGATACATACATGTAAACATTTTTTCCTTGCCATTTAATAAGAAGATCAAAGAAGATTTTTTTTTGTTCGGTAGGATATTTTTTTAATTTAAGAATTGTGTTTGTTCTATAAAATAATTGAAGGCATGTTAATTTGTATGGTTGCAAATTAAAGTGGAAAACAGTGACATCCCATTATGCAAATTCAATAGGCAAATTTACATATAAAATTTGAATTTTTACATAGACACTATAAAAACGGGGTTATAGACACTGTCATCACTATAAAAATAGGGTCATAGATACTGTAATCAAAGGAAAGCATTAGGTTAAGGGAAACACAAACCCTATATGAACGGGTAAGAGGGTCATAGAAGATGTAACCTAAATAAAAACATGATCATAGACACTGTAACCAAAGGAAAATTATAGGACAAGGGAAGCTCAAATTCTATATGGGTTAATGAGAAGTCAAAATACATGTGGTGACAGTTCTCCTCTAATATATGAATGGGTAAGAGGGTCATAGACGTTGTAACCAAAATAAAAATATGGTCATAGACACTGTAATCAAAATAAAAACAGTGTCATAGCCACTGTCACCACTATAAAAACAAATCCATAGACACTGTAATCAAAAGGAAAACTCTATAGACATTTTAACCAAAATAAAAACAGCTTTATAGACACTGTCACCACTATGAAAAAAGGTTCAGAGACACTGTAATCAAAGGAAAACCCTAGAAAAATGGAAGCACAAACCCTATAGGGGCTAATGAGAAGCCAATATTCATGTGGTGACAGTTCTCCTCTAATATATGAATGGGTAAGAGAGCTATAGACGCTGTAATCAAAATCAAAACAGAGTCATAGACACTGTAACCAAATAAAACCCTAGGACGAGGGAGCACAAACCCTATAGAGGCTAATAAGAAGCCAAAATATAAGTGGTGACAGTTATCCTCTAATATATGAATGGGCAAGAGCCTAAGAGGGTCATAGACGATGTAACCAAAATAAAATCAATGTCATAGACACTGTCACCACTATAAAAAAGGGTCATAGACACTGTAATCAAACGAAAACCTTAGGAAACGGGAAGCACAAACCCTATAGGGGCTAATGATAAGTCAAAATACATGTGATGACAGTTCTTCTCTAATGTCTAATTTATAGTTTTCTAGATTTTTTTAAAGTAGTGTAACCACAATTTAAAAAATTAAAAATGTAACTATTGTTGTCACCATAATAAAAATAAAGTCATAAATACTGTCACCACTATAAAAACATGGTCATAGACACTGTAATCAAAGAGAAATCATATGATAAGGGCAGCACAACCCCTGTAGGGGCTAATGAGAAGTCAAAATAAATGTGGTGACAGTTCTCCTCTAATATATGAATGGGTAAGAGGGTCGTAGACACTGTAACCAAAATAAAAATAAGGTCATAGACGCTGTAACCAAAATAAAAACAAAGTCATAGACACTGTAATCAAAAGGAAAACCCTATATACACTGTAACCAAAATAAAAACAGCTTTATAGACATTGTCACCACTATAAAAAAATGTTCATAGACACTGTAATCAAAGGAAAACCCTAGGAAAAGGGAAGCACAAACCCTAAAAGGGCTAATGAGAAGCCAAAAGAACATGTGATGTACAGTATGATTTAGGGTTTAGGGTTTAGGATTTAGGGTTTAGGGCCTTGGCCCTAAACCCTAAAGACTTAACCCTATAGGGGCTAAAGAGGGTCGTAGACACTGTAATCAAAATAAAAACAGTGTCATAACCACTGTCACCACTATAAAAACAAAGTCATAGACACTGTAATCAAAAGGAAAACCCTATATACACTGTAACCAAAATAAAAACAGCTTTGTATACACTGTCACCACTATTAAAAAAGGTTCATAGACACTGTAATCAAAGGAAACCCCTAGGAAAAGGGAAGCACAAACCCTAAAAGGGCTAATGAGAAGCCAAAAGAACATGTGATGTACAGTATGGTTTAGGGTTTAGGGTTAAGTCTTTAGGGTTTAGGGCCAAGGCCCTAAACCCTAAATCCTAAACCCTAAAATGTTATGTACAATACGTCGTTAAGAGATGATTGTTGTCACCAAATGGAAAACCCTACGACAAGGTAAGCACAAACCCTAAAGGGGCTAATGAGAAGCCAAAAGAAATTAGGTGGACAGTTCTCCTTTAATATATGAATGGGTAAAAGAGTCATAGACACTGTCACCACTATGAAAACAAGATAATAGACAATGTCACCAGTTTAAAAACCGGGTCATAGACACTGTCACCACAATGAAAAAAAGGTCATAGACACTGTAATCAAAGGAAACCCTATAGACGTTGTAACCAAAATAAAAACAAGGTTATAGACACTGTCACCACTATGAAAAAAGGGTCAAAGACACTGTAATCAAAGAAAAACCCTACAACAAGGGAGGCACAAACCCTATAGGAGCTAATGAGAAGTCAAAATACATGTGGTGACAGTTCTCCTTTAATAAATGAATGTATAAGAGGGTCATAGACGTTGTAACCAAAATAAAAACAGGGTCTTAGACACTCTAACCAAAATAAAAATAGGGTCATAAACACTGTTACCACTATAAAAAAAGAGTCATAGACATTGTAACCAAATGAAAACCCTTCCAATATATGAATGAGTAAGAGAGTCATAGATGATGTCACCACTATTAAAACAAGGTCATAGACACTGTCACCACTATGAAAAAAGGGGGTCATAGACACTGTAATCAAAGGAAAACTCTATAGACACTGTAACCAAAATAAAAATAGGGTCATAGTCATTGTCATCCCTATAAAAACAAGGTCATAGACACTGTAACCAAAACAAAAAGAGAGTCATAGACACTGGCACCACTATAAAAGCAGAATAATAGACACTGTCACCACTATAAAAACAGGATTATAGACACTGTAACCACTATAAATAAAAAAATTACAAAATATCTTAATTATTTTTTGTTTAAAAAATTGAACCAAAAATTAAAATAAAGTATAGTGTAAAGAGATGAGTGATTGGATGATGGAACAAGACATGACCCTTATTTATAAACTTTATTTTTATTGGCTTTTTCAATCAAAAGAAGTACTGTAAATGCATACAAGGGGAAATGGAGTAAAAAGACAAGGTCAAATTCAACATTTAATGTAAGTTTATACAATAGAGAGGCAGACCAACAGTAGCTGCTTCACCCAATTTTTTTTGGTGACAAGGAGACAAACCAGTAGTGGCTTGCAAATGAGCTCCATTAATGGCTTGCAAATACTACAATTTTGCCCATGAAAATGTGCATATGAACGACAGATAAATTAGCTCCATTTGTGCAGATCAGTAGCCCTTGCCAAGCAATTGCCCAGCCTCCAGAAGTGGCTTACAAACCTCTTGAAGCTCTCCTTTCATCTGCTTTGAACTAATCACAAATTCACAATTGTCCTGCAATTTTCACTGCTGCCAGTGCAGGCACACCAGTGCACACCACGAGTCCACCAGATCGGAGAGAGAGAGTTACAGTGATGCGAGACAGTCAAAGAGAGACGACTAGATAAGATACGGAGAGAGCACTAGTGCACCGCCGGCCCACCGCTAATCCACCGGTGTTGGAGATAGCCGAGTCCGAGTCCGAGTCGAATCGGCGAACTCGATACAGTCGCGGCTCCGGCACCGGAAAAAACAAATCGACGAGGAATCAATCAAATTCGAGAGGTGAGGAATCAATCAAATTAGGTTCGAATTCGAAGGTGTAATTGGATTCGACGGCCAATTTGGAAGAGAGGCGTCAGTTTGGAGGAGAGGCCCATGGTTCTTAGTTGGCACGTTTCATCGACAACGGCGGCGGGGAGCTGCGCAGGCAGCTGTGGGAGGCGAAGGAGAACGAGGAGAGGGCGGAGGCCACGGAAACTAGTTCTTCGGTTGTGGAGAGGGAGGAGCGATAATGGAGGGAAGCCATGGATCTCTTCCTGCGCTCAGATCCGAATGAAAGAAAGGACGGGAAAGAAAGGACAGGAACGGGGTGGGATAAATTAAAATGAGGGTGTGTTGGTATTATGAAAATTTTTTAGCCATTTACCAATAAAGGAAAATTTTTAGGACATTGTCTTTGGACCAAATTACTTCATAAAAGAAGGTGTTATTCATTTCTTTTGTTTGGAATACATAAAACCTAATAAAATAAGAATGATTAATCTCTTATTATATTTTATTTTACAAGAAGAAAAATAAATAAATAAAATTTACTTTTCTTTTTCAAAAAAATTATAATCAAGCATTTGGTTAAATTGATCAATCACATTTACAAATGTTTAAAGTTAATGAGATATAAGTTAAATATTGTTTTGAAAAATAATATGTGTTAAAAATATTGCAATAAATGTTTTTGGAAATATTGCAATAAAAATTTTGGAAATATTGATCAATCACATTTACAAATATTGCAATAAAAATTTTGGAAATAATATGTGATTTTGTAAAATTTTAAAAAATAAAGTTGGTTTTGTCACTTTTGTGTTGAATTTTGTTAATTAATATGTAGTTTTGTTCAATGTTAAAAGTAAATGGGCATATTTATGAAAAAATAAAAATAATGGGTGGTTTTATTCATTAAAAAGAAAAAACTATGAGTTTTGGGCATGAGCCGGACTTTTAACAAAACTCAGGGGTACCAAACGGAATTTCCCAAAAAATAACGGAGAGGCGCAGCGAGAGAGAATTGAACCCAGATCTCTTTGTTGAGGGGAAAGCGCATACCAATTACCACTAGACCATTAGAGACAGCTTTTTATTTTTATTATAAAACAGACTTAGAAAAATCGGAGGACCCGAAATTTTGGAGGCCCTGTACAATCGTACACTTTGCACTTGCTAATGGCCGGCCCTGGGTCTTACAAGAAATAGGTTATTTAGAATACTGTAGGTTCTTAGCTCTTACCAAAGTAATACTGCAAATCCTACATCGTTCTGAGCACAAGGAGCTATCTTGTTAGAGCATATAAATGGGTCAACATATCAGTTTAATATGTGGGTAATTGATCCACTTTCATATTAAATTTAGGGAAATTTCGTTTGGTACCCCCGAGTTTTTGACAATACCGGATGGTGTTCCACACTTTTTTTTTGTCCGGATGGTACCCCTGAGTTTTGTCAAAAGTCCGGCCCATGCCCAAAACTCATAGTTTCTTCTTTTTAATGAATAAAACCACCCATTATTTTTATTTTTTCATAAATATGCCCATTTACTTTTAACATTGAACAAAACTACATATTAATTAACAAAATTCAACACAAAAGTGACAAAACCAACTTTATTTTTTAAAATTTTACAAAATCACATATTATTTCCAAAATTTTTATTGCAATATTTGTAAATGTGATTGATCAATATTTCCAAAATTTTTATTGCAATATTTCCAAAAAATTTTATTGCAATATTTTTAACACATATTATTTTACAAAGCAATATTTAACTTATATCTCATTAACTTTAAACATTTGTAAATGTGATTGATCAATTTAACCAAATGCTTGATTATAATTTTTTTGAAAAAGAAAAGTAAATTTTATTTATTTATTTTTCTTCTTGTAAAAGAAAAATATAATAAGAGATTAATCATTCTTATTTTATTAGGTTTTATGTATTCCAAACAAAAGAAATGAATAACACCTTCTTTTATTACACAAGAAATGATTTTGTGCATTTTTTAAAGCATAAAGGGTGGTTTTACACAAAGTATGGTTTTACAAAGTATTTTTTTATAATGTATAGGTTAACTATTTTTGTTCACATAATAAGATAGTGGATTTGTGCAAAATTTTGTAAATAATGGGTGATTATGTACATGCAATATTTGACAAATAATGAGATTTATTTTTTATAAAATATGAAAAATATGTAACGGATCTTTTGTGTAATGTCAAAAATAATAGTTGATTTTCTTCAAAAAAAATTTGGAAAGAATGGGTATTTTTTGCTACAAATTTGGCAATAATGTGTGATCTTATTAATTTTAAAAAATAAAGGTGATTTTGTCAATTTTGTTTTGAATTTAGTTAAATGATAAGTAGTTTTGTTTAATGTTAAAAGTAAATGGGCATATTTATGAAAAAATAAAAAAAATGGGTGGTTTTATTCATTAAAAAGAAGAAACTATGAGTTTTGGGCATGAGCCAGACTTTTGACAAAACTCAGGGGTACCATCCGGACAAAAAAAAAGTATGGGACACCATCCGGAATTGTCAAAAACTCGGGGGTACCAAACGGAATTTCCCTTAAATTTATTTTGTAAAGGGGCTGGGCTTTATCCACTTTCATATTAAATTCATTTTTTAAGGGGTTGGGCTTGTTTAAGTAGCTTGCTACTTGGGTTGGCACACCCCATCAATCATAGTTTAAAATTTAAATGTTAATGTTAATTTGTTTTTATAGAAAGAAATTGTTAACTAATTTGTTTTTGTAGAAAGAAATTGTTGTCTGTAAAGATCATAAATATCAACAATCTTCGTCCGAGAAATCGAAAGGTAGAAAATGAACGGCAGACGGGTTAATCGTCATGATACAAAAAAAAAACACTCAAATAAAAGTGATCCCAGCAATCAAGACCAGCATAGTGAAATCCATCAATGGAAATAGACGTCTCCTCCCTCACCAATATGAGGGATCTCCGAAAACTACGAATATTGTCACGATCATCTCGATTAACAGGGCGCCCGAGTCTACAACTTCATCCGAAACTAAACGCAATCACACCAAAGAACGACACCACTTAGATAAACTAAAGAAACCAAGAAAAACGGGTCAAAAGTCATAAACCAGTAAGTCTATGTATTATGTAGCTTCTAAGAAGCCTCTAACCTTTTAGGCTATTATTTTTAATTCAACAAAAGTATTGTACATAGATTTGTTACAATGGCAGGTTGGAGTTCATAGTTTCAGGACTGTGCTAGTGGCTGGGCTAGGTTGTATGGATCCATCAAGACTGGTCTACATGGTTATGTTTCAACTGTACCTGGGCTGGGCTTTTTGAATTGTATTGGGCTCACGATGGGCCGGCCCAGGCTATTTCTATTGCTGTGGAGTTTATTCGTATATATATTATGAGAGTAATTTTGCCTTTGCTCTTGCTATTGTTATGGATTTTGGGTAACTATGTCTATATAGGTAAGTATAAAGATTATTAAATGCTTAAATGAAATCTATTTTCTATTTTCATTTACCTATCTTAGAGTTTGATTTGTTTTCTACGGAGTATTAGAATTTATTTCATTTTTTCTAAATTTGTTTTTTACAACCCGTAAACTCCTAGAGTAACTTATACGTAGTAATTAGTTTGAATAACACTTGTTATGTTTGGATTCCCAATGCATTATACTTATAAGCATAATTAATTTTAAATTATTTGGTTAGAAAAATTAATACTCCCTCCGTTCGGCAAAACTTGTCATTTTAACTCTCCACACAACTTTCAATAAAACTAATAATTACACTTCTTTTTTTACTAATTTACCCTCGTTTATTACTCTACTTTTTACTTTATCAAAAACTACAACTCACAACACATCAATCAAATCAATGGCATTTTAGTAAAGTAGAAGCAAAAATACATAAAATGACAAGTTTTTCCGAACAAAAACAAAACTCTAAAACGACAAGTTTTGCCGAACGGAGGGAGTACCTTATAAATTGTCTAAATTAATTATATTTAAAGTGTTTGGTCCAGGCTATTTCTATTGTTGAGTTGTTTATTCGTATAGGAGTAAGCTTGCCTTTGCTCTTGCTATTGCTGTGGATTTTGGGGTAACTATATAAGTAAGGTTTTTTTTTGGGTGTGATTATATACACCACAAATCCAAATGCTGAAAATGCACGTCCTTAAGGACGTGAAAGTCTTGTAACTAATTAACATTTTAAAAAAAAATTAATTAACCCCTTTTAACCATGCACGTCCTTAAGGATGTGCATGATTTGGGGTGTATATAGCCCAACACGTTTTTTTTTTTTTTGAGAATAAATATATAGGTAAGTTTAAAGATTATTAAATGCTTAGAAATCCATTTGCTATTTTCATTTACCTATCTTAGAGTTTGATTTGTTTTATATCAGAATTTATTTCATTCTTTCTAATTTTTTTAAATGCATTATGATTATAAGTATAATCACTTTTAAAGTGTTTGATTATAAAAATTAATATCTTATAAATTGTCTAAATTAATTATATTAAATTTATAAGGTAATTACAAACTTAACACAATATTTAGTATTTGATTTATACAATCTATGTAATATTTTATTTTAAATTCATATTATTTCAAATACAAGCAATTTAGTTAAACAAATATTTTTAAAGTGTTTATATTTATAAGTATAAATACTTTGGAATCCAAACACACCCATAGTTCTACAATCATGAAGTTTTCAAACACTCCGCCAATGCATTGAGAATCCAGCACGAGTTGGGAGGATCTTGATCTCTGAATTTCATATCTGCTTTTATTTATCCGTTTCCTAATCAAAACCTCATATCCACTTGTATACCAAATTACCGACCCAACATCTAAATCTGTAAATTCGTACCCACCTGTGTCTTTTTCTTGAATTCGTATGGAGAATCAAGATCCCCTCTTGATGGCCACACAAAATCCGCACCTGCATTTTCTAAGCCATACACACCAGGGTGCAGGATTTTTCCATAGACTTATCTTCTCACCTGCCATTGCTTTGCATTCCGAATCTCCTCCACCCAATTCATAACCCATTTCCCCCAACAGCCCTTAAAAAGGGAAATTCAATTAATTTTTCAGTTTTCTCCCCAAAACTTGTTCCTTGTCAGCCATGGCTACTGCAGTGACCGCTTCAGTGTCTTTTCCATCCACCACTAATTCCTCCACTCTCTCTAACAGACCCAATATCATCTTACCCGAGAAGATCTCCTTCAAGAAGGCGGGAATTTGCAATTGAAACTCTCAATCAAATTGGGGAATTTTTACTCTAGGGTTTATTTCTGATTCATTCGTTTGCATTGCAGATTCCTCTACACTACTACACCAGGAGAAATGTGTCAGTTGGAGTTGTCAGAGCTCAAATCACCGCAGAAACACCCGGCAAGGTTGAGAAGGAGTCAAAGAAGATGGAGGAAGGGGTTGTGACCAACAAGTACAGGCCCAAAACCCCTTACACTGGCAAGTGCCTTCTTAACACCAAGATCACCGCTGATGACGCCCCTGGTGAAACCTGGCACATGGTCTTCAGCACTGAGGGTAATTTTTTTGGAATTTTCAAATTGGCCTAATTTCATGAGTTAATCAACAATTGATGATTGTGGGCTGTGATCTAATCAGCTTAATTTTTGATTGGGTTTATTGTGTTTGGTTAATTAGGGGAGATCCCTTACAGAGAAGGGCAATCAGTAGGGGTGATTGCAGATGGAATTGATAAGAATGGGAAGCCCCACAAGGTCAGGTTGTATTCAATTGCAAGCAGTGCCCTTGGTGATTTTGGTGACTCTAAAACTGTAAGTTTTGAGTTCCATTCACACACCTGAATTGTTGGAGCTCTTATTTTAGAATCATCTTTGATCAATTGCTTGTGCAAGTAGCCTTAGGAGGAGTGATCAGGTTGCTGTGTGACTTGTAGGTTTCTCTGTGTGTGAAAAGGCTCATCTACACCAATGATCAGGGTGAAGAGGTCAAGGGAGTTTGCTCAAACTTCCTGTGTAAGAACTCCTTTGAATGCTTGTTTAGCACATGATCCATTTATTAGGAGACCACCTAGTTTTAATGAACCAAAAGAGGTGATACGGTATGATTTATCGCTGAATTTGTTGCCTTTGAATCGCAATTTCTGTATAGGTGACTTGCAGCCTGGTGCTGATGTGAAGCTAACTGGGCCTGTTGGCAAAGAAATGCTTATGCCCAAGGATCCAAATGCGACAATCATAATGGTTAGTCGTATCTCCAAGCTCAATGCAACAATGTTAGCTACAAAAAAAGAAGAAGCTGTATACATTCTGTTACATAGATTTTGGCGATTATGAAACTTGGTGCATTTTTATCTTCTTGCAGCTTGGAACGGGCACCGGTATTGCTCCTTTCCGCTCTTTCTTGTGGAAAATGTTTTTCGAAAACCACGAGGACTACAAGGTGGGTGCATTTTGTCAAACAAGCAAAGCAAAGCCAACCTTTTGATCTGTTTTTTTTTTCGTGTTAATAAGGAAACGGTGACTGTATGTTTCCACTCGTGCAGTTCAATGGATTGGCATGGCTCTTCTTGGGTGTCCCGACGAGTAGCTCCTTACTCTACAAAGATGTAAAGCCTAAATCCTTGACAGGATAAACCTCTAAACTATATCTCCAAAGATCCTATACTCTAACCTCATTTTTCTTCGTCTGTTACAACAACAGGAGTTTGAAAAGATGCAAGCAAAGGCTCCTGAGAACTTCAGGCTAGATTTTGCCGTGAGCAGAGAGCAAACAAACGAGAAAGGCGAAAAGATGTACATCCAAACCCGCATGGCTCAGTACGCAGATGAGCTATGGGAGCTCCTCAAGAAGGATAACACCTACGTCTACATGTGCGGGCTGAAAGGAATGGAGAAGGGTATTGATGACATAATGGTGTCACTGGCTGCCAACGACGGTGAGTAACATACTGTCTTCTGATCAGTACTCAGCTTCCAAATAGATTATTGTCTGACTATCACTGCATCAAACACTTTAGGTATCGATTGGCTCGATTATAAGAAGCAGTTGAAGAAGAAAGAGCAGTGGAATGTGGAGGTCTACTGATTACATTGTACAAAGACTTCCTTTTTCCCTCTCCCTCCTTTTGGAGTTGAAGCTTCTATCCTACTGTGTTTGTAGATAGGTAAGCTTCATTTTTTTTTTAAAGTATCATCATTATAAAAGATAAAATCTCTTCTTGCAAGTGAAAATAATATTTGATTTCACCTCAAATTAAGCCTAGCCATTTTTGAAGGGTTATGACTTGTGAATCATTCACCCACATTGTGCATTTATGTATTAAGCTTTATGGTGATAATGTAATCTTCAAACCATTCCGGAATAGTTAAGCTGGAAAGGAATCGCGGGTAGCACCTTAAGGTCCCTGGTTCGAACCCCGGATAGCCGCTCTCTATTTACCAAAATCAAGATAACGTGATCTTCAACGCATTGTGCATATCTCATCTAACTGAACTTTTGGACCGAATCCGGCGAATCGTACCTATTGTAAGGAGTTTGGGTTCGGTTTTAGGTTCATCGATTTTAAAATTTCGGTTTGGGATCGGTTCAGTCTAAACCTGTAATTTAATTAATTTTATAAAATTAATATTCCTTTATATTTATTCCTTTTATCCATTTCCAAACTTATTCTCCAATTCACTCTCCAATACGAGTGAAGAATCACGGCACTTCTTCAAGAAGTTCAAATGAATGTAAGCATGTATTATAAACTTTTAAGATACGGAGTATAAGATTAGCATCATTTTTGTATTTTTGTTATAAACTTTTATAGCTGAAGACTTTAAATAGATAGTATTAATATATGACTAAGGGCATGTTTGGCATTTACACTTTTTAATCTAGCTTAAGATTATAATTTAGATGAAATTTTTAATCTAGCTTAAGATTATAATCTAACTTAAGATTGGATATCTTGTTTGACATGACTATTGATTATTCAAGTTTTTTGGAGATTAAATGGTAAAATTACCAAAATGGGTATCAATAAATGAAAGAAAACAATGAGCTTATTTTATTTGATGCATGATTTTCCAGCCCGGTCATATTTGGCTTGGCCTATAAAGTTCCTTTATAAAGGAGAAAAAATACATGTCTTTATAGCCCAACAACAAGACTCGGCTATAAAACTAGAATCATACACTATCAATAAAATACTCCTCTTCACCCATGAACAAATAATTAGCCTAACAACAAAGAATCAGTAAACATATAAAGACAATTCAAGCGATGTGAAACGAATGAAAAGGGAAAAATACAGCTCTGAAGATGGAAGTGATTTGTACAGTTCTGGAAGAGTGGTGCTCGATCCAAACAAAAGAGATGTTAATAAAAGCTATAAGTTGCTCATTAGCCAGAATTGAGAAGTACAGATTCGTTTTGTTTGTCTCCTTCCAAACCTTTGTCGCCTAGGAAAAGAGAAAGGGTCACCTGTTCTTTTCCTACTTACATCTAGGTCTAAACAGCTTTCGCCATTTGCATTTGAACGACGGGATCATCTGGATAATTGTGCAAGCAAATATAAGATATATTAGTAGTAGAGAAAAGCATATGATAGAGAATCAAAGGCAAAAAAGATAAGTAAAATATTTATCAATCATTTTTTCAGAAAATTGAGATGAAGGAAGTAAGCATGTAAAATAAAGATCAATGCCTAAACATGTTGTACAACCTGAAATCACCAGTTATAAAATGATCAGGTGCCAAATATTTGGTGTGTATGGCATCCAAGGTCAAATCATATTAGCGAGAAAGTGAACACAATGATATTCATGAAAGAAGAGAAACTCACGCGGGGAAAAGAAATTCAGAGGCCACAAAAAATAAACAGGCATGAAAGATTAATCACTCTAGAAGCACAAAGAGGTTTGATCATATCAGGAGCAAGAAAATCCCCTATAAACAAACAAGAAAGAAATTTATTATGACAGATTTCTTATTCTAGCAATATCACTTTAGAGAAGGGTTTATATATATAACCGTATAGTAAATTGCAGTAAATGAGGGTTAACATATACCTACACTGAGGGAGTTGTGTTTCACTTGCAATGTTGAAAGTCGAATCAAATGAGATCCAAAACATTTACACATATCTCAATAATGTCAAGTAAATAGTTTGAAGCCACGTTGTTTGAATAAGATTTGTGGTATTACACATATCTAGATTCTTTCTCTAAATTTAGCAATTTTTTGTTTCCTTTACTCTATTAGATAGATATTGAAAACCCCCAAATGATGGAAAAATATTAGATAGATAGCGAAGGAGCTTCCTTTTTTAGAACTGCCAGGAATTACATCTCTGGCTTCTATCTCAGGGAAGGGGACTGCAAGCCTATGAAGCAAAGGCCTTTTGGATGCGTGGTACTCCTCATCCGATATGCACTTTGCATACATCAGCTCCTATATTTTCATCATAATTCAGCTTTGCAATTCAATTTTATTGAGTTTTTTTAATCATTTTTATTGATAAATAGTAAGGAAAAAGAAACTTTCACTTCTAGCAATGTTATTCAGTAATTTACTGACTGAAATTAAGAGAAGTATTAATCAAGAAAAGCATTCAAGTAGCAAAACAAACCTAGTTTAGCCCCAAGTTTAATTTGATTTTTTTATTTTGTTATCAAAATTCACTCTGGCCAAATTGGAAGTGTATATGAAGAAATCAAATGCAATCCACTAAATTTTACAAGCACAGTTGGATTCCAGAGACACAATCCAATTAACAAATTGAAGGAGAGAATCTTTTAACAAGAATACCAACATAAGCACATTTGATACCATTAATCACATTTGATAACAAGTCACAATTGATCGAAAGACAGCCATAAGCACTCAAATTTCACAGGATTAATTCAGAGAAAAACAATGAAAAGCAACAATGCGCTTCCGTTCCTTACAACTTATAAGCAATAAAAAAACACCCCAAGCAATAGTAATGTATTTGAATTGAGCATATCAATAGCTCATAGTGAAAATCAGCATTTCCACTTATTCTGATAGATTATTCAAATGAAATTGATGCAACTAAGAAGAATAAAGGAACAAGACCATTCTTCAATGAGATTTAAACATTAATAGTTTTAAGAGTTTTAAAATATAAGATACATAGCAGCCTATGTATCTTTTTAAATTAGAAAATTATCCTGACAGTTAAGGCTGTTAAGCTATGCATTGAAGATTTGCACTAAAACTAGACCATTCTTCAATCAGTTTAATTTAGCTCTCGCGAGTTGTAATTTGAACTATATGTTTGATTATATATTGCTAATCCAAATTTAATTTCCTGGCTGGTGTAGTGATTCAACGAAAATGCTCACATAATATGGTAAAATTAAATATGACTCTGAAATAGAAAATTAGGGTTTGTTGCAAATCCAAAATTTCAGGGGAGGTTTCTATGAAAAATTAAAATTAGGGTTTGTTGCAAGACAAAATTGTATAGAGACAAGAGGACAAAAGCGATCTCTTACTAGTAGAACACGAAAGCGGAGCTTGGTGAAGGTGGAGAAATTGAACCTGAGAAGAGCCCCTGCCAATAAAAGCAAGTGGAAATCAGTGATTTTCAAAAGCAAATCAAGATATCGAATCAATTGCAAAGCTTGGAAACCTCCCGCGAGATCGAAGTTCGCCGCCCTGAGATTCTCATGGCAGGAGCAAGCAGAGACTCAAATCGTCGAGACAGATGAAGAAGATGAGAAGTAGAAGAGAGAAGGACAATTCAGACTTTTCTCATCTCCAACGCTCGTCAATTTCATCGAACGCTTCCATGTTGGAGCTGTGGATGAAAAGCTCTGCAAGCGTCCAGGAGAGATGAAATTTTGGGCGTGTTGAAGAACGCTGTGTACTGCCAAACACACAGGTTGAAAGCATTTTCCTCGGGAACGACAAAACGCTTTATCTGGAGCTTTAAAACGCTCCTACCTAGGGGTGGAATTGATACAATACCAATTAGTTTTTGCCGTTACCACGTACCAACCAATTATAATTGGTAATTTTAAAATACAAACCATTATCAACCACCGAAGGACTTGTACCAACTTAATTGGTAACCAATTAAATTGGTTGGTACATGTTGGTAATGGTAATTTACCATGTTTTTTGTGTTGAAGAAAAAAACATACAAATAATCAAAGGCAATACAACTTAATTAAAATTTAAAATTTATAAGTAGCAACATAAATATTTAAATTTTTCATACATTTAAGCACAAAAGCAATATAAAGACTTAAATAGACCCGATAATATTCAAAATAAAATGTCTACTAACATTTAGTTTTAGTCTGAACCGAGGCCGAGCTAGCATTCCTCCCTTGATTAAAAGCATTTTCTGAAAATAAAAAATATAAAAAGAAATCAAGTTAATAGATAATACTTATTAGTTATTACTCAATATCAAAAACAAAATAATAACTAAAAAAGGAATAGATATTAGTACTAATTAACTTGAATAGCTTGCAGCAAAAAAAAAAAAGATTCTCCTATATAGCAATAACAGATAGAAATAACGAACAGCAATAAAAAGATTCTCCTATACAACAATAACAGATAGCATAAAAAACCACACAAATTGTGAAAACTACCCGGACAAAGGGGTTGTTGTCTCTACATTATCACTAGACCGCATAGACGGGGTCGAACCACAGACACTAGATTGACTCTGTGAGGATCGCATATCCATACCTATAAAGTATTGAATAGATGGCATGAGGAAGGTCGAAACTCGAAACCCCGAGGAACTACGAAGGGAGGAGAGAAGAAGACGAGCCTTACCAGTGTAACCGGTGAGAGGAAGGAGCCGAGCTTGGAGTGGAGGGAGAAGACGAGCCTGGAGAGACGAAGGGGACAACGTTGTGGAAGTCTGGATCTGGAAGATGCTCAAGCCGCCATTGAAGGGGATTTGGGATGAAGCGGAAGTGTCGATGTGCAAAAGGGTTAAAACTTAAAATTGAAAACTTAGATCTCACTTATTAAAATCTTAAAACAATAGAAAATAGAAATAAGATTTTAAAATAATTTAAAAAACCCCAAATATATATTGGTAATATTTGGTTGGTAATTACCGTACCAACCAATTGAAAGTCGGTTGGTAATGGTAATCCCAACTTTTCTGTTTTGATTACCATTACCATGCCGACTTTTGGAAGTTGGTACGGTATACCGTACCAATTTAATTGGTTCGGGTGGTACATCTTGGTACGATTTTCATGGGAAAATTTCCCCAACCCTACTCCTACCAAGCAGGCCCTAAGTAAGGTTTGAGCAAGTTTTAGACCAGCCTAAGTTTAGGTTCGAAGTTTTAGACCAGACTTCGAACAAGTCGACACACTCTTTTAGTTTTAGTTTTTAGAATTATAGTTTTTCATCAACTGCTTACTCAAGCTTTATAGAACTTATGTTTTTTTATTCACAAGTTTCCATCAACTACTCTAACAGTTAGGTTTATCAAACATCATACTGGTTTATTAATGTATGTTTAGCACAAATAATCAATCAGTATCAGCTACCCCTAAGTTATCCTTTTACCAAACATATTAGATTATAAATATTATAAAAGAAGCTTTTTGCCAATAAAGGGTCCTACAACTTAAAAGACTTTTAGCAATCAATGATGATGAGTTGATTATAAAGAAGAAAAAATATATTCAATTCTTATATATAAAGAAAATAGTAAATGCTTAAGACTAATAAATATTTAAATATAAACCATTTTTAATTAAAACAAAAAACAATTATAAATCTATTTAAATATAAACCATGTGAGTTGATATAAGAAATGATTATAAATCTATATATAATAAATATAAACAAAAAATAATTATTAAATATTTAAGATTAAAAATAATTAAAATATATTTATTTAGAATAACCATTTTAATTAAAAATAATATTACAAATCATAATATTTCATCTAAATTTTCATAAACATCGATAATTTATTTTATTAAAAAAATCTTAAATTGTAAGAATTAACTTATAAAAGATGTTTTTTCCCAATAAATTTATTAACGAAATGTCTCCTCAACAATTAGAAAAAACTTTTAGATTAAAAACAATGACAATTACACTGTTTAGATTAACACTTTTAAAATTAATATATAGCACACAACATAATATATCATAGAATTTACAATTTTGCATAAACATTGTCTTTCTTTATTTAAAAAATCAATATCTTAAATTTTAAGAATGAATAGAAACAAGTAAAATGTTAAATTGTACTAATGTTTGTGATATTAAATATAAATATGGGTATAAAGTTAGAAACAGTATACATTTGATAATAATTTAGTGGTTAGTGTTAACTATAAAAAAAACCTTAATATATTTGTATCAAAACTTTTTCAATGTTAATATATTATAAAAATCAATTATATAATATGTAATATTATTGTATAAAAAAAAAATTAGTCCCGTGTGTAGCACATGCTAAAACCCTAGTTTATAAAAGAGTAAATTACACTTAACCACCCTTAAATTAGGTTAGTTTTCACATAACCACCCATAAAATTATAAATTACAGAAAACCACCCATAAATTACATTTATTTTCAAAAGACCACCCATCTATTAAACCTCTATTGTTTTATTTGAAAAGACTAAAATACTCCTAATTCAAACTTATTTTTTAAAGAAAAGACTGAGGTGGCAATTGGGCGAGTCGGGTCGGATTCGGTTAGTCGGGTTTCGGGTCATTCGGGTTCGGGTTCGGGTTTCGGTTGTATCGGGTTTCAGTTATTTCGGGTTTGGATTGTCTCAAGTTTTCATTATTTCAATATTCACTTTAAAATTTTTACTAGAATTTATCTTAAAATTCGGGTTATATCGGGTTTCGGTTATAACGGGTTCGAGTCTTAATGGCTTTCGGTTGAATCGGGTTCGGTTCATTCAGATTTGGTTGAGTTTCGGTTATCGATTATTCGAATTTTGGGTCTAGAATGGGTCGGGTTGAGTCGGTGTTCAGGACAATCGGTTTCGGGTTGACCGGGTCGGGTTTTCGGGTTCGGGTCGAGTTTTGCCAGCTCTAGGGTTATTGTATGTATTTTGGAACTGATTGTCCTGAACACCGACCCAACCGGCCCATTTTGGACCCGAAATCCGAATAACTGATAACCGAAACTCCCCCAAACCTGAATGAACCGAACCCGGTTCAACCGAAACCCATTAAGACTCGAACCCGTTATAACCGAAACCCGATATAACCTAAATTTTAAGATAGATCCTAGTAAAAAATTTAAAATGAATATTGAAATAATGAAAACTTGAGACAATCCAAACCCGAAATAACTGAAACCCGAGACAATCGAAACCCGATACAATCGAAACCTGAACCCGAATGACCCAAAACCCGACTAAGCGAATCCGATCCGACTCGCCCAATTGCCACCTCAATCTTTCCTTTAAAAAATAAGTTTGAATTAGGGGTATTAGTCTTTTCAACCAAAACAAATAGAGGTTTAATGGATTGGTGGTCTTTTGAAAATAATTGTAATTTATGGGTGGTTTTCTATAATTTATAATTTTATGGGTGGTTATGTGAAAACTAGCATAATTTAAGGGTGGTTATGTGTAATTTACTCTTTATAAAAGAGAAAATTTGCGTTTTTGACTATCTGGAATATTCTAATTAGGTTAGTAGGTAAATAAAATGTTTTTTTAGTAATTATAACCGGGTTTCAAAAGTTAATCCGCTAGCTGCCCTTTCCCCTTCCCGTGGCTTATTCAAGAAGCTTCTCTTCCTCACCTTGGCGATTTCGTCCGGCCGATGTGTGCTCTGTGCTCATTCTCTGCATTCGAGCTTCCTTCTCCTCCGTTTCGTTTCCTTCGTCCTCCTTTCATCCTCTCCGTTTAAATCCGTTTCTCATCTTTCATTCTATTGCTTCATCCTCCGCCGTTGCCAAACTTTCTCTCCTGTTCTTCGTGGTTTCGTACGAATCGGCTCGAATGGCTGCTTCTTCAGGTATTTATTTCATTTTTCTAGTTTATTGTCGTTATAATCCGTTACCTATTTTCCTTGTGAGCTCCCGAATGTGTTGCGTGATTTTGTTGTTTTTGGAACTGTGGTTACTTTGTGAATCTGGCTAGGGTTTCGAAATTAGGGGTCCTATGTTGCTAAATCGTTTGTCAGAGGTTGGAATCTGTTTACATTTGGTGTTGATGCCATTATCGCTTCAAGTTTTTCGTTGTGGTTACGGTTAGGGTTTCGAAATTAGGGGTTTTTTGGGGCTAAACTGATGGTTAGGGGTTGGTCTGTGTGTTCATTTGCTTTTGATGCCATTTATTTTCTTCTTTTGGTTGGTTATACACTGTGTTGATTCCATTTTGTCTCCATTGATGTCATCCCTCACTGTTTTTGTAGTTGTCCTCATTTGCTATTGATGAAATCCAGTTGCTTCCACTATATGTGTTCCTATTTAGTTGTTCTCATTCAGTTTCCATTGTTGTCTTTTTTGTTTGTGAAATGTCATACATTCTATTGTCCCCATTTTCTGTGCTTGCTTTAGTGATTCCATTTTGTCTCCATTGATGAACTGGTTTTCTGTTTTTTTATGTTAATTATATTGTCCTCATTTTGTATAATATATTCTGTTTACATTGTGTGTCTATATACAGCTTTCCTTCTTTCTGATAGTGATGCCTCTCAGGACTTGTCTTATCCGGTTTGTTCCCTTATCTTCCTTTGCCTATTGGTTTTATTTTATGTTATCTATACTGCTTATTCTTTTCATTATTTATATTTTGTTTGTTTGGTTCTGTCTAGGTGTTTGATTACATTTGTGAAGATCGGAGCAAGTATAATGGGAAGTATAATCTATACTCCCGTATTGATGTGATTCCGGTTATTGAAAAGGGATTGTCTGCTGCTGATTGGTTATCTATGTGTTCTTCTTTTGTGGGTCGTGTTTTGTGGTTTGGTGCCAATTTGAAATTGCATCAACAACTTTACAACCATTTCTTGCTTCATGAATTGAAAACATCCAAAACTAGAGAAATGTGGTTTCAGCTAAAATTTTCTCACCCTACTAGGTTTTCTATGGCTGAATTTGCTGCTGTCACTGGGCTAAAATGTGTGTCTGATCACTCTGTTGATGTACCTGAGATTGATGTTAAATCTGTAATTGGGGTAGATAATATCATGTATGATGACTTGGTTGATCTATTTTGTAAGACACCAAAGAATTCGCCCAAGAAACTCATTCTTGCGTATGTTTTGGTAATTGATGGGATTCTGTTACCTCATCGCTGTGGATTTGTTAAGAATGAAATTGTGTGTCTAGCTACTGATATTAGTCGTTTATCTGAATATCCATGGGGTAGATTAGTGTATGTAGAAACTATTACCTCGCTCATGAAGGTCAATCGTGCATCTGATCGTAAATTGGCCAAGCTTGTGAAGGAAAGTAAAAAAAAGAGTTCTGAGAAGTTGTCTAAGAAATCTCTGCAAAAGGGCTTAGAGGCGAAAGTCCCAAAGGCGAGGAGCGGTTTTAACTTGCTAGGCTTTCCGCTTGCTTTAGAGGTTATCATTCTTTATTATATGCGTTACATGTGTTTGTGTGTTTACTTTGTCTTTTATATTATTATATAAATCTTGTCTTACATATGTGTTTTTTGTTATTTTTGTCTTGTTTGCTTCTGTTTGTTCTGAGATTCCAGATCTGGATGTTGGAGGCTTTTCCTAAGCTTGCACCAATTGTTTATTGCACGTCTATAGCTGATGACAACGACCATCCTTTCATTAAATGGGCGAGTATAAACTCTAAATGTCCTGTGACAGCTCGCCATATTCAGACTGAATTGACTAAGACTCTGATGGTATTGTGTATTTTCATATTTTGTTTCAAATTTTGTTCCGTTTTTTAAATAATACCTATATTTGTGTTTATTCTATATCTATCTCTTTATGTGTTTCGTTATGTGATTAGTTTCATTGATGACTGTTTTTTCTTTTTTTTTGTTATTTTTCGAAGGACACAATGTATCCTACCTATGGGGAATATCTGGATTCCCCTTTGATGGCTTTTCAAAATGAACCGGAGGATTCCAATGTTGCGGGGTATCTTCTATGGCTGAAACAGAAAGCTCCTTCAAGGGAACCCACACCAGTTGACGGACCCACACCTAATTTGTCCTCACCGATATTGCCCTCTGTTGGCCTTCTTGATCAAGTTGTGCCGTCTTCAAGCACTAAATTGGTGGTCTTTTCTCCTTCGTCCATAGCCGCTAGGACACGGTCTAAGGTTGCATCTCCTGCCCTTCCTATTGCACTTGTGGATTCACCTTCGAAGAGGAAGCGCGGTGTGTCCCCTTCATCTGTGTCGGATAAACTTCGCAAAAAACCTGCTACTGATGCCAGAGCTTCAGCACGTGTGACTGATCCTGTGAAGCCTTCCCCACAATTGTGTCCTCCTAAGTTGTCTTGCCTTAGTGGGAAATTCAGTCTTGCGCATGCAAGAGATAAGTCTCGCAGTGAAGGTGGTGTTCCGCCTGAACCTGTCCCAGCAGAAGATACTCGATGTGGTGTTCATTCTGAAGCGGTGCCAGCGGGAGATACTGGACATTCATCAAAAAAAGCGGCTGGATGTTTGAAAGGTGATGGGGTTGAAGCAGCGTCTGAGCCGGACCCGTTTGGTGATAATGAACGGCTCACTCCAACTGATACAGCTTGTCTGACACGTATTAGGCAGCATTTGGCCCTGATTGCTCAGTCGGTTTTACGGTGCGAAGCAAGAGTTATGAAGATGACTCCAGTTCTCAGATCTCTGTCTTCTATGTCTGGGTCCCTCCAATCAAATTACGAATCAGTCACACTGAAGGTTGATTCCCTCCCTCCGAAGGTTGATTCCATCCGTTCAGACTTTGAATCCTTGAAAGATATTGTGACTTCCCTCCTGATGCATGATGCCATGAATTCGAATTATGAAGCTCTCAAATCTAGTGTTGATTCACTCCATATGAAGGTTGATTCCTTACACCCAACGACTGATGCCATTCCTGTTAACCCTGTAAGTCCTTCTTTCCATGTTGATTCTGAGTTGTTCATTCAATTTTATAATATGGCCACTGATGAACGTTATTCTTTAATTCAGGATGCCATAAGAGGTACTTGTGTCCCCACTCCTGCACCTACTCCCAAGAAGTCTCCTTGTTCATTGCCATCTGATAATCAGTTGAGTGAGCCTACACCTAAGAATCTCCATTCTCCATCAGTCCAGAAGCCTATAGTTGCTGCACCTAGGAAATCGACTTGTGTTGCTAAAGCTGCTCCTGCTTTGGAGACTCCATACACTCAAGGTTTGAAGAAGAAGCCTACACTTCCTAGGAGGCCTAAGTATTCACATTTTGAACTTGATGATCGGAAATAATTTTATGACTGGCTTCATTCTGATGAGTATGTTGTGTCCTTTCCTTTCCTTTTTCATAGTTTTTCTGCTTTATTTTCTTTTATATTCTATTGTTTCATTATTTCCTTCATCGTTTACTGTTTTTTTTTTTGGTTATATAATTGCTTTTATATGTGTTTTGCATTCCCTTATTTATGTTATGCATTTTATTTTTTGTTTGTAGCGAGCATAATTCTCAGATTGTAGGCAATGAGGGCCTGCTTGATAAGAAGTTCTTTTCTGACCTTGTGGGGAAGTGCCACTGGCTTCGTGATGAGGTGAGTCTACTATATTACGTCCTGCATCATCTATTTATGTTCCCACCTTTGGTTTGTCCTCAATTGTATTTCCCTTTTGTTTATTTGTTTTAGCATATTGGAGAGGCCTTGTCCCACTTTAGGAAGTATATTGCTGACAACAGTGAGAAATTCAGTGATATTGTGATACTGGATTGGGTTTTCGCTGGGAAATTCACTGAAAGTTACTTGAGGAAGTTTCAGTTGGGGAAGGTTGCTTTTGGAAAGGGATTTATGAATTATTTTGATGGTCTGGTGCCCAAGTTCTATGGGAAATCATGGGTTGGTGCAAAAAAGGTTTACATGCCCTTCAACATCAGAAATATGCATTGGGTTGCACTGGAGGTTGACCTAGTTGAAAGAAGAGTGAATGTATGGGATTCCAATATCAATCTTACCACCAATGAGCAGCTGCAGCTACTTTTGGATCCTTTTTGCATTATGTTACCGGTTCTATTGAAGGAATCAGGTCGCTTTTCACACTTGGGGCAACTCACTGATCTGGAGTTTACGGTGGAAAGATCTCGTGACGTTCCTCAAAACAGTGATGGGTACGTGTATTATTTAAGTACATACAAATGTTTTCTGTGTATTCATAATTTGATAATCTGATTGCATTCCTTCATTCTCTTCTTTTTTTGTGTGTTTGCTTATTTGGTTGCAGGGGTAGTTGTGGTGTCTACACCATAAAAGCAATTGAAGAGCTGGCATTTGGCGGTGATATACATGCCTTTGACGATAACCATGTTCAAGCCTACCGCGAGAAGATGGCAATTGAGCTGTTCCGCAAGTGTTTTACTGTCAAGACTGTTGTCTGATGTCTGTTTCCTAGGACTTGTGCTCAGACTTTTCTTATGTTGATTCCAGTATAGAGCTTGCATGCTCTCATTTTGTCACTATGGTTGTTATGTTTAGTTTGCTTGTAAGTACTACTTGTTTACCCCTTAACAATTAGGCCATAGAGCTTGCATGCTCTCCTTTTGGTTGTGATTTTGACGTATCTATAACGTTCAGACAAATATATGCTGGGATCTTCCTATAAGTTGCGAAATGAAATTTGTGTTTTGACTTCAATGTTTATATTTCATGGAAAGAAGAGTATAACTGTGATGACCAATTCGTTTGTCAACCTAACCCTTAACAAATCAGTTGTATTAAATGAGTGGCATCACCCTACGCAAATCATCAAACTTCATACTTTTGTCCATCTAATTGTTATTGCGATTTAGAATACATTCAAAGAGTCCTTCCTTTTTGTCATCACACTCATATACGCAGTACATTGGTCTATTACATGTCATGCAAACTGACATACAGTAGATGCCACCCTCCTCTGATTTTTTATGTCTTGACATAGTATGTGCTGCTACACACTCATCCTTCTGAGTCCTTCGTCTTGGGATCACACTCAAATAGGGATGCAATGTATATATGGTTTCATTTAGACAATAAAGTTGCTAAATCATGGAAATGCACTGTATATATGATCAAAAAAACATAGAGATTCTGTCTATTTGCTTAACTTCATTGTCTTGTCCCTATATGCAACAATAAAAGTAAAAATAAAAGATAGACATAAACAGTTTCTGGATATCTTTGCTTTATGCTTCTGAATGTGTGTGTGTACTGCTTGAAGCTTTATTTGGACAGGTAAGCTTGTTGTGTCCTTTCCTCCCGCAAGTGCTACATGTGTATGTGAATGTTCTTTTCTTCGGTTGCCCTTCACCAATAGATGGAATCCTGCACTTCCTTGGTCTTCCACTCTTCTTCCGCACAACAGGAGGCCGACATTTAGTTGTTCTAATATCCTCTGGTACATACCATGTATCTTCACTAGGGACCGGGAATATGGTTTCTTTGTATGCCATGTACCAAGCCTGTACTTTGTAGTAGTCACTCACAAAATCAGTGATGTTGAGCTTCATTCTCTGAATGGCAGCAACAGCATAGACACATGGCATATGGTCCAAATCAAACACCCTACAGCTACATGTCCTTTGTGCCAAATCAACTACACCCGTAAACTTCCCACCAACTACGTGAAATTGTGTATTATTTAACACATTTACCTCATATCTTCCTGACCTATCATATCTTGTTTGCAAAATTTCTTTCACCGTAGGCGGTACATCACTGATTTTTGCCGCCTTTTCTCTACGGTCAGTGAACCAATCAGTCAGTTTAGCCCTTATATGCTCAAACAGTGCAATAATTGGGTATCCTCTAGCATCTTTCAAAATTGCATTTATACACTCTGCATTATTTGTTGTCATAATGTTGTACCTGTGACCTTTGAAGTGCGCCCTTGACCATTTCTGAAAGTCTGCATCCTCAAGGTATTTCCCAACATCCTTGTTGATATCACAAATGCCCTTGAAGTAGTCTTCAAATTCTCTTACAGTGTAGCATTCGGATGCTTTTTTGACAAAATGTATGACTCCTCTGTTCTTGTATTTTGCCTTTATGTTTTGTTTCAGATGGCGTGTGCAGATGACGTGCTTTGCAGCACTGTACACGCCCTCAACAACCTTGCTGATGCTCCCATGCCGATCAGATGCAAACACCAACTCACTTGAATCCGGAATCACATCAGCTAATCGTTGGAAGAACCATTTCCATGCATTATCATTCTCTGAGTCCGCCACTCCGAATGCAATAGGGTATACATGTCTGTCAGCATCTTGTGCGGTTGCTGAAATCAGAATTCCTCTATATTTTCCATGTAGAAAAGCGGCGTCTACCATGATAACCTATATAATGTAATTTATAGTTGTTACACTAGTTTAATCATATATACAGGGTCTATCAATCAAAATTATAGATTTTATACCTTTCTCATCATCCGGAATCCCCTAATTGATGCTCCAAAAGAGAGGAATGCATACTTGAAACGATTATATCCATCAATCTCCATGCATGCGTATGATCCTGGGTTTACTTGTTGAATCATGTGGAAGTATGCTGGCAACATTTCATAGTTTCCTTCCGGAGTGCCTCTTATCATGTCTTGTGCAACCTCTTTTGCTTTCCATGCTTTCCAGTAGCTTACTTCATGCCTAAACTCCTTTTGCATTGCATTTTTTTATCTGTATAGGATTTGGGCCTTTTGTCACACCTTCATACCTTCATTCATCATATGCATCATGTAAGCAACAAGCAAGTAATAATCCTTCTGCAGTAACTTTTTGTTTATATATTTAGATATATTGAATATGTAAGCACACACCCATTGTCATCTTTACTTGTATGTCTGAGATTGTATATATGATGTAATTCTAATTAATCATACCTTATCTTCATCTTTTCCGCCACAGCTTGATAAGATGGTTTCCGATGTTCTCTGCATCGAACTGAGAATGAACAAGTGTGGTCTGTTTTCACCTTCCTGATCTCAAAGTAACTCGAATTCTTGACACATGTAGCTAGTACTGTCCACTCGCAGCTGGAATCAATGCAATTGACCTTGTACCTCTTTGTTGTTGATTTATTCACTCGAAATTGGAAGTTCTCTTTAACTGCCATGTTAGCCACTGCAGCCTTTAACTGTTTTTTTGAGCTGAAAATCTGTCCAACATAGATGAAATCAATATCATCTTCATCATTCTCACTAAGGGATTCATTTGGAGCTTCATCATTGCTGTAACCCATATCTTCTGATGCAAGATCAGTAACAGCAAGTACCAATATGTCATCTACACTTGCTTCCTGAACGTACTCATCAGACACCGTCACCACACTTGCTTGTTGAACATCTTTACTTATCCGATTGCCATTCAACTTTTTCTTTGCTAAAACATGCAGCGACCAAGACCATGCAACCTGAGACGCATCATTTATATGCATGAATGCCTTGAGATCTTCATTTTTGCTGATTGTAAAGGGAGCTTTCAACTTTTGTAGAGGATGTAGGTGGGTTAACCTCAGCTCATATGCCTCTAGGCATATGTCAAACCTATCACTAATCATATTCTTCAGTGATTCCAACTCAATATCGCCTTGAATCACAAACGCCTTTGATTCAACTTCACCAACATACTCACAATATCCATTTGTCATCTTCAATTCTCCTCCAAAACAGATTGTCATAAGTTTGAAATCCATATCTGTACAGCTTTGGAATCTGTATTTTACACCCATACACAGTTCATCATATCAGTACTGACTATTAGATTCCATTGAACAACTCACAATCGTTCGTGTAAGAAGCACTACCTAGATCTAACCCTAGATATGGAATCGGGAATTTGTAGTTTGCAATTGACATAAGAAAATGAAAATTAGATCGAAATTTCGCGTGTTACCTTGGTTAGATTCCAAATAGTGTCTCTTGTCGTTGTCTAGCACTCTATATTGCATTGATTTTCCGCCATTGGTGACAACTTTCAATGATTCTGGAAAATTGATTTTCGACCTTCTTCACCAAATTCGCCCGATTCGCTCCTCAGTTGGAATCACTGGATGGAATCCCGATCTCGATCCGGACTAAGAGATTTCGGTGTCTCACGCTTGCTTTCGGATGATCTGAATTTCGGATTCACTCTCGCCGTGGATCTCCATTGATGAATTAACGAAGCTTTGATGAAGGTGTGGTCAGCGCTGAAAGAAAGGTAAGGGGGAGGGGGGCGCGTTAAATGAAGCGCGTTAGGCCTGTTTAAGTGAGATGGATTAGTCAATTTAATTTAAAAAGTTTGTTAGTTAATTAGCTTATTAAAGGTTCTAATTAGCTTATATACCTAAATCACCCTTTATAAAAAGGTTAAATTAGATTTGGAAATATCAATCAAATTGCTCCAGCACATTGGGCAAAAAGCTTTTTTAGAACAGTTACTGGGCTTGGGCTTAACACAAAAAGATGATGGACCGAAGATGTGTGGATAATAAGCCCATGGAATTAGGTTTCGACGTTTCGTTGAGGTGGGACCCTGATGAACTTGAGCGCCAAGTAACACTGGCTGGGCCCACCCTACGAAACTCTAGATAGACAAGATAAAAATTAGCCCTATAAATACAAAAATTGACACCACCAATTCCCATAGCTCTTTTGGTATTGAGGGTTAGGGTTTCTGATTCCTATCTCCTTGTCAACAATTCGTTTCCTCAGTAGCGATTAATCAATGGCGAGATCGACGGGGTTGGTGAAGTGGTTTAATGCTCGAAGGGGCTATGGCTTCGTCAAGGTTGATGGTAGTGATGAAGAGCTGTTCGTCCACCAGTCGTCGATCAACTCCGACGGCTTTCGATCTCTCAAGGAAGGCGAGAAGATCGAGTTCACCATCGCCATCGGAGAGGATAAGAGGCTCAGTGCCGTCGACGTCACCGGTTCTAACGGTTCGGCTCTCCAGAGCAACTTCAGCGGCGGCGGAGGCAGAATTAGGAACAACGAGGGAGGCATCAATTGCTTCAATTGCGGTCGGCCTGGACACAGGGCAAAGGACTGCCGTATCGATGATTCCAATTCCGGAAGCGTCGCCGGAGGCAGTGGCGGTGTTAGCTGTTATAATTGTGGCAAAGCAGGGCACTTTTCGAGGAATTGTCCTTCCGAGAGAGTGCGGGCAGCCGGCGCCGGCGTCTGCTACAATTGCGGTCAGCCTGGCCACTTAGCGAGGGAGTGCGGCCAGGGAAGCAACGGCGGCAGGTCGGGGGGCGGTGAATGTTACAACTGCGGTGAAAAGGGACACTTTGCGAGGGACTGTGGAATTGAAAAGGTCAGAGCGAGCAACAACGATGGCTGTTACAATTGCGGTGAAAGCGGACATTTTGCGAGGGATTGTAGCCGCCAGGGGAAAGGCGGAGGAAGCCGCGGTGGTGGCAAGTCCGGCGGGGCGTGCTTTCGATGCGGGGAACCGGATCATCGTCAGAGGGATTGTCCCAATTAATTACAGGGGATAACAAAGATTCAAACTTTCTTATTTTTCTTGCATCTCTTTTGGAATTGGTGATTGTTATTTTCAATTTTAGGCTTTATTAAAGTAGAAATTCTATGTTTTTTGGTTCATACATATTAATTGAGATAAGCTAAAGGTTTAGTTTAATTGTGTGATTTTGAAAGTAATTATTTTTGGGATCTTCAATCTTGATATGCATTTACATCCAGTTTCTAAAAACTTGAATTTTTTTTCAAAATATTCAAGAAAAAATAAAAAATTACAAAAAAAAATCACAACTTGAAAATATTTACAGAAATATTCAAAATTTGCAGGTGTGTCGGAGAAACGCGGTCTTGGGTAAATTATCAATTTAAACCTGGCGCAAAAGGGAAATAACATTTTAAAATAAAAACGCGGTTTCAAATCGCGTTTTAGCCCTAATTTCGGGTAAAACGCGGTTTGAAACCGCGTTTATTTTCTAAAAAAAAAAAACAAAAAAAAACCCGAAAAAATAAATAAAAAATAACCTGTAAAACGCGGTACGAAACCGCGTCTTACTTGCAGGCCAATCGGAGCACCAGTAGATCTCCGTCTCCGGCCTTCTTCCCGTCCTCCCGACGGTCTCCCTTCGTCCTCCCTCTCTGTCCCTCCGCCCTCGCTCTCCACCTTCGTCTTCGTTCTCGCTCTCCGTCCTCGTCCTCGCCCTCGCTCTCCACCTTCGTCATCGTCCTCCGTCCCTCCTCTGTCTCCGGCCTTCTTCCCATGGCTGCTCCTCCCTTCTTCCTCGCTCTCCACCTCCCTGCTGGATTCTCGCTCTCCACCTCCCTCCGTCTTCGTCATCGTCCTCCGTCCCTCCTCCCTTCTTCCTCGCTCTCCTCCCTTCTTCCTCGCCCTCCAACCATGGCTGCTCTCCATCCCAACCATGGCTGCTCTCCATCCCAGCCACCAATTGCAACCCAGACACCACCAATTTCAACCCATTCGTCCTCGCTATCTTTCCTCCGCCGTCGCTCTCCATCCCAGCCATCAATTGCATCCGATTCTAGGTCTTCGAGGCGCAAACGATGGCGAATCCCGGCCTCAAAGATGTCGGAGCTTGGGCTGCGGGGAAGAAGGAATCGGAGAGGGTGGTGGCTGGAGAGGGGCGTGGAGGTGTTGGCGGAGATGGAGGCGCCGGAGATCGTGGGGAGGCTGGGAAGAAGGCCGGAGACGGAGGCGCCGGAGAACTGCTGGTGCTCCGATAGGCCTGCAAAGGCTGCAAGTAAAACGCGGTGTCGTACCGCGTTTTACAATTTATTTTTAATTTTATTTTTGGGTTTTTTTTATTTGGTTTTTTTTAGGAAATAAACGCGGTTTTAAACCGCGTTTTACCCGAAATTAGGGCTAAAACGCGGTTTGAAACCGCGTTTTTATTTTAAAATGCTATTTTCCTTCGACGCCAGGTTTAAATTGATAATTTGCCCAAAAAACGCAGTTTGAGACCGCGTTTTTCCGACACACCTGCAAATTTTGAATATTTTTGTAAATATTTTGAAGTTGTGATTTTTTTTGTAATTTTTTATTTTTTCTTGAATATTTTGAAAAAAAAATTCTAAAAACTTTACTATAGGTGTTTGGATTTCAAATATAAGTTTATAATGCAAATTAGCCAAACAACATACTAATGTATTAAGTTTATGATTGCATATATGCAAGCCAAGCTTAATGACATATTAAAATATAAACTTTCCTTATACAAAAATGACAACATATGTAGATTCTAATGACATATTACCATAAGAAATTGTTATACTAAAAAAAAAACCCCAATTTGACAACTAATATTTTCTTAAATAGTCATATCTAAATTAGTGAGTTTGAGGGTGTGTTTGAATTCCTAAATACATTAATTATATTTCAATTTTTTTTTTCTCGGTTTATATACATATTTGATTTTATTATTACTTTATCTCGATTTTTATGAAAATTTGAATTAGGTATCCAAACATTATATAAACCGAGGAAAATAATTATTTAGGAATCCAAACACACCCATCGAAATCAGATTTTGTCAAGTTCCTTAGCGAGATGTCTCGCCTTAGGTATTCTCTACCTACCCACAACACAATAGCCATGAGATAATCATCTTAGAGTGATCCTTAATTTGGTCGACGGATGCTCCAATTATACTCGTAGTCTTTGAAGGATAAGAACCAACTATGTAGTCTTTGCAACAAGTCTTTATGAAATAACCCCGACGGAGAGAAAAAAAGAAGGCGTTAAGAGACCCAGACTCAACCCTAGACACTCTAAGATCGATCCTTTTTCAAAATAAAGAGTTTCATCAAGCTATCCCCTTCTTTTTTTTGAGCTCAATAATCGACAGATCCAAGATGTACTTCTACAGGTAAAGGGAGTTCGAATAGATATTGGTTGGACGTTCCGAACCTCTTCCTATTGATCTTGATTAGTTCCAGCTTCTTTTTTTTTTTTTTAGACTTTTACATTAATTTATTACTTAATATCGTCCAACATAAACAAAACAAACTAAGTTCATAAGGAATCATCAAGCTATCCCCCCTTCTACTATTTAGCCCATCTAGTGACTGTAATGTTATATCTTCAATAATTAAATTTCAACTCAAAATAAAATAAAATAAAGAGTTTCATCAAAATCAACTCTCATCCAAATTAAACGGAGTGCCCTAACGGCCTAACATACCAATTTACACCTATAGGCTATAGAGATGGAAACACGACAAACAGCCAAAACCAATCAACCTCGTCACCCCAATCCAAATCACCCCTCCTACTTAATATTATTCATTAATCATCTCTCTTAATTTAATTTCAATTTGCTGCTACTCCCCTCCTTTTATGATTTCACCAATTTTGGCACTTCATTAAACACACTTTTAAAATTAATTTTTTTTTTGGTAATATTAAAATTAAATATATAAATGCAAACTAATGATCTAAGAAGCAAAACACACATCCAATTCAACACAAATTAATAATCTCACTCAATACCTTCAATGTCTAAAAAACATAACTCTCCCTCCCTACTAATTCTACTCATTGAAGCCATTTTTATAACCGTTAACTCTGATACTACCTTTCGTCTTATAAACAAGTGCACCTACACCATCTGGCCAGGTATCCTTTCCAACGCCGGCCTCCCTCAGCTCTCCACCACCGGCTTTCCCCTTCCCTCAGGCACCACCGTCTCCCTCCCCGCCCCCTCCTCCTGGTCGGGCCGCATATGGGCCCGCACTCTATGCTCCACCACCAGCTCCGCCACCGTCTTCTCTTGCCTCACCGGCGACTGCGGCTCCCCCACCGTCCAATGCTCCGGCAACGGGGCCGTCCCACCCGCCACCCTTGCCGAGTTCACCCTCGGTGGCTACAACGGCCTCGACTTCTACGACGTCAGCCTCGTCGATGGCTACAACCTCCCCATGGTCATCGTCCCCCGCGGTGGTGGGAACTGCTCGGTGACCGGATGCTACGTGGACTTGAACGGGCAGTGCCCGGTGGCGCTCCGGCGACGGCGACGGCGGCCGTTGGCGGTGTAACGCAGAGCGTGGCGTGTAGAAGCGCGTGCGAGGCTTTCGGAGAGCCCAAGTACTGCTGCAGCGGGGCCTACTCGACGCCGGGCGCGTGTAAGCCGAGCGGATACTCGGAGTACTTCAAGAGCGCGTGTCCGAGCGCGTACAGCTACGCTTACGATGACGCCACCAGCACGTTTACCTGCGCCGGTGCCGACTACGATATTATCTTCTGTCCCACTCCGGCTGCAATGTATGTACCGTACGCCACTCTTTTTTAGTTAGTTTAGTTCTTTTTAGTAGTATTTTACATGGTTATTGGACTTATTCCGTTGGAAAAAAATGTCCAAAAACACCAAATTTATTTGCCTTGTGAAATAAACTATAAACCTTTTTCCTATATATCACCAAGGGTATAAGATAATTTTACTAATTTGGAAATGTATTTTTAAATTTTAATTAGTTTAATTTTTTTTTAAAAATTAGATTATTAGAGTCGCTTATTTTTTTTTATAGGGAATCTTTTTCAATTTAGAGTCTTATACCTTAAGAACATAGGATAGAAAGACCGAAAAATAAAAGATTTTAAATATCGGTTAAGATCCCCATTTTAGCTAGAAAAAAACGTCGATTCTTAGAATTTACTTGTTTTTTATAGGGAATATTTCCCAAATGGCCTAAGGGCATAGGATAGAAACATCCCTACCTGAGACATGGGTTAAAAAGTGACACTAGAAAAACAATATTAATAAAACTTAAAATAATTTATTTTTGGAAAATACTTTCTGATTGAGTTTCTTAACCTATGCGATTAGAGTATAGGTTAGAAAAACATAAATAAAATTTATTTTTAACACAATTAGATCAAATATAGATACTGCTTTTTGTAATCTATACTCTTAATAGGTTATCCACATTAATTTGGAATTAATTTCATGAATTTGTTGATTTTTTTCTTTGATAAAAAATTATTATAGGGTTTATGATTAAATAAAGAATATTTCATTTATGCTAAGGATATAGATTAGAAAAACTGGATAGATATATAATTATATATATGTCAATTTCAAAACTATTAGTAAGTAGCTAGAGGCTAATGGTAAGACGTTATCTTATGAATGATTTTTAATTTAAAATTCAGATCAATTGATTTTAGTTAAGGTGTTTAATATTACATTATCTTTCGTTTTCAAATCCAGTCTGCATGCAAGTCACCGCCCTGAATTACTTAATATTGTTATATGAATGCTAATAAGAAATTGTAAAACAAAAATATTTCGTACGATACATTAATTTAAGACATACTGTAAAAATGAAGCATTTGAAAATATTGAAAGAATTGCTGCTTTTAGTGGGCCGGCCCACATTCCGACACGGCGACACCGGCCCACATTTCGTATGATACGTTAACTAATACTGTATTTTATAGAATAATTTTTTTTTCCAAGTGTGCCAAACTTTAAAAAAAAAAATTATCCTATAGTTGTATGAATTAATTGGAAAAATAAAAGTAGCATTTAATTTCTCTCTCTTTTTTTTATTAAAAAAAATATATGAAACTTTATATCAATAATCTTGATATATCTAGCATGATCCACGTACAGTAAGAAATCATCAGCCGGAGAAGATACAACAGCCATGTCTCCGGCGGAAGCACCTGCTTTTTTGTTTAGCATCGCGACGGTCACTCCCTCGCCAATGTTCGCTACTCCGGTTTTATTGTTATTGACGTCGATTTGGACATCTTACGACATCTTCGGATAATCCTGATCGGTCATCGCTCCAAATAGAATCGAATGAACTGAAGAACGCTTATGATTTATTGGCACTAAATTTCATTAGTTGATCATACTTACACCACTACGCAAATAAATAACATTGTTTGTATGGTTTATAGACATTTGATCATCTTTGCAAAGGTGCAAATTAATTTTTTGATATTTGTTTATGTTCTTTAGATCTTATATTTTTTATAAAGTTTTTTTTTTCTTTTTTGTTGATTTGGCGATGAGATACATATTTTGATCTATGATTTTTCTATCTTATACCCAATGGAATAGGAAAAGGCCCTAAATTTGATTTTTTTTTAAAAATTTTATTTATTTATTTTAGCTTTTTTAAATTATATTTTTAGGGTCACTAAAAAGAAATCTTTCACAAGAATATAAAGTTCGGGTTATTTACATAGGTCTTATCACCAATATTTACATAGGTCTATAAAACTATCTCCACATTAAGAACAAGATTTATAATAAAAAGGAAACAATATATTAGTCATATTTACATAGGTCTTATCACCAATATTTGACACATGTCATCATATAATTTTTCATCTAATATATTTTGATAAATTTTATTGGAATATCTTAAAAACTAGTAGATCTCATCCCGTGTACGGAGAATGCGTTAATCTAAAAATAAATTATTTTTTCTTTCAAAAAATAATATAAATATAAATAAAATTAGTTCGACAGGTTATATATAATCTAAATATCTTTTAATTAGTTTTTCTTAAAATATAAATAAAATTCACATTTATAAGGTACTATGTAAAAGTTTTTTTTTCTAATATATGGTTAATTAAATCTCGTGTAATTTAATTAGATAGTTGATTTTTAAAAATATTTTAATATTCCTTTTTATTAAATATGTAGTATATATTTATTACAATAGTTTACTAAAATATCAATGTACGGATGGATTGTGGCTACATATATGACTATATAATATTTTAGTTATTTATTTTGGCCTCAAAAAATAATATAGATAGATAGATATAAAATAACAATTATTAAATGATTGATTTTGATATAAATAATTATTTCCACAAAAAATAATCTAAATATAAATAAAATAGCACCTATCAAATATTACATATTTATCTACTAATATTTTTGGTAAGTATGACTATGAAAATTAGTTTTATTAATTATTTTTATTATTACTACTACTACGCGCGTTTAATTATATTGATATAGTTTTTTCCTTATATAATATTTACTCTTTTATAAGATATTCCATCTATCCAATTATATGTGTTAATGGTAAAATAAAATAATTATTTTTATTAGATTTCCTTTTTGACGGGAGAAAGCTTTGCGAGACGCACTCTCGTGCCGCCACGCAGGCACCAATGCATCGGTTTTAGTATATGTATATAGATAGATAGATGAGTTTAAATATCAAATTTTTACATAATTTTTTTTTAATAATCTAATAGTATCATTTCTGATGAGAACTTGCCATTCTAAATCGAAGTTTACTTGTTTACCTTATATTTATCCAATATTCTAAAAAACCCTGCCAAAGGCCACCTATATATATAGCTCGACTAAACCCTTAATAATAAGCATAAATTATTAAGCATAAAGTATTGACTTTTTAAAATAAATTTTTTCAACAATTTGTATTTATTAATAATAAGTATAAAATTATTTTTAAAAAATCAATAAAGAAATTTATTTTTTAGAGTTTTTAATTTATTAAAAAAATGCATTAAAAGTTAAAGTGACATTAATTATGAGATGATTACTGTATATTGAAAACTAACCTTTTGTCCTTTTGCAAATCAACCGGTGGCGTGGTAGTCACTCGTCACATGGTAGAGATGTGTTTATTTGTAATTTTGGTTGAAGAAATGGAAGACCAACAATTAATGGAAAGAGAAGAGCTACAAAGTGATCTTCAACAAGCTTTCATAGAGGGAGATGGTGGGGGATGCTCATATAAGGAGATCACTGAAGAAGCAAAGGTGCAGTTGTGGCTAGCTGGCCCTCTGATTGCAGTCAACATCTTACAGTTTTGTTTGCAAGTAATCTCCATCATGTTCGTGGGTCATCTTGGCGAGCTTCCTCTCTCCAGTGCTTCCATGGCTACTTCCTTCGCTTCTGTCTCTGGATTTAGCATCTTGGTATAAGCCAATTTATTCATTTCTTTCAATCAAACATGATCTATATATGCGCATCATTCCATTTTAAAGGAATTCATCAATTTCACATAGAGCTATGTGGTTTGGGTATTTGGGTTTTGGGTCAATCGGATTTTGGATAATGTCTTATTCGGGTTGGGTTCGGGCTTCAGTTACTAGAATGTATTCTAAAATTCGGGTTATTTGGACTAGGATCTTATTTGATTTCAGCTTAATCAGGTTTAGTTTGATCATTCGGATTTAGGCCAGTTTCATTTATTGGTTATTCGATTTCAGTTGAATCGGGTTCAGTTCATTTGGATTTGGGTCAGTTTCAGTTATTAGTTATTTAGACGTCAAGTCAAAATGGGCCGGTTTCATTTTTTCAGTGATGGACTTCACTGAGTTTTCGGGTATTCGGGTCAATTGGTTTAGGATGAGTCAGATTGGGTTTTGCCAGCTCTAATTTTACCCAAATTATATATGTTATGCACACTAGTTAGGAATGGGGAGCGCTTTGGAGACACTGTGTGGACAATCTTATGGAGCCAAGCAATACCACATGGTTGGTATCCACACACAAAGAGCCATGATAGTCCTTACCGCCTTGAGCGTTCCTCTCATGATTGTATGGGCATACACCGACAATATTCTCGTATTTTTTGGGCAAGACCGCGAAATCTCTTTTGGAGCTGGAGTGTTCAACCGTTGGATGATTCCGAGCCTTTTTGCATATGGGATTCTCCAATGCCTCAATAGGTTCCTACAAGCTCAAAACCTCGTCATTCCGATGATGATGAGCTCTGGCTTCACAACTATCTTTCACATTGTGATATGTTGGACACTTGTGTTTAAGCTTCAAATGGGTATCAAAGGCGCCGCATTGGCGAATTCTATCTCATATGGGGCCAATGTTGTTATGTTGGCGATGTATGTGAAGCTATCTCCGACTTGTCAAAGGACTTGGACCAGTTTCTCAGTTGAAGCAGTCTATGATCTTTTCAACTTCATAAAGTTGGCTGTTCCTTCGGCCATCATGATTTGGTATGTCCTCCGCATTTTCGTCGATCTTAAATTGTTATAAGTTTTTGGATATTCTTTTTAATCTCGATCTGTTGGTCTTCTTTGCCTTTTGTTTTTATTCTAGTTTCGAATATTGGGCTTTTGAGATGGTTGTGCTCTTATCTGGTATACTCCCAAACCCAAAACTTGAGACATCGGTGTTGTCGATTAGGTATCTAATTCTTCCCGGTGTTAAAACAAACAAACTACAACAATTTCAATCAATATTATCGTCTTTTTTTCTTTTTGTAGCTTGAACACATGTTGGATGGTATACATGATCTCGGTTGGCTTAGGAGGTGCCATAAGGTGATCGATATATATTATTTTCACGCACTTGTACTGTTGAATCATTTTTAAAGCAATCCCAACAACTTTCCCATTTTAGAGATCAATATATATTATTTTCACGCACTTGTACTGTTGAATCATTTTTAAAGCATTTTTTTCAACAAATTCTTCATCTCATTCTCCAAAATGAGAAAACAGAAAAAATAGAGAAACTTTCCTAAATCTACTGCATTCTCCAAATTAAATATTTGAAATGAAGAAGCTATTGGAGTTTGAGCAAAAATAATTAGGAGCTGATCTTAGCTAAGCTCTCTTGATGCATTTTGTGTGTTAATATATAACAGTACACGAGTATCGAATGAACTAGGAGCTGCACATCCAAAGGGTGCGCGTTTAGCCCTCCTTGTCATGGTCTCCATTGCAGTATCTGAGGGCTTGGTTGTATGCACAACTACCATTTTGGTACGACATGTATGGGGAAAGTTATATAGCAACGACGATGAAGTAATTGTGTATGTCGCCAAGATGATGCCTCTTCTCGCTGTATCCAATTTCTTGGATGGATTCCAATGCGTTCTTTCAGGTTTTGACTACACTATACGCAACTCTCTTCGCGTTCTTATTCATCACTCACCATTTAATCCTTCGGGTTTTCGTAGGAGCTGCAAGAGGTTGTGGTTGGCAAAATGCTTGTGCATTCATCAATCTTGGAGCTTATTACTTTGTGGCCCTTCCTTTGGCAATTCTTTTTGCTTTTGTGTTACAAATTGGAGGCATGGTGAGATTTCAAAATTTACCCTTTTTCACATCTAACTTTGTTGTCAATATTAATGCAACAGTTTCCTTTTTTAACAGTAGACAAACAGTAGGAAGATTTTGCTAGAAACACAATTTATTTAGTGAAATTATCAACTATGGAACTTGAAATTGTGCAGGGATTATGGATGGGAATCATATGTGGCTTATCAATGCAAGTCATATCACTCATTACCTTAAATCTGCGAACTAACTGGAATGAAGAGGTATGATTAATTCATTTAATCTTCTGTTGTTTTAATTTGTTCTATAGCATCGGAATTAATGGCATATAAAATCTTACCGTTATCCCATCTTTTTTTTTTTTGGACATTTTAGGCCAGAAGAACATTCCATATGATTCAAAGTTGCGGCATATAAAGCATTGATTGTGAAAAATATATCGGCATCTAGAATACACAGGCAACTATGCAAGTATGGTTAAGCTCAATCTCTGGCTAGTTTGGATCCCTGTAACACTTTGTGTGTCACATTGGTGTTACAGCTATTAAAAAAAATTATTATTAAAAATTAACATATTTATAAAATTTTATATTAAAAAAAAATTATTTATATTCTATACACTTTATATTAACATGTTTATAAAATTTTATTATTAAAAATTATGGATATATAATTAAAAGATTGATTAGTTTAGGAAATATTTTTTATATTTTTTTAAAATATATAGGGAAAACTAATTAAAATACCCCCACCTTTGGGGGTATGGTAAAAATATATCCTCAACTTTCAAAAGTAATAAAAAAATCCCGACCTTTAATAGTAGTGGTAATATATTACCACAAGCTTTCTCACTGGTCAAAAATGCTGACAAGACATCCTACGTTTATTTTTTACAAAGGGTTTTTATGAACGGTTTCCTTAGGAAAAAAATAAAGAGTTGGACCGGCTTCATACACCACACCTTTTCCTTCCTCATATCTTCTTTCGTGATCGCCTCTTGAGCTGTCTTCCGATCTTCCAGGCAAGTCACATTTCCTCTTCAATGACAGTCTTCCTCCCTTGTGGTCGGCTATCTTGAGTTGTCTCTCTCACATCTTCTTCCTCTTTGATTCATTCACGGACTTAGTTGAACAAGTTTTTTCCCTCTATGTTGTTGCTGTTGTTTTCGGTTTAGGTTTTTGTTGTCGGTTTGGTGTTAGGAAAAGTCATGCTGTGTTAATTTGAGGCAATTTTGACCGGATTAGTTGCTTGGTTGAATCAATTTCGTTTTTCGGGTTTAATTTTGTTGTCGGTGTATTTTTTCCCTAAGAAAACCGTTTAAGAAACCCCGATTTTAGTACTAATTTATAAAAAAGGCTTCCACAGGCTGTCTCGTCAAAAACAAAATCAACGTAGGTTGTCTTGTCAGCATTTTTTACCCATAAAAAAACTCGTGGTAATATGTTACCACTACCCTCAAAGTTCGGAACATTTTAATTACATTTGAAAGTTGAGGATATATTTTTACCATACCTTCAAAGGTGGGGGTATTTTAATTAGTTTTCCCAAATATATATTTTCAAAATAAAAGTTTATAAATATGTTAATGGTAGTATATAGAGTATAAATATAATTTTTTTAATATAAATTTATACTCGAAATAATTAAGTGTAATACTAGATGTGTTACATTGGATCCAAACTGATCAAGACTGATTGCAAGAAGGCAAACAACATTTGGAGTTGAACAAACTCTATATATTAAAAATAAAATAAAATGGTAAACCCCATGCCACCGACTAGATCCTTTTAACCTGAAATCTTAGCTTAAATTTTTATTTTTTTTTCTGAAATAATGTAGAGTTTTTTAAGCATGTTTGGTAAGCCAAATTAATTATCCACGTCGGGTGGTGACAGATACGATTAATTAAGATTAATTAAGGCTAATCACAACCAAATGCAGGATTGCAAAATCATCAAATGCATGATTGCAAAACTTCTACTAAATCTCTTTGGGATGCTCTTGAGTCTCTTTATCTGACTAAGTCATTGCCTAAAAACATATTTATGCTGTGTCGTTTGTTCACTTTTAAATTATGTTTCAACTATTGCCACGAAGCTTACAAAAATCATCAAATGCATGATTGCAAAATTCTAAACCATTGTCAGTTCTTAAATATTTAAGCTTATTATCAGATTCATTCCCAGCAAGCATTTTCCAAGTCTTAAACACGTAAAAAAAACTTCAGTTTTTTATTTAAGCAAATAAACCCACACCTTCCTAGAGTAATGATCTATAAAAGATATGAAATATTTTCTACCTCCTATAGTATCAATCTGAGCAGGACCCACAAATCAGAATGAACATACTCAAGTGGTTTCTTTGCAACATAAGATGACTTAGGAAAAGCATGCTTAGACTTCTTACCATAAATGCAATCTTCACATAATTTCATATTAACAGGTTTAGAATTAATCATGCCAGACTTAAACATATGATTCAAACCATTAATGCCAATATGACCAAGTCTAGAATGCCAAAGTTTGGTCTGACCGGCCAAGTGCCACATCATCATTTACAATGGTACAGTTCAGTTCAGGAGTGCCTATAACATAGTATAGTCCTCTCTTGACACTACGTATAAGTATAGTTCCATTTTTAGAGACTTCCTTAATCCCACTGCAAGTATTAATGTGATACTTAGAATCATCCAAAACAGACTCAGACATCAAATTTCTCTTAAGATCATGCACCCACCTGACCTATCAAACATTCTAATATAGGCACATTTCCAATACCCTTAATAGGCAATGCAGTGTTATCACCAAGCAAAACATCACCACCATCAGACTCAGACAAGGAACTAAACATGGATCTATCAGGAGTAGGATGAATGGTGCAACCAGAGTCTAAAATCCAAGTATTAGAAGGCACGTCAGAGGAATTAACACACAAGCAGTTGATGAGAATAATCAGTTTGTTGTTCAAGAATAGCAACAGTTTCCTTTTTCTTCTTGCTTTCATCAGCCTTTTTCTTTTTATAACAGTCTTTAATGAAATGCCTAGGTTTGTCACAATAATGGCAATTTCTATTACTGTTACCTTCACCAGAAGAATTAGACTCATCATTTTCCTTATCTTTCTTCTTAGACTTCTTGTTATTGTTCTTACTCTTAGCCTTTGTAATGAGAGCCTCATATTTGTTATTGTTTTCAGTTTTCTTCTCATTTTTAGTTTTGAACACTTTCATGATCTCATTTTTCTCAATAATAGACTCAAGAATTTTTTTCTTTACTCAAGTCATCATTACTGAATTGAATCACATCCTTGAAAGTGTCAAATTGTGAAGGCAGAGAGTTCAATAACAACACAGCTTGATGAGTATCCTTAACCTTATCATCACATCTCTCAAGCTCTTGAGTAAGTCTAAGAAATTTATCCAAGTTTTCATTTAATGACAGGTTAACATCCATTTTAAAAGTGAACAAACGACACAGCAGAGATATCTTTCTAGGCAAGGACTTAGTCAGATAAAGAGACTCAAGAGCATCCCAGAGAGATTTAGCAGAAGTTTTGCTCACCACCTGACGAGTTACGTCGTCAGCTAACCTTATCATTATTTCTGAATGAGCTTGCTCATCCATTTCAATCTTGGATGTGTCTGTAGGGCCAGCAGGATAGGCTTCTATCACAGCCTTTCAGCACTTCTCCTTGATCAACACAACCTTCATTTTGACTTGTCACATGGCAAAGTCAGTAGTCCCATCAAAGGGCTTCATCCTCACTGTGTTCTCTGCCATAGAAAAACACAAATATAAGTTAGGAAAAACTTAATACGGAGGATCTAAAGCAAGAAAAGCTAGATCTAGGAAACCCTAAAGTAAACAAAGATATTTTTGATGGGTTTTCTTGTTGCTGGATAACAAAACACACAGAAAGATAAACAAAAACAGTAAACCCTGGATCCACTGGAAGCGCAAAGGATCAAGCCGGTTCAACCCCTTCTCGTAAAACAAAAGAGAGCTAAACCTGGCTCGGATACCAATTGTTCGATCTAGGGTTTCAAAGCTTCGAATAGCTTTGTAGAAAACGAACCAAACAAGTGCAGAAACAAACAAGAAAGCACACACAAGCTTTGTTTACGCAGTTCGGTTTCCCTACATCCGCGGAACCTCAGGAGGGGAGGTTCACCCAATTTCACTAAGCATCCACAGGTTCAGAGACATATTATAAAGGTTTCAGATGCACAAGCACTAAGACACGATTCAAACTAAACAAGGACAAAGAAGATAAACAAGGAATAAGGTTATAAATCGTCCGTGAAGGACACCGAGAAATCTCAAGAGAGATTTCTCCACGCAGAACCCTCCATTCAGCTTCTTCTTCGTCAAACGAGCAGGTACTCAGGTAGCATCAACCCAGAAGAGCACCCTTGAAGAGAATCGCCGACGTCGGGTGGCCAGAGAGCCAAGCCCTAGTGTTTTTTCTCCCAAACCCTAACCCAGTTGCCCCTTGGCTTACTAGAGAGAATGAGAGCGATGCTACAGTTCTCAGAGGTGTCCATTAGAGGGTTTATAAAGGGCTAGGGTTACAACGTTCAAAAGAGAGCCATGAGACATGGGCTTAGATTTGGGCCAAGTGGAATAGGCCCAAATCTTTACGAGCTCTCATCTGCAAACATCCAAACACAAAGGACCCAACAACCAACACTTAGGAAGTAAACACACCTTAGCTTCACCTTATGAGTCAAGGCTAGTCATTGGTCCCTAACATAGTGAAACCAAAAACACTATGGTAAGATGTTAAAAAAATGGAAGTCACTATAAGTCCCATCGAAACCAGGGGCGGCTAATTTTTGTACTACTATTTTATAATGAATTCTCATATAAGATTTTATCATCTTATTTTTTTTTTTGAACTGGTAAATATATATAAGATGGGTGTAACCAAGTTACAAAAGGACGGAGACCATACCAAGGGTCTCGTGGAAAAATACAACGGACTAGACTACGCAAAAGTGTCCCCAAAAAACTCCTCTCTCAAGACTATCTATCGACATCACCACCCTTTACACCAAATTCTCTAAACTGTATGTGCCCAACCCCTCTAACTCATCAATCTTTTCACCCAAGCTTTTTCTACCCTACTCCTACACTTACACTTGATGGAGATTCTGTTTCTGCAAGCTTTTATGATCTCCATGGCACACTCTGCCGGGTTGCATTGTGCACCCATGAAGATCATCCGGTTCCTGGTTCTCCAAGTCGTGTACACGAAAGAGCACAGGACCAGCAGCTTGCCTTGAAATATAGCTCCCTTCCTCTTCCCTTCTGGCTCTCTCTCGAACCATTGCATCCACTCGTGGAGGGTGCCGAATCTCACACCCACGCCAAGCCAATCACATACCCTGTTCTGTATATCCCTGACCACTCTGCAATCGAACCAGAGATGGTCCTCAGTTTCTTCCTTCTCCTTACAGAACGGGCACCAGGCTCCATCAGGTCCTAACCAATGCTTAATAACACGTCCAGTTTGGAGCCGTTTCCTCACAGCTAGCCATGTAATAAAGGACCAACGTCTGCACTGGGCACGTTTCCAAATAAAACTGCCCCAAGCGCACTGCTCTCCATGGTCTCTAACCATCTCGTACACTTTCCTGTTGGATAGCCCTCCACTAGGATGAAGAAGGGAGCTCCAGACAAGCGTACCATGGGGCTGCAGAAGCATCTGTATTTCATCTCTCACTCCAAGTAGCTCCTTCCAAGCCCACGAGTCGTCAACCTTAGGGCCAACATCCCAGATAGAATTCCCTCTGAGCAAATTCTGATTCGCCCATCTCACCCATACACACTCTTTCTGAGCTTCGATGTCACATAAGAGTTTGGCAAAGACACTCTTGTTCCACCCGAGTATCTCTTTGATGTCCAAACCGCCCTCCTCAAACGGTTTTGTAACATCCTTCCAAGCAACAAGGTTTCGGCCTCCTTCTGTAGTGCCTTTCCAAAGAAAATTGCGTTGTATCTTATTCAGCTTATCAATCACCCCTCTCGGCATCAAGATGGACTGACTCCAGAACGATATGATTCCCCCGAAGACAGCTTTCAGCAATTGCATTCTACCAGCATAAGAGAGTTTTCTTGTTGACTAGTTCTGTACATATCGACCACACTTCTCCGTCAGATCACTATATTCATGCAGAGATATCCTCTTAGAATGCAGCGGCATGCCAAGATAGCGAACTGGAAGTTGCCCCTCTTGGAAGCCAATCACTCGGGATATTTCCTCTGCTACACCAGTATCGACTCCAGCAAAGTAGATGGTACTCTTGTCTTCATTTGCTCGGAGCCCGGATGCATAAAAAAACTTATCAAGAGCCCTCTTTATCACTTGCACTGATTGCAACTCAGCACAACAAAACATAAGTAAATCATCTGCAAAGGCCAGATGCACCAACCTCAATCTCTTGCATTTCGGATGGAACTGGAACTCAGGGTATGCCGTCTCCTCTATCAGAATACGATGCAACATTTCCATGCAAAGTACAAATAAGTATGGCGATAAAGGATCGCCCTGCCTTTATCATCTTATTTTTTAATGATAAATTCGCGAGATTTGAACATAGGGTGAATACAATTTATTTATAAACAAGGTAAGTCTGGCTAGAATATTGTCATATTTTACAAATGGACTCTAGGCTCAAGCCTAGCCTTTTGGGTTAGGTCCGGGCCGCTTGGGTCAATTTCCCTACCCAAATCCGCAAATTTAGTCGACGGATTGGATGGGTTGACCATATGTGCTCAGGTCTAGCGATATTCACCCACCATTGTATCCGTCCTGACTCCTGATTCAGAATAAATTATTTCTTGTGTAAATATGAATTTTTAAAAAAAAAAAAAAAAAAAAACATGATGCTAACTCTTGAGCTATGAAGGGTAGTTGTTACCATTCGGTGAGGGAACTATAAAAGCAGTGTTTTCACCAAAAAAAATAAAAAAATAAAAGCAGTGAGTTGAATACTTGAATGACCAACCACCTCCCTTCCACACCCCCTACCATTAACCCAGACGCTGGAAAACTCATTGAAGATCGATCCACAAATCTCCAATTAGTCTGTATCAACAACCTCACCGGGCATTAGATTACATCCATGGACAGCTCCAAGACCCAGGATCCGGAGATCACCACCGTCGATGTATATGCCGCAAAACAGCTCATCGGCTCCGGCCACCGCTATTTAGATGTCAGGTATTGATTGCTTCCAATTTCAGCTCTGTGTGGATTTGAGATTTGGGAATTGAATCGCTATTCAACTGTTTCATAATATGTTGAAATCAGGACGGTGGAGGAGTTTGAGAGAGGCCATTTGGATGTGGTCAATCCCCTTAACATCCCTTACATGTTCAACACCCCTCAAGGTTATTTCACATTCTTTGCCCTTTAAATTATACTACATATCAACTCTAATTTGGTATTTCTAGATTTCATTGGGTATTTCCAGGGTAGCTTTTCCTAGTTTTTAAATTGGATTTTCAAAAGCTACTTATCTCAGACTTTTCGAATTTTTATTCTATCAATTAGGGTTATCACTATCTTATGAACAATTGAATTCTAGCATATATTTAACACACCTAATTCATCAGATTCATTCAGCTATTCCATCCGCTTATGTGTTATCAAACTAACTCTTAATCCACCATCTCAGGCAGGGTGAAAAATCCAGATTTTTTGGAGCAAGTTATGTCAGTTTGTAACAAGGAGGACCCCCTCGTTGTGGTAATTAATTAAATTTCCTTGAAAATAGAATATATAATGAATATTGAAATACAATCAAAATCCAATTCAAAATTGGGAAATTAATCAATGAAGAAAATGAAACAGGGTTGTCAAAGTGGGGTGAGATCTGCTTATGCAACCACTGATCTTCTCAAAGCAGTAAGCAACCAATTTATTGATTGTTTGTGTTTCTTTGTTGATATAAAATTAAAGGAAATGATTGAAAGGGGATATGGTGAAATGGCAAAATTGCAGGAGTTCAAGCAAGTGAGCAACATGGGAGGAGGGTACCTTGCCTGGGTTGACAATGGCTTTTCCATCAGGAAATCATTGCACAAGGAGGAGCCACCATCTGAAGCAACCAGATCCTGATTTGGGGAAACCCCCAAATGCAAAGGAGAAAGAGCAACATGTTTGTAGTATTGTATTTCATTCACTGTATGAGTTGCTGAAAAATACTAGTGATAATGACAGCCATAATTTTTCATGTTTCTTTGGAAACATGTTTGTATTTCTTGATTTTAGTAAAAATAGACAGCAACCATATCTTGGAATTGAACGGGATCAGGTACTACCCTGAAATCCTTTCCGTTTCAACCACCCCGACATGGTTAACATGTTTGTATTTCATTCACTATATGAGTGACTTATTTGGTATAAAGTGTGTCATTCTTGATTTCGATGGAAAAAGAGTTATTTACTTGTATCTTTAAAAAGTGAATGATTCATGTGAAAAGGTCACGATCTTGACAATTTCGTGCCGACATCTTAACACCCATCCTTACTTGATCAACCTTCTAGAAATATATGTATATACGTATGTATGCATATATGAGTAATTTCTCTAATTTATCGAATAATATAAATATTTCAGTTCAAAATTTTCCAACAAAATCCAAAGCTTATGCTATGTAGTTGCATATGACCTCATATTCAAGTCGAGCCCGTGTTAGCTTGTTAAGAAATATGTCAAGCTCAAGTCGGGCAAAAATTTAAACTCACCTAAAAAAATGTGTTTATATTAGGCTTAATTAAATGAATTAACGGAAATTTCGCCAGGTACTCCTGTGGTATTGCAAATTTCGCGGAGTATACAACTTTTTTACAAAATTCGCGTGGTACCCCTGAGGTTTTAACCCATTTCGCCTCGTGCCCTTCTCGGTTAACTTTAACCTTTTTTTGTTATTTCCGTTAGTTTGCTCAAAAAAAAAAGGAAAAGAAAAGAAAGAAAGAAACGAAGCTCAGACACGCGAAGACAGAGACGCGAGGAGAGACGCAAAGAGCGAGGAGAGACGCGAAGAGCGATGCGAAGAGCTGGCTGCACCCTCCCTCGGACCTGGTGGCTGCGCCCTCGCTCGGACTCGGACCTGGTGGCTGCACCCTCGCTCGGACTCGGACCTGTTGCTGCGCCCTCGCGAGAAAGGTAAGACTTTTGCTGTCTTTTGCTGTTGCTGCACCTGTTGCTGCGCTAGGGTTGAATTTGATGCATATCGAAATCGATAGATATCGAAATCGAAATTTCGATATCTAAATTTGTTTCTGTTGAAATTTATATAGCATAAAGAAGTAGCTGCGCTAGGGTTTCCATGGATGGAGTTATGCTGCGCTAGGGTTGAATTTGGGGGTTTTTGTGATGTCAATTTAGGGTTTTTGTAGAGGTTCATTCATTTGAAAACAGTAGCTGAACTAAATAATGTTAAATTTGTTTCTGTTATTGAATCTGTTGGTGGATCTGTTGGTGGATCTGCTATGAAATAATGTTAAATCTGCTATGAAAACAGTAGCTGTTGGTGGATCTGTTGGTGGATTTCATATTGTTGTTAAATCTGCACAAATTTGTTCATCGATGAGTGCACAAATTTGGAATTCGAAATTTCGTTTCTCAATTGCAATCCGATTTGTTAATGAAATTCGTTTCTCAATTTAGGGTTTAAGTTTAAATTCATTCATACTGATTTCGGTGTCCATGTCTCATAGTAATTGACCTGTTGACAGTACTCTGCAACTTATGTTGATCTATCATACGTGGTTGTATCTATATATAATAAACCTAGGAGATGTTTACTTGCAAGCTGTTAGGAATTGTAGTCAATTGCATTCCAACTTGTTATAGACTTACAGTTGTTGTATTTGCCAATAAATGGGTTGAATTCTTTATTTTAATTGGAGATTTTAGAAGGGGAGAAAAGAAATGGCATGACAGCATATGTTGTTATGAATTGCAGTCAATAATTTTAGAAGGGGATTCTACCTTGTGTTTTCGAAAATTAGGATTTCGAATTAGGGTTGCTTAGTTCTTGAGTTATTGTTTTGAATTTGGGGTAAGATAATCTGATATTTTGAACTTGCAATTTGAAGGCAAAATTAACCAAGGTGTGAAATTAGATAGCATAATTAATTCTTCACAGCCTTAATTATATCAATTTATAGAATTTTATGTCACAAACTTGATGTCTAAAGTGCTAGGCAGAAAATCCATATGTCAAAAAGCTGGTATGTGGGGCATTTATAAAATTTGCTGTCATAAACTTATCATTGATAAAACTTGTGTTCATTTATAGAAATAGAATTTGGTTGTAAATTGTTGTTATTCATGTGTATATATATAGCCTATTAGCTCAAATGGAAGAGCAATGTGCCTAAACATAAAGATGTGGGTTCAAATCCCACATAGGCTATTCATAATCTACATTTTATTTATGCTCATTAAGGTATAGAAATTAGATAATTAGATAATTTGTTATGTGTGCTCATCTTTGACTCATTGCCCATTCAATTTTTCTCGGTTGTTATCTGTGCTCTATATTGGATCGAATTTAGTATGTTAAATGCATCAATTTGGTTTTCAAAGTTGTAAATAAGATGCAAGAGGGTCATACTTAAAAACTCTAAAAATCATTGAACTTGCCAATGCGAAAAATCATGTGGTATGAAGTTGAACTTAAGTTGAGATTAGCCTATACGGGATTTGAACCCGCATCTTTGTGCATAAACACATTGCTCTAACATTTGAGCTAATAGGCTTTAATTTTGCCAAGTAGAATAAGAGCATAAAAATATGATAATCATTAGGGCAAAGTAATGATCATTGTGACTAGAAGCTAGTAAACACTAAACACTTCATCAGATTAACTTCTTATGAACTTTCACCACTAGTTCTATGTGCTTTCTACTGTCTTGTAAGATCATATCAACAAAATTATATCTTACGTATCTGCCCACGCAACCTAAACAGTACTGTTTTCTATTGTCTTGTAAGATGTATGACTAGTCTTGCTTGTCTGCCTTGGCCATATTCCAAGGACTTCCTGAACCTAAAGAGCATGGATAAAATGCCAAGTATTCAAGTAAAATCAACTATGAGCAAACAAAACCAAAATGATTTTTGCCTCTAATAGAGTACAAGGAGAAAGGAAATCAAACTTTAGAAATGATAAGCATTCCAAAAACACCATATTTTCATTTTTATCTCAGTATTTTTATATGCACAAAACTGTAATGCAATTTTTGTTTAAGTGTTATCAAGCCCTGCATTGACCAACAAATCAAGTGTCCTCATCATGTGTTTTATCTCAAGTTCAATTGCATTGTGTTGTCGTTTCGTTTGATTATATAGAGTGATGTATTACCTTAACTTGGTGACTAGATGGTGGATCATGACAAGCATCTCTAGCTTGGCAAGCTTATTCCCTGGACAAGCGTGGACTCCGCTGCCAAATGGCATGAAAGTGTTGGGGTTCCAACCAACCTGAATGTAACATACACACCAGCATAGGGTATGCAATTGTAAAATTTAGAGTTTTGAGACTTTCTGATGAATCATATGGAGATAAATGTGTTGCCCTTTTCGAATACCTTAAATCTGGAAGGATCAAATCTTTGAGGGTCTTGGAAGAAATCTGGATTACGATGGATGTTTCTGAACAAGGGCAACACCTTCCATCCTTTGGGAATCACATACCTTGAAAACAAACCAAAGATTGCGACATCGCTCCCTTTAAATAAGACTAGGAAAGAAAGAAATAGCCGAAACCCAACAGCCTCAGGCTCTCTAACACAACCTGAAACCCAACAGCCAAAAAAAAATCTAAACAAATTCTACTAAATTTTCAGTCAATAACTAAAGAACTCAAATTCAAATGTCAACAAAATTTCAGATTCCATAATTTTCACCAGTAACAAACTAAAAACCCCTAACTCCACATAAAACCAGCATACAATTGAGTAGATAACATAACAAACTACACAGAAATCAAGTGGAGAACACGAATTTTTGCAAATTAATCGCATGACATAGAGAAGTAAGATGGTGAAGGATTGAAATCTATAGAGTTACAACTCCCCGTTTCAATCAATTCAGAGTTGGAAATAGGCCAATTTCAATTAATTCATAGCGACACACTAAAGGAGCAATGGTGTGTTATGCACCAAAGTTGGAAACAGGCCCTGGACTCGAATCTGAAACCCCAAATCCAGGAAGTTTCAGACATACATGGCAATTCCAAACTAAAACTCAAAAACTTAGTAACCCAAAACTCGAATTGCAACCCAATTTCACACTAAGCCCTAATTTTGGAAAATGGGTTCTTCGAAGTCTCAGACATACCTGGCAATCTCGCACCACCCTCTTCCGACGGATTCGGCGCGGTGCGGTGCGGTGCGGTACGGCTCGGCCTCCTCTCTCGTGGTCGCCTCCTTGCCGTGTCGCTCCTCCAACCCCTTGTCGCCTCCTCCAGATCGACTTCTTCTTTCTCCTCCAGATCGCCTCCTTGCGTTTCTTCCGTCCGGCCTTTCTTTCTTTTTTTCTTTTCTTTTTTTAATTTGGAAACTAACCGAATAAAGCAAAAACTGTTAAAGTTAACCGGGAAGGGCACGAGGCGAAATGGGTTAAAACCTCAGGGGCACCACGCGAAATATGTAAAAAAGTTGTATACCTTGCGAAAATTGCAATACTCCAGAGGTACCTGGCGAAATTTCCGATGAATTAATTATGAGAAATTTGATAACTCATACTACTACAACATAATTCCGAGCAACTTATGAGAAATTTGATAAATTTTAAAATAAAGTCTAGTCGAGTTTAGTTTAAATCAATCTTTAAACTATGTTCATATTCAATTTATTTAGGAGAATGAACAAGCTCAAATTGAGAATTTTTCAAGTTTGAGTTCCAACTACTTGACTCATATATAGCGTCATATAAGCAAAGGGCGGCAAGATTACCGTTGCCAATGAAAGTGGCCTGCCTCGCCGCCAAATTCAGGGTCCCTATTTCAAACGGATGCCATGAACACGGCCAATTAGGGCTTCGTTTGCAGGAAGTCTCTTATCATCGGATACCCTAAAACCTAATTCGATCAAATCATACAACCTAATTCGATCAAATCAAACTGATCGAATTTGATTCGCAACAGAAAATGTCATCTTGGTCAGTAATCAACTATTCCAATCACCGATACGTTAGGTGCGACAAGACAGAAATGGGGGTTCCATTTCCAGGACAAACCCTAATGTTCCTGCTCACACCACTGCTTCTTTCCAATTGGATTGAAATTGGGGATTTTACATCAGCAATCAAATTCAGATGGAATTGGAGTTCAGAGTGTCCTTCAATTGCACCCACAACCCGTGAAGTGGGAGAAACCGTACGATTTCGACAATTGACAAGATTGAAGGAGATGCTTAATTCTTCAGACACCACAGAGCCACGTTATAGAGGTGCCCACCAGAAGAAGAAAACAAAGGAAGGTATTATCTTCTGTTTATTTTTATCGCTGGATTCATGCCACTCAAGGGCGGGCGATGCTTCTTAAAGGCAATATCTTCTTCTAGGTTTAATGTCATGGTGTAGCCCCACCATGACCGCTGTAATTAATTGCCAAAGCATGACCAGCCAGTGATTTGCATCTTTTCTACTTTATTTTATGCACTAGCATTTTTTAACTAGTTGGGGCACTAACTACCTACAGTTCCAATCTGATTTATTGTTTGTGTTTGTTTTGATGCCTTTGTTTTTCTTTGGTAACTTGGCCTGCTTGCATTGGGCAGCCATTAAAAAGAAAAGGCTTCAATTTGTGTAGGGAAGGGGAGATGGAAAAAGAGTGTGTTGTGGTTGAGGATACACCTGTCCAGGTGGTATGAACATGGATATGCAGTAATTTTAGATTTGGGGTGAGTAATTTTGTGCTTAAGGACGCCCTTATCTCACTTTTGATTGAATAATGTTGTGTGAGTACTGTTACTTTGATGCTCTCAATCATATCTCTCGAGAAATAATACCATTTACAATGTCGTTTTGTATTGATTGTACATGGAATGTGCTACCATATGCTGTTCAATTCACTTGTTAGAAAGCGCAATGGACAACATATCAGCAAATATAGGGTGATTGGGGTGGTGGGATCGGTCTATAAGCGTGCTGGGATAGTAAAACACATGATACTAGTGATTGGTGAGTATTTTGCCATCCTATAGTGTAATTTACCTTTCTTTCATTTCATTTCATTTCTTTAGATTAAAGAGTAACTTTAGGAAGATTGGTCTGAATTATACCATTCTGCAATCTCTCTTGATCTTTGTGGGTCCATTAAGAGCATGGGGGAAAGTGACCTTGCCTCCCATGGAAAGACTTTATGACAGGAAGAGATATGCTCACTTCTTTTACTATGACCATTGGATCTATTTTTGTGCCTTTAATGATTGCCGAAAGGGCATGCTATGAATATCTTGGTAAATTGGATTACAGAATAGAAATTTGTGACCTAAATTGACATAATTGGATCTAGTTGATTGCCTCTTTGTAAAGCAGGTAAAATTAACTGAAATAGAACACCGTGTATCTGTAATTTTTTTTTTTCTTCTAGTCTTATTATAGATTTTGATAAGCATCAATGGTGCAAGTATCTTTGTTTTTTTCTTCTTTGCCTTATCTTCTTGTACTTTTTTTGGATGATGAGTTCTTAGCAAAGATCTCTTGTATTTTAATAATTCTCAGTGGTGTATTCCTGTGAACCAGTCCTTTTAATTCAGAATTTAACTTCAAACCATCCCAATTGCTAGTACCTGCACTTGTATTGGAATTTTACTTTCAAAAATTTTTGTTTTTAGGAAAGTAAATATCTTTGTGAATCTCGCTTAGCATATGACGGGGAGAACCTAAACCTTTTCTTTTCATCCAAGCTCAATCTGTGGTGCTTGTTGCATGGGAATTTCCATTATAAATAATGGAGTTGAAATGGTATCTGGATTCCATTGTCGTGTCCATTAGTGAAACTATGTTAGATGATATTCTTTTCTATTAGTCTCCATTTGTAGCACTAATACTGTCAATTATACGTGGACAAAAAAGTAAGCTTTAAGCTACTGTAACCCCTGATTTATGGTTTACTGAGGTTTTTCCTCTATGAATTGTATTTCTAGATGCTGAAGCTTCATATTGCATTTTTTACCTTATTTTCTTACTAGACCTTTGTATAGCTCTCCCACCCATCATAAACACCATTTTATTAATCCTTGATCAGCCCTAGCCAACAACTGTACCTTTTCCAACCTTCCATGGCCCTCCTTAAAAGATAAGGAAAAGAAAAGAGGAACAAAAAAACACATTAAAAAAAAACACCGAAAAAAGAAACATATTATTTTTTTTACTTTGATTATGCTTCAGGCTTGCATTGCAACGGCTTACACATTGCGTATACGTTTTAAGTGTTATGTGCTTGCAACTTCAAATCACAGAAAAATCAAGGAGATCTCTATATGGAGGAGCTGATGCTTCGGTTATAACTTTCCGACAGATGTAAACTTTAAGCTAATCCGATGTGTGTAAATGAATACTCCAGCATCAAGGACAGGCTTCTGATGAAAGGCTTTCTTAGATTACTGTCTTCTGTCACTTTGTGGGTAAATAAAAATTCATCTAGTTTTGATAGTTTACCCGCTTGTAGACCCCCTTTGGTCCCTAATGAATCATAACTCTTGACAACTGGCTACTTTACATTATCTGAATCTTTAGAAGTTTGTCATATCTTTTTTGTGTGGGCACATATTCTCGAATTCCCCTTAGCTATGGATTATAGCAAAAAAAATTAACCTTGTTTTTTTTCTAGCTTCTCATTGCAGTTCTTACAGTCAGGATTGACCTTGTCTTAAGTAACAATGTGTTTATAGAGTCTCTTCCACTTGTGACATGACAGCTCATTAAGACCGACGAATATTTAATTTATATATTCACTTGGTAAATAAGGATATATTATTGGTCCAATTATGGGAAGTTAAATGGAAAATGAAAGAGACTTGTTTAGGTAGGGAAGGTTGTGGATGAGGAATAAGACCCCATTTCCTTCATCAGGGAGCAGTAAGTAGACATGCCTCTAAAAAGCAGAGTGTGACTACTGAATCGTATAATAAACAGCCTATGAGCCGCCTCTCCTACTCACAACTTCCAATGAACCAATCTTCTTACTAGTATACAAATTCAGCAGCAGTTACTTTTGATTGTAGACACTGGAATTTGTAGTCTGTCATGGCAGAATCATATAGGACTGCCTCTTTTGAATTGTCATCTCCTAGCACACATGTGGATTCGCTAGCAGGAAATACGCTAACCAGATTCTTATGCAATGGATCATCTTGGAGAAGACAATTGAAGAACCCGGGTCCTGATAGAAGCAGACTCCAAGAAGATATTGAGCATGAAGAATTCCAGTTTGCAAGTTCCTGCTGCCTTTCTTCATACTACAGCGTCTTTGTAGTTCGTTTGTCCATCATGGTTTGTGAAATTCTCACCTTTTGCAATCTTTTGTTGATAAATGAATTTTTTTGCTTAAAGCTGTGTCCAGTGGGGGATGTGAGTTAATATGTTCTGTGGACGGATGATTTCTTGCAGGTTCTGCTGGCAATTTTGATAGGGATGCTAACCATACTAACATGGCATTTTACAAAAGTCTATACTACAAGATCACTGAACAGCCTCGCATATGGGCTTCGGGATCAGCTTCTGCAACGACCCTTGATACGCATGTGGAGTGTCATAAACTCCACTGCTGAAATAACAACAGCCCAAGTCAAGCTGTCAGAGTATGTAATAAAAAAATATTACAGTAATGCAGCTAATCAAGCGCAACAAGTCGAGGTTATCAGAATTTCCTTCACCAATTTTTCAAATATTGACCTGCAAATCTATTCACCAAGTCTGCCATAGATGTACTATGTTGACAAATTGTGGTTTCTACCTTTTGCAGCTCTATGACATGATGAGGGATGTGACTTGGGCACTCTTTGCAAGTAGTAAAGCTCTCAAAGCGATAACGATCAATTATAAAAATGGGTTTGTCCAGGCCTTTCATAGAGATCATAAAAAGAACAAGACATTCTACATATACTCTAATATGGTGAATTACTCGATAGCTGATTCGTATGGTATGACCACTCTCTCCTCCCATCAGAATTGGAATGATCAATCAATAAAAGGCAACCTTTCTGCAATCTGGTACCAAGAACCACTGGATCCAATCAGTGGTGAGAGGATAGGAAAGCCAAGGCAAATTCCACCAGATGATTTGATTAATATTGCTGGACCTTCGCAAGTACCTGACGGAGTTGCTTCATGGCATGTGTCAGTAAGCAAGTTTACGGATTCTCCATTTCTTTCTGCCGCCTTGCCTGTGTGGGATCCCTCCAATGAAAGTATCGTGGCTGTTGTGGGTGTTACTACTTCGCTGTACAGCGTAGGTCAGTTGATGAAAGAACTAGTGGAGTTTCGTAGCGGGCATATTTACTTGACCTCTCAAGAGGGTTACCTTCTTGCAACCTCTACAAATGCTCCATTGTTGAAGAATTCCAGTAATGGCCCTGAGCTCGTAAAAGCCATTGAGTCAGATGACGATATCATAAGGGAGGGTGCTCAATGGTTACAGAATGCGTATCCCAACAAGTTTCCTCCCAACCATGAGGTTCATATAGAGAATGCAATGCTTGGCAACGAGAAATTCTATATCGATTCTTTCTTTCTGAACCTGAAGAGGCTTCCAATGGTAAGGCAAAAGATTTCATTAAACTTATTTGTGCATTAGATCCCAATTTATATGTTTGGCTTGAAATATACCGCCATTTACTTGATTGAGTTGTTATGCAGGTAGGTGTTATCATCATTCCTAGAGAATATATTATGGGTAAAGTGGACCAGAGGGCCTTCAGAACACTGATGATACTAATATCTGTTTCACTTTGCATCCTAATTATTGGATGCATTTGCATCTTTATATTGACGACTGGAGTATCAAAAGAAATGAAGCTTAGAGCAGAACTGATAAGTCAACTAGAAGCTAGAAGGCGAGCAGAGGCATCAAGCAATTATAAAAGCCAGTTTTTGGCAAATATGAGGCAAGTTTTTACCTTTATACTATGAATTGCTGTGTTGTTCTTGGGATGAAACCTCACTATTAAATTTTGCATGGTACTGAGCACTATAGTTTAGTAGTTCGAGTCTGGGATCTGAGTCCTAGGGTTTAGGCTTTGTGCCCGCCTTATTTCCTGCTGCCTTTGGCCTCCTTGTCTTCTGTCTTTCTTGTCTCCTTGTGAATTATGTGGCTTTCGGTTTTGGGTCTATCGGAAACACTCTCTCGACTAGTTCGGGGAAAGAGTGCGTACATCCTGACCCCCCAGACCCTGCTTCATCGCGGGATAGACTGGGTTGTTGTTGTTGTTACTGAGCACTATAAATCTTTGTGGTAAGAAATGAAAATTAGGAATCAGGTTCATTGTAGAGGAAGTAGGAGGAACTAAATTTTGCATCTACATCTGAAATTTTGTATCCATAGTGTTGCAAGAGGCTTTACACAGTTTCATCGGCCTTCTTTGTCTCTTTCTCGAAACTGAGATGGCTATTATTTGTGTTACAGTCATGAACTGCGAACACCTATGGCTGCAGTGATTGGATTGCTGGACATTCTTCTTTGTGATGACTGTCTCTCAAGTGAACAATATGCAATGATCACTCAGATTCGCCAATGCTCAACTGCACTACTCAGGCTTCTAAACAATATTTTGGATTTGAGCAAGGTAAAGTATATCTATCTTTTGTGGTCAAAATTTCCTGAAGTGATTATATAGCCTTAGGGCCTGTTTGGTATAACAGTAAAAAAAAGAAAAGGGAATGGAATCAAATATTATATGAAAGAAATTAACTTAAGTGAATGGTCATCTTTTTTTCTTCTAGAGGAAAATGGAGGATATTGTCACCCTATGCTAAGATCAGCCATTGAAATGAGTGGAATGAATTTTGTATGAAAAATGAGGGAATGTTACAATTTTAATCAATGAGCCTTAACTTAAAAATGGACGAGAAATCACACAATCTTTTACATCCACTGCACTTTTGTGTCGTTTTTTCTATGGAAAGGAGACATTAACTACTCAATATCCTGTTGCCCCAGTTCATACCATTGATGGCAACAGTATGTCATTAAGCATGAATGGGAACTGTGTAGACCTATCTTTGTTGTTCTATGTGCTACTTGGTTGGCTTGTCCATTGCACTATTGTTAACTGCTATAAGATACAAACTACAGTACTAATTTCTAGGTCTTCTAAATTTGGATATTTTTTTGAGCTAGTTTCAACTGGATACTTTTTAATAACTTATCTATGCAGGTTGAATCTGGGAAGCTAGTGCTGGAAGATGCGGAGTTTGATCTGGGCCGAGAGCTTGAAGGACTCATTGATATGTTCTCAGTGCAGTGCATCAACCATAATGTGGAAATTGTGCTAGATCTGTCTGGTAACAATGCTCTCACTCTTTCATTTGAATGTTCAAAATCAATCTTGCTCATCCATGTATTCAAATGTATATGTAACTCTGCAATTTATAGATGACATGCCGAAATTGGTCAGAGGCGACTCTGCTAGAGTTGTCCAAATCTTTGCTAATCTCATCAGCAATTCTATCAAGTTTACCTCCTGTAAGTGCAAAACAGCCATTCATGCTCTTCATTTTAGTGCAATGTTTTATAAACTGCAAATATCATTATTCAAGGCTAACATTCTATGCTAGAGGAGTAGAGGATGTTAATCTTCACTTTGTCCTTCTGACTCCAACAATTCAAGATGCAACAGTTTTCACATTTACAATGGTTTTTACCTTTTGTTCCTTGCAGCGGGTCATATAATACTACGAGGATGGTGTGAGCACTCTAAGACTAAATGCAACATCAGTAGGAGTCTTCTCAATCAAGTGGACATAGTGAACCCACCCTTGAAATCAAATCAACAACGATCTGCAAAGAATGCAGGCAAAAAGGGCAAAAAGGCGGTTCTTTGGTTTGAAGTTGATGATACAGGCTGCGGTACTTAACTTCTGTCCTGCCATTTTACTACAAGAACAGTTATCTATGTTGGTAACATGGTCTTGACTAAAACATGTTTCTCTTCCTCTCACATTAGGTATTGATCCAGGCAAGTGGGAATCGGTATTTGAAAGTTTTGAGCAAGCTGACCCCTCAACCACCCGAAAGTAAGCAACTCAGTTAGCCTTTATATGAACCATCAATGCATAAATTCATGTGCTGCATAAATTTGGAAAGTGAATTTATTGTTTTACTTCGATTTCAGGCATGGTGGAACTGGATTGGGGCTTTGCATCGTGAAAACCTTGGTAAGTATGTACATTGACAGGAAAGCACCTCCTCTTAGAAATAAAATACTGTCTGCTTGCAATTTGATAGCAACAAGGAGCAACTATTACTAATTCCAAGTGAAGTTGAACACATTAGTTGGGAACAAGTTGTACCGGAGTTTGCTTATTGTTTCTTGCTGCCTCTGCTAATTCAAAATAAAATGGCGTCTGGTTTCAGTTAGGCTAGAGATCGAGGAGAATTTGATAGGAAAAATTATTGCAGGTCAATAAGATGGGAGGAGAAATCAAGGTCATCAAGAAAGACGGACCTGGGACATTGCTGAAGTTTCATTTGCTTCTCAACCCTTCCTCGGATAGCACAATGCAATGTAGTCAAGATTTGGCGCAATATAAACTAGTGGTAAGTTGCATTCTTTTACTGGATTTAAGGAAGACATGGTTCTGTCATTATGTTTCTGCGAAATAGGTTTTAGACAGGAAATTCCTTCGGGGCGTTTGTATCAGAAACCATGGAATTATCTTCAAAAACCAATAGGAATCACTTTTCCAGGATTTATCTTGAGCGCTCTTAGTGTCCTTTTTTATTTTTTTGTCATTCCTTTGATGGTGAAGGAAACATGAATGTTCAAGTACTCATATTTTCCATTGTAGGCATTGCTGGCTCTAGGGGGCAGCATGGGAAGATCTATTATGTCTGAGTGGTTACGCGAGAAAGGAGTCTTTAGTTGGGAAGCATCTGAATGGAATGAACTCACACAAATTCTCAAGGATGTGTTTCAGATCAATGGTGTGCTTGGAACAGATAGTAATGACCTGAGGTCAAAGAATGAACTTTTGAGAGACGAAGTCTTGGACACTAGGAACTCGGTCTTTATCATTGTCATTGATATAGCGCTACTTGACTTGAGCACAGATATATGGAAAGAACAGCTTATTTACCTCAGCAGATATTCCAGGCATGTAAAGTTTGCATGGATATTGAACCACAACACATCCAACTCTGTCAAGATGGAGCTTCGTCAGAAAGGGCATTTCTTGATGGTTAACAAGCCATTGTACAAAGCAAAAATGATCCAGATCTTGGAAGCTGTCATAAAAGAGAGGAATCTTGAACTGCAAAAGGCTAGTGCTGATGCTTCATTGGATTTGCACGAGTGCTTAGAAATTGATCCCTTGCATTATGATGGAACAAGCTCAGAAGATTCTGATAAGGCTGGCATTGAGTGTTGTGGTTCTGAAAATGCAGCACAACCGGGAGAAAGGAAACGAAAAGTTAGGAGACCCTCGTTCTCTCAATCAGCAATGGTGAACAATTACTTGGTTGGGTTAACTCAAGAATTGCAAGATAATCTGCATGAACCACAGGCAGCCGAACGGAGCATGTCATGCAGTGAAGGAACATCCACTCAGAAAGAGATGCAGGGAGCAAATGCTGCAAGCCAGGAACATCTGGTCTGTCATGAAGGGAAAAATAATATGAAACTGCACAAGGTTGTGAATGAAAAACGATCTTTAGAAGGAATTAGAATCCTCCTAGCAGAAGACACTCCGGTACTTCAGAGGGTGGCAACTATTATGCTTGAAAAAATGGGGGCCACTGTAATCGTTGTGGGTGATGGAGTGCAGGCAGTAAATGCTCTTAAGTGCTCAGTAAATGCGGAAGGATGTGCAACAACATCTACCGTGCTAGATGAGAAATCAAGCCAAACCCAGGTCTGGAATTCCCTGGGGATCGACTTGGTTCTCATGGATTGTCAGGTGAGCTTCCTTGAAACTAAACTTACCACCCTTTGAATAACTAGAAGATGAATGGATAACTAGCTAACTATTTGTTTCAGATAAAAAGACAAAGTTCATCTTCTGATGGACAAATGATTTTTAAAATACCCATGTTGGAACAAGAAATGATTTGTTTCTGTATGGATGAAAGGTTAAGTTGTTAGAAGAACAACTTCAAAAATGATTGCATAAACTGTGGAATAGAGTCATAAATGTTAGCATATTGTCAAGAAGCTAATTCATTCCAATAGTTTTCCATGAATGCATATTTTAGCCTAAAATATGCTGTGCTTTTATCAGTGAACTTCTGAGGTGTTATTTGTGGTGTGGACTTTTGAAATATCTTATTATGATCACCAGATGCCCAAGATGGATGGTTATGAAGCAACAAAAGCAATCAGAGAATCAGAATTGGGAACAAGCTCTCACATACCAATCGTGGCGCTCACAGCACATGCGATGACATCAGACGAAGCAAAATGCTTGGAAGTTGGCATGGATGCTTACCTGACAAAGCCAATTGACTGCAAACTGATGGTATCCACCATCCTTTCACTGACTGGGGAAAATGACCCTCCCTAGACTGTTACACAATGGCTAGTCTCGACATGCTGACTCGTGACCCTCCCTAGACTGTGTACAATGGCTAGTCTCACCTTTTCAGTAGGCAAAATAGCTGCGTGTGCGAAGTAAAAGTACCTCACATCTCGCACAAGACGGCAACATAAGCACTTTGCAGTTTGGCATAGATGTTTACCCTAGTAGTTAGCTTCCTAGACCAGTGGGAAATGTACATAAAATACCTAACGACTTGTATATTCTCTTCCAAATGTGCACAATTAGGGTTTTCCTTGAGAGGATTCGGGAAGGAATTGGATGTAATGGAATGGAATGCATTCCCAGATGATTCCTTCCCAAAACACTATGTAGCAGAGGAAAGCAATTTGCAGTGGCAAAACTATTATAGAATGAGATGGAATCCAACATTCTGAAAGTATACAATAATAATCTGTGTTCCTCTAGCACATAAAATGTAAAAATGCTGAAATAGCATATGAACAACTTTGATGGAAAAAAAATTAAACAGGATCAAAATGTAATTGCAATTGTGGATGTTATTCACTTCAAGCACAACACCCACAAAAAGATATACTAAAACGCCCAGACCAGCATCTGTTGGATGAATAGATCATTGCACTAAAAATTCTCTGAAAATTAATCAAATGATATATAGGCTGTTGAATCTAGAGAGGAGTTAAAAGTTGCTAAAAAAAAAGAGGTTCAAAAGCAACAGGAACGTCAACAAAACTTTTTGAACTGCACAACAGTTTCATATGGTAAAAACCTATTCCAGGAGGCAGAAAACAATCAAAATGAAGAATACAAAGCAAATAAATTTTATTTCGCTTGAATCCTATTACAACAAAATGATTTTACATACCAAAGGAAAGGCCAACAGGTCAAGTAGGGGCGAGATGAGACTCCTCTGTAGATATAAATATTCCCCCAACACTTTCCAACATTTCCAATCTCCAAGTTAAGTATCAGGTGCTCCCGTGCTGGGACGACTGGTTTCCGCTGTGAAGAAAGTAAAAACTCTAGAGGCATCAAACACTTTCATGTACCACTGCTTTCTGCAACATTTTCTTCATTTCCAATCCCATCAATCAAGCTGAGATAGGTATCGTCGTTTGGAGCAATGCCCTTGCTTACCATGTCTCTCAGGAGCTCTTCAGCAAGAGGTCCTTCCCCTTTTTTGCATAACCCCTGTATCAGGGCATTGTAAGTAAGAAGGGTTGGATTGAAACCTTTACCCAACATTTCATCTTGCACTTTAAAGGCGTCATTCATATCACCTCGCTTGCTGTATCCACTTATTAGAGTATTGTAACTAACGTCACTAGGCATGATACCTCGTTTTTTCATCTCATCAAGAAGCCCCCGGGCTTCTTCAACCTTACCTTTCCGACAATAACCCTGCATTAAAGTGTTGTAGGTTACTTCATCGGCAGGTACTGCCTTCCTTTCCATCTCCCCCAAAATTGCGAAGGCACGTTCAGTGTTTCCATTCATACAATGACCATTTATAAGGGCATTGTACATGACAACATCAGGGTTTACTCCTTCGCTTATTGCCTTCTCAAAAAGATAATCTGCCTCCCTCATTCTCTTCCGATAGCTCAACACGTGAATAAGAGATGTATATGTCACCCTTGTGGGTTGAATCCCTCTACTTATCATCTCATCATAAAGCTTAAAAGCTTTCTTTTCCTTTCGACATTGGCAGAACCCATTAATCAACACATTATAGGTGATACTGTCAGGGGCCATGTTCTTCTCTTCCATCTCTTTCATCAACACATCCGCCTCAGAGTCCCTACCCTCCATGAGCAGTGCGTGTATCAGCACATTATATGTCGCCAAAGTTGGTCTAATACCCGTCTTAACCAACTCTTCCTTGTAAGCAAAAGCAGCATCTAGATCCCCTTTGTTGCAATGCCCATCAATCAAAGTATTATAAACACTAGCATTTGGAACAACTCCGGATTTCACCATCGTTTTGAAGAGCTCCACCGATTCATCCAACCTCCCCTCTTTACACAGACTGCTCATCAACGAGTTATAAGTATAACAATCTGGATAAATGCCCCTAGCCTTCATTTCACTGAAGATCTTACGACCCACGTCTGCTTTGCCACTCGAGCAATAGCCATGAACGATAGTATTATATGTAACAACATTAGGTTTGACCCCCAAAGCCTCCATAAGTCCTACAATCTCCAATGCCTTCTTCAGCTTCCCTTGCTGGCACAGCACATTGATCATAATGTTAAAAGTGTAAGAATTCGAACTAATTTTCAATCTAAACATCTCAGCATACAAAACCAAAACCATGTCACTGCGATTCAACCTCATAAACAAGCTCAAAATTCGATTGCAAGTTACCACAGTCGGCTTGATGCCCATATCCTTCATCATACAAAAACAATCAAAAGCTTCTTTACCCTTCTTCAACTCACACAAAGCCCAAATCCAATGATCAAGAGCAGCACTACTCTCGTACCCCAATTTTGCCCTAGCCTGAGCCAATTTCGCAAAAAACGCCCGATTATCCCCATTCGGGGAATCAATCAACCGCTTGGCAAGCTCGACAGCGGGTTTCGGAGAGTTAACACGGGACCTGACGACGACAGCGAGGCAACTGGCATCAGTATCGAGCGAATCAGGATGGACTTTGTCGAGGAATGAGGAGAGCAGGTTGGGTTTGTCCCGGAGGTTGAAGAGGGTTTTGGAAATCAAGGTGGGGGTAAGAGAGGACGCAACCTGTTCGATGAAATGCCACTGAGAGTTGATGATTGACTCCTGCAAATTCGCCTCAGTTAGGGGCGGGGAAGGTCGAAATTGAGGAACGGAGGATGAGATTGAAGGGTTTGGAGTGGGGATTGAGGAACAAGATGAGAGCTTTCGGAGGATGAGGAGCTTGTGAGGTTTCATGGCGGGGAAGAGAGAGAGTTTCCAAGTAGCTGGAGTAATAAAAATGGAATCAGGTGGGTATCAGCAAGGGATAGCCATGGGAGTTTTAGCTTGCCAGTGAGAATCTGTTCGTACGGAAGGTGGTCTCGGTGGAAATGGCGGAAACGCGGCGGCGTTTGGACTTTGAGGAGGGAGGAGTTTTACTTTATTTTTTGGAAAAAAAAATAAAAAGAAAATAAGGGAAATTAAACCGGAAAAAATTTTGGCCCATGCAGGTCTCGAACCTGCGACCTTCGCGTTATTAGCACGACGCTCTAACCAACTGAGCTAATGGGCCTTGTTGGTAAATTTATTATATTTATTCAATTTCAGTGAAAAATAAAAATACACTAACGCACCCTAAGTGCGCACACGCAATAAGGATGCCGTAGATGCGTGCAAAATTAGCCGTTGTTTTTGGGTAGTATAAATTTGTAGTTAGTGTTAACGTACTCATCCCACAAACAAATATTCACTCCATACTCATTTTTATCATTGTAAACGATAAAATAATGTCTAATACAGAAGATAGATCTGATAGCGAGCCGAAGGAGAAAACAAACGGGTATGTTTATTTTATTTTATTATTTAAACATTTTTAAGTTTATATTATGCGAAATGATATTCGTTTATACTAGACTATTGATTTAGCAATTTAGCCTTAGCCCATAAGTACCAAATTTGTAGTAGTTTTAGCTTGTAAAGACCATATTTGTAGTAGTCTTGCTCTGCATTTCACTTTGGGTAAATAATGAACAAGAAATTGGCCGGACAAAGAAAATTTTATCAGCAATCAGTTACTTTCGATTGATTATTTTTTTTGGATTGTTTTGCATCTTCTTTTTATTGTTCTTTTATTTAAGTTTATATCTTTTGTCAGTTAGTCCTTAGTCCTTACTAATTAAGTCGATGTCTCGATTTTATTAGGAATGTGATCCATTCGAACCATGTAATGTAAACTTTGCCATTAGGATCAAAACTATTAATATGATATTTTAGCTGTTCTTTTTAATAATTATTTTACTTTAGTGTTATACAAAAATGATTATTTGAAGAAAATAGATGAGTTGAAATTGATTATATTATACTAGTTAAGTTTTAGATTAAATTAGCGTAGAGATACGAAATTAAAGCATAATTTTATTTATTTTTGTGTAGATTCGTAATGGTATAAATGAAGGAATAGATAATACGATAGGTTTCACAACCGCAAAAGAGTGGCCTGATATGGAATCATTGAGAATGTGGGTGTGTAAGAGAGCTCGTAGAAGAAACTTTGTGATTATAACATTCAAGTCATGGAAAAGTTCAGATAAGAGGCATGGAAGAATAATTTTAACATGTGAGCGCTATGAAAAGTATCGAAAGGGTCGTCGGCAAGTTGTTGCCAATAATTTGATGATATAGACTATGACGATACCAATTATCTCTATACAAGAAGTAAAAAAAGCAAGTGCAAATTTGAGTTGGATTGTCGAGAGTTTCCAAGAGGTAGTTGGATGGTCAGAGTGGTACACGGTATTCACAACCATGGTCATCCTCCTATAGTGGTAGCTCATTCATTCGCCGAGCGTTTGAACGAAGCGCAAGCGGGAGCGAGATCGAAAAGCTCACCAAGTTGCGTTACGAGTAGGAGTGGAAATGGGGCGGGTTATGGGTGGATGAATCCATCCATCACCCGCAAACTTTTTCACCCGCATCCGACCCGCGCGGGTGATGCGGGTACCCAATGGGTGAAACAAAAGAAAAAAATGAAATCAACATAAATAGCTAGTAGTCCAATTCTAACTCAAAACTATAAAGGGGTGGTTTATGTATTTATATTTTTGGTCGGCAAAGCACTAAAATGACGAGCTCATTCAAATTTGAAAGTGGAAGGGTATATATCTCTATACTAATCATATACTAATCCAGTATATCCCTTGCTATAACGTGGAAGAGCAAGCCGAGACCATATCCATTCTAATTGAAATTTGGTGGGCAAAGCATTAATCAAGGATTAGAGTTTGTAGAAGTTAAACTTGAATAAGGTAAAATAGTAAAATCACACACATTATATATGTAAATTTAAGGATTTTATGCGGGTTTGCGGGGCGGGTTAATGGGACGGGTTATGGGTGAAAAATCTTCACCCATAATCCATCCATCACCCGCTTCACCCGCACCCGCTCCACCCGTCACCCACTTTTTTACGGGTTTTCACCCGCAAAATTAATGCGGGTAAAGAGGGTGGAGCGGGTACCCGCGGGTTATTTCCAGCCCTAGTTACGAGGAGCCAACAACCGTGACTTCGAGGGATCAAATATGCGATGCACGGGCTGTTGTTGGTGCCCCAACTACCAACATTCACGATGCCAATATAAAACGAGTGACAGAGTTGCACTCATTGGGACTAATGTCGCATATACATGTGACCAAAATGTCGACCTTTTATATGAGAATGACGGAACCAATTCAGCGACGATTGATGGAGGCTTCATCGCCGTCTGATGAAGAGGAGCCACCACCTCCGACAAAGGGTGATCAGCCAGGTACACATAATTCATCTCATGATTCATGCGGGTCATCATGTGGGTCACATGATCGTCCCCTGAGGGCCCGGGGACAAAGAAGAGGCTCATCGAATGTGTTAGATACATCACTAGAAGAGGCATCCCATGCTCCAACACGTGTAAGGGGACGTAGGCGTCGAGGTCGCGGGCGTCGAGGTTGTGGGACATCTAGGAGTGCGAGGCCTACACACCCAAAAATTGTCAACGTGCCTTACTCTTTCAACTTTGGTAGTGAAAATATTGACCTTTTTCATGATTGGATTTATGGGCCAAGTGACAAATGTGAGGGCCGACGGAAATTGTTGATTTCGAGCATTAGCTCACTCGATGAGTTTGGGGGAAGAAGCATGGCCCCAACTTCGACGAGCAATGTTGATGGAAGTGCACTACCATCCGCAACGCTATCAATTCCACTACTTGATTTTTACGGCAGAGAAGACGAGCCGATTAGAAGACTATCGTTGTTCAAGGCACATCTCAATTGGCTTGATCAGACCACTGACGCACCTAATCGATGCTGGATGAGTATGCCGGAGGACGGACACGTATTCGCGTCTATCAGTGCACCCTTGTACACGAGTTACACCACGCCCATGACGTTTCTTCCACTCGTCGCACAAGAACCTGCTAGCGGAGCACCCCCAGTTGGACCAGTCGTCGTCATATGCTACCTTGAATCGCGACTACATTTTGTTTCGGTAAGCACAACATCAAATTTGATCTTGTTCTATTTTAACCATCTTTCATCTTACTATCATTTATATTTTACAGGTAACCATGGATATTAACCCATTTCCCATGTCTCCCATCACCAACCACTGGATACAGAATCATGATCAGAGTGTTGATGGAATGGATGCACAATACGCTGATCACATCTATGAGTTCCAGTTAAACCGTGAATATAATGGTAGACCTTGGGCTTAGGACATTTTTCAATGTTGCGTCTAAGATAATTAAAATTGTATAAATGTGTTTTTAATTTATCATAATTTATGTTGTGATTTAAGGTTCAAATTGAAATGCTTCAACGAATTTAATTACTAAAACATATTAATATAATTCCTATAAATTTTTTGTTTACTTATTAAGGTGAAAGCAGAGAACATGTGGTATTGTATAAGGTTAGATGAAGGAATATTTTGTGAAGAGAGTTTATACTTTATAATATGTTTTAACACAAGCCAAGTTACCAAACACTCCTCCATCTAGAAAGCATATATGATATAGGGTGTTTATACTTTATAATATGTTTTAACACAAGCCCTTCTGATTTTACCCGAATTTTATCTGACATGCGAAGAACTAGGGTTTGTAGGGTTCCAGTTTCTGAAAATTAGAGTCCAAATTCGGAGACAACATCTGTTAGAGTTGGTAATGGGAAGGGAATGAGTGGGTTTAGGGGCTTGGAGAGGAAAGGAGCTAGGGAATCTGCTCTGAAAGCAAGTGAGAAGCGTGTTTATGGTGATATGAACGAGAATGTGAACATTGGAGCTAAATTGGTGAGAGATTGTGGAAAGGTTTCAGCAGGGATTAGGGCAGCGGTTGACGAAAATGACTTCAAGTCAAGTTTCAGTGAGAGTGCACTTGAAAAGATTGAGGCTTTCAATGATTGTAAAACTGATGGTAATTTTTCAGCAATAAGATCATCTGAAAATGTTGATACCTTAGCTCTAGACCGAGAAGACCCTTCCATTTGCAGAAGTGTTGTTCCAGAGAACCCAAGTGCTAAAGGGACAAATGTTGTTGCAAAATCTTATGGAAATCCTCCTGAATTCTAGAAGGCTAGGCCTGATCTGTCCTCAAAAGTTTGAGGGGATAATTTGAAGGGTTTGGGTGTTTCTAAGGAAAAGGATGTGAATGCTGTCAGCATTCCTAGAGGGCAAGGTGAAGAGAATTGCATCTGATATTAAGCAGACGAAAGAGATGCTAGATATGAATAACCCAGATGCGTCTACGGTGAAGATTCTGATATTCAGGAGAAGATATCAGGGATCGAAAAGGCTATTGGCCAATGGCCATGTTGTAGGTGAATCTGGTAGGAAGTCGAATATCTCCAAAAACATAGATAAGGATGTGAATGTGATGCAGGCAAAAGAGGAAGGGTTTGTTCAAAATAAGCAAGCTGATGGTGGGAAGATTTCAGTGAAAGGACTGAACATTAATGAACTAAACGCAAGGCTGTTGCCTCATCATAAGTTGCTAAAAGGACGATCATCAATAAAGACGTCATCTTCAAGCTCTGGAAGTGATAAATTTGTACTGCCCAAGTGTGAGCCAACTTCAGCTCATGTACCAATCACCCTCCCAATCGATGACAGTGGTGAAGACGACGGTGGCGGTGACGGAGATCGAAAGATTGTTGAGTTCGTAATCCAGATCAATGAAGATGGCGGTTGACAACTACAACCTCAATAAACCAACGGTGAGGAGATGCAATCTAATCCCCGATGTTTGATCACTTTGCTGTCATCTATAAGGTTTTCTTCCTCCTTAATTTCATCAACTTTTAAATCTCAATTTTTAATTTGTTTGTAATATAGATGTTGATCAACTTTTCTGTAATTCTGTATAGAACTCTGATGGCTCCTTGGTTTTCCTAAAATAGTCATACTGCTCTACATCGACAGTTCAACCTTCAAGTAAGTTACTTCCCTAATCTTATTCTTTCTTTAGTCCATTCACATGAGTTGCTTCCCATTTGATTGAAATAAATTATGGAGTATTGAGTTTGTACTTGACTTGTCAATTTGTTAAGAGGAAATGAAGATTGCACCTGATTCGTATCAGCCAAAAACGCTGCTACTCCTTAACATTGCTTGTAGTTCAGTTCCAAGAAAACATTGCTTGTAGTTTAAATTCTTGAACTTGCTGTCCCTGAGCTCTTCTCTCTATGAAGTTGTTGTCGTGTTAGTGAATTAAATTAAGGCATTTTCCACGAAAAGGATGCGTTCTTCAAAATTCCTGCTCAGACCATGGATCATGGACAACTCATATTCTATTTCAATCATGGATCTGTAGGTGGATCAGCAACGAGTCTGGGTACCTTAATCATGTGCTGTTGTTCAGGGGGCTGATATTGCCTGGGAATTGTCGTGAAAGCGGTGAAAAAAGGGGAAAAGGAATATTGTATGACAGCAGCAGGTCAAGGAGCTTCAAGTAGGAAACAAAGGTGACTAAAAAAATGGAAATAAGCACCCTTCCAGCAAGTATGATAGCAAAACCGCATGGAGCTACTGGGCTGGGCTGGAGCCTAAATCTTGTGCTGATTCTATTGGAGTGGGTGTAATTGCTAATGGTGACAATGCATCAGCTAATGGCATGAGCGATTGTGCAACTGAATTGATTGCTGTTGATGCTGGAATGGATGTAACAACAGCTGTTCACAGTGCTGTAATAGAGCTTTTGTTGTCGCCCTGCTGCACAAAAGGGGTGTGTAAATGAAGTGCGAGTTCTGTAAGAGTGGACATGATACAAGAGATGGAGAACATTCAACACTCGGACTTCATATTGTCATTGTTGATGCTTGAATTTCGACTCTCAAATCTCATATTAGAGACTACGCCTTCTGATGGAGTCACCAACATCAACCTAAAGGTTAAATGAATGGTACCATATGCTTTTTTTCTTCCTTCTCCGTCCTAGGGTTTTTTCAATTTCATTTTTTGATATGATTTCATATGTGATTCGAGTTGGCAGAAACCCTATGCTTGTCTCATGATATTTAGGGCCATTGTGCTTCTTGCTGGGCATTTGGTGCTGTTGAATCGCTCTCTGATCGCTTCTGCATTCATTTTGGCAAGGTAACTTTTTCTGTATCCAAATAAGAATTTATTTTATAAGGATATAAAAACAAGATTTTTTTTTTTCATTTCTTTGTCCAATTGAGACAAAAATTCATGGTCATTATGCTGCTTGTGCTTATGTTTCATTTGTCATTTTTATTTTTCCGATAATCCTTCTTCTATTGTCATGCTACTTTTAGCTAAATCTAACCTTCTTGCCTTAATGGACATCTGCTCCTATGACCTCGCCTTTCTTGTATTTCAGGGTTTTTGAAAACATACCTCCCTATGATATTCCGACTGAATTTGAGAAAGGTCATTGGAAAACATACCTCACCTACTCAAAACATACCTCTCTATGATATTCTTATATTTCAGGGTTTCTAAAAACATACCTCACCCACTGAGGATTTTTTTCTGAATTGGTTGTCTTGAGGTTTTTGGCTTCTGCATCCTTATTTGTTCCCTTATTCTGGTAATTGAAATAATTAATGCTTTATTCCTTTGCATCCTTCTGAAATAACTAATGTCGAATGATAGCATAGCAATGAAACTAAATCTACATCATTGTATTCATCTGACCTATTTCTTTCCTATTCTTTATGTGTTTACTGTGGGACTCCGAAGGTTTCTAATTCCCATGTGGTTTTTGCTGAGGGTGCACTACAAGAAATTGCAGTAAAGGAAGGAGAGAGGAAGTGTATGGCTGCAGCTAGGGATGAAAGTATGACAGTAAAAAAGTATGGGAGAAAATAAAAGGTTTCTGGTGTGACTGGTGTGTGGGGGGGGAGTGGAGCAAACGATCGAGAGAATAATAACAAGAAAACAAATGAGGGGAGCACCTTTGCAGAAATAGGTAATTGTGATGTTCTTGTAGTCATTCATACCGTGCATTGGACCCTGGTCATGCTATAAGGTCTCCAACTGCTGAAATTCAAGTAGCGATGTAGTTTGTTCTTATTATTCGTTCTCTTGTATTCGTGGGCGCTTTATATATGGCATGCCTTCCCTAAGAGCATGGATACATGTCTGCATTACCTTTGATTTGGGCAGGATCCCTTCTCTCATTTTGGTACACGTATTATGGAAGTAGTAGTGATAAAGTTTTTAAATGTCTGTCCTAAAAACTTTAATCCTTTAATTTAGGATTGTAAACATTATGCCTCTTTTGTATGTTCATATGTTTTAAGGTTTCCTTTTTGCTAAATGACCTATGGGTTCTTAAACGATTTACAAATTTGCTCAGAGTGACTCATTCTTTATCTGACACCATTTTCATCTAAGGGTTTTTTTTCAATGGGAAAAGCCGATTATTAAGGGTGTTATTATTTTGAAGGAGAAGTGCATGTTTGAAGAAGTATCTTGGTATTATCAAGTGGCTTGAAAGAAAGAAAATAATCTTGGTATAATCTTATTCGAGTCTAGATTTTATTATTCCTATCTTGCTGATTTGTGTTTGCTACTGATTGTTTCCTCTTGCAAATAAGATCTACAGCAAAATGGGTGAAGGTTGGTATTTGTTTATCCCAAGTTTGCTTGTCTGCTATGGGATGTGTTACATTCAATTCCTAAGATGTCTACTGCACTCCTTCAGGGACTTTTGGTTAGGTTCTAGAATGCTTGGATTGTGAAAGAGGGAGATGGTAGCCATAACAATTGTGCAGGGCATCAGGAAATACCGTGAGGCAGCTATGATCGAAATTGTTGTTCTGCAACAGCTAGGCAAACATGATAAAGGAGACAATCGGTAAGTTTCACCACTTGCCACGATTTTATGCTCGCCTGTGCCATACTTCTAGACTGTTGAGGTTTTGCAGTCATCTGAAGATTATGTCAATGTTTATGGGTTTATTCCTTGCAGTTGTGTACACTTAAGTGAAGTTTGAGAATAGCGAGGAATGTTCATGAATTTCTTTAGGTCTAAGCTTGATTTGATTTTATTAAGAGTTGGCGATGAGCTTGTGTTGTCATGATTTTAGGAAGGCCACGAGGAAGCTGAGGAAGAGCTACCCAAGAAAACAAAGTTCTTTTTTAGCACTGCAGCTCAGAGTTGGGATGCAGAATTCTATGTGAAAGTTGATGACAACATTGATCTTGATCTTGGTATGTAGCTTAAAAAAGTTATTGGAGTATATATTAAGCATCTTCTTCAATGTATTGGCGGCTACATACTCAATAGTAAATGCAAAAGTTATCTTTTGATGTAATAGATGGGCTAATTGCACTCCTTGAGAAACGACGTGGTCGAGACAGCGCATATATTTGATATATACAACTGCATTTTGTCTGGCTTGAGTAAGTTGTGTAAACTGCGCAGTGAATTGTGTTATATAGGGGATAGTTCTGCTTAAGATGATTGTCTTTGTGTCGATCACTGTGCATGTGTTGTTATTACCCTTTATCCATGAAGTTCTGCCTAAGATGACGGTCTTTGTGTTGTTATTGGATCACTGTCTTTGTGTTGTTAAATTCTTTTGTGTATTTTTTTTAAATACATCTCTACCATAAACACTCACTACTACAATTAAGATCAAAGGCTGCGCTTTATGGTGGCGGTTAGTTAAGGAAGCGGTTCATGGCAGCGGTTTAGGAAAGTGTCATGAGTTTAGCGGCGGTTTAATTTATGGGGGCGGTTTAGGCAGCGGTTTTCAAATCCCTGGTCTATGGAGGCGGTTCGGGTACCCTTTAGAGGCGGTTCAAGAAAAATAAAAATACCTATGGAAGCGGTTCACCAAAGCCAAATAAAATGAAGCAAAGAAAGGAGCGGTTCAAGTAATTTAAGGGAGCGGTTCATTTGGCGGGTTTCCTTAAATTTCAATTCATTGCCGACCCGCCCTAATTTCCAAAAAAAAATTAAAACCCCGCTAAAATAAATAAAATATTTTTATCTTTTTACTCCCATCAAAACCTAAAGACGCCTCCATGGTCCCTTGTAGAAGACGACCTGCGATTTGGGGAGCAGTGGCAGAATCGGAGGTCTAAGTAGCTGTCGCGCAACAAATTCAAGGGATTCGCTGGCGAAATTAGAAGCTTCAACCTCAGAACATCAAGTGATTTGGGGAGAAGCGAGTTGCGAGATCGATTTGAGAGAGCATCAAGCGATTTCGGCGAGGAACACTGTAAATCCTCCGAAATCAGGCGACAAATTTCTAGTTTCAACACCAGATCTTACTCCCTATCTGTCTGAGTTCTAGGTACATCTACTCCTCCTTCTGTAATTCAGATTTTCGAGATCTAGGGTTTATGGTTCTTTATGGGATAGGGAAAACTCGAAATCTAGGGTTTACTTGTTTCAATTTCATTAAAACTCGAATTGATGTTGTTCAATTATGCCCCTTTTGGCTGAGTATTTATTTTCGGAGTTTGAAATTGCCATTCCTAATTGAATCTTATGCTCACATACATCGATTGATTTATGCATTACTATATTATATAGCTGTCACTTTTATTTACATGAAAAGAGAGCTTTATCCCATACGGTCAAATATGAGTGGTGTAATTTTCCTATAACACTTAATTGCTTTTTCATTTTTGGATTCACTTTCAATGGCCTATTATATAATTGTCAGTTTGTCACTTTTATTTACATGAAAGATTTTTTTCCTATACGGTCAAGTATGAGTGATGTAATTAGAGAAAATAATATCTCTTTTAAACTGTCAGACACATCCTAAAGTCTAATTGTACGTACTGATATTACGGGCTTTGATTAATATGACTGTCCTTGTATTTTGCAAACAGTTAAATTTCATATGAGTTCATCCTGGCCATTAGTTTGTAAATACATGCAAATAGTATAGTGATGCCACATATGAAATGAAAACATGTTTGCTTTCTCCCTTAATTAGTTAAGTTGTGATGTTTTGGTACGTAATTTGCCATAATAACCTATTTATATGACTATCCTAATTTGGAGTACTTAATTTATGAAACTAAGTCACTACAAGGGAAAATAAGAATTTATTGTTGTTTGAAATGCTTTTAGAATTTGGTTTGAAATTTATTAATTCTTTGCTTAAGAAGTATTATTCCTAATATACTTCCATATTTGCCTTAGAATATGTTTAATATCAAGCTTAATATATATTTTTTTTCTTAGGCTTTACCTATTGGAAATTACCATAATAATATTTTTCAACTTGTCTACCCATTGTAATTTTTAGTGGGAATTTTTTTGTCTTTATATAATGATATCCAAAGGTTTGTATGCAAAAAGCCAAAAACTGGGTGCTAAGAAGTTTTCTTGAAACAACATTCCTTCTGATTGGAGGCAACTGACAATGTATTCACATGTTTATGATATTTATATGCTTCCTTTATTAGTCTCTTGTTAAGATCATGAGTAGTGTACTTGCTTTTTGCTAGGTCTTTCCACCAAATAAGAACAAACGAGGTTATGAGATAGTTTAACAGGAGTTGTTTGATGTTGTTGGCAGAAGAAATGTTGAAAAAATGCATATAAGTGTTACGTGTCTCCTTTATCTAGGCACATAAACCGTAACAAAATGCATATAGTTGTCTTATTCCATTATCAGTGTAACTATTTGTCAATTTGGTAAGTGGTTCTTTTTAACGATTGCTTATGTTTCCCTTAGTTAAGCACTAGCTTGCCTGTCTTTTCTCTTAGTAGCATGCCATTTCTTTGATGTATCCATGTTCCTGGGTAAGTTTATATTTAGCAGTTGCTTACATTCCCCTTAGAGCACTTACAACCGCTGCCATAGGTTTTAATAATCGCCTCTATAAGCTTCTTTGAACCGCTGCCTAAGGGTTTTTTACCCGCTTCCATTGTTCTCCCTCAAAAGTGTCCCCATAGACTTTGTGGCAGCGGTTCAAGGTATCTTTGGCAGCGGTTCATCCATCTAGCAAGAGCCGCAGCTATAGGCTTCTGAAACCGCTGCCATAGATCTATGGAAACGGGAGCAGATGGTGCGGTCGGTAAACCGCTGCCAAAGGCCTTAGGCAGCGGTTATAGGGCTTTAGGCAGGGGTTTTTGACCGCCACCAAAGGTCGAAAATGTAATAGTGACTCCCAAAATTACTTATATTATTATTAGATTGTAAAATAAAAAAAATTTAATGAAATATGTAATTGCCCGTGTCTTAGACACGAGTATTTATACAATCAAAAAGTTTCATTAAGCACGGGCCTTACACTAGTTGCTTTTATGTTAAAAGAAAAAAAATTGATAAATAAATGAAACAATCAAATAAAAAACCAAATAAAATAAGAATAGTAAAAATAATATAATGAACATTGAATTTCGAAATAATCATGTTATTCACAAAAAAGAACGTGAATAATATAACATCCCGAAGTTAGGTGAATATTAAGATAAATAAATATAAAAACATTTTATTTTGCTAATATACAATATAATTATAGCAAATGGTGTATTCGATTTTTGAATGCTATGTGCTTTTCCTTTGTACTTGCTTTCCAACGGTGCTACTCTAGCTACTTGTGGTGTTTGATTCACCTTCCACTAGTGTCTTTACCTCATATGCTGGCTTTTGGCTCCGCATAGTTTTATTGACAAGTTCTCTTCCATATTCATTTTCAGTCAACCACAAATCGTTGAAACTTGAAAGGTTGCTTTTTTATTTACTTGGTTGTTTTTTTATTGTAATGATGTTTCATATGCCGGTTTACCGACCTCTCAAGAATCAGTTGTGTCTAATTTTGAATTATTTTCAAATTAAAAAATAACGAGAATTTAACTACTAACAATAAATTATCCCCAAAAAAGGCGCAAATCTCTCTCTCTCTCAGGAAATCGTTTGATTGGCATTCCATTTGATACGTTCAGCGAACGCTTCAACGGCATTGTTTCCCGCTTCGCAAGTTCCGTACAACCTCCAACCTCCATTGCTCTCCCCCTCCCTCCCTTTTCTTTTCTTTGTTCTCTTCCTTTTCTCTCTCTCTCGATGCAGATCTGCTAGGTCTAGGGCTAAGGCTTCGTTGTTTGAATTGTCGTAATCTCCGTCGCTTCCTGTTTTATTGTTGACAGTGCTCCAACCTTTCTGATTCTAGGGTTTCGATTTGTAATGTGGTCTCGCTCGATCAATTTCTCCCCATATTCACAGGCTTTCACTGATTTCTACCTGAAGGACAAAGCCCGCGAAATATTCAATTGATAAGAATTATCATTTCTGGGGGGTTCGATTTGGCCGGCCAGATCTTCTGGTGAAGATCTGAGGAAGAAGAAGAAGAAGAGATGAGCGCTTCCAGGTTCATTAAATGCGTCACTGTCGGTGATGGTGCCGTTGGCAAGACTTGCTTGCTGATCTCTTACACCAGTAATACTTTCCCTACGGTGAGAATCTCATTTACAGTTTTGTGATTCCTTTGGTGAAATTCGTTCCTTTTTTCGATTGAATTAGCAGTTAATTATTTGTCATTGTACCTTAATCTGTAAGCTTCCAAATTGCTCTTGGGTTCAACTTTTTAAAAAGGGAGAGAAAAAAATAACAAATTGATCCATTTTGATGGTTTGATTGTGTCTTGACAGCCTCTTCTGATTCGAAACACAGCTTGCAATATGTAGGTTGTTTCGTTTTGGAAGAAAAACTGCATCTTGTTCTGATTGTAATCAGATGGGGATTTATATCTCTATAGAGCTTGCTTTGCTTGTGTTCTTCTTTGTTACATTTTGGCCTATTGAAATTTTACAAAAATGGAATGTACTTCAAATGTGGAATCCCCGCCTTTCCTATGTGAAGCTTGAATGTCAAGATTGGGGATTTGTATTTGAAAATTATCTCCTCAATGCTTCGTGCCAACAGCGGTAAACATGTCTTTTATAGCAAGCTTCTTGAGTGCATTAAATAGAAGTTGCAGATTTATGGGTGATTCCAACTACTGTGACACAATGATGATAGAATCACTGTATTGTGTTCCTGAAAGGTTCTTTTCACTTATTGCCACAGGATTATGTGCCTACCGTCTTTGACAATTTCAGTGCAAATGTAGTTGTTAATGGTGACACAATCAATCTTGGCTTATGGGACACTGCAGGTTGGCTTTCTGTCATGATGTTTGCTTGTGAACGCATTTTGTCCGTTCATAAGGGGGATATGAAATCCGCTGTTCTGATTCTGATACTTTATCTTTCGAAACAGGACAAGAGGATTACAACAGATTAAGACCTTTGAGTTATCGCGGTGCTGATGTTTTCATTCTGGCTTTCTCTCTAATAAGCAAGGCCAGTTATGAAAACGTTTCCAAGAAGGTATCTGCTGCTATCAGTGCTTCCGGCTTCAGCTGAACGATCAATCGTTATTCATGATACTAACTTTTCTTTCCTGCTGATGGCATAATGCCTGGCTTCAATGACAGTGGATTCCAGAACTGCAGCATTACGCACCTGGTGTTCCAATAGTTCTTGTCGGAACAAAGATCGGTTAGACTTTTCTTCGTTGGTTCTGTTTATTGCATTTAGTCCTTCCTACAGGATATGCCTTTGCTGTATAATCATTGAGATATTATTGAGATCATGCCAGATCTTCGAGATGACAAACAATTTTTCATTGACCACCCTGGTTCGGCGCCAATCACAAATGCTCAGGTAAAGATTACTTTTCTTTGTTGGTTCTGTTTATTGTAAAATTGGTTCAGAATGCAACTTGGTAGTTTCACTGACTTGTGAATGTTATCATTTAGGGAGAAGAACTGAGGAAGCAAATTTCGTCACCTGCTTACGTCGAGTGCAGTGCAAAATCACAGCAGGTAAATTGTATTTCTTACTTAGGTTACCATGATAATCCTACCGTAGGTTAATCTGGTGTTTAATCCGATATTTTGTCGGGTGTCTAGAATGTGAAGTCGGTTTTTGATGAAGCAATCAAGGTCGTGCTTTCTCCGCCCAAGCAGAAGAAGAAGAAGTCAAGAGCACAGAAAGCTTGCTCAATATTGTAATCTGAAACCGTGTAAAATGAAGGAAGAAGGAAGACTGGTTCGTCTATTATACCGGTGCTCGTCCTACTATTTCTGCTGGATGATGCAAGAAGGCAGTAATGTATAATCGTCGAGCAAATCTCTACTAGGTCTATATCAGACATCTGATCGTTCCTATTTGTGTTTGTTCTTCTTCTCCATTTTTGTTATGTATCAACATAATGCAATGATAGCTGTTAGGAAAAAAACGTCTTTCATCTGCAATGCAGTTTATATTATTGACTTTCTACTAATTTGCTGTGAAGATGATTGGTTGTCAAGCACTGTCTGTTCGTTCTTGTTTCTTGGGGTTTTCCTTTCACTCATGTTTGTGAGTGGTAACTCCTAAAGCTCGAGTTAAACAATGACTCAAATGTGTCGTTTCACCTTCCATGGCGGCATATACTGAGAGCAATATGCCTCTGTATCACACACTAAGCGATACCAACAAAATAAGACGAAATTTCTAAATCAAACAGTCTGTAATATGCAATCCTTGAACAGTTAGCAACAACATGAGTAGTATGTTTATCAGCAATTTACTGTACTCAAACAACAGCAAGTGATTGATAATTCATGAAATCTTGTCCTCTAAGCAGATCAGTTTACAGAAACTAGATTGTGTCTGTTATCGAGTTCGCTCACGACAGTGTTCATTCATCCACTGATACAAAATCATGGAACCAACCAGGCGATTTGTTCATCAATTCAGTCGAGTGAGATCTGGAGACCCACATCTTAGCAACTTAGACCTTGACAAGCTCGTACTTGTCGCTCACAGAACCACCCTTTTGTTTTTGGGACTGAATGTACCGCATTGTATTAGCAAGGAGGGCATCTGCTGAGGGGTCTGTTGTGGCATTATCACTTTGCATCTCTATTGTGATTAATTCAAACAAGTCTTGGATGGTGGCTACAGTGATGTGTGTGTTCCCCTTCTCGAAGAAGTAGAGATACCTGAACAATGAAGAAAATGAAGATCAGCATCTGGTCATTGAGAATCATTACTCTATTCTCCAACTGAAAAATAAAATAAAATTTATTGTTTAATCCGCATCAACTGGAAGTAGCTTACTTGTTGAGAATTTCAATGAAAAGCACAACAGACCCACTGCTTCCTCGTGTTACACTGAACATTTTTTGAGCGGCATTTGCAATTTTGAGAGCCCGTTTCAAGCAAAGAAGAACCCTGCACAGAGTTGTAAAAGCAGATAGGGAGATGGTAAAAAAAATATTTCATGGCAAACTAAACTGAGCAAGTGTCATTATTTGACGGAATCTTTATGTCAATGCAAGTTTAGAGTGCAAATAAACTCCAAGTACACATTTTTTAAAGGGTTACTTTTCTAAACAGCACCTCTTATTTAGGGTATTTTTAGCTAACACGTCTTATTTTCATATTCGTCAAACAATCTCTTATTGACAAACATTTCTAAGTTGCAACCAACTTCTGCCATCAAGGATATTTTTATTATTACTACTATATATTATAAATTAAACACCTGCTTTCTACCATGTCAAGTGACAATGGCTGTGAATTTTACACATTAATTTAAAAGAGGTGGTATAAATGGTAAAGTGAGGTTGGGTGTGACTTAAGAAAACATTTATAAATAAAAAAGTAATAACCATTTTTTTAAAAACAAATTCTCCCTAGGTAAATATCCACATGTCACAAAACCTTCAATTTCAGACAAAACACTTCTATTAGTTTTAACTGACGACATGTAAGAAACAACTCCACATCAAATAAAGCAAGGTCACAAGGTTCATCTGCAGAGATTTTCGAAAGATAAAAATCTCAAGGAAAAAGGATGCCCGCTAAGGTATTTGTCTTGGCGATTGGCCGAGTTGGAAGAGATACAACTGTTACAGTCTTGTTACATGACTCAACCCAAAAAAAAAAAAGGGAAAAACAAGTAACAAGAAAGTTAACAAAAGTACTCGATAAAAAAATCTTCAAAACATAAATTTTCATTAGCATACCTCTCTCCCTCTCTTGGACCATCCGGATCATCAGCCCAAAACAGGTGAGAACAAGCATAAACAGCTCTGCATTGGTCAGGTTTCTTCAAAAGCTTGGTGGAATACTGCAGGCATCAGTTACAAGGTCACAAATCAACTTTTGCAAAGTAGGCTGAAACAGACAGAAAATGATATTCAGACAATCAGACTACTCATTACCCCCATTGCTTTGTGAGTTAGAGCATCCCTGTTCTCAATACCAAATACATGCATCCTGTGTAGCGTGCCTATTATCAGGTATAACGACGTCACTTGAGCTCTGGAATCCTACGACATTTGAAATGAAAGAGTAATAAAAAGAGGTAAGTACTTGGCAACAATATGCAATTCTGCTCCTGTTTTAAGAGAAAGAGGATCTAAATCGAGTGAATATTTATAATACGTTGGCAACTTATTACCGATATTTCTTCTTCATATAATATAAACGCCTGGGTGAAAAATTCATAGGCAACAGGTTCAAGATCACAGTTATTTGCAGCCTACCAGATGATGAGAATAAATATTAGTGGCAATGAGAAAGATATATTCTAACTTAGAATCTTAAGTCTCAACACAAAATTACCTCAGCACATAGCAAATATAGTCTCAAGGACAATTCTGGAGCTGGAACATTTGAAAGGGCCTCAATTATCTTGTGAAGAGACAAAACAAGACAATGAAAATAAGTATGACAAGCTGAAAAAAAATCCCCATTAAAGACAACAGTCCCTGAGAGAACACACTTCAGCAATCCCAGGAGACAACCGCTATCATAATTGATGCCAAGAATGTTCTCTATGTAGAGCAAAGTAAAGTAAATTGGACAGAGTAGGGTACCACAAAAGATATGGAGGATGTGAAGAACAGAAGGAATAAATAAAAACATTCCAAAACGATGAAGGCACTTGGATCAGATGAAAAGAGAATGTATACAGGAAAAATTAATAAAGGTAGTATCAGAATTAATTCCGCAATTAATTAAAGAACACAACACAACATCGTGTAACCCAACTTAAAATCCATAGATTTTCTATTGTTCTCCAACTTAAAATCCACACAGAAGCTTTTCAAGAGAACAATTATTTTTACCAACGTTTTCCACATTTACTCCTGATGCATCATTCTGATGTTCAAAATAAGGAAAGAATTATGTTGTCTAAATTACCAGATTCAACAATTGGAAGATCTTTTTTAATAAATCTGCAGTTTCTTCTCCGGCTTCACCTTCATCCTGGTTTTTTAGCATCCTCACAAGCTGCACATATAACAATAAAGGAAGACAATGCAAAGCATCACTATCAATTTTCCTAAGCAACCAATGATAAGAGGAGAAACTGGGTATATCATATTCCTTTTTCTTCTTAAAATGGAGTGAAAATTGCTACTAGTTGAACTCCTAATCCTTTGTAGTTAGTAGCATGGAAGCCATATGCATTGAAAAAATACATTTATGATAATAAAATAATGAGAAGGTGATAAAGATGCATATGAGGTATATGCACAGGATTGACTACTCAGTAACCAAGAGAACTGAAGCTATATGGCCAGAATAGGTGTGTTTGACGGGTAGTCACTGAAGCAAAGGATACAGTGGTCAAAATGGTTCGAGAACGAGTACATCCGTACATATGTTGCCTCTAGAGAACTGTCATTTGTTACTGAAGCAATAAATATTTGGGTTACCAGAAGATGGTAACTAGAAAAGAATCAAAGGGGGCAAAAGGTCCTCGGTTTTACTTTTCTTTCAATATGGAGTACAACATTCTAGTTTTGGAAAGATACTCAGTTGTGGAGGAGATTCCATTGTGAACTAGTTTCTTTATATCAGTTGGTTTCCAGAAAGGATGCTTCAGTTTCTTAGGTGTGAATGTGTGATCACTGGAAAATATTGGTATTTCATATTGATCTGTGCAATGTTAAACAAGTCTGATTTCATATAATCTCATCTCTTTTCTCTAACGCCTCCTGAGACTAAGATCCCGTTAATAGGAAGACCAAGTATGACAAACGGTGGCAGGAAACAGTCTGTTTATGATAAGTTGGCCTTTAAACTACTTATTTATTATAAATTTTATATCAGGGTCTACAACTTTACTTGGAACCTGGAAGTTTATATCAAGGCTGCTCTCCTTGGTCTGAATGCTTGCAAGAAATTTTACAATTGCCAACCCAAATCAATGGAAGTGAATGATCAATAGAATATTGATAGAGTTTGTGTGTGCATGTGTGTGTGTGTGTGTGTGTGTGTGTGTGTGTGTGTGTGAGAGAGAGAGAGATGAAACCTTAAGAGAGGTAGAAACGAGAGGTGGAACAGTAAATGTTAGCCGTTTTAGTCCTCCAGCCAAAATATGCTTTTGCACTACAGTTATGATCTGCAACTCAAAAAACGAACAATCTTCAGCAACCATAAGTGGAAAAATCCACAATTAAACAGTAGTACTACAACACAGCAAATGATCAACTGAAATGCATATATAATCTGTCTGCCAGCTTGCTGCCGAAACTATAACATACCAACACAGCCATTGACTAAGAGAAACCAAAAGAGCGCAAGTTGCTTAATCCCACGAAACACGAAGCAAAGCACAGCTTCAGCCCTCAAGCAGTCACCATTATTTTTCTTTTACTTGATAAAGGAAAATGTATTCATTAATCATATCATCAAAGAAGAAAACTATCATCTGAAATCTGTATAAATCAATTAACAGAAAACACAATCAAATCTAAAACTAAAGTCAAAATTATAACATAGATCAGTTAACTACACTCCACAACGTGGAGAGTTGATAAAGCTTCCTCAAAAGTATTTCAACCATTTTCACTTTTGCAATGGCCCAGAATATCTGTCCACATTAAAACATTATCCACCCTTTCATATGGACTTTTTTTTAATTAAAAAATCTTAAGGAAAGCCATATAAAGCTCAGATGTATCATCTGACGTCTACAACATACTTGTGAAATTGGACAGAAACATGCATCCGAAATTCAGTAAGATTGTCAGCACAAACAAAAAAAATGGCCTCAAATGAGTTGGTAATCCAATTTCCTTGTTTCTTACCTTGAACATTTCCTTTGGTTCTTCACTATGAAGCATTTGTATAAGGCGAGCAACAGAATTCTGCTCCTCCTTGAAATCCTCTTCATCAACCTTGCAGCGTCAAGAAGATAAGGCTTTAAGAACTTCGTCTATAGAGTTGCATGGGAATATCAAAAAATGCTAAGCTCATCAGCAGCTGGTTTTCCAAGAAAAAAATTTCTTCTACCAGAATCCTACTATTCGCTCAATTCCTCACCTCTTTCCCTATTTTCAGTTGCATTCACTATATAGCATTAAGGGACACTGTATTTTTCCCTTTTATCTTTTAGCTTACCTCATACTCATCACTTCCATCTGCATCCTTGATAACCCCCTTTATCAAATCAAATAGTGCCTCCACCTATAGCAGAAACAAACTTTTCCGTCAAAGTGCTATAGCCTATATGTATTAAAGTAAAAAGAAAAACAAATCCAAAATAGTTCTGCACCTTATCACTGGTAGATACATGAGTGTTGTTTTTCATGATGCTATTAATAATTATTGTTCCCATCACTTTCTTTGTTGCAGTATCAAGGTATTCCAGTATACGAGGATAGTTGGAGAGCTTCAATGCTGTCATTATGCTATTGTACTTGTCCAGTGGAGCACTTAAAAGTGCAACAATCTGCTTGAAGGCTTTGTTATCTTTGACTTTACCCATGGCAGATAACCTTTTCTCACAGGATCCCTGAGTAGATGGAAAACAGTGGAAGAGGGTCTTTTTAACAGATACTGCTTAAATTAAATGCGTCAATTCGTAATTAAAAGAAAGAAGAGATTAGCGCACGTTCACAACAATTAAGAAATAAAGAGAAGAATTTCTCTGGCATAAAATAGATCTCTATAGAAATCAAACATTACATCAAAATACTTCTTATCGCATAAACTTGAGTCCAGATCACCATACATAGGAGCTTCAACTGTTTCAAATCATCGGTACTTTCAATATTTTGCTAACATGGCAACTCAAAATGACTGTGACCGAAGGTAAGTGACATTGGTTTATCAGCTTCATATTTCAATGGCTTGATTCATTATGTGCACAGTGGATCTTATCATTAGATTACAATTCTCATGCCTCAACTCCAAATATTGTCCTTTATCGGTCTCAATTCATTCATGAGGATGTTCTCAATTTTTATTAAATAAATATGTAAAATAAAATCACTAATTCAGCTAGCCAAAAACATTCAAAAGAAAGAACATTACTCAAATTTAAAAATTTATAAAAACACTCCTCCATCTGTTCATACAGAAAAATAGCAAGCACTAACCCAAACAAAATCCTATCTCACAGGGTGCAAAGTACGCCTGAATATAAGTTCTGGTACTAATTTGAGATAGATTTTGGATCTATACTATGACTGTGCTGTAGTACCTTAAGTGGAGTATCATTAACATGATTTGTAATTTTTCAGCCAAAATTTACAAAGTAGCATCAAATTGATGATCCATGTACATTTATAGCAACAAAAACATTACAAAAAAAGTATTGTAACGATTGATTAGAAAAGCGAAAGTACCATACCAAAACTTGGTCTGCATAATCAAGCCGTTCGGGATATACATGAAGGGTAAAGGTAAGAAGAGAGGAATACAGAGTAACAATCCCAAAAGCAGGCATGTCAACTTGAGCTTCCACAACCTGGAATTTGTACAGATGTGAGCATGTTACTACCATTTAATCAAATATGAACAGATATTGAGAACCTGAAAAACTTAATGAAAGGAAACACAACTTGGGGCAACAGTTAACTCCCATAAAAGGATAAATAAACAATAAGTGAATGAGGGTGTGAATAAACATTACACTAAGATACCCCTCTATGAGGTATTCAATTCCATCCATTAATCCAATCTATGCCAATCTGTTAAAGATTTCTGAAGGCTATTCCATGTAGAAAATAGATAAACAATTAAGCCCCACATACCCTCTCAATAATGCATGCTATGAAAAGACTAGAAGGCAAAACTTAATTGCGCAAACTTTGCCGGGGAAAGAAAGAAAGAAAGAAAGAAAGGCAAAACTTAATTGCGCAAACTGAATGAATGAATGAATGAAGTAACATCCACATAATAGTAAAGGTCAAAAGCAACTAAAAGCCACAAAACAATGATATTGCTTAAATTCAAGGTATGGCAGGTGGTGGTGTGTGCATGTGTCGGTGTGTGTGTAGCCAAAAAATTCAACCATAAAGACATCAAATGCTGCTTGTTTACCTTCCCTATAGCATTATTTAACTTTGAAAATGCATCCACCTGCAAGAATTCCGGTAAAGCCTGCCCCAATGAAATAGAATCAAGTTTTAGTGAAAAATAAATCTGATTGGAAACACAAGAAGAATCATCAACAAAGCAGGAAGGCTCACTTCTGTTCCTGAGGCAGCATAATTTGACAGCCTTTCCATCAGAGAAGATAGCACAGTCTTGATGTCAACAGATGGCTGGGAAAAAAAAAAAGGGAAAAAGAATGGGAGATAAAGACCCCAACATCAGTATAATTATGAGAAAGAAGTTCACAGCACAATAAAGACAAAAGCCAGGAACTGCTATTAGGGAGAACTTTTTGGCTCCATCCTTAATCTATGTTTCTAAAGGGGCCAGAACTTAATCATATTACACCTGAAGTCACTTTTTCAAAAATCCAACCTACCCCCGCTAGGAGAAATCAAACAAGCTTAAATGATTTTGAATCATCAAATATCTTTTGAAAAAAATGAGATGATGGAATTTGGCATTAGTACATACAAAACAATGGGGCAGACAGCAGGGGATGCTTTTATCATGAAAACCGAACCATTGTATATATTCTCATTTCTCAACTTTGGTAAATAGCCTTACGGTGATCTGAAAAGAAAGGAAGATCTGAAAAGAAAGGAAGATAAAAAGGGAGAAAAGCAAGCCTTGCAAAGAATGTCCACCTGAAGTTGGGGAAATGCACCTAGTATAATATCAAGAGTTTGCAAGTGGTACTCATCAGGAAAGACTTGAATGATGCAGTCCATCAAATAGTACTGTGCAAGCTCATCTTTACAATTTACAACCTGCAGTTGAAAGTTGAGTTTATATCTACTACTCGCAAACCAGCAAAATCTAATCACATTACAAAAATAAATCCAAAAAGATAATAATACCTGTTCCAAGACGCGGGGGAGAACTGTATCTCTATACATGTCAAGGTTGACACCCTCTATCTGACTTAAAACATGAAGATTCTTCCCAACCTGAGAACGAAATATATAGAGCAAAGTACTAGTCTCATAAGTGTACTATCCACCATAGCTGAGCCGAAGTGATTTATCAGGTTCAGGATAGTGACATTACAAGATCACGAAGCTCGCTCCTCTCTTTGTCCCTTTTCTCCTTGTCCTGAGCAGGTCCCTGCAGACCAGAAAGCCCGATTGCAAGCCTCAACTCAGGGTCAGCAAAGAGTATGAATCATTGACAGGCACTATAACCTGCATGACCACAAAGTATGCACTCATGACTGGCTTTTACCTTTTAACATGCAAGGACTCCATCACAATGATGACAAAACAAGTCCTTCTATTTTATATAGCAATCATAATGGATCCTTGCACGGAAGAGCTGTGCATCCAATCTAAAACTATTGCTCCATTAAAGGTTGTAATGCAAAGTAGGACATGTGCACCAGATATCGTTAAACTAATGCATCAAAATTTTGTTAATTTCTTTCCTCTACAATCATCTCTCCTACATTCATTTTGCATTCATTCCCTTGTAAAATTAAATCCATTTATAACTACGTGAGTACAGATATTTGAGCCATGCTTCTTGTACCACGTGGAATTTGTGGATTTTTCCTGCCACCCCAATTATCCTTACGAATGATCATTGCGAATTTCCTCTTCAAAGGATTACTCATTACAAATTTCAGCATAATTTCCTAGATTTATAATGGAGGCAAAGCCATCAGGAGTAGAACTAGGAAGAGAAAATACAATTAGGGGGATTCTGAATGAACTTTCCTCGCCAATACACAAAAATAAATAGCGCAGGGATGGCATAAACTAGTTCAAGACTCAATGAAGATGTTTAAGTGGAGTTAAAGAAAAGACAAACTTGTTCTCCAAGCAGTCTTCAGATCTAAATTACTTACCAGTGAAGTGATACATCATAGAGAATTACAAATAGAAGGGGCTAATGACAATGTAATAGCCACAAGACCCAATATAGAAACAAGCATGATTTATAAGATCATCGTTTGTTATCAATACCTAGGTTTTAGAATCAAGTATATGCAGGAATCAACCAAGCAAGTATATACTAGATTACTAGTTGACAACCAAACCCACCTGATAGTGCATCCGAACCCAGAGCTTATTCATTTCTGTAAAATTTTGGAGTACAAACTCCACTGCGTCCATAGCAGTCTCACCATCCCTGTGTGAACCCAAAAAGAAACCAGATTAAGTTTCATCTAGACATCTAAGCAACAAAGTTGCAGATCCCCAATGATTAATTATGAAGCAGAAGAAAGGTGGCATAGGAAAATAGTTTAAGAGGTGAAACCAACACTGTGATTGACAATAAAATACACAAGCTTTCTTCATGTGTCCCAGGAAATAAATAAGAAAAGGTACTGTCAATAAATCTTAGGGCATTAATTTTTCTTTATTTAATGAGGAAGTCAAAGGATATGCATTTGAAGTGAGTTGGTTGATAAAAACAAATTCCATAGGTTTCATTATGATACCCTTGATCACTTCATTTCAAGAATGAACATTATACAATTCACATTCATCATATATGCTTTGATGAAATTTGGTAAGAAATATTATGATAGACACTGTGGCAACTAAGGGTCCTAACACCTCACCCTTCATACTCGGAACCAATATCAGGTAACTTATCCCTGCTGATTTGGCAAAGGTAACTCCTCAAGAACAGCCCACGCAAAGGATGTTGGATACCACGACACACTTCAACAAGATCCTTAAGTATATCTTTAGCAGGACCCTCCTTTGATTTTATGTAGACAGATCCTACTGTACAGAGGAGATATCTGAAAAAAGTATATGAATACGAACATGAATAAATTTCACATGTACAGTGCATAATATCTTAAAACAGAGTGGCTGCAACTAGAAGCACCCAACCAATGCATCTTAGAAAGATGTAACGGAAAAAATAATCGAAGAAAAGCTAGAAGAAACATAGAAACAACGCCAGGAAAAATAACCAGAAGCCTCTAAGCTCTCAAGGTGAGGCAACAACAACATCTGGAAACACAGTAACCCAAGCATACACTCACCCTGGTTCATAAGATGTGATGAATCCGCATTTATCAGTCATTGTTAATCACCCTAGTTTCGAGTTCCGCATCAAAAGATGTGATGTTTTGCCAGTTAAAAATTACAATGTATGTTGAAAAGAAGCAAATAGTTGTAGAATTAAATATAGCTTTTTGTGTGTGGACAGTATAATCAACTATAGCATTAGCAAATAGTGCATGATTAAGAGCAAAGAGAAATGACTAATATGGAAACAAGCCCCTTGAAATTACAATAAAACCAGAAACAGTGAAGCGATAAAGTCCACTTACAGTCGGGGCAAAATGTTGCCAGCGTGCTGCACGAGCTCATAGAGTTCCACGACCGAACTCCCCCGCCGCGACTCTTCCGAGAAGAACATCTCCAGCCTCCTCAACTCATCAAACGCTCGCATATCTTCATTTCAAACATGATCGCACCAAATCAACCCCGGAAAAGATGATCAGATGGAAATCTCTAACTTAAACGAGCAGGAAAAAAAAGGTAAGACAAAATGCAAAACAAGAATCGGAGAGAAACTTACAGAGTTCATAGTATTTGTGAGGCGAGAGCCTGGAGGTGCGAAGCTCAGATAGCATCTGAGCAGAGTACTTGAGAGCATCTTTCAGATTATTCGAATCCTTGCAAAACGATCAAAGTACAACACACAGTTGAGTCCGGATCAGTGAAATTAGGGTTTCGAAATCGGGGAATTTGCGCAAAAAAAAAAAGGGAAGATGGACTATTTCGCAGTGGGAATTGAAATGGAAACGCTAATACCAGAGCGCGATGCATGTGAAACGCGTTCTGTTGAAGGCCGGAGATGGCGGCGGAGAGCCATTTCTCTTCATCTTGAACTGCTTCCGGTATCATCTTCTCTTCAACGTCGTCTTCTCCGAGACCGAAAGATGGAAATACGGTCGAGCTGATGCGGGTCTGTATTCGTCGCTGGATCTCACGATTATTTTACTTTAGGGAAATTTACAGAAAATCTCCCATTAAATAAGGAGGTTTTTACTTAACCACCCACTAAATTCAATATTACAGAAAATCACCCTTTAAATGGTTTTCATTTACAAAACACCACTCATTCATCTATTTTCATTAATTTATCATTAAATATATTAGTATATTTTAATACTATTTTAAACTCAAATTTAATTATAAATATATTTAAAATTTGAATTTAAGAGCTAGATTACACTTTAGGGGCCATTTTATTTATTTTAAAATAATACTACTTAATAAATATAGCTTGAAAATGTTTATAAATTTTAAAAAATTATGTAAATTACTCTTTTTTATATAATATGATTAGAAATCCCAATTTCTATTTATAAAGGTAAAAATAACCTTAAATTTATTATTTATTTGTAGTTTAAATATTTTCATTCAAATTTAAAATATACTTGTATTTACATTTTTATTCTAAAAATTAGCCCATAAAATTATTTATAATTAAGATTTGATTATTAAAGAAAATAAATTGTATATTTTTCTAATAACGTAAATTTTAATGATAAAAGTTTATAAACATGTCAATATAATTATATAAACTATAGTTTTTAAAAAATTATTAATTTATGCCCTAAATAAGTAAGTATTACACTAAGTATTACATTCGATGTATCTATTTGGCATATAAGCTTGCTTTTCAGAGCTTTTTTTTTTAACCGGAACTAATTTGGCAATAAGGCTGAATCTTAATTGCCAAGAGCATCCAAGCGAATGAGATTTTGAAGCACAGAGTCGTCGGGTGTTGCTGAACCAGAGAAAGCAAGATCAAGGTGTGATAACCGGTCCGCAACTCGATCTGTTTCCCTATAGACATGACGAATCTCGTAAGTTTGGAATACACCTAGGGAGACTAGATTGTCAAAGACAATCATTTTATAATCTCGCAAAGGCAACCCACATCCTTTTAGGCTATTTATAATGGTGAGGTTATCACCCTCAATTACAAGTTTAGTTATGTTAAGTTCCCGTGCGACGATGATACCATTCCAAAGTCCAAGCCCCTTCGGGCTAGTAATCGAGGGAATTGAGGAAGGCCCAGCGCCAAGGAAAATTGGAGTTCGTATATGGTTTCTGAAAACAAACCTATGAGAGCCCTTATAAGAGGATGAAAGGGCCCCGTTAAAGTTGAGTTTGTAGGTTCCTACTGCGGGGGGTCTCCATTTTGCGTTGTTTCTTATTCTTGTTGCGGTGGTTTGGTTCTTTTTGTCTTTTTGTGAGTGCACATTATCTTTCATAGCCTCATCATTCTGCTTAGAGATGTTCCATAGGTATGCTTAATCTTTTATGAAATATAATATACTTCTTACATCCGGCTTATTGTTGTCAAATAGCGCTTTGTTTCGGAAGTACCAAATACTCCACAAAGCAAAGGTTAATTTTGTGAAGCGCTGAATTCCACTGTTTTCTTTTATGTCCCGGATGGTGTTATTTAATTTTGTTCCTTGCGTAAAGCAGTTATTTATAGTCATTACTAGTGTGGGGTCTATTGATGTTATTGTGGCACGCGAGATGGGAGAGTCCCATAGTAGAGGGGCTAGGTCTTCATGATTGGAGTCACAATGCGGGCAGGTAGTAGGTATTCCCATTCCTAGAGAAGCAAGCCTAACCGAAATGGGAACACCATTTTTTGTAATTTTTCAAAGTAGAGTTTTGACCTTTGTTAGCACATCGAGATTCCAAATCCATCTCATATTAGATATTTGGTAGGACCGGATGTGTTGAAAGGTTCTGTTTAGTTTTGCTAAATCCCATACCTTGTCTTCTTTTATAAATTGTTGTATTGTGACTTGGGTGTCAATTTGTTGTCCATTAGTAACCTTTGTAATGAGTGACGAGTCACCGATCCTGTGATCATTCCAAAAGTTTATGCTTTCATCGTTTTCAATCGCTCATCGTATACCTTCAGATTCCTAGGTGACTGCAAGGCTTTGCATATTATTCATACAACCCTCGAGCAAGGATTTCAGATAATATGAGGAAAAGGTACGACGATAAGGGGTCTCCTTGCCTAAGGCCACGTTGCAGGGCAAAAAGATCTGTGGGTTCGTTATTTACTAAAACAACTAGCTTTTCAGAGCTTATGGATTCGATATTATATAGTTTTAAATGAAATAAATATAAAATTTTAGTTTAATTAGTTTTTGAAATAGTATTTTTTCAATACAAACTTTTTTTTTCTATTCATAAATTTATATCAACTACCTTAAGAGTTAGATTTACCAAAAATCTATTAGATTATTAACGTATATTCAACACAGATAATTCATCAGCTATCTCATCTGTTGCCCTTTGACCATAAAAAAAACACAAAACCATAATATGTTATCTCAGTAATCTAATCCCCAATGTCTTAAAATAATTTATACATGTATATTGACATATTTATAACTTTTGACCATACAAAGAGGTGAAAGTGTGAAATTAGGAATTGAAATTTATAATTTCTATTTATACATATGATGATCCCATTCAATCAAGCCCCAATTTGTTTAGTATCATTGTGGTTTCTAGTCCAAAATCGAATCTTAAAATTTTGCAGATTGTAAACCGATCCGATTTATACACATACCGAATCAAAATATATTGAATTTTTGGGCGGTTTCAATTCAGCTTCGTGGATACTAAATACATCGCAAATTAGGGTTTAGGGGTAACGTGGTGCATGTCCATATGAACGTGGTACTCTAAACCCTAATTTGCTTTCGATTTCCCATGTATACTTGTACGTTGTTTCAGACGTAGCACCACGTCAATAAGGACGTGCATTTGCTTAAGGCTCTGTGGTGTATCTAAGACACCTATGCTTCATTTTCAAGCAAGTCTAGAGTTGACCCATGGGCCAAGACCCGACCCAAAAATTTAACCCAATAGGCAATTCGGGTTGAATGAATTATCGGGTCGGGTAACGTTGTGAGAGGTATAAATTCTTGGAAACAACAAATTTCGACGCAAACGGGTCAAAGGGTCCGCGGGCGCTGGCGGGTGTTCTCCTCTCCTCCGATCCTCGTTCTCCCCCCCTCCAAGTCTCCAATCTTCGTGAAGCCCTCTTTCTGCCATCTCCCGCATCAATCAAACCCTAACACTGCAATACGTTATCGACCGATTAATCGAATTCGTCTTCGGATTCAATCAACGATCCACAAAAAAAAAGCTTGTCGAAAGAAGGAAATTGTGACAAAATCAATCCAAGGATGCAAAAAGGCGACACGAGCAATCCCTACTACCAATTCTATCAACCCCCATCGCAGAACCCTAACCCTAATCCCAATCTAAATCCAATCGATCCCCACGCCCACACCTCCTGGCCCGCCGGCGCCACCGCCTCCTACGCCTCTGCTCCACCGGTCTCCGGCGCCGGCTACGCATCCGCTCCCGCCCCCTCTGATCATCCTAATTATTCCGCTGCGTACCCTCCGTATCAACAGAGTTCCGATCATGTCCCCAATTCGAATCCCATAGCTCCGGTGGGCTCCCACTTCCCCCACGATCAGGTTCAGCCTCCGTATTACCCGTACGATCAGAATCCGACTGCTCTCAGTTACGCTCCTCATAACCCTAGCCCGGTTCCAAATCAGAATCCATCTTACTCGGGGGCTCCGTTTGCTCCACCGTCATATGGTGCGTCCTCTGCGGTGCCGAATTACGAGAATTCTTATGAGACCGGGGGGAGTTTTAATCGTTGGGGTGGATATTCAGACGAGAGTGGTGGCAGGTATGGAGAGCAAGGCGGTGCCTACGGTTTGAATTCGAACCAAGACGGATTAAGTGATGAAGGGGTTTATAGGTACGAGGGTGGCAAGGTCGAGCCTTATGGCGCCAGGGGCACCGCTGGATCGAGATCTTCGTCTGAGGCGCTGTTTGATGACTACGGGAGACCTATTAATTCGTCCAAGGGAGACGACTTTGGTGGATCGAGGGTGCCTGCCAAGGTAGTGAAGGCGATCCCTAAGGCGGATTCGGAGGAGGATGCAAAAAGTGGGGTGCAGAAGTTCAGGGTTAAGCTCTTATCCGAAGGCTTTGGTCAGACTGATTTGGATGTGCTTTGCCAGGTCTCTGAAGATTTACCGCTCTTATTCTTATTGTCTGTTATTTGTCATCAATACTTCAAAGTGCTTTGGATGATCAAATCACAACGGATGATTTACTTTTGTATTGATACTACAAATTCATTCAAGGGAAACATTGAAAATCTTTCATTAGAAAATTCACCAGGAAATGAGACTGGATTTTTAGCAGTTTTTTTTAGATTTTTATTGTGGAAGAAAAATAGTGTATCCGTTTTGAGTAGGCCTATGGTGTATTGCAGATTGGCTTGGATGGAATTCGCATGCTTGACCCTTCTACAGGTCTGACACAGAGAATATATTCACTCGATACCGTGACACGATGCGAGGTCAGATGTTTGTTTTGAAGCTTGCTGAGTGGAGTTTTCTTCAGTTTGTTTGGGCCATTCCTTTTAGATTATGACCTTGTGTTATAACATTAATTGCAGGTGCTTGATTCACACATCTTTGCATTCTGGGCCAAAACTCCTGTTGACATTGAACCTAAACGAATCAGGCTTAAGTCAAACAGCTACACTACAAACACTATTCTTGATACAGTGACTGCGGCTACTGTACAGGTTAGTAAATTGAAATTTGATTAATGGTATTTGTTCTCCTAATCTCTTTTCTTATTCATTCCACTATTTACATGTATTTCTAATCTGTATCTTTTTAAAACCGTGGGGTGGTGTCTGTTTAGCTATGTGCAGTCTTTTAAGAATGAGGGTCCCCTTACAACACTAAGTAATAGTTTGCCGAGCCATTTTTGTGATTTTCCTTTTATGCTCATGAGGGGGAAACTGGTATCCTTATTCACCTTCATAAAGAATCACCAGGAGAGATTCAATGATTGAAACTATCCATATCTTTTGTTTCTTGTTGCTATGTATTTTTCTCATTAGGAAGTCAGAGATGGAATCATGGAAACATTCTTATTTATAATACTGTTATTCTGGTGTGATTGAGTACACAGTATTCTGGTGTGATTGAGTACTTGAGGGTTGCATCTGAAGATATGAAAGAATTTGAAGAAGTTTGCAATCCGTTAAGAATTCATAGAAGTGCTGATAGTTCTCATGTGTTGCCTGTTATAACTTTGACTCGAAGTCTCTTTGTTACTTGTGTAAGTAAGGCGAAGTGAGGAATGATACTTAAAATCCTTATAAGCAAGCAGAATTTGGGAGCTCATCAAAGAAGATAACTTCCATGCCAAAGGCAAAAAAGCCTTACAAGTTACAGAGTACTCAAGAAATAACAGTATTATATTTGTCTTCCATTCCAGAGATAACTCCCATGCCAAAGGTCTAGTGCCATTATTTGTACTTTCCCATCTCTTAGGTCTGATATGGTAACTTAACATACTTCCCTCACAACTCCATGTCTCATCAGTCGCAACTGGTTCATTTTTTTACCAGCCATTTACACTGCAATTAGGCCCAAAGGTTCTAGAAGATCCATCTCATAGATTTGGCTTATTTTCTGATTGACTTCAGCTTGTCCATATTCTTGCAGGAAATATTGTGCCTCTTGGTCTCAGTATAGAATATAGAGGCTTTCTTTTCTTGCCTTAAATTTTCAGTTTTCATCTCGGCAACCATAAAATTTTGTCTTCCTCAACCGTCATTGTCTAAGAAAATGCTTTTTGTTCTAAACAGCTTAAGGAGATTGGTGATAGAAAAGAACCTGACTACCCTAGGAGCTCTGAGCAGCAGACGGAGAGGAAGAAAGGTTTGGCTGACTGGGTGAACTTTATAAAACCTCCCAATGAGGAGAAAGATCACTGGGTGAGACTTTCAGCTTGCTGATTCCGCTGAATCCCCATTGATTTTTTTTCAATTAATTATTTAAAACTGTCCGTTCTTATTGGTTTGGAAGCATCTCAGTAGGACTTAAATATTATACTGCTTATACTTTTAAGAAACAGAATGTTCTTTTCATTTTGCATTACTACTTTACTCTTGGTAAACAAGTGTAAGCTTTATTGGATCTACCTTGCTTTGAACAGATACCCGATGAAGCAGTCAACAAGTGTAATTCCTGTGGTGCAAATTTTAATGCTTTTGTGCGCAAGGTTTGTAGTGCTTGTGTTGCTACTACAATTAGTTACAAAGTTACAATATTATTTATTAACGGTACTTCATACTTGTAGTGTATATTATATTTTCCTTTTTCCATCTTCTTTCTCCAGCACCACTGCAGGAACTGTGGTGAAATATTTTGTGACAAATGTACACAAGGGAGAACTCCTCTTACTCATGATGAGCAAGCTCAACCTGTCCGTGTTTGTGATCGCTGCATGGTATGCCTTACAGCCATTTTTTTTAAATCTTTTTTTTGTATATTTTTTTTCTTACCGAGGGAAGGGATAGTATTCCATTTGCGAATCATCGAGGAAAATATTCTTATTTAATTGGTCAGAGCATTCCATTTTTATGCTATTATACAATAATTTTCTTTGTAATTTATCATCATTATATGGATCGGATTCCATTTTCCCCGTCATAGCAGATCTTAGACAAGAGAGAAATAATTTGCCGTAGGCTTTCTTGGCGAAACTTCCCCTTCTAATTTTCCATAAGGGTTCTATTCCTTTTGCACCTGTTGCTAGGAGCCCCATTGCCTCAGTCTTTGCGTACCACTCCATCTGCCTACATTTTTGCTGCTACATCCCTATGTTTTTTAACAATAAGGATAAAGGTGAACCATTGTCTAAGGCCTCAACCTTATATCATCCTGTCCTCACTTGACTCTTAAACCCATCGTATGAAAAAATTAGCAAGCACAGCATGGTAGTCACATGATCCATGAATGCTTTTGCTGGCATCTTGGCTCCAGACTAAACAGATTTTGGGGTCATTCAGTCCATTTTCCATAATCCATTCCTATCTCATTGCAAGTGTTTTCCTTACATTCACCATGCTTTTCCCTATGTCTAAAAGTAAAAACCATGCTGGAAGATGTTCCATACTAGGGTCTGCCTCCATTAGATAATGTAATTTTGCTCTATGGTTAGATCTCGTATGCTTCTTCCCTAGTGATGAGGGATTACTTGATCGTGCCAATTGTTCCTTGTTGCAATTTCTACCACCAATTTAGCTACTGCTAGTGCTGCCTAAATTGTCTAGGCTTCATCTAATATTTGGATTAAATAATTGGTCTTTAAACACATTTTAATTATATTTGTAATGATTTTGTGTCTTCTTTGTCGATCCTTGACATTAGTATCTTCTATGAAATTTTAATCGGAGCCATTTGTGTTATTTCTCAACTGTTACCACATGGCCTCTGCTGGCTCGTGTCAGAATAGTTAATCCATCACTCATATAGTCACATGGCTTTCTATAGCCCTTATTGTCACCTGTAAAAATTGAATGTCATCTATGTTTTTTTCAACCTTCTGCAGGCGGAGGTGACGCAAAGGTTGGCAAATGCCAAGGAGGCAGCTCGTAGGAGTGGTAATGTGCGTACTCATGAAGACCTTGCTAAAAGGCTCAAGGTAAGTTTAGGTTCTGCCCATAGTGCTACTCATCATCATCATCATAACAGCTGCATATGTACTGTTATAGAAAGCATATCTGTGACTTCATTTTTTTATTTTTATTTTCAAATTTCATTCATATTCGCTGCATGTTTCTTCGGTTGTTATTGCTCGTGTCTGTCTAATATGGTCAATTGTTCAATTTTTTTTTATTAAGCACTTTGTTTTATGAAATATGCTTTCCAGGAGGAGATGAACAAAAACGCCAAGGCATCATCAGGTAAACACCTCCACCTCAACAGGTCTTGCTATAGATCGTCTAGTCCACTTTGGCTGCCCGTAACTTGATCCTCGTGAAAAATTAGATAACAGATCCCCAATAAAATAATAGGACATCAGGAAAAAATTATAAAGAATGAACTCTATCATAAACATTGCTGCTCATATTCCACGGAGCATTAAAAGCCATATGGCATTGAACTGAAAAGCCTCTCAGCCTATCAAGCGGCAATCTTTTACTGCTACCCAACTGGATCTAGTTGTCCATTGTTGCCATTGTCCGTTAATATCTTGGTCAAGGACTCAAGGTGATGACCCACCAGCATTCAATGAGACCTTTTCTTTCACCCCCCAAAATACAGTAGAATTTAATTAGTTATAGAACTAATGTTCTGTATTTGATTGACATACTCTTGCTAATTCCTGTTTCCTACTTGTATAGGTTCCACGTCTGACAGATCCCGTGGGCAGATGCGAGACGTTGCGTGCCCAACTTGCACAGTGCATTTGCAGGTCCTTCCTCGTATTTTCTTTTAACTGTGACACTGCTTAAAACAATTTCTTGTATTCGAATTGAGTTGAATGATTGAGTTGTCTCGCTGAAATCTTGTGCTTCAAGAGGCTTAATGGAATGAATGTTTTCCGGCGAATTGGATGCAGGTACAAGTTCCTTCCTCAGGATCAGAAACAATCGAGTGTAGCGTTTGTCAGCATCCGTTCCTTGTCAGTTCTCACTGATCTCTTCTTCCATCTTTTGGCCCATACAAACTATCTACCAGCATCCGGTATCACGAAGACAGGCAATTTAGGAAAACATATTCAAGAGTCAATGCCAGAGGGGTTTCTGCATATCTACCTACTATTCATATTTGTCCAGGTCTTGTTTGCCAAAAACTATAAACGCTTTGTTGTCTGGGGAAATCAAATTTGATCTTGTTTGTTGCTCGAGAGAACAAGATTAATGTTTCTGTACAGTTCCTGGTTTGTGTTATTTTTATACTTGTGCATTCCCCGTTCTAATAAGACGAGTAAGTATACTGAAATTGTTGATCTTCAACCTTGAGCTTACCTGGATTAGGACGCACTTGAACAGTTGAATTGCAGCTGCTGAGATCAAGTAAGCCACGCAAGGAACCACTGAACCAGCGACAGTGATCGCCTCATAAGAGGCGAAATGCAACCTGGCTGACAATTGCAGCAGGTCACATTGAGCATATACCGTCTCTGATCACCAGCACCAAGGAATGCCCTCCAGGTGAAACGAACATTTCTCGCCCCAAGCTAATTGCAAGGCAACACGAGTCCCGCTATGGAGAAATTCCCGATGTTGGCATTCGAAGGTTCAATGAATAATCGACGTCACAGTCTTGTCCGGTGGTCGATGATGCATTTTATGCAACTCGTAACGGAAACGAAATTTAGAAAATCGTCACTTTACAAAAAATAATGATCTGAATAGTTTTGCCAAAGTAGAACTGCAGTTTTGGTATTTATCGCACAACGAAATCGGGCTTAAAGATCTATACACCGATCTCAATCCACAATAATCTATATTGGTTATTTGGTTTCACTATATATTTTTTTTAAAAAAAAAATGCTGTTTTGGGTGTAACGTAAAATAAATTAAAATTTTATATTTATACTTTATATAATTGTATTTACATTTTTATTATAAAAATTAGCCATTGAAAATTATTTATAATTAAAAATTTATTATTAAAGAAAATAAATTATTTATTTTTCTAATAACATAAATTTTTATGATACAAGTTTGTAAATATGTCAATATAATTATATAAAGTATTTTTTTTTAAATCATTAATTTATGCCCAAAATAAGCAAGTATTACACTGAGTGTTACATTCGATGTATATGTTTGGCACATAAGCTAGCTTTTCGGAGTTTATGGATTTAATATTATATAGTTTTAAATGGAATAAATATAAGATATTAGTTTAATTAGTTTTTGAAACAGTAGCTTTTCAACGGTTACTCACCAAAGCTTTTCGGAATACCTTAAGAGTTAGGTTTATCAAACATCTACTAGCTTATTAACATATAGGGAAAATGGCCGAAAACCACCCCTTAAATATGGGTCTTTGTAGAAAACCACCCCTTAAAATTGAAATTGCAGAAAACCACACCCTAAACCCATTTTGTAGGTAAATCGCCACCCACAACCTTTTTTCCCGTTAGGTTTCCGTTTAAAATGGTGAAAAGTCATTTTTACCCCTCTCTTTTAATGTTATTTTAATGAAAGAAAAATGTATGAATTGAAATAAATTAATAAAATATATTTATCCATCCCTTTTAATGTTATTTTAATAGAATAAAATACATTTTTCACCGTTTTAAACGCCAACCTAACGGAAAAAAAGGGTTGTGGGTGGCGATTTGCCTACAAAATGGGTTTAAGGGGTGGTTTTATGCAATTTCAATTTTAAGGGGTGGTTTTCTGCAAAGACCCATATTTAAGGGGTGATTTTCTGCCATTTTCCCTAATATATATTTAACACAAATAATTCATCAGATTCACCTATCTCATCAGCTACGCTTTTATCATACAAAACCATGATATGTTATCTCTAGGGTGTAATCCCCAATGTCATAAAATAATTTAAAACTCATATTTATACATATATATATTGACATATTTATAAGTTTTATAAAAATAATCGGTTTATAAAAATTAAAAAATTCATTTATAAAATAATTCATTTATAACATTTAATTATGTATGAAATAATTAAATGTTACATTTGCGTGTAATGGAGGCCCCATTTGAATTAATGGCGCAATTTCAGCATATCACTTTTCAGTTTTCACGTTTCCACAAAGCAACTGGAATTGTTGAGGCTCTCATTAATTAATTTCATATATTCGTGGAAGTTTGGTTTGATGCTTTAATTTTAGACATTTCACACCGATTTTTTTGTACTATACTACGTAAATATCATAATTTGACAACGATTACTAATGTCGAGTGGTAAAATATTGAGTAATTAGAGCGTGTTTGTGTTTGGTCGGAGATGAAGTTTTAAGGAATAAAAATTATTTTTTGGGATGAATGGAATGAAGATTATTTTTGGAATGAAAACGGAATACATAGAGATTATTTTTAGTTGCTTAGGTGATAAAGAAATTATTTTTTCATGATATTTGAGGAAATTATCATTTTACCTTAATTAAAGTGAAAAAAATAATATAAAATGGATATTTGTAGTTAAGGTTAATTTTGACATTAATTTTCACCTCAACCCTCTTCATCTCTCATCCATGGGTGAAAAATAACTCTAAATTTCACCCATTCACCCCTTCGTCCTCTCCCAAACACCTCGACTCTGATTTAAAAAAAAAAATCTTATCCCGTCCATCCCTCTCACCCTGCTCAACACACACCCTTATTTAGCACCAATAGTATACAAGTCTAATACTCTCTCCGTAACAGAATAATTGGCCTTTTGACCAATTTTCACACTTTTTAAGAAAACTAAAAATAGAAAGAAGAATAGTTAAAATTTTAGCAAATAAATCATGTGGAAAAAAATGTACCAATGAAAAAAAAAATTAGTATGCGAAGTTGGAATATTAATAGAGTGTCTTAAAAATCAAATACAATTAATGAGATGAATTGATAAAATTAGAATTTTTTGTCATTAATTAGGTTCAAATGGATAAATATTTTGTTATAAGAAAAAGTAGTCAAATGATCAATTATTTCGTTACGAAGGGAAGGGAGTATCACTAAAACAATGTGCAAGTACAAATGTATTTACAACCGTAACATTTTTAAAATTGAAAAATTCAAAATAGAATTTAATACCAAGCTCTAATATCCTGTGGTAATGTAGGATACAATTGAAAAGAATGTAACCATTCAAATATACTTATTAAATTTAGTATGCCGAAAAGATGTTAAATTTTATGGAGTATTAAAGTCAGTTGTTCCATCGATCTGTCATTCATTTTTTTCCCCCTCTTTATGACCTGCAGTCTGCATATCAACTTGCAAATCTATAAAATATAAAAAGTTGTGTTCATGGCCAATTTAATGCTTATTTATTTAATTATTCATATTTTATATTTTTTGTTTCAATTTCACAAATGACCACAAACATCTTCATAGCTCGATGGTTAGTAGAGTTGTTTGGTAGGAATAAGGTATTGAGTTCGAATCCTAATAGTTTACACATTGATCATATTTTGCAATTTTTAATACATAAAAAGTTGTGGTATTAATTGTCAAAATTATACAAGATAATTATGTATACTAGGTAAGTCATGCCCGTGCTACGCACGGGACATATAAAGTCTGGTTTTTCTATAAGTTATTTGAGAGTTTTTTTTTAAATATCATATTATATATTAAGGTTAGTTGTTATTGATTTACCTTGTTGTTCTTCTAAACCGTACTAATTTCTTATTTTTTTTAGGTATTGTCATAGTTGATTTTATTTTCCTTGTTAGGATTATGATAGAAACTTTCCATCCGAACTTTTCAAATAGCTACAAATTTTTATTTTTATTTTTGTTTGGTGTATTGTGATCATCATAAATTTGTTTAGATTTTCAAGCAGATGTAGTTTAAGACCAGTGTTTTGATGTTTGAGACGAACTGAAGATTCAATGATATTAACGGATGAGACATTGTTCAATAAAATAGAATTGTACGATATTAAATGTTCATATGCTTTGGCTCTTATTAATGTAAATAAAGACCAAAATCTATGGTCCATACCCGTTAGTGTATTTTTATTGTAAATAAAGACAAAAAGCTATTGAACAGGTAACTTGGAATAGAGTTGAATTGCTAAATAAACAAAAAAATAGCACACAAAAGTGTTAAAAAAAAAGACTCTTGCACTCGAGAAAAAGTAGCAAAATTTAATGAAAAGCGATCATGTTATACTCGACGACATGGTCATATCATACACCAAATGAGTGAATTATTTGGAGTATGTGTATGTTCCTTGCATCCGATCATTTAGTTTGGAATGGCCTCCCAATCACCTGTGCATTACCAAATTGGAGTGAGAAGATGTAGTTCATGCAATATAGATAAAAACACATGATTGCATTGCATATATTGTAAATTATATACTTAAGGTGTATGCATTTAGGTTTTAATTGTCAAGTTTAGAGAAAAATAAATACGGGAGAAAAAAAAAAGTAAATAATTAAATGTGAAAATAGATTAAAGAGAAATAGTACGGTGACGATAGATTAAAACGTAAATCGTCAAAGGTGAAAGCATATTAAAGGTGGAAACAAATTCGACTTATTAAAGACAACCCCTTGTAGTAGAATAAAATATATCTCTATTCGACCAAAAATATAAAATTTAATATTATATAATTTAATATAATATAATACTCCATCTATCTTATAATTGAAGTTGTTTGAGTTTTTAACACGGTTCTTTATGTGTTAAAAACTCTATAAAATATAAACATTTTTTCAATTTTTTTAGACTAATTTGAAAGTAATTACTATTAAGTTTGAAATTACTTTAAAAATTTTGATTTTTTTTTAAATATTTTATATAGTTTTAAACACATTAAAAAACGTGTCAAAAAGTAAATGATTTAAATTATGAGATAGAGGTAGTATAACTCTATGGAATTGGTAGGATTACCCTATAGAAATCTATCAACCCTAAAAAATAAATTAAAAAATAGGTAAACTAATTTAAATCTAAACCGTTTATTTAAAATTGAACGGTTATTCCTAGGCATCTTAACGGCTCTCAACACTTCAATGGTTTTTTTTTTTTTGCTTTTTTTGTGATTTTATAATTTGATAATTACTTATTTAGTTATTTACTGAAAATTTGGGTCATTAAATTTACACGAAAAATAGATAGATTTTCATTTGTGTTTCATTATCAAATTACTTTTAAAAACAAATGAAAATGATTACACCGAAATTTATACGGAAAATAGATAGAGGAACAATTGGGGTCACAAAAACGTACTGTAATTTGATTAAAAAAAATGGTTTTTAAGGTTTCTTTATCAAGGTCTTCAATTTATCAGTATAATTATTTTCATTTGTTTTTAAAATTAAAATATAGACAGTTGAGTCAATCTACATGTATTATGTAATGAGAGCCAGCTGTTTTCCATTTCCCTCTGTTTTCCATTTCCTCCCCCCAGCTTCCATGACCTATCATTTCCAGATCTAAAACCATGGCTGCCAAACCCAGGATTTTTTGCGGTAAAAAGATCGGCGATCAAGCTGGACTCAGCTGGAGGAATAAAGTTGTTCATTGAATTTCCGAAATTGGCCACAGGACGGTGTCCATCATAGCTTCTCCGACGGCAGATTTTGACAATTATAACGTGTTTGATTAGAGTTCCCGGTAAGTGATATCCTCCGTCTCTCTTGAAGATTTTTGGTTTAATAATAGCGTGAATCGGAGATGGGTTTGTGTTTTTTAATTATTTGATGTTATGAGGAGGTTTGAATTGTGTAGCTGTGTATATATGGGTGAAGAAATTAGGCTTGGTGGTGTGATGAGAGTTTTGTCGATCATATGGGAGCTAGAATCAAATTTAGGGAATGTGATTTTGTTTGGTTGTAGACTTGGGTTTGGCCAGATTTAGTGTAACTCTGGTAGACGTTCTCCCTGATTTGCTCTGACTAAATGGCTGAAAATAGGTAAATCTCTGCCGGAGATGGCTACTATCAGATAAGCTTGCAACATTCTGTGGCATGAGTGCTTGGTCAAGAAGGTTGACAGGGAAGAGTTGCTTAAACAAAAAGGTTGTGTCATGGTGGTGTCATTTGGATAACTGGCCTTAGTGGTTCATGTTTGTTTGTTCCATTCTTTTTTCATTCTTTTAGTTCAATCTTTTCTAAGGGTGATATGCTATCTGAGTCATAGTTATAGAATTTTTTTCTGTGAAATTTTTTTTGGTAGATTTTCTCAAATGTTGCTTTCATCTTTTTGAGATGTTGCTTAACCTTTGGTAAAAAGATGTATTTTTCATATCTTGATTAATTAGAGGGTAACCATTAATTTTTTTCTCAAGTATTTGTATAAGTTAGCTAATAGTCTTTTTTTTTTAAAAATATCATATTGTATTTTTATACTTATTGCATATATTGTTGAGTAAAGTAAAACATATGCACCCATGTAGAAAAAATATTTATTTGGAGAGGGATCATTTAGTCCTAGTAATACAAAGATGATCCAGTTCGGCAAGATCTCATCTGCAAGGATACTCTCGAACAGGTTACTCTTTTTCCGAAATCTTACCTAATTAAAAATAAAATAAAAACACAGCATACACAATCCCTAGGACGGAGACAACTGGTTCATCATAGGCCCGATGCATCAAATAAGAGATCAAAAGTTCCATTAGGAAAACGCAAGACTAACTAAAGCATTCTTAAAATAGTTTGCTTGACGAAAAATATGACGAAATTGGACAATCCAGTTTGACAGTTTTTACTAATGAAGTGATGGTAATAGGAAACCATGCTAGAGTACGGATGACTCGACTGCAACTTCCTCCTCGAAAACTTTTATGATCCAGTGGTGTGGAGCAAGGGGAGGACCGATTTACCTGATGCGTAACTCTTGCTGACTGGGTCACGTGTCCAGGATTTACCACCAAATTAATGGTGGGTTATCATAAAAAAAAAAAAAGTTTCACTTACACAATTTTGTACCCCATCCGTTTGTTAAAATATAATATTTTTCTATTTATACATGTTTTAAAAACTATATAAATATATTTTTAATAATTTTTAATAATATTTCATATTTACCTTTATTAATTATTTATATAGTATCGGTATCTACCAACCAATACTATATAAATAATGGAGAGCCATAAAACTGATTAGTATCGACCAACCAATGCTATAACTAAATAATACTCCAAAACTAAGCTTCAAATCTACAACCCTTTAAATAATACTTATATATATATATATATATATATATATATATATATATATATACACTATATATATAAAGTTGGGTGAAGCCCAATTAATTGCAAATATTAAATGCTTAAAAATTTATCTAATATATATTTAAAATTAGAATTAAATATCACAAAGTTGTTGTAGCTTAATGGTTTGTAGTGTTGTTCCTATTTGTTAGATCTAGGGTTCAAATCCCCCTAATTACACCATTTTTCATGTCTTTTATCTATCCCAATTTTTTTTTAACAATTTCTTATATAAGTGCAATAGATAAAAATAATAGAGAACATGAAAGCATGTATTTCTTATGTTTGATGTTATTTAATGATTTCTTATATAAGTGCAATTAAATAAAAAAAAAAGATTAGATGTAGCTTATTGCTTTTAGGTATTAGCTCTAACCCTTTATGTCAAGTGATCAAATCTCCTTAACGAAATCATTTTAACTTTTGTTATTTTTCATACATTTCATCTACTCCCTTCATCACATTTTATTTATTGTTACATTAAAAATTTAACAGTGGGGCAATTAAAGAAAAATATTTTTAAAAAACACAAAATATTTTTTTTTTATGTTTGATATTATTTTACGGTTTCTTATATAAGTGAAATTAAAAAAAATACATATAAGTTCAGTTAAATAAAAAGACTAGAGAGCACAAAAACATGTATATTATTTATGTTTAATATTATTGGATGAATATAAATACTCAGTACCTAACTTTGTATTCGTCTAAAACATTCATCTAATGGGACATAAATTTTACTCTTCTTATATTTCTTTTCTCCTTTTTGTAGGCAGATTTTGTTTCAATTGATTTAAGCTTTAATATAAGAAATATGCTAATAGAATCTATACTTATATGTTACCTTTCTTTTTCATTATTTACAAAATAAATATTATTTACATATTTTTTATGCTTAATATTATTTAACGGTTTCTTATATAAGTTAAATAAAAAAAATAGATATAAGTGCAATTAAATAAAAAGAATAGAGAGCACAAAAAATGTATTATTTATGTTGAATATTATTGGATGATTACAAATATTGAGTACCTAACTTTGTAGTCATCTAAAAACATTCATCTAACGGGACATAAATTTTACCTTTTTTATATTTTTTTTCTCCTGTTCATAGGTATGTTTTGTTTCAATTGATCAAAGCTTTAATATAAGGAACATGCTAATAGAATCTATAATTATATGTTACTTTTCCTTTTTCATTATTTAAAAAAAAATACATGTCGTTGTGATTAGATTAATGTTGTTAGAAGTAAATATATATATAACTTTATGCATATTAATTTAGTTGTCATCAATTCAATTAATTTAAATTTTCATATAAGCAACACGATAATAGAATCTATAATTATATCTTATTTTTCTTTTTCATTATTTAAATTTTATTTTTAAAATAAAGACATGCCATTGTGACTATATTAATGTTGTTACAATTAAGAAAAATATATAATTCTATGCACATTAATTTAGTGATCATCAATTGCCAGAATAAAATTTATATTTTTCAGAAGATTACAAAGTATATTTGAAATTTTCACAAATTGATTAATTCTTTTAAATAAAGTATAAAAATAAATTTGGGTAATATTAAACATTATAAATCATTGATTAGTTAACTTACCTATTAAAACTAATATTGGTATATCAAATATTATAAACTAGGTCTAATAAAATGAATCGGTATAAAAAACAATGTCCCGCGCGTAGCGCGGGATTGCCCATCTAGTGTGTGTGTATATATATATATATATATATATATATATAGGGTTTACTTCAAATGTAAAAACTCCTTATTGTGTAAAATCAGCTTAACATGTAAAATTCCCTTAATTAACATAACTGGGCTCGGATTAGTGTTTTTTTGAAACGCTGGGCCTGTTTTGCGTTGGGCTCTATGTTGTTTAAGTCCGTTTCATCTCTTTCCCTTGCGTTTAGATCATCTCTTCAGCTCTGTTCTTCCTTTCTCTCTCGTTCGCTTTATCGTTCTTCTGTGTCCTTGATCTCCGGCGAGGCTTTTTCGGTGTCTTTGGTGTCGTCGTTTCACTATGTCAAGTTCATCAGTAGGTACGCGCATTGATCCGTTGTTATTCGCTCCTATTTAAGTTGTCCTGTTTGTTAGGGTTTCTATTTACTTCGAACTTGTGCGTTTTTATGTTTTGCCCTTATATTCAGCGATTGTTCGTCTCATTGCTTTTATTTGTGTAATTGTTTTGTTCCTTTTCTTATTCAAGCTGTTTCGTTTTGTTATTTCTGTGATTTATGTGTTTTTTGTTATCATACTTTTTGTTTTATAATCGTTTATGATCATAAGTGTTTGCTATTTTTAATATTCATTGTGTATTTGTGTTTATACTTTGTTTGTTGTTCGGTTTATGTTTGTTTTCTGGTGTTCATTTATTCTTCTTTGTAGATTTTACATATTTATTGCTAATTATGCTCAATTTACTTGTCGTTAGTATTTTTTGTCTGTTTATATTTTTCTTTTTTTATTCCTTATAGGGAAAAGAACAAGGTCCAAAGTTGATGGTGAAGCTCTAGCTGTTGTTGCTTATCGTTCAAAACGTATTAAGAAATCTCGGCCCCCTCGCTCTGTACCTAAAGCTATTGATTTGGCACGGGATTCCCCTGGGTTTTCTGTATCCGATGGGGAAGGGGTGTCACCTGATGTTGAATCAGAAGATAATGTGCCTCTAATACGTAAATCAAGGGAAGTTGATAATAGTGAAGGTTGTTTATCCAAAGATGTTTCCTCAGGCCCCAGTACTGACTTTTTGTCTACTAATCCCCAGCATAATGTGACTGTTGATGTCCCTGTAGCAGCTGATGTTCTTGTTGAGAATGAAGGGCAACCAACTGTTGGAGAAAATTTGCAATCTGAAGGGACTAATGTTCAATCTGTAGCCTCTGATGTGCCGCTCCAAACCACAACTGCCCCCCAAGATGTTGGTGCTGGTGGTGTGTTTGTTTTATAATATTAATGGTGTTTTGTTTGATTTTGGTTATCTTTGTTTGTGTGTGTGTTTGTGTGTTTTCTTCCCCTTGTAGAATTTTATTCAATCCTTTGCTCAAAAAACTGCTGCTCTTGCTACTTCCATTTCTGAGTTTGTTGATTTTGCTGATAAAATTCCTCCTGAATTTAAAGAGAATGAAATGGTTAAAACCCTTAGTAATGCTGCAAATAAGCTGATGGGTTTGGAGTTTGAGGGTGATAAGGGTGCTTCTGCTCCCGCAGACCATTCTAATATGGGTGACTCCCCTGCTTCTGATTGGATTTCATCGCAAGATCCTTTATGGTCAGATCCTGTGTTTTTGGATGCTCTTACACAAATTGAGTTAGCTTACATTAATAAATGTAAGATGAAATCGTCTGGAAAGAAGGGTGATTCTGGAAAGAAGGGTGATTCTGTAGTCTTTAAGGGTAAGGGGACTATGCCTACGAATCTTCCCGCTGAGCCATCGTTTGATATATTTGGTTCTGATCCTGCTTTCCAATCTCAAAAAAAATCTTCTGAAGAAGCAATTGTCAAAGATTTAGTCTGATCAGTCTGCACAAAAGGGTTTTGTACCTGCATCCAAGTCCAATGCTGATACACAAAAAGATATTAGAGATGCACCGTCTGTTTTCGTTGGTGTCCCTGGTGTTCCTTCATCTGTTGTCAATATTGCCAAAGAATATTCTGGGGGAGATGCTGCTTCTTCTTTAGGTATATCAACATCAAGTGACATTCAGTGTGCAACCCCTAAAGTGTATAAAAAGAAGCAAAAGTCTCCTGTTGTCATGCCATTTCGTAGGTCTACTAGGGGTTGTCCTGCTGATCAAAATGAGAAAGATGTTGGGGGTAAGAGGGTTTCAAAACCTGCTGATTCCTTGAAGAGTCCTTACTATTCTAGGGTTGTTGATGTGAATGAGCGTGTGTCTGACATTGAGCGTTGCATTTGTGCATATTTGTCTAAGAAACCAGCTTCTGATGTGTAAGTCTTTTTTTTCCCATTTTCTTTGTTTTTCCTTTTTTTTTTTACTTTAGTTATTTTAGTATATTTAAGATTATTTGAGTTATATTTATTTTTTATAATTTGTTCTTTGCCTATTGCAGTGAAGTTCTTTTTAAGAATTCGTCTGTTGCAGTTATTAGAGCTGATTTTAAATCCCTTGAAGAAGATTTTGAAGTGGCTTTCTCTGTTGTGACTGCATGGGCTTCTGTCCTTAATTACAAAGAACAATACAGAAGTGTTGTTTCTCCATCAAGGCTTTTTTTAATCATTTCAGGCTTCTGTACGTTATATTTTTCTTTTTCATTTTACCTATCATTTGTTTCTATTTTTTAACCATTCTACCTGTGTTTATTTCCTTGTTCTATATTTTTTATTTTTTTCCAGCAATTTGCTCCAGACCCCCCTCGAGATGACTTTAATGACCGTCTTGCAAAATTTAGTATCCGTCTTGATTCTGAACTGGCTGCTGCTTCTCACATTCGGTTGAAAGATGTTGATATGGTATTTGAGTTTCTATTTTCTTGTATGCTTTTTAATTCTTTTTATTTAATCTACCTTCTTCTTTATCTTCCTTCATTTATTTGTTGTTGACTTATTCTTTTTATATTTTGGTATAGTTTGTATTTGGTGTTTATCATGTGAAAATGTATTCCATGGTAGTCTTTAATCTGAAGATGAAATCTGTTCAATTCCTGGATGTGTCAAGGAATGATCTAAATGATACTCCCATCTTTCAATATACAGTCGGTACTTTGGTTAGTTTTCATACTTATCTGTCCTTTATTATTATTATTATTATTCTTTTTCTTTTGTTAATTTTAATTTTAGTTTGTCATTTATAGTAATTTCTTCTTTTACTTATCTTCTCTTCCGGCATAGTATGTTGATTGCTTATTTGAAGTCTAAAGGATGTTCGAAGAAAGCAGAGTTAGTTTCTCTTTGTGCTCAATCGCACATTTATCTCCCTTGGGCTGGTGAAGAAAAAATTCCCCATTCTGGTGTTTGCCTGATGCGCCATATGGAGGCATTTGTCGGATTGGAGAAGGGATTCAAGTGTGGTTTTGACCACGGGACTGACAAGAACATCTCAAAGCTGCGTGTGAAGTACATGACTGACATAATTTGTTCTGATGTCAACGAAATTCGATCTGAAATTTCAGCTCAAGCTAAGGCACATGCATCCTTGACCTTAAAAGGTGTTCATGCTCTAAAATTGCGGTTGGATTGATTGGGTAGGAAAGAGTAGTTAACAAACATTAGTATTTTGTGGGCATTTCGTACTTTTGAGGGTATACAAATTTTGTGTCCTACATGTGTTGTAATGTATAACCCTTTATGATTCCCTTTTTGGGTTATCTTTGTCTATTTTACTCTATGTTTGTACGCTTGGTGATGTTGGCATTATATATATTGTTGTGTTTTTTTAATGTGCGAATTCGAATCTTTATGCGTTTTATATTTTATTTTAATCGTGTACATATTTCTTTATGTTGTGACATTATTATATAGTCATGTGCTGGCCTAATATTAATATGTGCAATTATAATATAATTTTGTGCACCCTTAATACCCTATTGTGCATATGCAATAGGATGCTATATTTTTTATAACCGAGATGCCTATCTATTCATGCTTTTATGTTGACGTCTCTTTCTCTGTTTGCTTTTTTATATCGATCTGGATTTTTATTTTATTTTTTATTTTAATTTATATTTTAGTTTTGATTTTTGTGAATATATTTTACTTTGTGTGCGTTTTATATTAGTTTAAAATTGACATTTCAGCCTAAATTACTTTTTCGTCTGCAATAGTGCAAAAGCATCTCATTTTTGTGCAATTATATTTGTATTATGTGCAGTTATAAAGGTACCCAATATTATATGTGCACTCATATTGTTATTTTGTGCAATTATACAGCCTTCTTGTGCAAAGTTAACAAGTGTTTTTTTCTTATTTAACATTGTGTTTTTAATTAACTAATTTTCTTTAACTCTATTTTTTTTTAATTTTTTTGAGTTGTAGTAATTTTATTTTACTTTGTATCTAAATATTCAATATGAATAATGTCTAATACCTGTTTGTGTTGTACGTTGAATCAAATGAAATAACATCTCCAAATAATGAGAAGTTTTTTCTGCTTACTGCATCACACCAGAACAACTTGTTCAACTGATTGTCTTCATCGACATCAAAAGCAAAGTAGAATTCACTGCATATTTCTTGCTTATGGAAGAATCTGTCAATAACAACTTGAGCATCAGATCCTTTGAAATAAGCCAAAAGATCTCTTCTGCGATTTGTGAAATCAATCACTGATGGACCCACATTCCGATATCCTCCCACCATTTCTTTATATAATCTGTATGCCTTTGCTGGTCCAACTCTTTGTTTTGCACAGTCCAGTACAAATTTTTGATGGTAACTTTGCATTCTCCTATTACTCTTCATGTATACCCTGCAGATCTCATCAACGAAAGGATGTGTGTGCTTCTCCTCAAATTTTGTCACCACATATCCTTGTTCAGGTATATATTTATATATTATCTTAGCAGTACAACCAACTCGTATAGATAATCTTTTTCTTAGCTTCTTTGTCTGTTTACCTTTCGAGTATCCTTCTCTATTGCAGTATAAGTACTTCAGTTGTTGTACCCCGTTAGCATTAACTGTGGTCCCATGTCTTACATCAAATCCAGCTTTATATGCATAATCTTTATATGCCTTCACAACTTCATTCAATGTCTGGAACACTTTCCCTTCCTTTGACTCTAACTCTTCACTGCAAATCGGTATCCAATATCTCGTGTTGTTTGGTGTCACAAACACCCGGTATGGGAGCTGATGTTGCACTATCAGATTATTGATATTCACTTCAGGCCCTGCATCGATGCTGATTGGTGTTGCACAAATGATTGCAGTAGTCGAAACAGCTGAGGATTCTATGTTTTCATTATGTGACTCTAGTACAGAATCCATATTTTCTGTTAAACCAACATTGAAAAACTTATTAGATAAATTGAATTTTTGTAACCAGTGCCATCAATCTATCAACAGTGCAATTTATAATTACATAAGTGCTAAACCAACATTTTATACTGAATATTAAGATCAGACAGCAAACTCTCATATATCAGTTCTTTGAGGTTTTATTAATATAAATTTCATGCAAATGAGGATTGGATTGTATATTAACAGTGTTTTCTATTCAATTTTTGCATTTTCTAAGTGCAAATGTATGTTAATTGACGGCCATTTCCTGTTTTGCAAACTTCAAACCCTAGGTTCGTTTTAGCCTATAATTTTATTTTTACTACAAATTTGGGATTTGTTTACACAAATTACACTGATATTCTGCACCTTTTTCAGAACGAATCCGAAATTAGGACAAATTATATGAACTTTGGACAGATTAATACCGCAACGAATACGAATTTGAATCTATAATAAGAATGGAAATATTGTGCACCTTTTTCTGAAAATTTCTTCCTCTGATGCTGTTGTTGTTGCTTCGTTCAGGATATTCGGCTGATCTTCGTTGAATCCTTTTGTTGATTACAGGTTTCTGCAATTCAAATTGTTTGATTGTAATCCCCGGCGAGAAGGTGAAGCTTCTCCTCAATCGAATCTGTTTTCACGCGAACGCACTGGCGTTTTTTGGAAGGGACCGATTTTCTTTTTTATTTTTTTTTTATTTTTCCCGGTTCAACCCGGTTTTTTTAACTGATATTCCAGCGCGCGCCCCCTAAACCCAAATTTTACATGTTAAGCGGATTTTACACGTTAAGGAGTTTTTACATTTTAAAGCTTCTATATATATATCCAATATTAAGCTTTTCCCAACCGAAATTGTTACTCCACTCGAAATATATAGAGGGAATTGCACATACTAACCCAAAAAACGAAAAGTGTTGCAAGGTTAACCCAACCCGGTTTTAAATTAGGTCAAACCGGATATTTGGTAACCTGTGTACCCGGTAGCCCGTTGCAAAGGAGAGAAGGGAAGAGAGAAGGAAGGGGATCGGAGACGGGGACAGGCGGAGGCATCTCCCTCGAGGCGAGGCGCAGACGACTAGAAGGGGATCAGAGGCGGGCGAGAAAGGAGGGAGAAGGAGGGGGATCGAGGGAAGGCGCAGGCGGAAGCATCTCCCTCGACGGTGGATTGCTCGAGGCGCAGGCGGAGGCATCTCCTTCGATCTCTGTAGTTGATTGAAGGCAACGGGGTTAGTTCCTTCTGTTGTTGGCTATTATCGTCGGAGATCCATGGCTTGGAGGCGCAGGCGGCGAGTACTTTCACTCTCTCTTTCTTCAGGCGATTTCGAGCCTCGTCGAGGATAATCTCCACAATTGGCTTCCATTTTGCGATTCCAGGTACAATCCTTCACCATTCTTCTTCTCCGCTCTATCTTTCAAGCCTTTGAATTGGAATTTTTAGTTTAGGGCTAGAGACTGAAATTTCGAATTTCGGAATTGAAATGGTTTGGTTTGAAATTTCCCATTCGGTTAGGGTTGGGGTTTGCTGTCTGTCATGTCTGAATAAACAGGTGACATGTTGATTGGTGTAGGTGTCATGTAGTAAGTGATGTTGCCAAATAGAGGGTTGAGTTTGTCTGTGGGATTTTCTAGTGGGGCAGGGGGTAATGTCAAGGGTAGGAGTCAGTAAAGAGGAAGATGATGATGAAGAGTTGGGATTGGTTGGAGAAAGGTCAATGTCAGGAGTAGGAGATTCTTAAACAATACCTCATATGGAGTACTCCATGAATACAGCGTTCACATGAATTAGGATTTGTTACTTGTGGAATTGTGTATCATCGTCTTCTTCCATGTCCCCAGACAATACTCCCTCCATGAGTTGAGCGCTTGGTTGTTCTAGAAGGAGGGCCTGTTGCTGAATATATCAGCAAGACTATCGATCTCCCACCGTTGTAAATTTGGCTTTCCTGTGTGCTATTTGTTCTCTCATGAGAAGTGGGAGATCTAAATGAATGAAGAAACCTTTAATATAGGTATGTTGCTGACTTGATTCATTTTAGGGTTGTGTATTATGCACTTGTGTGTTTTGTGTGCAGAGCAAATGATAATGGCCAAGGTAAATGGATAGACCCTCACATATCAAGTTTCTTTGACAAAAATATTCTTCCCATGTAGCCTATTAGCTCAATGGGAGAGCATTGTGGTCATACACAAAGATGTGGGTTCAATTCCCACGTAGGCTTATTATTCATTAATCAACACCGACTATCAACTTATGTTTAGAACAAGTCAAGCTTGCTACATCACCAAATTCATGTGTCAAGTAAAAACAATTCATATGTCAAGTAAAACACATTATTTGTCATGTAAATCCGGTATGAGTGACATGTAAATTCAGTATGGGTTATGGGTTATTTTTGGTGCTGCTATCACATAATTTAGTGGCATAAGTGCTTGGATTAGCATGTTTCTTTGCTTGAGGGACTCGCAACGCAAAAGTGAGTTCATTATTAATAAAACATCAAACGAAGGCCACTTTAGTTTCTTTGCTTGGATTAGCATGTCTTCTTATTGCTGAAATTAATAAAGTTGTTGGAAGGCCACTTTAGTTTCACAGTCATTCCAGTAGAGTGAGTTCCACCAGTCGTTCGGCTTATCCCACACTTGAAATGTAGGAAGAGGAAGATTGTTGTTGCCCAACAAAAGCCTTTTTCTTTATGTTAAAGGATATAAACTGTCATGTTAATACCATTACATGTCATGTTATTTTCATTCATTAAGGAGAAGATGCTCGATTCGCATTACCTGTCATGTTATTCGCATTACCTGTCATGTTAAATAGTATAACATGTCATGTTAATAGCATCACCTGTCATGTTATTTTCTTTCATTAAGGCAAGCTTTTTCACAATCAATATTTTTTTTTAAATGAAGATTATATATATAAGGCAAATAGATAAAGCACTGATCAATCATTGCAGCGCTAGCATAAACAACAGCTTCATTAGTCACATTGCAACCCCCCTTGTTCATCAGATGTTGTGCCTTGCTAGCAACTCCATGATCTTGCGAGATGTCATCCCCACCCCTTGTCCGGTGTAACAGCAACAACATTGACAACATCAACCGTGCACAACATTGACAACATCAACAAACTAGCAATGTTACAATGCTCAAGAATACACTGATTGATCCACCAAAAGAAATTACCATGCCAGTTCAGGTGCCGAAAACACCCATTAAAAGAAATGTGTGGTGATAGTTGCACAATTATCTTCAATATGGAACTTGTACAGAAGTTTCACTCTTGCTATAAATATTTATGAATAAAAGATGTTATCTATATCAAGGTTCAAGGGCACTAATTGACAGCCATTACAATAAAACGCAGCATAGTTTGTACACATCAAAACATAGCTTTGGTACACCAGATCGATCAAAGGAAATCCTGCATACATGACATGAACTTATATTAACATGTCATTCAAATCCTGGATACATGACATGAACTTATATTAACATAGCTTTGGTAGCAATTGAAACGAAATTGGACAAATCTGATGAGCGATTAAGTAGTACCTGCAACTTTAAGAAGGAGAACTGATGCTGGGGGAGTTTTGAGTATGAAAGTAAAGCACTAAAGCTCTTATCCTGTCATCCCAAAGCAAGAAATCAAAATTGTGATTGAAAATTGAAATCCAGGACCATCAAGAAGCAGGAATCAAAACCCTAATTTACACTATAGAAATCAAAACCCCAAATCAACAATTTCTATCTATGTATCCCTAAATTAGGTTTAATAGATGGAAAATCAGGGAGATGCCAAAACCTTAACCCTAGAATTTTCCCTTACAATCGATCAACAACTGCCTTCGACTCATAGCTGCCTCTATCGACCTTAGCAATTGCCTTCAATTTCGTAGGAGTCGTGCACCACTAGCTTCAAAATCTGCCAGATCTGGAGAAATTTCCTAGCGACAGGATCGACCGCAACAATGGCATCCGGGTTTGGGGCCGCCATGGGAGACGAATGGGAGGAAGAAGGACCAAGATGACTGCGCTCAAGCCCTCCCGTCGAGCCCAGAGGCCTATCGCCTAGAGCCGCGAACCCCGCCTCCAACGACGGCGTCTTCCCTCATCCTTCTCTTCCTCTCTCACTGTTGCGCGCTTTTCTCTCTCCAACCGGTTGCAGGCTGTGAGAAACCGGTTACTTTGCAAATTTTTTTTTTTTTTTTGGGTTAACCCCCGCAATCCAACCGGATATTTAGGTTAGTTTTGCAAATAGCCCTATATTTTAATTATTTTTGGGTTATTTTGGCAACTAACACATTATAAATATCTAATTAGCTAACTAGCACACAAACAAAATTAATTAACTAACATAGCACCCTTTCCAATTTGACTATCAAGGTCAACACCGGTCAACGTTGACCGCTGACCGGTCAACGCCGGTCAACGTTCGGTCAACATTTTTTTTTTAAGCCAATGAGGCCATTTTATTTTTATATTTTATTTTCGCTTTAATGTCACTTTTCTAATAAAATGGATTGATGACACTTTTTTAATGTCACTTTTTTCAAATCTTGCTGATATTTTTTTGTTTACTGTGATGCCACATTGATCATTGATGCCATTTTTTTTACCGTTGACTACTGATGACACTTTTTTGATGATATTTTTTTTACCGTGATGCCATATTTTTTTAAGGTAATGTTTTCGTGATGCCATATTTTTTCAAGTTAATGTTTTGATGACAATTTTTTCTTTAATGTGATGCAACTTTTTCAAATAAGTGTTTTGATGCCATTTTTCTACTGTAATTATTTGATGCCATTTTTTTAATCAAAACGTTTGATGCCACTTTTTTTTTTTAATTTAATCAATTATATATCGATATATTTTCATCGATTCTACTTTTATTTACTGATGATGCCATATTTTTTTAAGGTAATGTTTGCCATATTTTTTCAAGGTAATGTTTTGATGACAATTTTTTCTTTAATGTGATGCAACTTTTTCAAATCAGTGTTTTGATGCCATTTTTCTAATGTAATTATTTGATTCCATTTTTTTAATCAAATCGTTTGATGCCACTTTTTTTTTTAATTTAATCAATTATATATCGATATATTTTCATCGATTCTACTTTTTATTTACTGATGACACGTTTGTGATTATACTTCATTGATGACATTTGTATCCAATAACTCAGTCAACTCTTATAACAAGAGTCGTGCAACTCTTACCACAGAGGTGTGCAACTCTTACAACAGAGTCGTGCAACTCTTACATCGTATGTTGTGCAAAATATGATTTTTTTCCGCTTTTTTTTTCGTTTCGGAACTTTTTTTTTTGCAAAAATAACTTTACGTTGTGCACATATATGGACTGATCGACTCGCACATCCAGATCGCATATAAAAATATAGAAGAAGTGAATCATATAATAAAATACAGATAGTTTTTTTCATTCTCATATTTATGGGTTAATTTTTGTAATTTTACAAAAATTGCTATTTATGGGTTAATTTTTGTAATTTTATAAAAACTGCTTCTTCAACCTCTGTACGCCTCGATAGCTTCTGCCGCCGCTCGTCAATCCCTCGCTCCGGCCGCCGCTCCTGGATCCCTCGCTCCGGCCGATCGACCTCGCTCGCTCCGGACGCTCGCTCGATAGCTCCGCCGCTCGTTCCCTCCCTCACTCCCCCGCTCGCTCGTCACCGCCTCCTTCCCTCGCTCAGATCTGGACTCGCTCGCTCCGCCTCGCTCGTCCTCGGCTCAGATCCGGCGCCTCCACACCAGATCCGTCGCTCCCTCACCAGATCCGCCCTCCTTGGCCACGTACCGCCCTCCCGAGCCCGAATCCCGCCGATTCGACACCCAGCCCCCACCGACGAAGCCTCGCAACCTCCCTCCCGTTCTTGCACCTGCCCAGAAGCTTCGCCGAAGATCTCTGACCACCCATTCCGGCCACCTCTCACCAGATCCGAGTCGGATCCACCACCCTCGCACATCGCCGAGCCGGATTCCTCACCGTCCAGTGGTTGGAGGAGAAGTCCAGAAGAAGAATTAGCGTGAGAGAGAGAGCTAACAGGTGAGTGTTAGGGGGCTAATTTTTTTTAATAAGGTGTTATAAAGACCAATTTATTTTCTTAGGGTGCTAATAACCTGATTGAATTAGCAAAAGGTGATATTCCAGCAAATTTTCTCATTATTTTTAATATTACATATTTTCTAATTATTTTTTGTTTTATCATCTAGTCTTATTAGGACAGATTCTAAACTTATTACTATGTAAAAAAATAAATAATACCCTTAATTATTACCAAAAATATTAAAAATTAATTTAAAAAAATCTATTATTATAATTATAGATAATAATACAGTAATAATAATAATAAATTAGGTGATTATTATAATTATAATTATAGACTCAGTATAAAATGATAAAATCTTAAAAACCCGAAGACAGTATGATTAATTTAATCAACCAGACGAATGTGTCTACAACTTCATTCGAAACTATCCCTCAATCACCCAAGAACAGCCCTACACTGGAACTGGAAGACAAATCGAACCAAATCAGGAAGGAAAAAGGGTTCACCTTGAGGGCTGGCTGGGTCAATCACGTGGGCGCATAAGAGTAATTTTACCAATCAAAGATGGCAGCTTGCCAGCGAGTGCAGTCCTCCTCCATCTTCATTTGGTCTTTCAAAGATGGCGAAGAAGGTCAGTTTCTTACAAAGGAAAAAAATGCCCTAAAGGAATCTCATTTTCATTTTTCACCACCTGCATTTTTCTCGCTCCCAACCCAACGGTTTGGTTTTTCAAGCTCCAAATCGTAGGAACGAGTTCCGACGGCCATGGCGGGTCAGCATTCAAGCTCAGGTTTGTAATTGTGCCTCAGACCTTCGGTTATTTGTTGTTTTTCCCTGCGAATTTGGAATTGCCAAATTTTCTCAGTTTCGGGGTTTTCGAAATCATCAGGTTCTAGGAAGGTATTTGAGAATCACAAATGGGAGGTTCCAACATCTGCGATTCTATATCACTTCGGAACAAGTGCGGTCTCCGTTGCTACAGCTACCGGCTTCACTCATCCTTTAGGTTTTGCTCCCATTTTCCTTGGTTTGATACGATTTTTTACAATATTTTCTGTTGGATTTGGTTGTAATTTCATTCCGCTTGGTTCCTGTTATTGAATTGGTTTAGATGTCCTTTGAAAATCATGTGAAATGTATGTATTAGGTCTTGGGACTGTTCTATTAGAATTTGGATACACGTCTCTTTTATGTTAAATTAGGATTTTCCTGTTGAAATGCAAGCTAATTATAAGTTCTACAACTTTATTTGGTGAACTGTGATGAAATCCTTTATATGAGTTCCCATCATACAAGATCCTCATTCCTCAATAGTCATGAAAACATAGTTCTAGTACCCACAGGGGGTGAAATGAGATTACAAGTGTCCTATCTTGGGTTCGAGTCCTCGTGTATAGCACGTTTCATAGTAACAATCTACTCCCATAAGGCCGTAATTAGGTGGACCTGCCACGAAGTGGCATACCACTTCTTTAGAGAAAATTGGACTTAATCTCACTCTGTTATTCTTCCTCAATTCCCTTGATAATGTCATAGTTGATCCGGAATGGACTTTTGTTCATGTAACTACTAGTCCTTCTGTAATTTAGTGGCAGGGATGTATTGATATATATGCATTTTTTCCCCTCTTATGACAACCTTTGGACCTCTTGTATCTTTCTTTAATGCTCATAGACATATCACATACGAAGTCATGATGGATTAATGGGTTTAGTATCCTTTTTCATATTTCAGTTTATGGATTTTGAATTTTTTTTAAGGCAACAAGGGTCATGTCTATTAGTTTGATTTATTAACACACTCATATTTGTCGTTATTGTAGGTAATCTTCTGGGAACTTGCTTGTCGATTGGCTGCCCACTGCTGAACCGGCATGTTTTCTCACGTGACTCCTGTTTGCAATGCAGATGTTCTTAAAGTTAGGTTGCAAATGCAACTTGTTGGGCAAAGAGGTCCTCTAACTGGAATGGTATTCTATCAAAACACTTCTATAGGATACCCTTAAAGGTGTATCTCAACTTATTGCGTATTTAAAAGTCTATTAAACAATGCAGGGAAAAGTTTTTACGCAAATGTTGCAAAAGGAAGGGCCAAGATCGTTTTACCTTGGGTTAGGACCTGCTTTGACGAGGTCAGTTCTTTATGGAGGCTTGCGTTTGGGCTTATATGAACCTTCAAAGTATCTCTGTGAGATGGGATTTGGATCCAGTAACATACTGCTTAAAATTGCATCAGGAGCATTTGCTGGTGCCTTTGCAACTTCACTCACTAACCCAGTTGAAGTCTTAAAGGTTGTCTGTTTAGTTCTCATTCGTCTTCTCTTAGCATCGTTTGGTAGAGTCCTGTACTAGAGGTCTTAATCAATCAATCAACTATTAAACGTCCTGCTTCTTAACCAGGTAAGGATACAGATGAGTTCTGATCCAAGAGGAGGGGCAATAAGGGAATTGCTCAAAATTGTCTCAGAAGAGGGAAAGCTCGCCCTTTGGAAGGGTGTTGGCCCTGCTATGGCCAGAGCTGCAGCTTTGACTGCATCACAACTGGCAACATATGATGAATCCAAGCAGGTCTGATTTCAAGTATCTTATTCTTTTCAGACATTTTTAAAACAGTATGTGCATTCTTGATAGGTGTTATCTGTTAAGTTAGTGCTTAGTGGCTAATTTTCTTTCGTTGTTCCATCCAGGTCTTGCTGAGATGGACACCTCTTCAAGAAGGATTTCAGCTTCACTTTGTGTATATACCATATCCAGCTTCTTTGCCTTTTTTGTTAATTTCAAGAATCTTTTCTCGCGCTCTTTCTCTTTCAAAATTGAGAATAAGTTTATTCTTCTTACCCAAAATGGATTTGAATTGACATATTAGTGTATGAACCTATATAAGGATCACCTTTCATGATATTCTGAAACCTGTAACATGAAACTATTAGCAACTACTCAAATCAGAGCCAAACGTTAACTTCTTTGAATCAACTGCCTCACCAGGCCATGTTAATTGCCTGTGATTTTTTCACCACGTAGGAGCCTTCAATCTTCCTTCTTTGCCACTAACCAGAACTATTAGGTCATCTTGCCGTAGTCATCTCTGTTCATTTACTTTAGTCTTGGCAATATCTGCAGCTTCTTTCAGTCTGTTATGAAACTTTTTCCTCTAAACAGAGCATATCCTATTCTATTCGATTCAAAATGTATTGTGAAACATCAAAAGTAATTAATTCCTTTAATATGTGCTCCACTATAAAATCATGGAACTACAGGTGTATGTATTAGATCTCCTGATTGAGTGTGTCAGATGCTCATCTTCTACCAAAGTATGTCTTATTCTAGGTTTTAATCTAGACAAACTTGCTCAAAGTTCATGAGTAATCAAGGTAGCCAGAGCCAGACAGTTTTAAATGTTGGGTGTTTGAGTCAGTTCGAGATTTTGGATCAGCTGAAAAGTTGTCAGATTTAGTGTAAACCTTCATATATTAATAATATTATCGCACATGTCTATACCCAACATAGGGTTATCTCATTCCAAATTCTAAAAATCCTATGACATTCATTATAGATGTTGCTTATTCAACTTAAACTTCCAAAGTTTCTGTTGTTTATTATATTTTCCAACAACTGTAATGTAGTTACTGTTGCTAATATGCATATTATCTTCTGTTGTAGCTCGAGTACGATAGCAGGGCTTGTGAGTACCCTAATAACAGCACCCATGGATATGGTCAAGACTCGTTTGATGTTGCAACGAGAGTCTGGAAAACTAGGAACCTACAAGAATGGGTTCCACTGTGCTTACAAGGTGATTTTTGTGTACAATGTTTTTCTTGGACCTACTGTAGTAATTTTTTCCTCTTGTCAGGCTTACCTTGACTAATGATTGCTAGAAATCTTTAAGTAAAGTGTGATTTATGATTACATGGATGGCTTTATGTTTTACGGAGTAGTATTTCTCCTTGAGGAAGGATGCTCAAGCAATGGGTGCATACACCTAGACCCCCTAGACCCTGCTCATGCAGAATATACTTTGTTGATGTACTTCTCCGTGAGGAAAAGAAATCTAGAGCATATTTATATATTTCACATTGAGCTTTTTCTCTTTGAAAGATTGCTGGATCTCCATTTTATCTCTTCCCAGTTGTGGGCACCCTTCCTTATCGAACTTACATTTGAGATAAAATTTTGTATCACTATAAAAACTAATAAAAATTATTTGAGGTTACTTATTTAACACTGCTCCTTGCATGTGGCCCTTCAAACCTTAACCTTCAAATTTATACATGAGAACATATGTGAACGAGTATGCATACAAAGTGCACACATTATTGTTCTGCAGTGCTAATTTGCCTGTTGTAATTGCCTTTTGTTTTACAGGTGGTGCTCACTGAGGGTCCCCAAGGTCTTTACAAAGGGTAAGACTGTGCCTCCTTCCCTTGCTATCAACTCCCCATATCCATAAGTCATGCATGCTTCTGTTGCATATGTTATGAAACCCTTTGTGCTACCGAATGTTTATATATGACTACATGAGCGTGTGAATTTTTATTCTGATAGTTGCATTGCAGTTTCAGTCATTTGCTGAAGGCATTTCTCGTTTTTGTCAAGTCTTTCTTTCCAATCCCCTGCTACACACAATCAGCATGTCAGGGTTACTGGGATAGTAAATGTAATGCCTTGAGTGTTACCAATCTTGTAGATTCTGACAATCTTTTGCTTGAAATGTGAAACCAACAACTAAAATGAGAGTTGTGTATCAAGTGCCAGTAGCGTCTTTGCTTCATGCAATTGCCATACAACTTATCCTAGTATTTCGGTCTTCCCCTCTTTTAAACAACAAACAATGCACTGACAGATTTTGCTTGTTTGATTTTCATAGGGGATTCACAATTTTTGCACGGTTGGGTCCCCAAACAATGATCACCTTCATACTTTGTGAGAAGTTGAGGAAGTTAGCTGGACTCCACGCGATTTAAGCCACGCTATTTCTGGGTCCTGCACTTTGCTAACTGTGTACTATTATTCAGTGTGAAAACTCGAGCTCTGGTATCTCAATATCCATTGAAGATAGGTACCATTGAAAATTCTTAGTGAATACACCATTCTTTGTCCATTATTTTGGGGCGGTAAAAGAAGTCGCCCTTTGATACAAGTGAAACAAATTTGGTTTCACCTATGGGAGAGTTGTTCTTTGAGCAAGCTGTCATAACTCATAAGCTAAGCCCTATTGTTGAACTTCATGCATCAAACTTGAACAGATAAATCCGATTGGTTTCACTTGTTGCTATGTATTACGCACCCTCCAATCGATGTGAAGAAATTGTATAGTTAATTTTGAGCTCTTCATTCTTGATTTCTCCAGTTGATGATGTATGTTTGGTTAACTTACAGCCGTCTTAATTAGATTTTGTTAAATTATCTTGAAAGACAATCCCTGGGCATTGACACAAGCTTATTGAAAGCTTATTGAAGCTTTTCAAAGGGGTGGCCAAACTTTTTGCGATTTTCGAAAAAATAGTTTTACAAAACTCTATAATTTGTCATACCAAATAGGAATTTACTCTTTTAATCTATCAACAAAAACTGAAATTTTGTTATATTTCTAAAATTTTATCAAAAATTTCATCTAGATTTTAATCTTAAGCTAGATTAATTTTTGACACGTCAAACAAGACCTAATGCATACCCAATTTATCTTATACAATTAGGGTTCGTATGGGGCGGGGTTAATAAACTGACTAAAATTATAAACAGGTTAAAAATTTATAAACTGTTGGTAAAAGTAGTTAAAAATTTATGAAAAAATATAAACTCCGTATGGAGCAAAAAACAGTTTATTTGTAAAAAGTGGAGTTTATTTGGTTTTTATTAAGGGTATTGTGGTAATTTCAAACCAAATAAGATAAAAGAGAAGGGGTAAAATAGTAATTATGAAATATAAACCTCAAAATAAGCTTCAATCTGCAACTTATTTATAAACCTTTTTTTTAACTGACTATAGCTTATTTGTTGTTCTCATACACCGTTTAAACCCGTTTATTTTTTTAACAGCTAATAATTTCACACTTTTTAACTGGTTTATATACAACCATACACACCCTTAGTCATCCAAGTCTAAACCCATTTACAAACTTGTTCAACTTATCAACTCCATGTTAAGAGAATTATACCATCTGAGTTCAAAACAATGAATCCGAGCACACAAAACCATCTGCTTTCTGTCATTATACGATTTCGGTCTCAATCAGTTTGTTGGGTTTTTTTGTTGGAATTAGATCCTAGTTGCCAATTCAAATCCCCATTCTAAATTTGAGATCAAACAAATGGTTCATTCTAAAATCGTACCTAACATTGAATTTCATGATTGATTTATTTTATTAACTTAAACTCGATTTCTTGGTAGAGTTGTACCAAAAAAATCCATGAGTTGCTTTGACCCAACCTCTCTCAAACATAAAACAACTTGATTGAGACTAATTAAAAATGAATGTAACCATTAAATAGACAAAACTTTATTCTAGGACCGCCCCGTTCATGAGCAAGCACAAGAACAATGCACCTATTTCCAAACCAAGCCAAAACTATTTCCCACTTCAACATACTACAAACCTACAAGAATTACAGGTATTGAAGCTGAATAACCAATTTTCGTTTGAACGACTGATTTACGCTACAGCTGAATATCGGTCCAAAACTGGTCCGAATAGGATCAAATTCTTCTCAGGAAGATAATTTCAACCCTGAAAGAGAACATCAGAAATTCACAAGAGAGCAAAACTTATTAATACTACTTGTATTGAATTTGGTTATAAACTTACAGCTGTGAAATCGAAACTAAACAGCCAGGGCAGCTTCATCGATCCAGGAAGGCTTCTTGGCATTGTAGTAAAAGAAAGCAATCATTTGAACTAAATCCTCCGCCTTTCGAAACTCTGCACCAGGGAGAGTGGTTAATTGATGATGAGTAAACAACTCATCGGAAGCGTGCTGACATTGTTGACAAGATGCCATTGTATTTACCTGTTTCTCTGTACAGTAGCCTCTGCCCCCGGAGAAATAATATCTGAGGGCACTCGCGAACCTTCAGAGCATATGCCAAATCTCTCTCAATATTGATATCCAATTTGACTGCCTGTTTCCAAGAAATTCCATTATTGTAAACTAGTCTTGGTGTAGCAAGTGAAGACACGAACCATTAAACAACACTAACCAAGCTCAGTTGGAACACACTAAGATCCTTCATGACAAAAACAACCATGTGTAATAACTAATACTAACATTCTGAGATTGAAAGAATATACAATTTCCCTCATCTCAGCATAAGGACATTCTTTGAGCAGCATAGGATTGAGATCCATCAACTCATCAACTACCAAACCCTATTATCGAGTGGATAGAAAAAAATGGTGACATTTTTCAAGCTCACAGCTTTATGTGTATGCAATTATGAATGTTGATTGTTGACAATATATGACTTGTTGACACACAGAAGAAAATAGAAGATGATGTGTAGACAGCAGGTAGGCATTACCCGAGGTGGCAACCGATCCTTGGCATTCCAGTAGACCTTAAGTGCATTTTCAAGCTCCTTTAGAGCCTTCCAGTTATCACTTGCCCTATAAGATGTGAATAAGAGGCTTGAGGCTTCAACTAGAAACTAGTTGCACAAGGATAAACAATCAAGTTACTTATCTGATATGATTTCAGATTACGAGGTTCAGAGATTCGCAGTCAAGTCTGTTTGTGGAATATTCTATTTCCCTTTCCCAATCCATATTTGACAAGTTACATTATTCATAACAAGAGAATAGAAACAGCAGCAGATCAAGAATGATAAAGACGAAGAAAATTACCTGTTATATCTTTCGAAAACAAGGACAACCAGAGGACTAGGATGAAAGGCAAAGCTTTCCCACTCCAAGCAATTGATCTCCTGCACCCAGTTGTCATCTATCTCCCCTTCCCAATCAATATCTGTACCATCTTCACCGACGACATTCTTAATAGCATGCTTCTCAAAATACTCTGATGCTCTAGTGCCCCATCCAATATCCGCATCCAGAGGCCAATTTGGACTATCCTCTTCAACTACCATCTGCTGAGCCTCCTGATCAGTTTCATCATCATCATCATCATCATCATTGGTAATATTCCCACTGTCCAATCTCTCCTTAAGAAGCCTTTCTTTTTCAATACAAATGTCCGGATTCTGCTCCCGAATGGAAGCGAAGGTGCTCTCAAGTGAATTGCGTACAAAATCCTCAACAGCAACAGCTTCACTCCTGCGTCCCCTCCTTGGCTTTCTGGGTATTGTCGACGGGAATACTTTTGTATCATCTCCAGGGTTATCTAGTTTGGTTCGACAGGGAACCCTTGTTGTTTTGTTGTCAGAATCGAGATGAGGTCCGTCATCTGGAACTGTATTGGAGTTGCTTGGTGTCGTAGCACAACTCCGGAATTGGAATCGCATTAGACAACTGTGATTTAATGGAAAGCGGACAGAGAGGGTTGAATGTACATAAGGGCGAGAATTCGATGTACAAAATGAGAGCCGGGAAGGAAAGGGTGAGAAACATGTAGTGAAAGGGCAAAAAGGAGGCGATTGAGGATAAACTGTAGACGAAAAGGGGGACATTTTGTGATCCAGAGCAGATTAAGATCTTGCCCAGACGCTTTTATGTTTCAGAAAGTGATTCAATTTCACCAAATACCATACATCAATCACCTATAGTGAGAAATGAGAAGAAGATTTAGTGATTTTTCACTTTTAAAATGAATAAATTAAAAGCTATATCAAATAACTAATGACAATGGATGACTCAGAAGCTCAACAATCAGTTTTGTTCATCATTTTCTGTTTAGAACTTGAGATCCCAACTTGTGAAAGTAGTAAAATAAAAATGATTTAACATCCATATAGAGACCAGCAACTGAATACCATAGGAGTTGAGGAAGCTTACCCTAAATGAAACACTTCCAAATCCTAAAGCTCAAACTTATTAGCTATTGCTTACAATTTATAGTTACCATTGCTAGTTGCCACACTAATAAACCAAATTAAACAGCCAAAGATCTCTTCAAATGTTGTTAAACTATCCCTCTACTACTGCTACGAATCAATCGAAAACTGTTCTCCTAATTGATCCAAAATTTCAAGATATTTGCTTCAATTGGCAAAACATAAGCCTGAAACTAACACAACAGTTTATAATTAGGGCAACAATCAGATAAACACGTAAGGCTTTAAGGTCCAGCACGTTTGCTCCTTTAAAATGTCCCTAAAACAGCAAAGCCATTAGCATATCAGGCTTCAAAACTTCCTACATTAAAGAGCCCTGGCCAAGTAGCAACAACATAAGAAAAATAACAGAAGAACTGATAATCACCGATGGGCAACAGAAGCTTACAAATAGCGCTCAAAAGTAAATCTGAAATCACGCTCATACATCCAAAAGTTCAGCCATCGGTCAAATTTAAAATCAACCACATAAACCCTACCCCAAATTTGTGAAATTTAAAATCTGAAACAATAAGAAGTACAAAATAATGAAAATACATATAGATTAACAATGGAAACCACCCATACAAACCTTGCACTTGCAGCAGCAACCTCGGTCGGATTCGTTCAAATTTTGAAAGTTCAGCAGCGGAAGGGAGGGGGAGACGGAGAAGGGGAGAGGTGAACTGTGGTAGTTGTGAGGCGACCTGGAGAGGTGGAGGTGGTGGAGGTCGAGAGGCGAACAAGGTGGTGGAGGTCGAGAGGCGAACAAGAGAGGCGGTGGACTCGAGATGTGGTGAGGCGAGCGAACACCGACGAACATGAGAGACGAAATGCTAATTACTTAGGGGTCGTTTGGTATTGATATCTAGATATCAAGATATCAGATATCGATATCGATATCGATATCAACAGCTGATATCTTGATATCCTTGTTTGGTATATTGCAGGATATCAGGTATCAAATCTAATATTTGATATCTGCTGTTTGGAATGAATTTTCAGGATATAAGATATCATATATGTATATTGGTTGTTAGTTGAAACAATAGCATGAAAGATCCAATTCAATCAACACACATTCATAGCATAGGTAATGATTCAAACTCATCAGGCATAGAAACAACATCAGCATAGAAACAAAACAACATCAACATAAAAACAAATTTCGATTACAAGGGCTGCAAATTTTGATTACAAGGGAGAGCACAAAAAAAAAATCAGACTGGACAGCTATTTCGATTACAAGGGCAGCAAATTTCGATTACAAGGCAGAGCACACAAAAACAAAAATCAACTGGACAGCTATTTCGATTACAAGGGCACACAAATTTCGATTGTACAAGGGCTGCCTATCGATTTCAGTTTTCATATTTCAGGCAAAGAACAAGAAGCCAGAAATCGCCCCCAAAAAATGCATAAACCCTAATCTACAAATCACACAACCCTAGCCCTAGATTTCGAAATTGGGATTGCCTATAGATTCCAATCCATCGTAGACGAGGCAAAGAAATAGGATAGGAGAGAAGAGAAGAAGAGGAAAAGAGAGTGTACCTGAGAGAGCGAGCGAGCAGAGAGAGCGAGCCACCAGAGAGAGAGGGAACAGACGGAGAGAAGAGAGAACGGATATCAGTATATCACCCAATGCCGCCAAAAAAAAATGGGTATATCAGTTTGGGATCCAAATCCTCTGTCCCCGGGCCTCCTCTAGTTGATATCAAGTATATCAGTTGATATCGATATGTTTCCTTACCAAACACCGATAGCTGATATCTGATATACTGATATCGATACCAAACGACCCCTTATTGTATATCATATTTTATGATAGGGTAAACCGCAGGAAACCACCCCTTAAATGTGTCATATTGCACAAAACCACCATTTATATACGAAATTGTGGCAAACCACCCCTTATAATGTCCCCGTTAGCAAATAACCACCCACACCTCTTATTCCGTTAAGTTGCTGTTAATTAAAAAAATAAAAAGAAAAAAGAAAAAGAAAAGGGGATGAATTGATGAAAGCTCTCTTCTTCCCAGAAAACTCCAACCAGAGAAAGAACCCTAGAACGCTCAACGCCACCGCCGTCGACCCCGCTCAATCCTGTGAAATCAGATCTAATCTTAGAACCAAGATCCGCCCCCAAATTGCCCAAAGCCACACCCTTGAATCCCTAAAAAAACTCAATTAAAAAATGACCCCAATTTCACCATTATCATGACCGGATTGAAACAAAAAGGCAATCAAAATAAAAATCCCCAGAAACATTTGAAGCTTCCTTGCTGCAAAAATATCTTGAGTTTCGAAAGAGAGAAGGAAAGAGAGGTCGGCCCTGGCAAGAAGAAGGGCCATAGGAAAAAGAAAAAGAGGCGAGATTGGCAAAGGTGGAGCGGCGAGTCCAGGGCGGTGGCTATGGCGTCCTACAGTGGCGGTTCTCTGTCTACTCTCTTCCTCACAGGGCAATAGCAGTTCTCTGTCTACTCTCTTCCTCATGGGGCAATAGCGACGGCGAGCCCTTCTACCAATCCCAAATCAAACGCCGATTCCGAATTTGATATGGTGCACAACCCTAACCCCAATCTCAGTCCTAATTTATATAGGATGAGTTTAGGGGGATTTGAGTCTTTGGCGATAGTTTAGGGTTTCAGACTTTCGGGTGTGCCTCTCACTCGCTATCTCTAATACAACTATTAACCGTGTTGTTGAATTTGAAGAAATTGAAGGGATGAAGCTGTTTTTGTGTGGATTTGTTCTTAAATTCTTGATTGAATTCAATGGATTTGAAGGAAAGTTCTGTTCTTTATTTTAATGGCACCCAAGTGAAAATTGGATGTTTAGACAAGGGTATTTTAGTCATTTTAATATAAATTAACATTGAACCTTAACGGAATAGAGCCTTGGGTGGTTATTTGCTGACAGAGATGTTATAAAGGGTGGTTTGCCACAATTTCATATATAAGGGGTGGTTATATGCAATATGCTACATTTAAGGGATGATTTTCTGCTGTTTACCCTTTATGATAAAAAGATAATGATAACTATACTTTAATTGAGTGTAGTTAAGATAATGCTACTTTAAGTTGTTTGACTTTTCAACAACTATTTTAAAAAAGTCAAAACTATATAAAATCTCAACGTTTTTAAAATTATTTTTTTACAACTTAATATTTCTTAGTAACAAGTATTGTATTAGATTGTAAAAAAATAATAAAAAAGTTAACATATTATGTAGTTTTTAGCTCCTTAAAATATGTGTTAAAAAGTCAAACGATATGTATTTTGGATCGGAGGGAGTATAAAGATTACAAATTTTAATTGAGTTTATCCGAAAACTTTAGGGGTGATTTTGATAGATGGCCTTTTTTGAATATTCAATTTGGCACTTAGGCCATAAATCAATTTAATTAGTTTTGCCCTAGACCCCTTACCAATAGAGTGGGTTGGTCAATGGTCAACCGTTTGACCATTGACCGGTCAACGTTGACCAACCCATTTTGATGCCTTTTTTTTTATATTTTTTATTATAGTGATGCCATATTTTACCGTTTTGATGCCAAATTTTATTATATTTTATTTTCACTTTGATGCTACTTTTCTAATGAAATGATTGGATGACACTTTTTTAATGCCACTTTTTTTAAACCTTGATGACATTTTTTGTTTATTGTAATGTCACGTTGACCATTGATGCCATTTTTTTTACTGGTACCGACTGATGCCACTTTTTTTAATGTCAATTTTTTGATGATATTTTTTTACCGTGATGCCATATTTTTGATGATATTTTTTCAAAGTAGTATTTTGATGATATTTTTTCAAAGTAATATTTTGATGACATTTTTTTTTTACTGTAGACTACCGATGACACTTTTTTATGTCAATTTTGTTGATGATATTTTTTTACCGTGATGCAACTTTTTCAAAGTAGTGTTTTGATGCCATTTTTCTAATGTAATGATTTGATGCCGCTTTTTTAATCAAATCGTTTGATGCCATTTTTTTAATTTAATTAATTGTATATCAATATATTTTCATCGATTCTATCTTTATTCACTGATGACACGTTTGTGGTTACACTTCATTGATGCAATCACTTGTGGTGACATGTTTATTACATTTTTTATTCATTGATTTTTTTATTCATTGATGACACGAGCATAAAATGTGATTAAACTTGATTGATGACATATTTTATTGATAACTTGTATTCATTGATGAAATGGTTTTATTAGTTTAATAGAATTGGTTAAATAGAAGCATAAAATGTGATGGCACTTCAATGGTGACTTCTTTTTATTGATAGTTATTATTCATTAATGACATTAGTTATTACACTTCATTGATGTCACTCGTTTCTGAAGACATCTTTATATAATTCATGAGATAGGACTATAAACACTTAAAACGTGGAATCAAAATAGAGTCATCTTATTATACATATAAAAATACAATGTCTTTGAAACTATGACATTAATATTTGGTGTATACGTAAAAACACCTATTATAACATGTCATCAACTCAAAAAAAAAATTCATTAAAGAAGAAAATCTTCAAAAACTCAAATTTAAGGCCATTTCACCAAGAAGAAAAAGAAAGGAATCATATATAAGTTTAAGTTTAATCATATATGAGCAGAGCTTCTGCAGGCTGTCCAACTTGAGTGCTTCAACAATTACACTGCAGGAAAGAAACTTTGATTCAAACACACTAACACTTCTACAAATAATTTACACATTCAATGATCTTTTGGTGGCCACTTCAGCAATTAGCAATGTGGCAAGTGCATTTAGCAATGTGGCAAGTGAAGACATGGCAGAGGACAAAGCCATTGTGAACCTACTTTAGGCTGAAAAGCAAGCTCGATGTGGCTAGCTGCAGTTTGGCTATCTGGGCAGCATACCCATCGTTAGACACAGAAGGACCCAAGTGCGGCCAATCGCCTAGTTTAACATGATATAACAAGGAGCAATCACAGGGAGTCCCAAAGCTGTGATGAAAACACGTAAAACACGTCAAACACAATTAAGATTCTGCGGTTGGAAGCATAACAAATGCACAAATAAACAGCAAATTTGGTCCTCAACCTCTATTGGCATCATATCATCAAGATAATCATAACAACATATTAAAAATAGTTGCATCACACACACAAAAATATAATTTATTTGTTCAACCATTCCTAAATCCTCTTTTCTTTATTGTCCGAAATGTGCAAGTGAAGAAAAAAAAACGTGAGTACTCCACATACTAGAAAAGAACCGAACGATAAGGAATAAAGACTGAAGAGGAACCTGATGACACTTGATCTGTGACCAAATAACTTCACTAGGTTTACTGTTGCAACGCCTGATTAGCTAGGATGCATGATAAACATACTTACAAAATAGCGTCACTACCCCCACCCTCTAATTCAAAATAGAGGTTTGAACAACATGATTTGATATTGTGGTAAAGTAGTAACCAAAGATATATAACATTTAAACGAGTTTTCTCACACAAACACAAGCTGTGCAAGTTTGATGCACATGTTGAACATACCAGGATGTGTAGAAGATAATGATATGGCTAAAAGTCTAAGCTTCTCAATAGTCCTCAGGTCATTAAGACAGTGGATTTGTTTATGTTAACCATTCTGATGCCCCAATAAAACGAGTTCACAAGCCTGTAGCACAAATGAGCATCAATTTAAAAATCATAAATCACTGAGAATGCATAACAGAGAGGGAAAAAGTAAGGAACAATCAACATATGCAAGCCACAAACACCAGCAAATCATCCCAAAGTGAGCACCAGCAAATAAACACCAGCAAATGCTGACTCAAATAAACATCAGCAGAATGGTTCTATTCAGCAGGACTATTTTACCTCAAGATTGATTAACAGAAAAAAGCCATTGCAGCAGCAGCGATGAAGCCAAATCTCAAATACTTCCCTGACCTTGCCACAAACATCAGTCCTCGAGTCAAAACACAGTAGTAATAGCACTTAGCAGCAGCAAGTCAGCATCAATACCTTCTGATTCAGAAAACCTTGAAATCAAAATCATGTAGTTTCAAAGAATTTCAGTTCAGAAACTCTCGCAATCAAGCTCAATTTAGCGCGTCGATTAACCAAAAGTGAAGCAAAGATTAACGGAATTTATGCAGTGGCATAAGATAAAATCACCTACCTAGTCGGAGATCAGTCAGAGGAGGAAGGAGGCCCCGCAATCGCCTACCTAGTCGGAGATTAGGCAGAGGAGGAATAACATCAAATCGTCCGCCTTCATTACGAAGCCGCCGGAGGCCTCGCAATCGCCTACCTAGTCGGAGATTAGGCAGAGGAGGAATAGCATCAAATCGTCCGCCTTCATTACGAAGCCGCCGGAGGCCTCGCAATCGCCAGGCTCTGCTCCTCCAACCTCGATTGCTGTCATCATCGTCGTTGGAGAAGAGGAAGGAGGAAGGAGCATATCGATTGCCATCAACGTCGGCATTGGATCTCGCCGCTGAGCAACATAGAAGCGGATCTCGCCATCGCCTTCCTTCCCTCCCTCGTCATCGCATCCAGCCGCTCTACATCGCTAGCGATTTCTCTGATTTCTGGCGATTTCCTCATCGCACACCACTCGTCAGCCCTCGCCCTACCTCGGCCTTCAATTCCGGCGAGGAAGCAGCCATGGAAATCTGGAAATGGAGAGCGCGGGTATTGATTTCTGGATTTCCTCTCGAAATGGAGAGCGCAACGATGGGAGAGATGAAGAGGGGCACATATCTGAGAATTTGGGGTGGTTTAGATTTGGGATTAGGTTAAAAAATATTAAAGAGGTCCATCAACCCTAATAAAATAAAGCAAGGGGCTAACTACTTAATCAAATTTACTAAGGGGTCTAAACCACCATATTCCCTCAAACTTTTGCACTAATTATGTAATTGGCATTTAAATTTCAACAAATTAGTTTATTAATGAGGAAATTTGGTGATTTGGGCCCTTTTAGATATTTAATTAGCTAATTAGCCTATTTTTAAAAAAAATTAGGCTTGCTAGACCTCTTTGAAAGTTAATTAGGTGTGTACCCCTATTCCACTTTCCCTTTCCTTCCTGTCAGATCTGGAGCACGCGGTTTGGCTCCCGTTGAATCGAATCCCCCTCTTCCTTCCCTCTAGCTTTAATCTCCTTCTCCAATTTGTCGAATCCAAACCTTCAACGCACATCTAATTTCGCTTCATTCACATTCGATTGACTGACTCCAATATCCTCATAAGACCCCCCAAGCTCCAATCATGGGGATATGAAGGACGAGATGAAGGACTTCATGAAAAAAGCCAATAATCCCTTCTCCTCCTCCTCCTCTAAAGTCAAAGGCCAAGGTAGAGTCGTATGTTCTTCCTCCTCCTCCGGCCCTGCTAATTTGGTCATCACTCACCCCGTCAATTCCAAGCCTAACCCTAGCTCTTCCCCGACTCCCAAACCCTCGCCTCAAAAGACCCCTCAGCCGGATCTCCCCGTCAGTAGATCGGTGGAGGAAAATAAGGTTTCTACTTATTCGGACTTTAATCCGAATCCTAATCGCGCGTCCTCGGATGGATTTGGTGCTCCTTTTTATTTCTCTGTATGTTTGTCTTTCTTCTTTGGTTGGTTTTCAAAGTGGCGAGAGAGAAGCAGTTGGAAGAGTGGGGTAAGTGAACTAGAAGGTGAAGCTTCATGTAGTTCTGTGTCTAATGCTATTGAGTTACCGTGGAAAAATGAAGGTTTATCTGCTACAGAAGAAAGGAAGTTGGATGTTAAGGGGAAGGGAGTAGCTCGGACTCGCAGGCAAAGGGTTGATCTTCGAAGAAGACGCCGGAGCCAATGGAGATCACCTACCATTACAACACACCGTGTATCACTCGGTGTGTCACAAAATTAGTTTCTATAAAAATTATTGTTAAAAAAAATTTCAAAAATTATAACAATATTTTATTTGATAATTCTTACATATTTGTAAAAAAAATATTTTTCTAAAAAATACATATGAGTGAAAGTCACAAAATAACAACATTTTAGCAAAATAAAAAAATTTCTAATGATTTTTCAAAAAATAAATTGCAAATCTGTATGAATTATCAAATACAATGTTGTTATAATTTTTGAAATTTTTTTTAACAATAATTTTCATGTAAACTAATTTTGTGATACACCGAGTGATACATATTATGTTATAGAGGATCTTTACTAGGTAACAACAATACTGGGAAAGTCTTCGGATAATTCAACTGCTTTCGATTCTCATGGTAACCATGAATCTTTATCTTTATTTTCCTTAATCGCAATAACCACATCAGTGCATTAATAACGCCTTTACTAACTTTTGATTTGATTGCAATTTACACATTTGAGAAAATGCACAAGCATGAGCATTTCTAGCAAGTGGACTTAGTATAGATACATAGGAGCTAAGACCATGTTTATCAAGGGATGCTAGAGATACTAGAAATACTAATATTTTATTATTCTCTTTCCGCCACATCATCTTAGCATCTCATTCTCATTTTTCCCACTTTATCAATAACATCCCTAGTATTCCAAAATTCATCTTTTCATACCCACTTAATTTACAAATATACCCCTCTCAAACAATTATTTGTATTCTCGATTATGTTATTATATTCATTAATTAATATTAAAATATTAATATTAAATTAATATTATTTATAAAATAAATAGTGAGAAAATGTTCAAAATTTTTCATAATTATAATTTAATTTTCGGATCATTTTTTGCATATTTATAATCGAAGAGAAATATTTTTTTTATAAATATATGTAAATATATTCAAAATTGATGTATATATGTAGATAAAAATGAATCTATTATTTTGGTAATTTTTTTATTTTTTTATTTTACATATTTAAAGCCCAAAAATGAATTTAAACCTATAAAACAAATATGAAAATTATTAAATCGCAGCCGTCCACCGTGTGACACTTGGCAGCCATCCGTCCCTTCCCTCAGCGCACCAACCACGTGACGCCACCTGTCCTCCTTTGCTTCCAATTGCAGCTGATGAACGACGTCGTTTTATATTTGGAAGTCTGAAAAAAATTAAAAGCAATCTGACACTTCCTCTTATAACATGTAGTATCGATACTCCACCAGTATTAGCCAAGCATCCCTTCACATCAATACTACCGCAAAACCCATTAAAAAAATATTTTCTCTCTCCCCTGGTATCGGTGAATAGTTACCGATAAAAGTGCCCTAATTAGAAGTCGGTGGACGGTTATGGAATCATTTTAGTTTATTTATTCCACAACTTCTTGGTTTTGTTACATGGTTATCTTAATTTTTATTTGTAGTATATTTGGAGTAAATTATTGATGGGATTTGGAGTATATTTGACTTTTTTTATTTTGTGTTGATGAATGTCATCTATGATTTAAAAAAATATGGGATTTTAAAAAATAAATTAAATCCCGTCCCACTAAAAATACACAGGATGGAACGCTGGATGACGTCCCAAATCTCATCTCATCTCGTCCCATACCCACCCCAAGTATGCCATCAAAACAGTTTTTTGTTATTGATATACAATCGACTAGATTAAATCACTTAACAAAGTATAGCATCAAAGTAAACAAAAAATGTTATCAATAAAGATGTCATCAACAAACAATGTCATCACAATTCACAAATGATTGAGATTAATAAAGTATACTCACAAATGTCATCAATGAATAAAAATGTAATAAACATGTCACCACAAGTGATTGCATCAATGAAGTGTAATCAGAAACGTGTCATCAGCGAATAAAAGTAGAATCGATGAAAATATATCGATATGCAATTGATTAAATAAAAAAAAGTGGTATCAAATAATTACATTAGAAAAATGGCATCAAAACACTACTTTGAAAAAGTTGCATCACATTAAAGAAAAAAAAATGTCATCAAAACACTACTTTGAAAAAATATGGCATCACATTAAAAAAATATCATCAAAAAATTTGATATATACAAAAGTGGCTTCAGTAGTCAACATTAAAAAAAATGGCATCAATGATCAACGTGGCATCACAGTGGAAAAAAAATGTCATCAATGTTTAAAAAAAGTGTCATTAAAAAAGTGCCACCAAACCATTTCATTAAAAAGCGGCATCAAAGTGAAAATAAAATATAATAAAAAAATGGCATCAAAACGGTAAAAAATATCATCACTTAAAAAAAATTCCAATTGAGTTGGTCAACGTTGACCGGTCAACGTCAATGTTGACCGATCAATGGTGAACCGTTGACGGGTTAACGGTCAAACAGTTGACAATTGACCAATATTCTACGGAGTACTATATTTGGATAGGGTTTACCAAAACTAATTAAATTAGTTTGGGGTCTAAGTATCTAATTAAATATTCAAAAGGGTTTATGTATCCGAATCACCCTTTATTAATTGGTACCTTTATTTTATTAATGGTACAATTATTATTCAATTACCGCATCATTATTTGGTATATTTTCACCAATTACTATAATGACTACTTATAGGATCTATATCATGTTTGATGATAAATTTGTACACGTAAATTATAATGCATACAGAGTATAATAACATAAAAAGCCAATGAATAATACTCCATGATCCATCCGATCGAAAATGCTTGATGTGTTGAAGGTAAAATTTTGATTGGATTTATTTGATGTTATGAGATTAAAGAATTATTTTCTATTTTGTGGGTTAATAATGTATACTATCCCTCATAATTAGCATATAACTGATTTGATGTCAAGCATTTGTTTAATATAGAAATATATATATATATATATATATATAAAAAAAATGCTTTCAATATTCGTGGAGGTAATCTGATTTTGGTCTTAGAGTCTCAATTTTAATTAGATATACAATTTAGTATGATTGGGTGTTATTTAAAATGTATATAGAGATAAGTTATCAATGCTTGTTTCACTTTTATCGAAATAGCTAATATACGAAGAGTATAAAGTTTAAGTGAATATGACTTGAATCATATAAATACAAATGTATAAATATAAATATTTGAAGATAACCTATATGTTTATATTCAGCTAATTTATTTATGTTTGTACTTGTTGTCAATGTTGAGCAAAGTGAGTAATTCTAAACTGTATTTTTGTTAAGTTAAACTCATAAAACAATCCTAATCTTAAGTCTTATACTTGGTTCATGTAGAATGTAGATACTCTAAATTTATTGCATTTGATTACAAGGGTTAACGCCAATATTGAATAAGCATTTTAATATTTTTCGAATATGTTGCTAAGTACTTGTTGAATCATTTACAATTTTAAAAATATTACTCTCTTTATTCAAAAATAGATGTTGTTGGACTTTTCAATATTTTTAATTTATTTATTATTTACTATTTATTAGTAGTAATTATAAAACTATTTAAAAAATAAAAATGCATTTAACATGGTTTTTATTTTTTTCTGAAAAATAAATTTAAATGACATCTATTTGTAAACCGAGGGAGTATTTTATTTTACGTGACATGGACACTGACAAACATAATATTTCATCCAATTTTCTCAACTATCATTGATTCCATGGGCTTAGCCCAACTCTTATGGCCCAAAAAAGTAAGTTGTTAAGAAGGAATTCAAATGGCATGGCCTATGAAAACCAATGCAATTTGTCCAAAAAAGCTGCGGAAAGTCGGTTGTTGAAAAAGGCTACGGTAAGTTGGAAACTTTCTAAGGATGATGTTGTTAATTTGTCATAAATAAAGGGGTAAAAATGGCAAAATTTTGTCCCGGTTGGTGACAATTTTTTTGCAGTTGGTGACATTGTTTTATAGTTGGTGACACTATTTGTGTTGTAGGTGGTGACAATAGCTAGTGAGATTGTATTGGAGTTGGTGACAATGTCAAACAGTTGATGACACTAGGTTGTTGACAGTGTTGTGTATTTAATGACATTGAGTATGCTGATGACAATTATTTCTAGATTAAACAACTTAATAGTTGGTGAGATTGTATTGGAGTTGATGACACTATGTTGGTGACAATGTCAAGTAGTTGATGGCACTAAGTTGTTGACAGTGTTGTGTATTTAATGACATTGAGTATGCTGATGACAATTATTTCTAGATTAAATAACTTGTAAACAAAAGATTTTGCATTCAAATCAACAAAAACTCTATTCTCCCCACCCAGTATCTTGAATTGGAAGTTATTCAAGTATTCCATGGTGTACTTTCTTATTTCCTTGCATCTTCCTAGAATAATCTTGCTCGCATTGGTTGGTAGTTCCATGTTGTTCAATTCATGATAGATTACATAGGTTTTATATTGTATATTGAGCCTTTTGGCCCAATCCATTGTAACCTATATATATGATTAATCAATGAATGAAATCCTCGAGGAGGACTTTACATCAATTCTATCATTCTACATGGTATCACAGCATTTTCTTCCTCACGGAACCCTAATTTGATCCTTCCGCCTCACATCTCCTCTCCTCTTTTCGCCGCCGGCAGCCTCGTCCCAACTGCTCTCTCCTCTTTCACGCATCTATTCCTCTTACCTATTGGCCTTACGCCTTATCAACCACATGTTATCTCCTCAACATTCTCGCATCTACTACCCTACATCATCGCTCGCCAACTCAGGCCCTCTATTGCACCTTGCCTAGGTATGATCACCTTCGTACCTTCGGGTGTCTGTGCTTCCCAAACCAGTCCTCCACCACCCCACACAAGCTTCACCCGCGCTCCACTCCATGTGTCTTCCTAGACTATTCGTCTGATCATCGCGGTTACCTTTGCCTCGATGTTCGGAGCCATAAGCTTATTGTGTCACGTCATGTCACTTTTGATGATCTCGCTTTCCTTTCTCTTCTCCTCCTCCCCCATCTTCGACCCCTCCTATGTCTCAGCCTGAGTCAGAGTCTCCCTTCCCACACTTTCTCCTTCCCTAGAGCTCTACCGGTGCTCCTGCCTCTCCCCCTACACCGCCCCCACCACCACCTCCTCCTACCACCAGACCGCACACCCATAGCATCTCAGGAGTGTTCAGATCTCGTCAGATCGTCTCTATGAACGCCACCCTTCACCCCGCCATACCCTCTCCTGCAAACTCCGGATCCTGATCGTCCCAAGTACGTTTGTCTCCTGAAGTGCTCTCTGTATGGTCTAAAATAGGCTCCGCGGGCTTGTTTCCAGCGCTTTGCTTCTCATCTGCTATGCTTGGGCTTTGTTGGCAGCCGCTCAGATACGTCTCTGTTTATCTATCGCAGAGGCACAAACATGGCATTTTTGTTACTATATGTCGACGACATCATCCTCAATGCCTCTTCTGATGCTCTTCGGACGTCTATTATTTCCCAATTGAGTGCCGAGTTCTCCATTTCCGATCTGGGTCCGTTGTCTTACTTCTTGGGCGTCGCCGTGCAGCGTCATGCGTCTGGGCTGTTTCTATCTCAGAGTAAGTATGGTGCCGAGATTGTTGCTCGGGCCAAGATGAGGAACTGCAAGTCAGTTGTCACCCCTGTGGATACTTCCAACAAGCTCAGTGCTCACTCTGGTCCTCTGTTTAATGATCCGACGTTGTACTGGAGCCTCGCCGGTGCATGCAGTGTCTTAAGTTTACTAGGCCAGACATCAGTTACGCTATTCAGCAGGTCTGCGGTCTGCCTATTCATGCATGCGCCCAAGGAACTGCACTTTCAGGCCTTGAAGCGGATCATCCGATACATCAGCGGTACCCTCGAGCTGGGCACCACGATCACCCCTTCTTCTCGGCATGACCTCGTCGCTTACACTGATGCGGATTGGGGTGGTTGTCCTGGCACACATCGCTCCACGTTTGGCTATTGTTTCTTCCTCAACGACACTCTTGTGTCATGGTCAGCGAAGCGACAGTCTGTGGTGTCTCGCTCTAGCTCAGAGGCTGAGTACAGGGACATCGCCAACGTTGTCTCCGAGTGCTCATGGCTGCGCAATCTCCTCCTTGAGCTACGCTGCCCTCTTTAGAAGGTCACGCTGGTCTACACTGACAACGTCTCTACCTTCTATCTGGCTAGCAACCCAGTCCAGCATCAGCGTACGAAGCACATTGAGCTCGATCTCCACTTCGTACGAGACAAGGTTGCTCTTGGACATGTTCGTGTTCTACATGTCCCGTCCTCCTATCAGTACGCTGATATGTTCACTAAGGGTTTAACTCGTCAGTTGTTCCTTGATTTTCGGTCCAATCTCACTGTATGGGACCCTCCACTTTCGACTGCGGGGGTTTGATAGATTACATAGGCTTTATATTGTATATTGGGCCTTTTGGCCCAATCCATTGTAACCTATATATATGATTAATCAATGAATGAAACCCTCGAGGAGGACTTTACATCAATTCTATCATTCTACAATTCACACTCATTTTTACGATCATTGAATCATTTTAAACAACTTATGTATGGTCTCGGTCAGACATGCAATAATGGTGTAAAGATCTGTCATCCCTGAAAATTGAATTTGTAGTCTTAGAATTATTTGAAGCTATTATGTTATACTTTCATCAAGTTTAATTAGTGTCAACGAATATACATGAAAAAAGACATTATTATATCTCACCAATTACACATTACATTAAAAATTTCAATGATTACAGTCATAAAAAGAGATATATGTCACCAATCTCACGTGCATTAAAGTTATTCAACAAGAGTATTCAAATTAACATCCAATACGGAACAAAAATTATTAAATGTCACAAATCTCATACCAAGTTCTAATTTATTCAAACTGTATATCATCAATTATATATATGCATTAAATATGTCACAAATTACACATAACATAAAATTTTCAATAATGACAATCATCACAAGTTTTATGTGTCATCAACCTAATGGAAAAATCTCATACCGGGTTCTAGTTTATTCAAGCTACATGTCACTATTTATACATATGCATTAATATATGTCACTAATTGCACATAGAATAAATTTTTCAATGATGACAGTCATCAAAAGTGATGTATGTCAACAATCTAGTGTATTCAAGTTCATTAACCAAGGTATAATTCAAAGCCACCAATTATATATGGTACAAAAATACATTAATATATGTCACCAATTATACCTAATATAAAGTTTTCAATGATGAAAGTAATCAAAAGTGATATATGTCACCAATCTCGTACAATTAAAGTTCCAATTTATTCAAACCATATGTCATCAATTATACATATACATTAATATATGTCACCAATTACACATTGCAAAAAGTTTTCAATGATGACAGTCATCAGAAGTGATATATCTCACCAATCTCATACCAAGTTATAGTTTATGAACGTTATATGTCACTGGTTACACATAACATACATTTTTCGATGATGACAGTCATCAAAAGTGATATATGTCACCGATCTCATAACAAGTTCTAGTATATTCAACCTATTCAACAAGATGATTCAATGTCACCAATTATAAATGGAACAAAAAGAGTCAATTATCACTTGGAACAAGATATATATAGGATGACAATTTAATGATGAATTTCTTCAATATGAGAAGCTAGTTGTTGAAACATTTGAATCTAATTAAAGTCCTCTTCAATCTGATTGTTCAATGACAAATAATCTTCGACTTGATGATGAATTCTCTCCCAACAACTAAAATTTGACGAATCTTCCAATACCAACCGAAACCCTAAAATTTGTTTCGATCTAAAGATGAATTTTTCAAAACCAATCGAACCCCTCTTGATTCCTCTCTGATTTTATTTCTTGATGAAATATCTTCTTCGATCTAATGACGAATCTCCCCAAAACAATCGAAATACTCTTCGATCTGATGGATCGGTTATAACTCGATAGGGGCAGCTTTAGAGAGAAGAGTTGTCGTTGTGTTTTTCTTCTTGCGTATGAAGAAATAAGTGTCAGAGGTAATTTTTTCAAAAATGGGCAGATACTTAATTATGAAAAAAGTGAAAAATTACTTAATATCCACTTCTACTATGGATATTCACCAATTTAGCCTTAATAATAAGTATAATATAATTTTAAAAAACTAATAAAAAAAGTTAATATTTTACATAGTTTTTAGCTCCTTAAAAAAATATGTAAAAAAAGTCCAACAACCTACATTTTGAGATGGATGGAGTACAAATTTTAGAGCTGGTCATTGTATAAGTACTAACGTTTGTTTTGGTGACACTGAGCTAAACTTTTATCAGAATAATTTTTTACTTTTGATATAACGGTAAATTATTTCTCTACACGTAGTTAAATAGAAGTTACATCTATTTGTTAATTAGTGTTATGTAGCTTCTGTTACTATACTATACATTTAAAGTTAACACCTTCATATAATTTTACAAGATGGTGCGATCAGGCCGACTCAATCTAATTTGGTGCTATTTGTTAATTAGTGTTATGTAACTTGTGTTACTATACCATATTGAAAGAGCTTAAGAGAAATGATAATAGGTCGGATATATATTTCACTATAAAAAATTGGTAGCGGATATACTGGTTGAAGGGATGAAGATGTGCGAAGTTCTTCAGGCCAACATCCTGATTGAGAAATTGTCTGAGTCCTGGGCACGCTGCCGCAATCACCTCAAATACAAAAATAAAGATCTTACACTGAGGAACTCATCAGCCATCTGAAGATTGAAGAAGCCAACCGGCTAAAGGAGAATGAGACCTCCATCACTGCTGCTGAAACGGTAAAAGCTAACATTATTGAATCTCTGCAGGTCAACAAGAAAGGCAATAAGTCACCTTTCAACAAGAAGAACAAGAAGGGCCCTGGAGGACAAAACAACAAGCCTGCGAAGTTCAAGAAGAATAACAACGGAAAGAAGCATAATAACATTGGTTGTTATGTGTGTGGCAGACAAGGCCACAAGGCGTTCCAGGGTTGTGAGAGGAAGGATGCTCAGTATGCTGCCCAAAAGAACAATGGAGGGCATGACAAAGGCATTTCAAATGTAGCTGAAGGTGGTGCTCCTGAAGTCATTGTTGCGGCGGTCACCGAAGCTAACATCATTGGGAGCATGACCAAATGGATCGTGGACACTGGGGCCACGAAGCACTTCTGCACCAACAGAGAGTTGTTTGATGAGTTCGAACCCGCTAGCGGAGCTGAGTAAGTCTACACGGGGAACTCAAGTCAGTCGGAGATGCTAGGCAAAGGGAATGTCTCGTTGAAGCTCACCTCAGATAACATCCCGAGCCTACAGAATTTCTTTTATGTGCCTTCCCTACGAGGGAACCTGATCTCTGGAGGGCTAGCGCTCTTATCTCGAGACAAGCTAAAGGGAGTCATGGAAGGTGACTCTATAGTCTTGTCCAAGAATGGGAAATTTTTAGGGAAGGCTTATAAGTTGGGTGAATTATTTGCTTTGCAAACTGTTGTTGATTCTGCTAATATAGCTTCTACTTCCGCTTATATTGTTGTTGATGTTGATCTTTGGCATGCTAGATTAGGTCATGTGAATGTTGAATCTGTAAACAAATTGCATAAAATGGGCCTAATCACAAACTTGGGTAATAATGATCATAAAAAATGTGAAATTTGTGTGGAAGCTAAGTTCACCAAGAAACCTTTTAAACATGTAACTAAGAGGTCCACCGAATTGCTAGAGTTAGTTCACATCGATCTAACTGATTTTAGGAACTCTGAGAGCAGAGGTAGTAAAAGGTATTATATCACATTTGTAGATGATTATTCTATATATACCAAGTTGTATTTGCTGAGATTTAAAGATGAGGCAGAAAAAATGTTCTTAATCCACAAAGCTGAGGTAGAAAACCAACTTGACAGGAAAATTAAAAGACTTAGATCCGATAGAGGTGGGAATATGGGACATCACCCTATAGCCCTCAATTGAATGGAGTGGCAGAGAGAAAGAACGGAACTTTAAAAAACATGATGCTTTCTATGCTTGTGAGTTCTAGGTCACCCGACTCTTTGTGGGGTGAAGTTGTTCTTTTTGCAAACTACATTCTTAACAAGGTGCCCTATGATGCTACCATAGAGTTAGTGAAGAACTCAGGTATAGGTGTTTTGCAAGAGGAGTACGCTAAATTTATTGGGAGTCTAATGTTTTTGATGAACTATACTCGGCCTGACATAGCTTATGCAGTAAGTAGACTCAGTAGATATACACATAATCCTAGCAAAGAACATTGGATTTCACTTAGAAGGTTAATGAGATACCTTAGAGGCATTCTTGATTGGGGATTACATTTTGAGGGTTTTTCCGGTGTTCTAGAAGGATATTGTGATGCAAACTAGGTAAGTAGGACTGATAAAATTTGCTCTACTAGTAGATATGTTTTTACATTGTGTGGTGCACCTATCTCATGGAAGTCTGCAAAACAGAGTTGTATAGCCCGATCAACAATGGAGTCAGAGTTCATAGCTCTAGACCTAGCAGGGCAAGAGGTTGAGTGGCTAAGAAGCCTACTGGCAAATATAACAATGTGGGGGCATCCGGCTCCTGCGATGTCTCTACACTATGACTCACATGCTGCCATTGGCGTAGCAAACAGAGAAGTGTATAATGGCAAGAAGAGGCATGTACGCATCCGACATGAGGTTGTGAGACAATTGATAAGAAATCGGGTACTCTCTTTAGAGTATGTGCGGTTAGAGAGGAACATCATGGATCCATTGACCAAAGGACTTTGCAGAAGGCTAGTCCTTGACACGTCGAGGGGAATGGGGCTAAAGCCCGTGAGATGAAGAATCTAGGGCGGAAACCATTAATTTGGTCAAACGCAAGCCATGGAATGAGTCATATGAAATACACATCTCCTGTTCCTATGGCAAGTGTCTAGTAAGGTTGAGCTAACGCTCTTAATGGTTCTATAACCCAAGCATTGGGTGATTATTTGAGACGGGCTTGATAGATCACCAAACAACAAATGAGAGGTTGAGCCTCAGAGCTCTTAATGACTTCTTAACCCGTTGTGGGGGTATTTTGTATTGAGACAAATAAGTGGAAGTCACCTACGTGAGTGTGCGGGATTGGAAACCCTCCAACGTGAGACAAAGGGCAGTCTTCACTAGAACACTCATGAGCACCCAAGGTGTGCAAAAACTTGGATGTCTTATGTGATAAGACTTACGGAACGTTATAGGACCATGTGGAAGGTGTGTGTTGCCAGTTTACCCCTAAGTGGAGGAATCCAAGGCCTCTGTCCATTCGCTCTATCGAAGGGATCGACAGTTTCACTATGTGCTGATTCAAACCGCAAGACATCAGCATTTAAGCACTAAACTCAACACGCTCAGAACTTGTTTTCAAAACCTCAGTTTTTAAACCCTTCTATCTGCATTTGTGGGGGATTGTTAGAGATAATGCATTTAGAAGGTGGTTTTAAGGTGCCCTTTGGACTTCCCACATTCCACATGGAAAGTTCAATGGTATCCTAAAGGGTTTTTAAGAAGACTCTTCCACTACCTACATTGAGAGGTAGAGGAGGAGATGGGGCACCCACACGCGTGTCCGCCGTCGCCGTCCGTCCGGCTCGGCTCGTGGTCGTTCTCCGAGATTGGAGTTAAATTTTTGCAGAAAATTTATTTCTTGAGGTCGAAGATGTTACGGATTGACTTGCATGTGCTTATCCGCGAATATCTGATTTTTACTAGAAAAATATCTTTTCGGAAAACTTATCTTTGAAAACCGTTTTCGATAGCCACGATATTCTGAAGATAGAGCATAATCTTCCTTTCCGCAGATCTTTTCTTGCGGGCGAAAGGTTGATCTCTGCGGCTATATAAGGAGGGTCGAGGGCTGGGTTTCAAACACACAGCGAACACAATTGCCTCTCTCCCTCTCATGTTTTCTCCTACCCTTTTCTTGTTCTAAGCGCCTGTTCCAGTTCCAACTTCTCTCCCTCGAGTGCACCTGTGAGAGAAGCCGGTGAAATCATTGGGGGGGGGGGGACGTTGTCTTGCATACGATCTACACCTCTGTCGGGGGCAAATACATTTCTCATTCAGTGACTCTCATACCACGCTTCACTGCAGCCCTAGCCCCTTCACAGAAACACAGTCGGCCTACATCTCTAACGCTCAATAGCAAGTTGTTGTTTTCACGGGTTTCAGCAGGGCCATTGTCCAACATAGACAAGATCGAGGTGCGAAAAACGGTCGACAACTCGATTGGTTTCCCTGTGGATGTGGCGAATCTGAACAATAACAAAATAATACAGGGAGATAGAAGTGTCGGAGATGAGCATTTCAGTTTCCCTAGGGGAGGACCATAAATCTCTAAGACAATTAATATTTGTGAGATTGTCCTTCTCAATAAAGAGATTGTTTTAAGTGCGGTTTAGTTGAAGCTTTGATACAATTTCAAAGCACAAAATTCTAAAATTTGTATAAAAAGGAACAAAATGACATCAAGATTGCTCCAATTTAGTGATTTTTACCATTAGCTTATGGAAATAATCCAATTTAGTGATTTTTTACCATTAGCTTATCCATATCTAACCCGAACCAAAACCTATATGGTGTCACTCAGTCACTCACTTTCCTCGGTCTATGGCTGAAATCTCGCACCTAAAAGACTATTAAGATTGAGCATGACTACATTAGCATCGTGCATGAAAGTGACAAGCGGTAATTCATCATAACTTTTTTTTAAAAGAAACTTTATTGTCATTTTATAACCTTATTGGTAATTTATAACAAAGCTTCACAAAAGGTCAAAATGTTGTTAATTCAAATTTATTTTTTATTTTTTTAAAAAAGGAAGGTCATGTTGCTCACATGGTAGGTCCATAGAATCAATTGATGATACAATGAATCAAATGCAAACACAACAAATGTCCTCTTGGAATCAATCCACCGCAACCTCCCATATATGTGGAGGCAATTCCAACCGCTCCCACCAAAAATACTGATTATGGTTGATTTAGACCTACACTAAACCAACCTTATGTCGGTTCAATTCATCAATATATATATATATATATATATATATATATATATAGGGTCGTGTTCAGGTAAGAAGGTCGCCAAAAGTAAGAAGGAAAGAAGTAATATAATTGGTCCATATACGTCCTCAACCGCGCGCGTCTCGTCCAGCCACGCGCCTAGCTCTCTCTTGCGCGTACCATCCACGCGCCCTGTACATTAAAAAAAAGAAGGGATAATTAGGTTAATATACCATTTTCAAATTTTTAATGGGTAATTATACCAATGGAAGTTTTGTTTGGTTAATTGTACTTTTTTGGTTTTTTATGACTGATTTGCCCCTAGAGATATCTTTCTTAAATCACGTCTAACTGACTCATTCTTCCCAAATTGATTACAAGAGTAGTGTTAATCGGTCAATACGGCCTTCTTAACAATCGCTCACTACGTTATTCTCAACAATCAATTTATTTGGGTGCTTCAATTATTCTCAACAATCAATTTATTTGGGTGCTTCAAGATTGAAGGTATGTGATTATGTTTTTGTGCTATAATTCTTGCCGTATAGTTCATAGTTATTTGAGATTATTACTAGGATGATATCCGTAATATTATACTGGGTGAAATTTAATTGTGCAATTAATCGATTAGCCATAATAGATAGAAGACCTAGTACATATGTAGTCGTAATCGATAGAAGTCCGAGTACGTATATGCCCGTAATCGATAGAAGACTGAGTCCGAGTATGTGAAAATAAGCACTGTTGCGTGCCGCCATTGATTACAATCATCATCAACTAATTTTTTTTTTTATTGTAGTTATTTGAGATTAGAAGTCTTGCCGCCATTGATTACACTCACCTAGTATGTGAAAATAAGCACTCGTTCATAGTTATTTGAGATTTTTTTTTTTTTTTTTTGCTATAATTCTTGCCGCCATTGATCACACTCGCCTAGTTGAGTTAATTAGAAGTCTGAGTCCGAGTATGTATTTATTGTAACCTATAAAAACCCTATCAATGAGGTAAGTTACGATACAAATTAGATATAATTAATTAATTACAAGAATAAAATTGTCTACAAGCGCCAACAAATTAGTTACAATATTTATTACAATGACAGGTACAATTAATTGGTTACAATCTATCATGCGTATTTAGGTTACAATAGTGGTAAAACGTAGGTTACAATATATTACAACAAAGATAGGTTACAATAAGTTACAACAAATGTAGGTTACAATAAGTTACAACAAAGGTTGATTAAAATAGGTTACAACAAAGGTAGATTACAATAGGTTACAACAGAAGTCGGTTACAATAGGTTACAACAAAGTGACCGATTTACCGTAAAAGTTGAAACCTTACTATTTGATTTACATATGTTACAATAAAAGTGGGCTACAATAAAAGATATGTTACATACGGTCAAAATTAAACAAATCGATGTCGATCGATGAAGGAATAAACAAATTAACATCACACGTTCTTACCTTTAAAGCATTGATTAATTAGAACTCCACTTCACAATATACATACGATTAATTAGAACTCCACTCAAATTGAAAGACAATTTCACAATATACATACATACGAGCAAAATTAATGCTTTAGACATACTTACGCAAGATTGGAAGACAAATTAAAGTTTATATTCTTTAATCTAAAACCATAATATAGCATAGTACAAGAATTACCTTCAATCCTAGACGATTCACAATATTACGAACCGAATAATTGATAGATGAAGTAGAGTCTTCCCTTTTCAAAGCGTAAAACTGATGGGTGAAGTAGCGTCTCCTCTAACAAACCCTACGCAAATCTTATCTATATCTAAACAATATTATCAATATCTATTTATTCTTTTAATTCTAAAAAGAAAAAATATTACTTTAAGGGTATTTAGGTAAAAACCGCCCTAAAAAGGTATAGATAGTAAAAAGAAAAACTAGAGGGTATAACTACTCAAAAAAAACTTGAAAAAAGTATATTCTGACCCAAAAAAAAAAGGGCATCCGTTCCGTAGGGAGGAATCGAACCAGGCAAATTGGCAATTAGCCCAGTTGTTACAGCGTACCACTATACCAACTCGACTTCAACGTTGATTTCACATTCTAATTGTTTTTCACCCTTTAATTTTTTTTCTTCTCAAATTCAATCAGATTTGTTTACTTGGATTTTTTTTGAAAATTAATTAAAACATCATCATATCATTTTATTAATTATACATTATAAAAATATATATTTCACTATAAAAAATTGTGTATTTTTATGATTGCAAATTATCTTTTAAAAAAATAAAATTATATTAATTATACATTAGAAATAACAAAAATTAAGTAGTTACGAATATTATTAAATTATTTCATGAACCATTATTATGAGCCAATACTATTTATTTCATGAGCCAATACTATTTATTTTATTAACCAAAAAAATTAAGTAATTACGAATATTCCTAAATTATTAAATTTTACAATTTAATAATTAGTCACTGAACCATTATATATTTAGTCACTGAACCACCCTCTATATATGTGCTGAACCAGTTACTATAAAATTGATGAACCACTTCTATTTAATTAATGAACCATTATATATTTAGTCACTGAACCACTCTCTATATATGTGCTGAATCATTCTCTATTTAGTCACTGAACCATTCTCTAGTTAGTCACTGAACCACTTCTAATTCGCTTTTTTTTTATCACTGAATCACTCTCTATATACGTGCTGAACCATTCTCTATTTAGCCACTGAACCACTATATATTTAGTCACTAAACTACTCTTTATTTAGTCACTGAGCCAACCTCTTTTTAGTCACTGAACCAACCTTTATTAGTCACTGAACCAACCTATTTAGTTACTGAACCAACCTCTATTTAGACACTGAACCAAGCTCTATTTAGTCACTGAACCAACATCTATTTAGTCACTGAACCACCCTCTATTTAGTCACTGAACCAACCTCTATTTATTCACTGAACCAATCTCTATTTAGACATTGAACCAACCTCTATTTAGTCACTGAACCAACATATTCAGTCATTGAACCAACCTCTATTTAGTCACTGAACCAACCTCTATTTAGTCACTGAACCAACCTCTATTTATTCACTGAACCAATCTCTATTTAGACACTGAACCAACCTCTATTTAGTCACTGAACCAACATATTCAGTCACTGAACCAACCTCTATTTAGTCACTGAACCAACCTCTATTTATATGTGCTGAACCAACCCCTTCTATGTATTTCATAAACTGCATTTATTTAATTTATGAACTAATTACGTAAAAAAAAGAGTAATGGAGAGTAGTGTATCAATCCATTCAATACTCTACTTGCTTCATCGATTCCTTCCCCTCTGTAATTCCATTAATAAAAAAAAATATGTAATTCAAATACAATGTACACAACTCAACTACCATGGCCGGAATTGAGGGACCCCTTGGATTTGGAATCGGACGAACCGTGTGCGTGGCCGAGGAATTCGAGACGAATAGAAGGCAATTGAAGCCGATGAGAAATAAACGATCAAAAGAGACTAGAAGGTGCCCTCCCGTCGAAGCCGATTTTGATTAGGTTTCATTGCCATGTCGCCGTTGTCGTGGCCAAGCACGCTCAGCTTCATGTAGTTGGAGAAGGCGGTGGCTGCGGATCGGAGCTTCTTGTAGTCAGAGACGGCGCGGAGGAGGTAGGAAAAGGGTGAGGGAGAACGGAAGCTTGGGGGCAGTGACGGAGGGTGAACTCAGATCCATAGAAGAAGTTGAGGGCGACGGAGACAAGCCTGCGACGATGGGAGGGAGGAAGGAGGAGGGGGAGTAGGATCGGAGTGATGAGATTCGTCGTTGACGGGGTTTATCGGAGTCGGTGAAAGCGATGGAAAATCAGTGATGAAGAAGGGAGGGATGGGAAGAAGCACTGAGGAAGACGCGTGTTGTACAACCCAAAAAAAAAAGCGCGTGTGTTATTTCTTAAGTAACCAATCACATCGCTTCTTTCCTTCTCACCGGTATATACTATTCTCACTTGAACCCATATATATATATATATATATATATATATATATATATATATATATATATATATATATATATATATATATATATATATATATATATATATATTGTTTAGTTAATGTTGACGAAACCCATTTTGAGAATTCCGTGGCCGTGGGCTCTGAGATCGATTAAAGCGCGGACGACTCCAGGTGATCGGGCTCGGGCTTATCTAAGATGTGTGACGAGACTTTTGTTCGCACACCACAAACTGGGCCGATCCAAGTCTAAGCTAGCCGAGGAAATATTGTCCTCCCTTGGAATCCATCAAGTGTTGGCTCACGAGAACCGAGACGAGTCCCGCTCGAAAATGCTCTTAATGACGTGAAATCTGGCCTATGCTTTTAGAGATTTTGAGAACCGACCCTTTGTATGAACCTCTCCTCCGAGATTTATAGACCAACCGCACAAGTAGCATGATTGATACATGTTGTGGCATCGATGACATGTGTCCTTTGGAGCTAGACACGTGTCGTCATGGATGGTTTAGTGGGGTTTCTCCCACTTAGTGGGTTTTCCACATCCGACCTCGGGTGGGTTTATGGTCCACAAATAGTCGTTAGTGCGCGAATCTATGGGGCTTTTACGAATCTCATCCGCGAGCTCAAAAGAACTCGCGAATCTATTCAGACTACTTCCATTCTTGCATACCTATGTTTTGGTTTATGTGACAAGGTTTTATTTATATAGCGAAAACCTCATTTATGTTCGTGTCCACCTATATTTATTTATGGCATCGTGTCAAATGTATAATATAAAAAGTTAAAATGACATCCTTTTCTTGATCGGTGATGATTAGGGGCTCTATAGAAGTCGGAAATTTGATTCCTTACAAATGGCTTATTTGTATTGAAATTCGGCTAATAATGTACTCCACGGTAAATGCTAATTTGAAAGCAGGAAATTAACTTCATAGATTTTAAGCTTTATGAAACACACTTAAGGGAGGTCAATTGGATGTGGGGTCAATATCATAACGCTTCATTATCAAGTCCAATTAGCTAGGTTTGAGTTGGTTCATTATTAGTTTTGAGCCATTGTTGGATTGGGTTTTAATTTAAAAAGTTTTATAAATTTAAATATCATTTTTCTATCCTATACTCTAATCCTAAATTTAAATTTATTTTTTTAAAAAAATTAATTAGTTTAGCATTTTTTAAAGAGAAAATTTGGTTTTTTGTACACTTTTTAAGATTTAATTAACTAATCAACCACTTTTAATATTTTTTTAGGCGTGTTAGACCATTTTGAAATTTTTTAAGCCCTGTAACCCTTCCTTCCTTAGAGATTTCAGACGGCGCGGAGGTTTCGATTTCAACTGGCTCCCTCCTCCTCCCAGTCGCAGTCATGGAAGTGGAGCTCAAGCTCCGCCTCCCTGACGCAGCGTCTCTCCAATCTCTTTCCTCCCTCCTCTCCCCCTTCCCCCTCCACACGCACCACCAGCGCAACCTCTTCTTCGACGGCGCCGCCTCTCGATGTGTCGTCGCTCTGAATTCGAACCCCGCATCAGCCGCGTGGAGGAGGAATGAGGAGGATCTGGATCTTTCAATTGGCTTGGCCATATGCGAGGAACCATCTTGATTGCATCGGATTCGGCGTCTAGGGTTTTGAGGAAGGTGAGAGAGGAATTTGTGCTTGATTGCATCCGATCCGTGCTTGATTCCATCGGATTCAATTGGCTTGGCCATAATAAGGCCATTGACCGGCGAGAGCATCTCCGGCGCCTTAGCAGGTGTGTCTCCGCCCCAAAATTGCCTTTTGCTTTCCTCATCCATGTTGGCAGCCAAACTTCATGTAAGTTTCCCCTCCCAATTTCATTTGACTATCCTTTAATGGTGATTTCAGATCGTCTGATGTTGGTTGTAAGTAGCAAATATTGATGAAATTAAAGAATTTGGTGCTAGTTGGTGATGATAGCTTCTAGTAAATATTGAAGAATTTGGTGATTTCAGATCGTCTGAACTATTTTGTGTACTGTTTAATCTCCTAATATTTACTTGGACATTTCTGTGTCTCTGGTTCCATGTATCAATGGACAGATTAGGACCTTTGATTAAAGTTAGCAGTGCCTTTTTATTTCTGCAAATGCATTTAAAAAATTCAGTTGCCCTTGGGAGGCCAACTAGTAGAATTGCATTGTCTTTTTTGTCTCACTTCTTAACTGATGCTATAATAATCTGCATATCTTGTACATACAGCTTAGTGTTTAAACTATATGAAACATATTCTCTGCAAGATTTTGTGTTTCTCTTTTTCTGCAATGGAATTTTTAAGTCACAATATCAACTTTTACTCATGTGTAAATTCCCTTAAATTTACTCCTTTAAGACTCAAAAGTACTAGGCATGTTTCTATCATTCTTATATTAAAATCAGGGAAACTAAAATGGGAGAGGAAGAGAGGAAAAAGCTTAAAGTTCAGCACTGATAAGATTTGATAAGGGGTTGGAATGTTGGATGGAGGACAGATAAAGAATTTATGATGGGTTATCGGTGTGTGCGGTTGAGGGTCAGTTCAACGGTGAAGAAATTTACAAGCTATGTTTTTCCAATTTAGTTAATTTTAATAATATAAGCAGTTTGGTAGTAAAAAACTAGTGAATTGAAAACCAATAGGTATGAAAATTATCTTAATTAACATAAGCTACTCCTCATTTGCTCTTTGTCGTTTGGATTATTATTGCTTATTGTGATGGTTTTTCTGGATACAAGATTAGCTTGCCCAGAAAAGGTTTTAAAATCATATTCCAGATTGTTAGACTATGGTATTAATTGTATAATGGTGTTATCTTTTTAGAATTTCTATGTGGCCATACAAGATCTTTAAGCTCTAAACGTTAAAGGGCAGTATTTTTCATGTACGGATCTTGTAGTTGGTTTTATGCTTTGCTGGTTCTTAGAGTGTGGGATTTTGGTCCTTTCTGACTTGCAATTAAAATGTGGGATTTTGCAATTTCCTCTAGATATATGGCCATTGTTGTTGGTCAAGTCAATAAGCAACATCCAGTAGCATTGCTTCTTGTTGGTCAAGTCAATAAGCAACATCTAGTAGCCTTGCTTATTACTTGTCATGTTTTCTGTCACATTTGTGCTTTTAGCTTTATTCATGGACACTAGTAGTTTGAAATCAACTTGTTTATTACTTGTCTTTGCTAACTAACCCCTTTCACTTGTTTTATTATTAATAAATTAAAGTATATTAGCTCAAATTGGTAGAGCGTTGTGCTCAAGCACATAGATGCAGGTTCAAATCCCGCATAAACTATTTTTGAATCCTTCACCTATTTTCGCAACAAAATCTATGTCTTTTTGCGATGAACATTTTAGTGGCCAATAAAATAGAAACAATTTGTTGTCATCGTTAACTCCGGAGCTTTTGATTTTAAGAGATCGTATTGCCTTGTTTCGTGACACTGTTTTTATTCCACATTTCATACTTAAAACAAGGTGACACTGTTTTGATTCCACATTTCATACTTAAATGTCATCAATTTTATAAAAATAGCATCACATATGATTGAGATCAATTAATTGTACTTACAAATGTGTCATCAATGAATAAAAGTAATCAATAAAATTGTTATCAATAAAAAGATGTTATCAATGAAGTGTAATGACGTATTAAGCTCATATATGTCATCAATTGTATAAAAATATCATCAACGAAGATTGTCATCACAAATGATTGAGATCAATAAAATGTAATCACAATTGTGTTATCAATGTCATCACAAATGATTGAAATTAATGAAGTTTAATCACAAATGTGTCATCTCTAATCAGTTAATTAAAGTAGAATCAATGATAATATATTGATATACAATTTACTGAATTACAAAAGTTGCATCAAACGATTTGATTAAAAAAGTGGCATCAAATAATTACATTAGAAAAATGACATCAAAACACTAATTTGAAAAAGTTGCATCACATTAAAGAAAAAATGTCATTAAAACACTACTTTGAAAAGATCTGGCATCACGGGAAAAAAAATCATCAAAAAATTGACATAAAAAGTGTCATCAGTAGTCAAACGTAAAAAAAAAAATGGCATCAATGATCAACCTGGCATCATAGTAAACAAAAAAATGTCATCAAGATTTGAAAAAAGTGGCATTCAAAATGTGTCATCAAACCATTTCATTAGAAAAGTGGCATCAAAAAATGGCATCACAAAAATGTCATCACTAAAAAAAAATTTAAAATTTTTTTTAAAAAAAATCCACATGAGTTGGTCAACGTTGACCGGTCAATGGTCAAACAGTTGATCATTGACCATTTAATACCCCATTTGGGGAATGGATTAACTAATCTAATTTAATAGGGTTTTTTATCTAATTAGCTAATTAAACTTTCTAAATAGCCTACTTACCTAAATCACCATTTTTTAAAATTAGATTCTTATGGTCGTTTGTCTTTTTTACAGGGAATCTTTTCCAATTCAGATTCTTATCCTATGCCCTAAGGTATAGGATAGAAAAACCAATTTAAATAAATTCAGGACAATTCAATATCTTTATTTATTTATTTTGAGTTTACTTTTGGATCATTTCAAGTTCACGTTTCTTCCAAGTTTGAATGGGAAATGTCATTATCTCCAACATTTGTGAAATGTTGCATTAACCAACTCGGCCTACTTGTTAGGTGTTAGTTGAGAAAATTACATTAAATATCTTTTAAGAAAATCTCTATTTTACCCTTTTACCCCTATAGTTGTGCTATGTATGAACGTGTTGGAAGATTTGACTAGAGTTTGGAAAAGGGTAAAAGAAAAAGTAAATACTCATAGAGAGACTTGACCGATTTAGTCCATTTTGTGGTTTGTTCACTTTGGCTGATGAAAGTGGATTGGTTTATAACTTTTAATGATTTTTTACCAATTAAAATAAGCGAGCCACCCCCGAACTATCGAAACTTTTACAAGGATTTCCATTAAATGTAAAGGTATAAAGGATGGAGATGGAGAGATCACCCCCTGACATGTAGAGGGACATTTTGGGTGGGTCGTTCCTTGGTTTTACACGAGCCCTTTTGTATAGTTTGCGTATAATGTAGTTACATTGTCTATCTATTTACCACTTCAGAAAATCCGTGAGCCACAAGATGGACCTTTTAAAGGTAGATCTGCATCCCAAGGGAGAAACAGGTTAGTGTATCAGGGCCACAGCAAACATTATTCAGGACCCAGACACGGGACCACCACTCATTCAGTTGGTTGGAAATGATGTAGAAAACCAATAATGAGGGCCAAGATTCAGCACCAGCAATGATAGTTACTTTAAAATACTGTAGTACGGAATACCAATAAATGAGAGCCAAGATCCAGAATTGTATGAAGGGATCATAAAACATGAAAGCCCCTACAACTAAGGAGTATCAAGCTTTATGCATACTATAATGTAAAACCAGCGATAAATTCTCATGAAGTAAGCAATGAACAAAACGAGGGGCAAATCGTGTGCTGAATAACTAATGGAAGTGTCATATGACAGCACTGCATATATGCATATGAATCAACTGGAGAAAACACCCAAAAAAATCTGAGGAAAAGTTGGGACAATGTACCTGAGATTTCCCTAGAGGGCTAGAAGTGAAAGGAATTTGTTCATCAGACTTCAAAATCAGTTGGAGAAGCTTCACAGAGATCAACAAGCTTAGGAATACTCAGTTGCATCCCCGGGAATGAAAGGTAGCAAAACCTTAAACAAGTATCCTGTACTGTCCATGGAGACCGAAGAAGAACAAATTGGTAGCAAATGAATAAATCAGAGATAGATTTGTTTCCATCATCCATGACCAATGGTCAGTGGTGAGTTGCATCCAGTCATCACAGCTACGACTCACAAAAAGAAAAGTTCATTTTTAAACTAATGAAGTGTTCAAACAATAAAAGAATGAAGGGAAAGATAGACTAATTTAAAAACGGCATGGTTAGCTCGAAATATATGCCATAAAATTCAGTGCAAGTTCAAGGAAGAGAAAGGAAGAATAACACGCAGACAATGGAAAGATAAAATAAGTCCCCATACGAACCCTTACATCATCCAGGGATGAAATTTTCTGAACTCTTCGTCATCTAGGATTAAGCAAATTAAACATACAAGTTGTATAATTCTCCAGATGAGTTGAGCAAGAGGCCTGCATCAAATAAATGGAAAAAATTATTGCAGTTACATGACGCTTAGAATAGTAACCACAGGCGATGGCTATAACATTCAAGAAACACTCTCCCTAGCTGACAAAATCATTAAAATAGTATCTTAAGAAAAGGACTTCACTTGGATGCTTGGAATCAAATTAGAATGACATCCTAGATACATCTGTATGCATATCAAATACATTGCTTTCCTCATTTAACTAATTAAAGGTATCATCTAGGAGCATTCAACCCAGACTTTCCCACCAAATACCATAGTGAACCCAGTAAGGAAGCACAATGCATGAAGAGATAGTGTACACATAGCTGCTAATACAAAGCTGATGAAGCGGGAGGACTGAGAGAATCTAAAACTGGAAAATAACAAAATCAGCTAATTGTTCATGGACAGCACTTGCTCTGGTAGATATTTCTCGATTTTGAAACCTTTTAACCTTAGAATTCAGTTGAAGATAATAACAAAGCACAAACGAACCCAAGTGATGAAACATACCTATACTATTGAATGGAAATAATGTAAATTGACTTTTCCAAGCCCTAGAAAAGTACCTATGCAAAGATCACAAAACAAGTAAATCTAACCGCAACCTCTGAAAGAGTTTGCTTCAAAGGTAGAAATTAAAGAAAGAAAGATATGCACAGAATTGGCTTGGGAAGGCAGTTGAATCTACTTGATCTGGGTAGAAAAGTAAAAAATGGTCCCATTTCAAGCTCCAGATAGTGGAAGCCCCCCTTATTCAGGAATTTTGCTTATTCCTTGAAATCCTGCCCTTCCCCAAGAAAATAACAGACCTCTGCTTCTGAGATAAATTAAAATGGAAATATTGTTTTAATAAATAACATAAAAATAAGGTATAATCATTTTTTCACCAAAGTCGACAGAATTTGCAATTAGCATTACAAAATAAAACAAGTGGCGATAATACAACTTGTGGACAAAGCAACACATATGACATAACATACATTCTTGAATTTCTACATTACTCTATCTTCTGGCATTACTCTGTGTTATCGACAAATCCCTGATGGATCATGGGGAAAAATAGTTGACAAAATTACCTTGAAGCAACCTTGCATTCTCAACCCAGTGGCCAGCAGAGTGAAGATGCCTGAAATAGTTGCATGGTGTATAGTTCGAAAGCACATTTCTCAAAACTACTCCTGCTCGATACGTTCAGCAATTAGACTAACAGCGGCATTTGCAGATGAGAATGCTCCATGAAAGCTTTCTTGGTATGAAATAGATTCCAGCTCTCTAGCCATTCTTAATAAAATTTCACCCAGATCAGTTGTCTTCTGCAATAGTGATCTATGATATGATTCTGCAGCGACCTTGCTGATCTCCACGTTCGTTGGTTCAGGACGTACAGTACTCATCATCCAACCATTTATGAAGAGTAACTCTAAGCCACTCAGCTTCCTGCCAAGGACACTCAAAAGTCTTACATCTAGAGTCTAGACCAAGGGAATGTATGAATGTGCACCAAGATACTAATTCAAGAAATTTCATTACAACTGACTCAGCCCATCACATTGAAGCACAACTGACTCAGCCTATCACTTTGGTTTATTTCATTACAATGAACTACAAGGCTACAATCACATGCTCGCCTTCAAGTTTCATTCCCCAAATGGTGCTTAAATCTCAATTTGCTCATTTTGCCCATTTTGCCCGAAAGTATCTCATCTCTCAGTACAACACTTAAATTCCAACCCCCATTTCACATACAAAAACGGACAAGAGTAATGCTGATTCTTGACTAGTAAAGCATAGGTTTAATGTATCCAGGTTGGAGAGCACACCAACGGCGTTGTAACAATAATGACATTGACACAAGGCCTTTTTTGTAATGGTTTCTTAAAGATTCAAAACTATCATGAAACAAACAATGGACTTGGTATGAATGTGCATCAAGGAAGAAAATTTCACCGATAAAACTACTCCGTAAATGATTTTGATTTTGTGTAGAGTACTTGAAATTAAATTAATTCAGGTGTTTAGTTCTTTTTAATGAAATAAGACTGATAAAATAGCATGAAAAGCCTGATTTTATAATAGGAATATAACAATGCCTAGTACCTTACAAAAATAGAATCAATTTTTTTTGAGCCGGCATGACAGTAAAATGCAATTGCAGCAATTTTCAGTTGACAGCAGTTCATAGAAAACATTCAATTGACAACAGGATGCAATTCTGAAAACATGTTGACAACATCATGCATGTTGACCCTACCCAAAGAGTGATAATCAAACTCTCCAAAAGAGATGAAACTCTAAACAACCCACTTTCTAATGGAGAATTTCAGACCCAATTCGACCTCAATATTTGAAGCACAACTGACTCAGCCCATCATTTTGGTTTATTCCATTACAATGAACTACATGGCTACAACCACATGCTCGCCTTCAAGTTTCAGTCCCCAAATGGTGCTTAAATCTCAATTTGCTCATTTTGCCCGAAAGTATCTCCATCTCTCAGCATAACACTTCAATTCCAACCCCCATTTCACATACAAAATTATGATTATTTTTTGTTTATCTTAATTATTGACTACAGTCTACGGAGTATTAAACTTCATTTATTTAGTATATTAGGTCTCATTAATTATATGTAATTCAAGTTATTTGTGTATTTAAAAATAAGAAAATTAAAGTAATTATAAGGAAAAGTCAGGTCATGTTCGGGTCGGGTCAAGGACGGTTCGGGTATGGGTTGGGTCGGGCTTGTATATGTTCGTGTCCATTCGGGTATCATGTCAAAATGGGTCGTGCTCGGGTTCGGGTTCGGATTGTGCATAACACTAGATTTTCGGATTTCGGTCAGGTCTGGATTCGAGTGGGTCGGGTCGGGTTTACGTGCCGCCCTTTAGGCTGACACAGTGACACTCACTCCATTCCACAAACATATTAATCCAACCCATGCCATAAAACCTCCATGCATCTTCGTTCTTCCATCCCGCTCATTACATTGTCCATGACACCATTAAACTCGTACATGACATATTTTCCACTTTATATTCATGTCACTCATAACATTCTCCGTGTTATCCTTTTACTCGTGCATGTCATCTTTCCATTTATTTGGCTTTTGAATAACTATATTTCTCACCTTTTGTCTATGTCACTCATTACATTTTTTATGTCATCTCTTAAATTGTACATGTCACCCATTACATTCTTCCTATCAACCCTCACCGCTTATCTTTTCCAAATGGAGCCTTATTTCTCCCCCTTTGGCTTTTGAAAATCCAATTTTCTCACTTTTCATCAATGTCGCCAATTATATTTTCTATGCCACCCATTCGCTTTCAAATTTTATTGTTGTAAACTTTTCTCCCTTTCCATTCTCAACCGGCGTTCTCTTTATCCTTCCTTGAATTTGGTAAATAAAGAGTGGTCATCCGGGGTTCGAACCGGAGACCTTTGAGTACTACCCGTATAAGTCATTTCCGGTTGAACCATTCCGAAATGGTTCCCTTTATCCTTCCTTTGAGTTTTGAAAAACATCTTTTTCATTTTCTTAATTTTGGTGTGACATACATTAATTATGCTCACAACTTTTCCCAAACTCTCTCCTTTCCTATTACCCACCATCAATTATTTTTTTTACAGTAGGCAAGAAGTAGATCGACTACGCGATCTTGAAACCAATCCAAATGATGGTTTGATAAACCCTACGCAGAGGGTTGCCAGTAAAAAAAAATTACAAATTTTAAGTTTAAGATAAAATATCCCTAAAATTTTATGATAGAGTGACATGCAAAAGTTGCAAGTATATGTGAAGTTTTAATCTTCAGAACTGCTTCAAGTGGATGAGAGGCGGCGGTGGCTCCCGGGAGGAGGATCAAGGAGCCGGATTCGGTGGAGCTCCGCAAGCGGGAGCAGAACACCAAATCGGGATCCTCCCGAAGAAGCGCGCACTTGGTGGGGCGGGTGGAAACACGTGTTGTTATCATCGCCGGCAGCAAGAACCATGGTCTCAACGACAGCGACGGCCGAGTGCATGTCGCGAGAGAAGATTTTTGGGAAGATTTTAGGTTAAATTTTTGTGAGAGAATTAGGGGTAAGATTTGTATGCAATTTGCACCAATTTAAGGTTTGGGATTTTGGTTTTGATTTTGTGGGTAATTGAGGAAGGCTGCATGCTGGATAAGGGGGGGTGTGAGGGGTTACTAATCAAATCTGAAAAATTAGGAATTATTCATCAGTTATGAAAATTTAAGGGTGGATGGGTAAGAGGGGTTGAGGGAGGGGTTGCTAATCAGATTTGAAAAGTTGGGGATTAGGGAGAGAGATAGTCGGGAGTGGAGGCGGCATCAGCTACCGGGCGGTGGTGGAGGAGTGGGTCGACGGCGAAAGGGATGGTGTAGTAGAGGAGGAGGAGGAAGGTGGCCAGCGGAAGAGGTGGTGAAACCGTCGGCCAGGAGGTCGAGGGAGGGCACCGCGCCGGGCACCACGCCGGTGAAGCTCGAACCCACCACGGCTAGATCCGGGGAGAGAGAGCCAGACCGGGAACCGCCATAGGGGGTGAGGATCCAGATCGCCATGGAGCCCCCCGGAGAAGAACGTCGGAAGAGGCCTTATGGGCGGCGGCGACCTGCAAAAACAAGAAACTGTTAAAAAGAAAGGGTTGGGTATTTCATGGGTTGTGCTGAGGGGTGGTGGTATAGTTGGGGTTGTGGGTCGGAAGAGGCCTTAGGGGCGGCGGCGACCTGCAAAAACAAGAAACTGTTAAAAAGAAAGGGTTAGGTATTTCATGGGTTGTGCTGAGGGGTGGTGGTATAGTTGGGGTTGTGGGTCGAGACCGGCCAAGAAGCCCGTCAGAGGTGGAGGCTCACATGGAGGTAGAGGTGGCGGCTAGGGTTTTTGAGAGAGAGAGTGTTTTTTGAGAGAGTGCTTTCTTTATATGGATTCTTCATATATTCCTGTTTGATTTGATGTTACATGGATTAGATCTACGTAAAATCTATCATGTTCTATTACCCACCACCTATTAATTTTGTATTTTTTAATGGGGTTGATATACTTTTGCAAATTTTTTAGGGGCTAGTTTTGCAAAATACTACTGGCATTGGTATATTGATTATCATTATCGGTTAGATGAATTATACGTAATTATGACATGCATGAAATCGAATGTAAAACCATCGATTCGAATCGAACCGAGTCAAATGGTTCGAGTCAAGACTGTCGGCCCAATTTTTTGAGAAAGGTAGGACTGAAGCCCATCCCGAAACCAAGTATCCGGTTTTTCGGGTTTTTTTTCAATTCAAATGTGTGTTTAGATGAAATTTTTAGTTAGAAAGTGTGAAAATGTGTTTAATAGAGGAATGTTGCAAGAAAGATAAATAAGAATTCTTTATTATGTGAAATTATAATTTGTATGGAATAGAATGTGTTTATTAGATTAAGTTTAATTAGATAAAATTTTATTAGAATAATATAGCAAAAATTTAGATTAGACTATTTCTTGATAGAATTTTATATTAGACAATTTTATTATGATAAGGATGGGTATAAGATGAGATATGATGGGATTGTGGTCATCCCATGTCCCATTTCATATAATTTTTATGGGATGGGAGAGACATGAAACATGGAAATATAGTAGCGGAGTGTTAGTTAATTTTTTATGAGAAAGCGTGATGGGGTGTTAGTCCAAGGATCAAACAAACCTTATGAGGAGAACTTGTATTTTTCAAGGATAATGACACTTTGACATACAATTGTTAATACGACTCGGTAGGTAGTTTATGGTATTCACCCTAAATTTTATTTTATTTTTTTTTGTTAAATTTCATTAATTTGTCCATAAATGAGGAAAAAACAATTATCAAAGCAATAGAATCCGGTTTGATATTCACGGTCAAAATATCGTAAAACGTACGATTCCAATACCGACTTCTAAAATTGGTAGACATTTTTGTCTAAAAATAGCCTACTAATAATGGCTTTCAGAGTAGGTAGATACTCTACCAACTTGGATAGCGAGTATAAATAAACAATTTTCCGAGTAAAAAATTTCGAGTTTTAACCCAAAAAGTTCGGAGCGGTCGAATCGGATTACGTTTTGACAGGTCCAGTCCTCCTACCCCACCCAATTGCCACCAACAGGGCTGTTATATGAACTGAACAACTCGAGCTCGACTCGATAAAGCTCGACTCGAGCTCGCTCCCTTATTTAAACAAGCCGAGCTTGAATAAAATTTTAAGCTCGGTTGAAATCTCGGCTCGTTCGAATAAAGCTCGAATAGCTCGAATTCTATGAAATTTCTAAAATTTCCTTTAGGTTAAATGTTATAACCAAGTAGAACTAAAGCTTGAGCTTGTTCATTTCCTAAACAAGTTGAATTTGAACAAAATAAAAAGCTCGTTTAAAAAGTAGGCTCGTTCGGCTCGAATAACACCCTTAGCCACCAAAAGGTCCAACATGTAACCCCATGCCGCGGTATTAGCGTAGCCTGCATAGCCACAGCACTGCTGCTACGTCTTCATCTTTGTCAGCGCCACTCACCGTCTTCGGCTGCATCTTCAACCGATAGCCCACTCGCTCTCTTCCTCGCCATTGACAGGTGAGTTCCTCACTTCCCTTCCCCTTTCTTGTTTCTGCTAGCTGTTTGATCGTGCGGTATTGTTGCTTGTTTCTCTCTCCCAGTGATGCTCATGAACGGGTCTCTCTTGATTTTAGGTTTTTTTTTTGGTTGATTTCTCTAATTCCATCCGAATTTGATATTTCCTATGTCTATGCTTCCAATTTCGATGTTTCAGGAGAAAATTGGAACGGAACTTGAGCTGATTGCTTGTTGATTTTTAGGTTTTCTTTGTTATTTCTTGATTTAGCGTTTTACGATCGGTAGTGGTGAGTATGTTCGAAAGAGCCTCAAAACGGGGGTTTCATAAATTGGTGATGGACTGATGGTGTCAGTCTAATGGATAAATGTCAAGAAACCATCCCTGCTTGTTGTGGTATTTGGTTTTAGACCTATTTATGCAAATAGATTTCTGTTTGCATTGTTAAAAAATCCGATGAAGCAATAGTGGAACTCTACTGATTGATTCCTCAACTTGCTAGATGAATGCCAGTGCAAAATGATTTCCTGTAACTTTTCCTTTTGACTACTTTTGATGATGAGAGCATTTTTAGATATATCATTCGACTCTGGCAAGCAACCAGCATCTTTTGGAAGTTCATACTTGCATTAGTTAGTGAAGTTTCTAGAAGAATTTGCGTTTCATTATTGATCCTACATTATTATGGAATAGATAATTTGAAATCACAGGCATAGACTTTAGCTATCCTGTGGGAATGAGGTCAATTAAGTATCTATGTATGTCTTGTTTTCCTAGTTCATTTTTAACAGGTTGCTCAGAGGCCCTGCCGCCCTGGTATTAGTGAAACATCTTAATCACGGGCAATCGGGCATAAACTCTTTGTGTTTTGGACATTAGGAAAAGCAAAGCCTATGAGTTCCCTGATATATTAGATGAAAGAAGTCAGACCACAAAGCTGAAAGCTGAATGGACTGAATTGCGACACATAAGTCTATGATTGCCAATTATCAAACTTTGCGATATGAAATTGATTGTAAATCAGATGTCTCAACTCTCAAGGAACTTGTCATATTTTGTCATGGTTGTTGGATGTGGAATTTTAATTTTCTCTTTCTACTTATAGGATGGAGTTATTGTATGCTAAAAATTTGTCACTTTTGATTCTTGCTTTGCTATATTTGGTTGGTAGATAAAATAATACCTAAAAACTGGAAATGAGAGACGATCAAAAGGGTGAAGATTCTTCAAAACCTTTGTGTTCCAAAAAGAAAACACCGGATCTGTTAAAACCTGGAGATGTAGTGGGAAATACAGGATCTTCGCAACCTGATGTTCCTCCTGAAAATACTCCCTGTTTGTTAGAATCTGGAGCTGTGGTTATTGAAACATGTTCTACACAGGAATCTGCTAAATCAAAGGAATGGGAAGGTATGAATGCAAATCATGCTGGAAATGAGTCCCAGAAGAACAATACTGGATCAGAGAAGATGAGTGATGTCAATGGAGAACATGGTAAGCAGGGAGATCATCCGGACCGAGAAGTAGAAAAAAAAGGGGAGGAAGAGAATAATAAGTTTGGAGGAGTCATATTCATGTGCAATACTAAAACAAAGCCTGATTGTTTTCGCTACCGAGTTATGGCTGTTCCAGGAGGCAAGAGGGAACAAGTGATGTGTGTTAGACCTGGTCTTAAGCTTTTCCTCTATGATTTTGATCTAAAGCTGCTGTACGGAATCTATGAAGCGACGTCTAATGGTGGTATGAAGCTTGAGCCAAATGCATTTGGCGGCGCCTTCCCTGCCCAGGTCTGTTTTATTTAACTACAAATTACAAGCAAAGCTTAGATTAAAGTTGTTTAGTTTTGTTAACGATGATGCTCACTTGGCAGGTCCGATTTGGACTTCACAAGGAGTGCATGCCACTTCCTGAAGATGTTTTCAAGAAAGCAATTGTAGAGAACTACAATGAGAGAACACGCAAATTCAAGACTGAGCTTACAGTCAAACAGGCAAGACCTCACCCCCTCCCTTAAACCACAAAAGCAAATCTCTGTTCCTTGTGTTCTTCCCTGAATGCTGATAAATGCCCATACATGGCTTATAATTGCAGGTGAAGGAACTCACTTCTTTGGTCTGTCCTCTTGATGATTCTATTTCAACTACCCACCCAGTTGTCCAGCAAGTTACGCCAGATTTACACGGGCATCCACAATTCTCAGCGCGTGGTGTCCCTCTAGGATTACATCAAAGCTCTGCTCCATCACGTTCCAATGCAGCCTCCTTCCCTACAGACTATCGGATGTATGGTCTGGGGGTTGTTAGAGAGGCGACTTCAATGCTACCACCAACCACACAAGCATCCATTGGTATCCACACCAATGAACACCGATATCACCCTTATAGATATCCTGGCATGAATGCTACTACTTCTGATCCTAACCTGCAGCTAACAGGAAGAGGAGCAGTCTCTCTTGGTGCATATATTCATCAGCAGCCAACAGAAGAATACAGACCTGAACCATTGGTGGCAGCACATGGTTTGCCAGTGAGGGATCCCAATGAAAGGCCACTGGCCACTTATAACACTTTAGAACAGCTGACCCAATATGGTCAGGGAAGCCTCCCAGGGAGCCAGATTAGCACGTCAGCCCCAGTCTCATCAAAATACTCCTTCAATGGCGCTTTTTCCAGGTGACGAGAAAACAAGAAAGGAGACCCCCGTATCATAAGTCATAGCTTACTTTTACTCTATGGTTTTAACTTCTATGGTAGTTTTGGTGGATTAAGCTCTCTTTCTACATGGAGCTTATGACTTGAACGTTCTCTCTGATGATATATGTGATTGAATTTAGCGAAATTGCAAAATCATTTCCCAAGTCATGGTAGCTGAGCTTGAAGCTCTCTTGGTCATGCCACTAGCCATCTACTGTTTGATCTCTTACTCCACCAGCAACCTCCTTCGTTCAATCGATTGATCTCATCACCCATAAACTTAACAAGTTAAGGAAGATGGGAATCCTCCATCTTCACTGAATTTTCCATCTGCATACAAGCTCCACTTTTCGCCACTATATGAATCTCTATATGAAGGGTAGCAGCAGCTTCACAAGACCGAGACTTTAAAAGATTTGACAGTAAGAGGGCCATTGTCCAGGCCAAGCAGTCTAACAAACGAATTTGTGATATAAAATTGCTGTCAGATCAACTTAACATTATACTAGTCCCATTCAAGCACGATATTGTTTCAGCCAAAATTAATCTCATCTTCATTAAGTTTACATATTTGCAACCATAGCATGATCTGTATCTTCTAAATACTTACTCGCCTTTTTCTTTTTCTTTTTTTAAATTAAGGGCATCATAGATAGCCCCAATACAATGAAAGATGATCGTTGTTATCCACTCAGGTCTCCTTGGCAAATGCCTTCCCGATGACAATGGTGGCCCATAGTACCTGACTTAATTACACTACCTTGTATGTACTATGTCACAGGGCTCCAGCTTGGTTGTTAAGAACATATGATACATGGGTTGAATGCACGAGGTAGGCAAACGAGGCCGTAGTCTCATGGAAAACATCATCATCATCAACACTAAGGCCCTGTTTGGTATCCCATGAAATTGGGAATGGGAATGGTTGATTCTAGACCTGTCAAAACACAACCCGACCCGATGACCCGACCCGACCGACCCGAAAAATTTCCGACCCGAACCCGAAAATTTTGACCCGAAATTTTTTTTCGACCCGAACCCGAAAAACCCGAAATTTTCCGGGTAATCTGGGTTTCGACCCGGTGACCCGATTGACCCGGTAATTTTGACCCGATTTACCCGATTGACCCGGTGACCCGACTGACCCGGTTGATTTATAATTATATTTAATTAATTTTTTTTATATATAATTAAAATTTATCACAAAATTATCAAATAATGATTTTTTTAATTTAAAAAAGAAAAAACTGACAAACCCGAAATCGACCCGAACCCGACCCGAAACCCGATCAAACCCGAGTTCGAGTTAACCCGAAAAACCCGAAACCCGTTTTACCCGAGACCCGTTTTACCCGAAACCCGAAGTGACCCGACCCGAACCCGACCCGAATGACCCGTTTGACAGGTCTAGTTGATTCCCATTTTTGTATTTGGTATGCAAAAAACGGGAATAGAAATCATTACCAGTAATCCTCTCATTCCCATTTTTCACCCACTTTCATTCCCCCAAAATACCTAGGTAATCCTTCATTCCCAATTTCCCACAAATCCTCCCTGTTCATCCATCCTCCCTGTTCTCCGCCTCCACCGGTGTCTCTCATCTACGCCGCCGCCTCCGCCATCGTCGCCACCGCCATCGTCGAGATCTGAAGCTGCCACCATCGCCGCTGCAACGACCACCGTCTACTATCGCCGTTTTCGTCGCCACCACCGTCGTCCATATTTGAAATCGCCGCCGTCGCCACCGCAATCTTACATCGTCACCGTCGTCCTCCATCCCCCGTCGAATTCAGATCTGGTGCTCTCTCTTTCTCTCGCTCTCTCTCTGTCCTCCGTCATCCATTGTCGTCGTCCGTTTCGGCCGTCATCGCGAATCCAGATCTGGTACTTTGAATCAGATCTAGGTCAACAAACCAGCCTGGTAAGCCGTCGTCCATTGTCGGCCGTCATCGCTCTCACTCTCCCTTTCATTGCCGGTGTGTTGAATTTGGCCGTCATCGGTCTCTCTCTATTTTTCATTGTTGGTGGGTTGAATAACCAATCCAATTTGAGATTGTAATTTGTTAAAATTTGATTATTTTTGTGATGAATTTCTGAAATTGTAGGTTGAAATTGTGTATTTTTATTCGTAATTGGAGAGATTGAATTGACTTTGCTCGAATTTGGTACTTTGGATGTTTAGGTTGAATTTGTGAATTTTTCATTCCCATATCATACCAAACAACATGCCTAGGTAATCACTCATTCTGAGTTTTGATTCCGATTCCGATTACTACATTTATACCAAACGGGGCCTAACAATCTCTTTAAGGGCAATCAGCACATAGAACTCTTCTGAATTAGGTTTGGATCCTCTTACTTGTCTCTTATCCGTATTTCATGCTTTACCTAGATTCCTCCTGCTCTTAATGAGTAACAACAACACATTAACCAGATCCGTGCACAAGCATGTTCAGGTGAAGCAACGGGAGAGGACCCAATATTAGATGGAGTACACAATATTTAATTATAAAAAAAATTCTTCCTTAAAAATTAAAATAACAATTAAAGCGACAGTTGTTCAATGGTGTAAATATGAAATGCCCTATTTTGTTGGAAAAATTGGGTGGAATATCCATTTAGAAAAGCCAATTAAGTAAATATCCATATTTAAAGAGATATTAAGAAAGTGTCCACAATTTTATGGTAATCTCAACTTTACCCCTACTATTATAATGTTCCTACCGTCGTCATCATCATGTTCATGCCGTCGCCGACCCTCAACATGACTTCTTTGTTAATTACAAAGAATTAATACCGTGGCTACCTCCTCTTAATTGGATCAGGATCCTCTTAATTCACACTATCGTAGTATCGTATTCGTATTAATACCTTGCTCCCTCTTTGACTTTTTTATTTTCCCTATATTAGTACTTTGCCAAGTAGAGTACTGAATAACTCCAACATTGTGTGAATTAAGAGCACTAATTGTGTGTTTTATCGTCATTTGTAATCCAACCTATTTGGTGATTTTTTTTTTGTTAAATCAATTTCTCACTTCTTTATTTAGCTTAAAATATGGAATTGCACACTCATAATGAACATCAATTTTGTTGAAATTGTATCATGGTGATAAATTTTGATATAGTCAACGGCAAAATTTCGAAAATATGATTTGATGACAATATCTTGAACCCTTGGTGATATTTAGTGTGGTGGTGACAGTTTGGTTGTGGTTAAACAATCTTTGTGACAAATATTTGGTAAAATGCTATTTTGGTGACAATACGTTTGAGAAAAAAATATGGTGACGATGTTCTGTAGTAAGTGACAATAAAATAGTGACACTGTATTGTAGTTGGTGACAATAGGTTGGTGAGAATGTTATGTCGTTGGTGACAATATATTACTTACAAGAGGTTGATGACAATAGGATGGTGTCATTTTTTTTTTGTCGTTGGTGAGCTGAGTGGTGACAATACATTCGAGAAAATAATATGGCGACATTGTTATGTAGTTGGTGACAATGTTTTGTTTTTGGTGACAATAAGTTTGAGAAAAGAATATGGTGACAATGTTCTATATTTGGTGACAATGTAATGTAGTCGGTGACAATAGGTTAATTGGTGACACTGTTATTTCGTTGGTGACAATATATTACTTACAAGAGGTTGATGACAATAGGTTGATGACATTGTTATTTTGTTGTGTTTTTTAGATATTGGTGACAATTGGTAGAGTTATATATTATGTTTTGATGACAAATGGAATTTATGTTGTTATTTTTAGATTGGTGACAATTGGTAGAGTTATATATTCTATTTTGGTGACAAATCTGATAACATTGGCACTGTACACACATTTTAGGGTTTAGGGTTTAAGATCCCTAAACCCTAAAGACTAAACCCTAAACCCTAAACTATACTATACATCAAATTTTCGTCTGCTCAGGTTTAGCCCCTCTTGGGTCTATGATCCCCTTGTTCTAGGGTTTCAGTTTTGTAACAAAAATGTGTTAATATTAGATGACAAATGTGATAACATTAGCATTGTAAACATTTTAGTTTGATGAAAGTGTTTTGTAGTTGGTGACAATTGGTTAGTGACACTGTTTTGTCGTTGGTGACAATTAATTTCTAAAAATAGGTGGTTGAATTGACACTAGATTGGTGACAAAGTTTTGTAATTGGTGACAATAGATTATTGACCAAATTAAGCTTGATGAAAATAGGTTGGTTACACTGTTTTATTGTTGGTGTCAATAGATTATTGGAAAGAGGTTGGTGACAATGTTTTTTTATAAGTTGGTGACAATACGATTGATTAAACAATATGAAAACAGTGTTCTGTAGTTGGTGACAATGTCTTGGTGATGTATAATGTTATGGGGACAAATTTTTTAAGGTTACAATATCATGGTGACAATATATTGTCATCAACCTCGTCATTAATAGTTGTCACCAACAATTGTCATCAGGAAAATCATCTATTAGCAGAAAAACCCCATTTGTCACCGAAGAAAAATGTGTTACTGGCAACTGTCACTAGAAGAAAATCAATTGTCACCCAATTTTTTTTGTCACCAACAATTATCACAAGAAAAAAAGAAAATCAATTGTCACTAGAAAAGATTTTCCCCTAATTGTCACCGGAAAAAATAAAATGTCACAAAAAATCAATTGTCACCAAAATAATTGTCACAATTAACTGTCACAAGAAAAATATATTCAACTGTCACCAAAAAACTGTCACCAAATGCAGGCGTTGACCGGAATAGTCAATGTTGACTAGTCAATGTTAAAATTAAAAATGGTCAAAGGGGAAGGAGGAAGGGTTAGGAATGGGGAAGGAGGGGTATTTTTGGAAAAAATGGACATTTACTTAATTATGTAAAAAAGTGGACTTTTACTTAATTTTGACATGAAAAATGGATATTCACCAAATTTAACCTATTTTGTTTTAGACAACTACAACCCACAGCCATTTAGTACTCCAACATATTTAAGCCTTTTTTTTAAAACATAAACATGACACATTGTTAGAAAAAAATCAACATTTTTTAAGTCTAATTGTGTTTATTTAGTCTAGCCTTATTATAAACTAAAGCCTTCAAAACATCTAAGAAATAAATAAAAATTCAACATTTTTAACAACTTTTTTTAATACATGAAATGGGTAGTTCTTTAAAAGAAAATCAAATTTACTAGTGATTTTCTAAAATTATTTTTACTTTATGAGTAGTTTTATGATAATTCATATATCGATGTGACGGATGTGAATCAGTGAATGTCAATGGCGGAATGAAAAACGTGTTCAGTTACAACAAGTTCTCCCCTCCGAAGCCTGCACCCACCATGACGGCGGTGGCGGCTTCAATAAATACTTCGTTTTTGTTTTTGTTTTTTCGAATCATTTCGATCCTCCATCTTAATTGTTCAACTTCTGTAACCTTCAATGTTGTTAGATCATCAGCATCGTGGAGTACTGGAATTCAATCGAAGATCCGATCACCAGCATCATTGATCATCCGCTTCTGTAACCTACAATTTCTCTGTTTCCTTTTTGTACGACCCATATCCTATCTTGTATCGCCGATTACTGCCGAGTTTTGGTTGAATTGTTAAATTCTGTCTGCATTTTGTTATAATTAGGTTTCAATCTGAAACTAGGAATCAGATTGGAATTGTAATTGCATAGATTGGAAGTAGCTGGAAATAGCCGAAGCCATGTATATGTAGGAAATAGGGTTTTTTGTAATTTTTGCTTTGCAATCTGATTGTTGCGTATTCTAAATTATGCAGGACTTCGTATTCTAAACTTTGATTGTTGTGGAAATAGGTTTTACTCAGTCATTTGATAGTTGATAGTTGATAGTTGATACCGACATTTTTTTTCCCGAAGTGTTAACTTTTACATTTCAATTTGTGGATTGACTTTTTTGTTGCTTTGGGGTCTTTTTGCGGGTGGATGAACAAGATTTGAAGAATTATAACCAGAAACTTGTTTGGAAGTGGATGAATTGAGAGGGACAATTATATTCGAGTCCTCGGAATTTTGGTGCTGAATCTTGGTGGAATCAAAGTCATAAGTTGTTTTCTTCCCCTGGCCCAATGGCACCCCTTAGAATAACATATCACTACGGGGTTTGAAAGCCCATCTTGTCGTTTGTCCTTCTTCATTTGTTTGACTAAATTAGGTACAAAAGGCAAACCTTTTACTTCTATTGAAATGCTATGGATGTTGTTTTAAAAGAATTCGTTTTGTTGTTCGAGAGGGACTAGAAAATCATTTTTTTAAGAAAAATGATATCTCAAAGTAAATCATTTTTTTAATAAAGTAAATGAGGTCCTACATTGATGTATGTTTTCTATGCTAGATTCGGAGTTTACAAGAGATCGCTTTGTTCTCAGTTGGATACTTGGATAGTTTTAGATTTCTAAGAAAAATGATATTAAAACTGAAAGTTGCCATAAACAACACAGATCATACTGTAAATAAAAAAGGGGAGGAAATTACATTGTTCTTTCATTTAGTTGCAACTGATAAATGATACTATGGCTGAAAACAACTATTTTGCTTTTAATTTGAAAGTGGGTGGGATGGAATATAATTATTTTTTGAAAGTCATTAGTAAATAGTAATGTAGTTGAAAGAAATTTATAATTCTATTTGGACATAATATTTTTTTGTTATATAACCATTGTATTCAGAAAGCTTCATTGACCAGTTAATTACTTGTTGAGGTGTAACCATTGTAATATGATGGTGAAGTTGAGCTGAAACCGTGCAGTGTAGTAGGCATTACTGATAGACCCCATCCTCATCCACAAACATTGTAGTTAGAGTGTATTATGAGAGTTATATTTTTTGGGTTCAATACTATATAGTGCTTTGATGTTAGGAAGGAAAAGAAAGTCGTTGTAGAGATGAAAAAGAATCTGAAAAGGAGACTTTTCAGTTACTAGATGATCTTCACCGGTGGCAATACAAAAAATTGTTTATGTGGCACCTGCATTTCTTATGTCCTCGGTTATTGGCAGAGTGGTAGTCTTCTTCTTTCTTTGTGGGTTAATTCTTTTTCCTTTTATTTTGTATAACCTATAGTTGCTGTTTGAGGTATTTATTCCAATTATAGTAAGAGGTATACCTTATTATTTTGTTTCTAGGGTGATGAAAATGGGTTGTTGTGGTTGCTTTGGATTCTCTATAAGGTCTAGAAGGGGAATAAGGCCTAGGAGATCAGATGGCTTCATCAGCTACTTATCTCATGACCATTTGTTGGATGGAGAGATGGATGATGAAGATGATGGTGACATACTGACATGTCAAGCTGGACCAAGCATCCTGAAGAGATTTTGATGTTCAAAATTTGTAATTGGCTAATCTATAGACAAATTCTTGTAAAATATACATGCAAACTTACTCGATCAGAGGTAAAGATTGGAGAAATCAATGGATGTTCTCTTTAGCTGATTAGTTATCTCCATGCCATGCTATTCTGCATTTCTGTGTAATTATATGCAACATACCGGCACACAATATTTAAAGATCCAAATGAAGTAAAAGATGGTCTTTTGGAACTTTGGAAAGATTTGTGTAATTCTGCTATTGAGGGGCTCTGCTGTTATTTCTGAAAAAAAACCATTTGCATACTAAATTTGTAGATAAATTTGCTAGAGTTGAATGCAGATTATCCATTTGTTGCAACAAGGCAAGTTTAGTAAACCAAATCTTATGGCTAAGCACTATATAATCTGACAGTATTTAATTAGCAAGATATGTGCGCAACTGAAAAGAACTAGATGTAGGAACAATCAAATTGAATACTCACACGCTCATTGCCTCTCATCCATTTCCGCGGAGCATAATAAGTACATCCTCAAATGAGAATTCAATAATAGTATATTATTACCAAATGGAGTCATGAAAATTTTGAATAGCATACAAAAAAAAAGCAAACGAATTCCTTTATAAACCCTCTCAAAGGAATCATCGCTTGGATACACTTCCAAGTCTTATCCAGGATCATGGTCCGTTGTCCTCGCTTAGAGTCTGAAAAGGAAGAGCTCATGTGACATTGGTAGGGTTTGATTCACTTATAAATCACTCCGAACATCCTCATTATATCCGATGTGAAACGAGATTGTTACAGTCTTTCTACCTCCACATTGTTAGGCAATGAATTGTGACCGCCAAAGAAATCATTGCATATATATACCCTTAACTACTTCAACAAAACTTTATTCTAGGATCGCCCCGTTCATGAGCAAGCACAAGAACAATGCACCTATTGCCAAACCAAGCCAAAACTATTTCCCACTTCAACATCCTACAAACCTACAAGAATTACAGGTATTGAAGCTGAATAATCGATTTTCGTTTGAACGGCTGATTTACGCTACAGCTGAATATCGGTCCAAAACTGGTCCGAATAGGATCAAATTCTTCGTAGGAAGATAATTTCAACCCTGAAAGAGAACATCAGAAACTCACAAGAGAGCAAAACTTATTAATACTATTTGTATTGAATTGGTTACAAACTTACAGCCGTGAGGTCAAAACTAGACAGCCAGGGCAGCTTCATCGATCTAGGAAGGCTTCTTGGCATTGTAGTAAAAGAAAGCAATCATTTGAACTAGATCCTCCGCCTTTCGAAACTCTGCACCAGGGAGAGTGGTTAATTGATGATGAGTAAACAACTCATCGGAAGCGTGCTGACATTGTTGACAAGATGCCATTGTATTTACCTGTTTCTCTGTACAGTAGCCTCTGCCCCCGGAGAAATAATATCTGAGGGCACTCGCGAACCTTCAGAGCATATGCCAAATCTCTCTCAATATTGATATCCAATTTGACTGCCTGTTTCCAAGAAATTCCATTATTGTGAACCAGTCTTGGTGTAGCAAGTAAAGACAACAACCATTAAACAACACTAACCAAGCTCAACTGGAACACACTAAGATCCTTCATGACAAAAACAACCATGTGTAATAACTACTAACATTATGAGATTGAAAGAATATACAATATCCCTCATCTCAGCATAAGGACATTCTTTGAGCAGCATAGGACTGAGATCCATCAACTCATCAACTACCAAACCCTATAATCGAGTGGATAGAAAAAGACAGTGACATTTTTCAAGCTCACAGCTTTATGTGTATGAAATTATGAATGTTGAATATATGACTTATTCACACACAGAATAAAATAGAAGATGATGTGTAGACAGCAGGTAGGCATTACCCTAGGCGGCAACCGATCCTTGGCATTCCAGTAGACCTTAAGTGCATTTTCAAGCTCCTTTAGAACCTTCCAGTTATCACTTGCCCTATAAGATGTGAATAAGAGGCTTGAGGCTTCAACTAGAAACTAGTTGCACAAGGATAAACAATCAAGTTACTTATCTGATATGATTTCATATTACGAGGTTCAGAGATTCGCAGTCAAGTCTGTTTGTGGAATATTCTATTTCCCTTTCCCAATCCATATTTGACAAGTTACATTATTCATAACAAGAGAATAGAAACAGCAGCAGATCAAGAATGATAAAGACGAAGAAAATTACCTGTTGTATCTTTCGAAAACAAGGACAACCAGAGGACTAGGATGAAAGGCAAAGCTTTCCCACTCCAAGCAATTGATCTCCTGCACCCAGTAGTCATCTATCTCCCCTTCCCAATCAATATTTGTACCATCTTCACCGACGACATTCTTAATAGCATGCTTCTAAAAATACTCGGATGCTCTAGTGCCCCACCCAATATCCGCATCCAGAGGCCAATTTGGACTATCCTCCTCAACTACCATCTGCTGAGCCTCCTGATCAATTTCATCATCATCATCATCATCATCATCATCGCTAATATCCCCACTGTCCAATCTCTCCTTAAGAAGCCTTTCTTTTTCGATACAAATGTCTGGATTCTGCTCCCGAATGGAAGCGAAGGTGCTCTCAAGTGAGTTGCGTACAAAATCCTCAACAACAACAGCTTCACTCCTGCGTCCCCTCCTTGGCTTTCTGGGTATTGTCGACGGGAATACTTTTGCATCGTCTCCAGGGTTATCTAGTTTGGTTCGACGGGGAACCCTTGTTGTTTTGTTGTCAGAATCGAGATGAGGTCCGTCATCTGGAACTGTATTGGAGTTGCTTGGTGTCGTAGCACAACTCCAGAATCGGAATCGCATTAGACAAGTGTGATTTAATGGAAAGCGGACAGAGAGGGTTGAATGTACATAAGGGCGAGAATCCGATGTACAAAATGACAGCCGGGAAGGAAAGGGTGAGAAACAAGTAGTGAAAGGGCAAAAAGGAGGCGATTAAGGATAAACTGTAGAGGAAAAGGGGGACATTTTGTGATCCAGAGCAGATTAAGATCTTGCCCAGACTTATATGTTTCAGAAAATGATTCAATTTCACCAAATACCATACATCAATCACCTATAGTGAGAAATGAGAAGAAGATTTAGTGATTTTGCACTTTTAAAATGAATAAATTAAAAGCTATATCAAATAACTAATGACAATGGAGGACTCAGAAGCTCAACAATCAGTTTTGTTCATCATTTTCTGTTTAGAACTTGAGCTCCCAACTTGTGAAAGTAGTAAAATAAAAATGATTTAACATCCATATAGAGACCAGCAACTGAATATCATAGGAGTTGAGGAAGCTTACCCTAAATGAACCACTTCCAAATCCTAAAGCTCAAACTTATTAGCTATTGCTTACAATTTATAGTTACCATTGCTAGTAGCCACACTAATAAACCAAATTAAACAGCTAAAGATCTCTTCAAATGTTGTTAAACTCTCCCTCTACTACTGCTACGAATCAATCGAAAATTGTTCTCCTAAATGACCCAAAATTTCAAGATATTTGCTTCAATTGGCAAAACATAAGCCTGAAACTAACACAACAGTTTATAATTAGGGCAACAATCAGATAAACATGTAAGGCTTTAAGGTCCAGCAGGTTTGCTCCTTTAAAATGTCCCTAAAACAGCAAAGCCATTAACATATAAGGCTTCAAAACTACCTAAATTAAAGAGCCCTGGCCAAGTAGCAACAACATAAAAAAAAAATAACAGAAGAACTGATAATCACCGATGGGAAACAGAAGCTTACAAATAGGGCTCAAAAGTAAATCTCAAATTACGCTCATACATCCAAAAGTTCAGCCATCGGTCAAATTTAAAATCAACCACATAAACCCTACCCCAAATTTGTGAAATTTAAAATCTGAAACAATATGAATTACAAAATAATGAAAATACATATAGATTAACAATGGAAACCACACATACAAACCTTGCACTTGCAGCAGCAACCTCGGTCGGATTCGTTCAAAATTTGAAGGTTCAGCAGCGGAAGGGAGGCGGAGAGGAGAGGGGAGACGGAGAAGGGGAGAGGCGAACTGTGGTAGTTGTGAGCAAGGGTCTAAATATCGTCTATCGGGGTCGTATCTGTTAGGAGTAAAAATGGAGTAAAAATGATATATCGGGGATATATCGGATTTATCGATTTCGCTAATTTTTACTTATAAATATTATATTTATACTTCAAAATATAAAAATACACTTGGAAAAATAATATTTAAATTGCAATATTGCTTGAACTCATCCTCGATAATACTGTAGTTCATAATGGGTAGATGGAGTGCGTTGAAATGGAACCCACTTCATTATATGCTCTTGAAGAAGTGGAATTGAAACTTCCCGAAGTTCCAGCAATAACAAATCCGGCATCAACCAAATCAAAAACAGAACTTATCACTATTCTCTCAAATTCAGAAACAAGAATACAGTAAGTCATTCACACACTTATCAATCAGTAAACATCTAACCCATTCAAAATTTCAGAGCATATTCATTCAACCAGAGCACATTCATTCAACAAGAGCAACCGGTCTAAACCAAATCGAAATTTCAGAGCTTTATCTATCGAATTCCAGGTTTCAGAAATCGAAATTTCAGAGCTTTATCTAACCCGTTCATTCAACCAGAGCAACCGGTCGAAACCAAATCGAAAGAGGAATTGAAAGAGGGTTTACTTACTGATTTGAAGATGGGTGCTGCGACTGCAAGGGAAGCAAGGTCGTCGACGGGTGAGGGAAGCGAGGTCGCCGACAGACGAGGGAAGTGAGGCAATCGGAGAATAAGGCACAAGCGGACATCGGGGAACGACGGATGAGGGCAGCCGGAAGCGAGGTCACCGGCGAAATGAAGAATGAAGAGGAGATGAAGATGACCTAGCCCACTCGGCAATGGCGGCAGCGGTTCGTCTGTTCGAAGAGAAAACCCTCGCCCAGGCACCCAGCAATATTTTTTAATTATCAAACGACGTCGTTTGTGAGCTATCGATATATCGGTCAAGCCGATATTGACCGATATATCGCCCGTTGACTCGATATTACCCGTTGATCGATATTTACCAACCGATACGCCGATATCGTAGCGGGTTCTAAATATCCCCGATATATCCGATATTTAGAACACTGGTTGGAGAGGTGGAGGTGGTGGAGGTCGAGAGGCGAACAGAGGCGGTGGACTCGAGATGTGGTGAGGCGAGCGAACACCGACGAACATGAGAGACTCGAAATCTCAAGAGGCGCCAACCGCCAACCCATGCCACCTAGCCGGCCTTCTCAAGTCCATTATCCTCACTTGGAGTCTGAAAAGGAATGGCTCTTGTGACATGGGTAGATCTTGAATCACTTATAAATCACTCCGTACATCCTTATTATATCCGATGTGGGACGGGGGTGTTACACATGTAAACACTTAGAGAGTACACAATGAATGAAGATCTGATTCCTTCTCATTCTCTCTCTCAATTCATCTTTTCTTTTCTTCTCTTTGCCGTTGTTGATCATGAACAATGCTCTGTTCTTGATTAATTCTTAGTGTTTTCTTCTTATCAATGTCGTTGTTGGTTTACGAGCTCATTTGGCATTTTTTTGTGTGATGCTACTTCTGGCTTATGGTTTCTATAAGTTGTACACCACAAAATTTTAAATCTAAATTGATGTGTCAAGGTTTTTAACCAACTTGTATTGTTTTGATGAGTAACTTTATTTCTTTAGGATGTGGTTAAAGTATCAAAGGGCAAGAGTACATCTTCGACTCCTGCAAGTATGAAAATGGTCAAAAATCAGTCACAACCACCAAATTTCAGCGCATTATACAAGTATCGCATACTATCTCCGTATCTAGGTATCGACTTTTTGATCAAGATTGGCGTGGGAGAGGATGTTTTTCATTTGAATCAAGATTTGTTTGTCAGGAAAGATCAAATCAAGCAGTGGCTTGAGAATGAGCAAATAGATCAAACTCGTACGGAATATTGCTTTCTACATGAAGTAAGTTGATATTTTAGTCAAATTATTTTTATAGTTTATCCCATAAAGTTAATATGGCATAGTGTTGATAATCTATTGCATCTATATTACATAATTAATGATAGGTATTTGTATGAAAACCGCCTTTCTGAAAAGTATGCATTTTTTTATCGACATACATAGCTCATGCATAAAATGTTGAAGTGGAGGAAAAACAACAGTACATGGCAAATTCCATGGTAAAAAGAAGGGATGGAAAATCGTATATGGTTTGTAGCTTACCATGAAGGGTAAACTATAATTTCACATATATCTTAATTGTAATATTAGTGGTTAACGTTTGAATTTTTTTGTAGGTTCCATTGGATGTTGGCTATTATAAATCCATTTTGGCAATATTGTATATTGGCTAGATCCAAACAGAAGGAATATGAGACAAAATTTGAAAGTTATGGTTGAAACGTAAGTCATTTATATATTTTGGATCTTGATTGAATTAGTTACTTATATGTTATTATCTACACATCTAAAATGATATACTTTTATCCTTTTGAGTGCTATTTTGATATACCGTCCTCAAGAGAAAAAGACGGATTGGGTTAAAATTTCAGTAAGTTTGGCATTATGTGTTTGTATGCATTTCCGAATACCCGTCTTTGAAGTTCGACCAAAACCAAAATCAAGGTGGGGGCTTTTATCGATTTTCGGTTCTTGACCCCAAATCCACCATTCTCGATCTTAGTCTAATTTCGCTAATTTAAACACCATATCTCCATCATCAGACCTGCAAGTGCTCGTGGTCCTCATGTCGGCTCGCACTCACTCAATCTGCAATCAATTATGGTTTGGCTTTTGGAGAGGGTTGTCCTCTTTCCTCGCTCCTCCCATCGACTATGTTGGCTTTGGCGTCTCTGTCTCCGCTGCTCTGGCTTGGAGCACAGATCCACTGCATCCCACAACCTCCCTTTCGCCGCTCGTTTCCTCGGCGATCGGGATGGTGTTAACATCCGCTTGGGTGCCCGTCGCTGGCAACAGTTCTCGGTGTTGGCCCCCTCTGGCTGTCCCTGAAGGGCCTTTCTGTCTGGTCGGCACGGTGGTTGGCCTGACAAATTAATTAGGTTAATCCCGTGCTTGGCTGACCAACACCCAAAAAAAAAAAAAAACGAGCAGAATTGCTTATATTTGGGCCCAAGTTTGTTTAGTCCTTCGGGCACTGTCTTTTGGCTTTTATTCACCACAATAGATACATAATAATCTAATTTAATCATTATTTTTCACTTATATCTTGTTATAAGTAAAAATCTTGGGAACTAATTTCCGAAAGGGTATCTTGAAATCCCGCTCGAAAGAGCTTGAATTTAAAATTTGAAAGGGCTTGATCAAATTCCGAAAGGGCTTGTTTAAATTTCGATTGCCTAAAATTTTCGGGCGTTTTTGCATGAGCGGTGTATGACTCTACTTTCGGTGTTTTTAGGAGGCATTCTGCTTGGTTGGGGGCGTGAAGTCTGAAGTCGGGACTGACTGGAGTCGTGGTGGTGCTTTTAGGGCGACTCCGTATCCGGGAAGGAGCTTCCTTGGAGTTTCGTTTGCACTACCCATGCTTCCTTGGAGCCCGTGCTATGCATGAGACTAATTTATATATATAAATTATATATAATAATATTTCATATTATATAATTGATTTTTATAATATATTAGCATTGAAAAAGTTTTATAAAAATATATTAATATTTTTTTATATTTAATAATGATCGCTAAATTATTATCAAATGTATAGTTTTTCTAGCTTTAAACTCATATTTATATTTAATATCACAAACATTATACAATTTAACATTTCACTTGTTTCTATTCATTCTTAAAATTTAAGATATTGATTTTTTAAATAAAGAAAGGCAATGTTTATGCAAAATTGTAAATTATATGATATATTATGTTGTGTGCTATATATTAATTTTTAAATGTTTAATCTAAACAGTGTAGTTGTCGTTTTTTTAATCTAAAAGTTTTTTCTAATTGTTGAGGATACATTTAGTTGATAAATTTATTGGGCAAAAAAAACCTCTTTTATAAGTTAATTCTTACAATTTAAGATATTTTTAATAAAATAAATTATCGATGTTTATGCAAATTTATATGAAATATTATGATTTATAATACTATTTTTAATTGAAATGGTTATTCTAAATAAATATATTTTAGAGGGAATTGCACATACTAACCCAAAAAACGAAAAGTGTTGCAAGGTTAACCCAACCCGGTTTATCCAACCGGATATTTAGGTTAGTTTTGCAAATAGCCCAAATATATATGTCATTATATGTATTTCTACTTTAGGAAAAAGCACTTATAATGGATTATTAGTTATATTTTTTAAAAAGTAAAAAAAAATGTATTGTAATAAATTGGGTGATTTAGGTAAGTAAGCTATTTAGAAAGTTCAATTAGCTAACTAGATAACAAACTTGTTAAATTAGATTAGGTAGTCTATTCTCCAAATGGGGTATTAATTGGTCAATGGTCAACTGTTTGACCATTGACCGGTCAACGTTGACCGGGGGTCATGTGAATTTTTTTTTAATTTTTTTTAATTTTTTTTAATTTTTTTTAATTTTTTTTAATTTTTTTTAATTTTTTTTAATTTTTTTTAATTTTTTTTAATTTTTTTTAATTTTTTTTAATTTTTTTTAATTTTTTTTAATTTTTTTTAATTTTTTTTAATTTTTTTTAATTTTTTTTAATTTTTTTTAATTTTTTTTAATTTTTTTTAATTTTTTTTAATTTTTTTTAATTTTTTTTAATTTTTTTTAATTTTTTTTAATTTTTTTTAATTTTTTTTAAAAAAAATAAAATAAAAATAAGTGATGACATTTTTGTGATGCCATGGTTTTGATGCCATTTTTTATGACATTTTATTTTCACTTTGATGCCACTTTTCTAATGAAATGGTTTGATGACACTTTTTGAATGACACTTTTTTCAAACTTTGATGACATTTTTTTGTTTACTATGATGCCAGGTTGACCATTGATGCCATTTTTTTTTACGGTTGACTACTAATGACACTTTTTATGACAATTTTTTGATGATTTTTTTCCCGTGATGCCATATCTTTTCAAAGTAGTGTTTTGATGACATTTTTTTCTTTAATGGGATACCACTTTTTGAAAGTAGTGTTTTGATGCCATTTTTCTAATGTAATTATTTGATGCCACTTGTTTAGTAAAATCGTTTGATGCCATTTTTTTTTTAATTTAATCAATTGTATATCGATATATTTTCATCGATTCTACTTTTATTCACTGATGACACGTTTGTGATTACACTTTATTGATGCAATCACTTGTGGTGACATGTTTATTATATTTTTATTCATTGATGACATTTGTGATTACACTTTATTGATCTCAATCATTTGTGATGACATTGTTTGTTGATGACATTTTTATTGATAACATTTTTTTGTTTACTATGATGCCACTTTGCTAAGTGGTTTAATCTAATCGATTGTATATCAATAACATTTTTATTGATAACATTTGTAATTGGATTGGATCTAATAACATAATATAATATGTCTCCCCTCCTCCTTTTTTTCAGGTTTGGGACCGATTGTGTACCAAAACATAATAACATTTAATAAATTAATCGTCCTTCTCAAAGCTTTTGCATCTATAAAGAGCTAGCATCATTTAGTCAAGCACAGTAAGGCTAAATTAAATACATTGCTAAGGCAATAAAGCATAGCTTCTGAAGATGACAAAGAACATAGTTCCAAGGCCAAGCCCGAAGCCAATCCTTGATGAACTGTCGAATGATAGGCACATACGATAGCCCGTTTGTAATCTACCACATCTTGTTTTTCGTCGGTGAATGAAACAACCTGGATGTTGATGACAAGTACTTGAAATCAGTCAAATGGACACTAAAACATGACATATATCTAAAACCATGGAATTCAAAGTCACGGTTCTGATGCCGTCTATCGATTGCTCTACAAAAATAAGTGCTTTCGCATACGCGTTTTGGCCACTCGACGGCGCCTTGCCTATCATGACAGCCATAACTCCACCGGCAATAGCGATAAGCGGAATACAAGAGCATATGACAAGGGTAAGTAACCACCCTTTGATAAATCCTGTGAAGAAGCCTCCCACAAACGTCGATCCTAGCTGAAGGAACTTGCCAACCTAAATGCAGCACAAAAGCAGCCTAATTTTATAAATATCCGGATTACAAACCACTCTACACTTTCATCATAATCTATAAAAATTCCTTTGGCAGCTGACTCAATCTATATAAAGATGCATAAACAGATGCACACAAATCATAATCAGTGAACATTCCTGTTCTTGATTCAGTTTGAAACAAATGCATACAAATCAAAGCACTAGAAACAGCAATAGAAGAATACCAGAAATTAGGATGACGAGCAAAGAAGGGGGCCAGGAGGACGACGATGGGCGACGGAAGGAAGATGCATCATCTGGCCTTTATGTGAAAGGTAGGAATGAATTGACCTAAGCAGCCAGACCCCAAACACATGAGTTTATTGTACAGAGCATCAGTCAATAATATGTAAAACTAGGCAAGTGAAACTCATGAGTTTATTGTACCTCTAATGGTGACATGCCTGCAAACATAATCTGCAATTCATCTGCAGCTCCTTAATTTCAGTCATCTCCTTAATTTATTCATATCTCTAACACTCCTCAATGCAAAGGATACCTTAAAGAGCAACCATTATCAGCAAGTATGGTACGTAGAACAAAAGCCTAATCAGCAAGCATGCTCCATGTACTCAGAATCTAAGATGGAATCACTTAATGGTGAAGGAATAAGAATCCAGCAGGAGACCCCTAGTGGCTAGACCCCAAGTTTAAGACTCTGTTAGGATCCCTCACAAGATGCAGACCACGCTCAATCAATCCCAAACAAGAAAAAATCGTAATCAACTCAATTTAATGCGTGTATTCAACTCTAAACCGATCCAAAATAATTGATAAATCCCAACAGAGATGCCAATTCAAATACTTTAAAACAATTTCAGACTTCAGAGATATAATATAAGAAACGAACACACACACACACAAAAAAAAATCACAACCACACATGCACAAACATATAATTGGAATAAATTCAGTAGACTAAAATGATTTTCCCCCTGAAAAAATAGAATTATGTAGACCAAATGCATCTTTATTCACAAATCAACCAACCTATACATAGCAAAAGAGCCAATAGTTCGAGGCACATATAACAAAGCCAGATATGGAATGGACAATTGATTTTTTTTATTTTCTTTAATGGCAAGCCTCATTATTCAAGCACTTGAATAGATGAGTTCAAACAGAAGGTCTATTTATCGAAGGGGGTTTGTAAAAGAATGAAACTTTGACCCTATAACTCCAGAACCTATAAAGACGCCCCTTGATTCCAACTACATACCTGGCAGTACAAAATTAAGGAAATGGGGGCTGCATTATGAATAAACATTTCAGAAATCTACACACAAATATGAAAGAGCCATGGGTCGGACCTCACCGGCAAAGATGGGGTTAAATCAGCAACCGGGAAGAGGAGAATAGGAGGAAGCTACTCCAAACGGATCAAAATTGACTAGATCATATAACCATAGATGCTATCTATATATCAGTTTTAGATTCTAAATGTGAAATTTGATCAAATTCGATGACAGGACTACCAACTACAATTTAAAAGTCCAATTCATGCAATCGCTTAGAGTTCAATTGATCAATCTACGAAATCTGACTGGAAATGCACATACAACACATGAATGCAACAAAAAAAAAAGAGCATAAATAAATGAGAGATGAAGGACAGCAGTACCAATTCGAGGAGAGCTTCTCGTATGCGTCTTTCACTTCCTCGATGGGGCAACCTCTACTGATGCCAAGAACTATAAAATTGAGCAAATGAGCAACAATAAGCAACATCAGCAGAAGCACGAATAAGCATAATCGAATCAAAATACTTAGCAAGTAATTAATAAATTAAAACCAAAATTGTTTAGGCTAAGCAAGAAATCAAAATACTCAAGGAGTCGGATTCCTCTTCAAGGAGTCGGATTCATCTTCAATTTGTCTATGCCAAATCGTCGGAATCGGCCTTCGATTTAGGGTTTTCACAGATCTAATGTAGGGGTTTTGTTTAGGAAGAGGATGGTGGAGGAGAGGATGGCGGCGAAGTGCACGGCGACGACGAATGGAGGCGACGACGATGGCGCCGAAGAGAGGAGATGGCGAGGTTGACCAGTTGCAAAGCGGATGGCGCCGAAGAGAGGAGATGGCGAGGTTGACCAGTTGCGAAGCGGATGGAGGTGAAGAGAGGAGATGGAAGAGGATTCAGCAAAGGAGGAGGGACCGGTGATGGAGGCGGCCGGGTGATGGAGCCGCTGCCGGAGAAGGAAGGAGACAGGAAGGACGATCGCCAGGAGGAATCGCCGATCGTCAGGAGGTGAAGCGGAGAGGAGGCCGAGGGTCTCTGATCTAAAAAAAAAATTCAATTCAATAAAGGTTATAATTACTAAAAAAACTTTTTAATTAGTTAATAACCTAATTAGAACATTCTAGATAGTCAAAAACGCAAATTTTCTCTAATAAATTAGGGTATAATAATTTAATTGTTGATTTGCTTCAAAATTATTTTAAAAAAAATACTAAAATGACATGTTTTTATTAACACATTGAGTAAAGTTTACCATAAATCACCAAAAGTCTACAACCATTTAAAATTTTAAATAATATATACTTAATTATATATAATATATCCTCTCATTTTTTAATCTGTTATTTTAATTTTAATTAATTATAATTATTTTATAAATGAATAAATTACGAGAAAGAATACAACTGGATAAGGAATTTAGAGTATCGGATCCGTATAGGTGTGATCCCAATTCCCAACTGATTTTTGGGGGACACCTATACAAAACGGATCCAAATTAAGAATTAAGAAATTATATTAAAGTCAAGCCTTGCTAGCTTAGTTGGGAAGGATGGTCACGAGTTCGAATCCCCCCTCCCAGGGGCGGAGCCAGAAAAAATCCGAGGGGGGGGCTCAACTAAATTTTCGGGGTTTTTTTTTGAAGATATATATAAGATACAATTTTGATTATAAGAAATATAGTATAAAACACACTAAATGTATGATTTAAATAGCTATTTTGAGTTTAAAATGCTAAAAGGAGAAAAAAATCCCTAAAATGAAACTATAAGGATTTTGAACTCAAGACCTTATCATTCTATTCCTCAACCCATACCAACTAAGCTAAGCAAACTTATTGATCCAAGACTCTTTTTAACTATATTTAACCTTTAAATTATCAAAAATTACAAAAAAAATACAATTTTTTTTTTTTTTTGCGTTTTCCCCCGACTCAGGGGGGACTCGAGCCACCTCATGCCCCCCTCCCTCCGCCCCTGCCCCTCCCATATTGTAATGACCTAAGTGGCTATTTTGAATCAAAAAAAAAAATTATATTAAATCCCTTTTTGACGGGTCAAATGCAAAGCAATTACATCCGAACTACTAACAAATTATGCCGGCAGATCTCATGAATCACATTGTCTAGGAAGATTGAATAAAATATTAATTTATCAAAAAAAAAAAAAAAGAGTAAGATATACACATAAATAAAAAATAATAATAATTCAAGATTTTGTTATTTCGTGTTAAAAATAACAAAATATACACACAATAATTTAAGCTTAATTTATTACGGAGTACATTTATTGCGAACCAAAAACCATATCTTAGCTGTTATTTATCTGTGCGATCGTCAAAATCGTACGTCGCAACGTCCGCTATATATAACAGTCTTAAGTAACAATCCTCAGATATCCAAATAACACATCCGATCGATCAGTAAAGCTACCAAATAATGGCCGACGCTGCAGCTTCGAGGACGACGACGCAGCTGGCGATTTTGGCGGCCTGCTGCGTGGTTTCCCTGATCGGAGTGGGGAGGTCGGCGGCGGCCGGGATGAGGAGGTTCCCGGCGCTGATTGTGTTCGGGGATTCGATTGTCGATCCCGGCAACAACAACTACATCGAGACGATTGCCAAGTGCAATTTCCCGCCCTACGGCCGAGATTTCGAGGGCGGCGTCCCCACCGGCCGGTTTAGTAACGGCAAGGTCCCCTCTGATATTCTTGGTACGTTCATAGGGGAGACTTTCCTGAATCCTTCAACTGGTTTTTCTCTTATGTAATGTGTTTGTTATAGTTTCGACCAAAAAAAAAAAATGTGTTTGTTATAGTTATGTGTGATTAGCTCGTTTTGAAATAGGCCGAGTTTGAGGTGAGTCTAAATTTAGGTTCGAGCTTTAAAATATGCATATATATATTGAGTGCATATAGTTAATGAACGGGCTCGAACTATAGTAAATTAGGAAACTTTTATTAATTCAATAAAATTCAAGCTATTCGAGCTTAAGCAGAGTCGATACTCAATTCAAGCCACTTGACTAAGCTTGCAAATAAATGAGTTTGAATTACTCGTCTCCATTTACACATATTTTTAAATTAATAAGACTTTAATTACTACTATTTACTAGTAGCTAAGAATAATAAATATTTATATTGAATGCTTAATGTAATTCAATAAAATTCAAGCTATTCGAAGTTCAGTCTACTCATCTGATTATTGAATGAGTTTGAATCGAGCTAAACTCGAGAGCTCGAGCTACTCATCTCGTATAACATGACGGACGACTGTATGGATTTACACATTTTGAAATTAATATATACTCCCTCCGTTAAAAAATATAAGTCTTTTTAGGCTTAAAATTTTGTTTAGAAATATAAGTCCTTTTAGGTTTTCTATGCATTGGGTTAAGAGAAAAATAACTTTTTGACTTATTTTATGAAATGTTATTGATTGTTAGTGGTTGTGGATAATTAATAAGGGGGGAGACTATCCGCACGGTCAAAATATCGCCAATCACACGGTGGCGGTGGCGAAATTGAAAACCGTAGAAAAATATTGTGGTTTTAGTTTTGAAAACCATAGAAAAATTCATGGCCACGGAGTTGGAAATTGTGGGCTTAGCCCAAAACAAAAAAAAGCCCCAAAAAAAAAGCCCAAAACAAAACCCCAAAAAAAACCCTAAAATGAGGCTCAATTTCCCGCTGCCACAGTTCTAGAAACCGTGAGAACTGTAGCACGCGGATTCCCGATGACCTTTTATAGTTTTTTTTTGGCGATGTAACAATTTTCTTACAATTTGAGAAGCTGTGGCAGCGACAATTGCTACGGTTTTCAGAACTGTCGCCACATTATTCCCCACGGTTTTCGAAACTGTGACAGCCCATATTCTCGCGGTTTTCGAAACTGTGGCAGCCACCGTGTATTTGGCGAGAAATTGGCCGTGCACTCAGCAAACCTGTTAATTTGTAATTTCCTTAATATGTGTGCAAACACTTAAAAAGATTTATAATTTTGATCGGAGGTAGTAAGACTTAGTAATTGTAATACGGAGTACTATATTTAGTAGCTAAGAAAAATAAATATTTAAATTATTGAATGATAGGTACGGAGTACTTAATGTGATACATAAATTAGGTATCTTTATATTAAGTGTGCATTTATAGGAGTAGTTGAATTCATCAGTGATATCAATTTCCATACTGTGGATATGATATCAGTGTCCAATTGTCTATAGCTCATTAGTTCCCACCATATAGGAGTATAGGTCTTATATGTATATTCAATAATCAGCGCATTAGCGGAAATTCACTTAATTCCTATATTAATTTCTTAATTGCACCTTTTAATGTTTGTCTATCTCCAAGTACCCTTTCTACAAAACTACTCAGAATTTTAAAAAAAAAATCACAGAAAGGTTTATAGAGTAATTCTATTTTTGTCAAAGAAACACACATAACCTTGTTGTTTATAGAAAGGTGGTAGGATTTGTTTGGATAGACGTATATTACTCCTTCCGTCCCATAATGGTTGTTTTTAGACTATTTATACACGTTTTTTAAGAAGCTAAAAATTATATAAAATATCCATTTTTAATTAATTTTTTAAAATAATTCTATACTTATTAGTAATATGTATGATATTATTTAAAAATATTTAATGAAATGTTGATATTTTATATAATTTTTAACTTCTTAAGAAAACGTGCATGAATAGTTAAAAACAATCATTGTGGGACAGATGGAGTATTACGTATAATGTACTCCCTCCGTTAAGAAAAATATGTCGTTTTATGTGTAAAATTTTGTTAAGAAAAACATGTCGTTTTAGGTATTTTGGTGTACATTTTCTAAAATTATCATTTTAATGATTATGGATTTGTTAGTTGTAGTTTTCAATAAAATCAAAAAGTAAAGTAATAATTAGGGGTATAATTGTATTTTTATTTGATTTCTTAAAAAATATACAAATGTCTAAAATGACATATATATTTTAATTAACGGAGGGATGGAGTCTAATATATTTGGAAAAAATGAGCGACTCTAATGGGCCATGCTCTTATACTAGTGTACCGAAGTAGCACAACATTTTGGAAGGTAGAGGGTAGCCACACTCGATCACTCACATCACACTCGTTTGACTTTTGAGGTCTCACTCATCTCACAACCTCACCTACAAACCCTACTTTAGAGGATTCACACTTTAACTTATATCCATTCATTAAAAATATCAGTCCTCTTGTTTTTTAATGCATTTTGAAGAAATTAAAAATTATATAAAATATTATTTTCTTAATCAAATTTGAAGATAATTTAATGATTATTAGTAATAAGTGTGAAATTATTTTAAAAAATTAACTAAAAATGTTATATTTTACATAGTTTTCTTCTCTTTAAAAAATTACTAAAAACTTAAATGACTTATATTTTTTAAGAGAAAGAATATAAGTTATAATTATAATGTAATATTGTAAAATTATCAGTCATAATAGATAGATATTTAAATGAAACCCTGTTTCTCAATAAAACCTATATTACACGAAGTTGGTAGTAGTGCTGGGCAAAATTTAGATCGGACCGGAATTTTCGATACTAGACCGGTTGGACCGGAATGTGGGTGCATATGTATTTTTTTAAATAAAATTAAAGTGGTCAAATAAAAAATATTATAATTATTTTTTATTCATCTATTACTAAGAATAATTTAATTAAGTATATTTTCACATTTAATAAATAAATTTAAAATATATTAAATATTATTTTTTAATCCATTTAATTATTTTTAATTTATTTAGTTTTCAAACCGGTCTGTGGACCGTAAAACCTGAGGAGCGTATATTGCGGGACTGTGTCCTGATCCGATCCACGGTCCAAGGCTTCAAAATTTCCGGTCCGGACTAGACCGGTTGCCCAGCCCTAGTTGGTACTTGGTAGTGTGCCTACTGCTTAGTTTGTGTGTTTTTTTCCAATTGAAACCTTACACAATTACTAGACCGGTTTGTTATAACTTTTGAACCGTTTTAGATTCAAATTCCGGACTCTTCAAAATGCATATTCACAATTTCAGACAACTTGCAGCTGAAGAACTGAGCATAAAGCAGCTGATACCGCCCTATCTAGACCCAACCCTGCAACCCAAGGACCTCCTCACCGGAGTCAGCTTCGCCTCCGGTGCAGCCGGCTACGACCCCTTGTCATCCCAGCTCGCGGTACCACAAGATTCCCTTCACGGTAGTGATCTTTTTAAGCTCCAAATCAGGACTAATAACTGATCTTGAATTTGGGTTTAACCATGATGTAGTCAGCTATATCATTGACGGACCAGCTCAACCTGTTCAATCAATACAAGCAGAAGGTAGCAGCCGCGGTTGGGGAGGAGAGAGCAGCCACCATTGTTTCCGACAGCCTTTACTTAGTTGCCGCGGGGAGCAACGACTTCACCAACACTTACTACTTAACGCCATTACGAAGATCCCACTATGATATCAATTCCTACAGCGATCTCGTCGTTGGCTACGCCTCCAGCTTCTTCAAGGTACATATCACAATAGTACAACCTAAGGTGCGGGTGAATCGGGTGATGATGAATTATGGGTGAAGATTTTTCACCCATTCCCCACACCAATAGTCCACCCATTAACCTGCCTCATTCACTCGCCCTGGATACTCGAATAAAAACCCTGAAATATATATATGTTTTTACTATTTTATTATTTACATACCAAGATTCTAAACTCTAATTTTGACTACAACCTCCCTCCATTCCGGTATTCACCCTCCACCAGTCCACCCTTCACATTCCTCTTTGTTGCGGGTGATGGGTGGAGCGGGTAGAGCTATTTACTCCACGGGGTGGGTGATGCAATGACTTCATCCATCCATAATTATAACCAGTCTCATTTCCACCCTAGTTGCTCACTGGTAAAAACTGCTGGCAGGATTTATACAACTCAGGGGCGAGGAGTATCGGAGTTTTGGGCGCACCGCCAATAGGATGCCTACCGTCGCAGAGGACGCTGAAGGGAGGGCCGGAGAGAGTGTGTGTCGATGAATACAACCGAGCAGCAGATATCTACAACTCGAAGCTCAAATCTGCAATACAATCTCTCAACACAAAGCTCCCCGGGGTGACTCTAGTGTATCTCGACATCTACGGGCCTCTGCTAGATCTCATTATGAACCCCAATAAGCAAGGTAGTACAAAGCACATTCTTCGTCTATTTTCGTCTTCCAACAAACTTGGCATAACGAAACATATATGTTTCCAGGGTTCGAAGTGGCAAACAAGGGATGTTGCGGGACAGGGGAGATCGAGGCATCGATTCTGTGCACACAGTATGATCCAGCAGGAGTGTGTGCAGATGCAAGCAAGTACGTGTTTTGGGATAGTTTCCATCCCACACAGCACACTTACGAAGTACTGTTGCGTCAAATACTCAAGAAGAACGCCAAATTTCTCACAGGATAGTAAAATTGATGTTAAAGAGCTTCATCATAGTTTTAACCTTAAAACCCCAAACAAATTGAAGTTTGAATCCTGAACAAAAATGGCACCCAATTCAGATTTTTTTAATAAGAAACCTTCTCCTGAAGCAATATTACACACTAAAAAACAGATGGAAGATTTGAGATTTACCGTAATCTCAAAAGCAAAGATACTATACACAGAACTAAAGCACTTGAATACTTGATGAACTACTTATTTAAAGCTAAACTCCTCAGGCCTAAGGAAGACTATGGGTTCCAAAGAACCGAACCGAGACCCCAGCATAGCCTACAAAACTTACTCCCCATACTTGGAACAGCCTGACCAAGGGGTGGGGATCCCGACACGAAGAACAATACCATACTAGCTAATTACAAGACCTCTAGGATAAAGAAGGAATGACCTATATATACATATACATGCCCCGACGACCATCAAACTGCTTGGGGCTTGATTCAGGGTATCAGGTTCACCTAAGCTTGTTCTGGGCAACAGCCTGGCATAGTTCGTCCTCGTAGAAGAGGACCCGGTTTTTGCAAAGAGGCTTAGACAGAACAGAAGGCACCAAACATCTTGAAGGGAATGAAGGCTCCTGAAACAGCACGGCAGCAATTTGCTTCATCTCTGTGCACTTTAACCTAGAAGGGGGCCGAGGGCCATGCTTCGGTGCTTTTGGTGTATTTGGGCTGGATATATTAAATACCCTTCCATCTCCTTTGCTGTGATCAAATATTTAAAGCACGAAACATGAGCATAATCACTTGCTAAGCATTTTAAAGCATAGCAGAACTGAATTGAACACAAGTTGTAATATGATTCAAACTATCCTATCTTGCAGGTTCCTTTATTAGATAAATTAAGGAAATTTTGCAACTATATGCAATGACTTGTCTCCAAATATTTGTATCACTGCAAAAATTGGTTATGCATTCCTTTTTATCATCAAGTGCAGTCAGATTAGGGGATGAGTGCTAAACCATAGTATACATTATAAGTGCTCTTTATCAACAAACTGTCACATTCACGGCACATTTTAGATTATCAAGCATGACTCACCAAAGTTTCAGTTACTTTGTCAAATATGTAAGGATGGTATTAACAAATCATGCAGGGGTTCATCATACAAACCTTGCAAAAGGCCAGCGATCGGTTGCAAGCGGGGTCATTGTTCTCAACATTTCCTGACGAGACCTATCTGGTGTAGTGTAGTTAAAATACAGTTGTCGAGCATGCCACACCTGGACCAAAGGATAACAAAGTCTAGTGAAACCCTGAAGTGATAAGCATGATAGTGAAGCACTGAAGCAAGAGAGCAACCACAGGTAAAAAGGTTTTTGAACTTACAGCCTTCCTGATTCATTGAGAAACATGAAAAACTGCCCGCAATTGGTCATGGTGCAAGTGACAGAGAATTTTGACCTAACAAAAGATAAATTCAGTGAGAAACAAAAATACAAGTCACATGTAAATGAACTTGATGTTCAGATGCAAGAATAAATATTGTGCGAAATTAAACACGCTCAAAATAATATTTGATCAACCAACCAAATGGAAAATGATAAGTGGAGCTCAATATTAGCATCACTCCATTAATTGTTTCAAGAAACAGATGACATTAAGAACTATTTTTGACTTCCTACTCAGTGAACTGTTGATGGCAAAATCAAGTTCATCAATATAGACAGATGAAATACATGTGATGAAGTGTGTCCATGAATCGATACTAAAATGCTAATGTAGAAAATATATATTTTTTGGTTATGAAAGGAAAAGGCAACTCATTGGAGGCCTATGAGGATAAGAGATGGTATCCTACATAAGCCTAACAGTAGATAAGAAAAACCCAATACGGAGAATTTTATCAATGGATTCCATTTCACCCTGCAGTTATGTTAAGAACCCAGCTGACTCTACTTCATTCAGTATCTCTTAATGAAGCCTTTGATACAGTGTACAATGCTAACAAATAGAGCAGATTTATGCGCCCAAATCATTAATCTTGTGAGCACCTGAAGATCATAGTTACAAATCACGGATGCTTGGTGGGGATCCTCACGCATCGTGAAAGGATAGTTCAATTCAAACAAGTATCTCTTTCTGTAAGATTAAGTGAAGAATTGGAAGGGGGAGAGAAGATTAAAGGAAAGAGGATTGATTGGGTGGCCTACTCATAATCCCACAGTAATCCTACTTTTTCCACTAAAAAGCCAGCTGTAAATGTTGATTGAAGCTAATTTTAAGAGAAGATATGTAAGGAAAATGGTGAATGCAAAGCACATAGTTTCAAGCCATGATTAGTCAATTTTACCAAAAAGAAAAGTTGTTCAGGTGAAGGAATGATATCTATTTTTGTGGTCCCAATTGATTTCAAGCACGCATACACTGACATGAAAATCAATGGAGAATCTAATTATTCCAAACTGCAAGGCCAACTGAAATAAAGTGATCGAGACTCTTAGAGATTTTTACCCCACACATATTTACTTCCATTAGCCATTTGATTTATGGTTTATTATTTCATATTCTTAACAGTTAATTGATTTCAAGCACGCATACACTGAGATTAAAATCAATGGAGAATCTAATTATTCCAAACTGCAAGGCCAACTGAAATAAAGTGAACGAGACTCTAGAGATTTTTACCCCACATATATTTACTTCCATTAGCCCTTTGATTTATGGTTTATTATGTCATATTCTTCACAGTTAATTCATAATTAACATATTAAAAGCATAAGAACTGCAATAAGATACAAAAATAGAAAGAAAATTTAGTAAAAGGAATTACCAGAATATCCATGGGAAGAGATTCAAGCCTCGACTCTGAATCACAAGCTTCAGCAACCATCATAGGAGTTTTTGGAGTCTGAAGAGGACTAATCTGCTTTAATAAATCAAAAGAACCAACCGGAGGAGATATGATGAACCTCTTTGGGGACATCATTGATGGAATATCCTCAACCTCCTTACTCTTGATTGACAAATCATCACTATTAGCGTGATCTGTCTTCTTATCATCCAGTAATCCAACACGGCTCTTCCCAAGATCAGTCCAGGACTTTGGTCCTGTCGCCTTGGTATATCGAAGCTGAGCAAGTGCCCCTGGTTTCAAGTACTTGTTCAACGATCCACGTCTTCTTCTCTGTTTCGGCGTCTTTGATTCCTTGTCTTTTGGTGATACTTTCCCCATTTGTTGAGCTCCGTACAATAAATTCAACTAATATGCTCTCCTCGTTCAATAATAGGTTAAATACGAATCGATTAAACCACCTAAAAACACGAGACAGACAGAAATAGCAAACATCAACAATCAATTCAACACTCAGCAAGAACAGACAATCAAACAAAAGAGCCAAATGCATGCATCAGAACCGTAATTTCGAATCGGACAAGGGGAGAGGAGAACAGCACCTCTCACTCCGAAAACTAATTCCACTCAGCCGCCTCCAATTCAGCCAAATCCTCCTCAAAAAGATAACTAAAACAATAAAAACCGCTCGAATCAGAGCTTGAAACCATCGAAAACAACCAGTCGTAAAGCGGAACGAGTCAAATTATACCGCAATTGGAAAACAACAAACACTAGTAAACGAAAATCAAACTGAAAACACGGAACGAAAAAACGATGCATAGAACCTATAGAGGAACAAAGGAGAGCTACGAACCTCAAAGCGGAGACTGGAGAGAGAAAAATGTGCGCCGTAGAGGAGAGGGCAAAGGAGGGAAATGAGAGAAAGGGGGTACATTTTTAGGGTTTCGGAAACCGGGATGGAATTTGAATTTCCCCTTCCCACCTCATCGGCCCGCCAAAACAAAGGGATTGGTATTTATAGATGGCGAAACTTCTGCTTCGTTCTTCCAATTTTACCCCGTATATATCGGGAATATTTTCAGAATAACCCAACACGTGGCAGCATTTTATTGGACGTGATGATGAACTCCAGTGCGTGGGTCTATCGTGGCTGCGTACAGGGGAGTGTGGACTGTGCAGTTTTAAAACTGAAGACTATACTTTGGGAGTTTGGTTTGGAGAATCCTATGCGCCACGTGGCATAAATCAATGGCTTTATTTTTTTCATGGCATAGGTTTTTTTAAATAAAATCTTAAAGGTAAAATAAATTAATACTCGTATTATATAATTAAATAAAATATTGATTTAATATTTTGAATTAAACTAAGAACAAAGTCGTAATCGTTAAATTGTCTAAACATAATTTATACAATAAGGAGTATATGGTTGGATTATCAAATGCTCTAAAAAAAACCCAAAAACATATCAAACGTTAGATACACAGTGAAAAAACCTTAGTACCAAAAAAAAGATACACAGTGAAAAAACCAAAGAAAATATGAAATATCCTAAAATATAACCAAATTAAATATATGCTCCGTATATATTAAAAAAAAAATTTGTCGAAATATGAAAAGTAGGATAAAATTAATGAAATTTATACTTTTGTAAAAAAAAATAACGAGTTATAATGTTAGAATGAAAAGTATTAGGTGTTAGTATAATTTGTTGATGAAACATTGAAACGTATAAATCATAAAATCAGACAAATTTTTTTTAAAAAAAAATATAGAAGAAAATAAGAGAAAAATAAATGAAAATAAATAGGAATGTCAAAGACGTGTGTTAATGGAAGGTATACAAAGGATGTGATGAACACAGGCTCCATCCCATTGGATGCCCTCTGAATCATCTTTCACCTATATTTCATGAAAATGAATTCAACTCAGCATTAACTACTCGTGATAAAATCCCTACTTGAAATTTACTGATGTTTATCCTGTATAAATTAGCCACTCAACCAGACAAGAAAAAAAATTATTCATAGATTATATTATAAATTAAATTAAATATATAAAGTTGATATATGGACAGTGTATTCTTGAATATTAACGGACAAAAGTGATCACTATAGTAAAATACTTATGTCGTATGAGATTGATAATGATAAAATATACAATAATTAAGGATTAAACAATAAGATTAAGAAAAAGTTACGTTGCATAGTTAAATAATTAGGGGGGGCAATTACTGAGCACAGGATCCAAACCACCTGCATTTTACCCCAAAAAATAACCCAAACAACCTGAAAAAGATCAGTGAATTCAGTCCAAACGTGTGTTTTACCATTTTTATTTTTATTTTTATACCATGGTAGACTGGTAGTAGATGGTACTTAATGAGATTCGCCAGTCGTCCTCTTTATTTTAGTTCTCACATTGTGGTTGAGTTATGTATGCAGTGTGAAAGTTTGGGTCAGATCCCATTCCATTGAGTACGACTATGAATTAGATCAGCATAAACAATTAGATCAAATCATTAGAATCTTTTTCTGGAACAAAGGCGCTCAGCATAGCCCATTAATCAGTTGGGACAAAATATGTAAATCAAAAGCGAGTGGAGGATTGGGAATTAGAAAAACCAAAGACATAAATGAAGCTCTCTAGCTAAAACTTCTTTGGAATATTCTGGCTGAACCGGAGAATAACTGGGTCAAAATCATACAATACAAGTATCTAAAAGGCAGCCACATCCTTACCTACTCTAGAAAAGGCAATGCCTCTTGACAATGGTCGAAACTGAGTTCTCTAGTCCCGAAATTTAAAACGGAACTCATCTAGCAGAAGGGGGATGGGAAATTAGTTAAGTTTTGTGAAGACAATTGGGTAGCAACGACACTTCTAAAGGACAAAATAGATCATCAACATAATATTAATCCACATGATTTCGTAAGCGATTTCATTATAAGAGGACAATGGTGGAAGGAGAAACTTGTGTCGGTGCTTCCTGAGCCCATAACAGAGGATATTATGAAAACCCCCTTGCCAATCACCCCCTTTGCAGACAGACTGTATTGGTGGCCCGCCAAAAAGGGTTGGTTTACAACGACAAGTGCCTATAACTTAATCTCATCCACACCACAAATCCCATCGGATGAATTCTCATGGATCTGGAAACTTGGCGCCCCTCCAAAAGTCAAGAACTTTATATGGAAAATAAAACAAAAAGGTCTTGCCACGGCTACCCACCTAGCCCAAAAAGGGGTAGCGGTACCGAACACATATATCTTTTGCAATCAGTCCGCGGAAGATGATATTCACCTATTCATAGAATGTCCCATCAACAATTTCCAACAACAATTCCCTAGACGAATATCTCAAAGCATAATTAACACCCTTGTAGAAATATGGATCAAATTCTACAAATTTTAGGTTTCACTCTTTCTATGGAGAAGAAACAAAAGATAGCAATCAGATGGTGGACCATTTGGTTTTTAAGGAATCAAACAATCTTTAGAAATAAAAACATCCCCTCCGCATAGGGTATTGAGAAAATGATCATGGCCAATATTGAAAACTGGAGAAAAGCTAGCAGATGGAATGAGATGGAGGATGACGGCTTACATAAACAAAATAAGGGAAAAGGTCTCACTGAGAATAATAGGAAAACCTACCGCTGGAGGAAATCTCCGGTTGACAAATACAAGTTAAACTTTGACGGAACATTTAAATCAACATAAAATAGTTCCATTGGATACATCATCAGAGATTGGTGTGGCGACCCTATCAACATTGGTGGTAAAGCTATTGGTGGACAATCATCTCTTATGGTGGAAGCTCTAGCCATACGATTTGGGATAGAAAAAGCTAGAGAATTAAAGATAACCGATCTCATAATAGAAGGAGACTCAAAGATTATCACGGACTATCTACGAACACAAGCTGGGTGTCCGTGGGAAATATAAATGGTTATGTCACATATCCAAGCCATTCTCCAAGAAGTAAATAATGTTGATGTATCTCATATTCCCCGTATTGGTAACCGGGTAGCGGATAAGGTTGCACACATTTGCTATTCAACCAGGGGGTCTGAGTTATACCGAAATACAGGTCTTCTTGACCTCATCCGACATGATACTTTCGGATAGGGTCTTCCCATCCGAAGTTTTACCTAATAAAAAAAAGACGACTATGAATTATGAAAAGAAAACAATGAGTATTAATATTTAGTTTATTATAAATCTCAATAAATGAGTACGGATTGAGTGTTTTTATAATTTTTGAACTCTACTTATTGAATTATTTATCAATTCCATAATTCTCGGTCATGAAGTTTGAGTTTAATTTCCTATGGTAGATATGTAGATACGAAAATCATTTAAAACGAGTTGTGTATAGACGATATTTTGGATGAGAACAGATGATTCTAAATCCGTTGTACGATTAAGGAGGGTGGTTGAGAATGGTCAATTTGTTTGCTACTCTGTTCCGATCACTAAATACGTGACAAATGTGGACGGTGTGTAAACAACAACAAAGGCACTTCCAAAAGGGTATTAATAACGAAGAAGTTGTCGCTTTTTATCTCAATGTTTTGGATATTGAAAATCTAGTATTCCATGGATTCCGACTCTCAAAGAGGTAGCATTGGGCCATTGGCTTTGATAATCGAGCATGGCGGGATACTAGTGTATTTCATCAAAACACATATTGCTTCCTAACCCTGAATCACAAAATCAATGGCAGAGTTTTCATTGTTTCAAAAGAATCCATCAAAGTTTAGTTTGAAACATAATCTCGCTACGGGGAACATAACATTTGACCATAAGATAGTGAGCATACAAAATTTCTTTAAAACATAACTTGTTGCCATGTCTATATACTACCTTATGGGATATATTCATCATGAATTGAAACTGGGCATGGAAATGGACATCACTATACTTATATTGAAGGTGAATTCTTCCACTGCTTGCTACTTTGTGACAGATAACAAGACTGACATCTTCGCCAACTTTCGCTTGGTTAAGTTGTGCTGAACGTTGATGGACGATGTGAAATGGGAAGTTCAGGTCCGTAATATCCACCACCAGCCAATGTTGTTGCTGACACACTCGCTAACTGGCTTTTGCCGATTTCAAATGCATTTGTTGAACATCTTGTTCCTTCAACCCCTTATCAACCCAAAAAAGGCGGGACTGTTTTCGCAAATCTGCTTTTAGTTTTGGGAAGAAAAAAATATCAAAGTCGAACCAAACAAGTTACAAGTCCATGTCCAAGTGTATACACACAGGTGACAACCTGCCAACCTGGACATCAAGAATTGACATATTTGGATCTTTCTGGTGATCAAAACCATAGTCAAATGGTTCTGTTCCGGGCATGATTTAGCTAACTAGTTCACATGCTTGCTGCCTTTGCTTCTGAGCATTTCGACAGATTGTACAATGCTGAATGCTGGCATTGTGTATGTAAGTTCTGGGAGTCGTCGACCCAGTGATGAGATGAAATTTGTTCCTTACAAAGCCGACACTGATGACCTAAAAACCGGGGGTTCCAGGTTCAGTAGCAAGAGGTTATGCAGAAGGAAATGAAAATGGAAACCAGGAGGATCAAACAGCATGATACATTTAGCTAACTGTGTGAATGTGAGGGATAAAAACAGGACAAGTTTTGTCTTTGGAACAATTCGTCCACAGACGTTACCATCTCCAATCCCTTTTTGTTCGACTGTTTCAGCGTAAACCTGTGAACAATGTCTATCAAATCTATAAGACTACTACCCATCATTCTTCCAGGGAACCTCTTCTTAATCACCTCCTTCAAGGCAGAGACGTCGTTCCATTTACCTCCAGCAGCGTAAACATTGAAGAGCAAGGCATAACACATTATGTTTTCGGGTTCTAATTGAACTAGAGATTTGGCAACTCGCTCTCCAGGCAATGTATCGCCTTGAAATCTGCACAATGCAAGCAAAGTCGCCCAAATCACAGATTCTGATGGCAAATCACCATTGAACTCATTGACCTTCCTCACGGTTTCCACTGCCTCTTCCGTGAGACCGTTGCTGGCAAGGAGATTCGCCATGCACCAATAGTGTGCAAAGTTCGGCTTAATACCAAACTTGTGGACCATTTGCTCAAAATAGTCCTTTCCTTCTTCCAACAGGCTTAATCGAGTGCAGGCACAAAGCACGCCAACAAAGGTAATAGCATCAGGGATTACTCGAACTCTTGCGTTTTCACATGTCTTCTTTACCATGTCTGCAAATAAATCCAGACCGTGGCGTGGATTGCCATGAAAGCAATACCCCAGAACCATTGTGTTCCAACAAATGAGATTCTTTTGGGTTAACCTATCGAAAATCCTCCGTGCAGCCTCTACCTTTCCACACTTACTGTACACATCTATCATAGCTGTATAAATTATCAAATTCATATGGAAATTTCTTCTGATAAGAAAACCATGAACTGACATTCCCTCTTTCAATCTAGCTGATCTACCACAAGCTGTTAGCACATTAACTACACTCTTCCCATCACCTATGAATCGTGACTTCGGCATCTGCCTAAAGAGTTTCAAGACGAATCCAGGCATGTTATTTTCCAAATACCCAGTCATCATCACATTCCAAGACACCAAATTCCTCTCAGGCATTTCATCAAACAGGTAATGTGCAGCGGAAGCATCACCAGCGTTAAACAAAGCGCCCATCATCGAATGCCAAGACACCAAATCCTTTTGAGACATTTCATCGAACACGTAGGTAGCAACATGAACCATCCCAAAACAACCGTACATGTGAATCAAAGAGTTCTGAATCTCAACAACATCATGGAAACCTTTCTTAACAACCTGGCCATGGCATTTTTTACCAGACATAGCACAGCCGAATCTCGCACAACAACTCAACAATGGAGGAAAGGTAAATGAAGTAGCGAAAAAACCAACCTTTAGCATCCGAAAATAAAAGGTCACACCTTGAAGGGCCGCAGAACTAGCGGAGTAAGCTCTGATCACGGCGTTCACACAGACGCGGTTCAAGAACCCGAGGCCGTGAAACACCGTGAGCATGTAATTCAAATCCCCAATTTCGGCGGAGAGGTTGAGCAGCTTCGCGGCGAAGAAGGGGCTCTGCGTGTAGCCGGAAGTAATCAGCAGAGCATGGATTTGGGAGAGCTGGTCCAGATTTCGGCATTGTTGAAGTGTTTCCAGTATCCGGTGAGGGAGATTGTGTTGTCCCGGTTGTGGCTGATGATGGCGAGAGGAAGAGAAATAAGCAGAAGAGGAGGGACAGGGGTAGCAACGAGGAAGAAGAAGAGATGAAAAGGGCGATAATGGTCGGAGAATATCTCGGGTGAAGACTCTTGCCATTCATCTGGGATGTTGGATTGATGAGGTTCTGAATCCGATTGCGGTTCCGCCATGAACGCTCATACCCAGCTCTCTCTCTCTCTCTCCCCCTCTTCCCCCACGTTAAACCTAATGGTGGCGACTGTCGAGGAGCCGAAGACAACACAAGGACCAAACGGAGCTCAAATAACAATGCGACGTCGTTTTGAATAGCTGGGGGCAAAGAAAAAAAAGTAAAAATTTCCGTTGCCGGGAATCGAACCCTGGTCTCCTGGGTGAAAGCCAGATATCCTAACCGCTGGACGACAACGGATTTGATGATACTAATTGTATTTTTTTAAATATAAACCTGTTTGAGGTCGAGCAATTGAATATTTATATTTAACTTCTTTATAAACAAGCTTACCAAAATAAAATAAACTAATTAATCCTAAACCAACTTGAGTTTTTTTCAGTCAAGTCCACTAAGATCAACAGACTTAAGATATTTGAGCTATAATCGATTGAGTTGAATTTCAAATTTAATTTAATTTAAAAACATGCTCATATTATCCTTATTTAGTGAAATGAACGAGCTTGAGGCACTCAACTCAAATAACAACCCTAAGCACAAAAGTTTTAGGGTATGTTTTTACACCAATTCGATTTGAGCTAAAAAGAAAAATGGACTAGTAAGAGATACGAGCTCGAACTTGGAATTAAATTATACTTCTATTTTACACTTACTGAATGACACATTCCAAAATAACCCGATTCATATTGCCTAACCGATAAAGACATGTTGTCGAGTGACGGGTTGGTAAGGTGGATGATATAAGGAAGATCTAACATCCTACTTGCTCTGTTTTATGAGATTGCAAGATTTGTTTCCACCACATCCAAACACATATGTAGCTAGTCATGAAACTCAACATGAGTTGCAAAAGGAAACACAATAGAGCATGATATGATATGGAAAAAGCAAGGCAATTAGATTTTCGGAGTTCTCTGTTATCTATAACATTCAAACCGAACTAATGGTAAGATTTCATCTAAAACTAATTGATACAATGTTAAAAATAGTCGCTAACAAAAGCGTTACATCTCAACACCAACCTTTCTTTTCAATTGCCCTAAAAGAGGAGAAAAGAAGAAACCTTTTGCATTTTCCTTAAATTGTACTCATAAACTGGAACAACTCAACAACAAACGCTCGGGAAAAAAAAAAAAAAAACAGGATGACCTAGACGAAAAAAAAGTAAAAACAAGAACAATCAAACCAAAGAGCAACCATCGCCGATGAAACACCATAAGGTTTTTTCAAACTCAATTTTGATGGTGTCAAAACTTCTTCTGGTTAAAGACCTATTATTATGGTATTATCAATATAATTTTCTTACCATAGCTAAAAACAAAATATTATCAAAATTATAAATAACTATAATTATATATACACTTTTAAATTAAAATTATAAAAAAGCTAGAGAATAAAACACCTTTGCTTCTCGTGAAAACCCCGTACACAACAACGTACAATTGTTGTCAGTCACGACTCACGAGAGGCAAAGGTTAAAGATGATTCTTCGAGGAGGAATCTTTTCAGTTGGAGCTTATGCAGAGTTCACAGGTAACTCTAAATTCTGACATAGAAATGTTACTTCTTGTATGTTTGGATGAGCCTTTCTAATGGAAGTGCTCGAATCCGTGTGCATCGGTTTGGATGAGCCTGTCTAACTGAAATCCGTTGGACTTAGTCGAACATAATCAGAGAGAGAGTGCATAAAATTAGACCTTACTCGAACCAGACCATGAATCAAAACAACTGGTGAAATATTCCAATGATACCAAGTAATTTTAGTTCCCAAAATGACTCACTGGTCCAACAATTTGCCAATTCAAACAAAAAAAAGCTAATGTACTCAATTCAAAAAGAGGGGATCATAAATAGCACTGTATATAATACAGATAAATATGAACCCTAGAGTGAGAAGAACAGATAAATATAAATCCCCCTTCCATCACCTCTTCCACTGCATCAGTGGAGAAAAAAGGACCCTAAAAACTGTAACAACCGAGGGTTGAAAAGAGGATATCTAATAAATTTCCCCTTCAGATAAGAGTTAGCAACGAAGGGACTTGTAGCTGTAACTTGTAAGGAAGCACCATCAGCCAGCCACCAAAAAATGAAGTGCCAAACACAGTTTGATAATAGTTGTAAGGAAGCACCATCAGCCAGCCACCAAAAAATGAAGTGCCAAACACAGTTTGATAATAGTGAGTGATCACCGATTTACAGTTTTATTTATCTTCAATTCCTTGCTCAATGTCAGTCCTATTTAGTTTCGAAGTTCTTTTGTACGCCAGCTACATGATCAACGCCCACTTGAGCTGCTTCCATCTTTGGATGTCTCGCCATGGGCATTCCCATCACTTTGATTAGCACTGCTTTCGTTGATAGTAAGACCTTGCACATGAACAATGAGTGCATCTTGACCAGGCGGAGATTGAGGGGCAGAAGGAGTGGGCAATTGGACAGAAGAGGGTATTATCCACCTCATCCAATCATCGCGCTTTCGTATCTTATCACCCTGGCCATTAAGGGCAGAATTATCAGACCACAACAATTCAAAGCCAAAATGAATTGATTTATGTTATTTGAAAATATTGAAGCTTAAAATCAGTATAGTAACCTGTATCTCCACGACCGTGGAACCTTGAAGAGAATCCAGTATGAGTTTAATATTGTTTGTGAGCTGTCTAACCTGGAAGCAAATCAAAAGGCATTTAGCTCAGAGCGGAAGTTTTGATGAAAAGTTTCAAACTCTAGCAGATCAACATGTTAACTGCCATCAAGTATCATTCATCTATGCAAACCTCTGGGAGTAAATTAGTAAGAATAAGGGTGTAAAAAATGTAACCCTAAACTGTTGATGGGCAGTCTTTTGGGATAAACCAGACAATGCATCAAACTCATCTACAAAAACCCATTCACATTTCCCAGTTAAAAGCACGATTCCTCAAATATCTCATATAGACTATTGGTAGGCAATTGGAAATAAATGGGAATCACCAAAAACAGTAGAGCATATAGATTCAAGTAAGGAAATTACATAGGTGGTCTAGATAGAAAAATAGAGACAGAAGAGGAATAACTTCATATGCAATGTACCTTATAGGCATTGGCTAAATGAGTTGTAACCAAACAAACGTCAACATGAGAGGAAATTCCCAGAGAGGCTCAATTTTCAAATCCATATTCTATATCCCTTTCCATCTAAAAAGCCTAACATTGTAAAGCTTACGACATAACTCAAAAGAACGTGCGGGAGTATTTGTTATTGTCACAGAATTGAAAATATCTGTGTAGTAGTATAAGCAATAATGCTTTCAAGGAGTACCACAAAGAGTGATAGGTAATGGAACTCCTGGAAGTGTAATTGTATTAGGAAAAAACACACGCAAGAGTATTAGACTAATCTACATACAATTTCAATATCACATCTATTACTCAATCATACATTGCTGAAGTCAACAATATGCCAAAATACTCAATTTGACTACACATGATAAGCCATGTAAATTTAAATTCCATCATATAAAGCATAGTAAATCCACAAAAGGGATTAAAGCAACAATGCCTTTTTGAAAGAACAAAAATGATAATAGCTATCCAAAGTCTTTCTATACCCACCACCATCAAGCAAATTGCTCTCGTAGCAGCAGTGTGCAGCTGTGCATACATTACTGCAACTAAGTTGCTATGTGGTGAACATTGATAAAATTCACACAATCGTATGGATAGATTTCTATAGACATTAACTTATGCATACCAGGATCAGAAAATCAAAATGCTAGCTGCAGAAAGGATTAAAACAGACAAGCTAAACGACAAAACATTTTACAGTTCAAAGAATTTTCTTCTATACAGATTGCACCGTCCAGTTACCTCATAATTGCAAGCAAAAAGAATTTGACAAAACATTTTACAGTTCAAATAATTTTCTTCTACACAGACTGCACCGTCCAGTTACCTCATAATTGCAGGCAAAAAGAATTTGACATCTCAATAACAGCACATAGCATCACAAAATTATGCTAGACATTTATACATACAAGCCCTCTAATTACTTCATCATCTCAATTCTCAACATGTTAGCATCTATAGGGCATAAACAACTGGCCTATAAATCCTCAAAAACATTGCAGTGAATAAACAAGCAGGTATTAAAATTACATTTATCACAAGGCTGATGAAACTCAGGATAGCTAAATATTAAATATAAATTCATGAAGAAGGTAAAATGATGAAAGTAGTAGACTTACTTTGTTGAATCTTGCAATTAGTTGGATAGGAACCCAGCCATGTTCATCCATGTTTTGGCGCAAATATATATCTTTAACCAGGTTTCCATTACTGCAAAAAATAAGCAACATCGGAATATAAAGTAAAAATAAATTCTTTCTAAGACAAAATCCTACTTAATCAAACTATGAAGTCCAATATGTTAATATATCATACCTGAAGTAGAAATCAATCTGATTTATTATCTGTCCAGACAATTGAGGACCCGATGGTGGAAAGTAGACGGCAGGAGGCATTTGCAGAAAAAAAGGCATTCCTGGCCGAGAAGGAAAGTAATATGGCGGTCGCATTTCTGTATGTCAAAATGAGTTAGACGAATCCATGTCTGTAAACATTTTATAACATGAATTTCATTGTACAAAACAAGTTACCAGGAGGAATTCCAATTCGATTCCCATAAGCTTGTATAGGTGGAGGAATATATGGAACAATAGGTGGATGAGGCCTTACAAAACCTCTTGGACCACCTCTTTGTTGTGGCATAAGAGGACCTCTTCCATTGAAACTCCTCTGTTGACTCCAACCAGGGTTTGCCCGATCCTGATCACGCCTACCACCAAAAGAACCATCTCCACGCAAAAGTGGCCCGCTGTTACTCCTCTGAAAATTACGCTGCGAGGGATTGTCCCTTCGCCCACCCTCCCTATAAGCATAGTTATGTCCATGGTCTCTTCTAGAGCTATCAGAAGCAACATTCTCAGTATTGGTTGAAACATTACTAACAAGTGAACCCTCCCCAACTGAACTCAATCTCAATTGCGGAGGCTGGTGAGATAAGCTCCCATCAGAAGAAGAATTTCCAACACCCTCACGCCTCATTGATCTCTGGCGGCCAGGACCAGGACGACCATGATGCTGAGTGGCGATGGGGTTAGGGTTACTAGTAATCGATGATGCTGGTGAAGAATCTACAGTTGTGGTGGCAACCTAGGGTATTTCACATGACCAAAATTTCAAAAATCATTCAATTGCTCTTCAAATCGATGAACAATAAACAGAAACAATGAAACATATCCAAAAAGTAGAACTCATAAGCCAAACCTGATGCGCTGAATCAGGAGAATCAGAGGGGTTCGCTGACGAATCACCCGACGGCGGCTTTGGAGATGCCTTGGTAGATTCAGAGAGAGAAGGCCAAGAGACCGCCCCCATGATCGGGCCACTCCCGGGAGCTACATTGACAGGCTTATTCCAAGGCGGCTTCTTGGAAGCATTACCATCGCAATTTGACTTGGAATCCTCATTCAACAACTCACCTTTACACTGTTCTTCAACCTCATCAACCGCATTCGTCACAAGTGATACAGATACTTCAACCTGGCTCCACGGCGACGAATTACTCGCCGCACCCCGTGAAGATAAAGCGGCGGTGGCGGGAACATTGGTGTTAACAGCTGCCGCCATTGTTAATCTGAAAGTTTGACACTTCAAAAATTAGAGTTTTTCAAAGGAAAATCGATCAGTAAATCCAAAAAATCAATCAAATTTGTTCCTTTACCTAGATACTCAGGAGAGATATAGATTGAAAAAATTGGGAATCGAATCTAACGGGATTCAAGGAGAAACTAGAAAGGGATTGCAATTGATCTTTCTACCCTCCGATAATCTCTCCAGAGGAGGAATCTCCGAGAGAGCAGGCAAACTACCTCCCTTGTGTTAGGGATGATCGACAGTGTAGTTGTGTATTTTGTATAATTACCCTCTTATTTTGCCTTAAACCTATCAACAAAATCTTAATCTTCTGTTTCTATCCATTTATATCGAATCTATCTTTTTTATTTTATTATTTAATAAGGATATATTTATATCTGTTTGTTACTACTTCGTATGATAGTAGTAGTATTACAAGCGATTTATTATGTTTTTTTTTTTAATATATATAACACGGATTTATTTATATTCTATCTATCTAGATGACTATTTATATTATAATGCTAAAATTGAATTATATCATCCTAGATTCATATATAGCTAGGTGTTATATCTTGCGGTTTAATCGTGCAAAACTTGTAATAATTAAGGAAAATATTTTAAACCAAAAAAGGAAGATATTACTTGTATGAAAAAAAGATAGACTTAAAATATTGTTTACGATTATAAATAAAATAAATCATTTTTCCTATTAAAAGGGTGGAAAAAAAAAATAACAAAAAAAGGTGAAAATGATGGTAGCCATATTGAAGACTTTCGAATTTAGAAACCTGGTTGCTATTGACACGACACCGTATATTTATTGAACTAGTTTTACTACCCGCGATCTTCGCGGTTTTTTTATATGACTTTTATTATTCATGCATAAATTGTTTATGATCATAAAAATTATATAAAATATTTTTTACCTTTTAATTTCTTACTTATTATCAATTTATTATTGTTGATAATTTTTTCGAACGACTAATTTAATCGCTAAAATATTATAAAATACATAATTTCTCTTGCTACACTTCAATTATTTTTTTTTAAAATTCCAAATTTAGTATCACACGCATTGTTTAATAATTTAGTAGTATATATAAATATAAACTGATTCTCTCTATATATAATTTGATCAATTTTCTTAGTGATAAAACTAATCTAAACTTTTTCATATAAACTAATCTAATCTAGATTTTTTCTAGATAAAATATTTATAAAATAATTCAAGGTAAAATGATAGGATTTGTAACCACTTAAGATATGAGGTTGAATAATTATACTAAAAATTAATTGAATCATTTATTAAAATGGACAAATAGGATGACATAAGTATAAATAGATGGGTTTATTATCTAACGTGGCTTAAATATATTGGATCATCATTAATTGATGTGACAAAAATCCATCACAGATTGTACCAAAAAAATGACACATATACGAATTGCACAAGAGGAGACTTTATATCTCTGTTTTAATATATTATATAGATATAAATATTGAATTAATGATGATTGATAAGAGAAGGGATAAGAGATGAGAGATTTATAAAGGTTGCTATACAATAACCCCTAATGAAAATTCTAATTTCAAAATCCGAAAGCTATAATTTTATATATATCCATACTAAAAATGCCAAATGTGAGTAATTGCAAAAAGAAAAATTACGTGGTTGATTATTTATTTATTTATTGTGTAATACTGTAACATATTGAAATATTGAGATCAATTTAGGCTAAAAAGTTAGTTTAGTTGATGTACGTGTTTTAAAAAAATATTCAATCTAATTAACTAAGAAATTGTAATTTTTTATCCGCACTATTTATTAAAGTTGTTATATAATCAAACTAAACGGATAATTTAATAATGTTATAGGTTAAAAGATTTGATATAAATCTTTTAGGTAAATATTAATTAAGATATGGATAGATATATTTTTATTTTTTTAATTAAATTAAAATTGTCTAAGTGTAATTATCAATTAAGGTTGACACAAAGGATGATGGATGATTAAAAGATGTGGAAGCATTAATTGACATGGCATAAATATATTGGGTCATCATTAATTGACGTGGCAAAAAACTCGGTCCAGATTGCACCAGAGAACGACACGTAAGCAAATTCGTCCAGAGCCCGCCACATCGGATTTCCACGTCTCTGTTTTAGTATTATATATATTGATATTGATATTGATTGATTGATTGATATTGATGATTGATATTGATTGATTGATATTGATATTGATGATTGATGATTGATTGATTGATTGATTACGGTGTCGGTAAAGAACCAGTCGACACCGGATTCCAGAGTCGACATAGTTTGACTATATATATAATTGTTTTATGGAACACTTGATCCAACGATATAGAATCGTAAAATATACAAACACAACAAATATAGAACACTAACGAAAATTGTGAGCGAAGTTTTCAACGAGATGATTAGAATGTACAAGAAAATAAAAAAAAAAGCTAGCGACGATTTGGTAGGGATTTTGGAATCTTAATTAAGAGTAAATAAGAAGTTATTTAGAAATCAAAAACCTTGCATTCGACCTAGAAAAATGAAATTTCAAGTTAAAAAACAACTTCAAAATTGGAAGCAACAAAACTATATTTGAAGAAGAACAACAAAGAAAGCAAAGACATGAGAAAACAGACCAAATAAGGAAGAGAAGTTTAAGATGGTTTAAGCCACTCCAATTTTATTGCAACATTAATTTGGATGTCTCTAAACACAATTTTTATTCTACCACGACAAGTTTCGTCTTTCTTGACCATGAAGGAAACATGATCAAACTGCACCCTCGTGAATGATTGGAGCAATAAGAGGGCTTAATCTTCATCTAGAAGGAACCTTTTTTTTATGGTGGTTCAGAGGGCTTAATCTCATTCAGATTATCATATTATTCGGAAAAAAAAATTCGATAAATTATACTCTTTTCGGCACAAGGTATAAAAACTGTGTAAAATATTAGTCTTTTAATGATTTTTTAATATAATCTTATACTACTTATTACTAGCAAGTATGAAAATTTTTGATTAAATAAATTATATTTTATAGAGTTTTTACCTTCTTATAAGCGTGCACTAATATTCAAACGACACTTAATATGGATCGGAGGGAGTAGTATTCTTTTGATTTTAAATATAATTCAGGTGACTTATGTGCACACGATTTAATGAGTTATATATATATATATATATATATAAAATTTTATCTTACAATTAGTAACAAGTAATAAATTGTGAAAAAAAAAACATTTTATGTGTGGATGGGGTGGTATAAAGGTTTTTTCACTAATACCATCACTTTTATTATATGGGAAAACTAATTAAAATACCCTCATCTTTGGGTGTATGGTAAAAATATATCCTCAACTTTCAAATGTAATAAAAATATCCTGACCTTTTAGGGTAGTGGTAATATATTACCACGAGTTTTCTCACGGGTAAAAAATGATGACATAATGCATCCTGCGTGGATTTTTTTAACAAGGATTTTCTTGAACGATTTCCTTAGAAAAAAATAAAGAATTGAACCGAGTTCAAACCCAACACCTTTTCATCCCTCTTATCTTCTTCCATGGTCGCTTCTTGAAATGTCTTCTAGGTCTTCCAGGTAGCTCATGGTTCCTCTTCAATGATAGTCTTCCTCCCTCGTGGTCGATTATCTTGAACTGTCTCTCTTACATCTGCTTCCTCTTTGATTCGTTCGCGGATTTTGCTGAGTAAGTTTTTGTCCCCTATTCGTTGTTGTTGGTTTAGTTTTGTTGTCGGGTTGGTGCTAGGAATAGTCATGTTGTGTTAATTTGAGGTAATTTTGACTGAATTAGTTGCTTGGTTGAATCAATTTCGTTTTTCGGGTTTAATTTTGTTGTCGGTTTATTTTTTTCCCAAGAAAACCGTTCAAGAGAACCCAATTTTAGTGCTATATAATTTGTAAAAAAGCTTCCACGAGGCTGCCTTGTTAAAAAAAAACCCAGGTAGGCCGTCTTGTCAGCATTTTTGACCCATGAAAAAACTCGTGGTATTATATTACCACTATCCTCAAAGGTCGGGATATTTTTATTACATTTAAAAGTTGAGAATATATTTTTACCATACCCCCAAAGGTGGGGGTATTTTAATTAGTTTTCCCTTATTATATCTAATACGGAGTATGTGCGAAGAGCTATTAAAAAAAATCATCCTTTATATGAATTGATGAGGTAGTTTTTTAAATAAAAATTATTTTGGAGAAATTTTGTAATTAATTTTAATTAGAAGGCAACTTAAACTATTTTTAGTTTATCTTACAATTAGTAACAAGTACTGTATTAAAATTGTTTTGGACATGACCTAAAATGTGGCCAGCAGGTAAATAAGCCCAACAGAAAGCGTCCACAGTGTTTGAGCCCAAATTGCTGAACAAAAGTTGATGTAAGGTTTTGTTTGGTGATTTTTGTGAAAATTTTTCGCGACTTATAAAGAAAATAACTTTGGAAAAAGATTATCCATATTTTAATTTTAAACTAGATTAATCAATAGTAATATTTTTTTTTTAGCATAATCAATAGTAATCAATAGCATGTCAACTATATTTTCACTATTTCTTTGGTGTTTGCGATCGGATTTAAAATGTTGATTCTTAGTGATTAGCGGCAAGGACAGAATCAGAAACTTATTAAAGGGAGGGCATAATTTTGTACAAATTATTCAGTTCATCTTTGATAGATTTTTTTTCTCTAAGTTTAGCATATCAAAAATATGATATTTTAGTTTAAACGACGATGTTTTAATTCAAAACAATACTTTTTTTGTTCAAAAAAAACAATGATATTTTTGCTCAAAACTATAGTGTTTTAGTTCAAAACGATGATATTTTAGTTCAATATTGCGACATTAATTGTGGCATATATTTTCTATTTAAACGAATAAAATGATGTCGTTTTAGTCTATGAAGACATTATTTTTCTCTAAAAAGACATCATTTGAAACCTTAGAACTCAATATGTAATTTTGTTGTTCTCTTATCATATAATAGCGTGTAACAAGATATAAAATTTTTAAACTTGCATAATTTCTTATCGGATGGTTGAATTTAGTAATATAATATCTTGTTTCGAAGCTCTTGGGATGAATTATATTATTAAAATATAAAGTTAAGTAAAATATAAAAGCATTGTGATTTATTAAAAGACATTTCAAATAATTAATTTGTGTTGAATTTTCAAACGTTCATAACTTTTAACCCGATTATCGGATTAAGGCTTATAGATGAACCAAAATAATAATAACAATTTACTTATAAATTTAGTATAACCTTCCCTGGCCTATAGATATGTTTAAGAGAAAATTTGCGCCAAATGCGCAAATTTTTAACCATATTGAGAGAGTATCCCCCAAGTGTGGCAAATTAGGGTTTTGTCCACATAAAATTTTCTGGACAAAATTACCCCCCTAATCTCATATATCCATTGCCGTTTCAGCACCACATATCCATGGACGCCCTTTCTCCCTCATCTCCTCTCGCTCCGCTAAGACCTCTGTAAGCTCTCACCCTCCCTCCCCCCCCGCCTTTCTCGCTCTCTCCGTCTCCCTCCCTCGGCCGTTGACAAAATTGTTACTCGGCCGGAGTCCGGTGCTCGCCGGCGATTCCGAGTCTTCCTCGTCCTCCATCTCCTCCCTCAATCAACAGATCGATGACGACAACAACAACAGATCGACGGTGCTCCGTTGAAGGTCTGACGTTGCTCCTCTCAGATCCGTCGTTGCTCCTCCTAGATCTCAACGACGCCTGAGGTCTAGATCACGGCGACCCCTGCGATTCTGGCAAGGCTGAAGGCCTTGAACTCGTCCACAAGTCCGGGAATTGACGATGTTCAGGAAGAGCATTTGCCAGGCGCATCTCATCTTTGCCTGCGATTCGCGTCTTCTCCGTCTAAGGTACGATTATCTTCGACTTCTCTCCTCGATCTCCCTATTACTTCCTCCGTTCTCGCTCCTGCTCCGGTCTCTCAGATCGACACCTCTCTCCAGATCGCTTCCATGGCGACTCTAAATCTGGGCTTCCATGGAACCTCTCTCCGATTTTCGCATCTTTCCCATGGCCGTTTCTCTTTGTATAAGGTCTGTTCTCTCCAGATCGGAGGCGGTGGTGGTGGAGCCCTGCTGGCCGAGGTCAGAGGCGGCGCTGGTGTTGCCGATGCAGCGGAGGAAGGGGAGACGACGGAGTGGAGGCAGCGGAGGAAGGGGAGACGATGGTGTTGCCGAGGCGGCGCTGGTGTTCCCAGGAAAGGTTCAAGAGGGAGCTCGACGCATTCAGATGGAGCTTCAGGCTTTTGATGCAGCTGATATGGGTCTTGATGTTTTACATAGCCGAGTTCACTGAAGCTGATGCATTGTGTCCTAGTGACGAGGAAATCAGATGCTCTTAGTTCCTCCTCTCCTGGTCCGGCAACCTCTGTTTTGCAATGAATCCACATTGTAATATATGGTTTGTGCTTAATCAAAATTTGGATCAATTATCACTCAAATTGTAAATTGAAACTAGTTTGCCATGGATTTTTCATTTCAGCATGGCGAACCCCGGTTTCAGCATGGGCTGGAGAAACGAAGCAATCGTCCGCCAGGTGCATTTTAGTAGTTTGATAAATTTCAGCATTTCAACAATTGTTGAAATGCTTTACCATTTCAATTTCTTTCTCTTTCATTGATTAATTTATAGATATATATAAACTATTGTGAATACAAATGTCTGGTGTATATTGAGTCTTTGTTATCAAATTGAGCCTTTTTCTAGACTTTTTTTGTGCAATTTCAGCAAATTATTGTGAATATAAATGTCTGGTGTATATTGACTAGTGTACTGGTGTATTCAGTGAGAATGCAAGCGAGCAAGGAAGTTAGGAAGGACAAAGAGAGCACGGAGAACCCCGATTTCAGCATTTCAGCAACGTTGGTAGAGTGAGGAAGAACAAAAAGAGCACGGAGAACCCCAGTTTCAGCATTTCAGGAGGTAAAGCCAATGTTCTTAATTAGCTAATGTAAAAAGCCGGTAGAGCTAATGTTTTTAATTAGCTAATGAGAGTTTGGATATTGGCAGTTTCTGCAAAAAAAATTTGCCTTGCTGAAATTGATTCTTATAAAATTGTATGAGCTACTATATCTTACAAGCATATATGACAACATTTTAGCTTTTCTGTTTTCAGTATTTCAGCATTTCAGTAGCTTGTATGTATAACATTTTCAGCAGTGTCAACAGTAATCACTTCAACATCAACAACGTTGTTGAAACCGGAGTTTTAGCATCAACAACGTTGCTGAAACCGGGATTTCAGCATCAACAACAGTGCTGAAACCGGGGTTTTAGCAACTTCGGTTTGAGCAACGCGGAAAAAAAAACAAAAAAAAAACTGTTGAAACAGAGGGTGGCACAGGGGTTTCAGCAACTCTGAAAACGCGAAAAAAAAACGAAAAAAAAAGCGAAAAAAAAAATTGTTGAAACAGAGGGTGACACAGGGGTTTCAGCAACTCTGGAAATGCGAAAAAAAAACGAAAAAAAAAGCGAAAAAAAACTGCTGAAACAGAAGTTAGCACAAGAGTTTCAGCAGCTTTATTTTAGGGGTAGACATTTTGCTAATATGGAGAGGGTGGTGGACATTTTCCTAATAAAGCCCAAAATTATGGACATCGAGGTAATCACCCCTATGTTTAACGAATTAACCCGACACATCGGATTTATTTATTTATAAAAAAATAGCAAATTGTCATTTCAATAAAAATATTTATTTATATACGAAATACTTACATGTTGTATATTGATTTTAATCAAATTTAATCTCGATTTAGTTTAGGGAGAGTTTGTGACATGTCCAAAAAAGTTGTCCTAATTGGTGAATTGTCCACATTTTTAGACAAATTGGTGGAGTGTCCATCTTGCCAATAGCAATTTTATCATCTTGTATATAGCCTCACTTTTTTTTGTCGTGCAAAAATAAGAGTATGTTGTGCATGTGCAAAAATAACCGTATGTTGAATAAATATGACCCAAGTCTATTGTGCTTTTTTTTTTACATTTTTTCGTGCAAAAATAAGAGTATGTTGTGCATGTACAAATATAACTGTATGTTGTGCAAATATGATTTTTTTTTACATTTTGTCGTGCAAATATAAGAGTACGATGTCCAAATATAAACGTAAGTTGTTCAAATATGACCCAAATCTAGTTTTTTTTATACATTTTTTCGTGCAAATATAAGAGTATGTTATGCAAATATAAGAGTACGTTATGCAAATTTAACCATAAGTTGTGAAAATATGACCCAAGTCTAATTTTTAAAATTTTTATTTTATTTTTTTTAACATTTTGTCGTGCAAATATAAGAGTACGTTGTGCAAATATAACCGTAAGTTATGCAAATATGACCCAAGTCTAGTTTTTTTTTTCCGCATCGATACATTTTGTCGTGCAAATATAACTGTATATTGTGCTTGTGCAAATATAACCATATGCTGTGTAACGGCCCGGGATTATGATTCTCGGGTCACGTTTCGAGGGATGAAACCCCTCGTTAGGATCTTGCGTCCCGAGTACAGGTTGAAGGTTTAAAATTCTATCTAACGTTTTCAAGTGGGATTTCATACCCAAAATTCGACGGGATCGTTGGAATCCCCGGGGAAGTCCCCTGTACCTGTCGTAAGTCTAAACGTGGAAAACCAGTAGTCATGCAAATAACGGAATCAAGGTGTAATACAAGAGGGTGCCACGGCAGAGACGAGTCAAAACCAAATCAATAAGCACATTTATCGAAATCTAATAGGCAATGTTAGTGGGATTAGACCATTTCTTCGCAATCGCCCAAAAGAGTTCCCACGTCACGGAAGCAAGGAACAATCATGTTGTAAAACAAACCTAAAAAAATATGTATGCGGGGCGGTGTCAGATCGAAGCCCTACGCAATATAATCCCGAACAAGCAGACACATTCACACGCTAGTCCTAATAAAGATGCTTCTAGATGCAAGGCGGAATATTACACACTAACATGCTCCTAAAATCAAGTGCATAAATATAATAAGGCCTTAGCACCGAATACCAAGTGGTATATCCCTCTTCTACCTCCACCCCCTTCCGATAGGGCGGAGACTGGCCAGCTCGTGAATGCATTCCATTATAATCGGGCGGTCCGCAGACCCGACCCGTATCCACAATAAAATAAAGCCCGCATGCAGCTCATAATATAAGTAAAGGAAGTTCCATGACTCGATGAACTCAGCACTGGACCCGATGGGACTGGGTCGTCCTATAACCCTAGCAAAGACTCTAGTTACTTCACAAATAATGGTTATTCTGTTTACAAAAGCAATGAGTAAACGAATGCTCAATCATGAGTGCAATCCTAGCAGGATACTACATGACATGCTTTATTATGAATGCAAGCACCTAGTATGCACATGACTACAAGCAGGAAGATCTCTTTTCGAATCTGAGTGAGCTCATATAGGAACTCACCTGGCTATGCAGAACAACATAATAGAAGATCCGGCATACATCATTCATAATCACAAAGTATCCCCTAGAACACATCGGAACATATATGTATAAGTATACGCCTAATCATTCAAGCACTCAAGGCACACATCATTCAATAGGATTAACCACATTGTAATCATCATCTCATCAAGTTTAATCATTCATCATTTCATCACATTCCATAAAACCATATCATTCTCATCATTCCATTCAGCCACATTCATATACTCGCAATAATACTCATATATCCACATGATCTTATATCTCCAAAGTTCATCATATTAATCATGGCTCATAAGGCATAAGTCAAGCGATAACATAACTCTAACATCTCATCATGCCATTAATCATTCGTATATGCCATTAGTCCACACAAAACATAAGTCTTTGTAAAAAATTGCACCACGTGTCATTCTCTGAGTAAAACTAAGAAGTTCTAATTTGCAACCTTTCTCCCACGTTCTCTCCTCAACCGCTTCAATCCCTGAGTAAAAACTAAGAAGCCCTAATTTGCAGCCTCTCTCCCACGTTCTCTCCTCAACTGCTTCTTCTTTTCTACTTCCCATGTTCTCCCAATACAGCTCCATTCCCAATTTATTAAAGCCGACCACTTCACCTTTATCTTCTCCGCCGGTTTTTTTCACAGATTTTTAGGGTTTGGGTTTTCCAAAGAATCGCCAGACCTGTGAGGGGGCAAGGGCCGATGCTAGGAGGGAGAGCCACCGGGCTGCTGAAAAAGATGGAGGAGGAAAAATGAAGAGAGACGGCTATGTGATTTGGATCGGCGGCGGAAAGATTTGAGGTCGGGAAAGAGAGGTTGTCGAGACAAAGAGGGCTTGCGCTGAAGAAGAGAAGCTCACTGAGAAGGGTGACGTGGCGTTCTCTAAACAAAATTTAAAAAAATCCAATTTGCAGCCTTTCACCCAAGTTCTCCTCCCTCAACTGCTTCCTCATAAAATCGGTTTTCTTTTGCTAAAATTAGGGCAACACAATTACCCACCATCTCTTCCTCTCTCACAAGTTGTACCAAAGCTTTTCTAACGATCAAGAGAGAAGGAGCGAAGGAGTTGAATGCGGTGATGGGACGATCGAAGATGGCTAGGATTGAGCGAGGTTTTCTGCTTTAGATCCCGCCCGATTCGCGCTTCCGTCGAAGGATTAGCCAGCTCCGGCGCCGGCGACACCTGCCGCGACATGTGGAAAGCGGTCGTGCGGGAGCAAGTGGAGAAGCATGCTTATTATAAACTTATTTTTTAGGAGTTAAAAACTATATAAAATATTAACCTTTTTATTAATTTTTTTTTAATAATTAAAAACTTATTATCAATAAGTTTATAATTATTAAAAAAAATTAATATTTTATATAGTTTTTAACTCCTAAAAAATGTGCATGAATAGTAAAGGGACATGTATTTTTGGACGGAGGTAGTATTAAATAAAACATTTTGAATTGAGCCGATCAGTCGAGCAATCGCGGAAATGTCTCTGGAATTACGAGCTCTTACAATTAGACATGAAGTTAGATCTCTCTTCGTTTTCTAATGTTGTGTTATTCGTCATGTTTTCAGGGATTTGAATGCAGATAGGCTCACTCGTCCCGTCTATAGTCTCCCTGTCGACGACTGTGTAGAAAACGATTTAGAACTTCGGGTTCTCATCCGCAAGAATGTACTAAGAAGGACATCCATCTCGGCTCGTCCTTTCTAATTCTTATACTACTTCTAAAATAAAAATAAAAATCGAGCAGTCGCGGAAGATAATGTTGTTTAAATTTTAAGCCAAATTTATTATAGTCTTTTTATCCAAGAGAAAATTTGCCCAACATGCTATTTTTTTGGGCCTAAATTAAACAAATGTCTTCGGAGGTCATAAAATTCGGAAAAAGTCCATCCATTTTTTTCGTGCCCCCCTCCCTGATCCACCATCGCTTCCCCTTGTAAATCTCGCTCTCGTTCCTCTCATTGCTCTCCGTCGTCCGGCAGATCGTCTCCTCTGTGAATGTTCCTGGTTGTTAGGGATCTCGGATCTCGGATATCGGCTCTTCTCTCGCCTCGCCTCGCCTCTAATTGCCATGCCTCGCCGCGCCCCTGGTCCCTCTCTTGCTTCTGGCGTTGCCGGGGGATGGTGCCAGCAGCCAGGGCCGATCCTAATGTTACGGAGGCCTGGGACATAAAAAAACCAAGGGCCCTCGTAATTTAGAATTTTATTTGCTATTATAAAATAACTAAGTTTATAAAAAAAATCATTACTTTGTTCTAAGTTACCTACACTTGATTATTTTTATAATTGCATCATAAATTTAATAAATTGGAATCCAATTTAACAGGTTTGAAACCATTTTTAATTTTATCAAATTTTTAGAAGAATTTTTTCGGTGCTTTTTACCGGTCTATTTTTTTATTTTATTTTAAAGAGAAATTTTTTATTCAAATTTTAAAGAGAAATTGGTGTGGATTAATTGTCATTTTTTGGTGGAGATTTAACAGATTTGGTATAGCCATATACTGTAGAAATTAAAAAGAAGGAATTGGGCCGACCAAACGTTTAACAAAATTGCCACTTTACCAAGTGGGCCGTGTGACGTATGAGTGTTTTAAAAAAGGAATGTGACGTAATAGTTCCCATAAAAAATGGATATGTATAATGTAGTATCTATAGGGATGTTTGTATTATTATTGGGCCTCCAGCTTTAATGGGCCCTGGGCGAGAGCCCAGCCTGTCCTGGCCTCTGGGCTGGGCCTGCCAGCGGCCATTTCAGCACCTTCCTGGAATCTTCCTCTGTTGTCTTCACCATCAATTTCTCCGCTCCCGGTTCCATCGGCCGACCAGATTCATTTCCGGCGACAAGATTGATTAGGTTTTGGTGAGGTTTTGCCGCCTCGCAATCCGCTCCCAGTTCTATCTGGGGCGTTGTTGCGGCCGTTGTTGTTGGCGGCGCCGCCGATCCGGCTCCGTCGCCCGGCCAGATTGGTTTCCAGCATATGTCGTTATTGCTAAAAGATCTCCGTCTTCCATGGCTTTTCCAAATTCAGATCTGGCGGGGGGATCGATTTCGGATATGGCGGTGATCTCTTTGCCGCTCTTCCACTCATCCTCTTCGATTCCTCTTCCTCTCTCGCCTCAATCACTCTCGGTAAGAGCTTGATTTTATGCTGAATTTCAAGTCACAAGGAATACTACAGTTTTAAATTCAGAGAGATGCAACCGTTTTTGATTCATCAGTTAAGGAAATAGAGAGGCGTGAGGATGAGATAGGTTTTGAGAAAACGATCGATTTGCAGTTTGAAATTCAAAGAGATCAAGAGAGAGAGGTTTTCATTTATGCATTTGATGTGTGTGATTACTATGTTCTTTAACTCATTCACTTTAAACCAGTGATTAACTTTTAATGTTCCAATCATTCGGTTTTAGGCTGAAGCAACGAACATATGGAGAGTGCAATGCAACCCAAAGATCTAACAACTTGTTTTAAGCATTTTCGTTGGTAGCAAACAGTGAATTTGTGGTTAGTTTGGTACTGTGATTGAGTTTGCTTTGTTGAAAGTTTGAATATTGGCAATTTCAGCAATTTTTTTTTGTTTTGCTGAAACTTTTTCTTATGCTGAAATGTTGAAATTAATTCTTGTAAAATTGTATGAGCTACAATATATTTCAACATTTCAGCATTTTTTTGTGATCTGAAATGCTGAAATTAATTCACTGTTGGGGTCAAAGTCGAATATCAAATGTTGTTTATACATGTAACGACCCGAAATTATGATTTCCGGGTTACGTTTCAAGGGATGAAAACCCTTGTTCGGATCTTGCAATCTAGGTACGGGTCGAGGTTTCAAACTCATTTCAAAGGTCAGTAGAAAGAGGGATTTCAAACCCTAAAGTATCGTAGGGCCGTTGGGTACCCTTAACATGTCCTAAGGCTATGTCGTGAAATCCAATTCAAAGGAAATAAAGCGGAAGCAAAGTTAAGATACAATGATACAACAGAATCGGGTCAAAGTTAAATCATAACAAGTGATTACCATTTGCCAAGTTAGAGTGTTAGTCAGGTTCTTTGATTCGCCCAAGGGTTTCCCGTCACATAAGCATGGAGCAAACAAGATCTGCAGAAATACCTTTAAAAGAAGAACGGGGAAAGGAGTCAGATCGAGCCACTCATGCGGGACCGGCAGTCCTCGCTGAGGCCACATAGTATGTGCTATACCTAATAAAGATGCTCTAATGTAATACGAAAGTCAAACACACTAGCATGCTCCTAATTCATAAAATGTGCAGAAATACTGTAAAGGGCCCAAGACAATGCCAACGACATATCCCTCTCCTACCTCCACCCCTTCCGATAGGTGGAGACTGGCCAGCTCGTGAATGCATTCATTCATAATAGGGCGGCACGCATGCCTAACCCGCTCCACAATAAAGCCCGCAGGCATATCATAATATAAGGAAGTCATGACTCGATTGACTCAGGGCACCCGATGAGGCTGGGCTACCCTATGACCCTAGCAAAGACTCTAGGACTATCACAGATAACGGCCGTTCTGTTTCAAACGCATAAAGTAAGCAGATGCTCATTCAATTAGTGCAACCTAAACAGGATACTACATGGCATGCTATTATGCATATGCAACACCTAACATAAAATGCAACAACAGGCATGAATGTCCAATCTGAGTAAGCCCCTAGGGAACTTACCTGAAGATGCAGAACAGCAAAACATAACGCAAGAGGAGTCCAACAAGCAACAATCACCTAACAAATATACGGATGTGCATAAGTCTATCTAAATCACACAAGACGCCCCTAACTATCACACATAACTTCACATATCTCATTTCCGGTCATTCCGTCTTATTTCATCATATATTATTTCATGCTCATCTCACCTCATCATATAATATCTCATCCATCATCTCATTCATACCGTAAACCAATTTGCACAATGCCATAACCAAGTTCTCAAATAGAAGGGCTACACTTCCTAAGCCCTTTTTCCACACAAACAACCATAAACAAGGCCACACTTCCTAGACCTTTTCCTCACACAACCAAGCTCATACAATCGAGAACAAGTTAGGATACATACTCAAATGGTGGAAGGTGGAGAAGGGATGAATCCTAAGTCTCACTCTCACGAAGTTTCCCGAACACACCTTGAACACATGAAACCGAAAATAGTGTAAGTGTTTGCATCCAACTCCAAACCTTATCAAAACTTGTAAAATTGAACTTAAGACACTTATAAACATAAAAATGAGCAAACAAGAGTGTAAAGCCTTAGCTTTATACCTCAAGTGTTCAAAATGAACAAGAATCGAGCTGGAAAAGCCATGTTTAAGATTCCCGACTTTGAGATCTTGTATCTCCTTAACCACTATGATTTTGAGGATGAAGTAAACACCAAAGTTGCTCAAAACAGTGCATAGAACAGATCCAAAACAAGAGAAAAGGCCGAAATGCAGAAATGAAGGAGATAAACACCCTCAAGTTTGGGATAAAAGACAAAAACCCTTACAATGTCTCAACTTGGTGGATCCATATCTTCCTCTCTAGGACGAGTTTGGAGATGATTCCAAAGCCAAAGTTGCTCACTTTGGTGCAAGGTTTTGATCTAAATCAAGCATGAAGAGTGAAAATGAGCTGTGAAAGAAACAAACATGCTCAAAGGAGAGGGCATAAGTGAAAACGCAACTTTTAAGATATGAGTCTTTCATGGTTGATTCCAAAAGCAAACATGTAGCTTATCTACCCAACAACTCAGGGAAAGAGGTATTCCTCATAGATAAGCCATTGTTATGGCCATTTTTCATGAAGAAGAAGCTTGAAATTAAAAAAATGGTAAGTTCTTTGTTTTTCAACCAAAATAAACGATTCCACTTGCACAAGCTTATTTTCCATGCTCTAAAGCTTAGGGGAGAACTTGCTTCCGAGTCCTCCAAGTGTAGGGTGGGTTTCGAAGCTTGAGAAGGGCCATTAATGGTGAAAAGTCGAAAATGAAGTAAAGCTTAAACTTGATGGGATCTAAGGCTTGGGTTAGCTTATTTGAGCTCATATGAACTTATTTCAAGCATAACATAGCCTCATCACATCCCGGAATCAAAAGAACGAAGGTTGGGAAAATCCGGAAAAATGGAGTGGAAGTTTGTGAAAGGAATCACGAAATTGCACCTTAAAATCTGTTGAAAAACACTATTAGAACCTCAAGGAAACTAAAGGAATCGAAAAGGAGGAGGAAAGCACATATTTTGAGGGAAATCGATTTTCGCCTCACCCCTTGCGAGACCCCTGCTGTAACTGCGGATTTCGGCTCCAAGACGAGCTCGATCTCGCTGTTTTATGGCTCGAGTGTGTAGAGGGAAGTAAGGAGAAGAAGAAGGAAGAAAAACGAAGCAAAACGGCTTAGAATTGAGAGAGAAATCGGGGCTGAAAGTAGGGCATCACATTGCTCTTATAGGGTCAAAAATCTGGAATTTTGTACTGAGGGAGGAAGAAGGAGAATATGGTCCGGTTTGGTTCAGCACAAAAAGGGTGTTTTTCTTTTTTTTTTTCTTTTTTTCTTTTTTTTTTTAACAAACACACACAATACTATATACTTGGTATTCATTTTAGAAAAATTGAAATTAAAATATTTCCACAACATAAATAGACAATATGAGATATAAACTTTATAAAAAGTATTTTAAAAATTTTGAAATAAAATGTTCCACTAAAATTCAATTAAAGGCATATAAAGGTTAAAATAGAAGGTAATGTCTCGTATTACCCTTCAAATAATATTAAAATATTGTTTTAAATATGAGCCTTTACAATGCAATTTCAGCATTTTTTTTGTCTTGCTGAAACTTTTAGATAGCTTATTAGCTTCTTGATTTTTTGTGCGATCTGAAATGCTGAAATTAATTCTTTATTAGCAAAATTCGTATGCTGAAATTAATTCTTATAAAATTGTATGAGGTACTATTTCAACATTTCAGCATTTTAGCATTTTTGAAAAAAACAAACTCCAGTTTCAGCAACTCCGATATCGAAGTGGTGATCCGGAAAAAAAAGGAAAAAAAAAAACTCCGGTTTCAGCAACAATTTTAGCATCTAAAACCGGAGTTTCAGCATCAACAACCCTTGTTTCAGCAACGCGGAAAAAAAAACGCTGAAACAAGGGTTGCTGAAACCGAATATGCTGAAACCCCTCTTTCAGCAACACGGTAAAATAAAAAAAAACTACTGAAAACAGGGGTTGTTGAAACCGAATGTGATGAAACAGGGGTTTCAACAACTCCGTTTCAGCCAGCAACGCGGTAAAAAAAACCCATTGAAACAGGGTTGATGAAATCGTATGTGTTGAAACTTCTGTTTCAACAATTCCGTTCTAGCAACGCGGAAAAAAAAACTGAAACAGGGGTTGCTGAAACCGTATGTGCTGAAAAAAGAGTTTCAGCAATTCCGTTTTTCAGCAACGCGAAAAAAAAAACTGAAAAAAAGGCTGAAACCGGGGGGGGGGGGGGGCACATGGGGCACAGGAGGCGGTGGACATTTTGCTAATTTAGAGCACTTGGGAGACATTTTACTAATAAAGTCCAAAAATTAGGACATCGTAATAATCACCCCTTTATCCAATGCCCGAAATATATATATATATATATATATATATATATATATATAGACAATAGATCATATGTACTCAGCCCTTAACGTGTATCATGTGAACAAATCTGGGCCATTGAATTAAGAAGATCAACGGATGAGATTAAAAGTAACTTTTGATTATTCGATGGTATTGAGAAATTATTCGATGGAATGAAATTATTCGGTGGTATTGGGCGATTATTCATTAGAATAAAATTTATATTTTTTACACTATTTTTACAGATGAATAATTATGTGAAAGTAGTCGAATAATCATGAACAAATAGACGAATAATTTATGAGTACATTATACACGATAAGAGATGTGTATACCGGAACTAACCTCTCTCTCTCTCTCTCTCTCTCTCTCTATATATATATATATATATATATATATATATATATATATATATATATAAGTAATATTGATATATTTAAGGAATGCGTGGGGGAGGCATGCACGCCCAAGTGCAACACACGCTAACCAAGCTGAGCAAACAAGCCGAGTGAGGTTCCATCATAAAACCAATTGGTGTTAAGAGGAGTAGCTCACCCACTTATGTACAATACTTCGATTCACTTTTTAAACAATGCGAGATCTCTATCCCATATCACATTATCATATTGTTAGCAGATGTGTTGCCTCTTCGTCTTCTCAGTTATCACTATTCGCAGATTATCCCTGTCTTCCACAACTTCTTTTGGATCGGTTTAATCGTGGTTATCTTTTTAAACACTTATTTTTTTCTTTTCGTTTTTATGGTAGTTAGTTCATCTGCTGGTACTTTCGACCTCTTGATTTAACCATCATCGGTGTTATATGTTATTTCGAATCTTAGACTCTTTAAAAAAAATCGATGCAATACACGAATAAAGTCAAAATCAACATCGATCGATCTCCCTATAGCCTATACGGTAGGCCCACATGCATTAGAAAAGCTTGTCTTTAATTAACCTACCTATGACTCTTAAATAAATAACGCAACCATATGTCAAATCATTTTCATTGGAAGAAATAAGGCTAATTTACAATATAGGCACGTTTATTTTGAATTTTTCTTGTCTTTTTTTTTTTAAGATAAAAACACACTTGCAACTAGTTATTGGATCCATTTATTTATATAAATATGGCAATTTATGCTTCGACACACTTATAACTAGACCTGTCAAAATACAACCCGACCCAATGATCCGACCCGAACCCAGAAATTTTTTTTGACCCAAACCCGAAAAATCGGAAATTTTCTGAGTAATCTGGGTTTCGACCCGGTGACCCGATTGACCCGGTAATCCGATTGACCCGGTTGATTTATAATTGTATATAATTAATTTTTTTTATATATAATTAACATTGATCGCAAAATTATCAAATCATGATTTTTGTAATGTAAAAAAGAAAAAATTGACAAACCCGAAATCGACCCGAAATGACCCGAAACCCGGTCAAACCCGAGTTCGAGTCAACTCGAAAAGACCCGGAACCCATTTTACCCAGGATCCGTTATACCCGAGATCCTAAGTGACCCGACCCGAACCCGACCCGAATGACCCGTTTAACAGATCTACCTATAACAAATACATATAGCATGACAAATAAAATAGGAAAAGTGACTAAAAATAAAACTGCAAATTATCATACATGAATAAAAAATAATACCAACTTTATAAATTACTAATCTAAATACAAACTATACCATAATAAATAAATTTTGATACGAACAATTTTCCGGCCAAAATTCCGGCAATATAATATTGGTGACATGGCAATCGAAAAATAACATTTAGGGCTGAAATTGTAATTAATAACAAATCAAGGATGAATAATTTTAATTAAATAAAAACATAAAAAATGTCACTGTTTAAGCTCTCCTTCGGACCTTCTTCCTTAGGTAAACCAATTGTTTTTTTTTTTTTATTAGGAAATAATTCGAGGTCAGACAAATCTGGACCTCGAAGGTCGACAAGTCGGCAGACGGAAACCGTCAAGAAGAGACATAATACAACGAGGGTGCATGAAACAAGCACAAGAGCTCTACAAAGAGAAACTAATCCCCACTAATCCGGACGAGATGCGGATGTAGACGAACGAACGAAGCCAAGCGCTACGTACCAACAACAATACCACATGCCAGCGGTACATCAGGAAGCACATGTGGACAGTGAAGACGAACCTCCAAGGAAGCAGCATTCCAGGAAAAGGAGACGCCTCGATACACACTACCACGACCCCAGCCTGACCCGACTCCGAACAGCTAGAACCCCATCAACCGAAGAAGAAAAGCCAATCCCCCCAAACTGCAGAGCAACACCGCCTGCATCGAAAACGCACCATAAACCCAAGCGGGGGATAAACCAACCCAATCCAAGCAGGCGGGATTTCAATAATATATAAAGAATTTCCCCTTTTTTTTATTCTATATTTTCATGTTTTTAATCAATTAATTAATTAATAATTTTTATTCAGGGGCAACTTTAGGCCCAAGGAAAAACCTTGGGCCCAAAGCACAAAATCGGGCCAAGGAGGAGAATCGCTGGGATTCTCAACCCTGCAGCGACCACCGATCGGGAAGCCATGTCTCTTGTCGCTGCCAGCCAAACAAATGAGAGGGAGGCGCAAGCAGGGCGAGCGAGATTTCTAGCGGTGCCATCCGGGCCAGGACGCCATCAACGACGACAAGCACAAGCCGGGAAGCCCAGAGTTTTTCAGGGGAAACTGATCGAGAAAGGCCGAGGAGGAGCGCATCATGATTGGCGGCTCCAACCACAGCCCCAACGGAGACCAGATCCAAGAGCACGAAGAGAGAGGGTCGGAATTTCAGAGCCCTCGAACCACAATCAAAGGGCCATGTGCGTCGGGATGGTCGAGGACAATCAGAGTTTGAGTTCATTGTTCCTCAAACAGCAAATCCCAAAGGGATTCTGGTTTGGGGCTCGCCGGAGCGAGAATGGGTTTCATCGCCACAACGAGGCATCGGAAAGGAGGATGACGAGGAGCGAACACGCATCGGAGACGGATTTGGGGCCGGAAAGAGGAAGCCCCAAATCTGAAAGACGAAGCAAGAATTCCAAACGGCGACTCCGAAGAGAACGCGGGAGGTGGGAGAGATTGGTAAGGGTGGTGGTTTTGGCCCGCTAAGCGGGATTTAGGGCCCCAAATGGGGGAGTTTGTCACCGATGGGAGGACGAGAACGCTAAACGCTCCCGAAACCTTCGAAGTTGGAGGCGGAGCCAAAGGTGGCTGACCCTGGAGGGGGTTTTCCCAGACTCTCAAAAGAGAGTTTTTTTGGAGACTTTATTTTATTTTCAAATGCTATCATTTTCTTAGGTAAACCAATTGTGATCTTCCACAACTCTCCCTACCACCCTTCCTACTCAACTATTCTTTTTAACATTTCTTTAATCATAAAAAAATATAAATATATTTATATTCATAAAATCTATTTTTATATATTTATAAAATTTTTATTTTAAAAAATCATGTTTAAAAATATTTCAACAATTGTATTTTATAAAATATTGCCTTTTTAATTTTTAAAAATTTTAAAAGATGGTTTTTCAAAATAATTTTTTTATAAATATATAAAGTTTTTATAAATATATCAAAATAGATGTTAGGAATATAAATATAATTTCTTTTAAGATTAAGTAAGTACTCCCTCCGTCCAAAAATACATGGACTTTTACTATTCATGCACGCTTTTTTAGGAGTTAAAAACTATATAAAATATTATTTTTTTATTAATTTTTTTCAATAATTACAAACTTATTATCAATAAGTTTGTAATTATTAAAAAATAAAAAAATTAATATTTTATATAGTTTTTACCTTCTTAAAAAAGCGTGTGTGAATAGTAAAAGCAATGTATTTTTGGACGGAGGTAGTATTAAATATTTTTGTGATGTAGAGAAGGGGTAGGAAAAGTGTTGTGGTGGTAGATCTTGGCCGCAGGCAATAAGTATCATTGTCATCTGAATTACTTTTTTAAATAAATAAATAAATAATTATTTTCCTTTAATAATAATAAAGGAGAAGTCGCATACGTGGTGGCTTCTCCTTTGAATTTTTTTTCAAAATATTCATTAAAAAATAAATAATTACACATTTATTCACTACTTTAAACTATTTACGGAAATATTCATTTTTTGCAGACATGTCAGAAAAACGCGGCCTTAAACCGCGTTTTATTCACAAACAAAAAAATGTGAAATTGGAAAAAAAGTTGAGAAAAAATTAACAAAAGAAACGCGGTTCCAAACCGCGTTTCTATTGTTGATTTTATTTGGGATAAATTAGGTAATTTTCCAATTTTTTTACAATAGAAACGCGGGCTAATCCCGCGTCTCTCTTTTTTTTTTAAAAAAAAAAGGGGAATTGAGGGAGGAGGCCAATCAGGCCGGAATTGAGGGAGGAGGCCAATCAGGCCGAAATTGAAGGAGGCGGTTGCTCTGAATCCGAAATCAGGCCGAAATTGAGTGGCAATGGCAGTGGCGAGGGTGGTCGGCGCTGGTGGCAGCGGAGGTCGAGCAGAGGGAGGGAGGTCGGGCAGAGCGAGGGTGAGCGGGGAGGGGAGGGGGCGACGGTTGTGTGGGTGCTGCGAGGATGGGCTCAGGGGGGGCAGGGCGGGTCGGATCTGCTGTTGGGATGGGGCGGCGGTGGTTTGGCGGTGGAAGCAACGGCCGGAGACCGTGGGAGAGGGGAGGGAGAAGGGAGGTGCTGCTGGCGACTTCGACTCGCGACGATTGCTGCTGGTCGGATCTGGTGGGCGGTGGTGCTGCAAGGGTGGGGCGGCGGTGGTGTGGGTGCAGCGAGGATGGGCTCGGGGGGGGGGGGGGGCAGGGAGGTCAGATCTGCTGCTGCGAGGATGGGCTCACGGGGGGCGGTGGTGTGGGTGCTGCAAGGGTGGGGCGGCCGGAGACCGTGGGAGAGGGGAGGGAGAAGGAAGGTTCGGGCATGATTTTTCCTGAAAAAAAAAAAACAAGAGATGCGGTTCCAAACCGCGTCTCTAGGGTAATTTTTCTACCTAATTACATAAACTAACCCAAAATAAAATAAATAAATAAAAACGCGGTCTAAGACCGCGTTTATTTATTTATTTTTTCCTGGGCTTTTATTCTAATTTCAAAATTTCCACCTCCTGAATAAAACGCGGTATGAAACCGCGTTTTTCTGACAACTCTGCAAAAAATGAATATTTTTATAAATATTTTCAAACCTGGAATATTTTTGTAATTATTTATTTTTTCATGAATATTTTGAAAAAAAAATTCTTCTCCTTTAATATAGGTTTGTTTGTTAACCAATTAAATATTTTTTTTATATATTTAACCAAATTAGTATTATTTATTATAAATCAAATTACTTTTTTTTAAATAAGTAATTCATTAATTCTTTTCTTTTTCTAAATCTTAACCGATTGATTTTTTTTTAAATTACTTTTTTAAATAAAAACAGATAATATTTTATAGTTTTGATTCATGAAATAAATAGCGATTAGATCAATTTAATAAATTACTTATTTATAATTTGATTATATATTTACTTTAATAAATTATTCTCACTTCAATGATAACAATGAAGGTTATATTTGTGTGTAGTATAATCTATAGTCATGTAATAAATTACTTTATTATATTTATGAATAAAAATAATTAGTTTATTTTAGTTTAGTTGTGAAAGATAATATATTTTGGAATTTATAATATATTATTGAATTAATGCAACTATAGTAAAGGAAAATCATTAGTTAAATGGGTGTTAATATGAAATTTATTTAAATTTCAAAAGGAATTTAGCTAAAACGATAAGAATCCTTGATAATTTCCTTTAGATAAAACGATAGGAATCTTTGATAATTGTATTTTAACTTATATAAATGTTTTTTTACATATGTATAAAATCTATATTATAATACTAAAGGAGAAGTCGCCTACGACATGTGGCGGCTTCTCCTTTAAAGTAGGATTTGTTAGTTTTTTTTAAAGATTTTTTAATTAGTAGGATTTGTTAGCTTTTTTTATTTAAGATTAATAATAAAAAAGAATTAGATTTAAAAATTAAATTACTAATTAACCTAATTGATATGCCATATCTAAAATAACTAACTAACTAAAACGTAATCTTATTGTTTGGATGAGGATATATGCAAATCCAGAATCTAGAAACTTACGCAGATCTTATCACTTTATTTTTTTTTATCACCGATCTTATCACTTTGTAATGTAATCTCTTACTGGATCCATTGAAATCTTATCACTAAAATAATTTTAAAAAAAATCAGATTAGTCAATTCCAAGTTTCAGATTGTTATTAATTAGATTAGTCAATTTTTATTTTTATTTCCAATTATTTATTAATTCAAAGTAGATATCTAAAATCAATGATCTCTGATTTGGTTAAAATTTTGAATTTTGAAATTAGTTTTTTTGTTTTTCCAATTCTTTAGATCAACTAATTTGATTTGGTTACAATTTTGAATTTTGAAATTTAAAAAAAAATATTCACATCGCCAAAATCGTAGTATACTACTGTTATAAATACTACACTAACTCTTCCTGATTCAATTGTTCCCATTTTTATATTCATTTGTTTTTGTGCTGCTGTGTTGCTTTTATATCTTAATCTAACATAATCATATTTGCAGATGCAGGTTATTGATTCTACCCTAATTTACCTGATTTTAATTCCATCCCAACTCCCCTCTCTTACTTTCCTTCTCAGTTTATTCGATTAATTACGATTCCATTGATTCTACTTGGAATTATGTCCAGCTGTGCTTAACTACTCGGAAAATTGATGTGAAATCGATCGACTTTGTGTTGCTACGTGGAATCCTTAGTCAAGATGTACGTGAAATCATTCAACGTAACACTAAATACTTCCAATGCAATTTGATTTGAAGTTATCTAATTAATCTTTTGGTTTCATCTTATAAATATAGGGGCAAGCTAATGCGGATTTCATTTATTTTATATATGGTTTTAGTTATCTGCATTCGTTCAAACATACTCCATATATTCTCATTCTCTCCGGTGTTTTTTTTCTTTCCTGATTGTCAATTATGATTATCGGTACACAAATCGGTGTGGTTTTGTTCAAACACACTTCGTATATTTCATTATCTAGATGAGTTACTACTACAAAAACTAAACAATAGATGAATCCGATGGAATATTATTGTTCACGTATTAAGAATATTAAGATCACTAAATTACAACGATCCTGAACAAGTTCAATTCGGTTGGCAAGATTTTAATAGATGAAAAATTAATTGTGTTTAACAATTGATTAGTTTGTTTACACAAAGTCGAACACATGAAAGAAGGGCTTATATTTTTATTTTTTTATTTTTTTTAACTACTTAATAATACTTATAATATTTTTTAATTAGCTCAATTTGATTCCAATTATTAAAGTTTCTTATTATTTAGAATTTTTATATTTTTTCATTATTCAATGTGTTATGGAATGCTTATTTGTTTGCTACTTAGTAATACTTATAATATTTATGTCAACAATGATAAATGAAATTATATAAATATATATTTTTAAATAAAGATACGTGCAATGCACGGGGTACTAAGCTAGTTATTATATAAAAAACATCCATGCGCATGCACTTATAGTTTGAAATAAAACTCTAGAGCAGTAGAAATTTGAAAATACAGAGTTTTTAACCAAAAAAAGTGTGATGGAGGTAATAAACTACATAACCCAACCCAAAGTCAAATATTCCTTGAAAAAGTATTAGCTCAAAATAATCCGTACTCAAAATAACCAATTAAGAAAAAATTAAAACGAAAATCAGGGCAACTTATCTGTAATTTGATCTATGAACCCTCTTATGATAGCGGCAAATTCGCCCAATTTCAGGTATCAAAATCAGTTGCAAACATTACATTCAGGCAATTCAGGCTCTTGGTTTATTTTGATAGTTGCTATTAATAAAACTTCAGACCCAAAATCAAGGAGCTTCACACTCCCCATTTCCTTTTCCATCATCTTCATCTCCCCACCTACATACAAACCCCTCAAAGTTTCTCCTTTCAATCTCAAAAATCCAAAAACAAAAAAAAAGTAAAAAAAAACTCAAAAAGAAACAAACTTTGTACTTTCGATCTTCCTACTACGCATCTACATGTTTGATTCTGTAGCTGTGGAGCCCAGATTCATCGCTTTTGCATTGCTGGCTTTCATCAGCCGTCGATTTCTGCAATTTTTACTTTAATATATATATGGGCTTGTCTGCACATAAACAGGAGAGATAGAGAGAGATTAAGATAGAGAGATAGTGTGAACAGAGGAAAGAGAGAGTTTTTAGTTCAATTTCGGTCAGAAATCACAGTGATTGAGAACTTTCCCGTTGCCCTTGTGCGCCCAAAAAGACACAATCCCACTAGGGTTTGTTCAATTGGTTAAGCCCCCCTTTATTTATAGTTCAGCTCATCCCCTCTTTTCTGCTTTGTATACCATCGCACAAGTTGAAGGAAGAACCAAAGTGCCTTTTTCGTTGAGATAAAGGTGTCAATTTCCTATCTATTTCTTTGTTTTTGTACTGATTGATTGTTTGATGGATCTAGAGATTTGCGTATTTACTTGTTCAATTGCTTTCAGATCTCCGTCGCTCGTGGCTTAATCGCTTGCCGGAGGCTGAATCTCTACTTGAACCCTAATCAATCTCGTGTGAATTAGGTCTTATCCACTCTACGGTCGAAGGTATTTGGGATTTTTTTCCGCGAAAGTTGAATTATTGTTTCCTTGCTTGACTAATTTTTCCGTGTTTTCAGTATTTGGGATTTTTAAGGGAAATTCGAAATTTAGGCTCCTTGCTTTACTGTATCTTCAGTGCTTTCTCCTATTTTTGTTTGATATAGATTTCAACCTGTTTTTGGTTGCTCCAGCTATTTCTTAGGCATCAATAAAAGCATTTATTGTGTGCTTGTGTGTATTTAAGATTCATAGATGGTTGTTTTTAGTACTAATTGGGGAGTGTTGAATTGAAATGGTGGTTTTGATTGGTCCGCAATGGTGGTTTTATTTATCTAGGGTTTGCAGTTTCTGGAGGAGATGATGGCATCCGATTCGGATGTTTAGGATTTAAGGGCTTGCTTTGCTGAAATGAGGGATGTTATCAAATCTGATATCATTCTTAAGGGCCTGCTGCTGGCGGACACCGGAACACTCGGGTTCGGATGCAGGAGGTCGACAAGATGGACTTCTTTGGTACAAGGATTTTGGACAGCATGTTAATGGTGATTTCTCCATGGCTGTTGTCCAGGCTAACAATTTATTGGAAGATCAAAGCCAGCTCGAGTCTGGCTGTTTGAGCTTGCTCGATTCTGGTCCTTGTGGGACTTTTGTAGGTGTATATGATGGCCATGGTGGGCCAGAAACATCGCGTTACATCAATGATCACCTCTTCAAGCACTTGAAAAGTGAGTATTTCGCGATGATTTTGTGTTAACTTGTTTCTTAACAAGTCTGTATTGTTGGTATTGGTTGTGTTTTGGTTTGGGAAGTTTCGGATCAAGAAACCCTGCTTTTAACTCTCTAATAGTAGTAAGGTAGTTTTTCAAGATGTGATATGCTTTTGATTTTAGCTCCTTGTGTCGTACATTGATCATTCAGTTTAATCGTGGAGTCTTTGCTTTGCAGGGTTTACTGCAGAGCAGCAGTCCATGTCAGTTAGTGTGATACGCAAGGCATTTGAAGCAACGGAAGAGGGTTTCTTCTCTCTGGTTGCCAGACAGTGGCCCATGAACCCCCAGATTGCCGCTGTTGGATCATGCTGCTTGGTTGGGGTAATTGCAAGCGGAACCCTTTATATTGCCAATCTTGGCGACTCCCGTGCTATTCTAGGGAGGACTTGCAAAGCAACTGGTGAAGTTCTTGCAACACAGCTGTCTGCTGAACATAATGTGGCCATTGATTCTGTGAGGCAGGAGATGCATTCTTTGCATCCAGATGACCCGTACATTGTGGTTCTGAAGCACAATGTCTGGCGTGTCAAGGGCCTGATTCAAGTAAGTTGCTGCATTATCTGTTGACAATTTTGTTGTGCTGATATGTTTCTTTTTGATGTTCTTGCTGTGTACTGTTTCTTTTCTCAAGTTGTTTCATGCTCAAGTATACTTCCTATACAGACTTGGATTTGGGTATCTGCTCAATGATAATATTTTACTTCTCCTTTACATCTTGATATGATATGATTTCGCCTTTTGTTACATGATCCGTCACTTCTTGATGCAATTTTTTTGTGAAAATGTGACTTAGCTCTCTTTATAAACTGTGAACAAGATTTGAGATAAATGAAGGTCCCTGATTTCAAAATGCTAGATTGATAAACTGTTGCATAGTATGCAGATGATAGTTGATTCAACAGTTTGATGTTGAGTTGCTTTTATTTCTCATGACATGCTTTTAAAAAGTCATTATGATATTCCCCTACTCCAGCTGGTCAGAAATCCAGTTGTTTTTTCCCCTTTGATTACTTCCCTCTTGAAAGCTGGGAGTCCGGGAATGTTGATTGTCGAAGATAAGATATGGTAGGACCATAGGACCAGTTGGGGTTGGGGCTGTGGCCTTTTGGAAGTCTTTTCTGTCTGCAAACTTATGAAATTCAGTTTCCATGTAACCCAGCTTGAGGTTTTCCTTTGTCCATCTTGTCATTTGCCTTATCAATCCTCACATTTCCATGCCAGCATTTTTTCCTCTACACAGTGCAAACTGCAAACCGACCTTATGTGTAATGTTTGAGCCTGGTAAATATATTGAAGAAAGAGGGCAAATGTAACTGCTCATCAGCACCCTCATTTGTGGTTATTTCTGGCTTTCCTTTTATAACGCAATGACAACTTTGCATATTGATTGAGATTTTAGACGCGTTTGTTTGGATGATCTGAGCTTCATGGAAGTTGAAGCTTTCTTGTTCTGGCATTGCAGATCTCTAGATCCATAGGTGATATATACCTAAAGAAGACTGAATACAACAGGCCACCTCTGTTCCCTAAATTCCGTCTGCGGGAACCTTTCAGCAAACCAATATTGAGCTCAGATCCTTCGATCACCGTGCACGAGCTGCAGCCTCATGATCGGTTTCTTATATTTGCTTCCGATGGTCTCTGGGAGCACTTCAGCAACCAGGAAGCCGTCAACTTTGTACAAAAGAACTCCCGAAATGTAAGCCAAATCTCTCTTTTATCCGCTCCATTCCATCTCCCCACCCGTTTTCCTTTCTCACCACACGCTCTCTCTCTACAGGGAAGCGCCAAGAGGCTCGTGAAGGCTGCCCTGCACATAGCAGCCAAGAAGAGGGAAATGAGGTACTCAGACCTGAAAAAGATAGACCGGGGCGTCCGCAGACACTTCCACGACGACATCACCGTAGTTATCCTGTTCCTCGACTCGAACCTAATCAGCAAAGCCAGCTCGGCGTGGGGGCCCACCGTGTCCGTCAGAGCCTGCGGCGCCGGCCCCAGTTTCCCCGCCAGAGCTTTAGCCCCGTTCGCCACGCCTTCTGACGCCGACAGCGGCGGCTGAAAGGGCCTCCTGTTTTGCTGCTGCACTTGGAATTTTCAGAGATGGTTTTGGGTTGGCTGTAGATGAACAGTTTGTAAAACACAGAAGCTTGTGCAGATTTAAAAATGTTTGTGGTTTTCCCCCCTTTTGTTGATGTTGAAGCAGCTAACATCAAGGATTTTTCACTGCCCCTTTTGTTGCAGGGAGATATTGTATTGTAGTAAATAATACCAATTTCAGAACTGATCCCCGGGTTTGGTGATTGTCAACTTACAATCTGTTCTTCAGAAATCACAGATTTTGGGTCGGTTGTGTTTATTGGTATGTCTGTCAATCAAGCACAGCCACTTCAAGAAGATGTAATTTATGTTGGAAGTTTTGTAATTGACATCAGAGTTTGTATTGTTTTATACAGTTGTTGTTCAGTGGTTCATTTATGCTCTTTTCAAGTATTGTTAACTGATGATCTCCCGATAGGTTGTCGGGATCAGGATAGACCAAACGAATGCCAAGCACGCAATCAGCGCTCAGAGACGAAAGAAGCGTCAATGCCATAAGCCATCGGTAGTGACTCTAGGAGAGGCTAACTGGCTAAGGCAACCATTGATCGCCTCAAACTCTGACATCCAAACAGTTACTGATAAGCCACATCAAATCCATTTTAAGCCTTCATCAAACTAGACCATGTATAGAAATTGAGAAACAGGGGTATCTAAACTAGCAGTAGATAATGTGTAGAGCCACCCATAATTTCTTTTTTCATGCCTATAAAATGTTTGCAAACTCTAAAATTATGGCTTCATTTTCAGAAAAATTATGATTAATCTAGTAAACATTTTTTTTTTTTTTTTTTTTATCAAAGGAAATGTTTTGAGTGATGTCAAACCCAACTGGCCATAATATAATAGCGTCTTTAGGGACAAGAGTAATTGGCGATAGAGGCACTATCTATCGAGAACTAATGATGAGCAACTTTGTCAGCCACCTAATTGATTTCTCAGAAGACAGGTATGAATGAGACATTAGCGGAACTTCGAATCAGGATTAGCACATCCGCCATCACCATCTCAACTTTATGTTGACAAGTCCAAGATTCCTTGATTATGACTTGTAGTATTAAAACGATAATATAATATTTCTATATATTTTTTTAAGTATAGAAATAACATAATTTAATCTCATCAAGTTGAGTTTTCAACTTCATATAAGAGTTCAGAAAACCTTACCCACTAAAATGTAAATTTAATTGTTGACTTGAAAATTAAATCTAGTTGTTTTAAAACATTTTTTTAGATCTCTACAAAACAAAAAAAAAAACAACATTTTTAGATGATTTTGCACAATTTTCAAATTTAGGGTGATTTTGGGAAACAACCCCTATTTTGGGCGGTATTATGTAATTTATCCTAAAAGTTTATTTGGTGGGGTTTATGAGTTTTTACAAAGAGTAGAGAGTATCACAAAAACCTCAGCCTCCATCCTCTGCGCCTTCCTCCTCGTCTCGCGTCTAGGGTTCCGACGCCGCTCCGTTCTACACTCCCCGCCGCCGCCGCCGCCGCCGTTTCCGGTGAATCTACGCTTCTTCTTCTTCACCTCCTCTTGAATTTATCTTTTTCCTTTGTCTGACACAGCATTCGTTTTTCACAGGTTTAGGTTTTCCTCCCGCTGGTTGTTGAATCCATCGCCATGACGCTTCTAGAGCTCATCTCCAAACCCGCCGCCACCGAATCGGACGGCGAAACCAGCAAAGACACCGCCTCCAAGTACCCCATCGCCTTCTCCCCGGATCTCGTCCTCCCCAACCTCAAACCCGAGCCCGATAGCGAAAATCCTAACAACCGCTCCTACCTCGTCGAGCCCCTCAGCGGATTCAAAATCTCCGGCACCAACTCCGCCGTCGTAGATTCGAACTCCGCCTTCTCCAAGAAGCTCAAGCGGCGCCTCATGGACAAGGGCGCCAATTCCCTCTCCTCCGTCGGGTTCTTCGATATGCTGAATCATTTTCTCGAGGAAATCCGCTCGCTCGCTGTGTTTGCAGTGGACGACAACGAGAGGCCGTCCGGTGAAGCCTACAGTGCGAGTTTGATCAATGAAGTAGGTAATTTTCTCTCCGGTGATGTTATAGGAATGTTGATTGAAGCTTGTGTTTCTCTTGGTATTTGGGGGATTTTGGAAACCCTAATTGTTGGCAAGCTTGTTGCGCGAGGGCTCCAATCTGCACTGCTGTCAAATCTGATTGCGAATAATCGATCTGATATGCTTTGCTTGTGTATAAGACACTTCTCTGATGATCTCGACTGGTCGGACTTACTCTTGATGCTCAAGTATTTCCTGTCGCCATCGAAGGAAGCTCGTGTTAACATGGCTAGTGTTAGGAAAGCATGGGAAGATCAGGCTTTGTTGGCTGTCGAGTTTGCAGGGGACAAGACACTTGGTAAGGCGAAACAGGGCCTTGCTAAGGAGGCAGCAATACTGCTCATGGCTGCCTATGACGGGTTTTCGGCCCCTGAACTGTGCCTACACTACTTGCTGTCCGCAACTAAGGTGGATGATATGGTGTTCTCAGGTGCGATTAGCAAGCTGAATATCAATGAGATCTCGGGGTTGATTAGGTACTTGGGCAAGTGGCTGAAGAAATATGAAAGGTTCCCCCAGGCTATTCCGTGTCCTGAAGCACAGAGTATGCTGGCTTTGAACGCATGCCAGTGGGTTCCGACTATTGAGACTGTCGCGGAGGCCCTTGGAGCTGTTATTGATGAGTGGTTTTCGTCGTTGGTGCTGCATTCTGAGTTTCACCAGGAGCTGAAATCGATTGAAGGTGTGTTGAGTTCATTGGTTGTTGAGGGGAGGCTGTGTGGCTCTTTGACTAGTTTGATTGAAATCTCTAAATCCAAAGCGAAAGCTTCTTAGTTCTTTTTTGGCATTGTTTTCTGTTTCTTGTAGAAGTTAAGTCTGTCAGGAAATTTTGCAAGTTCTTTGAGGAGAAGATTGAGTGTAATGCTATGAAATTGGTCTTTGTGGACATGGATGAACACAGGTTTTGATACAATATGATATCTGAAACTTTTATTTTTGTGATTGAAGAAAGTGTTGTGTTGTCTCTGAATTGCCTGATTTCTTACTTTGATGAACTTGCATATTCATCATGTTCTAGATTGGTAACCTGCCAGATGATACAATAAACTGTAGCTGTTCATACAGGATCACAATTCAATCTGGCAACTTCGCACAATCTGGCAACAAGCAATGGAGCACCTTAAACATGGAATTTGCTAACATGAATCCATTTCCTACAGCAGCACTTGTCCCCTTATGATAACAGGACAAGCACCTACAAAGTAAAACTCTGAAAGAACACTTTTTTCTATTAATATAAATGAGGCTTATAAGGATCTAACCATGAAAACTTATAAGGATCTAAGCTTCCATCAGGCTTCGTATTACAGAACAGCAAAGCGTCGCCCATCTTAGATTTAACCGAGATCCCTAGTCATTTTCCATGATTCTATTTAGCTTTAGGGAATACAGTGTCACCCCCTTTCTCTATGTCTGAGCTGCAAAGGGAAGTAATAAACGAAGAAACATACAGGTACATGAGGACTGTGGCCATCCTTTGGCCACCATTCATGGCGGAGGACCTATGTTTGAAATAGTCCCAGTGTGCAAAACACGTGTGTTCCACTCAGTAGCGAATTACAAGTAGATTTCCGCGGTGATCCGTAGATGGAACAAGCAACAACAACATGAAAACCGATCACAACTACTTTCAAGTGCAGAAAATATAAACTGCCAAGGGCTGAAACTTGGAAGCCGAACGCTTCAGAGAAAATCCAAATCACATACCCACAGGAGAGGGTCCATTCTGCAACCCTCTTATCTATGTCCCTAATGATCTTATCTCGTCCCCAAATAAGATCTCAGACCTCTTCAGGGGGGGCTTAGCGAGCTCGATAAGGTACTCACACTCTTTTCTTTGATTGCCAACTGTTAAGGGGAATTGAGTAATCAGCATCGGCGCAAAATGTGAACTGAGAAAAACCTTCTTGGAGACGTGCATTTTTGTTAGCAAATCTGTTGTTGAAGGCTGTTACAACTTATAACTTGTTCACAAACGACTCTATGTTGTCAAAATGATTCTAAAATGAATTTTTAGATATGAATGATTGATCAATTTATCATATCAAATCTTGGATGAAAATTTCTATTTTATGCTCGAACTTGACAGCTCCGTTTAAAAGAGATTTCCAAATGCAATTTCAGAACAAAAACTGTAAGATGTTCATACAGAAACACAAATCAATCTGCAACTATGTCTTAACTGCAAGATAACCAAACAAAAATGAAAACTGTGGACAGGGCTGCCATTTCGCGACACAATGAATCGGTGTAGGTTCATGGACAACGGATCTGGCAACGACCAATGGGGCACCTCAAACATGGCATTTGTTAACATGAAACCATTTCCTACAGCACCACTTGTTTCCTTTGATCACACGAGAAGCAGCTGCAAATAACCGCGAAGCATATTTTAGAACATGTTTAAACACATCTAATCTTAAACAAAATGGAGTCATTTGTATCAATATAAAAAGACAACAACTATTCAACTAACCATGAAAACTTAAAGGATCTAAGCTTCCATCAGGCTTCATGTTCCAGAACAGCAAGGCGTCGCCCATCTTGGGTTTAACCGAGATCCCTTTTGCTTTACGGTTGGGTTTAACTGAGATCCCTTTTGCTTTAGGGAATACAGTTTCACCCCCTTTCTCGACATCTGAGCTGCAAAAATCCATCAGTTTTATGGTATAAGGAAAGGTGAAACTCTATATAACAGCTTAAGCTTTTGTGTTAAGTTGGTGGATATTATGCAAAGATACGTACAGGTACATGAGAACTGTGGCCATCCTTTCGCCGCCTTTCATGGAGGAGGACCTATTATGATTTAAATGGTCATTCGCCGCCTTTCATGGAGGAGGACCTATTATGATTTAAATGGTCATAGTGTCCGTCGCACTTCTGCCCAACTTGGTAGCGAATAACTTGCAGACTGCCGCCATGATCTGTAGCAACCATATGAAAAAAAGACCTTATTGGAATTGAAGAGGAAATCCGAAATCACATACCTAGAGGAAGGAGGGTCCATTCTGCAATCCTATTTTCTATGTCCCTAATGATCTTATCTGGTCCCTTCGAAACAGTTGCCTCTGAACTTGTCTGTTTACTGTGACGAAATTTATACAACAATATGCATTTTAGGATTAGGACAATGATACCGAATGGCGACGATTTAAAAAAGGGGCGTCGCAATAGAATATATGCCTGCTCACAACAGTCTTGTCCGAGACACTGTCGGCAAACATCTCAGACCTCTTCAGGTGGGGCTCAGCAAGCTCGATAAGGTGGTTACACTCTTCCTTTGACTGCCAACACAAAGGGGAAAGGAGTAATCAATTTCGTCGCAAAATGTGAACTGAAAAAAATCTTCTTGGAGACATGGATTTTTTATTTTTGTTAGCAAATCTGAGTTGGAGGTTTGTTACTTACAACTTATATAAGTTGATCTATTGATCCCAAAAGCTAAATGTCTGTTTGGTAACACATTTGGTAACCTTGCTTCGCTGATGAGTGACGAGGTAGGTGAAACTGACAAAGTTGATATTGCAGTGCATTATATGCACTTATAATTCCACTAATTTACACATTTAGCCCTCGACTTTCCATAACTTTGCAATAAGCCAATAATATTAACCCTAATTCTTATCCCGCTCATAGTGTTGTATCCTTTGTTTTAGGTTTGCTTATATTCGTCGTAGATTGAGTGTGCTCTGCTGGTTTTATTGCACCTTTTTCCTTATAGCCACAAATTCTTACTTTATAAAAAAAATACATTCCCAACTCATGATATAAACACCAATTACTCCAAAATAAACTACAATATACGTTTGTAAAACATAAATCTAAATTAATTTTTTTTTCAGCATTAATCACCAAACACCGAATAATTTCATTCCAACTAATAATAACCCACTACCATCGGCGTCGGTGGTGGTGAGTTGTGATCGACGCCTTCCCCGGAAGAGGGCGATGGAAGCGAGGGGTAAACCGCAGAGTCCGGCCATGAGCTCATCAAAATTAAAACTTGGGATGAGTCAATTAATGTTTAAAGGATAAATTAATACTAGTGAAGTTATTTTTTTTTTTGGTGGAATACTAGTGAAGTTATTGAAATCGGTTCTAGGTTGGCTTATCTCTAAAGTAGCTGAGATTTAGTTTTAGGATATGATTTTATTTATTATTTTAAAATTAAAATCTATGGAGTATATATAAATTAGAAAGACCTAAAAATATAAAATCACAAATCTTTATCGATCATTCCAAAAATATAGTTATTCGAAAAATCTTAATCAAGAGCCGTTGAGATTTTTTATATTAAAATTTAAACCTAGCTATAAAAAGTGACGATAAAAAACAGTTGGGTAGCCCAAAAACAGCTGAGGTTTTTAGCGCAAACAACGAAATTCCTTCTCCTTGAATCCACCCCTTATACTTATTATTTTAGAAGCAATCTCTTCACAAAATATTGAGCCACGTGTCCTTCAATGAGCCAAATTAAGAAGCCAAATTTTCAGCCTTTAACCCACGTTCTCTCCATGAATTCAACTGCTCCCGGTACCAATTCTAAGGTAAAATTGGTTTTCTCCTTCAACTGCCTCACCCACGTTCTCTCCTGCCAATACCAAAATTGAAATGAGTTTTCTCACCCACGTTTACCTTCTTCTTTAAAATCATCTTTTTCCTCATTTGTTGGTAAACAGAAAGGGATTTCTCGGGTTGTTCGTTTTAGAGAAACCCTTGATGATGGAGTTCCATATGTAGAGAGTGTAATGGGGCACGGAATCGGAAAGAGGGAAAGTGGAATTCGGAGGCCTACGTTTCGCAACCCTCCGATTCGATCGCGAGAAGAGGAATCCGCTGCCAAACCTACTGCCGAACAGGCCTCCAAACCACACCATTGCCGATTGATTCCTCCTCGGCTACACGTACAGTGTCGTGATCTCGCGCGCTTGAGCTTAGGGCCTCTGTGTGATTTTGGGAGGAAAAAGGAAGGGTTTTTTGGGGGGATTTGGGGTCGGAGATGTTTTTGCAGTGTAGTGTGGTGGATGATTGAAGATATTTAATGGCGATGGCCGCGTGGCGATCCGTTGGTTTCTTGCTTCTCGTGGTTCCTTCAACGCTCTGTTGCGCGGAAAACGGGAACTGCATGCGAATTTGATTGGAGTTCAAATCTTTAGGGTTTCCACGTCTGACGTCACCTACAAATTGTTTGTAAAAAAAAATTAATACTTGGAAAAAAATTCCTAATTGCTTTTTTTTTTATCGAATAATTCCTAATTTCCAACCATAAAGATTTTCCTAATTTATTAAGTTATTTGTGCAATTTTCCTAAGTTAAACGTCATTTGTAAAATCTTTCTGGTGGTTGTTTGGTTAATACTCCGTATAAGCAAAAAAGGAGAAGAGAGGATTGGTTGGAATTGGCTAATTAAGGGATATTAATAATCCACCCCTTATATCCTTATTATTTTAGAAGCAACCTCTTCATAAAATATTGAGCCACGTGTCCTTCAATGAGCCAAATTAAGAAGCCAAATTTTCAGCCTTTCACCCACGTTCTCTCCATGAATTCAACTGCTCCCAGTACCAATTCCAAGGTAAAATTGGTTTTCTCCTTCAACTGCCTCACCCACGTTCTCTCCTGCCAATACCAAAATTGAAATGGGTTTTCTCACCCACGTTTACCTTCTTCTTTAAAATCATCTTTTTCCTTATTTGTTGGTAAACAGAAAGGGATTTCTCGGGTTGTTCGTTTTAGAGAAACCCTTGATGATGGAGTTCCATATGTAGAGAGTGCAATGGGGCAGGTGGAAAAAGAGCTCGTAAGTGCGTGAGATGTCGGAGGAGGTTGTGAGGGTGGCGATGAGCTTGCCGGTGGCGAAAGGGTCGAAGACAATTCATGTGACTATGAGATGGAATCTGATTTGGCGAAGATGGGAGACGGTTAGGCATGGATGATGGAAACTCTTTGCCTTAATTTCTTCAAGTCTTTGCCTTTGGTGGGGATTTTTGTGTGGATGTTCCTGAGAGAAACTCAAATCAGGAGCTGAGAAAGGTTGGATCTAGGTGACAGATCGGGTCCTGAACCAGGAGCGCCGATTCAAAGGAGATCAAGGAGGAAGAAGGACTGAAGGAGGCGCATGCCGTATTCTCCAACACCGAAGAGGGAGCCGAAGAAGCCGTTGCACAGGAGGGCGAGGGCGCGGACGGTTAGGTCTAAGGCAACAAGGGAGGGGATGAGGAGGGCTTCACTAGAGGATGAGGAATCTTGAGCGGCCAGGAGAGCGAAGAGGATCGATTCGCCGGAGCCGCAGGAACCCAAACGCTGGGGGACAGAGGAGAGTGTCCGGTCAGGGAGATTGTGTTGGGGTGTGGATCGGGGCGGCGGGGAGCCAGACGGACAGGCCGCCGGAGGAGGCCATGAGAGAAGTTTGGTACTGATCGAGGGGGCGCAGTCGCACAAGGCTGTCGGAGTTGGAAGCGGCGGCGACGACGGAGGCTGGGATCCGGCTAACTGAAAAAGGAGGTCGAGGGCGGAGAGCCAGTCGCGCAGACGTCGGGGAAGACCCATCAGTGACGGCGGCTGGAAGAGCTCTTACTCTTAGGGTTGAGTTGGTGGGTTGGGTTTTGTGGGTTTTTTTGGAAGGGAGTTTTTTTTCGGATGGGAGACCCTTTGCTGATCTCATGTATTTGGTCTTTGATTTACTTAAGTTTTAGTTTTAGGTTGTATCATTATGGTTGGTGGTGTTCGATGAATTAATGCCTCTAAAAAAGTACTTAATATTTCAAATTTGGAATTTGATTTAAAGTTAATTTTTAAAATTTGACATATTGAAATTGATGTATAATCTACACTAATTTGAGAGATTTAACATTTTTTTAATATTTTGGTATCTTAGGGTTTATGCGTTTAAATATAGGATACTAAATATCATTTTTAAGGTTTTAGCTCTATAGAGTTTATACATTTAAATATAGAATATCTTTTTTCTCAAATTGTTTATAATTTATACCAATTTAAGAAGTGTAAAATGGTGTGTAACACATAAAATACTACAGAGGATCCAAACTCGATTTTATTTGGCGAAAACTGCAAGATACTATTCTTTGTCAGATTCGTAGTATCGGTCGTCGCGATAACAGACTTCGTCATAACAATCAAAGATTTAAAAGAACGACATGTTGAAGAGAATGGGCAAAATGGTATGTTAGTAGAAAATTAACATGCATCGAATACTTGTGCGATATGTCATACTAGGTAAAAAATATTATTACAAAAAACCCCGAACATGGTTCGGGAAAAGTACTAGTTGGTAAATAAAGAGCAGCCATTCCGGGGTTCAAACTGGGGACCTATGGGTACTACCCACAAGTCATTTCCAGTGTGCCATTCCGGAATGGTTTCGAAATTCCTTCTCCAATACTAACATCATAACCACTACACTACAAGAAAAAAGGCATTGGGCGACCAAATAATTCGTCGCCAAAAGTAGAAATTTCGTCGCACAAAGTATTTTGTGACAAAAAAAACTTCGTCACCAGTTCGTCGCCTTAGCCGCGTCGCCCAAAGTTTGGGCGATGAAACTTAATTTCGTCGCCTCAAGTGACCTTTTTGTGACGAAAATCAAAAGTTGTCGCACTAGATCTTTTGTGACGAAAATCAACTTTTGTCACTCTTATCTTTTTGTGACAAAACTCACTTTTGTAGCCCTTGACTCTTGGTGACAATTAGTTTTTGTCGCCCAAACTACAAAAAATAAGCAAATTTATCACTTATTTCTTTTCTTCATTTTTTCAATTTTATTTGACATCCAAAATAAATTATAAAACATTACTAGAACTTTCACAATTCTAGGAGTACTTGCCATTGAAACAAAATAGAACTATATTAACCGATATCAACTTTTACACGAGTACTGTCAAATCATATTTTACAATAGCTTGTTTCGATCTAAAAATGTTCAAAATATGAAAAAACATAGACCAACTATGTAAGGACTCAAAAGCTTCTTCAACTAATAACAAGGATTTGCTTATCCTGCCATGTCCTTGCGAGTGAAAACGTAGAACAACTATGTAAGGACTCAAAAGCTCCTCCATTCGCAATCTGTTTCACCAAAACCAAAATAATTCAGAATTAAGCAGAAAGTAGCCTCGGAGAACACCTAATGCATGTAGCATAACCTAATATTAATAACTGAATAACAAGGCCTAAAAGTAGGCTTAAATTACCTAACAAACAAAATACAAAATGATTTAGAATTGCAAATTCAAAAGTGGCAAAGGACACGGAAAGGAGCAATACTTATATTAAACTATTAACGCAGAAACAATTCCAGTTATGAATTCAAAGCAACTAGGGCTGAAACTGTAATTATAACTTTTGAGTGAAGCTATCATATTGAAATATGTTCATAGCAAACTAGGACTGAAAAATACAAAGAGAGGGACATGCATTAAGGGAAAGTGCAAACATTTGTACCTCGACATTATGTTCATAGCCTCCAACCACAGTAAACCTATCTTCTACAAGTTTCTTTGTGTGTTCAATCATTTGTCGACCTTACCAAAAAAAGGTCAGACGATAAGAAAAGTGAAAGAGATAAGTAATAATCTGTAATAAACACCTTAAAAACATAATGAACCATCCGCCTTTGTAAGTCTCATTCAAAATAATGACAGTTAAAAAAGATTAACAACATTGTAGCAACATCCGAAATATCATGCAATATAAACCATTTTGAGGACTCAGAGTGGCAATCAAGAGAAATATGAAATAGTAAAGAAGCCAGAGAACAATTACCATTGCTTGTAACACTTGATGATATTTATAGACAAGGCAACTACGCAACCGTGGCTCCTGTAAATCCATAAACAGAGTTTGCAATTACCTGAAAGCACAAATGCACAATAGAAACAGCATAAAATGTGAATCTGAAGCTAATGAAAGATGCAAGGCACTAATAAAGCTTAATAGTCTAACAATTAAGACACTTTAGATGAACCCAATCAGAAAAATATTACTTTGGAAGGGCATTTCAAATGCTAGCAATAAATTTAAAAAAAAAAAACAAAATTCAAGGGAACATGTATTGAATTGAAATGTAATCTATAAAACTATTACTTTTTAAGGAGAACAAGGTAAAATAAAAATATTTTCAATCATTTATTTCATTCATTTTTATTTGGAAGGATTTTATTATTTATGGATTCAATCGAATATATTGCTAACAACAAATTTCAAAACTTAAAGACATAGGATTCAATCTTCTGGAAATGTAACAGCAAATTAAACTCATAATTAATCACCTCCAGCTCCTTGTTAGGCCTTCCAATTTCAGGGCTACTAAAATTGCACTTCTTGTATCGCTCCAGCATTTTGAGCATGCTGATAAAACACACACACACAAGGGAGATATGAATTAGCATCAGATCATGTTCATCTGATATTTGGTTAATGTTAGAATGTAAATAAATGCATGAAATTTGTTTTTATTAAGCGTTACTTTTGATGCAATTAATTACAATTGCCTAGCTAAAGGATTAAGTACTTCACTAATGAAAATATAGGTCAACAGAGATCTTCATTAACTCAAATCAGATATAATGATTTTATAGTTATACCAGTGTATTTAAGGAACAAATTAACGAGATACGAAAAAGGATAAAAAAAATTGACTCACAAAACTCAACAAAAAATGAGGAATCAGAACCATGGCACCATGCTAAGCTACTTTTTTTTTTTCAGGGGAAAGAAGATTAAGGAAAATGAATGAAAAAAAATCCCATCAGGAACTCAGATCTAGGCCCCCTTAAAGATCTGATTAAAAAAAGAAGGTATTTTTGCTTAGCTTATTAAGAGAAAGGAAACAAGCAACCTCTATTATATTTGAAAACATGCTGTCAAGAGTTAACACCTGTCTCTTGCGCATTGAACATATTCTGAAAGCATTGCTATGTATTCGTAAGCCTACGAAAGTGAAATACCAAATGCATCAATATAATTCAATCCTGTCCTAAAATGCAAAATAATTAAATAATAGGAGCTTTTTCGGTTGAATGCAATTCTTACCACAATAAGTTAAAATGGATTGTCAAAGATAAAAATACCCAAACAGATATACACCGAGTTCTAACACTTTAGAAAGCACGAATTTTTTCAGGAAAATTGTCATCCATACCTTGCCATATGGAGAAACAAGCTGCTGGAGCACCAACATTCTTTCACCCACTCTCTTTAGTTTCCTGTTAGTCAAGAAATTTCATTGTTAGTGAAGAAGCCATAGAGAATATCCGAATGATCTAATGATACATGTGCAGATAAAATTACAGAACACAATAGACTAAACTCAACAATTCAATAACTGTGTGAAATTGGGCCATGCAAATGAAACCTTTAATTCTTATCTCCTTTAATATTAACTCTAACTCTAACTCAAAATCAAATGAGTTTCACTTAATGTTTCAAAGTTGTATACTTTGAATGGCTTCATTACTATACAGTCTAAGGCTTCTTGTGTATTCTTTTGGGTACAGAGCTCCAAAGAGTTAATTTCCTGGAAATAATGGGAAGAGGTCAATCTGATTAGAAGAGATAGTTAATAGTTTATGTGAGAGAAAATCCAAAGCTAATGATATCTGGTGTTGGTGCATGATCTTCAAAAGCAAGAGATGGCAAGATCCTCTGCAACAGGTACTGCACAATAGAGCTCATAAGAGAATGGGAGATCAAATGTTGGGGCTGTGTGCGAGATCATTACAGAGAAGACAAATGAAGTTGAATAAGGTAGATTCAAATGGTTTGGTTCAAACATCCTAAAGTGTACCTGCATCGATTAGCTGTTGGTTCAAACATCCTAAGAAGGATTGGCCTAGTGCATGATAACTGAGAGCAATGTCGAAACTCAACACACATTTGTGGTTTGAACACTAATCGACAAGGCAGTTGCTACGTGTTTCAGAATTCACATGTACCGAATTCCGAAATCCCTAAAGCAGTTGAATCCGAGGATGAAATTGTTTTAATGAAAGCAAAGATGGAGAGAAAGAGAAGTGGAGTACCAGGCGGCGGCGAGGATGGAGACGCCGATGGAGAGTGCAATCCCGATGGCGGCGAAGATGTAAGAGGAGACCTGGACGAGCGCTCTTGACCATGAACTTGCTTCGCCAACCATCGTCCTTCGATCTTCTCGACTTGTCACTCCTTGAGATTGATTTGCTGCTCGATCTGATATGCGATTTGTCGCTCCTTGTGATTGATTTGTCGCTCCTGGTGAGTGCAATCCCGATGTCGGCAAAGGTGTAAGGGGAGATCTGGATGAGCGCTCTTGACCATGAACTCGCCAACCATCGTCCCTTGGATCTTCTCGATTATTGATTTGCTCGATCTGATCTCCGATTTTATCTTTGCAGAGATTCGCCACCGGATCTGAACTGCGATTTCTTAGGTTTTGGGTGGAGGCGAACTGAGATCTAGGGTTTCAGAAGAAGGAGTGAGCGCTAGCGGTCCTAGCGGAGGGAGCGAAGAGGCAGTGAGGAGTATACAATTTATTTATTTATCTTTAATTTTATCACTGAATAATGGGCGACAGTTTTAAATTTTCGTCACGGAAAACATATTTTGGGCGACAAAGTGTGTTTTTGTCACTGAAAGGTAAGTTTGGGCGATAATAATTTTTTTGTCACCTTTGTTTTGTGTTTTTTGTCGCCCAAAAACAGTTTTTTTTGTAGTGCTAGGGTAGTCCAAAAACTAACGATAAAAAACATATCCGGTCAAATACTAGTGTACTAGCTATAAAAAGTGCACTACCATATTACCATCTCTCCTACGGTGACGATCCACTGTCCCGTTTCTCTCCCTCTCCCGTCTCCCTATCCCTTCTCACATATTTTTCCCTTTCCTTAATTTCTTTTTTTTTTGTTTCAAATTTTATTATTATTATTTTTAATATTGGAGATGGGGAGGGAAATTCATCGGGCCCTGTCGTGGATCCCGTTCGTCTCTCCTAACAAAGCTCAATCAACAAAGCATAACTCGTAAGGGTGTGTTTCATGAGCTGGATAAGGTATAAACTGAGTAGAAGGTTTCCGTGGGATACGAGGAGTGGCTTGATTGGTTTTCTTCTGAACTAGCCGCCATTAGAAAGAATATTATTTTCCAAGCAAAGTTAAATGCATTTCTGGTTTTTATTTTTGTTATTTGGATCGCTAAGAATGGGATCATTGACGGGATATTGTGTCTTTCTGGGTGATTGTCTCGTCTCCTGGAAGACGAAGAAGCAGAAAACAATATCAAAATCGTCTACAGAGAGCGAGTATAGAAGCATGTCCTCAACTGGGAGTGAGGTAGTCTGGGTTACTGGTGTGTTGCGTGATCTCCTCGTACCTATTCAATTACCCATTCCCCTGTGCTGTGACAACAAATCAGCTCACCAACTTGCTGCAAATCCCGTTTATCATGAACGCACTAAACACCTTCGGATAGATTGTCATTACATTCGGGATTTGGTGGATGAAGGGCTTCTATACACAACTTTTGTCCCTACACATCTGCAAATCGCAGACATTCTTACCAAGCCTCTTGGTGTACGCCAACACCTTGAGCTATCCTCCAAGCTTGGCCTGGTCTTTCACACGACTCGTCCACCTTGAGGGGGGGATATTGAGGGTTGTAACCCTGGTTAGCTAGTGTAGCTTGTATGGTTAGTTTTCCCCTTTACCGAGCTCTAGTTAGAAGGTTGTTAGAACCATAGTTTGTTAGCTGTTGGCTCTCTTATAAATAGCTTTGTAATTACTTTTCTTTGTAAGTTTTGCAATAGAGAAATACACAAAAAATCTCCCAAAGCTCTCTCTTCGTTTACAGCTAGAGCGAGGAAAGGTTGAGCACATCTGTGCTTGATCTTCGAGTGTGAAATCTCCAGATCTAGGAGATTTTATAGAATTTCTCTCTCCTTAAAATATGGCAAATTAGTCAATGGAGAAAAAAGGTACGAGCCATTCGAGGTGGCCTAGCGCGCCAACATTTCCTTCAAAAGCGTCAAAAGGAGTTATCCTGGGTTACTGAAGAGTTGTCCGACTGCTCAGTGACTGAATCAGAAAGGATTTTACCGCTCTCTCTTTTCTCCGGGCTAATCATCTTGCTCCAACAAAGCAAGATTCATAATGAAGATAATGGAAATTTAGGTCTCTTGTCCGCGCTTATAACAATTATCCATAGAAAAAACGAAAAGGGTATATTTACCTAATTTTTTCCTTTTAACTTTTCAGGACAAAGCATAAAAAACACACACACATATATATATACCCTCAAGTTCATCAACCCTTTAATATTTCACATCTTTATCTTATTGAAAAAAAAACTAATTAAAATACCCCACGTGGGGTATGATAAAAATACTTCAATCGCCTTTCAAATGTAATAAAAATGTTATAACTTTTGAGGGGAATGGTAAATTAATAGAAGTAATTTGGTCCAAAGGCCTTTGGCCTTTGGACCAAATACTAAATGTCCTAAAAATTTTCCTTTGCTAGTAAATGGCCAAATTTTTTTCATAATACCAACACTACCCCTGCCTATTACTCCCTCCTCATATTTAGATCTACCCGATTTTTTCCAGATCTGAGAACTGCAAAGCTATGGCGCCTCTGTTCTCCCTCTCGAGCTCTCGGAATCCTTTCCCATGACGCCTCCGTTCCAGCAAGATCGATCACGAATTTCCTAATCCACAGACAGGTGCTTCTATTCTTCAATTCCCACACTGTCATGCTCGTCTCCCATGGGAGCTTGTCCTTTAAGCACAGGTTCTCATTCATTTTCTTCTTGATTCCAAGTTCCGGGAGATTGAAATCGGATCTGATTCTTTCAATTTCTATTCCATCCATGGGAATTGGGAATCTAGAGATTTCAAATGGTTTAGGTTCTTCCGATCTGGATCGGGACGATGTTTTTGAGGGATTTGGTTTCCTTGATTCTCGCTGTCGCGACGACGTCGATGAGATTTGGACTGTTTTCGACTTCCAGCAGATGTCATCACAGAGACTCCGTATCCTAAAAATCAGGACCGGCTCTATATGAAGGGCAATATAGAGCATTATTTTCGCTCTGAACTTCAATCATCCGTCTAAAGCACATGATCGTGCTCACGATCGGCTGAATTCTAACTAGTTTAGGTTCCTGAGACATTAATTGTTCAGTTTCTGCATTGTTTTGATGCTCGTACTGTTATAGGGCTAATATCTAATTTTCTCCATTTTAATTGAGACTTTGAAGCTATCTAATGTAGTCCTATTATGAAATGTCTTCTACATAGTTTGTGGAAATTCCGCTTGAAATACCGATGAGTTTAGATAAAAGTGTGATTGGATACCCATTAATGTTTGATTACCCATTAATTGTCCATGTACTGCAGTGTTAAAATATTGTATGTTTATAGATTTTGGTTAAGTGGATTAAATGGATACCCATTAATGTTTGATTACACTATGTTTTTCGGTGATATTGTGTTTGATTACACTATATTTTTCCTAAAATTATATGTTCTTTTTTATTTTCGGTTATAATATATTTGATTACACTATATTTACAAGTTTAGTACTCTTATGACTATAAATGAATCATCATTTATTACTATATCACCAAAATGAGTTATTTTTATATTGGTGACAGTGTCTATGACTTTGTTTTGGTTAGGTTTAGCCCATTTAGGGTTTGTGTTTCCCTTGTCCTAGGTTTTCCATTTGATTACAGTGTCTATGGCCATATTTTTACTTTGATTACAGTGTCAATGAGCTTGTTTTTCTTTGATTACAGTGTCTATGACCCTGTTTTTATTTTGATTACAATGTCCTATGTTTAGGGTTTAGGATTTAGGGTTTAGGGCCTAGGCCCTAAACCCTAAAGACTTAACCCTAAACCCTAAACCATATTGTACATCACATGTTCTTTTGGCTTCTCATTAGCCCCTTTAGGGTTTGGCTTCCCTAATCATAGGGTTTTCCTTTTGGTTACAAGTGTCTATGACCTTATTTTAATAGTGGTTACAATGTTTTTATCCCTTTTTTTTTATAGTAATTACAGGTTCTATGACCCTGTTTTAATAGTGGTTACACCGTCTATGTCCATCTTACCCATTCATATATTAGAAGAGAACTATCACCACATGAATATCAGCTTCTCATTAGCACCTATAGGGTTTGTGCTTCCCCTTTCCTAGGGATTTCCTTTGATTACAGTGTCTATGACCCTTTTTTCATAGTGGTGACAGTGTCTATAAAGCTGTTTTTATTTTTGTTACAATGTATATAAGGTTTTCCTTTTGATTATAGTGTCTATGACTTTATTTTTATAGTGGTGACAGTGGCTATGACATTGTTTTTATTTTGATTACAGTGTTTACGACCCTCTTACCCATTCATATATTAGAGGAGAATAGTCACCACATGAATATCGGCTTCTCATTAGCCCCTACAGGGTTTGTGCTTCCCATTTCCTAGGGTTTTCCTTTGATTACAGTGTCTATGACCCCTTTTTCATAGTGGTGACCTTGATTTTATTTTGGTTACATTGTCTATAGGGTTTTCCTTTGATTACAATGTCTATGACTCTCTTACCCATTCATATATTGAAGGAGAACTGTACACCTAATGTCTTTTGTCTTCTCATTAGCCCCTTTAGGGTTTGTGCTTACCTTGTCCTAGGGTTTTTCATTTGGTGACAACAATCATCTCTTAACGACATACTGTACTTAACATTTTAGGGTTTAGGGTTTAGGATTGAGGGTTTAGGGCCTTGGCCCTAAACCCTCAATCCTAAACTCTAAACCATACTGTACATCACATGTTCTTTTGGCTTCTCATTAGCCCTTTTAGGGTTTGTGCTTCCCTTTTTCTAGGGTTTTCCTTTGATTACAGTATCGATGAAACTTTTTTCATAGTGGTGACAGTGTCTATAAAGCTGTTTTTATTTTGGTTACATCGTATATAGGGTTTTCCTTTTGATTACAGTGTCTATGACTTTGTTTTTATAGTGGTGACAGTGGCTATGACACTGTTTTTATTTTGATTACAGTGTCTACGACCCTCTTACCCATTCATATATTAGAGGAGAACTGTCACCACATTTATTTTGGCTTCTCATTAGCCCCTATAGGGGTTGTGCTTCCCTTATCATATGATTTCTCTTTGATTACAGTGTCTATGGCCATGTTTTTATATCGGTGACAGTATCTATGACTTTATTTTTTTATATAGTGGTTACAATAGTAGTTACATTTTTAATTTTTTTATTTATTGTGGTGACACTAATTTAAACAAATCTAAAAAACTAGAAATTAGAGAAGAACTGTCACCACATGTATTTTGGCTTCTCATTAGTCCCTATAGGGTTTGTGCTTCCCTTTTCCGAGGATTTTCTTTTGATTACAGTGTCTATGAACCTTTTTTCACAGTGGAGACAATGTCTATAAAGCTGTTTTTATTTTGGTTACATCGTCTATAGGGTTTTCCTTTTGATTACAGTGTATTTGACCGTGTTTTTATAGTGGTTACAGTGTCTATGATCCTATTTTTATTTTGCTTACAACATCTATGACTCTCTTAACCATTCATATGTTATATGAGAACTGTCATCACATGTATTTTGGTTTCTCATTAGCCCCTATAAGGTTTATACTTCCCTCGTCCTAGGGTTTCCTTTGGTTACAATGTCTATGATCCTATTTTTATTTTGCTTACAACGTTTATGACTCTCTTACTCATTCATATATTAGAGAAGAATCGTCATCATATTTATTTTGGCTTCTCATTAGCCCTTATAGGGGTCGTGCTTCCCTTATCATATGATTTCCCTTTAATTACAGTGTCTATGACCACGTTTTTATAGTGGTGACAGTATCTATGACTTTATTTTTATATTGGTTACAATAGTATTTACATTTTTTTTTAATTGTGGTGACACTACTTTAAAAAAATCTAGAAAACTAGAAATTAGAAATTAGAGAAGAATTGTAATCACGTGTATTTTGGTTTCTCATTAGCCCCTATAGGGGTTGTGCTTCCCTTGTCCTAGGGTTTTTCTTTGGTTACAGTGTCTATTACCTTATTTTTATAGCGGTGACAGTGTCTATGACCATGTTTTTATTTTGGTTACATCGTTTATAGGATTTTCATTTGATTACAGTATCTACCAATAATTACATATCCGATTTGAGACTAGTTGAAGTAATGAGCCTCCCAATATTTTGACCATTTTTTCATAGTGGTGACAGTGTCTATGACCCTTTTTTCATAGTAGTGACAGTGTCTACAACCCTGTTTTAATAGTGGTATATGATAAAGAACTGGGATGGTTGTTCATCATACAACAACAAAAGATACCATAGCAATTCAAAGTACTGTTAGTGGACTGTAATCATGAAAATTGACGAGCACTGAATTAATTGCATAAATCCAACAAACAATAAAGAAATGAAAGTCAAAAGCATCAACAAAGCAATTAAAAATTAAAATTAATTCAAGGTTAGGGAAAATCAGGCCTCCTTTGTAGACTACAAGACCGAAATCAAGAATAATCCGGCAGAGATCGCAACCGAGGTCGGCTCTGTCAGGGCAATTAACGGTGATGAGCAATCGCTCCTCCACACACGTAGATATCGCAACCGAGGCCGGCTCTGTTAGGGGAATTAACAGTGATGACTGATGAGCGCTCCACCACATAATCCGACAGAGATCGCAACCGAAGCCGGCTATGTCAGGGAAATTAACGGTGATGGGCGATGGCTCCTCCACCAGAATGAGAATCATGGTATTGGCCGTGGCGGTGGGGGAGGGTGGTGGCTGGGGATTGCGATCACAGCAATGACTGTGGTGGTGGTGGTGGCGGCAGTGGAAGCGTGGTTGTTGAGGAGGCGAAGGGAGGCCGGAGACGACGTGAACGCAGGGAGGCCGGATGGAGGCCGCTCGGTGCTGGTGGCTGGAGGGAGGCCGGAGATGATCGCACATATCTGGGCACTTGGGGAAGAAGGAAAGAAAAAAAAGGGATTATAACATAGGGGTAAAGTTGGAAATTGTGGACACTCACCTAATATTTCAACCCTTTTGTCATAGGACTAGGGCTGGAAATCACCCGTGGGTGATCGACTCACCCGACCCACCCGACTCGATTATTAGGGTGAAAACCCGAAAAAATTCGGGTGACGGATGGGTGATGGGTCGGGTGAAATGGGTGATGGGTCGGGTGATGGGTGATATATTTTCCACCCATTACCCGACCCATCACCCGACCCGCTTAACCACCCGTTAGCCCACCCGATTATTATAAAAAAAAGGCTAGTATATAAATAATACTACGTATAATTTAACATAACTAACATATTTCTCCTTTTCTACCTCTACTTTCTCCATTTTCCAAGTGTTCTTGTTAAAAAGGTCTAAAAAAACTTGCATTATAATTTAACTCCATGTCTTTTTAAAATAATAAAATGTCTTTTATTTGTTTTGCATATACCGATAGTGTATGCAATTTGGCTCTTTCCAACGACTTTGTTAGCATTCACTGTATTAATACATGATTACCAAATCATATTTTCCCAATTTGTCATGAGACTCGTAACAATAATCCTCTTATTGCAAATTAAGATATTAAAGAAATGACCAAATCAAGATAATAAATGACACATGAGTCTGTTTTCTAAAGACATAGTTTTTCTATACCGTTTTTTTATATTGAGTCTAGTAACCGAGTTAAATTCATCTCATTCTGTTTCATATTAAACTTCTAATACTAATTTTGTAAGTTCAGGATAGTGATATAATGTATGAATAAGTCTTTTATTAATTTAGTAAGATTCATACGTTGACATGATTTATAAAATTATCAAATATAAATGATTTTTAGGTATGTCTTGTGACTCATTTTTTTTAATTTCTTCACCCGATTAACCACCCGACCCACCCGATTCACCCGACGGATCGGGTGATGGGTGAAACCTTAAACGGGTGGGTGATGGGTCGGGTGAAATTTTTTTGTGACGGGTTGGGTGAAAAAATGGGTCCACCCATCCATCACCCGACCCATTTCCACCCATACATAGGACTTAAATTTTGGGCACCAAATTGCCACTTACCAAAAAACCCCAAATTAATATTACCACTAGTTTTTTCGCGGGCAAAAAATATCGACAAGGTGGGAAAAAGTTTTTAAAAAACCCAATCTTTTTACAAATCAGTACTAAATATATATATGATTTATTTGAAACCTATGCTAAAAACCTCAATCATACGGTGACTTTACAACTCGGTTCAACCTAAAAACCGTGCTAAAAACTCCAATTTTAAAATAACACATGACTTTATAGTTCGGTTAAACCTAAAAATCGTGCTAAAAAATTCATATTTTAAAATTACATAGTGACTTTATAACTCGGTTTTATTCAGAACTAGGCTAAAATTTGCGACTTTATAGATCGGTTCTATTCATAACCGGGCTATAAAGCAAGTGAACCGGGCTAAAAAACCGATTCTTACGGATTTTTACCGCAATTTTGGTTTTCACCGGAGCGCACCCCTATATACAGGGGCGGAGCCAGGAAAAAGTCGAGGGGGGGGGGGCTCGCCTATTTTATCGAGATTTTTTTTTGAATATATATGACATACAAATTTTTTTTGTAAAGAATATAGTAGAAAACACATTAAATATATGATTTAAAAGACTAAAAGTGAAAAAAAACCATTAAATGAAGCCCATAGGGATTTGAACTCAAGACCTCTCCATTCAAATTCACACCTCATACCAATTAAGCTAGACAAACTTATTAATTTATTACTCTTTTTAACTTCTTTTAACCCTTAAATTATCAAAAATTACAAAAAAAATACATATTTTTTTATTTTTTTTTTACGTTTTCCCCCGACCCAGGGGGCTCGAGCCACCTCATGCCCCCCTCCCTCCGCCCCTGCCTATATATATTATATATATATCCAAAATTCAATTTTTGGCCTACGGTAGTATTTTCGCAACGGGTTCAATCTTCCTCAATCACATAAACAATGGATGGATCTTCCTACAAACTACAAACAAAAGGTTGCAGAGAGTAAATTAATATCCAAAATTTGTTCAGTTGAAATGAATTAATTAATATTCAAACTTTGAAAACACAAGATCGAAAACTCGATCTATTAGGAAAACACGCTTGCTCGATCTGTCTTATTCACTGTGAGCGTTGGCTTAAATTCATTATATATTTTCCATGTGGGATACTGTCCCACACTTCATATTCTCAACATTCACAAATGACTCTATGTTGTCAAAATGATTCTCAAATGAATTTTTAGATATGAATGACGTACCGATCAATTTATCATATCTAATCTTTGATGATTGTACAACAACCACTTCCAAAATTTCTATTTTATGCTCGAACTTGACAGCTCCGTTTAAAAGAGATTTCCAAATGCAATTTCAGAACAAAAACTGCAAGATGTTCATACAGAAACACAAACCAATCTGTAACTATGTCTAACTGCAAGATAACCAAACAAAAATGAAAACTGTGGACAGGGCTGCCATTTCGCGACACAATGAATCGGTGTAGGTTGATGGACAGCGGATCTGGCAACGACCAATGGGGCACCTCAAACATGGCATTTGTTAACATGAAACCATTTCCTACAGCACCACTTGTTCCCTTTGATCACAGGAGAAGCAGCTGCAAATAACCGCGAAGCATTAACATGTTTAAACACATCTAATCTTAAACAAAATGGAGCCATTTGTATCAATATAAAAAGACAACAACTATTCAACTAACCATGAAAACTTAAAGGATCTAAGCGTCCATCAGGCTTCATGTTCCAGAACAGCAAGGCGTTGCCTATCTTGGGTTTAACCGTGATCCCTTTTGCTTTAGGGTTCCAGAACAGCAAGGCGTTGCCCTTCTTGGGTTTAACCGAGATCCCTTGGGAGAAACTCTATATATCTGCTTAAGCTTTTGTGGTAAGTTGGTGATACAGCTTAAGCTTTTGTGTTAAGTTGTGGATATCATGCAAAGATACGTACAGGTACATGAGAACTGTGGCCATCCTTTCGCCGCCTTTACTGGAGGAGGACTTATGTCTTAAATGGTCACAGTGTCCGAAGCACTTCTGCCCAACTTGGTAGCGAATAACTTGCAGATTGCCGCCATGATCTGTAGCAAACCAACATATGAAAAAAAAGAAGAAGAGCTTATCGGAATCGAAGAGGAAATCCGAAATCACATACCTAGAGGAAGAAGGGTCCATTCTGCAATCCTATTATCTATGTCCCTAATGATCTTATCTGGTCCCCTCGAAACATTTGCCTCTGAACTTGTATGTTTACTGTGACGAAATTTAAACAACAATATGCATGCATTTTAGGATTAGGACAATGATACCGAATGGCGACGATTTAAAAAAATGGGGCATGCCTGCTCACAACAGTCTTGTCCGAGACACTGTTGCGAAACACCTTAGACCTCTTCAGGTGGGGCTCAGCAAGCTCGATAAGGTGGTTGCACTCTTCCTTTGACTGCCAACACAAAGGGAAAGGAGTAATCAATTTCGTCGCAAAATGTGACCTGAAAAAAATCTTCTTGGAGACATGGATTTTTGATTTTTGTTTGCAAATCTGAGTTGGAGGCTTGTTACTTACAACTTATATAAGTTGATCTATTGATCCCAAAAGCTAAGTGTCTGTTTGGTAACACATTTGGTAACATTGCTTCGCTGATGAGGTGGTGAAACTGACAAAGTTATATTAACCCTAATTCTTATCCTTGAATTGGTAAATAAAGAGCGGTTTTACTAACCGCAAGCCAATAATATTAACCCTAAGCTTTTTCTTTATAGCCTCGATCAAATTCTTACTTTATAAAAAAAATACATTCCCAACTTATGATATAAACACCAATTACTCCAAAATACACGACAATATACGTTTATAAAACATAAATCTAAATTAAATTTTTTCCAGCATTAATCACCAAACACTGAATAATATCATTCAAACGAATAATAAGCCACTACCACCAAATAATCAAAAGTTATTTTTAATCTTATCCATTAATCTTCTTAATTCAATAAGATAGAAAGGTATACATATGATTTAATTATGATCTTAAATATACATGGTTACATACAAGGTTACTGAGGTCCTCGATCATTGTACAAAATAACCAACAGATTTTTAGTGCAAGTAAACATTAACCACAACAAAAAAACGCATAATTAATTAAAATTAAAACTGACCAAGAAATTATGGTAAACGGAGATTCTGGGTTCCAGGGAGATCACTTCAACCCACCGATCATCGGCGTCGGTGGTGGTGGGTTCCCGGGAGATCACTTCAACCCACCGATTATCGGTGTCGGTGGTGGTGAGTTGTGATCGACGCCTTCCCCGGAAGAGGGCCATGGAATCGAGTGGTAAACCGCAGAGTCCGACGATCAAAACACGCTGCCAACTCCGCATCTTGCCGTGAGCTCGTCAAATCCTCCGCTAACTCTTAAAACTTGGGATGAGTAAATTAAACGTACTGCAGCTCTCCGGTTTTGATTTATAGAGAGTCAATTAATGTTAATAATAAGGGATAAATTAAATTTTTTGAGATTAATACTTGGGAAGTTATTGAAATCGGTTCAAATTTAAAGTAGGTGAGATTTTGTTATTTAGGATATGATTTTATTTATTATTTTAAAATTAAAATCCATGGAGTATATATAAATTAGAAAGACTCAAAAAATATAAAATCACACATCTTTATTGATCATTGTTCGGAAATTTTTTGATAAATTAAAATATAGACCTAGCTATTTTTTTTTAAAAAAGAATTATTATTGGTTTTTTTTAGCGCAAAGTCGCAAACAACGAAATTCGTTCTCCAATACAAATATCATAACCACTAGGGTAGTCCAAAAACTAACGATAAAAAACATATCCGGTCAAATACTAGTGTACTAGCTATAAAAAGTGCACTACCATATATATATATATATATATACAAGGCGAAAGTTTGGGGTGGTCAATCTCAGCTGGGCACCGCTCAGCGGAGAAAGAAGAGGTCAAACCAGCGTGCGCCAATATGTCAGCGACCTGGTTGTCTTCCCGTAAAGTGTGGGAGAAGTTGATGGCGTCGGAAGAATTGCAGAGACCGAGAACATCGGTAATCACCATCTCAATAGGCCACGGGCAAGTACCGATCCCACACAAGGCGTTGACAACGGTCAGACAATCTCCTTCCACCACGAGGCGTGAGAAACCCATTCTAACGACAGAGAGAAGGCCGGCATGAAGACCAAGACACTTAGCTTGTATTGAAGAAGCGCTCCCAAGTCCATGCACATCGCAGGACACCACTCTACCATGGCAACCGCGGATAACAAACCCAGCAGCAGCTTGCCCAGACGCGACCTTGGCTCCATCAAAATTTAGCTTCATGAATCCCTCGGGCGGTTTCTTCCATTTAACTTTTTTCTGGCGTCTCGATCTGTTTTGAGGTTTGTGATGTATAGTTGTAGCCTCATCGTTCTCTAGATCATATTCAAGAGCTTTTTTCCAAGATAGCCTATATTGTGTAATTGTTTTTATCCAGTGTTCCATATTTCTAACATCATGATTTTCGAAAACAATCTTGTTTCGCATAGACCAAATCCCCAATAAGGAGAACGCTAGTATCGATTTCTGAGTAGCTGATAGTTGGGAGAAGATTTCAATACTGATCATCTTGTAGGTCTTGTTAGTTTTGTCAGTGTTTCGTATTATTCTTTCAATATGCTTGTCCATTCTTCCAATTAGTGTCAGAGATGTTGGGCATGTAGTGAATAAGTGGGTTGCGTCTTCTTCGCAATGGATGCAGAGGGGACAACCCTGAGGGACATCAATTCCTTTGTTCCTAAGTCTGATTTTCGTTGGGGTTCCATTAAGGATATTTTTTCAAAGAAAGGTTTTAATTTTCGGGGGACAATCAATCTTCCATATCCACTCTAATTGGTCACAACTAGCTCTTCTTGCTTTAGTGATATGGTCCAAAGCGCTAGCCGTGGAAAACCAACCATTCCTGCTAGCTTTCCAATATAATCTATCTTCAATCTCTGTTCTAGGGATATGAATTCTTAGGATATCGTCTACAACATTCCTCGGGAGGTTTTGTTTCAATCTTTCTTCATTCCAAGTTTTGTCTGGCTTTATAAGCTGGTCAATTGTTTCATATTCTTCTATTTGGTCTTGCAGTCTAATTTCTTGAAGGCAATTCTCATTACGTAGCCATTTGTCCTTCCAAAATCTAATCGTTTTCCCGTTTCCAATTTGCCATATCAGCCCTTGGCAGAATTCGTCCTTTAATTCCATCAATTTGGTCCATTGCCATAAAGTGTTTTTCTTCTTTTTGTAATCTCAAATGTTGTCATCTTTAAGATATTTTTCTTTAACAATTTTCACCCATCCATTCCGAGGCTCAGCTAGAATTTTCCATAATAATTTCATTTGATGGGCCTTGTTCATATCTTTTGTTTTGTTTATGCCAAGTCCGCCTTCATTTTTTGGTCTGCACACTCTGTCCCAACCAATTAAAGGCTTGAACGTTGAGTCCTTATTCCAGAAAAAACATCTGTTAATTTGGTCAAGCTCCGAATGTATGCTTGCAGGAAGCATGAAATTTTGCATCAAATAATTCGGTTTGGCAGCTAAATTCGCTTTGACTAGAATCTCTCTTTCTTGCTGGAATAGTTCATTTGCTCTCCATTTTGTTAATTGGTTCTTTGTTTTCCCCAAAATGTCACCAAATGTCTCCTTAGTTACTCTGCCATTATTGATAGGGCAGCCCAGGTATTTTTCTAGAGATGCTTGATTTGAAATTTGCAAGCAATTCTGAAGTTGTTGTTTTCGTTCATTTGTGATCCCACTAGTAACCTGGAAGGCTGACTTTTGGAAATTTATTTTTTGTCCAGAGATCTGACAGTACTCGTCCAGAATCTTTTTCACTGTCACACATGCTTCCGATGTCTCTTTGGAAAATATCATTATGTCGCCGGCAAAAGAGAGGAATGGAATATGATCACCATTTCTAGATATCTTGAATCCAATAGAGTTTCTAGTTTGGTCACATTGATATTGGAGTCTCCTGGCTAGCATTTCCGCACCTATGATGAATAGGTACGGAGATATTGGGTCACCTTGTCTCAAGCCTCTAAGTGGCTGAAATGTTTTAGTTAGTTCGCCGTTTACCAGAACTGAGAACGAAACAGTTTGGATGCATTCCTTAATCCAGTCACAAAATTTCCTGCAGAACTCAAATCTTTCCATAGTAGCAAGAAGAAACTCCCAATCCACTCTGTCATAAGCTTTCTCCATGTCTAATTTAATTGCAATCCATCCTTCTCGACCTTTCCTGCTTTGAAAGGTATGAAAAATCTCGTGGGTAATTAGCACATTGTCTTGAATTGCTCTATCGGTTATAAAAGCTCCTTGCAATGGGTGGATAATTTTACTCAACAAAGGTTTCATTCTATCCGCCAGAATTTGCGCAATGGTCTTATAAATGGTCGTGCAGAGGCTGATTGGTTTGTAGTCATTTGTCGTTTTCGGGTTGTGCACTACCATATTACCATCTCTCCTAACAAAGCTCCATCAAAAAAGCATAATACATAAGGGTGTGCTTCATGAGCTGGATAAACTGAGTGAAAGGTTTCCGTGGGATACGAGGAGTGGCTTGATTGGTTTGCTTCTGAACTAGCCGCCGCTAGAATGTTATTTTCCAAGCAAAGTTGAATGTATTTCTGGTTTTTATTTATGTTATTTGGATCGCTAAGAATGAGAATTTCTCTCTCCTTAAAACATGGCAAATTAGTCAATGGAAAAAAAGGTACGAGCCATTCGAGGTGGCCTAGCCCAGCATTTCCTTCAGAAGCGTCGAAAGGAGTCATCCTAGGTTACTGAAGAGTCGTCTGACTGCTTAGTGACTGAATCAGAGAGGTTTTTACCGCTTTCTCTTTTCTTCAGCACTCCCGGACTGATCATCTTGCTGCAACAAAGCAAGCTTCAGAATGAATATAATGGAAATTTAGGTCTCTTGTCCGCTTGAAAGATTAAATAAAAAACTTAGTACAATTATCCATAGAAAAAATGAAAAGGGTACATTTACATAATTTTTCCTTTAACTTTTCAGGACAAAGCATAACACGTATATATAAGAGGATTTTGAACCCTCAAGTTCATCAACCCTTTAATATTTCACATCTTTATCTTATTAAAAAAAAGGAAAAACTAATTAAAATACCTTACCTTCGGAGATATGATAAAAATACGTCAATCACCTTTCAAATGTAATAAAAATACTCCGACCTTTGAAGGGAGTGATAAAATAATGTTATTGGTTTTTTCGTTGGCAAAAAAAGTCAACAACATGGGAATTTTTTTTTATATATAAAAAACCAGCCTTTTTACAAATCAATACTCCCTTCTATCATTGTGGAAATATGTCACATAAAAGCTTTATGTTACATATTCCTTATTCTATTTCCTATCTTGTCTTATTGCCAATGACATTAGTGTTATTTTTCTCTTTTTGCTGCCTTCTGTAATAAGCTCCTAGAGCACCTGTCTAGCACGTGATTCCCAGCTATATAAGTTGATGTATGACATTGCATTTGGTAGGGTTTTTGGGATCAACAAAGATCAGCTTTAGCCTGTGACGACTGAGCTATTTCCTTTCCTTCACCAATGAAACATTGAGAAGAGGGTATTGATTTCTGGAATTTTATTTGGAGTTTTTGATCTGATTTGGGATTGTTTTACAGTGTAGCATAGATCCTTGATCTTCACATGGTATCAGAGTGAGCAGTTGAGATCCAGAGCTGATTCTTTTCCATTTGAAGGAAGCTACTGAGTATTAAAGATAGGGGTAGGCACGGGACGGGACGGGACGGGACGGGATTGAGCCGGGACGGGACTCGTCCCGCGAAATTTTTACGGGACAGGATCGGGACGGGATTGACACTTTTTTTTCGGGACGGGATCGGGACGGGATGGTGTCTGGATGGGACGGGATCGGGACGGGACGGGTCTTGTCCCGCAAATAAAAATAATAAAATATTATATAAATTTGCAAAGTGAAAAATGCTTTTATAATTCATTAATTTGTATAATATGTTGAGTACGGTATTCTTCTCAACTATATTATTCAATAATAATAATATTATTAATAATAATATTATAACACTATTATTAACTCATACAATGATTGTATAATTAATTATAATGTTCAACATATTTGGCTACATTATCTTACTAGATCGGGATGGAAAGAAATTGAGACGAGATTCACCAAATATTGTATCATTATCGATTGATAGTTGGGAAGAATACCGTACGTTTAGCTATTTGCCTCTTGTAGCTATTTGCCACACTTTGACTAGGATTGCGTTTAGTATTCAAAAGGGATGCGGAGCCCAGCTTGTTAGCCGGCTCCGATCTAATTTCATGTAAGAACTTTATTATTATTAACATAATAATAATAATAATAATAATAATAATAATAATAATAATAATAATAATAATAATAATAATAATAATAATAATAATAATAAAATAATAATAATAAAAATAATGCAACGTTATAATTAAAAAATAATAATAATATTACTTTTTTTATTCTTATTATTATAAAATAATTGTAATTTACAAGAAAAAATATAATATAATATGATATAATAATAATTTTATTATAAATTAATATTATTATTAAATTATATTATAATATTATATAACAATAATAATATTATTATTATAAATTGAAAATTATTATAATTATAATTATAAATAATATTTGCTCAAATAATAATAAAATTATTATTATAAACAAACATTATTATTATTATAAATGGAAGATTATGATTATAATTATAATTATAATATTTTCTCAAAATAATAATACTAATAATATATTATTATTGTTCTATATTATTATTATTATTATTATTATTATTATTATTATTATTATTATTATTATTATTATTATTATTATTATAATATGCGGGACGGGACGGGATTTGCGGGATCCCACCGGGATCGTCCCGCGTTTCATCCCGCATAATTTTTGCGGGACGGGATCGGGACGGGATTCGCTATTTTGTCCTAAATCCCACCGGGATCGGGACGGGACCGGGACGGGATCGGGATTTGCGGGATTTGTGCCCACCCCTAATTAAAGATGTTTGCTAGGAATGAGCATGAGCGGCCTGGAAATAGAAATTAGGGAAATGATGGAAATCAAGGTAACATTAAGGACCCTCTATTTCTTTCTAACTCGGATAATCCAGGAGCACAACTTGTTGCTGTCCTTTTTGATGGATCCAATTATATGACATGGAGCAGGGGAGTTATTATGGCTTTAGGAGCTAAGTTTAAGCTAGGATTTGTGGATGGATCATGTGTGAAACCAGATGAGGGGTTTGTTGATTTACAAAGGTGGATAATGGCTAATTTTATGGTGAGGTGTTGGATGTTAAACTCGATGGAAAAGAGCATATAACTGAGGGTCTTATGTTTGTGGATTTATCTAAGCAACTTTGGGGTAAGTTGATGGGGAGATACGGTCATAATAATGCTCCACAGATTTTCCAACTCAAGAAGAAACTGAACAATGTGACTCATGATAGCATGACACTTGGAGAGGTTTATAATGTCCTTAGGAAATATTGGGATGAGCTCTAACTGTTGGAGAAGGTACCTGAATGTAGTCGTGGAGTTATGAGACAGTGTACTGTGTACATGTGATCTAGTGAAGAGAGTCAGTGAAATAGATGGGAAGAACAAACTGATGCAGTTGCTGGCTTGCCTGAATGATGATTATAATGCTGCGAGGAATCAGATTTTGGCCACAAATCCTCTACCTGCTGTGAACAAGGCATACATTATATTACAGCAGGTGGAATTAGGTGTTGGAGCAACAAGCTCTACACAGTCAGCAATGTCAGATTGTAATGCTTTTGCTGCCAGTAAGGGCAACTTCAACAATTATCCAAGTTCTGGTGGTGGAAATCAGGGATTCAAGAGGGACTGTAAAGAGCTAAAGAGGCTCAAGTATGAGAAAAAATGTTCTCATTGTGGTTACCAGGGCCATACAGCTGAGGAGTGCTTCAAGCTACACTACATACCTGATTGGTATAATGATTTGAAGAGTAGTCAGAAAACTGGCAGTGGAAGTAGAAGCTCAGTGAATGTTGTAGAATTGGACAATGCAGAGGAGTTGGGAACTCCTCTTGATGATGAGATGGTTAGCAGAAGTGGCAGCAACAGTCATCTTGACTCGGCTATGGTCAATGCAGTTTACTAGGAAATCATGAAGAAAATGAAGGGCGAGAGTTCCTCTGAGAATGCATTTGCCAATTTTGCAGGTAAAGTTTCATCATTTTCTCACATTTTAAATATGTCAAACAATTCCAAGTTGGAATGGATTGTTGACACTAGGGCAACAGACCACATGATTCCTAATGAATTATATGTGCAAAATAGAGTTCAATTGGGAAAACAGATTCACATTGGTTTACCTGATGGATCTGTCACAACAGTGAATGAGATGGGGACATTACAATTGACAAGTTCAGTGACCTTGAAAGATGTCTTGCTGGTCCTAGGATTTAAACACAGTTTGTTATCTGTTGGCAAATTGCTTGATAATCATAACTTGATAGCAATTTTTACTCGAGATTCTTGTTATATATACAGGACCCTGGGACTAGGAGAATACTATTGTCAGGAGAAAGGAGACATGGGCTTTACAAGATGTTGTCTGCAGATCAGGTTCAGAAATGGGAGGGCTGCAGAAGAAGTAGAGATTTGAGTTTTTTGCCTTTGAGTTTATGTAATAAAGCTAGCAGTAGCTTAGAGTTGAGTCATTCCAGATTGGGACATAGTTCAGTTTCAAAGATGAGATATATTGATCATATGAAACAATTTGATTTTGATGAATTCCATTGTGAGACTTGTGCTATGTGTAAGCTTTACAAGCTTTCTTTTGGAAGAAGTAATGCAAGGGAAGATAACCCCTTTGATTTAGTTCACATGGATATATGGGGACCATATAGGACTCCCACCTATAATGGTTTTCAACATTTTTTAACTGTTCTTGATGATTGTTCAAGGGTGACTTAGACATTTTTTGCTTAAATCCATATCACATGTGTATCAGACTGTTTGTGATTTTGTTGCATATGCTATAACTCAGTTCAATAGAACTGTAAGATGTTTTAGAACAGACAATGGATCAGAATTCACTTCTCAGAGGTGTCAGAATTTCTTTGCTACTATGGGGATAGTGTATCAGAAAAGTATACCATATACTCCACAGCAGAATGGGAGGGTGGAGAGAAAACATCGACACCTTATTGAGACAACCAGATATATAAGAAGTCATGCAGGTCTTCCCATGAAATTTTTGGGAGAGTGTGTTCTATCTGCAACACACACTATCAATAAGTTGCCCACTGAAATACTGAATTGGAGTAGTCCTTATGAGATATTATTTGGCAAACCTGCAACATATGATGAACTGAAAGTTGTAGATTGCTTATGCTATGCACCAGTAGCCATGAAAGATAGAGACAAGTTGAGTGCAAAAGGCAGAAAATGCATTTTGCTCAGTTACCCTCATGGCCAAAAGGCTTATAAGCTGTGGGATTTAGATTAAAAAATGACATTTGTCAGTAGATATTTCATATTTCATGAACATTGCTTTCCTTTCAAAGATGATGCACATGGCAGTGTGACAGAAGACATGAGCACTAGGACTTCACTTCCCTTAGTGAATCCTGCATATGATAATGTTCATTATACAGCGAATTTGATCCCTTCCTTGACCATAAATTCTGGTGATCCAGTAGACCAATTGTTGGCTCAGCTGGTGTGTCTGATTCATTGCCTTCTTAGGTTGCAGATACTGAAAGTTCACAAGAAAGCACCAGTCGAATAGAACTTGCACAAGAGGTGCCACAGAATCTTGTAAATGACGAGATCAATTTCCCACCCTTGAGATGATCATATCTAGACAAGTGATCAGGCCACAAAGATGGCAAGATTTTATTTACAGCACTCCAAGAAGGAATAATTCCCAGTCTCAGTCATTTCTAGCTGATTGTTTTCAATCTCATGACAGAGTTGACAACACATTTATCAAGTCCTTTGCCTTCATGGCAACTATATATGAGCCATCTCATTTTGCACAGGCTATCAAAGAGCAGCATTGGATAGTTGCTATGGATCAGGAGTTGCTGGCATTAGATAAAAATCATACTCGGGAGATGACTATGCTTCCACCAGGAAAGAAAGCAATTAGAAGCAAGTGGGTTTATAAGGTTAAATATAAACCTGATGGATCAATTGAAAGGTTTAAGGCAAGATTGGTTGCCAAAGGATATATAATCAGATTAAAGGAAAGGATTATAAGCACACTTTTTCTCCAGTTGCCAAGTTCAGTACAGTGAGAATTGTGTTGGCTGTGGCAACAGCTAAGGCTTGGCCTTTGCATCAATTAGATGTTAACAATGCCTTACATGGGCATTTGGAAGAGGAGGTTTATATGACACCACCAGCAGGATATAGAGTGGACATGCCTGGGATGGTTTGTAAAATCAAAAGATCTATATCTATGGCCTAAAGCAGGCATCTAGACAATGGAATGCGGAACTATGTAAATTCCTTGTATCCATGGGATATGTGCAGAGTTTGAGAGATTACTCATTATTTGTTAGATCATCTGGTTCATCCATGACAGTGGCATTGATTTATGTAGATGATGTATTGCTTACAAGAGATGATCATCTACAGATTGAATTGACTAAGAAAGCTCTGCATGATAAATTCACAATCAAGGATCTAGGCCTAGCCAGATATTTCTTGGGCCTAGAAATCTTGAGAGATAGTACTGGCACTCATCTTCACCAAAGAAAGTATGTGTTGGGCATGTTAGAGGACTGTAATATGACTGACTGCAAACCAGCAATTTTCCCTTTGCAAAGGGGTTTGAAATTATCTACTGAGACAGGAGATATGCTACAGGATTTTGAGATCTACAGGAGGCTGGTTGGCAGGCTATTATTTTTGAACTTGACCAGACCTGATATCACTTATGCAGTGCATCACCTTAGTCAGTTTATGTCTCAACCAAGACAACCACACTAAGATGCTGCTATGCATGTTGTGAGGTACTTGAAAGGCACTATTGGGGTTGGCTTACATTATCCAGTGAATCATGCTCTCTCTATAACTGCATAGAGTGATGCTGATTGGGGAGCCTGTCAATTTACTGCTAAGTCCCTCACAGGATATTGTGTCTTCATTGGAGACTCTCTCATCTCATGGAAAAATAAGAAACAAACAACTGTATCCAAGTCTTCTGCGGAAGCTGAATACAGGAGTATGTCTGCTACATACTACAAGTGAGCTTATATGGGTGGATGGCATCTTGCACACTCTGAATATTGATTCTCCCAAGCCAATTCCTCTATTCTGTGACAACAGAGCAGCCATACACATTGCAGAGAACCCAGTTTTCCATGAGCGGACTAAACACTTGAAGATTGATTGTCATTTCATTAGGCAACACTTACTTGAAGGGCTTGTGCATCCTCAGCATGTCAGAACAGGTGTCCAACTGGCCGACATATTCACAAAGCCATTAGGGGAGAAACAACACATTTTTTTCTCTCTTAAGTTGGGTCTTGTTGGTTTTTCCCCAAGTCCAACTTGAGGGGGGATGTGGAAATATGTCACATAAAAGCTTTATGTTACATATTCCTTATTCTATCTTGTCTTATTGCCAATGACATTAGTGTTATTTTTCTCTATTTGTTGCCTTCTGTAATAAGCTCCTAGAGCACCTGTCTAGCACGTGATTCCCAACTATATAAGCGGATGTATGACATTGCATTTGGTAGGGTTTTTGGGATCAACAAAGATCAGCTTTAGCCTGTGACGGCTGAGCTATTTCCTTGATCTTCACATTTTCACAATCATAAATGTGAGTCTATTTACTTTTGCGCACGTAGTTTAAGGAGCTAAAAATTATATAAAATGTTAATTTTTTAGTTAATTTTTTTTACATTATAATACATATTAATAATAAATATTATATTGTAAAAAAAATTAATTAAAAAAGTTAATATTTTATATAGTTTTTAGCTCTTTAAACTATGTGCACAAAAGTAAAAAATCTTACATTTACGATTGGAGAGAGTACCAAAGCTTGATATATACTCCATCCGTAACAAAATAATTGGCCCTTTGGGGGTTTTGACACTTCTTAAGGAACCTACAATTAGAAAATAGAATAGTTAAAAATTTAGCAAATAAATAATGTAGAAAAAAAATGGACTAATGAAAAAAAAAGAATAGTATATATGGGAAGTTGAAGTATTAATATAATCTTTTGGAAATCAAATACAATTAATGAGATGAATTGATAAAATTAGAAATTTTATTTTGCCATTAATTAGGTTCAAGGGGACAAATATTTTGTTACAAGAAAAAATTACTAAAATGCCAATTATTTCGTTACGGAGAGAGTATCCAAAATTCAATTTTTGGCCTACGGTAGTATTTTCGCAACGGGTTCCGTCTTCCTCAATCACATAAACAATGGATGGATCTTCCTACAAACTACAAACAAAAGGTTGCAGAGAGTAAATTAATATCCAAAATTTGTTCAGTTGAAATGAATTAATTAATATTCAAACTTTGAAAACAAAAGATCGAAAACTCGATCTATTAGGAAAACATGTCGATGTGGGACAACCACATTCCAACACTTATTCACTGTTGAATTACGGTGGATCATACAACCAAGCCGAGCACACAAGCGTGTTGTTCTATCCTACACCAATTGACGAGTACCAATCCACTTATGTATAAGACTTGAATTCACTATATATTTTCCATCCTACTTCATATTCTCAACATTCACAAACGACTCTATGTTGTCAAAATGATTCTCAAATGATTTTTTAGATATGAACGATCGATCAATTTATATCTAATCTTTGATGATTGTACAATTTATAACCACATACATGACGGCTCCGTCTAAAAGAGATTTCCAAATGCAATTTAAGAACAAAAACTGTAAGATGTTCATACAGAACACAAATCAACCTGTAACTATGTCTAACTGCAAGATAACCAAACAAAAATGAAAACTGTGGACAGGGCTGCCATTTCGCGACACAATGAATCGGTGTAGGTTGATGGACAACGGATCTGGCAGCGAGCAATGGGGCACCTCAAACATGGTATTTGTTAACATGAATCCATTTCCTACAGCACCACTTGTTCCCTTTGATCACAGGAGCAGCAGCTGCAAATAACCGCGAAGCATATTTTAGAACATGTTTAAAGTTAAACTCATCTATTGGAGTCATGTGTATCAATATAAAAGACAACGACTATTCAACTAACCATGAAAAGTTAAAGGATCTAAGCTTCCATTAGGCTTCATGTTCCAGAACAGCAAGGCGTTGCCCATCTTGGGTTTAATCGAGATCCCTTTTGCTTTAGGGAATACAGTTTCACCCCCTTTCTCGACATCTGAGCTGCAAAAATCCATCAGTGTTATGGTTGATGGTGAGAGCTGAGGTTTGGTATGAGAGTGTTACCTCTCACATCGATTATAAAATACTAAAAATAATGGGTTTTAAGAAAGAGTGAAACTCTGTATAACAGCTCAAGCTTTCGTGTTAATTAAGTTGGTGGATTTCTGTTTACTTTCACAAAAACAGTGTTCTAAAATGTGCTAGGTGAACAACTAGGCGGCGTCTAGATGAACTTAGAACAAACTTTATTATTTCTTATATTTTAAGGTATAACACATCTCAATAATTCATATAATGTAATAGTAATTCATAATATCACTCATAAACTCAAATTTGCAATGCTTAAAGTAAATAAACACAAAAGTATGCATTGGACTAGCGAGACTCTAAACCTCATAAAATCCAAAACCATAAGTTTGACTCAAAAACAAATCCATTAACCTCAATTCGACTAATCAATTGACTAAACGCTAAAACTGAATAATTGCCAAGGTCTAGGCGGCACCTAGAGACCCGCCCAGGTTTAAAAATTCCTAGGTGCCCTCTCGCCTAGTGCATAGGCGGTGTCTAGATGCGATTTTTAGAACACTGACAAAAAGGGAACATATTATACAAAGATACGTACATGTACATGAGAACTGTGGCCATCCTTTCACCGCCTTTCTTGGGGAGGGACCTATGTTCTAAATAGTCCCAGTGTCCGTCACATTTCTGCCCAACTTGGTAGCGAATAACTTGCAGATCGCCGCCATGATCTGTAGCAACCAACATATGAGAAAAAGACCTTATCGGAATCGAAGAGGAAATCCGAAATCACATACCTAGAGGAAGAAGGGTCCATTTTGCAATCCTATTATCTATGTTCCTAACGATCTTATCTTGTCCCCTCGAAACAAATGCCTCTAAACTTGTCCGTGTACTGTGACGAAATTTAAACAACAATATGCATTAGGACAATGACATCGAATGGCGACGATGTAAAAAAGGGGCGACACAATAGAATACATGCCTGCTCACAACAGGCTTGTCCGAGACACCGTCGCCAAACACCTCAGACCTCTTCAGGTGGGGCTCAGCAAGCTTGATAAGGTGGTTGCACTCTTTCTTTGACTGCCAACACAAAGGGGAAATGAGTAATCAATTTCGTCGCAAAATGTGAACCGAGAAAAATCTTCTTGGAGACGTGTATTTTTGTTAGCAAATTTGAGTTGGAGGCTGTTACTTACAACTTACATAAGTTGATCTATTGACCCCAAAAGCTAAGTGTATGTAACACATTTTGCTCCTAAAGTAGCTGAAATTGATGAATTATATCTTATACTTTCAATAATTTACACATTTAGCCCTCGACTTTCCATAACTTTCCAATAAGCCAATAATATTAACCCTAATTCTTATCCAGCTTACAGTGTTGTGTTCACATTCCCAACTCATGATATAAACACCAAAATACATGACAATACAAGTTTATAAAACATAAATCTAAATTAATTTTTTTTTTCGGGCATTAAGGGTGTGTTTGGATTCCAATACATTATGTTTATAATGCAATTATAATTATAAACACTTAAAATAGGTGTTTTGTTACTCATTTTTGTGTTTAAAATAACGTAAAATTTTAAATAAAATACTTATAAATTGTGTCAATTAATTTTATTAAGATTACAATGTAATTATAAACTTTACAGAATAGTGAGGGTTTAATTGACCCAATTTATAAGATATTTTATTTAAAATTTACATTACTTTAAACATGTGATAAAATAGGTAGCTAAACACTATTCAAGTGTTTATAATTATAATTCATAATGCATTGGAATCCAAACACACCCTAATGGTTCCGGTGTATAATGAATAATCGATCAATTGCTATAGAGTTATTTTTAATCTCATCCATTAATCTTCTTAATTCAATAGAATACAGCGGTATACATATGATTTATTCTCTTGAATTCAGGGTTACATACAAGGTTACTGAGGTCCTCATTGTACAAAATAACCAACAGATTTTTAGTCTAAGTAACCACAACAAAAAAACGCATATGGTTAATTAAAATTAAAACTGACCAAGAAATTATGGTATACGGTGATTCTGGGTTCCCGGGAGATCACTTCAACCCACCGATGATCGGCGTCGGTGGTGGTGGCGGTGAGTTGTGATCGACGCCTGAGCGCAATTCTCCGGAAGAGGGCGATGAAAACGAGTGGTAAACCGCAGAGTCCGGCGATCAAAACATGCTGCCAACTCCACATCTTGCCGTGAGCTCATCAAATCCTCGGCTAACTCTTAGAACTTGGGAAGGGTAAACTGAAGCTCTCCGGTTTTGATTTATAGAGAGTCAATTAATTTATTAATAATATATAATAAGGGATAAAGTTTTTGAGATTAATACTTGTGAAGTTATTGAAATTGGTTGAAACTTGAAAGTTATACGGAGTATCACAAATCTTAATCGATCATTCCAATCTATCTATCTATCTTCTGTATCTATATATATCTAATCTAATTATTAAAAAAAGAAGCATTTTTACGAGGTGCCACCACCACTATTAAATTAAAATAGATTTTTAATAGCTTCTAATCAATTGCTCCAATTTAAAACATTAAATTAGCACATAATTTATTTCTTAGTATATTATACATTTTCTAATAAATTGGTTCAAATCAAACATATTTCATTTTATTTGATAGTAATTTTTTATATTATTATAATTTTATTTATATAAATCTATATTCTATAATCTATAACTGACCATTAAAAGAGACATTTTTTATGAAGTGTCATCGCCAATATAATTATAGGGTTAACAAATAAAATTAAAATAGATTTTTTAAAATTTTCTAATCAATTGACTCAATTTAAAACATTAAATTAGAATATAATTTATTTGTTGGTACATTATACATTTTATAATAAATTTGTTCAAATCAAAACATGGAATTGAAAATATTGTATTTTATTTTATAGTAATTTTTTATATTATTATGATTTTATTTATAAAAAGAACACACCATGACAAGAGAATTGTACAAGTAATCAAATATTAATTAAAAGGAAAGATCCATATAAAATTGAATCAAACAATATTTTTATCTTATACGGAGTATTTCTTTAATTAATGCATTTGATGAGATTTGTAATAATCTAAATCACGACATATTTAATCCTTCATAATTTAATAATAATAAAAAAAAAATGTTAATATAATACAATATAATTGATTAAAAAACCGCGAAGATAGCGGTAATAATACTAGTATTTTAGTTGTTGTAGATAGGAGTGTACAGAAAATTAATAAGACAAGGTTGACACCATAAGAAAATATGATGAAACTACACGAAAAAACATGAAATGAAAAGGACATGACACAAAACGGTAAAATACGATAATAATTAATCATGTCGGATACGAATCGAGGTTTTTTTTTTCTTATTGGAGATACGACATGACATAATTAATCATGTCGGATACAAATCGAGGTTTTTTTTTTCTTATTCGAGATACGACATGACATGACACGATTATTTTTTTTAAACATATTTTACAAGGTAGTTTAGTACTCCCTCCGTTAAGAAAAACATGTCGTTTTAGGAGTAAAATCTTGTTAAGAAAAACATGTCGTTTTAGATATTTTGATGTTCACTTTCCAAAATTACCCTTGTAGGGGTAAGAGATTTGTTAGTTGTAGTTTTCAATAAAGTGAAAAAGTAAAGTAATAATTAGGGGTATAAGTGTATTTTTGTTTACTTTTAGTTGCTTTCTTAAAAAATGTGTAGATGTCTAAAACGACATGTTTTAATTAACGGAGGGAGTATAAATATAATAAGTATGTTAAAATGACTTAGTTACTTACGAGGTTTCTTCCACCGGCTCTATTATTCAGCAGGTTTTATACATAACCTGATAACCCTACTATAGAGCCATATTAGAGGTGGTGGTTTTATACACAAAGCATAATACGTATAAGAGGATTTTGGACCCTAGCTCAACCATTTCGGAATGACTCACCGGAAAGGACTTGTGGCTAATATCTATAGGTCCCCGGATCGAACCCCAGAATGACCGCTCTTTATTTACCAATTCAAGGATTTTGGACCCTCAGGTTTATCAGCCCCTAATCTACAAAGTATAAACATGTTATATTTCGAATCTCTATCTTATTAAAAGAATTTGACGAAACTAATTAAAATAACTCAATTTCTGCAGGAGTGTTAAATGGATATCTCCACCTTGAAAACCTAATTAATCTTTGGGGCAATGTGGTAAAAAAGTATATATCTCAACTAATTTTTCTAACCATTATAAATTGGGTAAAAACAAAGATATAAAATTGGTCAAATAGTATCATCCAAAATTCATCAAAATCTTGTCATCATTTTGACCCAGACTTTCCCAATACGGTGATATTTTTTTAACACATCTCCAAAAACAGGGTTATTTCAATTAGTTTTTTTGAAAAAATAATAATTGTCATATTTTTGTGTGTATGCTCCATCAAATATAACTTGTAATTGTTTTAAATTAATGGTGCTAAGATTTCACAAAACAAAATGTTAAAAGTGGACAGGGCTGCAATTTCGCAACGGGTTCAGTCTTCGTCAACCACATAAACTGTTAAAGTCGATTGGGCCCGATGGGTCAAGACAAGCTAGAGGGAGGTCGTGTGTGCGGACCTCATATACGAGAGACTCGAACAACACATAGACCCAAACGGGGTTCCATCTCAAAACCAATTGAAAATGAGAAGAGTAGCTCTTCAACCTTATATGTTGTTCCATCATTCTCTAGATTACCGATGTGGGACAACCACAATGGATCTTCCTAAAAACTTAAAAAGTACAAACAAAAGGTTGCAGGGACTAAATTAATAGATTACATATCCAAAATTTGATCAGTTGAAATGAATTAATATTAAAAAACTTTCAAAACACAAGAAAACTCGATCTATTATTGTGCTGATTCTTGGGGTTACGTCAATAGAATTTCTCAACATGAATCAATTTCTGACAACACCACTTGTTCCCTTTGATAACCGGGGAGGCACCTGCCATTGTCGCGAAATCACTTAATTATCAGTTACATTATTTACATCATGTATATATGTAAACACATCTAAACACACATGTATTAACGTACTAACCGTGCAAACTTAAAGGGTCTAAACTTCCATCAGGCTTCATATTCCAGAACAACAAGGCGTCGCCCATCTTGGGTTTAACCGAGATCCCTTGTTTGAGGGGATCATTGATCTTTTTCGCGTTGGGGAATACGGTTTCACCCCCTTTTTCTACATCTGAGCTGCAAATGAAGATCAATCAATCAATCAAAAGATAGTAGAACTCAATTATACGAACATTTACATATACATATATACATACAGGTACATGAGAACGGTGGCTATCCTGTTGCCGCCATGCCTAGTGTAAACGAACGTCGCCTCAGGGGGGAAATAGTCATAGTGCGGATCAAACTTCTGGCCAATTTGGTAACGAATAACCTGTAGACCTTCACCGTGACCTGTACATAATCGAATGGTTTAGACGAAACCTAGGAGGCCAGAAATCGATCACTATATATAGTACGTACCCACAGGAATGAGGGTCCATTTTGCAATCCTCTTCTCTATGTCCTGAATTATCTTATCTTGTCATCGACTAAGAGATGCTTGTGAACTTGTCCGAATACTGCAACGAAAGGCGATTATGAAAGGTGTCAAGGAAAAAACGATGCAGTTAAGGGACAACGCACGCAATAGAAATACATGCCTGGTCTCTACACTATCAAGTGATGTGAAACTGTAACCCATTTTAGACCTCTCCAAGTTGGGCTTAGCAAGCTTGATAAGGTGCTCGCACTCTTCATTTGACTGCCATCATATCATCACAAACGGGGAAATATAAGTAATACTACGTATATATGTTTGCCGTCGCAAAATACGAACCAAGAAATCCAGCGGTCGCCACTAATTCTATGCAAAGTTTCACATATAAGCCAGCGTTGGTTTAGCACAAAACTCAATTGGAGACTTGGAGTATATATGATAAGCCAGCGATGATTGTCCACTAAGGCGACGACCTATTTTCGTCGCTTGAGATGTTAGATGACATGTCCACTAAGGCGACGATCTAAGTCCGTCGCTTAAGTGTGTTTATGACGTATAGTTTGAATTGAGTGAAGTCATTACATGTTTTTTTCATCACTCATCGACTTTTATTTATTTATTTCAGCACAAATAAACTCAGTATAACTTGTTTGATTTTCATATATATCAAATAGATGTTTCATATGTGCATATATGTATTTTGAAACAATATACAAAATATTACAAATTTACAATATCATGTATTTGGGAAAAAATTAGCCCTTTATTTTATGTTAAAAGTAAAAGATTTTACATTTTGAAGATTCGAGTACTCGAGATCAGTCATTGAGATTGCTGATTTTCAATAGTTTAGAGTGACATAATTAAACTTGTACAAATTTAAAACCGAATAATAAACTTACCAAGAAATTGTGGTAAACGGAGAGTCTGGGCTCCCGTGAAAGTACTTCAACCGACGCATTACCTCCGTCGCCATTGGCGGCAGTGTAGTGGTCGGGGGTGAGCCCCGAGTGAGATCCTCCCATGAATCCGAATTTTCCGAAGAAGATGGGGAAACAAAAATGGATGGAATTTAATGCTTAGAGCGATTAAAAGATGTTTGAAAGAGCCCATCTTATAGATTCCATGAAATTAAAGATATCTTATGGTAAATTAATTTTAAATAACAACCGTCAAGTTTGGATTGAGTTGATAAATTTTCTTAAAATTTATCATGTACGGTATTCGTCAATTCAATGAAATCTCTTCCCTTGTTACACCTAAAATTATGGATATTATTATTGGAGATATATTAAGATAGATTTATTTTGATATTTTGATATTATTGTATTATGATAAAAATCATTGATATTATTATATTAGGTTATGATTATATATTTGATAGGTTTAGTTTATCGATTTCTTCATCTTAATTACTCATTTCCTAATACTCGTACCATTTTAGATGCATGCGATGCGAGTTTTACCTTCTTTAATAAGAGGTTTCCTCCACCAATTTATTAGAGATTTTTATCTCTCTCTAAATTCTATAAATATGAAATATGAATTTTTAGAAAATAACTAGAAGGAAGTTTATCTCCCCGACATGGAGCCCACGCGGAGCTGGGCTGGTCAAAACTTACCCCTCATTTGTTTTAAGGTAAGGAAAGGTAATGGTTACCCTTCCGAATCTAGTCCATTTTTAATTTAAGATTCATGGATCATTATTCTAATCATTATCCTCCTTCCTTCATTTTACATACAAAATCTGAGGGGGCGGCCTTGAACAACTTCCACCTCATCGAACAACGCAAGTTGCTTATTGAAGACACGGTATGGGAAGTTCGGATTAACCACGTCCGGCGCCAAGCCAACATGGCTGTTGATGTGCTCGCAAACTTGACTTTTAGTCTTTCGGCTAGGGGTGTTATTCGAGCCGAACGAGTCGTTCAAGGTTAGTTCATTTGTTAAACGAGCTCGAGCCGAGTCGAGCACAATTTTTAAACGAGCTTTCTTTTTTGTTCAAGCTCGGCTTGTTTTAGTAAATGAACGAGCTTGAACCGAACTTTTTTCGAGCTTTAAGTAGTTTTACTTGATCATAACATATTAACTTATGGAAAATTTTAGAAATTTCATACATTTCGAGCTATTCGAACCTGTTGAGCCATCTTTGATCAATTATAATGTGTGGGTATTTTGTTGCTTCTTGTGTGCTGCGCCACACTCTATCAATTCCATCATAACCAATTTTGTCTGGTAGTATATAAGGTGATATGTGTGTATTGTAAAGGCAACGTTTTTGGAATCAGATTGGAAGCTTCTCTCCTCTCCCTCATTGCTCTGCACCCACCATGACTGTCCTTTCTGCAGATTTCCATTTTCTGCCATTTTGTTTGATTCATTAATTCAATCAATCAATTATCCTAAATCCCAGATTTCGTTTCCAATTCACATGGTATCAGAGCCACAATGAGTCTAGAAACCCCAAATGAAACACCAAATGAAACTGTGAATCCTCGCACAGATGGAGTTACAGTTGATTCCATGGATGGACTGTTTCTTCACCATTCCGATCACCCAAACTATGTGTTGTCCACTCGGTTGCTTGATGGTCGCAACTATAGCCACTGGAGAAGGTCTGTGGAGATGTCTCTCATGGCCAAGAACAAGCTCGGCTTTGTCACAGGGTCATGTGTTAGACCAGCCGTAAGCTCTCCTCTTCTGCATCTGTGGGATCGATGCAACAGTATGGTAATGTCTTGGCTTGTTCATTCTGTAGAAAAAGATATTGCTGAATCTGCTTTATATTGTCGTTCTGCTAAGCAAATTTGGGATGATTTTGAGAATCGTTTTGGGACCTCAAATCGGACGAGATTGTACCAGATTCAGAAAGATCTAGCTGCTGTTGAGCAAGGAAACTTGGGAATCCCTGAATATTTCACTAAGTTTAAACGATTATGGGATGAGTATGTGATGCTCATTGAATATCAAGCTTGTGAGTGTGGATCTAATAGGTCTGTGATGAATTTAATTCAGAACCAGCAAGTTGTCAATTTTCTTATGGGTTTGAATGAAGTCTATAGTGTGGTTAGAGGCAACATTTTGATGATGACACCACCACCTAATATAGATGAGGCCTATAGGTTTCTGATTCAAGACGAACAACAGAGAAACTCTAAATCTGGGTCTGGTGTTGAGAGTTAAGCTTTTGCTTCTCAGCAATCTCGTTCAGTCAATTTGCCTCCTAAGAAGCCTTTATTTTGTGATCACTGTAAGGTAGCTGGGCATGCCATGGATAAGTGCTAGAAAATTCATGGATACCCTACCTCATCTGCATCTGGTGCCTTCTGTGATCATTGTAAAATAGGAGGTCATACCATGGATAAGTGTTGGAAACTACATGGTCATCCAAATTCAGGGACTACAACTCCTACTTCAGGCTCAGGAACTAATGGTTCAAGGCCTTATTGTACTCACTGCAAGGCTCTTGGTCATGTGGTTGACAAGTGCTGGAAGCTGCATGGATACCCAACTGATAACAGTGTCTCTAAAGGGAAGAAGATGGTTGTTGGAGCTTCTTCCATTACTCAAGAGCAATATCAACAACTGATCAACCTTTTGCAAGGCCATGACAACACTGAACCTACAGCATTATTGGCAGATAAATGTACTTGTCTCTTTTCTTCAAAGTTAAATTCTAATTGGATCTTGGATAGTGGAGCCACTGATCATATGACTCCCAACCATGTTTTGTTTCAATCCTCTAAGCCCTTATGTAAGACTTCTCATATTACTTTGCCTAACAACCATAAAGCCAGTGTTTCTTCAATTGGATCAGTGGCCTTATCCCCATCCCTTTCCCTCCACAATGTTCTCCATGTCCCTGATTTCCACTATAATTTGTTGTCCATTCACAAACTCATTCTTGATTCCAATTCTAATGTCCTTTTTACCCCCACATCTTATATTATTCAGGCCCCTTTGATGAAGAAGCCTTTGTTGATTGGAAGTGAAGACAAAGGTCTATAAATTGCACACACACCCTATGAGCTGGAGAATTTCTCTTCTTTAACTTCAGTTTTGCAGAACACCTTTTTGCCATGTAATAATTCTAGTAGGACAAGTGGTGCTAGTTTTCAAGCATCATGTAACTCTGAACTTCTTCACTTTCGAATGGGTCACTTACCCTTTGCTCAATTGAAACATATTGATGCTACTATTTCTGTTAACTCACCAACTACTGTGTGTCAAATTTGCCCTCAGGCCAAGCAACACAGGAAACCATTTTTCATGAGACAAACACAATCATCTAAACCTTTCCAACTGGTTTATTTTGATACTTGGGGTCCATACCGTGAGCCAACTCACAATGGATTCAAATACTTCATCACTTTGGTGGATGATTTCACTAAATGCACTTGGACCTATCTCATGGCTTCCAAAACCAGTACATACCATATCATTAAATCCTTTGTTTCCCTCATCTTTACTCAATTTCAAACAAAAATTCAAGCCATGAGATCAGATAATGCAGCTGAATTCCATGATATTGTCCTATCAAATTTCTTTGCCAGCCAAGGCATTATTCATCAAACTAGTTGTGTGGATTCTCCACAACAAAATGGAGTGGTGGAAAGGAAACATAAGCATTTACTTGAGGTAGCAAGAGCTCTCAAATTTCAGGCCAATCTTCCCATTCGTTTTTGAGGGGAATGTATTTTGACAGCTACCTATTTAATAAACCGTTCTCCTTTACCTGTGTTGTCTCATAAGTCTCCATATGAAATGCTTTTTCATAAACCACCATCTTACTCTCACTTAAAAGTGTTTGGTTGTTTATGCTTTGTTAGCACATTGAAAAGAGGCCGTGATAAATTTCAACCCCGTGCCACACCCTGTGTCTTCTTGGGATATTCTCATGGGAAGAGTGCCTATACAGTTCTCAATCTTCATACTCAGCTGCTTATTCACACAAGGGATGTCACTTTCTTTGAGCATAATTTCCCTTTTCACTTTTCATCCTTCAATTCAGATATTCCCTTACCACCTCCTGCTCATGATTCTTCTGTCACTTCCTTTCCTACCTCCATTTTTCTACCCACTGTCAATCATATTGACACCCCTGCTGTTAATCAATCACCTTCCTTCTCCTCTTCATCACCATCACCATCACCACCACCACCACCACCACCACCACCACCTCCTCCTCCTCTTCGGAGATCCACTAGAATACATGGCCCTCCTACTCATCTAAAAGACTTTGTGTGCAATGTATGTTCATCTGATCATCATGACCATCATCCTAGTTCTTTCTTTTCTACTGCTATACCATCCACATCTCATGCCCTTTTCTCACACATCTCTTCATACATTGAGCCCACCTCTTATAAAGAAGCTATCCAAGATCCTAATTGGACTTTAGCTATGAAAAAGGAGTTAAGTGCTTTGAATGCTAATAATACTTGGTCTTTGGTACCTCTTCCAACTGGTAAAAAGACCATTGGCTGTCGTTGGGTATACAAAGTCAAGCTTAAATCTGATGGTTCACTTGAACGTCACAAAGCACGCTTAGTTGCAAAGGGATTCACTCAAACTGCTGGCATTGATTTCCATGAGACTTTCTCTCCTATTGTTAAAATGCCTACTATCAGAACTATTATTGCTTTAGCTGCATCTAAAGGTTGGGATCTGCATCAAATGGACGTGAATAATGCCTTTCTCCATGAAGAGGTCTATATGAAAGTTCCTGAAGGTCTGTCTACTGCTCCCAATTTAGTTTGCAAGTTACACAAATCCATATATGGATTGAAGCAAGCCAGTCGGCAATGGTTTCAGAAACTCTCTTCTTCACTTATTTCTCTTGGTTTCTGTCAATCTAAATTGGATCCCTCTCTCTTCACCAAGCGTACACAGCAACATCTCACTATTGTGGCCATTTATGTCGATGATCTGCTTGTTTCTGGTTCTGATTGTTCTGAGATTGAGCATTTGAAGAGCTTCCTAGACCACTATTTCAGCATCAAAGACCTTGGTCGTCTTCATTATTTCCTAGGCTTTGAGGTCACCTATAGTTCCCATGGCATTCATCTGTCTCAACATAAATTCAGCAAGGAGATATTAACTGATGCAGCTATGGATAACCTTTCACCAGTGTGCACTCCTCTTCCACATCGTCTGAAACTTTTACCTTCTGATGGTGATCTCATTTCTGATGCTTCTTATTACAGGAGAATGGTTGGTAAGCTCAACTATTTGACTAACACACGACCAGATTTATCCTTTGCTGTTCAGTCATTAAGCCAGTTTATGCAAGCACCTTGCACATCTCACCTTACAGCTTTGCATCACACTCTCCGTTATGTTGCTGGAACTCTGAACCAGGGAATTCTTCTCAAAGGTTTTGATACCCCATCAATTGTTGCTTATACTGACTCTGATTGGGCCTCTTGTGCATACTCTCGGAGATCTGTCACTGGTTTTGCCATTCTTCTTGGCAATTCTCCTATTAGTTGGCGTTCTAAGAAACAAAGTGTTGTTTCTAGAAGCTCTTCGGAGGCCGAATATAGAGCAATGGCTCAAACTGCAGCTGAGGTTACTTGGCTTATTCGATTACTTCAAGAGCTTGGCATCTCACCAGTTAAACCAGTAACCTTATTCTGTGACAACCAATCAGCAATCCAAATTGCAAAGAATCCGGTTTTCCATGAACGTACCAAACATATTGAAATCGATTGTCACTTTACACGGGAGAAGGTCATGGATGGCTTACTGGATCTCTGTTTTGTTCCATTCGAATCTCAACTTGCTGATGTCCTCACAAAAATCTTACCATCACAACAACAGAATGATCTTCTCACCAAACTTGGGATGTCACCACCCCAAGTTTGAGGGGGGGGGGGGGGGGGGGGTGTTGAGCCATCTTTGATCAATTATAATGTGTGGGTATTTTGTTGCTTCTTGTGTGCTGCGCCACACTCTATCAATTCCATCATAACCAATTTTGTCTGGTAGTATATAAGGTGATATGTGTGTATTGTAAAGGCAACGTTTTTGGAATCAGATTGGAAGCTTCTCTCCTCTCCCTCATTGCTCTGCACCCACCATGATTGTCCTTTCTGCAGATTTCCATTTTCTGCCATTTTGTTTGATTCATTGATTCAATCAATCAATTATCCTAAATCCCAGATTTCGTTTCCAATTCACAGAATCCAAATCAAACGAGCCGAGCTTTCAACCGAGCTTAAAATCATGTTCGAGCTCGGCTTGTTTAGGTAAGTGAACGAGCTCGAGTCGAGCTTTTTATCCCAAGCGAGCTCGAGCTGTTCAACTCATGTAACAATCCTACTTTCGACCTCTCTTGTCCTATTTTGGACAGATATATGTTTAATATTAAGTCGAATTTTTATCTTATATAAAAATAACAACAACAGCAATAATATCAAAATATTGTTCTCAAAAAAAGAAAAGTCACTTTTTTTTTTGGTTTCATCAATCTAACTTTGTAACCGTTTTTAGATTTAACCAAACAAAAATGTTAAATGAGGACTAGGGATGCCATTTCGCGACGAGTTCAATCTTCTTCTTCCTGAATCACATAAACCACACTGCCGGTGATGTACAAATCCAGGATCTTCCTACAGAAAAATGATTGCAGAGATTAAATACAACAGCCAAAGTTTTTATCAGCTGAAATGAATATATGCATAGTTTGAAAACATGAAAACCAATTACATAATTAGTAGTCTACTAATTCTTGGTACTTAAATCAATCAGTTTGTATATAAGCAGTTTACGAGTAATCGTTTGAGTGAAATTTTACCTCATTAGAATTTGTGAACATGAATCCATTTAGTGCAACACCACTTGTTCCCTTTGACAACGGGGGAACCTCCTACGATGATCGCGAAGCACTTTTATCAATCAGAACATGTACATAATATATGTGAGTTAACAACAACAACAACCCAATAAATTTCACGTACGATTAAAGCGGGGTTTGGGGGTCAGGATGTACATACTCTTTCCCCGAACAAGTCGAGAGAGTGTTTCTGATAGACCCAGAACAATAGAACAGTAGAACCACATGGATACATGCCTCACAGAAGATAAAAGAGTCAGTACAAAGGCAGAAAAGAAGCAAAGATAACATGACACAACACTATAGCTCATAACTCTAAACATCAGCAACCTAAATGCACCTCCTCCGGTGGTCTCTATCTAAAGTCATATCTTTCTTTCCGAAAGGTTCAGAAGATTGAGGTCATATATATATACGAGTTACGTTACTAAATACTAACCGTGCCAAGTTAAAGGGTCTAAACTTCCATCAGGCTTCATATTCCAGAATAGCAAGGCATCGCCCATCTCGGGCTTAACCGAGATCCCTCGTTTACCAGAAGACAATCCTTTGGCCTTAGGGAATACGGTTTCACCCCCTTTGTCCACATCTGAGCTGTACGTGCAAACAAAGATCAAATGCTACATATATCATATCATATCATATCATACGAATGTACGCGGTACATACAGGTACATGATAACAGTGGCCATCCTGTTGTCACCATTCTTAGTGTGATTCGAATCTGCGCAATAGTCCCAGTGCGGCTCAAACTTCTGGCCGACTTGGTAAAGAAGGACTTGTAGGCCTTCACCGTGATCTATACAGAATGCGGCAAGGGCTGATATATCAAAACCGAATGTTAAAGACGAAACCTTGAAATCGATCATTGCATACCAGCAGGAATGAGGGTCCATTTCGCAATCCTCTCCTCTATGTCCCGAATGATCTCATCTTGTCCTCGCTCAAGAAATGCATCTGAACTCGTCCGAGTACTACAACGTAACTTACGAAATTTAGTAAGGAAAACGACACTGTACGAACAACGAAAAGGCGGTGTTAAGGGGCAAACCAAAGCAATAGATCGAATACATGCCTGTCCTCTACGCCCTCGCCCTCGCTGATTAAACTGTAAGCAACTCTAGACCTCTTCAAGTTGGGCTTAGCGAGCGTGATAAGGTGCTCACACTCTTCCTTTGACTGCCAACATATACGAAATAAGTAACCATGTATATTGTCGTCGCAAAGTTAAACATGAACCTAGCAAAGCTTAGGAAACATGAATGCACGCTACGTTTCATCGATCATTCCTTAGTATTGTTACCTTTTTTTCTCTATCTTTACATGTGGAAATAATCACATATGTTTATGCATATGTTACTGCACTCCATTTCCTTTTCCTTTACTGTTTTATTGCCTATGGCATTTCTGTTATTTTAGACAGTTTTGTTGCCCTCTGTAATAAGCTTCTAGAGCACTTGTTTGTCACGTGATGTCCAGCTATATAAGCTGAGATATGACATTGCATTTATTAGGGTTTTTGGGATCAACAAAGTTCAGCTTTAGCCTGTGACGGCTGAGCTATTTTGCCCAATGAAACAGTAAAAGAGGGAGCTTGATTTCTGGATTTTTGCTTGGGATTTTTGCTGATCTGTTTGCTGTGCAGGAAGGATCCTTGATCTTCACATGGTATCAGAGCGAATGGTTGAAATCCGGGACTGATTTTTTGCTATTTGAAGAAAGCACAGAATACCAGAGATGTCTACTGATAATGTGAGGGAAGGAGACAGAGTTTTGGATAATGATGGAAATAGAGGTAACAACAATGACCCTTTATTTCTTTCTAACTCAGATCATCCAGGAGCACAGCTTGTCGCTGTTCTTTTTGATGGATCCAATTATTTAACTTGGAGTAGAGGTGTTACCATGGCTTTAGGAGCTAAACTTAAGTTGGGGTTTGTGAATGGATCTTGTGTAAAACTGGATGAGGGTTCTGATGATGTTCAGAGGTGGATAAGAGATGATTTTATGTTAAGGTGTTGGATGTTAAATTCCATGGAAAAAGGAATAGCCGAGGGTCTAATGTTTGTGAACTCCTCCAAGCAACTTTGGGAAGAGTTGATGGAGAGGTATAGCCAGAATAATGCCCCACAGATCTTTCAACTCAAAAGGAAGCTGAACAATGTGACTCAAGGTAGCTTGAAGCTTGGAGAGGTTTACAATATCCTTAAGAAATATTGGGATGAACTCCAAGTGCTGGAAAAGGCACCTGAATGTAGCTGTGGAGTAATGAGGCAGTGTAAATGTGATCTGGTGAAAAGATTTAGTGAAATAGAGGAAAAGAACAAGTTGATGCAACTCTTGGCTTGCCTAAATGATAATTATGAGGCTGCTAGGAATCAGATTTTGGCCACATTTCCTCTTCCTGCTGTAAACAAAGCTTATTTTATACTACAACAAGTGGAATCAGGAGTTGGAGCAACAGGCTCTGCACAGTCAGTGATGTCAGATTTTAATGCATTTGCTGCGAGCAAGGGTAACTTCAATAGTTACTCTAATACTAGTGCTGGAAATCAGGGAATTAAGGACTGGAAAGAGCTTAAGAGGCTCAAATATGATAAGAAATGCTCCCATTGTGGTTATAGAGGGCACGCAGCTGAGGAATGCTTTAAGCTGCATGGGGTACCAGATTGGTTTAAGGAGTTGAAGAACAATCAAAGATCTAGCAGTGGAGGCAGAGGATCAGTGAATGCTGCAGAGTCAGATAGTTTGGGACAGCTAGGAACACCTCTTGATGATGAAATGGGAGGCAGAAATGGGAGCAGTAGCCAGCCTGACTCAGCCATGGTTAATGCAGTTTACCAGGAAATCATGAAGAAAATGAAGGGCAAAAATTCCACTGAGAATGCATTTGCCAATTTTGCAGGTAAAGTTTCATCATCTTCTCATTTTTTAAATTTGCCAAACAACTCCAAGTTGGGGTGGATTGTTGACACTGGGGCAACATACCACATGATGCCTAATGAATTCTATGTGCAAAATAGAATTAAATTGGGAAAGCAGATTCACATTGGCTTACCTGATGGTTCAGTTAGAACTGTGAATGAAATGGGGACACTAAAGTTGACAAGCTCAGTGATCTTGAAAGATGTATTACTAGTCCCAGGATTTAAGCACAGTCTTTTATCTGTTGGCAAATTGCTAGATGATCATGACTTGATAGCAATTTTTACTAGAGATTCTTGTTATGTACAGGACCCTGGGACTAAGAGAGTACTGCTGTCAGGAGAAAGAAGACATGGGCTTTACAAATTGCTGTCTGAGGATCAGGTTCAGAGATGGGAAAGCTGCAAAAGGAGTAGAGATCTGAGTTTTTTGCCTTTAAGCTTATGTAATAAAGCTAGCAGTAGCCTAGAATTAAGTCATGCTCGACTTGGACATAGTTCAGTGTCAAAGATGAGACATATTGAGCACATGAAACAGTTTGTTTTTGATGAGTTTAATTGTGAAACTTGTGCTTTGTGTAAGTTTCACAGACTTCCTTTTGAAAGAAGTAATGACAGGGCAGAGAATCCTTTTGATTTGGTTCATATGGATATATGGGGACCATATAGGACTCCCACCTATAATGGCTTCCAATACTTTTTAACTGTTCTTGATGATTGTTCAAGAGTGACTTGGACATTTTTGCTTAAATCCAAGTCTCAGGTGTATCAAACTGTATGTAATTTTGTTGTTTATGTTAGAACTTAGTTCAGTAGATCTGTGAAATGCTTCAGGACAGACAATGGATCAGAATTTACTTCTCAGAGAAGTCAGGATTTCTTTGCTTCTATGGGAATTGGTCACCAGAAAAGTGTGACTTATACTCCACAACAGAATGGGAGGGTGGAGAGGAAACACAGGCATCTCATTGAAACAGCCAGATCTATAAGAAATCATGGAAGTCTTCCCATAAAATTTTGGGGAGAGTGTGTTTTATCTGCAACACACATTATTAACAAGCTCCCTACAGAAGTACTGAATTGGAAGAGTCCCTATGAGATACTGTTTGGAAAGCCATCAACATATGATGAACTGAGAGTTGTAGGCTGCTTATGTTATGCACCAGTTGCTATGAAAGATAAGGATAAGATGAGTGCAAAAGGGAGAAAATGTGTTTTACTCAGTTTTCCTCATGGACAGAAGGCTTATAAGCTATGGGATTTAGATTCACATATGACATTCATTGCTAGAGATGTCATCTTTCATGAGCATTGTTTTCCTTTTAAGGACAATGCTGATAGGGATGTAAAAGAAAATGTGAACACTAGAACCTCACTTCCATTAGTTAATCCTGCAGACGATTATCTTCAGTATACAGAAAATGCAGAATCCTCATTGCCTGTGATTTCTGGTGTTCAATTAGATCAGGTTGACTCCACTGGTGAGCCTAACCCATTACCATCTCAGGTTGCAGATACTGGAAGTTCAGAAGAAAGTAGCAATAGAGCAGAAATTGCCCAACAGGTGTCACAGAATCTTATTAATAATGAGATAAATTTCCCACCTTTAAGGAGGTCATCTAGGCAAGTGACTAGGCCACAGAGATTGCAGGATTTTGTTTGTAGTGCACCAAGGGGAGCCAATTCTTATTCTCAATCCTTTTTAGCTGATTGTTTTCAACATTCTGATACAGCTGACAATGGTTTTGTCCAGTCTTTTGCCTTCATGGCATCTGTATATGAGCCATCTCATTTTGCACAAGCTGTCAAAGAGCAGCACTGGATAGATGCTATGAATCAAGAGCTATTGGCATTAGAAAATAATGCCACTTGGGAGATGACCATGCTACCACCAGGAAAGAAAGCTCTTGGTAGTAAATTAATGGCTTTATAAGGTTAAATATAAACCTGATGGATCAGTGGAAAGATTTAAGGCAAGAGTAGTTGCCAAGGGATACAATCAGATCAAGGGAAAAGATTACAAACACACTTTCTCTCATGTTGCCAAGTTCAGTACAGTGAGAATTGTGTTAGCTATAGCAACAGCTAGGGCCTGGGATTTACATCAATTAGATGTAAATAATGCCTTTTTACATGGGCATTTGGATGAGGAGGTGTTTATGACACCACCTGCAGGATATAAAGTGACCAAGCCTGGGATGGTTTGTAGACTGAGAAGATCTATTTATGGTCTGAAGCAGGCATCTAGACAATGGAATGTTGAATTGTGTAGATTTCTCACTTCTATGGGGTTTGTACAGAGTTTGGAGGATTATTCCTTATTTGTCAGAACTTCTGGTTCCTCTATAGCTGTGGCATTGATTTATGTTGATGATGTACTTCTTACAGGTGATGATCTTTTACAGATTGAGTTAACTAAGAAAGCCTTGCATGAAAAGTTCACTATCAAAGATCTAGGCCTAGCCAGATACTTCTTAGGTCTTGAAATCTTAAGGGATGGTAAAGGGACTCATCTTTACCAAAGAAAGTATGTGTTGGACATACTTGAAGATTGCAAGATGACAGACTGCAAACCAGCTATTTTCCCTTTGCAGAAGGGCTTGAAATTGTCTACTGAGACAGGAGATGTGTTACAAGATCCAGAAATTTACAGAAGGCTGGTAGGCAGGTAATTATTTTTAAATTTGTCTAGACCTGATATCACTTATGCAGTGCAACACCTTAGTCAGTTCATGTCTCAACCAAGACAACCACACTTAGATGCTGCTTTGCATGTTGTGAGGTACCTTAAAGGTACCATTGGTGTTGGATTATTCTATCCAGCAACCCCTTCTCTCCCTATATGTGCCTACAGTGATGCTGATTGGGGAGCCTGCCAATTCACTGCAAAGTCCCTCACAGGTTATTGTGTATTCATTGGAGATTCCCTTATCTCATGGAAGACAAAGAAACAAACAACTGTGTCCAAGTCCTCTGCTGAAGCAGAATACAGAAACATGTCTGCTACCACAAGTGAGCTTATCTTGGGTGATGGCATTCTGAAATTCCTGGCCATTGAATCTCTCAAGCCCATCCCTCTATACTGTGACAACAGAGCAGCCATACATATTGCAGAGAATCCAATCTTCCATGAGCGTACTAAACACTTGAAGATAGACTGTCACTTCATAAGGCAATATCTTCTTGAAGGGCTTGTGCATCCTCAACATGTTAGAACAGGCATCCAACTAGCTGACATCTTCACAAAGCCACTGGGAGAGAAGCAACACATGTTTTTCTCACTCAAGTTGGGTCTTGTTGGATTTTCCACAAGTCCAACTTGAGGGGGGGATGTGGAAATAATCACATATGTTTATGCATATGTTACTGCACTCCATTTCCTTTTCCTTTACTGTTTTATTGCCTATGGCATTTCTGTTATTTTAGACAGTTTTGTTGCCCTCTGTAATAAGCTTCTAGAGCACTTGTTTGTCACGTGATGTCCAACTATATAAGCTGAGATATGACATTGCATTTATTAGGGTTTTTGGGATCAACAAAGTTCAGCTTTAGCCTGTGACGGCTGAGCTATTTTGCCCAATGAAACAGTAAAAGAGGGAGCTTGATTTCTGGATTTTTGCTTGGGATTTTTGCTGATCTGTTTGCTGTGCAGGAAGGATCCTTGATCTTCACATTACAAGAATGTGAGATGTTTCAAAAGTTGCAACAAATTAATATAGCTAGTTGTTATAAGAAGCTTTAATGGTCGAGTATAAATTCAGATTAAATTTTTTTTAAAATTATATTTATACCCTATACACTTATATTAGCATGTCTATAAACTTTAATTATTAAAATATATGTTTTAAAAAAATATAAAAATATTTTCTAAAATAATCAAATCTTTTAATTATCCCTAATTTTTAATAATAATTTTTCGTAATAAAATCTTATAAATATGTAAATATAATATAAATATAATTTTTAAAAAAATTTTAATATGAATTTATACCCAAAATAATTAAGTGTAACATCGAGTGTAACACCTGGTGTTATAGGGGACCCGGTGTTACGCTTAATTATTTTGGATAAAAACTCACATTAAAAAAAATTTAAAAAATTATATTTATATTCTATGCACTTATCTTAACATGTTGATAAAGTTTTATTATAAAAAATTATTATTAAAAATTATGGATAATTAAAAGATTGATTATTTTAGAAAATATTTTTTTATATTTTTTCAAAACATATATTTTAATAAGAAAAGTTTATAGACATGTTAATATAAGTGTATAGAGTATAAATATAATTTTTAAATTTTTTTAATATAAATTTATGTTCGAAATAATTACGTGTAACACGAAAAGTGTGTTATGGGTAGACCTGTCAAACGGGTCATTCGGGTCGGGTTCGGGTCGGGTCACTTCGGGTTTCGGGTAAAACGGGTCTCGGGTAAAACGGGTTTCGGGTTTTTCGGGTTAACTCGAACTCGGGTTTGATCGGGTTTCGGGTCGGGTTCGGGTCGATTTCGGGTTTGTCAGTTTTTTCTTTTTTAAATTAAAAAAATCATTATTTGATAATTTTGTGATAAATTTTAATTATATATAAAAAAAATTAATTAAATATAATTATAAATCAACCGGGTCAGTCGGGTCACCGGGTCAATCGGGTAAATCGGGTCAAAATTACCGGGTCAATCGGGTCACCGGGTCGAAACCCAGATTACCCGGAAAATTTCGGGTTTTTCGGGTTCGGGTCGAAAAAAAATTTCGGGTCAAAATTTTCGGGTTCGGGTCGGAAATTTTTCGGGTCGGTCGGGTCGGGTCATCGGGTCGGGTTGTGTTTTGACAGGTCTAGTTATGGGGGATCTAAATTGGTTATAATTACCCTAATAAAAATCTATCAATCCTATAAATTTTTTTTAAAAAAAAATTCTAAGTTAGGGGATAAGAGGATTTGAAGTGATCTAAACTAGTGAGATTTTGTCACTCCCAGAATTGGTAAATAAATAGCGGTCATTCCGGGGTTCGAACCGGAGACTTATGACTATTATCCACAAGTCCTTTTCGGTGAGCCATTCCGGAATGGTTGAGATTTTGTCACTCCACGTGAAGTTATTTTCCCAAAAACGCTCGCATATGTCAAATAAAGATTCTTCATTTTTTTTTTAACATAAGTTACCAATTAAACTTACAAATTCATTCAAGTAATTAATCCAAGTGGACGAGACTGCAAAGCAAAAATCAATAGTAAATCATAATCAACAACAAAAAAAGGTGAATAATAAATTAAACTAGATGGGCAATCCCGCGCTACGCGCGGGACATTGTTTTTTATACCGATTCATTTTATTAGACCTAGTTTATAATATTTGATATACCAATATTAGTTTTAATAGGTAAGTTAACTAATCAATGATTTATAATGTTTAATATTACCCAAATTTATTTTTATACTTTATTTAAAAGAATTAATCAATTTGTGAAAATTTCAAATATACTTTGTAATCTTCTGAAAAATATAAATTTTATTCTGGCAATTGATGATCACTAAATTAATGTGCATAGAATTATATATTTTTCTTAATTGTAACAACATTAATATAGTCACAATGGCATGTCTTTATTTTAAAAATAAAATTTAAATAATGAAAAAGAAAAATAAGATATAATTATAGATTCTATTATCGTGTTGCTTATATGAAAACTTAAATTAATTGAATTGATGACAACTAAATTAATATGCATAAAGTTATATATATATTTACTTCTAACAACATTAATCTAATCACAACGACATGTATTTTTTTTTAAATAATGAAAAAGGAAAAGTAACATATAATTATAAATTCTATTAGCATGTTCCTTATATTAAAGCTTTGATCAATTGAAACAAAACATACCTATGAACAGGAGAAAAAAAATATATAAAAAAGGTAAAATGTATTTCTCGTTAGATGAATGTTTTTAGATGACTACAAAGTTAGGTACTCAATATTTGTAATCATCCAATAATATTCAACATAAATAATACATTTTTTGTGCTCTCTATTCTTTTTATTTAATTGCACTTATATCTATTTTTTTTATTTAACTTATATAAGAAACCGTTAAATAATATTAAGCATAAAAAATATGTAAATAATATTTATTTTGTAAATAATGAAAAAGAAAGGTAACATATATATAAGTATAGATTCTATTAGCATATTTCTTATATTAAAGCTTAAATCAATTGAAACAAAATCTGCCTACAAAAAGGAGAAAAGAAATATAAGAAGAGTAAAATTTATGTCCCATTAGATGAATGTTTTAGACGAATACAAAGTTAGGTACTGAGTATTTGTATTCATCCAATAATATTAAACATAAATAATATACATGTTTTTGTGCTCTCTGGTCTTTTTATTTAACTGAACTTATATGTATTTTTTTTAATTTCACTTATATAAGAAACCGTAAAATAATATTAAACATAAAAAAAATATATTATGTGTTTTTTAAAAATATTTTTCTTTAATTGCCCCACTGTTAAATTTTTAATGTAACAATAAATAAAATGTGATGAAGGGAGTAGATGAAATATATGAAAAATAACAAAAGTTAAAATGATTTCGTTAAGGAGATTTGATCACTTGACATAAAGGGTTAGAGCTAATACCTAAAAGCAATAAGCTACATCTAATCTTTTTTTTATTTAATTGCACTTATATAAGAAATCATTAAATAACATTAAACATAAGAAATACATGCTTTCATGTTCTCTATTATTTTTATCTATTGCACTTATATAAGAAATTGTTAAAAAAAAATGGGATAGATAAAAGACATGAAAAATGGTGTAATTAGGGGGATTTGAACCCTAGATCTAACAAATAGGAACAACACCACAAACCATTAAGCTACAACAACTTTGTGATATTTAATTCTAATTTTAAATATATATTAGATAAATTTTTAAGCATTTAATATTTGCAATTAATTGGGCTTCACCCAACTTTATATATATAGTATAGATAGATTAAAACTGACCAAGAAATTATGGTAAACGGAGAGTCTGGGCTCCCGTGAGAGTACTTCAACCGACTCATCGCCTCCGTCGCCATTGGCGGCAGTCTGGTGGTCGGAGGTGAGATCCGACGACTGAGATCCTCCCATGAATCGGAATTTCCCGAAGAAGATGGGGAAACAAAAATGGCCGGAATTTAATGCTTAGAGCGATTAACAGAGGTTTGAAAGTGCCTAGCTATCTTATATATGCCATGAAATTAGAGATATACTAGTTTATTACCCGTGCTTTGTACGGCTTGTTGATTACAAAAATATTATATAAGTTTTGGTTAATAAATCAAATACAATAATTTTTATTAACCTATTTTAATAGAAAAATATTTAAAAATCTATTGGTAAAATTTGTTCTTTAAACTTAAAAAATTAAATAAATTTAATTTTCATGATACCTAACTAACCTTGACCCAATAATAATCATATCCAATATTAAATAATTCTAAACTGATTCAAAATTAAATAACTGGATAAAAAGAATTAGCTCAGTTCGACAAACGTCATATCTAGCCATACTAACAACCACCCCAAATCAACCTAAAATTTCATTAGTTAAAGTTTCAATGTTTAACTTGTAATAAACAACTTATAACAAAGGCTTATTTATAATTTTAAAAATTAATATTATGAAAAATCATGCAAGGTACCCACTGAGTTAAAGAGAAAGATGTTGGACTAAACACAACCGAGGTCAAAAGTCGAGATGTTAAATGGCGAGCTAGGTTAAACGCTCTCTTTTGAGAACGTGTGTCGCCGCTTACCGTCACCGACCTTCAGACCGTCACCGTGGCCGCTGCTTGCCAGCCACCACCTGTCTTCCTAGGTCACCGTTCCCCTGGCCACCATGAACACCATATCGTCCCGCTCGCTTGCCTTCAGTCCCCTCGACGTCCGCTCCCATGGTCCCGTCCACAATGATGGTCCCCGCACATATGCTCTCGCCTCCTACCTCGGCTTCGCCAGCCCGTCGCCCTCACTGGTCTTCTGCCGCCTCTCCTTGCCACCATCGTTTCCGCCCTCCTCCGCCTCTTTTCGCTTGGTTTCACCTTGCTTCCTGCTCCTCCTTCGAGGTCGCCCTTGGCGCTAGCCTTGGTTCCGTCCTCGGTTCTCGGCGGCTTCGTCGGCTCCACTCAACGGCCGTTGGTTCAGACTTTGTAATAACGCCTTTTTAGGGTCTCTCCTTTCCAGTTCGTCCTTCTTTTTCTGAGCCTTTGGATTGTTGTTTTAATTTATTGCTCTGTCCCGTCTCAATCGCCTCTCTTTTGACTATCTAGTAATCGCTTACGGTTTCGTTATCGTCCTTGAGGGTTTGAGACGGTTTGAGGTTTTTTATTAAGCAATGGTTTGGCTTGGGTTTGGATTTGCGGCCTGGTGTCCTCTGTTTTTCTTGTTGTGATGCAGGCCTCATGTGAACAATGTTTGATTTGTTGTATCCGAAGACGTCGTGGATTTGCGATCGATATCTGATGGCTCTTCAGAGTCCATAATCTCAGATCACCACTTGTGTCCCTAAAGCTCTATGTGTGCGTCCTCCGTTAGCTGATTGATTCGTTTGTCGTGTTGCTTTTGTTTTGCGGTGTAGGATAGCTAGCACTTTTATTTTATTTTCGCCATTTCATTTCTGTCATTTGTTTCGTGTTATTTCCTTTCTGTCAGTTTCTTCGGTTATTTACTTTGGTTGTACATGATGGTTAGTCCATCTACCGGCTTGTCCGGTCTCTCGGTTTCTCTAGACTTGTCTAGAAAACTGAATTCTTATCTTGCTTCCACAAAAAAAAAGATGTTTTTAGAGAAATTTATAGAAAATCACCCGTTAAATATAGACTTTTACACTTAACCACTCGTTAAATATAAAATTTTACACTTAACCAACCGTTAGGTACAAAATTAGAGAAAATCACCCATTAAATGGTTTTTCTTAATAAATCACCACTTGTTGTCTATTTCTATTAGGATTATGTCAAATATATATATGATATAAATATATATTTTATTCTTTATATTTAAATTAGAATCTCAATAGATTTAAAAATGAAAAAAATTATATAAATAAGTTTATAAAAATATTTCCAGGATCCAAAGTATTTTATTTATTAAAAGTATCTTTATTAAAGTTTGATTAAATTTTTAAACTTTAAATTTTAAGTATAAAATACTCCATATTAAATATATTATATCTAATAGAATTCTAATGGAAATATGTGGTGAGTGTTGATATATTAACAAAATCATTTAATGAGTGATTTTATGTAATTTCATATTTATCGGATGGTTGAGTGTAAAAGTCTATATTTATCGGGTAATTTTTGTATAAATTTTTCGATTTTTTATATACGAAAATTTATTTATCTCACTCAGCATTAAAAAAACATTTTATGAAGTCACATAGCAAAATATAATGACTTTAAATCGAACTATTTAATTAATGTATTATTCTTCTAACTAATTACCATTTTAAAAGTAAAATATAAAAAAATTATTTGTCAAGATATAAAAAATGACACAATTGATATTGTATAGGATTCAATCTATTTTAATTTTTGTTAAGTTACAAATGATATTGTATAGGATTGATCTGATAGTTGCCAGCTTCCAAATACAAACCGGTGAATCGGTGATATGTAGGATTAGGCAAAACAAAGACAAAATACGGTTGTGAAGTCTGTGATTGTTTGATTTGGCAAAACAAAGCGAAAAAGATATATAAAGTGTAAAGAGTAATAAATCTTTTAAAAGCATATATATATATAAAAAGATATCAATATATATATATAGACACAAAATATACACACATATATAATAGTACATAAATAATATCATTACCATAGATAACAAAATAATAATTAGAATAAAATAAAATAAAATAAAATAAAAATAGGTGGTAAAAATATAACACGTGTCACAATATTACTCATTAAAAAAAAGGCGGGAAAATATTGAAGCAGAAGCTGACATGTGGCATTGTCAGCTTCTGCTTTAGTATTGTTTAGGATGATACATATATATATTAACCGTTAAATTTGGATTGAGTTGATAAATTTTCTTAGATTTTATCATGTACCGTATTTGTCAATTCAATGAAATCTCTTCCCTTGTTCCACCTAGAATTATGAATATTATTTAGGATAGATTTATTTTGATATATTTAATATTATTTTATTAGGATAGAATCATTGATATTATTATACAGTATTATGATACAAATATATATGAATTTTTTTTGCAAAACAGGCACTTTTTTTGAACGAATTTACAAAATAATCACGTTTTTGGACAATTTAGCAAAATGCCCGCTATATAACCCTAATTTAATCCAATCTCGCATTTCAGGAGTTACAGATCTCTCCTTCTCTCTTCAATTGATCTCACAACTTGTTCTTCTCCCGCCGCCCACGATCTCAATGAATTTTATCTTCTGCCGCATCATTGGAGAGGACGAAGGACTCCGGTGGATAATCCGAAGGTTGATCGACGACCAGAGGATTCACTCCCGCGGATCTGTAACTCTCGCTCCGCCGATTCCGATTTTGATGGTTTTGCGTTCAATCGGTGCCATGGTGGATCTGTAACTCCCTCTCCGGCGAGATCGAGCGAGCGGCGGGAGCGAGCAGGTCAAGGGCGTGTGTGTGTGCGAGGACGAGTGTGGAGGAGGCGCGAAGGAGGTGAGATCCGGAGCGGCCAGATCTGTGCAACTTCAAACCGATTAAGTCGCCGCCTCCGCCGAAGCTTCTGGTCTCGCCCTCTGCTTCGCTCTCTTCCAACGCCACCGGTTCTCCTATATCGCCGACGGAAGATCCGCCTTGGATATCGCTGGAGTCGCTGGGCGGATTCCTGCACTGTGTTGTCGTTGGCGGTGGCCCAGCAGGGAGTCGAGTTTAGTGGCGTCGGTGCTCTTGTTGGCTCTCTCTCGATCAACTGTTGCTCTCCTTATGCTTCTCAACAGGTACTTACAAGTTACAACCTGCTCTCAGTTTCAATAGTAACTGAAAATTGTCGATGAATCTGGATTGCTGGAACTGATTTTAGGTTTCAGTGTAACTTGCTTTTCCACGGCATGTTGTTGAAACGTTTGGTATGTCACTGCATTTGCAGCTTTAATTTTGCACTGCTTCATGGCGAACCAGTTGTGGCAATGTACGTTGATAGATTTGTTTCCCATTATTGTGCAGCAGTTCTTCTGTTCCAATTCATGTGCACTGCTTAGTGATTTGGCTAACATTGCTCTCCTCTTAGCCAGATTAGTGAGATGAATTTGCTGGTTACTGTGTAGTTGTAGAATTGTTAGTTGTCTTTGCATTTGACTGGTGCTCATTTAATATCTTGCACTTCCTTATGAAGTGGAGCTAATATTGCAGGGGACCAAAGCATTTTGCAGTGATGTTGACCAGACAGCCAGGGGCGAGGACGGTCCTCTAGATTTGCAGGCATTGTTCAACCGAGTGTGTTAGATAATAGGGTACTAGTATTAGCATGTTTTACCTCTAGCTGATGTTTAAGTTGAGTTGTTTTTGTGGCCCTTTATCTCTTCCAGATGCAGATTCGCAGACTTCCGAAACTAGTGATAGCAATGGTAACGTGACTGAGTTGATTAATATTAGGGTATTACTTTTTATATATTTAGAGAGACAAGTGCACCCAAAATTAACCACTGCGATTTGAATTATGAAGCTTTCATTTGAAACTCAGCCATATGAATGGACCGTTTGTACCTAATGTTATGCAATTTCTTTAGAACAAGGTTGTTGTGAAGCTTACACAGACTGAATTTGGCGAACTTGCTAGTGTACTCAGAAAGGCATTATATGTTGGCAAGAATCTTGTTTGCACTGAATGCCTTTGTTTTGAGCTATTCATTTGGTTGTGGAGTTATTGAGTTTCCTACTCGAATGCTTTTAGCCTATTAGCTCAAATGGGAGAGCATTGTGCTCGTGCACAAAGACGTGGGTTCGAATCCCATATAGGCAAATTGAATTGTGATTAAAAGGTGCAATTTTAGTTAGAATTTTACCTTGTGTTTGAATTGTGATTTTTTCTTGAATGGGTTTTGTGCTGACATAAGGTGTTGGACTAGATGAATGGGTTTTGTGCTGACAGAAGGGGTTGGACTTGAATGTAAGTTTGCTTGTATGTAAGTTTGCTTTGTGTTCACTTTCATCACCCTCAACCCTCTGAACACATGCCTGCAAATGCACACACAAGGATTGGAATGTTATCTAATGAAGCTTAGCCTTAAAAATGGATTATCAGTACAAATAAGATGGGATAGGAGGTTCAAGATGATTTACCTGATACTCAAATAAGGGTTTTGCACACTTGGGGTCTACATTTGGTTGTATATTGGAAAATAAAGACGTTATTTGCTTCTTCAGCTTGACTTGATGAATGAATGTCGAGGAACTTGATTCCTGCTCACTGTTTGCTGATGCTGAGGACTTTATTGGCTCAGGTGTCCCCAACTCTTCATTCAACTTGTTTATCAATTTGCAGTTTAGTTCGTTTGCTACCCGGTTGTTCTCTTGTTGCATTGCCAGTACTTGACCTTAAAACTTTGCTGCCTAGAGGCTGGTAAATTGCATCTGATAACCTATAGCGTCATTGTTTAGTACCTTTTATTATTTGAATGTTGTAGTTCCTCTTTTCGTCCCAACTAGACTATAAACTCAGCTTGTATCTCTTTTCAGGTACTTATATATTGCCCTAGAATCTGATCTCATAGACGGCCTAGTCTCAGTGCTCACAGCTCTATTGATTCTTGAACTTGTATATGTTCTTGACGTTGAATGACAGCAACATTGCTGTCAATATTATTTTAAGAGTTGTCCGACCCTGTTGTAAGAGTTGCACGACTCTGTTGTAAGAGTGACTCTGTTGTAAGAGTTGCACGACTCTGTTGTAAGAGTTGCACGACTCTGTTGTAAGAGTTGCACGACTCTGTTGTAAGAGTTGCACGACTCTGTTGTAAGAGTTGCACGACTCTGTTTTAAGAGTTGCACGACTCTGTTTTAAGAGTTGCACGACTCTGTTTTAAGAGTTGCATGACTCTGTTTGCCTTTCATTTGCCTTTCATTTGCTTTTGAGTGTGTTATACCCACTTTATCTTGCAATTAAATTAAATGCAAATAAAGATTCTGATTTCTTGCAGAATTTAATAAGACAGAAATTCTATAGGCACATCAGTCCTTCCAATAAACAAGGGAAAAATTGGATTTTGATTTAGATTGGAGTCAATCAGCTGAGTACCCACTTATGGATTCTAAAATTTTTATAGCTTAAAATTGGATTCTGAATTAGAGTCAATCAGCCGAGTATCCACTTATGCTGAATTCAGCAACCAGTTTTTTTAAAAAGCAATGAATTCTCCCCTTCTAGTATGTGAAATAGAATGCAAGTCGTCCATCATTGAAAGAACAGTCAAATTGTCAAAAATATAGAACAAAAGTAACTACCACACTACTCTTAACTTGCATTTCACTGTCAAAACAATTCACCGCCGTACTTAAATGAACACAAATGTAAATACAGTACCAAAAACTTGCAAGAAGAGAAAGACCTGAACCCTTATTTGATGAAATAGGCAAAAAGGCAGTAACTTGTAAGTGACCCAAAGTTTCATAGGCAATGCCTTTGGAGCTAATGCGACGTTGAAAAGTAACCAAATAACACTTAATTTTTTCAATAAATGGGATAGTTCTCGCTCACCCCGGGTCTGAAGTTCCTGAATACGGAAACTGCAATGGGGACAAGCCCAGCAAGCGCGAGCTGAAGATGGTCCGAGCTGCTTGTTCTCACTGTTATCTGCCCACTTTGCTTGTTGTTCAGCGCGAGACGGACAACCATCTTTGAGTCGTGTCTTATTTTTCACCATAAAAGTGCTAGAAAATAGCTGAAAAAACAGCCACTGTTATGACAAAGATCATAATTGAGCACCATGACATTGTATCTTATTTTTTCACCATAAAGAGCTAGAAAAGAGCTGAAAAAATTGTTGTCATGACTGGAAAAACCATAACATTGAAACATATACATGAAAAATCAGTTCTAGGAATTCAAACACATAATCAAGTGTAATCATAAAAAACATAAAAATAATTCAAGGGTATTTTAGAGTTGCACAACTGTATTTTAAAATTGCACAATTGTATTTTAGACTTGCATCATAAAAAGAATTCAGGTACTTATATATTGCCCTAGAATCTGATCTCATAGACGGCCTCGTCTCAGTGCTCACATCTCTATTGATTCTTGAACTTGTATACGTTCTTGACGTTGAATGACAGCAACATTGCTGTCAATATTATTTTAAGAGTTGCCCGACTCTGTTTTAAGAGTTGCACGACTCTGTTGTAAGAGTTGCACGACTCTGTTGTAAGAGTTGCACGACTCTGTTGTAAGAGTTGCACGACTCTGTTTGAAGAGTTGCACGACTCTATTTTAAGAGTTGTACGACTCTGTTGTAAGAGTTGCACGACTCTTATTTTTGCTCATCAATTGATAAGGAGGAAAAGAGGAACATGGACGGAATTGCTACAGATTCGGCGCCGAAGCCATAAATCTCGACCTCCTCTTCAGATCTCGCCCCGCGCAATAGATACGAAGCCATAGATCCGTCAAATTGCTTCTTGCTCCGCTCCATCGATACTTCGCTCTCGGATCTCCGAGGAAGGCACGGATCTGAGGAACGGAAAGAGAAAGACGGAGATCGGAGGAGGCGAGAGCGTGCGGAGAGGGAGAGCGGGAGGAGAGAGAAAGGCGCGTGGGATACTTCACACAGCTGAACATTGACTAAAAAGCATTATCTATTCATGTATCAGACTGTACCAACCTAAATATAAGGCAAACCTAATCAAACAGATTCAACAAACACATTCTACTTCACACAGCATTCGTATAATCATCAAAGGCTTTGTCAATAATCAGAGTACCAAAAGGAGAATGACAACAACAAAGCAATTAAGGAAAAATATGATCAACGTAACGTCAAATAATCAGAGTACCAAAATCGAATAATCAGAGTACCAAAATCGTTGTTTTTCTAATGTAATCAAATAATCAGAGTACCAAAATCGAAGGCCAGGAGGGAAGCAATCTATCAATCGATCGAAGATCGATTGATAGATTGATAAGGAACTTGAAAATCTCGGCGATGCTCCCGCTCCCTCGCTCCCTCGATGAGCGTCGCTCGCTCGCTCACCAATGGTCGGCGACGCCTAGAAAACAGATGAGATTTCTAAACCCTAGGAAGCTCACGAGTTCGAGCTTCTTATCAATCGATCTTCGATCGATTGATAAGGAGGAAAAGAGGAACATGGACGGAATTGCTACAGATTCGGCGCCGAAGCCATAAATCTCGACCTCCTCTTCAGATCTCGCCCCGCGCAATAGATACGAAGCCATAGATCCGTCAAATTGCTTCTTGCTCCGCTCCATCGATACTTCGCTCTCGGATCTCCGAGGAAGGCACGGATCTGAGGAACGGAAAGAGAAAGACGGAGATCGGAGGAGGAGAGAGCGTGCGGAGAGGGAGAGCAGGAGGAGAGAGAAAGGCGCGTGGGAGAGAGGGATGAGGCTTTTATTTAGGACATTTTACAAAAATGTCCCAAAACGTGGATATTTCGCAAAATAAGCGCATTTTCGTGGCTATTTTGCAAAATCCCCCAATATATATTTGATAAGTTTAATTTATCGATATTTTTATCTTACTTATTCTCCAAGCATTGTAATCTCACTGTGAATATGAGATTTCCTCCATGAATTATGAATTTTTAGGAAATAATTGATCCAAGATGTGATGATCGTATCCCATATTATAAGGAACTAGATAGGCAGATCGACCTATGTTACACCCGGGGCCAGGACATATGATTTTATACCAAATATTATAGTGAAATTACCTCCTAATAAATTAAACTAACCTAATTAACATATATAGTTAACATATATGACACCGGAGACAGCAATACTCCCATAGTTACATCTTAGGTGAGGGCATGTAATTGATTATCATTTTGGACAGATATATGTTTAATATTAAGTCGAATTTTTATCTTATATGTTGTGATGTGTTAGAACATTTGTCCCACATCGAGAAACACGAGAATCTGAGCCTTGCATATATAAGTCAGCGGGTCACTCCTCTTATTGTCAATTGCTACTTGGCTTGAATGTGTAACATGTGACACTCCTCCTATTGCCAATTGCTACTCGCCACTCCTCTTGCCAATTGCTACCCAGTTTATGATGCGCTCGGACGTATGGCCCACCGGAATCGATTCAACATTATATAAAAACAACAACAATATCAAAATAGTGTTCTCAAAAAACAAAAAAATTGTTTCATCAACCTAACTTGTAACTGTTTTTAGATTTAACCAAACAAAAATGTTAAATGAGGACTAGGGATGCCATTTCGCGACGAGTTCAATCTTCTTCTTCCTGAATCACATAAACCACACAGCCGGTGATGGACAATGGATCTTCCTACAGAAATGGTTGCAGAGATTAAATACAACAGCCAAAGTTTTATCAGTTTAAATGAATATATGCATAGTTTGAAAACATGAAAACCAATTACATTATTAATTAGTAGTCTACTAATTCTTGGTACTTAAATCAATCAGTTTGTATATAAGCAATTTACTAGTAATCGTTTGAGTGAAATTGTACCTCATTAGAATTTGTGAACATGAATCCATTTAGTGCAACACCACTTGTTCCCTTTGACAACGGGGGAACCTCCTACAACAGCCCAGTAAATCCCATGATTAAGCAGGGTCTAGGGGTCAGGATGAACCCACTCTTTTCCCAAACAAGTCGAGAGAGTGTTTATGATAGACCCAAAACAATAGAATAATAGAACAACATGGAAACATGCCTCACAGAAGGTAAAAGAGGCAGAAAAAGAAGCAAAAGACAACATGACACAACACTATAGCTCATAACTCTAAACATTAGCCGCCCGAATACACCTCCTCCAGTGGTCTCTATCTAAAGTCATATCTTCCGAAAGGTTCAGAAGATTGAGGTCATATATATGTGAATTGTGTTACTAAATACTAACCGTGCAAACTTAGAGGGTCTAAACTTCCATCAGGCTTCATACTCCAGAATAGCAAGGCATCGCCCATCTTGGGCTTGACCGAGATCCCTTGTTTACCAGAAGACAATTCTTTGGCCTTAGGGAATACAGTTTCACCCCCTTCTTCGACATCTGAGCTGTACGTGCAAATGAAGATCAAATGTTATATATATATATATATATATATATATATATATATATATATATATATATATATATATATATATATATATATATATATATATATATATATATATATATCATATCATATCATATCATATCATATCATATCATATCATATCATATGTATGTAGTAAGGTACATGAGAACGGTGGCCATCCTGTTGTCACCATTCCTAGTGCGAATCGAATCGGAAATAGTCACAGTGTGGCTCAAACTTCTGGCCGACTTGGTAAAGAAGGACTTGTAGGCCTTCACCGTGATCTTTACAGAATGCGGCGAAAAATAAAGTTGCAAGGATTGATATATCGAAACCGAATGATAAAGACGAAACCTTGAAATCGATCACTGCATACCAACAGGAATGAGGGTCCATTTCGCAATCCTCTCCTCTATGTCCCGAATGATCTTATCTTGTCCTCGCTTAAGAAATGCACCTGAACTTGTCCGAGTACTACAACGTACGAAAGGCAGTAAGGAAAACGACACTGTACGAACAACAAAGGCGGTGTTAAGGGGCAAACCAAAGCAATAGATCGAATACATGCCTGTCCTCTACACCCTCTCTGATTAAACTGTTAGCAACTCTAGACCTCTTCAAGTTGGGCTTAGCAAGCATGATAAGGTACTCACACTCTTCCTTTGACTGCCAACCATAGACGAAATAAGTAACCATTGTCGTCGCATAGTTAAACATGAATTGAAACCTAGCGAAGCTTCGGAAGCACGAAGAAGCACGAATACATATATTCTATCTAACAGAATGCACGCTACGTTTCGTCGATCATCCCTTAGTATTGTTACCTTTTTTTTTTTCTCTATCTTTACAAAGAGATGTGAGATGTTTCAACAGTTGCAACAAATATAGTTGTTATAAGAAGCTAAGAAGCTTTAGTGGTTGAATATTCATCTCCAAAACTACCTCTTGAGCAATATATATTGAGATTTATGGAATTTTCGGCAATGTGATTTTTTTAACATATATTAGAAATACTGATTTTTTAAGGCATTTACTCACATATCTAGCTACGCCGTTAAAGATTCTTCATTTTTTTTTAACATACTGATCGATCGAGATCACTCAATTATCTCGAATATAAATTCAGATTAAATTTTTAAAAAAATATATATTTATACCATATACACTTATATTAGCATGTCTATAAACTTTAATTATTAAAATATATGTTTTAAAAAAATATAAAAAAATATTTTCTAAAATAATCAAATCTTTTAATTATCCATAATTTTTAATAATAATTTTTCTTGATAAAATTTTATAAATATGTTAATATAAGTGTATAGAATATAAATATAATATTTATAAAAAAATTTAATGTGAATTGAAAAACATGCCATAGACGGGTTTGGAACCATAATGTTGAACTTTGGTAAAATTAATTACCCTAATAAAAATCTATCAATCCTTAAAAAAAAAGAAAAAAAAAAGAAAATCTAAATAAGAGGAAGTACACCATTAGGATAGAAGATTTGAAGTGATCTAAACTACTGAGATTTTGTCACTCCTTGAATAGGTAAATAAAGAGCGATCATTCTCCCATAGGTCCTTTCCAGTGAGCCATTCCGGAATGGTTGAGATTTTATCACTCCACGTGAAGTTATTTTCCCAAAATCGCTAGCATATGGCAAATAAAGATTCTTCATTTTTTTTTTCATAACTTACCGGTCTTTCAGAGTTAATTTTCTCCTCACAAAAAATAATTGAAAAAGAAATTTAGATTGGCGGAGTCAAGTTAGGGTTCGTTTGGTTAGCTACTAAAAAATCCAAAAAGTAGATGAAATATATGTGTTTGGTTGGGAATTTAACTTACCTACTTCTTCCTAGGTAAGTTCCAATTCCACCTTTTATAAATAAAAATTTCCAATTTTCCTATTTTAATTCCTACCATTTAAAATTCAACTAAATATATTTTTTCAATTCACAAGGAGTGCAATAGGTGGGAATTGAATTCCGTCTGAGAATTGTTCTTCCCGTGTTAAACCAAACGAGGAGGGGACAAACGGTTAAGATCTTATCAAATCTACCCATATAATTTTTTAAAAAAACTCTATTGGAACTAATCCATAACCTACCTAATCCACACATGTTACGGGTGAGTGACTAATTAAACTTACAAATTCATTCAAGTAATTAATCCAAGTAGACGAGACTGCAAAGCAAAAATCAATAGTAAATCATAATCAACAACAAAAAAAAGTGAATAATAAATTAAAATTAAAACTGACCAAGAAATTATGGCAAACGGAGAGTCTGGGCTGCCGTGAGAGTACTTCAACCAACTCATCGCCTCCGTCGCCATTGGTGGTCGGGGGTGAGCTCAGACTGAGGCCCTCCCATGAATCCGAATTTTCAGAACACGAAGATTAAAAAAAAAAAATGTTAAAATTTAATGCTTAGAGGGATGAAAAGAAGTTTGAAAGTGGCCATCATGCCGAGCCAATATATAGATGCGATATATGGAATTAGAGTTAACTATATGGTTAATGAATTTTAAATAGAGAGAATTGGATATATAGACCTAGAGCTCGTTTGGTTTGACTCTTAAAAACCCAGGAAGTAGAACTTCCTAGGAAGTAGGAAAAGTTCATGTGTTTGGTTTGTATTTCTAAAATTAAAATGCGTAGGAATTCAACTTCCTGGAAAGTTGAATTCCCCCAAAATGGAGGAAGTTCACTTACCTAGTCTCCCCTAAGTAAGTTCAACTTCCCTCATTTTTAACTTGGAAATTTCCATTTTCTTCCTTCAATCTCCTAGAATAAAAAAATCAACCAAACATATTTTTAGAATTCCCGTCAATTGGATTTCCCGGGAATTCAATTCCCATGAAGTAACTTCCCGGGAATTTCAATTCCCACATTGAACCAAACGAACCCTTAATTCATTAATTGTAGAGATAAATAGATCCTCTTCATATTTTTATTGTAATTTAGATCTTTTTAATTTATAATGGCACAAATACCCTTCTTTTAGATATCTATTAAAAATTAATTTTGGAAAAAAAAATAATGGAAGATCTCTTATAATTGGAAACTAATAGAAGAAAAAGCATTATGCTAATAACGTTAATAATTAATACCAATAGTAAGGAGGTTTCGAAAACGGAAAAAAACTAGATCCATTGAAGAGTGAAAGGTGTGTTCGGAGGTTCAAAAAGTAAAGGTTTTCTCTGTTAAATGGCAAGTATTGTGATAATGTAAGTATATTGTAGGTTAATTAATTAACATCCGTTTGAAGAGTGCAAGGTTTTAAGCAGTGGCAGAACCTGGACAAAAGTTAGTGTAGATCTTTTATTTTCGGAATGGCTGCTCTTTATTTACCTATTCAAGGGGTAAGTTAGTGTAGTTGTTAATGCGTGGAATTGATAAGTTATTATAACTAGTAATGTGTTACAAGAATGGGATTTATTGTAAACGTAATGGGGAGGTTAGTGTAACTGTGTATCTAGATGACATGGGAAGATCACAAAATTCAGCATCGGACACAAATACAAACCACGAGACCCACAAGAGAACCATGAGAACTACAAGAAACAAACAAAAATTCAGGACCATAACTCTATAGTATATATAGGACACCCGTACAAGCAAACAAAACTACAAGAAATTCACAAAATCATCAAAATTCATATAATTAAACATACTAATTCAATATCTCTAGCTAATTCCATGATAAACATAAAGAGAATTTGTTGGTATTGCAAAAGAACGTTGCAAAATAATTTGGATGAAAACAGATGAAAGGAAGAGGAATAAAAACCGATGAAACATAAAAGAATATCTTTGATTTCTTTTTTATTATTTAAAATTCTAACAAAATCAATTAAGGGCAATTAGGTAAAACTACAAATAAAAAAGTTCACTTACTCTTTTTTTTTTTTTGACGTAAAAAGTTCACTTACTTAAAAGATTAACCATGGGTCTATAAACTACTAAATCTATTAAAGGGGGTCTTAATCCTCCAATTCTGTTTTTTTTTTTTTTTTTTTTTTTTGAATATCAATTGTTAAAGTTGGTGAGACCCAAAAAGAAAAAATGGTTAAAAGTTGGATTGAGTTGATAAATTCTATCATATTATCATGTGGATTATTTTGATAATAAATTATATTTTTATTATATCGATTATATTTGAATAATTTTTTAATAAAGCATTCCAATGATCAATCTATATAAAATACTAAAACAGAGGCCGTTGGCGCGACCTCGCTGCCGCGGAATTCCCGCTTATTATTTTTGTTTTTTGGTGTTTTAAATTTCCTCTTAGGAATTTGATTACATTTTGATTTTATCACAGTTATTTAAAATTATAATTAGTTTTTATTTAGCATGCAGATTTGTTGATCTTTTTCATGTTAATTTATTGGAAGAGATTCAATTGCCTACTATATTGATATATTTGTACAATTGTCTTTGAAGATAATAAGATTCATGCTTTGATAAGAAACGGGAAGTTGATAGGTGAAAAGAACCATTGAGATTGTTGGAGTTGTTCACGATTTCAAAAGAGGTAAAACATTTGTGTCCAACTCTTTATGAATCAAAAAGTATGAAAATTTATGACCAAAAAGGAAAAAAAGTATGAAAACCAGGAAAATGATATGAATTAAAAGATTTATATGGATAATTGAAATTATTTTTGAGTGGGTCCTTCGAAAATCTTATCCATATTTTTTAAATTTTTTATAAAATATTATTTTTATACAATTTAAATTCTTTTGTTCATATATAATACTTCGTAATACTGTTTTCATATTGTAATTCTCAATACCATACGGACTACGGAGTATATGATTTTTTAGATAGATTAAAATAATATCCAAAGTAACCATGACTAATTTGATAAAGTTTAAATTCTTTTGTTCATATATAATAGAATGGTTTTATTTTGTAATACCAATGAAATGTACGTATGATTTGTTGAACTTACATTCTTTAATCTACCCTAGCTTTTATAAAAAGAAATATAGAAACTTATAATTATTTATACAGTCTGAATATGAATATCTTTTTTATATAAAAAATCATAAGGAAATAAATTTTAGAAATAATTAAAATTAAAAGATTCAAGTTAACATCAACCCTAGATTTTAAAACAAAATTATTTTATAATTTTATTCTTTATGATTTTTCAAAAAAATAAATGTATATAAAATATCATATATGAAATAAATATATTTTTAAATTATTTTGAAACCAATATGCTTAAACTTACATTCTTTAATCTACCATGGATTATATATATATATATATATTTTTTATTAAATTGAATCTGCAAGTCAATATAGTTAGGTAAAAAATAAACTTATCTTTTTAGACCAATATATTAAGTAGTTATAAAACTATAAAACCTATCATTTAGTTAACATAATCCTCATCTTTTAGCCACATCAAGCTAATTTTTTCATCTAGAATATATCTTTAAAGTTAAATATTTTTTTAAAAAATCTATATGAGATATAAGTATGTTTTATTTCATTATTAAGAAACGCTATATATAAAAGTATATTTTATTTATTAGATAGTTATCGGATTTGGATCCACTAACGGTGCAATATATAAGTATATACAATATTTATATATGCATAATATTTATTATGAAAAATTCAATAATAATGTATAATATGTAAACATATATTAATTAAGAAACAAACATATATTTACATTAAAAGGTAATTGAAAATTCTATATTTACCTCATATGGAATAATTTTTATTAATTTAATGGTTTAATGGTTTGGTAAAATCAAGTATCATTACTAAAATATTTAAAATATAATACTAACTTAAAGTCTTTTTAATAGTATGAACACCCTACAAAATATCATTACTAATTAACTTAAAATATAATGAGAACACCATACAAAAGTGTTTTTTTAATTAGGGAAATATTTTACCTGACTTTGATTTATTTTATGACTAACTTAAAGTCATATTAAAATACTTTAAGCATAAAATTTAGTAAAAATATTTCAAACAAATAAAAATAATAAAAATATAATTTATGAACACAACGCGCAAGAGCGCGGGTACCCGATACTAGTTATAACTTAAATTAGGTCCATTTTAAGTGAAATTCAATATACAAACTAAAATATAATACAAATAATTATTGTTCATGAAATGAATCTTGTAACCAATTAAGATATGGCTGTCAACCCAGGGTAATATATTATCACTACGTCGGGATATTTTTATTACATTTAAAAGTTGAGGATATATTTTTATCATAACTCCAATGATAGGGTATTTTAATTAGTTTTTCTTAAAATTAATACTACTGTGAAGTACTTATTGAAATTAGTTCAAAGTTATCTATTTATTTATGATTACCCAAGATTTAAGAAATAATCATGTAGCAGTATATTAGGTTATATCAATATTCTTTTCTAATCTTCAAAGATTCTGCTTTGGATATAAAAATTATGGATATAATTCTTGAATAATTTAAAGATTTTTAAAAAATCAATTTATCATATCTACAAATAAAAGGTCACGAGAGAGTAAATTGAAGGGACAGTTCCCGTATAATATCTTCACCACTAATTTTTACTATTTTCACCGCTAATCACCGCATAGGTGTGCGGTGGTCTTAATCCACTTTTTCTCAGACACACCGCATATACATGCGGTGGATCCGTTGACCGTATACAAACCCACCGCATAGGTATGCGGTGGGTTATGGCGACCGTATACATGCGGTCAGTTTTTGGGCAATTGAAAACGGTTTGTAGAAGTGGCCCAAAACCGTCGCCATAACCCACCGCATAGGTATGCGGTGGGTTATGGTGACGGTTTTAAACCGTTATGGCGACGGTTTTGACTGTTATGGCGACGGTTCAAACCCACCGTATACCTATGCAGTGGGTTATAGTGACGGTTTTAGACTGTTATTGCGACGGTTTTAGATTTGTATACTTCTCGACCCACCGCATAGGTATGCGGTGGCCCACCACATAGGTATGCGGTGGGATCGTTGACTGTCATTAAACTCACCGCATACCTATGCGGTGATTAGCGGTGGAAATAGTAAAAATTAGCGGTGGAGATATCGTTTCCGTTACTATACAGTATTTTTTGGCCATATTAGGAAATTGTCCTCCACCCTCTCCATATTAGCAAAATGTCCACCAATTTTCTGACACTGCTGAAACGAATTTGCTGAAATTGTACCCCAGTTTTTTTTTTTTGAGTTTTTTTTTTTCCGCGAAACTGCCGAAACCGCTGAAACGCCTGTCCCACCCTCTGTTTCAGCAGTTTTTTTTTTCGCTTTTTTTTCCGGTTTTTTTCCACGTTTTCAGAGTTGCTGAAACCCCTGTGCCACCCTCTGTTTCAGCAGTTTTTTTTCTTTGCGTTACTGTTTTTTTTTCACGTTGCCGAAACTAGAGTTGCTGAAACCCCGATTTCAGCACTGTTGTTTATGCCGAAATCACGGTTCCAGCAACGTTGTTGATGCTAAACCCACAGTTTCAGCAATGTTGTTGAAGCTGAAACCCCGATTTCAGTAACGTTGCTGATGCTGAAATTGTTGCTGAAACCGTGTTACGGGATATAAAATTTAGCCTATGCAGGATTCGAACCCACGTATTTGTGCATAAGCACATTGCTCTACCCTTGAGCTAAGAGGCTTTTAAAGGAGATTTAAAGCAATGAACATCAAAATTCATTGCAGTCCACATTTTCAGCGATTGCTAAAACTACAATCCGCATTCCAGCAATTGCTGAAATTGCCAAATATCCAAACCCAAACCATGTAAAAATCAAGATAATCCATTAATTTTGTGCAATTTGACAATAATTCAAAAATAAAATATTATAAGATGTTGAAATTATAAGATGCTGAAATAAGCAATTAGCATGGAATCAATAAGCAATTATGAATCAATTAGCACAATTTGATAACAATTATGACTTACAGTAGCATACATATATGTATATGATTGTGTGATTTAAAGCAAGGAACATCAAAATTCATTATAGATTATGACTTACAGTAGCATACATTATGACTTACAGTAGCATACAGTAGCATGGAATCCAGTATAGATTGTGTGATTTAAAGCAATGAACATCAAAATTCATTGCAGTCCGCATTTCAGCAATTGCTGGAACTACAATCCGCATTTCAGCAATTGCAGAAATAGCCAATATCCAAACCCAAACCATGTAAAAATCAAGATAATCCATTATTTTTGTGCAATTTGATAACAATTCAAAAATAAAATATTATAAGATGCTGAAATCATAAGATGCCGAAATAAGCAATTAGCATGGGGTGAAGAACGACAATGGAGGAGGAAGATGAAACTCACTCCCCGGAACTCACTTTGCAAAATCCTTAGCAACAATCGGTAATTCCGGTCGAATTCAAGCACGAATTGGAGATTTGCGGCAAGAATTTCAGCGTTTCATCGCAACCTCCATCCTCGTCCCGCTGGATTTCAGGGCACCTCCTTCCTCGCCAACTCCTTCCTCTTCCCGCCGGATTTTAGCATTTCATCGCCAACTCCTTCCTCCTCTGCCTGTTTGGAGGCTTCCTCGCCAACTCCTTCCTCGGCCTATACAAAACCATCGCCATCTTTCGTCGTGATCCAAGGCTAATGCTGAAATTTGATAACAATTAAAAAATGTACTGTATTATCATCTTGTGAACAAGTTGTCATGTTCCAAATCTAGTTAGTTCAGCATCAAAAGGAATTAAAAAGGGGGCAAAGCAGTAACTAAAAAAGACATATTCACTTGACCCAATTAGCATACAAACTTAAGGATCATAAGAGAAACTTCTGAAAGCACAATGAATATAGCTGCTAAGAGAGCATAGCACAAAGAATGGGAAGAAGGATGATCATTCACATAGCAGATTATAATACAACTAACTCATAATAACACTAAGGATGGAAAAAAAATGTCAAAAATAAATAATCACATGCATAAATCTTTCACCAAATTTGTAACACAAGTGCACAATGAAAGATAATATTCAAGCCTTAGAACAGATCAACAGAATGATAAAAAGACTAACATGAAGTAGAATGTCAACATAAAACTACATTTTTTCCATTACTTGAAACATAGATTTGAATTTCATATCAAATGTGGTGGTGAAGGGAGATGGCTGTCGCTGTTGTGGGGGTGAAGGGAACTGAAATCTGCAAATTAACATATCAGACATTTGTTTGATGAGTACACAAGGTGATGATTGTAGAACTGAGTCTCTTATATGCCAAGTTCTCCATTGATACAACAAAGTAGGCAAACATGAATACCTGCCACTGTAACTGAAGTTGGAAGCATCAAAAGATAATTGGCATTGAAGCCAGTAAAGAAAAAAAAATTGATGGATACCGAATGCTAAAGCCAGAGCTGAGATAGCGAGATCCCTAGAACATAGAAATTAAGCCTTGAACTCTCATTCCACTATGTCAAAATCGAATCTTACAACACAAAAATGAAATAATTAAGAACATATATGTGCCAGACCTTCAATTCGAGAGAGACGACGATGGAGAGACAGAGAGAGGCGTCGACTGGAGAGAGCTCGGCGGAGAGACGAGCGAGAGAGCTGATGCCTGAGGGAGAGAGAACGTCAGCGGTTAACATTCCATGATCTTTTTTTCTGCAATAACATTCCAATAGATAATCATCATGGAGATATCCCTGGACATCCAGATCGAAAGAACTCACCTCAAAGCTTAAGGGCGAGATCGACGAATTGCAGGCGGATTAGGGGAGGCCGGAGTTGTTTCAGCAACAAGCGGCGGCCGAGGAGCGCGATAGAGGCTCGATCGATATGGATCTAGATCTGGAGTGGATCTAGATCTGAGAGTAGAGGCGCGATTTTCAGATCTGAGATCTGGAGTGGAGGCTTCGAGAGAGGGCGAGAGATCTCCACCACCATCACTACTGACGCTCCACTGCCGACGGCGTCGGTAGATGTAGAAGAAAGGAAACGGCGCTCAGATCCACTGCCGACGGCGCTCAGATCGGGGAGAGGAGGACAGAGTCGGAGGAGGGAGGGCGGCGGATCTGTGGTGGATGAGAGGAGGACAGAGTCGGCGGATCTGTGGTGGATCTGTGGCCACCACTGCACCACCAGCGCCGATGGATCTGCCGGAAGCGGGATCCTTCGTCCTCGGATCTGCAATGAAATCAGGGGCGCCGATGGCCACCGTTGCGATTGAGGAAGGAGATGGAGGACGAGGAAGGAGATCGGGTTTTTTTACCTTGTGCTGAAACGGCTGGGAGGATATAAGATTAGGTTTAGATTGAAGGGGTAATTTTGTCAAAAAAAATTTTGGTGGACAAATCCCCAATTTACCACACTTGGGGGATACTCCCTAAATATGGTCAAAAATTTGCGCATTCGGCGCAAATTTTCTCTAAATTGAATGGCCCAAAGTTTTATTATCAACATAAATGAATGTAAACTATGAAAACGACATTTACGAGTGATCTTTCGAGGCAAAATTAGTAGGCAGTTCGATTGCTAAAAAAGCAAGGTACTTCCCGAATGATGAGTTCTTAGGTACTAAGCTAGGTTATCGCCTTAACTATACTTACTACTTAGGCGGAATATATGGATGGGGAGCGAGGTGTTGGAGACGGCCAGGGTTTGTTTGGTCAGTTGATACCGGGATGGACATTTATATTTGGAAAGAGAGGTGGATTCCGAGGTCTATTAGTTACAAAGTTATTGCGAACATGTCGTGGAGTTTGATAGATCGATCTTTGCGTCATTGATCTCATTGATTGGAGTTTGGGATGTTGAAGAAAGTGATTAAGCAAGATCTTCTCTTTTTGGCTCACAAAAAAGGACATGGTTAAAATTAGGCATTTTGAGAGACCTAAACCTGATCATACTGTTATTAGGTCCGGGGCAAATAAAATTTTTGGGCCCTAATAATTTAAATTTTAATTAATTATTAAAATTAAAAACTACATCAATAACATATTTAAATCACTAAAAATCATTTTATTTTCTCCAATATAATACTAACTTTTGTAAATAGATATACTACTCCTTGAATTTGTAAATAATAGATACACTACTCCTTGAATTGGTAAATAAAGAGCAGCCATTCCCGGAATAGATATACTACTCCATTTACAAACATATGTCATTTACGAGTTAAACACGCTTTTAAAAAAAATAAAAACTACTTAGTATATAAAATATCATTTTTTTAAATAAATAATACACAATAACAAGGTTCAATGCAATAAGCAAGTATGTAAACACGACAACAACAAAATAGTGCACAATAATAATATGACATATCCAACTAGGTTATAAATTATACAAAGTTGATAAGAAAAGGAGTAAGGAAATAAAAATTAAAAGCCAAACATATCTTCACAATAATTAATTAAAATTTAAAATAACTTTTAATTAGTTTTATTGAACGTTTTAAATTATGATAACCGCGTCTTATTTAAGGTAGGAAACTGACAACAGGTGCTACCGCCTACCTGTTGTCCATTATTTTGCTTTCAGGCTCTAATTTATCATATTGTCAATGTACAACTGGGCCCATTTAATCTTGTGATTTGTTCACCTAAAAAACTGGGCTAAAATAATATTGGGCTTAAAAATTGCGGGTTCTAATTTATACATATATACATAGAATTTTTTAGAATGGAACCTCACTCGGCTTGTGTGCTAGGCTACTAGCGCATGTGCGCTCGTGCACACGACCCCCAGTCATCGATCCGAGTCGGACTTTGATATCGTCTAATATATCTTGATGTGAATCTTTCTTTTTGCTCATTATTTTGTGCTCCTTGTGTATGTCGTAATGGATCTTTTGCAAGCACACCTCGAATCGTTCAAGAAATGAGTGTATATCTCGATCCTCATAACTTGTTAACACATGACTAGCCGAGTAGTAGTATTTAGTTATTGAACTATCTCAAATTGTAATCTCGGACTCTCAAACTATCCTAATGCTGGACTAGTAGAGCATTACTAGACGTTGGGAATAAATGATCAATTTATGCATTCTTAAGTCTTAACCTTAATTCTATTTTGGGCTTCACGTTTGTGAAAGCAATAAAGGGTTTAATCAAAAGCAACCATTATTTTGAATTTACATATCCCATACAACACTTTTGGATAGGGCTGTTATTCGAGCTGAACGAGCCGAGCATTGCTTGTTCATATTCAGTTCATTTATAATATGAACGAGCTCGAGCCGAGCCTAAACTTTGACTCAAGCTTAAAAATGTGCTCATATTCGGCTCGTTTGGAAAATGAGCGAGCTGGAGCCGAGCTTTAGGCAATATATATTACTTGCTCATTATACAGTAATTTAAAGAAAATTTTAAAAATTCTATATAATTCGAGCTATTCGAGTTTAATTCGAACGAGCCGAGCTTTGGACCGAGCTTAAAAATGTGCTCATACTCGGATCGTTTAGAAAATAAACGAGCTCGAGTCGAGTTTTTATTGACCGAGCTTTTTGTTTTTTATCCTTATTTTCGAAACCATAGGTTGACACTAGTTTGTACTATCGATCACGTTGTGTTTTGCGATTTTTTTCTCGATCTTATTGTCGACGACTATGGAGTCTATGGTGACCCCCGCTAAAAACTTTCTGGGTCCGCCCCTGCCCTAAGGTGTGTTATTTCACTAGCAGTTGGATCAGATTTTCTATTGTTGTTCTATTCTTCCATTCGGATTATTAATCCAATCAATTCACCCCTTCAAGGGCGTAGTGTTCTATTGTTGGTGATCTGTTTATTTCTATAAATTGGTAATCGTTGAGGTCCCATTATGTTTGGCAATAACGCTATTCCCATGTGTGCTGCAGACACTGAGAGCAACACTTGAACTTTTCCATTCTGCAGTTTGAAGGAGGATCCGGAGTTGTAAGCACAAGTTTTAGAGTTCTAATATATATATGATTGATTCCTCATCTAGCCCTTCTATTCTGTGTAAGTATCCCAGCTGATCAAGTTGAAATGGATATGAGAAACTGTTTCCTATGACAGAACAAGACAGAGAACTGGAGAAAATATTGATTGTAACTATGAATTAGTTTGTGCTTTAATTTGGCTGATTGATGAGATTTGATCATTATACAGTTCTCCCATATCTGCAGAAGGTCAATTTATGAGACATGGTTTTGTATGTCATTATAGCTTTTGAGAGAGGGAAAGTAAAATCCAGTGATATTGATCTATAATAGTCATAAACAAACACTTGAAAAACATGTGCAATTACGCACCACAACTAGCCAGAATGTAACATAACATATAAATAAATAGATATCACGGCGAAGTCAGATGGGATGGGAAGAATCCAACTCCGCTTAGTATGGCCTGGCGGCGGCACTTCTTACTCGGTGGGACAAATGGAGGAAGCTCATACCACTCACGGCTCACCACATCATACATGAAAATCCGGTTCTTCCGGACCGTGTCCAATGACACCACAAGTAATCTCTGGTTGCCAAAGCAGCTCAAAAAGGTCCACTCGTCTGTAAAATCCGAGCCCAATGAGTTTGGCATCCTGTCAAACTTCGCCCACACCATCACCTCTCTTTGAAGCTCCCAAACGGTCACAGAGATGCCTGCCGGATTAGCATTTTGTTCAAAGACCACGAGCAACATGCGCCCGCCACACTCTGCAAGGCCAGAGACAACCTGATTGGCAAGAGTCGGAGGCGGGAACTCGAGTTGCAATTGCTCCCATGCCTCACTCTCCACATCATAGGAAAGTATTCCATCAGGGTCTCGGCACAAGAAGTAAACAACAGTTCCAATGGTCACCGGACTGCATCTAACAAATAGGGAAGGCAATTTGATGCTGTCAGGAACTCTCCCTTTACAAGTAATTCTCGTCAAGGAATCATAAACTTCGTAATGGCCACCAGTACTATCCACCCACACAATCTGGTAACTACGAGCATGGTCCAGGCTAACTATCCCCATGGCTATCCCCATGGCATCATGACCGAGTCCTCGCAAATAAAGAAAAGAAGTCTCAGAAAATAGCAGTTGCTTCCATGTTTGGGTTAGTGGGTTACATACATGGAAGGTTGAACACCTATAGTCGGCATAGCATACAAATCCCCCGGCAGCACACGCCGGAAAGTAGGCCGGGCAAGATGGGATGGGGAAGTCATAGTGCCATTTCTTCATCAAAGGATCAAATAGGGCTCCTTTCATTTCCTCATCAACTCTGCAGGGCCTCTTGCCACTTGCAGTGTATGTAGCAAAGAGCCAGGGCATGTTTTGACACTCGGATTTGAAACTAGGGGAACCAATCAAGGAGTTCCAGTTGGGGCAAACTAAGCGCGACCGAATCAATGCAATGATCGGAAGCCTTGCTATGACGGCTTCCCTGAGATCCTCAGGGAAGTCTTTCCATATTTTCACATCCATCTCTGTCGCCCTCTCGACGAGGGGCGATCCACAAGCTTTCCTTTTTTTAAGTGATTTCTGTGGCTTATCAGGTACCATCTCTACCTGCACAATCCAATTTGACAAAAACAAATTGAGTGATTTGGATACATAAAGGCAAAAATAAAAAGTTAATGTTACATCTTGAAGGAGTGAATTGATTGGATTAACAATCCGAATGGAAGAATAGAATAACAATAGAAAATCTAATCCAACTGCTGGTAGAATAACAAAGCCTAGGGGTTACCAGTTGTCAATTTGATCATGTAAGACCGAACGGAAAGGTGCGATTTTTATTTTGTTTTTGGGGTTAGAGATTCAAATTCACAAATAATCTTTGATTTAGAAGGGAGCAGAGTGGCAATTTCACAAAAATTGGTAATGCATACCTCAATTAACAGGGAAAAAATTAGTGAGCGGCTGCTGTGAGCGTGGGGGATGGAGAAGATAGATCGGCGAACACCGTGCCACGCCCGCGATGGAGAGCAAACGGCCGCGGTGGGTGATATTGAGATAGATCAGATGAAGCCGATGGTGTATTGCGGAAAAATGGGGAACAGTACGCCCGTTAATTGGGGCAGTGGCTGCTGGTGGCACGACGGTGGAAGCCGATGCGGCGGGGGCCTGGTTCGGAATCAACACGGGGAGGGAGGAAAATGTAAAATTTTAAATTGAAGTCCGGACTCCAGACTCCCAGATTTTTTTTTTTCCTTTTTTTTTTTGTGAAACGGACAAAATTTGACCGTAGAGCTATGCCTTATCAACCAAGACAATAGCATCCTTGCGGATGGGACTGCGTAATAGAGAGTCATCAGGCGTCAAAGCACCATGTGAAGCATAGCTAATACGAGACAGACGATCAGCCATTAGAGGTTGTATTCCAGAACCGTGGGTTATTTGTGCTGCAATGAATTTTAATCCATTTGTAACCTAAAATCAATTAATTGTGGTATTTGTGTTGGAAGGATAAATATTCATTCACTTATTCATTCTTTCCTATATGATAACTATGGTCAAAATTGTTACACTCACTAAGATGACCAAGTCTAAGTTTATATAGAAATATGTGATGACTTTTAGGGATACATTGCTTGACCTATGTGAATATTACACTTATGTGATGGCTACCTTACTCACTATGATGTAACCTTCTATAGGTTTGTTATTGGTTTTGACAAGAGAAAGGGTTGTTATATGCCAATTTTGTAGCCGAAATGACAAAGAATTGAAGTTGTTCTTAAATCTCAAATTTGATTTACTTTATAATGAATGAAAGTTTTGCATTTAGCAAATGAGAGGTGATCTAAAATCTCAACTTTGATTATGAAATTTTGACAAAAGGATATTGGGATGTCTTTGTTCTGATTTTATTTATGTAAATTGAACTAATTTATGAGTCGGTTGAGCTGCTTTCGTGGTTCAGAATTGCTGATGTTTTCTTCTTCAATCAATGTGGTGTTTGGTTCATTTCGTTTCCTTGGGTTGTTCTGCTTTGTTTTAGTTTTGGGTTCGTTTATTGGTTTGAGCTTGAATTTTCATTTGGATTATTTAGTGAAAACATATGTTATTTTTGTATCATTAATGTTTAGTAAATTCAATTTGTTTCCTGAACAAATGTGGCTGGTTTTTTTTTTGTCTTTCGAATTGAATTGGGTGATAATATTATATGTTGCTTGCATTTTGTAGGTTCAATGCTCATATGTGATATTATCAAAATACGTTCAACAAGCTCAGTATCTTTGATATGTAACTTAACACACAATTTTAACTTTACCAACAAGTTGATATGACTATCTTCTACCCATTTTGATGTAAAAATTTGTAGCTCTTTTTTGGATTCTATGGATGAGAGTTGGCATACAAAGATATCAAATACGGAGTATATTATTATGTCACTGTTATTTTATAGTTGTACAAGAACTATTACTTTAATTATAGTTGTGGGCTATAGAGATATTACTTTATGTTTGTGTTCCATTTGGTACCTATGCTTTATTGGCTTTTATCATAAAATTTTATGACTGCAAGTGAGCTCAAGCTTTATTGATTTTTTATCATTAAAAATCCTATGACAGTAAGAGAGCTGAAACTTCATTTGGTATCTCTACTCCTCATAATTACAGTCCATGCTTTATTGTTATTTTTTAATGTTTAAAAATTCTAGAAATTTTAACTAATGGCGTGGACAAAAATGATAACTTGGACAAATTACTTATGATTTGGTCATTACAAGTGGAAAAAAACATCTGAACCAAAATTTTATGAAAGTGAGTGAAATCTATTTCATACTCTCATTAGTCTGTATATGCCCACAAGTAAAATGTAAGTTTTCATTTTTTTATGATAGCAAGTGAACTAATGGTGTGCTTGATATTAGTTGGAGGTGGGGTTTTGGGGGTTTAGGAGGTTAAAAAAAAAGTAACCCATGTGTTGGTTGTTTGGTGAGAGGTTTCTCGTGGGGTTTGGAAGGTGAAGGTGGGGCTTATTTTTCATGGAAATGGCACCTCCCCACCCCAAGCTTAAGGAGGTTATTTTCCGGGTGCCTAAAAATTATTCCAAATTGCCCCTCACCACATCACCCTCTTCTCTTCTAGAAAACAAAAGGTGAGGGAATTTTAGATATTTTATCATAAATAAACTTCCAAACCTTATAAACACCAAACACCATTCATTTTTTTTTTAAAAATCTCCACCTTCCACACCTCCATAATACACAAAATAAACTTTACCTCCTAAAAATATCCAGCCCCTAAAAAACCCCCTTTTTGCTAAACCCGTGCGGCTGCAATAAATTTTTCCCACCAGGGATTCTGCAACCTCACCTCCTAGAAAAACAAAGCGCATATATCACAGCAAAAAAAAATGCAACAACAATCACCTAAAAATCAGCAAAACCAATCTCTAAATCGAATGTAAAACACAATATGAATTAAAAAAACAAAAGTCATAAACGCGCACAATCATGAATCAATCATTTTCTTCAGTACTTTTCACTGTCATTGTGTGAAGTATATTATGACTATGAAAATCAGGTTCAATATCAAATGCAATATGAATTTAAAAAAAAATCATAAACTTCTGAAAAGAAATCATCTAATATAGGTCAACTTAGAATAATTAGACTCCGATTAAAAATACAAACGACCTTAAAATGAGTATAAACATAAATAATTTATTCTCTTCAGTCCAGCTCAAATGAATGGTGTGAAATATATTATGGTTAGTGAAATAAGGTTTCAATATTAAATACAATAAGAATAAAAAAACCAAAAAGTCTCATCTGAAAATAAATTGCCTACTACATGTCAATTTAGAATAATTTCTGAACTGGTAAATATATATAAGATGGGTGTAACCAAGTTACAAAAAACACGCAGACCAAACTAAGGGTCCCGTGAAAAAATACATGGGACGTATACGACTCCAAAAAACTCCTATCCAAATGTCGCCTAACCCAAAAAACTCCTACCCAAAAAGTTGCCTATCTACCCAACCTCTGTACCTCCAAGCTCCACGTCTCACCTAGTCCTCATCTAGACATGAGTCGTTTGACCCAAACCTTTTCCATCCTAGTTTTGCATTTACACTTTATGGAGATTCTATTCTTACAAGCTTTGATGATCTCCATGGCACACTCAGCTGGGCTGCACTGTATGCCCTTGAAGATCATCCGGTTCCGGGCCCTCCACGTCATGTAGACAAGAGCGCACAGCACCAGCAGCTTGCTTTGGAATACTGCTCCCTTTCTGATCCCTTCTGGCTCTCCGTCGAACCACTGCAGCCACTCGTGGAGAGTACCGAATCTAACTCCCACACCTATCCAGTCAAGCACCTTGTTCTGCACCTCCTTTATCACCGTGCATTCAAACCAAAGGTGGTCTTCAGTCTCTTCCTTCTCCTTACAAAACGCACACCATGCGACATCAGGCCCCATCCAGTGTTTGATGATGCGCCCTGTTTGAAGTTGCTGCCTAACTGCAAGCCACGTGATGAAAGACCATCTCTTGGTTGCTAGAATTTAGAATAATTTGATTCCCATGAAAATACACACAACCTTAAAAACGAGTAAAAACATAAATCATTCATTTTATTCAACCTGATTCACGGGCATGGTGTGAAATATATTATAGCGATGAAAATCAGGCTTGAATATTAAATACAATAGGAATAACAAATAACAAAAAGCACATGCAAGTTTGGTACCTGGGTTTGTTTATGCTATTTCAGACCTTAATATATTAGCTAGCTTGGAAAGTGAATTAATAACTTAACTATATGGATATACTTGTGTGTTAGATTAAAGAGTGTAGCTCTCTCAACATTGAACCACAACTTCGAAGCACTAAGATTATCTATCCGGCAATCCTCTTCCATGGTGAGGAGCATGAGTTTCCTTAGGTTGTTTCGGATCCTTAGTGAGTATTGGATTCTTAGGCCAAGAACTTCAAAAGTTTTTTTCTTTGCTTTCAAGTAGGGTACGTAAGTGTTTAGAGAAGTGTAGAAGCGGTCGATCTACAATTTTTTTTTTATCAAATTCGAAGTATATATCGATCTTTTTGAGTTTTTGATAAAAGACTTCTCCATGACAGCCGAAGATTTTAAAAAACAACACAGGGAGGAGTATGTGCAAAATGGTATGTTATGGAAAAATTGGTGTGACCGAGTACTTTGTGTTGGGCGTCAAACTCGACCAAAGATATTGTGACAAAACCCGAACATGGTTCGGGAAAAGAACTAGTTAAGTTTAAATAAAGTTTTTAGAAATATAGAATTAAATATCTTTAATAAATACATTTATTTATTACTCCATCCGTCTCGAAATTCATGTCGTTTTAGCTCTTTAGTTTTGTATCAAAATAGATGTCGTTTTAGGTTTTCTATGTAGTGGATAGTAATGATTTGTATTGATTTATGTGTTGTTGACTTTTTTGAAGGTTTTGATTGGTTAAAAAATGTAGTGGGTAATAAAATTAATGAAAAAGTTAGTGGAATGATGATGTTGATTGATTGATAAGTGTTTTTATTAAAATTTGTGCATAAGGCTAAAACGACATGAATTTCGAGACGGAGGGAGTATAGTCTTTAACAAATATAAAAATCTACAATGTAAAATAAAAATCTATTGTTGTTCTATTCTTCCATTCGGATTATTAATCCAATCAATTCACTCCTCAAGTGCTTCCCCAACATATGCAATTAAGCACAACTAGCCAAATGTACACATAAATAAATAGATATCACGGAGAAGCCGAGAGGGATGGGAAGAATCCAACTCCGCTTAGTATGGCCTGGCGGCGACACCTCTTACTCGGTGGGACAAACGGAGGAAGCTCAGACCACTCACGGCTCACCACATCATACATGAAAATCCGGTTCTTCCGGGCCGTGTGCAATGACATCACAAGTAATCTCTTGTTGCCGACGCAACTAAAAAAGACATAATCAATTGTAAACTCCGAGCCCAATGAGTTTGGCATCCTGTCAAACTTCGCCCACACCATCACCTCTCTTTGAAGCTCCCAAATGGTCACAGAGATGCCTGCCGGATTAGCATTTTGCTCAAAGACCACGAGCAACATGCGCCCGCCACACTCTGCAAGGCCGGACACAACCTGTCTGGCAAGAGTCGGATGAGGCGGGAACTGGAGTTGCAATTGCTCCCATGCCCCACTCGCCACATCATAGGAAAGTATTCCATCAGGGTCTCGGCACAACAAGTAAACAACAGTTCCAATGGTCACCGAATAGCATCTAACAAATAGAGAAGGCAATTTGATGTTGTCAGGAACTCTCCCTATATAAGTACTTCTCGTCAAGGAATCATAAACTTCGTATTGACCACTTCTATCCACCCTCAAGATTCGGTAACCACGAGCATGGTCCAGGCTAACTATCCCCATGGCTTCACAACCGAGTCCTCGCAAATTAAGAAAAGAAGTCTCAGAAAATGGCAGCCGCTTCCATGTTTGGGCTAGAGGGTTACATACATGGAGGGTTGAACACCTATAGTCGGCATAGCATACAAATCCCCCAGCAGCACACGCCGGAAAGTAGGCCGGGCAAGATGGGATGGGGAAGTCATAGTGCCATTTCTTCATCAAAGGATCAAATAGGGCTCCTTTCATTTCCTCATCAACTCTGCAGGGCCTCTTGCCACTTGCAGTGTATGTAGCAAAGAGCCAGGGCATGTTTTGACACTCGGATTTGAAACTAGGGGAACCAATCAAGGAGTTCCAGTTATGGCAAACTAATCGCGACCGGACCAATGCAGTGATCGGAAGCCTTGCTATGACGGCTTCCATGAGATCCTTAGGGAAGTTTTTCCATATTTTCACATCCATCTCTGTCGTCCTCTCGACGATGGGCGATCCACAAGCTTTCCTTTTTTTAAGTGATTTCTTTGGCTGATGAGGTACCATCTCTGTGAACCGAACTTCGCCCCTTTTGAAATTGTCAAAAAAAACTGATGAACTGAGTTACCTGCACAATCCAATCTGACAAAAACAAATCGAGTGATTTGGATGCATAAAGGCAAAAATAAAAAATCCGAATGGAAGAATAGAATAACGATAGAAAATCTGATCCAATTGCTAGTAGAATAACAAACCCTAGGGGTTACCAGTTGTCAATTTGATCATGTCAGACGGAACGGAAAGGTGCGATTTTTATTTTGTTTGTGGGGTTAGAGATTCAAATTCACAAATAATCTTTGATTTTAGAAGGGATAACTAGTGAGCAGGCAATTTCACAAAAAATGGTAATGCATACCTCAATTAACAGGGAAAAAATGAGTGAGCGGCTGCTGTGAGCGTGGGGGGCGGAGAAGATAGATCGACGAACACCGTGGGTGAAGCGGCAGAGGGTGAAGGTGGCACCACGGCCACGACCCGGCGGTTGTTGGGACAGATGCGACGGCGGCCTGGATCCAGAGGTTGTATTCCAAAACCGGTGGGTTATTTGTGTTGCAATGAATTTTAATCGATTTGTAACCTAAAAGCTAAAACCAATTTTGTGTTGTTAGGATAAGTATCTTTTTTTTAACGACGAGGAAACGGCAGTAAATCCCGAGCACGTGACCGGAATAGGTATTCATTCAGTTCAGCCTTATTCATTATTTTCTATATTTTATAGGCTAATTAATTAATTAATGGTAATTTATTTGTATGTTCTTATATCTTTGCATATACTTAGCTAGTACGAAGTATATTTTATTTATAGACTAATTATGTACGTAATTAAATTCTTTTTTGGAGGACGTACTTAATTAAATTGAAGCTTTTGTAATTTTGGAGAGAATTGAATTGTGTTCTTTAATTTAATATGCAATAAGGGTTCGTTTTGGTTAGTCGGTTAAAAACACAAGAAGTTAAAAAACTCAAGAAGTAGGATATATTTCTGTGTTTGGTTGACAGAATGATACAGAAATTCAACTTCCCAGAAATTTCAATTCCTACAAATCGTAGGAAGTTCACTTACCTAGGGGGACTAGGTAAGTTCAACTTCCCCCATTTTTTAACATGAATTTATTTATTTTCCTCTTTATATTACTAAAAACCAAAATTCAACCAAATAACTTTTTTTAATTCATGGGAAGTGCATTTCACGGGAATTCAATTCATGGGAAGTATGTTCCCGGGAATTGTACTTCTCGCATTCCACCAAACGAACCCTAACTAAATTTGGAATAAAACATTAAATTTGATAGAGATATACAAGGCGGTTATTTTAGGAGTCGTAGTGCTATGATTAATGAATTTAAATTGTTTAAATTCATGACTATTTTAAATCGGTCCTATGAGATCACACACTCTGAGGTGACAGGATAGATCAACGGATTTGATAGAGATATACAAGACGGTTATTTTAGGAGTCGTAGTGCTTGTTATCTTGCACCCCTTTGAGCATCGGTCTAATTCAGGTCCTTAACGTACCAACCACGCACCGAAACCAAGGTCAAACCACGCACCGAAACCACCCAGAAACACATTTGACTTGCACGCTACTCCTCGTGCTCATTTTTGGAACTGAAAACCCCACGCAACGGGTCAAAGGCAAGCTCGTGGGTTGTGACCGTGGAGTCTATCCCGACATGGTGCTCATGACCCTCCCCTTGAACCATCAGCTCTAATACCACTTGTTGGGCTAGAACCACTTTTCAACCACATTCGGAAGCGGATTCGGGTAATAAGAAATCCGACAACAATCCGCTAGCAAACCAATAACCAACCGATAATATCCCATCCGGAAACCAAACAACCAAGCAACCACAACTACAGATAAAAGATCAAATATCGACACAAGATTTACATGGGAAAAACTCTCGCAACTCATAGGATCAAAATTTCTTCTTTTTAAATTATTATTAATATTAATTTCACATTTAATTTTGAATTAAATCTATCGTTTAGAATATGTCAAGGACATTTTTTTTTCCAAAAACGCTCTAATTTGATTGGTTAAAAAATACAACTTAATGTAGTATATTGATATTGATAGAATTTTTTAAAAAAAATTATAATTCTATTGGTTGAAAAGCCTAAAACTAATTTGGTTATTATAGTTCATCAAAATTGTTTATCGTTCAATTATATATTAATATTGTATTTTGAATTAAACCTAAAAAACCCATTTTAATTTGATTGGTAGAAAAGAAAACAATTAGGTTGGTCATATCATAACTCTCATTAAAAAAATTATGCCAAAAGCTCCGTCTTGTTTTCAAGGAATGTGCCGGCAAGTATGAAGCAACCTGTGTCGGAAGAGTTTGGAAATTACCTAGGCATTCCTACCAAGTGTGGCCGGTTGACTTGTGATTAGTATAATTATCTATTGGAGAAGGTGTCCTCCAAACATCAAAGCTGGAAGGCCAAAACGCTTTCAATTGCCGGTCGAGTAACTCTAGCAAGGTTTGTCCTCTCTAGCCTCCCCCTTTACTCTATGCAGTCCAACTTCGTCCCGAGGACCATTTACGACGAGGTTGATAAGAAGGTGAGGGGGTTCATTTGGGGCTCGAGCCCGGAAGAGAGGAAGATTCATCTGCTTAGCTGGGATACAATTACCAAGTCAGTGACGGAAGGCGGATTGGGTATCCGACCCATGAGAGCCACGAATCAAGCGACCCTTGCCAGACTCAGCTGGCGACTCCTACAGTCCCCTTCCGCTCTATGGAGCAGGATCGTCAGAGGGAAATATTGCAACGGGAGGCTAGATATTGATATGTTTACAAAGCGATCAGGGGCGTCGAGAACTTGGCGAGGTATCACCCACGGCGCTGAGATTCTCACACCCCACCTACGATCGGCGATCGAAAACGGCAACACCACGCTGTTTTGGCTCCATCCTTGGCTCAAGGACGGGGCGCTTTTGGACCAAGCTACAAGTCCGGTGCCGGAAGAGCTAACAGGCGCCACAGTTGCGGAGATGTGGCAGGGGGATGTGTGGGATTGGGACACTCTGGCCCAATACCTCCCCACGGAAATCAGGATGATGCTTCAGTCAGTCTTTGTCTCCAACGACACTTCGGCCAGGGACAAATTCTACTGGGGTCTGACACCTTCGGGTATGTTCTCTACTAGCTCTGCTATACGTCAAATTCACCAAACAACACCCCAACTCACTGCGGAATCTGGGTGGAAAACGTTGTGGAGACTGCCTGTGAAACAACGGGTGAGGACCTTCACATACTTAGCTTCACATGATGCGTTTCTCTCGAATGGAAACAAGCTCCGCAGGCACTTAACGGAGTCTGACGCCTGCCCCGCTACCATCTCTCTGAATCCGGGATCCATCTGCTACGAGATTGCAGAAAAATCAGGAAGGAATGGAGACTATTGACGGTTGAATTCGATATCAGGGACTTCTTTGCTCATAACTCTATCAAGGATTGGATCTTTACCAACATCCGAAAGACTCCCGAATGGGGAGCTTTGTTCGCCAACATGCTGTGGCTAATTTGGAAAGCCAGAAATTCCCTTGTTTTTTAGAATAAGGAGGACCACGTGGGGCTTGCAAGTAGAGCAAAGGATTTCTCGGCGATGTATGACCGATGCCGTCAAGGCGTTAATCTACCCAAACGGCCCACCGACGGTGCCCCGTGTACCGCCGAGAAGCTGGACGACGCCTCCGGAGGGTTGGGTGAAGCTGAATACAAACGGGGCGTCCAAGGGCAACCCGGGTGCAGCTGGCGGAGGAGGAGTTGTCCTCTCTAGTACTGGCGACTTCTGTTGGAGGAAGTTGTGCTCAAGACACAAAATCAAGCTCACAATCAGCTGGAGCAAGAGTCACCAGCTCAAGCCTACAACTGAATGGTTCAAGCCAAGCCGAAGTGATGTCTATTCAAGAGCTTTCTCTCATGTGCTTTTAGTTGTTGTGTATAAATAGGTTGTTATTGTTTTCAGTTGTAACTAACAGAACCTATTCAATTGAATGCACAATCAAAGTTGAGAGAAAACCCTCTAAGAGGGCTCTCATGTTCACCACATTCCAGATCTGTTTTTTCTCCTTCTTCTTTCTCTGACCGTTGGTTATTCAGATATCGAATTTGAATTCTTCAAATTCAACATGGTATCAAAGCAACTGTGAATCAATTGGAGGTTCTTCGTGCTCAATTTTTCTCGTTGTCGTGTTTTCTTTCGTCTGTTTGATCATTGATCATGAATCCCGAAGAAGTCGTGCAAATGCGTGGAAATGGTGTTCAGATTGGGATCGTTGATCCAAACGATCCTTTGCATCTTCACGCGTCTGATAATCCAGGTGCGATACTGGTCTCCAAAACTTTCAATGGAAAGGGAGGTTTCAGTTCTTGGAAGCGAGCTATGCAGATTGCTATTTCAGCAAAGAACAAGGAAGGTTTCATCTACGGCTCTTGCGAGTGTCCCACCGATGATGATCTCAGGGCAAAAGCTTGGGACAGATACAACAACATGGTGATTTCGTGGATCATAAATGCTTTGGAGAAGAACATCAGTAAAAGTGTTCTTTATTTCACAACTGTGAAAGACATTTGGCTTGATCTTCAAGATCGATTTGATCAACCAAATGGAGCTCGGCTTTTCCAGGTTAGGAAAGCAGTTGTTAATGGGGTTGAACGAATCGTATCTTTCTGTTAGGGGTACGATACTGATGATGAATCCCCTGCCGTCAGTGAGTCAGGCTTACTCACTGCTTGATCATGAAGAAACGCATAGAGAAGTAAAAGTTGTTACAAAGTTCTCATCTGAATCAGCCTCCTTGAATGCCTCGTCTCAGCCACAATCTGGCAATCAAAATTCCAGAAATCAGAATTCAAATAACTCCCGACAGTTTGGTAATCAGAATTACACAAGGCAATCTGGCAATTCATCTCAGAGGCAGTCTGGAAATGGAAATCAGAATTTTGGCAATCAAAGTTTTGGTAATCAAAACTATTCGAGACAATATGCTCCATCTCAGTCGACAGTTGTGTGTGATCATTGCAAGAAGCAAGGGCATCCTAAGGAACGATGTTTTCAGATCATTGGTTTTCCTCCTAATTTTCAGAACAACAAAGGGAGAAGAGTTGCAGGAAATGCTGAAGTTGATGTTGGTTCTAGCTCGACTGTCACTGGTTCTTCGGTTCTTTCGGATGATCAGATCCAACAGATCATGAGTGTGTTGAATGGGCTGAAATCTCAATATGTGTCTCATCAAGCTGATGGAGCTAATGTCAACTTTGCTGTATTACATCTCTCCTTACGCATTGTTTGAATTCTGAGAACGGGAATGTGAATATTGACAGTAGTAGATGGATTATAGATTCAGGTGCTAGTGAGCACATGACATATGATAGATCTTTACTCTCTAATATCAGGCCTTTGGTTCACCCTTGCTTAGTTTCATTGCTTAATGATCATAAGGTAGAAGTTCATGTGTGGAGATATTTTGTTCAGTTCAGAAATTCACTTGCGAAATGTGTTGTTGCTGCCTACATTCCACTACAATTTGTTGTCTGTTCAGAGGCTTTGTTCACAGTCTGATTGTTTGATGATATTCACTCATAGACATTGCATTGTGCAGGCCCCTTCTCTGAAGAGGCCACTGGTAGTTGGTGAAGCCCAAAATGGACTCTATGTGATATCCCAGGGTGCTTAGAGATCCTTACAGACGCTGGAGAGGGCTTGCAATTCAGTAGGTTCTGCTGATCAGACTCTGTGGCATTCAAGATTGGGACACCTTCCTGCTTACAAGTTGCATCAGATTTCTACACTTTTATATTTGAATAAAGTGTCTAGCAATTCCACATTTGACTCTTGTGTGGTTTACCATAAAGCTAGGTAACATAGGTTGCCCTTTCCTATGTCTAGTAGACAGTCTAGTTCCTTGTTTGAACTTGTTCATATTGATGTTTGGGGACCATATGCTAGCCCTACTCATGATGGTCAGAAATATTTCATTACTATTGTGGATGACTATAGTAGAGCCACCTGGACACATTTAATGAAATCTAAGTCTGTTGCTTTTGGTTTGATCAAGGCTTTTGTTGCTATGGTGGAAAGACAGTTTTCTGTGCTTGTTAAAAAGATTAGAACTGACAATGCTTATGAGCTTGGGTCAAGTAATGAAAGCAAATCTTATTTTTTTTGAAGAGGGAATTATCCATCAATATTCTTGCCCTCACACTCCTCAGAAATATGGAGTTGTGGAAAGGAAGCATAAGCATCTATTGGAAACCTGCAGAGCTTTTTTGTTTCACTCCCATTTGCCAATTGAATTCTGGGGAGAGTGTTTACTCACTGCAACTCATTTGATCAATAGATTCCCTTCCTCTGTCTTGAAAGGAAAATCACCCTTTGAAGTTCTATTTGGCAAGAATCCAGACTATGCTCACTTGAGAGTATTTGGTTGTTTGTGCTATAGGACTATAGTTGGTCCTGCTAGGGATAAGCTGAAGCCAAGAGGTGTTCCATGTGTGTTTATTAGGTACCCCTTTGGCAAGAAAGCTTACAAAGTGTATGAACTTGAAAGCAAGTCTTTTGTTGTATCCAGAGATGTGGTTTTCTATGAACATACCATTCCCTTTGCTACATCTCATGTTTCCATCCCCAGTTCCACTTTTCCTTTGCTTGTTTCCGAGAATGAAGTTCCTTCAGTTGATCATGTTCATGATGTCTTTGATCCTCCTGAAGGTTACAGTCCACCTGTCATTCAACCACCAGTAGTTGATCCTCTTTTGAATCCTCCATTGAGAAGGTCAACCAAAGTCTGTAACCCACCATCACATCTCAAGGATTTTGTTTGTACTTCTGTCACAGTTGATCATGAGAAATGTTCAGTATTGTCTGATGTTTCTCCTACAAGACAGTTGTTTGCTTCTGCTCTCTCTTGCCATAGTCAGCACCTTGCTCTTTCTGTGGAGAAACATCAGGAGCCTTCCTCCTTTTATGATGTTGTTAAGAGCAAAGAGTGGAGGGATGCCATTGATCTAGAGTTTGCTGCATTGGAAGCCAACCACACCTGGGATGTGGTTCCACTTCCTGCTGGCAAGAAGCCTATCTCAAGTAAATGGGTGTTCAAAATTAAATACAGAGCTGATGGTGGAATTGAAAGATTCAGGGCTAGGTTGGTGATTAAAGGTAACACACAAAAAGCCGGGGTGGACTACACTGAGACATTCTCTCCTGTTGTCAAAATGACAACCATTAGAAGCCCGATTGCAGTAGCTGCTATGAAAGGTTGGTCAATGAGCCAATTGGATGTCAACAATGCATTTTTGCATAGTGACCTATATGAGGATGTGTATATGAAAATTCCTCAAGGTTATTCTCCTCCTAATCTGTCTCAGGGTGTGGCAGTTTGCAAATTAAATAAGTCTCTATATGGTTTAAAGCAAGCTTCTCGACAATGGTATTCCAAGTTGTCCACTTTCCTGCAGGACAAAGGGTATAGTTCTTCTAAGAATGATTATTCCCTGTTCTTGAAGCATTTTGGAAGTAAAATTGTCTTAGTTGTTGTGTACGTGGATGATGTTATTTTAACTGGTGATTATCCTGAAGAAATTGAGCTTTTGAAAAGCCAGCTTCACAATCAGTTCAGGATCAAGGACCTTGGGCAACTTAGTTACTTCCTTGGTATGGAGGTGTTGTATGAATCATCATCTGTCATTCTTACTCAGATGAAATTTTCTTTGGATCTTCTCAAAGATGCTGCTATCTCATATTCAAAGTCGGTTCAAGCACCTTTAGAGCTCAATCTAAAACTCCTTTCTGATCAAGGAGAGCTGTTTGATGATCCTTTGTGGTGTAGACGTATGGTTGGAAAATTGAATTTCCTCACAAATACCAGACCTGATATGTCATTTGCAGTACAGTTCTTAAGTCAATTCATGAAATGTCCCAGGGTTCCTCATTATGAAGCCCTTGTTCACACACTCAAGTATCTCTCCAACAATCCCTGCCATGGTCTTGTGTTTTCCCGCAAGCCTGATTTTGAGCTCAATGCCTACTGTGATTCTGATTGGGGATCTTGCCCTTCCACGAGAAGATCAGTGAGTGGCTATTTTGTTCTCCTTGGAGGAAGCCCAATTAGCTGGAAGTCTAAGAAACAACACATAGTTTCACTTTCATCCACTGAAGCTGAGTATAGATCCATGAGAAGACTTGTTGCTGAGCTCACCTGGTTGTCTCGGCTCCTACATGAGATGAAAGTGCCCTCAGTGGTCCCGATCCCCTTACACTGTGACAACCAAGCAGCAATTTACATAGCCAAAAATCCAATCTATCATGAGCGGACCAAACATATTGAACTGGATTGCCACTTCGTGAGAGAGAAGCTCAATGACGGCCTCACATCTCTTCACTTTACTTCCTCTGCTACTCAATTAGCTGATGTATTTACAAAGCCCTTATCTGGCATTCTTCATCAGCAGTTTTTGTCCAAGTTGGGGTTGTTTTCACACCCTCCAACTTGCGGGGGGTGTTGGAGGAAGCTGAGCTCAAGACACGAAATCAAGCTCACAATCAGCTGGAGCAAGAGTCACCAGCTCAAGCCTACAACTGAATGGTTCAAGCCCAGCCGAAGTGACGTCTATTCAAGAGCTTTCTCTCATGTGCTTTTAGTTGCTGTGTATAAATAGGTTGTTATTGTTTTCAGTTGTAACTAACAGAACCTATTCAATTGAATGCACAATCAAAGTTTAGAGAAAACCCTCCAAGAGGGCTCTCATGTTCACCACATTCCAGATCTGTTTTTTCTCCTTCTTCTTTCTCTGATTCTTGGTTATTCATATACCGAATTTGAATTCTTCAAATTCAACAACTTCATCTCGGCATTTACCTTCAACTGTGGGCATGCCTCGGCATTAAGAGCAGAGCTCCTGGCTGCCCTCCATGGCCTACGACGTAGCGACAGATTGGGATTCAATCGACTCATCTTGGAGTCTGATTCCTCTGTTCTATGTGATGTGTTGATCAAAGTCATCCGAGTCGACCATCCATTCGGACGTCCACTTGATTGATGAATGCCACAAGCTGCTGCGCAAGGAATGCTGGGAGGTCTCAATCTCCTTGATCAGCCGACAAGCTAATGCGGGTGCTGATGCTCTAGCAAAGTGGGCAATTTCGCTTAATGAGGCCTACACTGAACACTCTTTTCCCCCGGTTGTTTTCACTCCTTTCCTGGAGTCCATTCTACCAAACTCTTATTAATTTTGGTTTTCAATAAATAAAGGGCGCCGCCCCACATTCAGATAAAAAAAAAATTAAAAAAATTATTCTCATTTAAATTACATATTGATATTAATATTCATTTATTAAAGAATATTAATTGAAGTTAGACATTTTGTAGTTTTGCATTTTGTGAAATCCTTACCCATATATGAGAAAATTAGATTAAATAAGTTAATTACATAACACAAAATATATAGATTAAATATATTAATAAGATTTTTCTTAGTTAAGTGAAATGGATAGATTGCATACAATGAATTAAAGAATAAATTGTGGATTTTTTTTAGTTAATATAAATTAGATAGACTATATTAAACTAAATTAAATATCCAAAAATAACTTGACATAATACGGTGACATATGTGGCGTAAATATTTTTATTTTAATAGAATAGATAGATATTAAAAAAATTAAAAAAAATTGCCTAAAATATATTTGCGTTAAAAAAATTGCCTAAAATTTCCTAAAATATATTTGCGTTAGAAGATGTATGACTTCAATATAATTAGATAAATAGATAGATTATAGATTTAGATAGATTAAAAGGTGTAAATTGCATACGTACTGATCGAACAACAAAGCCCACAAAAGAATTACCAATTGTTGTGAAATTGTAGTTGTCACTTCTAATTCTAAATCAACCATGTTTGTGAATTTGAACTCCCCCACAAAAGAATAAAAATTGCATCTTTCCTTTCCGTCAAAACACTCATCTGTTTGTAATTCGATCCCAATTTCTCAGTTCTGTACTTGTCTTGGCTGATTGGACATATTTTGTTTCGTGTTTTCAAGTTTGTCAAATTGGATTGTGCAGGTCGTATTTTTGTGTTCAACATTGATTCAGACGTTCAGTTCACAATTGACAGGAATGGATGAGAAAATATGGAAAGACTTCCCTGAGGATCTCATGGAAGCCATCATAGCAAGGCTTCGGATCACTGCATTGATACGGTCGCGCTTAGTTTCCCACAACTGGAACTCCTTGATTGGTTCCCCTAGTTTCAAATCCGAGTGCCTAAACTTGCCCTGGCTCTTTGCCACATACACTGCAAGTGGCAAGATCCTCACGCGCTGCAAAGCTGATGAGGAGATGAGAGGAGCCCTATATGATCCTTTGATGAAGACTTCCCCATCCCGTCTTTCACGGCCTCCTTTCTTGCGTGTGCTATGCTGACTATAGGGGCTCAACCTTCCATGTAGCTAACCCTCTAACCCAAACATGGAAGCGGCTGCCATTTTCCGAGACTTGTTTTGGTAAGTTGCGAGGGCTCAGCCGCGATGCCATAGGGATAGTTAGCCTGGACAATGCTCGTGGTTACCAGATTGTGTGGGTGGGTAGTAGTGGCCATTAAGAAGTTTATGATTCCTTGACGAGAAGTACTTGTATAGGGAGAGTTCCTGACAACATCAAATTGCCTTGCGTATTTTTTAGATGCAATTCGGTGACCATTGGAATTGTTGTTTACTTCTTGTGTCGAGACCCTGATGGAATACTTTCCTATGATGTGGCGAGCGGGGCATGGGAGCAATTGCAACTCCAGTTCCCACCTCGTCTGACTCTTGCCAATCAGGTTGTCTCCGGCCTTGCAGAGTGTGGCGGGCGCATGTTGCTTGTGGTCTTTGAGCAAAATACGTACTGATCCGGCAGGCGTCTCTGTGAGCATTTGGGAGCTTCAAAGAGAGATGATGGTGTGGGCGGAGTCTGACAGGATGCCAAACTCATTGGGTTTGGAGTTTACAGATGAGATGAGCGTATCTTTATGAGATGCTTCGGCAACCAGAGACTACTTGTGTTGTCATTGCACACAGTCCGGAAGAACCGGATTTTCATGTATGATGTGGTGAGCCGTGAGTGGTCTGAGTTTCCTCCGGTTGTCCCACCGAGTAAGAGGCGTCGCCGCCAGGCCATAGTAAGGGGAGTTGGATTCTTCCCATCCCTACTGGCTTCACCGTGATATCTATTTATTTATATGTTATGTTACTGGTTTCCTATATGTTCCCTCCATGAAACTTTTGTTATGAAACTCACAGACCAGGCAGTGGCTTTTGTCCTTATAAAAAGCTAGATCAATCTCATTAAGCATCCATAAGCATGAGTAGATCCTGTAAGAGGTTTATTGTCCGTTATGTTGTTGTGTAACTAGCATAGAAGCAAAATCCAAGGAATATCGGAGCCGGGTCACCTACCTGTTTTTTGGTTTTTCATCTCACTGGCAAGGAGACATCGTGTTAACTCAAGCTATTCCATGAGCTCACTATTCATATTCATTCGTTGAGTCGTCTACTTGTAGGGGTAGCTAGCTGCCTGTTTTTTGCTTGGTTCATAGGCTTTGGGTTTTTTGTTTGTGTTTTTTTTTTTGTTTATAAGGTCTAGATCAAACCTTCTAACATAAAAGCTTAAGCGGGGTTCTTCCTTCCTTATATTTTGTATGGTTATACCAACTTAAGCCCTTCCTTACATTTATAACACCAATAATCATTGTGGGATGGCTATCTTTTATCCTAACAGACCTTAATTGTTCCTTCGTATTTTATTTAAAGCTACGTTTTTGTATTTTGTAATCTACCTGTTTCTGTTTGCATATGGTCCGGAACTACATCCATGACTTTTTCTGGCACAATATGAATCTGTAATTATTGCTGGTTCAATCCTGAAGACCAGGTATGACAATTAAACCTCTTCTGCTGCTGTAATGTTGATTGTGGTACTCCCTAATCACAAAGGGCAGTACAGTACTTGGTAGGAGTGAGATGTGGAAGATCCATTAAAACAATGTGTGCCTGCCCCAAAAGAAATGTGATGATCATTCACAAGACTCCCAAGAAAGAGTGCATACATTCCAGAAATATGTTGATTGTAACTATGAATTAGTTTGTGCTTTGGCAGGTTGATGAGATTTGATCATTATACAGTTCTCCCATATTGGCAGAAGGCCAATTTGTGAGACATGGTTTTGTAGGTCATTACAGCTTTTGTGAGAGGGAAAGTAAATCCAGTGATATTCAACTATAATCACTAATCATTTTCAAGAACATGTTTAAAGAAACACTTCAAAACATATGCAATTATGCCCCACAACTAGCCAACATGTAAACATATAAATAAGTAGATATCACGGAGAAGCCAGGAGGGATGGGAAGAATCCAACTCCGCTTACTATGGCGTGGCGAAGACACCTCTTACTGGGTGGGACAAACGGAGGAAGCTCAGACCACTCACGGCTCACAACATCATACATGAAAATCCGGTTCTTCCAGACCGTGTGCAATGACATCACAAGTGATCTCTTGTTGGCGACGCATCTAAGAAAGACATAATCATCTATAAACTCCGAGACCAATGAGTTTGGCATCCTGTCAAACTTAGCCCACACCATCACCTCTCTTTGAAGCTCCCAAACGCTCACAGAGATGCCTGCCGGATTAGTATTTTGCTCAAAGACCACTAGCAACATGCGCCCGCCACACTCTACAAGGCCGGAGAAAACCCGATTGGCAAGAGGCGGAGGCAGGAACTGGAGTTGCAATTGCTCCCATGCCTCACTCTCCACATCATAGGAAAGTATTCCATCAGGGTCTCGGCACAAGAAGTAAACAACAGTTCCAATGGTCACCGAACTGCATCTAACAAATAGGGAAGGCAATTTGATGTTGTCAGGAACTCTTCCTGTACAAGTAATCCTCGTCAAGGAATCATAAACTTTGTATTGGCCACTTATATCCACCCACAAGATTCGGTAACCATGAGCATGGTCCAGGCTAACTATCCCCATGGCATCATGACCGAGTCCTCGCAAATAAAGAAAAGAGGTCTCAGAAAATAGCAGTTGCTTCCATGTTTGGGTTAGAGGGTTACATACATGGAAGGTTGAATGCCTATAGTCGGCATAGCATACAAATCCCCCGGCAGCACACGCCGGAAAGTAGGCCGGGAAAGACGGGATGGGGAAGTCATAGTGCCATTTCTTCATCAAAGGATCAAATAGGGCTCCTTTCATTTCCTCATCAGCTCTGCATGGCCTCTTGCCACTTGCAGTGTATGAGGCAAAGAGCCAGGGCATGTTTTGACACTCGGACTCGGATTTGAAACTAGGGGAATGAATCAAGGAGTTCCAGTTGTGGCAAACTAAGCGCGACCGGACCAATGCAGTGATCGGAAGCCTTGCTATGACGGCTTCCATGAGATCCTTAGGGAAGTTTTTCCATATTTTCACATCCATCTCTGTCGTCCTCTCGACGATGGGCGATCCACAAGCTTTCCTTTTTTTTAAGTGATTTCTTTGGCTTATGAGGTACCATATCTGTGAACTGAACTTCACCCCTTTCGAAAATTATAAAATTGTCAAATAAACTGATGAACTGAGTTACCTGCACAATCCAATTTGACAAAAACAAATTGAGTGATTTGGATGCATAAAGGCAAAAAATATTGATTGGATTAACAATCCGAATGGAAGAATAGAATAACGATAGAAAATCTGATCAAATTGCTAGCAGAATAACAAACCCTACGGGTTACCAGTTGTCAATTTGATCATGTCAGACGGAACGGAAAGGTGCGATTTTTATTTTGTTTTTGGGGTTAGAGATTCAAATTCACAAATAATCGTTGATTTTAGAAGGAATAACTAGTGAGTAGAGTGGCAATTTCACAAAAATTGGTAATGCATACCTCAATTAACAGGGAAAAAATGAGGGAGCGGCTGCTGTGAGCGTGGGGGACGGAGAAGATAGATCGACGAACACCGTGGGTGAAGCGGCAGAGGGTAAAGGTGGCGCCACGGCCGCGACCCGGCGGTTGTTGGGACAGATGCGGCGGCGGCCTGGGTCCAGAGGTTGTATTCCAAAACCGGTAGGTTATTTGTGTTGCAAACTTGCAATGAATTTTAATGGATTTGTAACCGGGTATTTGTGTTAGAAGGATAAGTATTCATTCAGTTCAGCCTTATTCATTCTTTCCTATATTTTATAGGCTAATTAATTAATTAATTGTAATTTATTCTTGTATCTTTGTATATTTTATTTATAGGATTAATATGTACAAGTAATTAAAAAAATAAAATTGTGTCATTTAATTTAATATGCAATAACTAAATTTGGAATAAGACATTAAATTTAATGGAGATATACAATCTTGGTTATTTATCTATGAGAACTCACCTAATGAGTAATGATATCCAGGTTTTGGTGCAGCAGTCAAACATCACCTTTTGGAAACAATTAGCCTGATTCTTGAATCCACTTGCAAGGATTTTCAAGGAGTTGTTCGTATGAGTCAGTTGAGTTTAAAGAGACTGATCTAGATCGGGGGTCGATAAGTAGTAGGATGAGCTTAAGGGGAGCTTGGTTGGGGCCGCCGGATGTATTCAGCAAGAGCAACCGGAGATCGGAGCTTGTCGCGGAGGAGGAGCTTAAATAGGCCTCCATTGAGAGGCTGCCTACTTTCGAACGGCCCCGAAAGGGGGTTTTGAGGCAAATGCTTGATAGTGGGAAGATGGTTGAGAGTGAAATTGATCTTAGGAAGATATTTTATGATAATCGATTTCCTTTCCTTGTGATTGTAAGTTTTCAACTTTCCCATTTTAACTGATAATTGATTTTGTGTTCATGGTTTTGAATGGGAATGCAGAGTGGGGATTGAGACTCCGCAGATTGAAATCCTATACGATCATTTATCAGTGGAGGGAGATGTTCATGTTGGTGGCAGAGCAGTTCCCACCCTGCTTCATGTTGGCGGCAGAGGACATGGTTACAAGGAACACGTGCTTATATCAGCCAACATGAAGTGAATCAGTGAGAGAAACTTTGGATTTCTCTGGGCGATGCTTGGATGTTGGCACCCGATATGGATTGTTGGCTGAGCTTGCAAGGCGAGAGAAAGAAGCAGGGATCAAACCGAATCCTGAGATTGATGCATTCATGAAGGGTGTATCAATGGAAGGCCAAAATATAAGTTTTGTTACTGATTATGTTCTCAAGGTGGGTTCTTTATCAAAACTGCATGTCTTACTGGTTGTCAAGGAACAAAAAAACTAACCTTGTTCAGCCTTAACAAATACTTGGATTGAATATATGTGCTGATATAAGGATAGGGAATTAAACGATGAGAGGAATCTATGTTGAATGTCTACAAAAAAAAAAAAAAAGTAATGCTTATTCTATAAAAATGGCATGAATGTTGAGACATAGGAGTACATTCTTCATTCCAATCCTGTATTTCATGTTGATTTATACTCCATAATTTTTTACTTTGAAGCTTTTGTTTAAGCATCTTTAGGAGAATTCTCAGTATCACCTAACACCTTGGCATTCAGATGGGAGCAACTCAAATTCATATGCGCCGTCGCCCAGTATTAAGATGGTGGAGCACCCACTTTAGTATGGTGTCATCAAACTAAGGATGGTGATGGATGGGCCAAACACAAGGGTTCACTGGCCTTTGATATATGGACCTCAAAAGATACATTCAACTCTTCAAAAAATATAATTGAAATTTTCTCTCTTTATTATTATTATGAAAATCTCTTCGGAAGATATAGGGTTCATATCAATGTCATGAAGGACATAAATCGTTCATTTGTATATGAAATCAAGGTTGTACATGGCTTGGACTAATCTTTGTGCATTGAATGGCTATTTTCTTATTGGTGGTTTATTTGGGTGTAAACCATTCCGGAATTGCTCAACCGAAAATGACTTGTGGGTAGTACTCATAGGTCTCCGGTTCGAACCCGGGATTGCCGCTCTTTGTTTACCAAATTCAAGGTTTATTTGGGTGTAGGTAGAAATTTTGTGCCCATTTGTATGTGCTGAGCAAATTATTTGATGTCTGTGAATGGGCCATTTGTCAGGCAACACCAATCTAATGTTTCCCCCAAAATGTCTTCAATTTATATTCTATTTGATAAAAATCATGTCTTTCGCAAAAGATAGCTTGTAAGCCCATCACACACCGACCAAGCTTCCTTGTAAATATGGTGGGTTCGGAAAAGACGACTCCTTCAAGTTCGAGCAGATTCCCATGAGATCTGGACCTGGAGATGCTCGATGAAGATCAGGACATTGAGCGGTGGCTTTAGTAGGCGCTTGCATCTGGTCTCTTTTCTGAGACCTCTACGCACCAAAAGGCATGGACCCCTTTAAGTTGCATCAATGAGGAAACAATATAGAAGTTCATCTTCCGGGTTGACGTAAGTAAAACACCATTCTCGGCTTCGTTACACTATTTACTGCTGACATTGTGGGATGTCAATTGGAGTTTCATATTTTATTTCAAATTTCCATTCTATTTACCTTCCTGCTTCTATATATTGTTAAGGCAGTGATTGCCACAAGAGGCATCATCAGGCACACTAATGCAAACAGAGAATATGCAAAGGACTTTGCAAAACAGTTGGTCGAAGATGTAGAATCAGAAGGACTTGAGCTGTTGAGCCAAAACAATTCACAAGCCTAGGACGGAATTTACAGCTCCAAGCATCTTGTTGTTACTTTTATGTATTGCACATGCTCATAGCAGTAGTTGCCCCTTTCACTGTGTTCGCCGATCTATCTTCTCCGTCCCCCACTTTCCCTGTTAATTGAGGTATGCATTACCAATTTCTGTGAAATTGGCACTCTGCTCACTAGTTGCCCCTTCTAAATCAACGATTATTGGTGAATTTGAATCTCTAACCCCCAAAACAAAATAAAAATCGCACCTTTCCGTTCCGCCTGACATGATCAATTGACATCTGTTTGTAGTCCGATCCTGGCTGATTGTACCTATTTTGTACGTTTTTGTCAAATTGGATTGTGCAGGTAACTCAGTTCACCATTTGTTTATTATGGCTCACCAGTTTATTTGACTATTTTATAATTTTCAGAAGGGGTGAAATTCAGTTCACAGAGATGGTACCTCATAAGCCTAAGAAATCACTTACAGAAAGGAAAGATTGTGGATCGACAGAGATGGATGTGAAAATATGTAAAGACCTCCCTGAGGAACTCGTGGAAGCCATCATAGCAAGGCTTCCGATCACTGCATTGATGCGGTCGCGCTTAGTTTGTCACAACTGGAACTCCTTGATTGGCTCCCCTAGTTTCATATCCGAGTGTCAAAACATGCCCTGGCTCTTTGCCACATACAGGCCTTATGAGGAGATGATAGGGATGAAAGGAGCCCTATATGATCCTTTAATGAATAAATGGCACTATGACTTCCCCATCCCGTCTTTCATGGCCTTCTCTCCGGTGTGTGCTGCCGGGGGTTTTGTATGCTATGCTGACTGTAGCCGTTCAACCTTCCATGTAGGTAACCCTCTAACCCAAACATGCAAGCCGCTGCCATCGTCTGAGACTTTTTTTACTAATTTGCGAGGACTCAGCAGTTGCTTTGCTGTAGGGATAGTTAGCCTGGATCATGCTCATGGCTACCAAATCGTGTGGGTGGATAGTGGTGGCTGTTACGAAGTTTATGATTCCTTGACGAGACCTACTTGTATAGGGAGAGTTCCTGACAACATCAGATGTCGTTCCCTATTTGTTAGTTGCGGTTCAGTGACCATTGGAACTGTTGTTTACTTCTTGTGCCGAGACCCTGATGGAATACTTTCCTATGATGTGGAGAGTGAGGCATGGGAGCAGTTGCAACTCCAGTTCCCGCCTTGTTCGACTCTTTCCAAGCAGGTTCTCTTCGGCCTTGCAGAGTGTGGCGGGCGTATGTTGCTCGTGGTCTTTGAGCAAAATACTGATCCGGCAGGCGTCTCTCTGAGCGTTTGGGAGCTTCAAAGAGAGGTGATGGTGTGGGCAGAGGTTGACAGGATGCCAAACTCATTGGGCTCGGAGTTTACAGATGAGGATGTCTTTCTTAGATGTGTCGGCGGCAAGAGATTACTTGTGGTGTCATTGCACACGGTCACGAAGAACCGGATTTTCATGTATGATGTGGTGAGCCATGAGTGGTCTGAGCTTCCTCCGTGTGGCCGCCAGGCCATCGTAAGCGGAGTTGGGTTTTTCCCATCCCTCCTGGCTTCGCCGTGATATCTATTTTTTTATATGTTATGTTACTGGTTTCCTATATGTTCCCTCCATGAAACTTTTGTTATGAAACTCAGACAAGGCAGTGGCTTTTGTCCAAAGAAAAAGCTAGATCAACCTCATTAAGCATCCATAAGCATGAGTAGATCCTGTAAGAAGTTGTTTATTGTTATATTGTATGACAAGCAAAGAAGCAAAATCCGAGGAATGTCGGAGCCGGGTCACCTAGATGTTGTGCATTTTTCAGTGATGTAAGTCTTCGCTAAACCACCTCTAATATCGTCTTGAGGATGTGAGATTAAATTTCTGGATGAGAAAGTCAACACAAGAGGTTCTGAATCAAACCCAAGATGTATAATCTCAATCATGTTGCCTTCCCTATAGATGTGAAAGCACTATAGACCTCCTTGAAGCATTGAAAAAGAGGAGCAAGTCTAAAATCAACAATTAGTTGATAAAAGTTGATTGCATTGATCACCGTTAGACAATCTCCTTCCACTCGAGAAATGTTTTTAATTATGGTTATCCTGTAGTCTTTTCAAAATAAAGCTTTTGGAGCTATTCTTTTCTATGAATTGGAATAATTGTAAAAGAAAAATCATTTATAAAAAGCCTGAAATATTTTATTTTTTTTTAAATCCAAATCTAGTTCGAAAAACTGACAAAATGATCCATAATGTGAAAAATGTACAAACCCTGACTTGAATTAATACACGTTAACCTGTAAAAAAAAAAAAACTAAGATTTATGATCCATAAATCACATTCTTTCTTCTTTTGTATCCTATCAGTCTAATGTGTATAATTGCAAAATAAAGAAATGAAAGCTGTGGAGAAGGCTGCCGTTTCGCGACAGGTTCAGTCTTCCTCAATCTTGTGTGTTAGCCCAAAGGATACAACAATGAATAAAGGATCTTGCCTACAAACAAAAGGTTGTTGAGGGTAAATTGAATCGCCCAAGTTTTTTATCAGCAGAAATGAATGTAAACTATGAAAAACGACATTTACGAGTGATCTTTCAAGGCATATGTTACCTCAATTGGGGCATCAGTCTCAAACTTTGAATTCCTTAACACGCATCCATTTCGTACAGGACCACTTGTTCCCTCTGATAACAGGGCAAGCGCCTATGATAATCGCAAAGCACTCTTTAAGAAAACATGAAAGCACATAAAAAATGTAAGGATATATATGCTTGTTTTCTGTCTGAAGAACTAACCGTGTAAACTTAAAGGGTCTAAACTTGCATCAGGCTTCATACTCCAGAACAGCAAGGCGTCTCCCATCTTGGGTTTCACCGAGAGCCCTTCCTTGCCACATTTAGATAATGTGTCCCAGTAAGGAACAGCGCTGTGGTTCCCTTTGGCATTAGGGAATACAGTCTCACCCCCTTCCTCAACATCTGAGCTGCAAATGAAGATCATATGTACTTGTAAAGTTTTCCACTAAAATATGTTGACAGCAACATAGCTTCAAAAACGCTGTTACAAGGTAGAACACATGTTAGAAGAAACATTCATACGTACAGGTACATGAGAACCGTGGCCATCCTTTGTCCTCCATTTTTCGTGTTGTACTCGTCTTGGAAATAGTCAAAATGTGGTTCATACTTCTGGCCCACTTGGTAGTGAAGAACATGTAGACCTTCACCATGGTCTGTAGATGACAGAGGCTAACACGACATTAGTAACGAGCAAGAAATGTCAAAAACCTAACCAAATTCACAAACATAGAGTACTGATTGGAATGCCAAATCATTATTTCATAAAACAATTCCAATCCTCATAAACAATGCGAGAAATACAAAAGAAAACCACGAATCACATACCAGCAGGAATGAAGGTCCATTCAGCAATCCTCTTTTCTATATCCCTAATGATCTTATCTTGCCCCCTACTAAGAAATGCACCTGAACTAGTTCGCACCCTGTACAGAAGGCGAATAACGAGTGGCAGGAGTCAGGACAGTGAGAACGAACTAGGACGACGTAATTAACGACACAGATAAAGAAATACATGCCTGCTCTCTACACTCTTGCCGGTGGCACTGTCAACAACGGCGGACTGTTGCATATGGGGCTTTGCAAGCTCGATAAGGTACTTGCACTCTTCCCTTGACTGCCATCACAAAGGGGAATAGCTAATCAGTGTCCTTCCAAAATGTGAACCAAGAAAGTCTTATTGGAATCATCCATCTAACTCATCTGATCCTGCAGATTCCGTATTCACAAACTCTTACAGCTCTAATGGTTCGACATTGATCGCCAATTTACTTACAAGTTAAATTGAAGCTGCATTTTTTTTTTCGCACATTGGTAGCAACTCTGTGGAACTATGAGGCTTGATTCCTACCTATAATCTATAGTTCATACTAAGATTTACAAACAAACTTTGCATCATCATGAAACAGCACTAACTTTGAAGTGGTATTAACAAAATTAACACTGACATTCAACTAACAGGAGCTACTGTTAGGAGGAGTTTTGGTCAAATTGCAGCAACAAACAAAAACATATAGGATTTGAAGTTCGCTAACACACGCCAAATAAAACGAAATCTGTGCGTCACCACCGATTAGGTTTCAAAAATTCGTGCTCCAGTAAAATTCTAGATAAACAGGTATCGAAGCACAACTGACCAAGAAATTGTGGTAAACGAAGGCTCTAGGCTCCCAGGAGATGAACTCAATCCACTGATCACCGCTGCAGGAACAAAATTTCAGAAAAAATAAACAGTTACAAACAGATCGACAGATTCGGAGCTAAATCAGGAAACGGAGCAAAATCAATCACCAGTGGACGGAGGAGCGGACCAAGGAGGCGAGATCGTGCCCCGAATGCGATTTGCTGCTCGGAGGGGAGACGAATCCGAGGATGATGGCGGCGGAGAAGAACAGGATAAGAAGAGCGAGGACTAGAGTTGACGGGGACGCTTTTCGAAGAGAGTAGCGAGATTGTTTCGCACCTTTCGCCATTGCTGAAGAGCTCATGATGAGTAAATGCGGGAAAGGTTGACGGCGGATTCCGAAGCCGCAGGGAATGGAATTGGACGGTGAGGAAGAAGAACAGAGATCTGAAATTGAAGATTAGCATTGACATGGTGGAGATTTATACGTCGGGGGGAATGGATTGCGGAGGAAACTTGACGGAATTTTTCAAAGTGGTGAGTTCAAAACCAGTGATCGTATGTCTCTGTGTGCCGTCTCCGGTTGAGTCCCTGATTTCGAATTCACTGTTTTATTTTTCCCTTTTTTAATACTCCGTAGTTGTATTTTTTGATGCATTAAATAAAGACAGAAACTTTAAAATATTCTGACTTTTTGGGAGGTGATAACCGATAAAAGTAACATGTTACATGACCTTGGCTTTGGATATAGGGCTGGAAATCACCCGTGGCTCGTAGGTGATTGATTCACCCGATCCGATTATGCGGGTGAAAATCCGAAAAAAATTGGGTGATGGGTGGGTGAAATGGGCGATGGGTGATTTTCACCCATCACCCGACCCACATAACCACCCGCTAACTCACCCGATTATATATAAAAAAATCTTAGTTTATAAAAAAATATAGCCTAACATAACTACATATTTTTCTTTTTTCTAATTCTATCTTCTCTATTCTCTAATTGTTTTTGTGCAAAAAAAATCTACAAGAATATAAACTTATTTTATTTAACCTCATATCACATCTTTAAAAAAATTATTTTATTTGTTTTGCATACACTACTAGAATGTTAACAATTTTGCTCATTTCAACGACTTAGTATTTAGTGTGTTAAGACATGATTTAGCCAAATTGTTTTTCCTTTTTTTAACTACGAGTTTAGCAAAGGGCTAAAATTCATCTCATTTGATTTGATATTAAACTTTTAATGCTAACTTTGTAAGATGAGGATAATGATATAATGTATGAATAAACCTTTTATACAATTAATAAGATTTCCATGTTGACGTGGTTTGTGAAATTATCAAATATGATCGATTTCTAAGTATGACCTATGACTCTTTTTCTTTTAATTTACTTCACCCGATTACCCACCCGACCCACCCGATTCACCCGACGGATCGAGTGATGGGTGAAATATTAGACGGATGGGTGATGGGTCAGGTGAAATTTTTTTGTGACGGGTCGGTTGGAAAAATGGCTCCACCCATCCATCACCCGACCCATTTCCACCCCTATTTGGATATGAGTTTTGAAAAAATATCTCCAATTTTAACAGTAGGAAGTGATAATAAAGTATTGTAACTCATTTTTTCGATCACAAATTCGATCAAAAAAAAGGCTTGAACTTAGTCAAATGATATTATTCTCATTAAAACAAATCAATATCATTTAAAATTCATCAAAATCTTAATTTCGTCAATTATATGTCATAGTTTTTGCACAGATTTATAGTTGTAAAAAATAATCGAGATACTTTATTAGGAGTTAGCACCTCCCCAAAGATTGAGTTATTTTCTTACTGTTGAAAAGTTGAGATATTTTTTTAACGCCTCTCCAAAAGATGGGTTATTTAATTAATTTTGCCGTAAATACGTTATATTTTTGTTCCTTTTTTGTCCTTGGTAAAATAATACTTAAAAAAACATTACATATAGTCAAATCCAACTTTAATGTTTGGGGCATAGAAAATTACTCAGTTAAATTCAGGTTTTTACACTTAATCATTCGTTAAATCCAAAATTACATAAAACAACCCATTAAATAGTTTTTTATTAACAAATCACCACTCGTTGCCTAATTCTATTAAATATCCAAATATTTTCTTAAAATATTTTTCAGGCTCAAATTCATTTTTATTAAAAGTATCTTTATTAAAGTTTTCATAAATTTTGAAATAAAATTCAGTGATATTTTCCACATTTAGAACTTCAATCCTCCAAATAAAGGTTGTATGGTTGTTTCTGGTAGACTTTTGCTGTTGGTCTTTTTTTAGTATTGCTAAGGGAGTTTGCGCATTTCCTTGGAATACTTCTTATGCTTGTCTCTTTTGATATCTGTTGGATTGTACAAGCCTTTTAAGGCTTTTTCACATCTATTTACACACACCACCCCGCCTAATGGGGTAGGTTTCGCAAAAAAAAATATATAAAATTTGAAATTTGTACACATTTTTTTGCCCCTAATATATTAATATATATTTTCTATCCCTACCATAAATATAATTTAAATATATTTAAGTTCAAACTATCACTTTTGCTACAAAAGTAAATTTGAAAACATAAATTTGAACATAGCTTTGAATGGATCTTCAAAGCTTACTTTACCAGGACAACATATGATCTTAGTGCAGAGCTTTGAACAAAGCCTTCTCTTCGCCTGAACCCTACCTTTCCAAAGGACATAAAACGTCGAGATCTAACTTCGAAACCTGAACAATTGAATGTGAACCCAGCCACCAAAAACTAATCTCTATGTCTTGGTAGATATCGCGCACTCTTTTCCCCTAAACCTTCACCTGGATTGCTTGTTTGACAGTAATCATACCTCACATTGATCGCCTTATGAGTTGTTTTGAATTACCGAATCACAGTGACTCATCTATCATACAATCCTGAATCAATACAACATTCCACACAGAAGCTCAGAGGGTAAACACACCACCATTTGCCAATCTCAGTGCCATTCCATGAATCAATACAATGCAGGTTGTGCATATCTAAATATTGACTGTACACCATCTTAATCATACATGTTCTCATTGTAACAGATGCATTTAAAGTGTTTTAACAATGGATTGAACTAACCAAGCACTTATCAGAAATCAAAATGGGTTCCTTTGATTGCAGTCAGATGTATTTTTATAGGAATCTTATCAGCAGTTCATTTGAATAGCCAATTGCACAATATCTATCCATGTGCCTGATTGAACAGATTGAAATGGAGGATGATGAAAAATAAATTTGGATTTTGTTTTCATATTACATCTCATTTACACTAGACAAATATACAACGCCACATATCCAGACCACAAACCTGTGCATAAGGTTCAGAAAACCCTAATTTCTCTTCTCCTGCAAGATGCACAATCCACCCCAAACCCTAATCCAATTCGATCAAATGTCAGAAGTAATCGAGAGCGCCTTGGTCTTGAACCGGTACCTGGAGATCCTGGGAATCACCTGGGTAGGGCCGAGCCCTAGATGGCCATAACCATCGAGCAACGGGGGGCCGTCGTCGTAGATGTAGCCGACGTTGCGGCCGCAGGTGTCGCACTTGATCTTGGTGCGGTTCCTCTGGATGCCCCAATAGTTGGGGGTTTCGAAAAAGGGGCGGAACTTGTCCTCCTTCTCAAATCGGACCTTGGCGGGGTCGACCCGGGCGAAGGAGAGGGTGTCCCTGTTGCCGGCGTCGAAGTGGATCATCGGCGGGAAGAGATCGACGGATCTGAGGTTGAGGTCGGTCCCGCACTCCTTGCAGGTGTACCTGGACGCCATCGAAGGGGCGGAGAGAGGGAGATTTGTGGTTGCGCGAGAGAAGCTGCAATTTTGAATCGGAAATTTAAATCCGATTTTAGGGGAGATTTGAAGGTTGGTGATGAAAACAGATATCAAGGCAATGAATTGGAGGATCGCAATGGCGGTGGCGTTGGGGTGTTTTGTGTTTCCCGGGGGCTTGCCAAAAGCGCGGGAGAACCACTGCCTTGTTTTTTTTTTTTTGTTTTTTTAAATGGAAAATCCCCAATTTCAGAAATTTTATAAATTCCGTGTAGTAATTATGATATTTTGTAAAAGTTTATTTGATAAACACAGTCTATTTTAATATTGGAAAACTAAAATTTTGATTTTCAAACATCTATCATCAAAATGATATTATTGTATATTATTATGGAAAAAATACAGCGTTAGTTTGAATCTCTTTTAAAGCTATTTTTTTTATGTACATTTTCTTATAATAGCGTAATGTCACGTCATTAAATGTCTAAAATGTAATTTTTTTTCAAAAAATAACATTGAGTACAAATTGGATTTTATGGTTAATTTACTTATTTAATTTGTACTCAATACTAACTTTTTAATTACATTTAAGTATTCAATAATGTGACGTCGCATCATTTCTTCTACTTTTAATACTCAATACTATTAAAAATGTAAAATATAGGTGTACCATTGTTATTCGATAGTCGATACGGTTCTTGTTTTTACCTGCAGATATTTTGGTACACTTGTTTTAGGAGTTTTAATGAATGAAGCTGGTGTTTCTAGAAAAAAATTGTCAAAACCTCGTGGATATCATAATTATAAGCTTTTACAACACCTCGTGTTACCACACAAAATTTGTAAAAAATCTTTGTATCACACGAAATTTGCAAAACTATATTGTCACTACAAGGAATTCCCTTTTTTTCTCTAATTTTTTGTACTAACCAAAATTAAAATTAAAAAAAATGCCCTGTGGAGTTTGGACTTTTTTTTGTCTAGCCAACTAATTGGATAAAGTTTGGACTTGCCATTTTGGGTCATAAAGTGTCCAATTAATTTGAAAAATATAGATAATTGCATAAAATAAATCATGAATTGTAAATTTTATACAAAATTATTCAATTTTGGTAGTTTTATTTTAAAAAACATTTACATCCTATGCATAAATTATACTAGAACTTACACGGACCCACCAAATTTTGGTGTTATGTTTTGTTGCCATTGTGGATTTTGTAATGAAGAGAAAATGTATGCATTCTCATGTGCAATAATTTAATTAGCTATGTTAAAACATATACGTAGTACTTAAAAGTGTGAATTGTTTTGAAAAACCAAATTTGGATGTTTTGTGTGTTAAGTTTTATTATTTACGCAACCGTGTAATTTACTCACAACTTTTTTTTTCCCAAATCTCTTTTTTATTTTAATTTTGATTAAGAAAATCTCCAATTTTTTCCCTACAGTAGGAGTGTATTGATAAATAAAGGTTATAAGAGTAATTTTAAACAATTTGCTATGAGATTTTCATTATCTTCAACCATACGAATTATAGAACATAATTTTATACTTCTCAAAAGTTTATATCTATAAAGTAAGGGCTTGTTTGGTATGCATTACTGGTAATCAAAAAGGGTAATGAGAATGGATGATTCCCACTTTTCTTGTTTGGTAGGTTGAAAATTGGTAATCGGAATGATTATCGGTAATCAACCATTACCCTTTTCATGGCTCATTTCATTCCTCCCCAAAAGGTAGGGAATGGTTCATTCCCAATTTATACTTATATTATTATTGTTATTAATTATATTATGTTATATTTGTACTTATATTATTATTATAAATACTTTACTATTTAATATATTATATTATATTATATTTTTATTATTATTAATTATATTACGTTATATTTATACTTACATTATTATTATAAATACTTTATTATTTAATATATTATATTATATTATTATTTTTAATAATAATAATATATTTCTATTAATAATATTATTTTTATCTACATTTTATTATTTTATATTATTTTTATCTTATTATTAATTATATTATATTATATTTATACTTTTTTTATTATCAATATTATATTATTTAATATATAATATTATTTTTTATTTTTAATAATAATAATAATATATTTCTATTAATATTATTAAATTTATTAGAATTTTATTATATTTATACTTATATTATTATTATCAATATTTTATTATTTAATATATATTATATTTTATTTTTATTTTAATAATAACAATAATATATTAATATTATAACTTTTATCACTTTTTTAATATTATTATTATTATTATTATTTCAGGAATGGTTCATTCCGATAGCATACCAAACAACCAGCTCCAGTAATGAGTGATTACCACTTTCTGATTCCATTCCGATTATCATTCCGATTCCAGCACTCATACCAAACGGGGCCTTAGTAAACTTCCTACATTTAACCAACCGTGGATCACCTATCTCCTAAGGGCTCGTTTGGTTGATAAACTAAAAACACAGGAAGTAGGAGAAATTTATTTGTTTGATTGGTATTTTCGAAATTAAAAAACGCAGGAATTCAACTTCCCGGTAAGTTGAATTCTCCAAAATGGAGGAAGTTCACTTACCTAGTCCCACTATGTAAGTTCAACTTCCATCATTTTGTATTTGAAAATTTTCAAATCCCCTTCGAATCCCCTAAAATAAAATAAAAATCAACCAAACACATTTTCATAATTCTCATCAATTAGATTTCCCGAGAATTCAATTCCCATTAAGTAACTTTCTATAAATTTCAATTCTCACATTTAACAAACGAACCCTAATTCTATCATTCAATTTTCCACTCATCTCCGTTCACAATCATCAATCCCTTTAAACTCGTGCCACTCTCCTTCCATATTAATTAGGTGTGTCCTACGACAATCCTTCAACACAATCCCTCCACAAAATGTATATCACTCTCCCTCTCCGCATCAAACACAACTATAGTTGCACTACTGACTATGTACAATTCCTTCATGCGAGGTATTAAGGGCGCACTCGGCAAGGGATTTCATGGGGTTCTTGGTTTTTTTTTAAAAAAATAACAATCTCGGTGCTAGTGTTTGGCAAGGGGTTGTGGGAGGTTGATTTTTTAGGAGCTGGAGATTAATCGAGGTTATTTTTGCCCATAATCCAACCCTTCTCCAGCAAGGTTGTCGGGGTTGTCGAATCCAACAATCCCTTGCTTGACTGTCTTGCCCCTTGTCCATGGCGTCGGAGGGAGATTCGGGTTGGTGCTTCTTGGCCATGGGAGCTCGAAGGGCGAGAGACGGAGGCAGATCTGGGCGAGATCCGGGGCTGGTGCTCCTCTTCTTCGCCATGGGACTCGAATCCGGCGCCATGGGAGCTCGGGCCTGGTCTTCTATGGCGTCCGGGAGAGTGAGGAAGAAGGCTCGGGCTTGGGGCTTTAGGTCTTCCATGGGAGCGTGGCGGAGGGAAGGGGAACATTGGAGCGGCAAGAGACGGTGAGGGCGAACGGAGGTGAAGAGCCCTTGGAGAGGAGGCGGCGGAGCGGTGTCATTGGAGCCTCTGTCAGTAGGGGTGTGCATAATCGGGTACCCGACATGAACCGGTTAATCGTGTCGGGCACCCGAAACCGTTTAGTACAAAATCTCCGAACCGTACACGAACCGTCTAAACCCGGGTACCCGACACGGTTAGGGTATTCGGTTCCGTGTCGGATACCCGTGTTATCCGACACGAACCGTTAGGTTTTCTTTTTTCCTTTTTGTTCTGGTGGTGTTGTCATTGTGGGGGATGGCTGCAGCAACTGGTGCCGGTGGGAGGAGGGAGGCTTCGCAATTCAGGCTCGCTAATAGCAGACGAGATGTTCATCAGCGTCACCCTCCGTTGCCGTTGGTCAGGGCACGAGGTAGGACAAAGCCTGTGTGAGAAAGGAGGCGGCGGCGGTCATCGAGGTGTGGGGAAGCGAGATCTGAGAGAGAGAGAGAGAGAGGCGGAGGGAGGTAGCAGCGTTGCCCGGCTTCGGGCGTAGGTACGGGGAGGAGCGACTGAGCGAGGAGCCGGCCTTGACAGCTTCCACCGATGACCGATCTTCCCCCTTTGAATCGACAAGGTGAACGGAGGTCCGAGCGGGAGACGACGTCGTCGGCCGGAGCTTCAGATCTGAGCGAGAAGGATGGAAGGAGGGGGGTCTGAGACTGAACACGAGTTGAGAGACGGAAGGAGGGCAGCCATGGCTTCAGATCTGAGCGAGGAGGGAGGGTCTGAGACTGTACAGGAGTTGAGAGACGGAAGGAGGCTGAAAGGAGGGCGGCGAAGATAAAAAGGGTTGAGAGTACTGAGGTAGGGTTAGGGATTTATTCGATTTAATTCATTTAAGAGGTAAAAAGAGATTAAAAAAAATAAAGGAGTAGCGAGAGGGATTCGAACCCGTAACTGTTGGCATTTATCTCCATCCTTGAACCTGCCTTAAACCAAGTGAGCCAGTTGGGCATTTTGATACTTAAGGGATCTTATATATACAAGTATTAATACCACCGGATCTAAAATTAAAAAAAAATTAAACGGTTCGTGTCGGGTACCCGACAAGGCGATTTGCCCGACCCGAAAACGAACCGTTTAGAGCCGTGTTTTCTCGGTTCGTGTCATTATCGTGTCGTGTTTTTTCGGTTTCGGGTTTTTTCGTGTCGTGTTTTCGGTTTCGGGTTTTTCTGCACACCCCTATCTGTCAGAGCACCACAGATCTGGAATTTGGAATGGGGAGGAAGAAGAAGGGAGGAGGGAGGGGGGTAATTTTGTAACAAATAACCTTAAAATAACCCTCTACCCACCAAACACCTTACCGGGATTATTTTGTCAAAAAATCTCAACCTCTTCCATCCCCATAACCCACACAATAATCTCCACCTCGTATAATCCCTTAAAAATATTCTCCACCCCTTAAAAAATAACCCATTGCCAAACTCGCCCTAAGAATGACATAACAAGCTAGTCACAAAAACGTACAAACCCTTTTTTTTTTTTTTTTTTTTTTTTTTGATTAGGAAATAATTCGAGACCGGACAGGCCCGGACCTCGAGAGGCCGACAAAGTCGGCAGACGGCAAGCCGTCTAAACATACAACATAGCAAAAGAAAATACAACATGGAAACAGAATACAGTCACCTAATACAACAAAAGAACTACCCTAAATAAACCCGGAAAACCCCAGACCCTAAGCACACCAGCGGACACAGCAACGAGAAGATGGAGACCCGGCATGGAGAAGTGGATAGCGAGTAGCGCATGGGACAGCCAAGCTGACACGATGTCTCACCGCCGGAAAGACGGAAAGCAGAAATCCCCGAAGGGCAAAGACGACTCCTGGGGAAGTGTGGATCACGCGACGTTCCCTCCACCTAGATGAAGGATCTTCGGAGACCATGAACACCACCAACATGATCACTTCGATCAACCAGGACCGCAGAACTGCTCCTCAACCGAAACTAACCACGGATCCAACAGACAGAACTCCAACCAACTCGAGAAAGTGAAGCACGACCGCGGGAAGACGAAGAGCGCAAGAAAATCCCGGAATTTATTTACACGAGTTATTTTATATATATTTTTTTATTTTTTTTTTATTATTATTTTTTTTTAACAAATTTTCGGGTTGCTTTGGGCCCAAGGATTAACCTTGGGCCCAAAGCAAAACACAGGCCCATCTACGACCACCCTAGCCCGAGGCCAAAGCAAACAACAGTAGCCAAATCTGAGGGCTAAAGAATGGACAGTAGGCGGCACTAGGGCAGGCCGAGCATCCCGCCGGCGACTACCACTCTCCACCCAGGAAGGAGACATCGGAGGAGAGGAGAGAAAACGCCGGAACGCCGAGATACAACAACTCCGGCGAAGCCCAGGGAGCGATACCAGAGAGAAATTATCAGAGGAAATATCTATAGCAGGAGACCGAAACAAAAATCCCCAATTCGATTTGGGTGACCGACGAAAGGCAGGAAAGCTTCATCCACCCAAAGAAGTGCAGGCTGAGACCGAAAACCGACAAGCACAGGCCGGAATCGATCGACACAGTAGTTTGAATTGATAGGGGGATCCACACGGAATGAAAAGCGAGATCAGACCCGAGAGATTTACCAAGAGGATAAACGAAATTAGAGAAAGGAGCCAAGAGAAACCAAATCCCCAACTCAATTTCAAGCTCCAACGAGAACTAACCAAGGATTTTCTGACTTAGGTTGAAGCCGAACATGACCGAGCCATGCCGAAACAACAGGGTAGCAGAGCCGCAGAGGAGCGAAGGCGGATTTCAGACGAGAACCGAAGAGGGGTTAGGCCTCCGAAGAGGGATTAATTGCCTCCGAAGAGGGGTTAGGGCCTCCGAAGAGGGGTTGGGGCCTCCGAAGAGGAGTTAAGAGTCACCGACGAACGGAAACCGGCCACCGACGAGAGCAAACGAAACCACCCTCTCTCTAGAGGGTTAGAGAGAGGACAGAGCGTTTTGAGACCATGGCGGGCGTTTTTTATGTACAAACCCTTTATAGTAGTGGGGTGAGCAATCGCCCTGCATAATTTTTTCAGGATGGGATTCAATTATTTTTTAATTCCTTACGGATTCTTCCCCTCATGGGAGGGAATCGGAATAAGACGGGTCATATCCTTCAAATAAAAAATAGTATAAAAAAACTTAAATTTTGATGTTAAACACTAATGTTTATTGATAATCTATACAATCCAACACTACCAAAATTCCCAATATTAGCTTCAACTTAGTTAATAGACTAGTAAGCTCTAACTAACCAAGATATAAGATTTTATAAGCTAAAATTAATTCGGATTTTCTATCCTATGCTTGGGGCATAGAATAAGAGGTCAAATTGAAAAACATTTCTCCTAAATACACCCGATTTATCCATTTTTAAATTAGATTATGAGTTCACCCATTTCTTTTTTAGGATTTTCTTTCCCGACAAAACAGTCTCATCATAATATGCCCTTGGGTACACAATAGACAAACTGAAATTAATTATCGTATGATCCATCGAGAATAGATGGATTTTAATTAGTAGAAGATCGATATCCACTTATGACCGCCCCTACCGGGGTATTAATCAGTTGTTTTCGTTCTCTTGGAACTTTAACTTATTAACAAGATTCGATCAATCCAAACTCAATCTCAACGTACAAGTCTTACATCTACCCTATAATTTAGCATCATGTAATTGCCTAATTGATAAGAGTAACCACAACCCTCATACTTTTAAAAGTATCTTGAGTTGATAAAAAAAAAAGTCTGATTATGTTAGTTAATGGATGTTTAATGCAGAAAGAAAGTTTCTATGCAGAGAAACTCTCCACCCCTGCAGGACACCCATCCTGCAAAATTTTGACATTTATTGCTTTTATTTTTTTTTTTAAAAATTGAAGATACTCTTGAGAGTATGTCCAATGTGGATGGGCTAAGCATTGAATAGTGATACTTTTAAAAGTATCTTGGAGGTTTTCTAATAGAGCATCGCACCATTCGCACGTTAATCGGCATATTAATTAAAGAGGACGGACGAGGAGTACTGCAACTTGCAGGCATCTCTTCTTTACGTACACTATTAAAGTTGAGCAAGAAATGAAACTTATTGCACTTAATTAACATTATATATATTTATATTAAACTTTAATAAAGCACTACTCCTTGCAAATTAAATCGGAAACCATGAATTAAATTCTTAAAAGTATAGAGAAAACCCCTCATGCCTCCCTTAGAACGCGCCACACGCGCCACAAAAGAAAACCCCCCATCTCCCCAAAGAAAGAAAGAGTCGATTAACTCTTCATGCCGCTTCTCCTTCGAGCCTGCAAATCCGTACAAATCAATTACAGATCTCCCACTCATTCAACTGGTTTTGGATGATAATCCTAGCCTAAACCTACTCTGGATACTACATCATCATCATCTTCCTTGTGCTGGCTTCGTCCTATTGGCGAATTGGGTTTCCCCTTTCTTCTGGTTTGCGTATTTGGGTGCCCTAAAACCTAATCCTTCCAAAATTGCTTGTTGTGGGTTTGAATTTTGGTTCAAGCTTTGGGTTTCTGATGAGATCTGGTCTAATCGACCCCCTCCTTGGCCTAATCGGAGGCGTACGATCCTAAATAATTTGGGGGTCTGTCCTCCTCGGATTGGCTCAAGCGTCTGCAACTGGGAGCAGTTTGGCCAAGTTCACAAGTTTCTGGGGATGGGGTGGTGGGAGGTGCTCGATGGGATGGTGCTGGCTAGTGTGGCTTCCCTCCGAAAGGGATCGGACCGCTTCCTCTATTTAAGCGGTGGGCGACGGGGTGGTTTCTCACAACTCATCCTTTCTCTTCTTTCTTTCTTTCTCTTCTCTTCTCAACTGTCTAATTACTTTCTCTTTGTGTTTGTGTTGAGCATGGCTCCAACTAAAGCCGACAAGGGTAAGAACCCTCTGGTGGTAGATGATCCTGCCCCAGTAATGGAGAAAACCAAAACGCCGGAGGGCGAAAATCTCAAAGAGTAGATCTCGCGGAAAAAAGAAGTGGGTGAATCAAGCAAAAAGGGAAAGCTGGAAAGGAAATTCAAGAGAAGAACGATCAACAGGGAGAGGCTACAGGCAATTCAGGGGCGTGTTCAAGAGAACATCTCAGCCCTTAACCACTCCTCCCTCTTTGCCACTATTATTGGGGATCCACTTGAAGCTAAAGAGGTTAGGAGACGAGTCAGGTACGTGTGGAAATTCCTTACTGGTGGATTTCAACTCATCCCAATTGCCAACAATTGGTTTGAGTTGCGATTCGATGTGGCTTCTGATCGTGATTTGGTTTGGGACAATCGTCCTTACCGGATCTCTGGCCAACTCATCTTGCTAAGGCCATGGTGCCTTGATTTCGACCCTTGGTTGGAATCAGTTACCAAACTGGATCTTTGGATCCGTTTTCCGGGGTTGCCTTCCAAGTATGTACATGATGACATCCTCCGGGATATCATCCTAGAGAATGGTTTGGGTCAGATTATTTGCATTGCTGCTTTTAATGCTAAGGGTGCACGTTTTCGCTACCCTAGAGTGTGTGTTTCAGTGGATGTTACGATGATAGAAGGCCGGTCTGTTTGTGTGATCAACGAGCATGGAGTGGTGGAAACCTATCCAATCTGGTTTGAGGATTTTCCTCAAGGCTGTGGAAGCTGTGGCTCTGACGACCATGTGTTCGAGGCTTGTCCTTTGAGGCACCTGTGCAATGTCAATGCTGTCAACCCGGCCGAAATTCCTGTGGAGGTTGAGGTGCCTGCTGGTGAGGCTCCTGGAGTTGATGGCCAGGGTGCCTGGGCTACTGTTGCTGGAAGGAAGCCCGTGGTGATCCCACCACCCTCTTTTGGTCACCCAAAAACCGATATCCTGTCTTGCTTCGGTAAGAATGTTACAATCTCGTCTGATTCATCCTCTTCTAAATCTCTAATTGGTTCCTCTGGGGGCTCAGAGAACAATCCTGGCGCCTTTATTCTGGTGGAGCCAAACACTGCTGTTACCTCCCCAACCCTTGCCTTTGATGCTACCCTGCCTCCTGCTGCCATGATCCCAAATGATGACATCCTTTCTCCGAAGGCAGAAGCGCAACCGGATCTTTATTTTTGGGCTGCTGACAATGAAGAGAACCTGGAATTTGATGAAGATGAATTCATGGAAGATATTCTGGTGGAGGATGGCTTGGCAGATCCTGGCTTCTCTCAGGCAGATTTTGATGCTATCTTGTCTAATGTTCCACCATCTGTGGAATTTGTTCTACCGGATCTAAGCAACCCCGCCAGACTTGCTGAGTCACTGCAGGAGCACTTTGTGACTCCCAATGCTTCACCTTCTGTGATCCGTGATGTTGAGCAGATGGAGCTGTCTGTTGGTTCCCTCTCTGAGTCGGCTAAGCGCAAAGTAAAGATTGAGGAAGGCGATTCTGCTTGCTCTACCATGAGTCTGATGGGTAGCAGCAAGAAAAAGGGTAAGCATGTGTAGCACAATTAAGGGTGGGAGGTTGGAGGTTCTCATTGATGGTTGTGAGCTACCTCAAGCCATGATAACTTTGAAACCATCTCTATCTATCTGCAAGGCTGATTATGCGAGCACCTATGGTGGTTTTATTTTGATCATGTCTGGGAGCAGCAATGTGGTATGTTTTTGTTCAATTTGTCCAGGCACTAGTTTCATTATCCTTGATCAGTTGGTGTTTTCTATGTTTTACTATCATCAGTCTAAGTATTGTAAGAAACTTTGGGTGACCTTTGCTTGTATTATATTGGTTGCTTATTATCAATGGAAATGGTCTATTAGGTATGTAAACATCTATTATTTTGCTAAGCTGAATTGCATAACCTTTATTATAATAATACCCAAGGATCAGCAAAGGTGCCAAGTAAAGAATTGTGGTTATGAATGTCTTATACATCTATACACTAGGAACTTCTGTCAAAAATATTCTAGAGTAATTGGTGCTACAGGAAAGCCCATAGATTTCATCTATAATTACTATAAGCTTATTTATAAATCACTTGGAAACAAAAATCAGCAATCAGTTAGGATTTTGATACATTCATTCAGGATATTAACTTGTAAACTGAACTTGAGTACCCTTTTGTTTAAAAACCACTGTTATGATTTTAGCGGCAATATTTCTTCTTGTATAATACAAGCTAAGTGCTCTTGTGAATCACATACAACTCCAATTATGAGTAAGAAATATAGAGTGGTTAGGATGGTTTTCCCATTCCCTATATGGACTAAACGATACTTACTCTGGCAACCCCCAAATTCTTGTGTGCAGAATGTATATAGTTCCCCCACAAAATCGATCGTTGAATTTTTGATAGGTAATTATGACTGCATCCATAAAATTGGTACTGAGAAACAATGTCACAACAACAAAGGATACCTCTACACTATTTTTCAGCACCCCATAAGACTCTCTACTGGGGTTGTAAATGCCCGTTTGCGAGGTACTATCGGTATTCTCAGAGTCCCCATGGTTCCGTCCCTCACGCTCATACTCGGGATTAACCCTTACATCGACAAAACCATTCTCACAGCCTGCGGGGGTTGGTCTCAACAACTTAAGCATCAGGAAGAAAGAGTTAAAGCGATCATTCACTTACGACATACTACATGTGTACAAATTTCTTTACTATTGGAAGTTCCACAACCCTTACTTCCAATGGTGCAGATAGTTATTAAATGAAAGTCGGGTTTTGGAACATTAGAGGGATGGGAAAGGGAAATGTTTGGTTAGACCTAAAAGCTATGAGGATTAATGAACACATCAATTTAATGGCAATTGCTGAGACTAGGACAAACACTATCCCACAAGAGAAAACGTGGAAAACTACGGGGTTTAATAAGGCGATCTGGTCGATCGGTGAGGATAGAACGGGAGGCATTGGACTATTATGGAATGAGAACTCCTTCACAAACGAGACAATATAAGTAGAGGTTGTCCTTCCAAGAGTAATCCGCGTAAAGTATGAGTGCAGAGAGAAAAAATTTTTGGGCATGCTATTCTTTGTTTATGCACCACCACATGAAAGTGACAAAGACGCATTCTGGTTGGAACTATCAAATATAATCATGAAAGAACCCCTTCCATGCTTAGTCATGGGGGATATGAACGAACTAAGCTGCAGTCACGACAAAGAAGGGGGTGCGTCAAATAGTATGTCTAGATATGTCAGATTAAATCTCTTCAAAGATCAATGCGCTCTTTCTGAGATACCGACTTCAGGGAATCAATTTACCTGGCGGAAAAAAAAGGAAGGGGAAAACAACATATGGGAAAAACTAGATCGAGTGCTTGTTCAGCATGAGTATCTTACAAACTATCCCGACATAGCTACATTCAATGGGGCTTTTTCGGGCTCTGATCATTGCCCCATTTCCATCTGCTTAGATTCAGGAAGAAAATTTACTCCACCGCCGTTTAAATTTGAGAATATGTGGATACACAGGATGGATTTTAGGAATATCGTCAAACAAGATTGGAGAGTAAAATGCTCAGGGTCAGCAATGTATAGACTAGTCTATAAAACAAGACTCATGAAGATTAAGGCCAAAGTCTGGAATAAGAATACATTTGGTAATGTCTTCCGACAAATACAGCTAGTAGAGAAAGAATTAATTGACATACAATCTAAAAATCACCCCAATACGGGCAAAGAAGCCCGAGTGGAGAAACAACTAATCAGGAAGAAAGAACAATTACTAAACTTCCAAAAGAAATATTGGGGACAAAGGGCGAAATCTAAACATATCAAGCTAACAGATTCCAACACGGGTTACTTTCATAAAATTGCTTCCGGAAGACGTAATAGAAAGATAATTAGAAGCATCACATCGTCTTCCGGAACACAGATTTTGGGTGAAGATAATATTAAGGAAGAGGTGAAAAATGACTTCTGTCGACGATTTTCCAAAGAGCAAATAAATATGAATCTTCTAAATGAGTACCTTGAGTTAATACCCACATCTATCACCGAAGAGGAAAACAATAGCATCAGTAAACAACCAACTAACTGTGAAATTAAGAATGTTGTTTGGGCCTTAGGATGTAACAAATCCCCTGGGCCGGACGGTATGACAGCTGAATTCTACAAGGAATACTGGGATATAGTTGGTGGAGATGTCATTAAAGCAATAAAAGCTTTTTTCCACTATGGAAAAATGCTTAAACAGATAAACCACACGTTTATAACATTACTGCCAAAGTGTGACAATCCCTCGAAAACGGCTGATTATAGACCCATCAGCCTGTGTTCAACAATTTACAAAATAATCTCAAAACTTATTACTGAGAGACTTAAAAGGGTAGTAGGGAAACTTATACATCCCTTTCAGGGTGCCTTTGTGTCAGATAGAGCCATACAGGATAATATACTAATTGCTCATGAGATTTTCCACTCTTTCAAAACACGAAAAGGAACAGAGGGTTGGTTAGCAATTAAACTAGATATGGAAAAAGCATATGACAGGGTTGATTGGACGTTTACGGAGGCAGTTCTGAGGAAATTCGGGTTTAGCAACGAAGTACTAAGGCTAATCATGGAATGTGTTTCAACTGTGTCCTTCTCGGTTCTTGTTAATAATGGCCCGACGGAAGTTTTCAACCCTTCGCGTGGTCTGAGACAAGGCGATCCGCTGTCCCCTTTTTTGTTCATTATTGGGGCAGAGATCCTGGCAAGAAAACTCAATATGGAATCCAACCTAAGCGGGTCTGGAATCGGTTTCAGATTTGGCCACTCTGGACCGAAAATCCCTTTTCTGGCCTTTTCGGACGATATCATCATTTTCGCTAAAGGAAACCAAACTAGTTGTGAAACGGTTACCAAAATCATTGATGAATATTGTCGACTCTCTGGCCAAAAAGTGAACTATAATAAATCTGCTTTCCAAGCATCCCCTGGAATACCCTCTGCGCGTATTACATCCATTGAAGGATGCCTTAACATTGCAAAACAGGTCAAACTTGACAAATACCTTGGATGTCCGATTGTCAACGGTAGAGTTAACAAAGACACGTTTGAGGAATTAATTGATAAAACTACATGTCAACTATCAAAATGGAAAGCAGACTCTCTTTCACAACATGGTAGATCAGTGCTTATAAACTCAAACTTAGCGGCCAAACCACTATTCGCAATGCAAAGCTTCATTCTCCCAGCGTCAATACTATCAACATTGGATAGAGTTAATAGGAAATTTTTTTGGAACAAAGATCTGCAGTACAAACCACTAATAGGTTGGGACAAAGTGTGTAGACCTAAGACAAAAGGAGGAATGGGACTACGAAAGACAAAAGAAATGAACGAGGCTCTACAGATGAAACTCATTTGGAAAATTATGGCTGAACCAGATAACGTCTGGGTTAGAATCATTAACCACAAATACTTGAAATCTGAATTCATTCTGAATTACGTTAAGAGAGGAAATGCATCATAGCAATGGACACAACTTAGGAAAATTATTAAACCCTTCAAGGATGGTTTAGTATGGTCAGTAGGGGATGGAAGAACCATTAAATTCTGGCAGGATAAATGGGGACCCATTACAGATATTATGACTGCAAGCAAGGATCCGGCAAATATTAATAACAATGAAACTGTTGCAGAATATATCACTGATGGTGCTTGGGATAGGACAAAGCTGGAATCGGCTCTAGAACATGAAGTAGCCCGGCAAATCGCTGACATTCCATTACCGGTGAGCCAAATCCAAGATAGAATGTACTGGTGGCCAGATAAAAAAGGGTGGTTCACAACGTCAAGTGCCTATAAACTAAATACAAAATCAATTGAGCTGACAAACGACGTCAACGCCTGGATATAGAAACTTAACATACCACCAAAAATCAAGAATTTCATGTGGAAAGTCTGTCACGATGGGCTTCCCACAGCCGCCAGACTCTCTAAAAGAGGAGTCGCCATTCCCCCCTACTGTGCGATCTGCAACCATCACGAAGAAGATACTGCTCATTTTCTTTTCGAGTGCAAATTCTCACTATGCTGCGCAAATCTGCCGTCTACAGTTAAAGGCAAAATCTATGATAAAATCAGAGGATCACGAAACATAGAATCTTTGATGACATTTACTGCAGGACTACTTGACGACCATCAAAGAACGCGATTGGCTTTTCACTGGTGGACTACATGGTTATGTCGAAATAAATTAATCTTCCAACAACAGAAGCTGCCAAGTACGGATGGACTATTACAGATGGTTAACTCGTTCTCTAAAGAATGGGAAAAGGCTAAGAGATTTACAGAGAGCGACGATACCTTTATCAGGGGGAATAGAACCTCAAACATGACTAATACAAGGAAAAAACATTGGAGAAGGCCACCCCCAGGCAAATGGAAGTTAAATTTCGATGGCACAACATCAGGCAACAGACAAAGTTCAATAGGATACATTATTCGGGATGACAAGGGAGATGTGATTAAATTAGGAGGAAAAACAATTGGGCTACACAAACCCTTAATGTCCGAAGCTCTTGCATTAAGAGAAGGAATCCTAAAGGCCCGCGAGTTGAGAATCCCTAGTCTTGTCATTGAAGGAGACTCACTCACCATAATAGACCATTTAAGATCAAAAACCAAATGCCCATGGGAAATCGAGTTAATTATGTCAGATATTAGCTTTCTCATTTCTGGGTTTTACGAAGTGTCGTTCTCACACGTCATTCGTAGCGGCAACGCTGTAGCAACGCTGTAGCAGATAAGGTTGCACACCTTGCTCTTGTTGCCCCCACTAATACCTTTACAAATGACCCAGGTCTCCTTGACCTCATCCGACATGATGCTATCGGGTAGCTTTTTACGCCCGAATTCTTACCTAATCAAAAAAAAAAAAAAAAAAATCGGAAACCATGGAGACAGATTGATTCCTGATACCAACCCTCATCCAATGGGCAACCAATTCATTGACACCAGGAGATGATATCTTCCACTCTACACTCATTAATTTCCTTGAGCGCCACGCTCATAACAAATTCATATGGGGTCTTGATCAGTCGGGAGTTTACTCAACCAAGTCCGCGTTGAAACTCTTAAGGGGAAGTTCGGTTAACGAAGGGGAGGGCAGCTCCTGGCGGCATGTGTGGCGTCTGTCAACTCAGCAACGAGTTCGGTCTTTCATCTATTTAGCTGCACACGACGCATTCCTATCGAATAGCACGAGGGTTCGTAGACATCTTGCTAACTCGGACATCTGCCCTCGGTGCCCGGAAGCTGAGACGGGCCTCCATCTGCTGCGGGATTGCCCAATTGTGAGGGAGGAATGGATCAAGTGGCAAGGTGGGACGAGCTCCCCTGATGTGCTAGAGGGGAGCGACATCAAGCAGTGGATATTCACCAACATAAAAAATGGGGATCGGAGAGCTGCTTCTTTTGCTAATATGGTGTGATTGATTTGGAAGAATAGAAATCGCCTTGTTCATGAACAACGTGATGACATAGAAGGGACCTCAATCAGGGCTGCCAAATTTACGACGAATTATTTCAGTTGCTTGCACAAATCGGAGCTCCCGAGAGGACCGCCGGTCATGAGGAAGAAGGATCAACTGGAATGGGTTGCGCCACCCGTGGGTTGGTTGAAGCTGAATGTCGACGGGGCTTCCAAGGGGAACCCGGGGTTAGCAGGGGGAGGGGGCGTCTTGAGGAACCACAACGGGGGTTTCTTGAGGGCCTTCACGTTTAGTGGGGGTTACTGCTCGGCTCAACGGGCGGAGTTACTTGCCATATGCCATGGCCTGAAGATGGGACGAGCCTTAGCGATCCCAAACCTGATTATCGAAACAGATTCGGCCTTGATTCATTCTGCACTAACCAAGGAAAGTGTAGAACATTACCCGGACTTCTACCTCCTGCACGATTGCCGACAGCTGATCGGGTTGGATGACTGGGAGGTGAAGGTTGTTTGGGTGCGCCGTCAGGCTAATAAGTTAGCGGATGAACTCGCCCAGTGGTCCTTTTCGTTAAACTCTAATTATGCGGAATACACTGAGCCACCTATGTGCATAAGTTCTGGGTTAAGTCCCATTTGTGTGAACAGTTAGTTGTTTTGCTAATTATGAAATAATACGGGCCTCAGTTGCCCGACCTTTGAATCAAAAAAAAAAAATTTCCTTGAGCGCCACCGCACATTCTAAATGTCTCCATCATACCGCATTTTTTCGATCTATTCCATTTGTCAAGCTATTTTGATCATTCACAAATCACAACACAATGAGTTCTTTAATCGAAAATAAAATAAAATATCATTATAGTATGATAGATATGGTTTTATTTGGGGTACATTTGGATGACCAAACATTACTCTCCCATTTTTAGAAATATTTGTAATTTGATTTTTAGTCATATTTATAAAAAGTTAAAATTTGTATTTTAAAAAATTTATATTATTTTTGTACATAACTTTATAATTATAATTATTACGAAATTATATGAAAAAAATTGATGCACTATATATATATATATATATAATTAATACCACACTCCTCCTTACTTATAACGCATAATATTTACATTAATGTAAGATCTCTTATATGTCAAACGGGTCATTCGGGTAGGGTTCGGGTCGGGTCACTTCGGGTCTTGGGTAAAACGGGTTTTGGGTATTTTCGGGTTGACTCGAACTCGGGTTTGACCGGGTTTTGGGTCATTTCGGGTCGATTTCGGGTTTGTCAATTTTTTCTTTTTTAAATTAAAAAAATCATGATCTGATAATTTTACGATAAATTTTAATTATATATTAAAAAAATAATTATATATAATTATAAATCAACCGGGTCAATCGGGTAAATCGGGTCAAAATTACTGGGTCAATCGGATCACCGGGTCGAAACCCAGATTACCCAGAAAATTTCCGGTTTTTCGGGTTCGAGTCGAAAAAAAATTCCGGGTCAAAATTTTCAGGTTCGGGTCGGAAATTTTCCGGGCATTCAAGTCAGGTCACCGGGTCGGATTGTGTTTTGACAGGTCTGGTTATAAGTCAGGATGAGTGTGGTATTAAGAATCTATTAAAGAGATGCACTATATATTTTTTTTTTCTCTTTTAAATCATTTGTTTTTGCAAATAAATAATCTATATTCTAAAGCATATTTTAAACTTTACATTTTTTTATTAGGTATTTTAAACTTTAGTACATTGATAAAGATTTTCCGAATTTTATGCTATTTTTAAAATAAATTTATTAGTAATATGTATCCACTAATATTTATAAAAATCTTTTCCAATCCGCTTTCTTAAATTTTAACCTACGCTTAAAAATAGGTTTATTTTTTTTTGAACAAGAAACAATTTGGTTGTTTGGCAAAACAAACTAGCCAAGAGCATCCTTGCGGATGATACTTCTGAAAACTGCATCTGAAAGGTAAGTCAAGCCAGAGAATGTGATCCCAAGGTGAGATAAACGGTCAGCTGCTTGATTACCATTTCTAAAGACATGAGAAATCTCACATTCAGAAAACATGCCCAGTGCATATAGCGAGTCGAATACCGGCATCTCGATCTCGCCCGAGCAAGATGTACCAGACTTGAGACTTTTGATAATACTGAGATTATCGCATTCAATGCAGATACACGAAATATTTAGTTCTACCGCTTTAAACACTCCTCTCCACGTACCAAAACATTCTGATCCAATAACATAGGGAAATGAGGAAGGGGCAGATTCTGTATAATGAGTATGCCCTAAACTATCCCTGATGAGAAATCCGTATGAACCAATGTTGCAGGACGATAAAGCTCCGTCAAAGTTAAGCTTGTACCAGTCTCTTCTCGGTTTTGTCCATTTAGCGATGCATTTTCTGTTGTTCCCGAGGTATGGGTTTATATTGTGGTTGCTCTGTTATGTACTTAAGTCATCAGTTTTTGCCTTTTCCCAATTAAATATTTGGTTTGTTGTGAATGTTGCTATTGTTTTAGGGTTAGAAGTAGCATTGTCAAATAGGGCTTTGTTCCTGAAATACCAAGAGCATCACCAAGCTATAGCAAGTGATGAGAATTCTGTTTTACTTAGTGATGTGTACAGGGCGCATATTGTTTCATTTGTGTTTGAAGTTTAGTGGAGTCATAGACACATCGAATTGTGTTACATATTTTTTGGGATAGGTGTTGTATTGCTTGTGTTGTTATTGGGCAATGGAATAGAAGATGGTATGCGTCCTCGAAATTCATCCCACATAAGGGGGAGTCTGTGGGGATGCCTACATCGCGAGATGCGAGTTTGGCAGATGTCGGTAATCCGTTTTTTGAGACTCTCCACAGGAAGCCTTTGGTTTTTGGGGCTACATCTAGTTTCATATCCAGTGCAATTGAGACATGACGTGATGTTTTGCTCTGTTGATGAGATCAATGGCTGAAGCCGTAGAGAACCAACCATTTTTACTATGGGTCCAGTAGAGTCTATCCTTGTGGATGTGCTTTAAGATTGACGTTTGAGTAATCTTTTCCAGGGTTTCCCTGCTGACTAGGTTGCCTAATTCATTATATAGATTTATTGGTGTCCCATACATGATTTTCAGAAATATATCTGCCAACCATTAGGTTGTTGTCTAATAAATTTGGGTTTGATATTTGAGCTACCAAAGGGTCCTCCCCAATCAAATGGTCGTGCCAGAAGTTTATTGATTTGCCATTCACGATGCCCCATCGGAGACCGCTCTTAAAGAGAGGAATAAGAGAGACCGGTTTTGACCATTGTCATGATGCATTTCCTTTTTTCTCATAATTGAGGATGTGTTTGTCTTTTAAATATTTTTGAGTTATTAATTTAACCCAAGGGTTATTTGGTTCTGCTAGGATTTTCCAAAGGAGTTTAAGTTGGAGTGCTTTGTTCATGTCTTCTGATAAGCGTAGGCCCAGACCTCCATTAGAGGGTGATTTGCACACCTCAAACCAATTGATTAGGGGTTTATGTTTAGGTTCTTTGCTCCTTATAAAGTTTCTGTTGATCTTATCTAGCTCCTTATGGATATGAGACGGTAGCAAGAAGCACTGCATGATGTGTAATGGTTTTGCAGCTAAATTTGATTTGATTAGTGTGCATATTCCAACACGTGATAAGTTGTTTGTTGTCCATTTTGTTAGTTGTGTTTTACTTGAATTTGTAATGTCTTCGAATGTGGATTTGGTTACTTTGCTAGTAACGACAGGACATCCTAGATATTTTCCTAAATTGGTTGTGTAAGGTATTTGAAGTTCGTTTTTAATGGTGTTCTTTATAGCGTTGGTAATGTTTTGTGTGGTGTAGAATACTGATTTGTGGAAATTGATACGTTGACCCGAGAATTGGCAAAAGTTCTTGATAATTGCATTTATTTGATCACATGCTTTTTTAGAAGCAGATGCAAATATGCATGATAATATCATCAGCAAAGGCCAAAAAAGGAACTTTGTAGCAACTTTGTTTGATTGAGATGCCCAGGTGACTGCCCTGAAATGTTGACTCAGTTTGGAGTCCTCTAGCAAGGACTTCAGAGACGAATAGAAAAAGGTATGAGGATAGAGGGTCACCTTGTCTCAGCCCCTTTGTTGGTGTGAATAAGTCTGTTGGTTCGTTGTTAACTAGGACATAATATGTTACTGTTGTTATGCATTCCTTAATCCACCTGTAAAATGTGCTGCTGAAGCCAAATTTTTCCATGATTTTTTGTAGGAAGTCCCAGTAGACCATATATATCAAATGCCTTTTCCATATCCAGTTTAACTGCCATCCAACCAGTAGACCCCTTTTTGTGCTAAAAGAAGTGGAATATTTTGTTTGCATTTAGGATATTGTCTTGAATTGAGCGTTTAGCTATGAACACGCTCTGTAGGGGGTGAATTAGCTTGGGAAGGATTTGTCTTAATCTAGTGGCTAGGATCTTAGATATTATTTTGTAGACGGTTGAACATAGGTTGATGGGCCTAACATTGTTAGTCGTTTGTGGGTTGTTGCATTTGGGTATGAGTGCGATGAAGGTGTGGTTTATTTGTTTAAGGATTTTCCCACTGGAGAAGAAACCTTTTGTGGCTTTGATGATGGAGGGGCCGACAATGTGTCAGTAGGTACGGAAGAACCCAGCAAGAAAGCCATCCGGGCCCGGGTACTTGTCTCTTGCTACAGAGAAGACAACAGTCTTAACTTCGGAGTTCGATATTGGTTGAGTTAGCCAGTCATTATCTTCTATTGTGAGTGCCGTGTAATGTGTTCTAAAATTCGGCAAGTTCCCTATATTTGAGGAGTTGTTGAATAACGGCCGGAGAAATCCGACTTGATCTCATCTCGGATTTGCGAGGCTGTATTAATATTGATCCCGTCCTTGGCGATAAGATTTTTTATTATATTTCGGTTTCTTTTGCCAGTCGCCACACGGTGAAAGTATTTGCAGTTCGTGTCCATATTTTTAATATGAATTATCTTTGCTTTCTGTCCCCAATATGTTTTCTAGAAATTCACAAGTTGGTTGTGTTTGTGTAACAGACGTTTGTTCTTCATATCTATGTTCTTATCATATTTTGTAAATAGTTGAGATTATAGATGTTGCATTTCGGTTTCAGTGTTTGCAATCAATGTTCTTTTGCACCAGAGTTTGCTTTTTTTTCTTCTTGAGTTCCGCTTGATAAGCTTAAAAAGGTAAGAGCAAGTAGGGTTGAGCCGTCAAGCCTGTCTTACTAGATTTTCATAGTCTTTGTATTTTGTCCAAGCTAATTCAAATTTAAACGGTTGCATTATTGGTAGTTCATTTGGAAATAGTTAGAGCATCCCCAAGAGATACCCCAAAATTTCTTTAAAATGGGGAACTAAAATTCATTTTCCCTAAAAAAAATTGATGCCAATCCAAACAATTTCTCCATTTTGGAGAATGGTAAATTATTTTTTTAATTTTAGATTAATTTTTAATTAAAATTTAATGTAATTGAAATTTGAGATGCAAAAAAGAAAAGAACAGACGTTCAATTGAGGCCCTGCAGGTGCAACTGATCTACAGGGCACCCACAACCGGATCAAGCAGACATCAGATTAGGAAGACCAAGTGAAAAAAGAAAGCAAGAGGAAGGCAGAGAAATTATCAAGCCGTGATTGCAATCAGACTAGGAAGACCTGATCGAACAAACCGTTGCAGCGGAACAAAAAATATGGAAGATCCTCTTGAACTGACAGTTATAGCGGCTATTTTCAATTGATATTTTCAATTGAATCAAGATGACGAGGAAGAAAGTGAAGGTGGTGACTAGGCAGAACAATGGTGGTGTTAAGGCGAAATTGGCAACTGGACGGCGAGCAAAGGCGAGGAGAGAAACCACGGAGGTTGATTGGTTGGATGATGTTAAGGCGAATTTGACACACGGGGATTGTAAATTGAAATCGAAAATCGAAATTGAGACTCAAATAAGAGTGAATTGGGAATTCCCAATCGAACTCAAATAGCATGTGGCCTCAATAAAACCGGTACCGATTGAACAAGAGAGTGTGAACGTGGAAAGAAGTTCTGCAAAAAAATTTGGCGTCGCTGCAGATATGGGGAAGAAACTCTATTATTCCTTCCCAATCTCTATTTTGGAGAATGGGTTAGGGAAACTGTTGGGTTAAAAATGAGCCCAATATTCCCCAAAAACCTTTAAAATAAGGAATCTCTTGAGAATGCTCTTATAAAGCTATCTGAGTGCGGTCGGATATTGTGAAGACATGGTTTTTGGGCTTAAAAATAGGTTTAACCAATAATTTATTACTCGTAACATTTTTTTTATATACTTTTTTGAACGTCACGCATACGGCCGTTTGAACAACCCTAAGACGTGGTACCGAACCAACAGGCTTGGTACCAAACCTACGCACACCGAACTGAAACTTTAGGTTCGGAGTCCCAACCGTTCACATTGTCCCCAATCTCCATACCTAAAACAGGGAGGCAAGGTCCCCACATTAATAGCGGTAGCCGGTAGGGGTCCTAGGGGAGTTTGTGGGCCCCCACGGCCCTCATCTTCCCTATCGGGCTGTCTGTAAAATCGTAATCCACAGAGTATCTTTCAATCTTCCCTCCACGATGGAACTTATAAACGCCTTTTCCGCCCTCCGTTATGCGTATCCATTTTACCTGTTTCACATCTCTCGCAACCCTCCTCACCTACTTCAAAACCCCCCATCCATCGCCACCGTTCATTCATTCATCCATCACTGCTTTTGTTCTTCACGAAACAACCAAATCAACAGATCCTCTGCGATACCTCATAATTCGTAACTGATTTCCCTCACACTTGCCAGCCAGGTTTTGCTGGCAGCACATCAATTGACTGAATCGTCTCTCCCACTCCTTCCTCCGTGCTTGTTGAGTTGATTCCAGCAGTAATGGCGGACGATTCATCGGAGAAGGTGATGTACTTGCACGGCGACCTCGAGGTGACGATTGTCGCCGCTCGCCGGCTTCCTAACATGGATATGGCTTCTGAGCGCTTTCGCCGTTGCTTCACTCCCTGCGTTAATGGTTCATCGACCGGCGCCGGCTCCGACGAGCACATCTCGGCCGACGAAGAATCGGATCTGGACAGGAAGTTGAAGAGACACGGGAAGATTATCACGAGCGATCCTTACGTCGCTGTTGTGGTCCCGCAGGCCACACTTGCTAGGACGCGCGTGATTCCGAACTCGCAAAACCCTAGGTGGGAGGAGCACTTCTTGATCCCGCTCGCTCACCCGCTGGTTAACCTTGAGTTCCAGGTGAAGGACAATGACTTCTTCGGCGCCCAACTGATCGGTACTGTACTGATTCCGGCGTCGAAGGTTGCGTCCGGCGAGCGCATCGCTGACTGGTTCCCTGTCCTTGATGCTTCCGGGAAACCGCCGAAACCGGACACTAAGCTCCGATTGGAGATGAAATTCACCCCGTGCGATAAAAATCCTGTGTACAGTATCGGGATCGGAGGTGATCCCGAGCGCGGCGGTGTGAGGAACACGTATTTTCCGGTGAGGAAGGGGAATTCAGTGAAATTGTACCAGGACGCGCATGTTATGGAAAATCAGCTGCCGGAGATTGAAGTGGAAGTTGGACACGGAAACAAAAAGAGCCATTACAGGCACGGACAGTGTTGGGAAGATATTTGCTTCGCGATTTCAGAGGCTCACCATTTGATCTATTTGGTCGGCTGGTCGATTTTCCACAAAGTTAAGCTTGTGAGGGAACCGACTCGGCAGCTGCCAAGAGGCGGAGATTTGACTCTTGGGGAGCTGCTCAAGTATAAGTCAGAGGAGGGAGTGAGAGTCCTGTTGCTGGTTTGGGATGACAAAACTTCCCACAATAAGTACTTCATCAATACGGTATGAAGAGTTCTTCATCCTGTATGAAATCTATTTTTTCGATGGATGCTTTAATATATTTATTCCTAGTTTTTATTTTGAAGTTTTATCCTATTAATTGACTTGTATGGGGATAGAAGAATGAAAACTGATTGAATATGTTGAGTTTCTGTTGAGAATATTCTTGATAATCTTTTGCCTGTTGTTATTCAAGTTGGTCATGGTGAATGGATGGTACCTTGATATAAGAGGTAGGTTAAAGGTTCTTCTCTATTTCTTTTCATGTATGAAAAGTGATAAATAGACATTATATGAGAGTGACTTTGAGGAATAAATCTTTTCATGATATAGTTTGTCTGGTTATTGAGGATCTCAGTGGAATGAGAATCTTATTTTTACCTTTAAGCTTGTGTAGAATTCCAAGTATTTTCAAATCATGTATGAAGAAAATCCCCAAATGTGGCGCATCGTTCTATTTAAAAGTTGATTATTGTCTTTCTGTTGAAATTATCAAATCATATCGAGTAAATGAAATTGCAGACTTCACAAGTAATAGTTGTGAAATATCATGCCTGGCTCACTAAACATATTTTCCATTTCTTTTTCGGAATGCAGGAAGGGGTTATGCAAACTCATGATGAAGAAACACGGAAGTTTTTCAAGCATTCTTCTGTAAATTGCGTTCTGGCACCTCGTTATGCTAGCAGTAAGCTGAGTTTCATAAAGCAGCAGGCAAGACTTTTGTTTCTTTGTTATTTTTGAACTATATATTTTCAAGTTCAGTTGCATCAAAAAATGAACTGAAGTTGGGATACGATGGCCTTTTCTCAGCTGCTTGAGACTCTAAAACAGAGTAGAAAGCTTGAACTCGTTGAATAATTAATGAATAATGGCCATAAAGTGACCAATCAAAATTTTCAGTTCTCTTCTAATTGCTTCAATTCAGATACATCTTATAATACCGTCTTCCATATGCTTATTAGCATATCAGTGTGATGAACGAATGATTCAAAATACAATCGTGAGGATGATGGTTTCAGCTGATTGACAGTTAACTACTTTCTTACTTATGCTCTCATTCTTTTACATTGAGATGAAGCTTGCTTTGTAACACTGAAGTGCTTCCCTATTTGTGGGAATTATCTATAGCTGCTTTGCAAACAGCTGCTGAGCTCCAGATCTTGTCTTGATGTAGAGAGTTCCCTCCATGTTCCTTTTTTTTGTTTGTTTCCTAGTAGTGCTTGTCATTTGTTTATTGTTCACTTCTCCAAACAGTGTTCTTCAACTTTTTCTTGGTGGCTGTTTTGCTTATTTCGGCACTTCAACTTCCTAGTACTTCTGTGTTTTGCAAGATTGTCCTTGATCTAAGGCTTCAGTCTGAATTATTACATTTTGAATTTTACAGGTTGTTGGAACAGTCTTCACACATCACCAGAAATGTGTGCTTGTGGATACACAGGCTCAGGGTAATAACAGAAAGATAACTGCTTTCATTGGCGGTATAGATCTTTGTGATGGACGCTATGACACACCTGAGCATAGACTCTTTCATGGGCTGGATACAGTATTCAAGGATGATTTTCACAATCCTACATTTCCTGTAAGTTAATGTCTTTGGTATGTCAATTGTCCATTGGTGAAGCTTATGATCGTGTGTCGTCTGAAAGCTTTCTGTTCTTTAGTTTGTCTCCTGGCCTTTTCTGATTTTCTTATCATCAGAAGTGAACTTCACTGGAATTGTTTTCAGCATACTATGTGGTCAAAATATTTTAGAGCATCTATTGGAATGCTTGATTATAGCAATTTAGTTCTATGAATAATGCTATTTCCAAACGTATCGTTTTTAAATAGAGCATAATTCTACATTCTGGTTTTGGTTGTCACATAATTTACTGCTCCATTTTCTTTTCCTCGGAAGTATGGAACTGATGCAAAATTACCAGGTAGATTATAAAGTGTAATTATGAAATATTAGACATGCTATATGCATCCAGTTCAGCCATTTAATACTCAGCATTACTGTCCTCTCCGCATTGCTTTCTAGTTTCTTCCAATCTTTCCCTTAGTGGGCAGTTGAATATCATGTCAACTTAATAAGTTATTCAAATGATGAAAACTTCTTTGAGCACTTTGTTGCTCTGAATTCCTGTAGTTGCTGAGTTGTCTTTAGATAACTTATCTTGAGTTGCTTGTTTGCATGTGCCAATAACAATGTTGGCATGGATTGCAAATTAGAAATCAGATAGAATATATTACGAGGTTTCCATTGAGTGGAATTATGTCCCACTAGTAGCAGAAGCAGAATTGAATATCTTTGGCTGAACGATGTAGTCCAGTGTTGTTCATTGTTCTCTCGCATAGTTGCATCCTCTCCTGTTCACAGGCACTAATTCACAATTAGTTTTCCTCACATGCTTTACACAATTGCACTTGTTTTATGTTGTGCTGCAACTTGTCACTGATGTCCTTTTCACGGCTCTTAGGCTGGAACTAAGGCTCCAAGACAACCATGGCATGACTTGCATTGCAAAATCGAGGGCCCAGCTGCATATGATGTACTTCTAAATTTTGAGCAGCGATGGAAAAGAGCTACTAGATGGAAAGAGTTCAGCCTGAAGAAGAAGATGGCGCGTTATCACGATGATGCTTTAATAAAGATAGAGCGCATCTCTTGGATACTTAGTCCTGCAGTTTCAGGCACCGATGATGAAGTGACCATCATTCCTGAGGAGGATCCTGCAGTGTGGGTTTCGGATGAAAAAGATCCTGAAAGCTGGCATGTTCAGGTTTGCCTATGCCCGGTGCTTTTAAAGAGCTGTTTAATTTTGGTTCTGTTGTAGTCCTGTTGTGTCATCTTAACTTGCCATATTGTGCAGGTGTTTAGATCTATCGACTCTGGATCTCTCAAGGGATTTCCCAAGACTGTTGGTGATGCTCATGCCAAGGTAAATTATCAAGAAAAGACAAGTACCCCAAATTTGTACATAGGGGTTACTGTCTGAGTTGTTTGAAAGTAAACATGGCAACTAATTGGTATTCCTATGTACAAGAGAAATTAGTTTTTCTCTATGTAGCTGTAAAGTTGTACATTTTTGTTAGGCATGTTTTAATGGTGATCATGTTTTACAGAACCTTATCTGTTCAAAGAATCTGGTGATTGACAAAAGCATTCAAACAGCATACATCCAGGCTATCAGATCTGCTCAGCATTTTATTTATATAGAGAACCAGTACTTTCTTGGATCATCCTATGGGTGGCCTTCATACAAAAATGCTGGTAAGTATGGTATCAGCTCTTATGCTGAAACATGGAAGCTCAATATTTGCCTGCATTCAAAATGTAGCTTTTGTTGATTTCCTTGAAAGAATAGTGCTTGTATTCTATTATTGATCGGGAACACGTCAAAAGAATGTAAATTAAATTATTCGCGTAAAAATCGATAGTAGATCTTTGCATACATTCATAGTTCATAACCTCCATCAACGGCATCAAGTGGTGAAGTGTACAACTCTTTTCACCTGTTGGCAGCTTAAAATTCTTTTTGATTGAGCAGAGTCTTCTTTTTGTTCAATCAGGAGCTGATAATCTTATTCCCATGGAGCTAGCACTTAAGATTGCCAGCAAAATTAAAGCAAAGGAGAGGTTTGCAGTATATGTAGTCATGCCTTTGTGGCCTGAAGGTGATCCAAAATCTGCAGCTGTGCAAGAAATCCTGTATTGGCAGGTAATGTGAATTTTCATCTGATCTAATTTTTTATACTTGTTTTGATTTCTGAGCAATTCAAGGCTGGAAATAAGCTAGCACCTGGAAAAATGCTAAACCACCTTCTGTCGTGAGATATCTGTTTTCAATGGTTTAACTTTATTCGACATTCTTTTGCCAGTTGAGTAATAATTATCACATGCCATGAAAGGTCAAAATCTCCTGCTGAGTTGTGAGACTAAGCCGCCTTATATCATGATAAAGTTCAAAATACGCGTTTGCATTAAAATGGTTCATTAACTTTCTACTCTTTCTTGCAGAGCCAAACGATGGAAATGATGTATGGAATCGTTGCACGTGAACTTAAAAATGCGAATCTTGAGGATTCTCATCCTCAAGACTATTTAAATTTCTACTGCCTTGCTAATAGGGAAGAAATTCCAGCGGAGATGTTAAGTGAAGTGGAACAATCTGATGCTAGTGGAGACAAAGTGAACAAGGTAGTTTAAATTATCATATTTCTGGTTGAATTGCAGCCACAAAGCTGCCTGCACGCTAGTCACTAAGATAATTTGGTGAATGCCATTCTAGTATTTGACTATAAGCATATGTCGAAATATTTTAGCAAATCTTAGTGTGTTACCACTCACCAATGATGTGGCGAGTGCGAGGGATCTGCAGAAAAATTGCAATCTTTCATGAAAAACTCGTTATTTTCAAGTTATAAGGAAGATTTCTGTCCATGATTCGATTTGAACATAACCTGAATAGGAGATGCTGATTAAATTTACAACCATTCCTTGCATAGCAAGTCTTATTTTGAGTTTGCTAAGCATGATTCAGCATCTTTATCAACTAAATGGTTTCTACTTCTAGCCCTTCAAATGTGCAGTAAAGACTGCTAGTAGAAAATGTTGTTCTGTTTCACATTTTTACTCTTAATCACCTAGAAGAGGCCTTGATAGAATTTTGGTTTCTCCAGATTTCTGATTCGTTCAAGTATCGACGATTCATGATCTACGTTCATGCAAAAGGAATGATAGTTGATGATGAATATGTCATTCTGGGATCGGCAAACATCAACCAGCGATCATTGGCTGGTTCAAAGGACACTGAAATAGCGATGGGTGCTTATCAACATCATCACACCTGGGGTAACAAGAAGAAACACCCTCGAGGCCAGGTGTGTATCAGTAGCCTGTTTTTTTAGCATTTCCTAATTTTCCTTGCTGTTTGCTGATGAGCGACGAATTATGAGCTATTGTTGGGGTTAATGCACTTTTCTTCTTGAAAAGGTGTTAACAGTGGAGATATGGTCAAAATCATAACATGTTTAGATGTCGATTAATTGCTTTGGATAAAGTTTTCATTCAAGTTTATTCAATTGCACTCTTATTCATGCTTACAAGTACCATGTAACAGGTTTACGGATATAGGATGTCGTTATGGACAGAGCATCTTGGGATGTTAGAACCATACTTCAATGAACCAGAGAGTTTGGATTGCGTGAGGAAAGTGAACGAGGTAGCTGAACATAACTGGACGCGTTTTACAGCCGAGGAATTCACAAAATTGCAAGGCCACCTCCTCCGGTATCCTCTGAAGGTTGGTGCTGATGGAGCCATCGAACCCCTTCCAGAACAGGACAGCTTCCCAGACGTCGGAGGTAAGATAATTGGTGCTCCTAGTGTTAAGCTTCCCGACGTACTAACGACCTGAAACTCCCAAACTCGCGGAATCATGGCAGTCGGAAGCGAGGATAGATATTGCATTTGTTCTAGGCACTGGTCTGGTGGATGGCATGGACATACAACGTACATGTTTGTTTATAGTTTGATGCGTGAGTGTGATTTGTGAATCCTGCCTTTTTTAAGAAACCCTGTAAATTTTGATGCCCAGATTTGATACCCTTCCATAAGAACTTGGAGCTGAAATCATTTGTTCTCTTTGTTTTGGGTTTTTGTTCCACAATCGATAATGCAAACACTTGGTGTTGATTTTTTTGGACACAAGCACAGGAGGTATGAATACCTTGACACTAGCAGTAACATAAGCCAGATGCAGTGGTTAGGAACATAAACCATATGGCTTAACTCGAGTAGGCATTGACCGAAATGGTCACCAAATGTAGGCATTGACTGAAATGGTCAATGGAAGGGTTAGGGATGGTGAAGGAATGGTAAAAATGTCAAAAATTGACAATTATTTAATTTATTTAAAAAGTGAACATTTACTTAATTATGACAATTTTTTTTGGACATCCACTAAACTAAGCCAAATATATATGTATGCTAGATTAATACTCCATCTGTTCTTTAGTTGGCCTTGAGGCCCTTGAGTATTCGATAAAGTGAAAAATGTAGAGTAATACTTATCTGATCGACAAAACATGTTATTTTCTATTCATACCTGTTTTCTTAAAAAGATTTTAAAAAAAATGTTGCTAAAAAAAAAAGATTTAAAAAAAAACTATATAAAATATTAAAATTTTAATCATCTTTAAATTTAATTTTATACTTTTCACTAATAAGTGTAAAGTTATTTTTAAAAATCGATATTTTATATATATTTTTTTTATCAAACATATGTAAGAATTAAATATTTAAGGATATAAACATATTTTTATTTTGTTTTTGACATGTTTTTGTCAAACAATGTCTATGGGCCATGGCTTTTGTTTGAGCTGTATTGAGTTAATGGATCGGGCCTGTATCAATCGGCGAACCCTTCCTCTCTTCTGATTTTCTTCTCTACACCGCCACCATCTCTCAAGCCGGAGAACTCTCCTGCTCCACGATTTCGGTTCGACCTTTCCGGAACGGAAAACCCTAGGGCGTACAACGAATCCAGCCTCAGTGGATTACTCTCTTTCCTCTACATCTCATCCTCTTCATTCTCTCTCAGATAGAGGATTTGCTGGAGAATTGACCGAGTATGGAGGATTCTATGCAAGTGCTGAAAGGTCTGCACATATCCTCTTTAGATGAGGAAGAAATTGAGCAGAATCGCGGAGATGTGTGCGATGTTATTATTAATGACGACGACGACGAAGACGATGATGATGAAGTTTGCATTCCTGTTACCCTGGGCTTTGTCGAAAGGGCCGAGAAGCCATGGGCGCTATCCCGCCAGTTATTCCCGAGCAAGGCCGGGGGTGCCCCTGTATGTCATCAACTTTATTAGACAATGCGATAATCTGATTTTGATTGTATACAAAGCTTATTGACACTTTTTCCTCACTCAGGCTTGGTTGGATCCTATAAATCTGCCATCAGGGAGGTCTTCCATGTGTGATTTCTGCGGAGAACCGTTGCAATTCTTGCTTCAGGTGAGTGTCTTTCTCAGCTTCAACTTCCCAATGATGTGCCGACGCCATGGGGATTGGGGAGTATCTCAGCTGTTAGTGTAATTGATTCTGCAAGTTTTTCTTCTTCTTCTTCTGTGAATGCGTTTGTTATGTTGAGATTGGTAGTTTGCTGATATTATTATTTCTAATTTAGCTGTGAATTTACTTCTATTTGTGCAAAACTTTTGACATATTTTCTTGCTGTGCCTCGAATTGTTAATTGTATAATTGAACAAAGTGAAGGAGATGGTTTTTGAATATGCAGGTGTAGTCTCCAAATTCAGTTTTGGCTGCTTTTTTTTTTTTGGTTTTTACTTAACTACTTGTGCTTCTTTATTTAGTAATTTCATTAATCAATTGAAAGAATGCATCTTATTTACTCTATCTACACCGCGACATGTCATGACATTCACAATGGATGATGTTTATTGTTATCACTTTCTTAAGTACTAAATTCCCTCCATGGAAGCTTTGAGAGTTTGAGTTATATTTGATTTTTGAAGATTTTTGTCTGAATGCACTTGTTGTATGTTAGTCTGCTTGGAAGTCTGATGTTGCCACTTTGATTTTGTTAGTTGTGGTTCAAGTTAATGTGAACTTGTGATTATTATTTATAGTGTTGCTTAAGCTTGTTTTGCTTCTTTCTTGTTCAAATCTATGCTTTAGATTGAAGTTGTCTTTATATCTTCATATGCCTACAACTATTATTTGGATACTTTTTGAACAAGGGGAAGAAGACGATAAGGGTGTTTATACTTATACCTGATGGTTTTCGCTGCTTTTGAATCTTCAGCTGTATGCTCCAATTTCAGAGAAGGAATCTTCATTTCATCGAGTGTTATATGTATTCACTTGCATGTCAATGACTTGTCAACTAAGAGATCAGCATGAGCAGTGGAGACACGAACCACACAACCCTTCTAGAAGGTATCCACTGATTTGTGACTGCTAGAGGTGGTTTGAACTTTGAACAATTTCTTATCATCCTTTTCCGCCTTTGTTATGAAAATGAACATTCGGCTTTCCTTCTCACTTTGGCGTCTTGATTTTGTTTGACATTACGTAATTGTTCTGAAGCGTGAAGGTTTTCCGGTGCCAGTTGCCTCGTACTAATCAATTTTACTCAAGAAACCCTCCAAAATATGATGGAACTGACAAACCATTAGGAAGCGGAGGTAATTTATATCCATGCTATTTTTGTGTCTCAAGAGATTGCATTAGCAATTAGTCATTTTACAGATTCAGGAAAGAAATAATCTCTCGTGGAAATTTGATTATGATCATTTGGAAGATGAAAAAGATTGATTTTCTTTTCATTTACTGCCTTTTGTTTTTCTATATTACTTAGAATTACAACTTTTTCACAGTTTCAAGCAGACGATTCCTCTGGACAACCTCCCTAGTTCATTTGCATGAACTGCATGTATAGCTTTATTTGATGAAATAATCATGATGTCTATAATATATTAATGTGTATCAGCTCCACTCTGCACATGGTGTGGTACATGGAAGGGGGACAAAGTGTGTAGCAGTTGTAAACGGGCTCGCTACTGCTCTGAGAAGCACCAAGTAAGTTAAACCTGCAGGCTTTCTCAACTATTTGGTATATGCTTAATCCATGAGTAGTTAATGGAGGTGGGTTCTTTAACCTTTTGCAGTCTATTCATTGGCGCTCGGGCCATAAAGTCAAATGTCGACAGATCACTGTTGCTTCTCAAGTATCTGGTGCTTCTCCCGCTTCCAATACGCCTTCAGAAGAGATTCAAGAAGGTTGGTGTTCCATAATTTATCTTGATTGATTTGTTAAGAGACTGAAGTAAATGCGATGTATCTGTTTTGTTATTAGATTGTATGTGATGATTTGTAGAATGACAAGGGTGCTAATATCTTTAGATTGTATGTGATGATTTTCTCAAAAGATTCCCTTCGGAAACTCTGAAATCTTAAATAGTTTAACAGTTTTATGCTGGACCTCTTGGCATGACATATTGACATATTTGCTCTTCCATTTCTGAAATTTGAGTTATGATCTATAGAACTTGTATGGCCTTATATATTCTTTTAAAAACTTGCATCCCTTGATCATCCTTGTTATATTGTTATCAGTTGCTAGCACATCTCTTTGGCTGGAATTTGAGATAAAAATTGAGGATGAATGCGAACCCGATGAGGAGATTCCTCAGGTGCAAGTTGATGAAGCTGGCAAATTGGATTCAGATGGTTTTGAGGTATAGTGCAATAGTAGTTGACTCCATTTGTGATATTTGTGCTTCGATTTTCAAACTCTTTTTATTCAGGTTGAACAAGGAGACGATGAAAAAGTTAGTTGGGCTACATTCCATGAGCGTGTTGGCAGGGCTCCTGAACAAGTTATCAGGTAATTAGCAAGCACATGTGCTGCTATCAAGTTTTCCCCTTTCCCTTTTCCCTTTTTGTTGCTGCTTTTGTTTGTTTAATCATTTGTGCTTTTGAAACTATATGATTCGGCATGACATTCACAGTGAATGGTACTGAAATAGTTGTCAACATTTCCTTACTTTCATTTATGTGATCACGACCTTTCTATCCGTCTGCTGTTGTGTTGCATTTTGATGGAATGTCTGTACACTTCGACACCTAAAATTTTCTTAGTTAGAACTGCAACGTTTCATGCTTTCGGGAGGTCATTCATAAGAAGCAGCAGCTGATCCCCATTCAATAAATTGGGAAATATAGGTATTGTAGGGATCCTGGAGCTAGACCGCTGTGGCCAGTGTCAAGCGGCAGGCCATCTAAAGCCAACATCCCCAAGTGCAGCTACTGTGGCGGGGATAGGAGTTTCGAGTGTCAGGTTAGCAAACATTCACTTGAAAACGGTTTCTACCATTTCTCTTTCTGCAACTCTCATCAATGTTCCTTGTGGTGGCTTGCAGATCTTACCGCAACTGCTGTACTACTTCAGAGTGCAGAACGAAACGGATTCTGTAGATTGGGCGACTATTGCTGTTTATACTTGTGCTGATTCGTGTGAGGCAAGCGCTGCCTACAAAGAGGAGTTCGCCTGGGTTCAGCTCACCCCTCAATCTGCTTGACATATAAGAGCGGATAAGCTCTGAAATTTTGGTAGTGTTGTTTAATTTGAAGCTGTGAATCATATGCTGTTGCTGAGTTGGTCTTCGTTTTCTCCTCCGAAATTTTGGTATTATTGCATCCCCTTTTGTTTTCCCGGATGGCCGCTCTTTATTTACCAACTAGTGTAGATCCCGTCCCTTGTACGGGGAATGCGTTAATCTAACTATAAATTATTTTTTCCTCTAAAAAATAATATAAATATAAATAAAATTAGTTCGACAGGGTATATATATTCTAAATATCTTTTAATTAGATTCTCTCAAAATATAAATAAAATTCACATTTATAAGGTACTACGTAAAATTTTATCTATGGTTAATTAAATCTCATGTAATTTAATTAGATAGTTGATTTTTAAAAATATTTTAATATTTTTTTTTATTAAATATGTAGTATATATTTATTACATTAGTTTACTAAAATATCTATGTACGGATGGATTGTGGCTACATATATGGCTATATAATGTTTTAATTATTTATTTTGTCCTAAAAAAATAATATAGATAGATATAAATAACAATTGTTAAATGATTGATTTTGATATAAATAATTATTTCCATAAAAAAATAATCTAAATATAAATAAAATAACACCTATCAAATATTATATATTTATCTATTAATATTTTTGGTAAGTATGACTATAAAAATTAGTTTTATTAATTATTTTTATTATTACTACTATTACGTTTAATTATATTGATATAGTTTTTCCTTATATAATATTTACTCTTTTATAAGATATTCCATCTATCCAATTATATATGTTAATGGTAAAATAAAATAATTATTTTTATTAGATTTCCTTTTTGACGGGAGAAAGTTCTGCGAGACGCGCTCACGCGCCGCCACGTAGGCAGATTCACTCACGTGCCGCCACGCAGGCACCCATGCATCGGTTTTAGTATATGTATATAGATTCAAGGAGACTCTTTGAGGGTTATCTCTATCGAACAACTCTATTCATATGCAAGAAAATTCCTAGAGAGACAACAGAAGTATCATTATATAAACCTCAATACCATGATTGAAATCTTTCTACTTGTTATACTATGATGCTATACTCCATCGGAAATAAATTTAGGGTTTGTTTGGTTAAAATTTTGGAAAGGCCAGGGGTTTAAGATATATTGTTAAATTTTTTAATCATTATTCTTTATTCTCAATTTTTTTTGTTTCTCCTCTTTCAATCACTTATTTCTCACTCGGTATTTCTCTAATTTGGATTCACAAAACTTATACTCCTATTTCCATTGTGTTTATCTTACTTCTATTTAAGTTCAATCGGGAAAACTCGATTGACCATATTTTCTACCTAAATTTTTTTTTAAAAAAAAAACGTGTTGAATAGTAAATAGAAAATTAAAATAAAACGGACGAAGTATTGCTTTAAAAATCCACGAAATTTTGCTTCACGCATTCTTGATACGCGATTTTAGAGTGCAAACAACTTCGACACGGGATCTTATCTTAAGGGCTACGCCGAGGCTGTGGGACTTTGACATGGGGTCTTAAGGGCTAAGGAATTGGGTTTAAATAACCTTCTTATTGAGGGAGACAACTAGTGATAGTAATAGCTTTATTAGGAGACTGGAAGTGTCCTTGGAATATAGAGTTTGTGCTATCAGAAACGAAGTTGGAATTGCGTAATTTTTCTAATGTTATTATTCGTCATATTTTCATAGAATCAAATATTGTGGCAGACAGGATCGCTCGTCTTGCTTGCGATAACCCTGCCGACGAAGCTTTGGGACTCGATCAAGAACTTGCGGTTCTCATCCGAACGAACGCTATAGGTAGATGACGCGCTTTCAGTCGTGTTTCTTCCTAGTTACTTTCACTGCTGCTTAAAAAAAAAAAGAGTGTAAACAACATATATTTGTTGCATATACCTTTGCAAGGATTGTTGCAATATAAATTAATGAAGATAATCATATAAATGAATTAACTTATACTCATAAACTAGTGAAAATAATTTGATGGTTGTTGATTCATTATTTAGTGCAACTTGTCCCTATAAAATTACTGAAAAACTTCCTTATTCTATCTATTCTGAGTTTATGTTGCACAATTTGTAGGATTTTGTATTATTAGACCCCCACCTATACCCTTACACTCGCACTAAATAATTTGTTTGGTAATTTGGTGGCTTGAAATTTAAAATTTAAACCTATATACACCCTTACACTTGCACTAAATAATTTGTTTGGTAATTTGGTGGCTTGAAATATAAAATTTAATTCAATAATGCCTTATTTTAAAAAATACTTTACTCCTTAATAAATTCCGCAAATATTTGGATTGTTTTTCAAAAGAAAATAAAAATATACACCCTTACACTTGCACTAAATAATTTGTTTGGTAATTTGGTGGCTTGAAATATAAAATTTAATTCATTAATGCCTTATTTTTTTTAAAAAAATACTTTACTCCTTAATAAATTCCGCAAATATTTGGATAGTTTTTCAAAAGAAAAATAAAAATAGAATTAATAATAATGAGGTAACAAAAAATACCATAAACCACTCCACTTTTCCAAAATTTCCTCTACCATTTATCCACAACTTAATTTTTTTTTTAAAGCCGGAAAATAGGGGATAAAAATAAAAAAGGGAATATTCTATGATAATATTCCGAAATCCACAGTGTCACGAGAGGTCACCCCCTCCCATATTTATCCCCCCCTCTCTTATCCTCTTTCCTCAGACTTCAAACAGTTGAATTTCAAAGTTTGTTGCGTATTCATCCATCCATCGTTTTCCCCCAATTCAATTTTTTATAAACCCTAAAAAGCCATTCGCCAGTTTCAGCTCCTTTACTTCTTTGTCTTCTTCCCCATCAATTCTCAATAAATCCCCCCTTCCTCCAAGATCTCTACACATCCCCTCCCTCGTCTTCAGTTGAATTCAACAAATGTCTGCATCTGCGATGTCCGAGTCTGACCAGCAATTGTTGATCGACAGCCTCCAGATCTTCAAGATCTATGGCCGTGACAGCCGCGGCCGCCAGATCCTCCGCGTCATCGGCAAATTCCTCCCTGGTCTCTGCAATTTCTTCTCTCTTGATTAATTTTTGCTTCTGATTTTCTTCCTGCCGATGATTGTTCTGATCTGGAGTCTCTGGCGGATTCGGAAATCGCAGTGCGGTACGTGAGCGTGGAGGCCGTGAATAAGTACCTGCAGGAGAAGATCTTCCCTGCGCTCGAGAAAAAGCCGTTCTCCGTTGTGTACATCCACACCGGCGTTCAGCGCCACGTTAACTTCCCCGGCGCCTCCGCTCTCCGCGCGATCTACGACGCCGTTCCCGTCTCCGTCAAGAACAACCTCGAGGCCGTTTACTTCGTCCACCCCGGTCTCCAGGCCCGCCTCTTCCTCGCCACCTTCGGCCGCCTCTTCTTCACCGGCGGGTAATTCGCTCTTCCTCCCCCTTCTCCGGCGGCGAAATCCGTACGGTTATTAAATATTTAATATTTAAAATTAATTTTAATTCTAATAAACAGGATCTACGGGAAGGTGAAGTACGTGAACAGAGTCGATTATCTGTGGGAGCATGTGAGGAGGAACGAAATGGACGTTCCAGATTTCGTGTACGAGCAAGATGAGGAGATGGAGTACCGTCGGATGATGGACTACGGGATGGAGAGCGATCACCCGCGGGTGTACGGTGCACCCTCACTGGATTCCCCTGTGGCCATGTACTCCATGAGGGGCATTTCTTAGGAGTTTTAAGAGTTAGGGCGCAAAAGTGCAAAATCGAGTTTATTAGGGCTTGCTTTTCAGTGTGGTGTTTGAATGAAATTTGTCTGTACCCAACTTTACATGTTTCTGTGGCTTCATTTTGTGTATATTTTTGTGAAGTTTGTGAGTATAGACAATGGACACAAAATCAAAGATATGTTACAAGGTTTCTATACTTTAGATATTTTATCAGTTAATTGTGTTTTTTTCATGAAAGGTAAGAGAAAAATATTATGAAAAAGTGCTTCTTAAACCCATGATGGATACTGTAATATTTTTTGAAAACATGATGGATAATATTAAAAAATATAGATGATAGATGATTTATAAAGATTTACACCGTAATATTGAATGGAAGAACAAAGGGAGTGGAGGGTAGGGCCAAAACTATCTCCTAGTTTTTTTATATATAAGGAAATAAATTCTATCATTAACACATGTCAAATAGAGAGTTCTTTTTAGCTTCCTAGTCTCGTTTTTTATCGCCTCTATTTGGGTTTATCTTTATGGTAGCCTGTTCACGATCTTGGTATCGTCCTTTGAGGGTTGAGATGAGTGCTTAGGGGTTTGATTGGGCATTGGTGTGGTTTGTGATTGCGTTGGCGGGTTAGTGTATTGGGTTGTTTCTTATTGTGTTGCAGGCTTCTTGTGAGCGATGGTTGATTTGTCATGTTCGATGATGTCGTGGATGTGCGTTGACATCTGAAGGCTCGTTTTGAGTCCATAATCTGAGGTGTCCGCTGGGTCCCCAAAGTTCTCTGTGTGCGTTGTCTCTTTGGCCGATCGTTTTGCTCGTATTCTGGCTTGTATTTCCCAATGTAGGATGGCTTGTACGTTCCTTATGTTTTTTTATTTATGTCATTTGCTTATATAATTTCCTTTTTGTCATTTACTTCAGTTATTTGCTTCCAGTTGTACATGATGGTTAGTCCATCTACCGGTTTGTCCGGTTTCTCGTTTTTTCCAGGCTTGTCTATAGAATCGAATTCTTATCTTGCTTCAAAAAAAAAAAAAAAAAGAGTTCGGACAGACCGAAAGATGGAATAACCCTAGCCATACCATTGCCCAACCGAACTCCCAAAACCCATACCTTCAAGGTCGATAATAAGATCATAATAGGTTACCACTAGGGTACCACGTTTAGTAACAAATGAAAGAATAAAAACGGCCTGAACAACTCGAGCTCGTTTTGGGATCATATTAAAGATATAAGAAGTTCCTATGTTTAGCCTACTTGCTGAACAACTCGAGCTCGACTCGGGATCGGCTCGAAAAAAGCTCGACTCGGGCTCCTTCACTTACCTAAACAAGCCGAGCTTGAACATCATTTTAAACTCGGATGAAAGCTCGGCTCGTTCGATTTTGGCTCGAATAACTCAAATTTTATGGAATTTCTACATTTTTTTAAAGTTAATATGTTATGACCAAGTAAAACAGCTTGTAGTTCGAAAAAAGCTCAGCTCGAGCTCGTACACTTACTAAAACAAGACAAGGTTGAATAAAAAAGAAAGCTTGTTTTAAAATTGGATTCGACTCGGTTCGAGCTCGTTTACTAAATAAACCAAACTTGAACATGTCAAACTCGACTCGCTCGGCTCGAATAACACCCCTATTCAACATATGAGTTTGAAGCAATCTTCAACCGACATGCTTGATTTAGGGCGCTCCAAGCAAGCGGCCCCGAAACTTGTAATTTGACCCCATACATGAAATCTCAATATGTGGCTCTTAAGTCCAACAAAGGGCAAGGTTCATAGTACTATAGTATCTGCATCATATATTGATATTTTATTTGCTCAAAAAAAATATTTTTTGATATTTTATGATACGTCTTTATAACCAACTCATTGTATTAACACTCTCCTTTGGGATCGGTCGTACCCTTGGAATATCGAGCTGCTTATGGCATATACGACCTTGTTTTTAAATTGTATGACTCATATTGCTATTCGTTATATTTTCAGGGAATCTAATGCGGTAGCTGACAGAATTTCACGTATGACTTACTACAACCCTGCCGATGATAGCTGGGAGCCTGGGACACTGATCAAGAACTTCGGATTCTGGTCCGTTCGGACGTTCTAGAAAAGAAACCCGGTCGACGGCGAATTTCCTAATTTTTTTATCTGGCTTCCAAAAAAAAAAAAAAAAAACACTCATCGTATTAACACCAATCTCTAATTGGTAGTTGTGCACTTGTGCGACCTTTATTTACTTTAGTTTCTTGAGGTAGTCCATAGATTCGGTTCCATTTGTCCATATCATTTCTTTCCCACTAGTTTCCTTAGATCTTAGGCAACGCTTTATCATCTCAACAAGTAGATAATGTTCCACGCAAAAAGGTACAAGATAAGGTTGGTTTTGGCTTATAATATAACAACAACAAAAAAAAAAAAATATAACAATATTATATTATTTCGTTTCTTTTAATGTAAGAGCTTGTAAGGTTTAACACGGAAAGAAAAATTCTCGAAATGTAACTTTTCGAGAATTGAATTCTCACGAATTGCACTTCCCGAGAATTAAAAAAATATGTTTGGTTGGATTTTAGATGATAGGAAGTAAAATAAGAGAACTGGAATTTTCTAATTACAAAAGGTGGAATTGCAACTTGGAGAGTAGGTAAGTTAAATTCTTTTAAAACGGAGGAATAATTCCTTCCTGGGTTTTTGTGTGATAAAAAATCCAACCACACACACATGTATTTTATCTACTTCTTAGTTTATTTAATTGTCAACCAAACGAATAGTACTCCATCCGTTAATTAAAGTTTGACATGTTATTATTCACGTACACTTTTTTAGGTGTCAAAAACTATATAAAATATTAATTTTTTAAAAATAATTTCATACTTATTACTATTAAGTATGAATTTATAAAAATAAATGTAAAAAATTTAATATTTTATATAGTTTTTTTTATCATTCTAAAAACACGTATATAAATAGTAAACGACATAGAGGATTATTCAGTTTAAGTCAGTTTGAAGTGGTTTGAAAATTGAAAATGGTGGATAAATTATAAGAAATACTAACTTTTTAAATATGTCATATTACTTCAAACAGTCTTTTGGGCATAGGATAAGACTCTAAATCGAGAAATATTTTCTATCAAAATAATAAGTGACCATGTGAATCTAATTTTATAAAAAGCTATCTAATTAAAATTTAAAAAATATTTCTAAATTAGTGCTTTATCATATGCCCTGGGATATAGGATAGAAATATATTTACGATGCGGATAAATACACCACAAATCTTGCACGTCGAAAATAACGTGCAAAGGTTGAAGTGAGTTAATTAATTGGACAAGAGTGCTAATTAATTAAAAAGACTTACACGTTGAAATAGACGTGCAATTAAAGAAGAGGATTTGCGGTGTATCTAACAAAACCATATATTTAAAATCATCCTTTTTACTACTTAAAATAAAAAAATCACCCTTTATGGCATTGTTTAGTTACAAAATCCTCAAATCTAAACCCACCCACGTTCCTTTTTCTCTTTATTGTTCTCTTTAAAGAAATTGTGATTTCTTTATAAAAAGTTTCACCCAACCAACTATTTGGGGAATAGAAACAAGCAACCAATGAACCACATGATCTATATCTAATGTCATCTATTAAAACTATTTAAATTGCTCTATTCTTAATATTATTTTTGGTTAAATTTTAGCAATTTTTTCATTTCGAAAGAACAGAAAATCATTTAATTTTAAAAAATCATGTAAATTTAGGTGATAGGAAAGTTGTTGGAGATAGGCATCAAAATCCGAAGTTGCTTGGAATCAATTTTTCAATTTGGGCTGCCCAAGATTTAGGCCCACTTATAGTTAGATTTTCAGTTATCCAGCTTAGTGGCGGATCGGCCGGATCCACAGGTACTCGGCTTCAGCCCCCGTGGATTAAAAAAAAAGAAAAAATATTATATTGTGATAATTATAGTGGTAAACAAGAGAACCAGATTGTTTGTACTTTAATCGTACCTAGTTTATCTGATTTCTTGCTTGATTTACAACAACTCGGATCCTCCTTTTATAGTGGAGATCCATCTCTATCACAACCAAAAATATCCCGGATTTTGGGGGATATTTAACTATAAGGTGAAATATTCACCACACAATAAAATATTACAACACTCCCCCTTGAATATTCACCTTATATCATGAATCTAGGGGATTTACACAAGTTTAATCTTATTATACGCATTGATGATACTGCCTCATTAAAAACCTTGTCAGGAAAAACCCAGTGGGATAAAAACCTGATCGAAGGAAAAAAGAGTGCAGCGCGTATAATTCTCCCCCTGATTTTGACATGCTTAATGAGCTTCTCGAAGCCGACACATTCCGATCTTGCGCACAAGTTGCTCAAACTTCTTGGGAGGTAATGACTTGGTGAACAAGTCGGCGAGGTTCTCATCTGATCGGATTTGTTGGACTTCAATTTTCCCTTTCTTCTCAAGTTCATGAGTAGAGAAGAATTTTGGTGATATGTGCTTAGTTCGATCCCCTTTGATGTAGCCTTCCTTCACTTGAGTGACGCATGCAAAGTTGTCTTCGTATATCACGGTTGGGCTACCTTTGATGGATTTGATTCCAGATTCCTTTTGTATATAGTTTATCACCGATCTTAGCCACACACATTCTCTTCCTGCTTCGTACAATGCTATCAATTCGACATGGTTTGACGATCTAGCAGTTAGAGTTTGCTTTGTTGATTTCCATGATATGGTTGTATCTCCATAAGTGAAGACATATCCATTTTGAGACTTAGCCTTGTGTGGGTCTGATAGATATCCTGCATCTGCATAACCAACAAGAGTGGCATTTGGACAGTTTTGATAAAATAAACCAAGATCATGTGTACCTCTAAGGTAACGGAACAAATGTTTAATTCCGTTCCAATGTCTCCTTGTTGGAGTTGAGTTGTATCTTGACAACAAGTTTACAGCGAAGGCAATATCAGGCCTTGTATTGTTGGCTAGGTACATCAAGGCACCAATAGCACTTAAGTATGGTGTTTCTGGGCCAAGTATTTCCTCATCATCTTCTCGAGGACGGAATGGGTCATCGTGTATATTTAGAGAGCGAACGACCATGGGTGAGTTCAATGGATGAGCTTTATCCATGTTGAATCTCTTCAGAATTTTCTCATTATAATTAGATTGATGGACAAAAATTCCATCTCGTACATGCTCAATTTGTAAACCGAGACAGAACTTGGTTTTCCCAAGATCTTTCATCTCAAATTCTTTCATCAAGTACCTAGCTGTACTTGCTATCTCATTCAGGGTTCCAACAATGTTTAAATCATCAACATATACTGCAATGATGGCAAACCCTGATTCATATCTTTTGATAAAGATACATGGACATCTTGAGTCGTTCTTATATCCTTCCTTCTGAAGGTATTCACTAAGACGATTGTACCACATTCGCCCAGATTGTTTCAGTCCATATAAAGATCTCCTCAACTTTATGGAGAACATTTCTCGAGGTTTTGAGTTGCAAGATTCAGGCATCCTTAGTCCTTCAGGGACCTTCATGTATATATCGGTGTCAAGTGACCCATACAAATATGCAGTCACGACATCCATTAATCGCATTTGTAGCTTTTCAGCCACTGCCAGGCTAATTAAAAATCTCAAGGTAGTTGCATCAACTACCGGTGAATATGTATCTTCATAATCAATTCCTGGCATTTGTGAGAAACCTTGTGCTACAAGCCTTGCCTTATATCTTGCTACCTCATTTTTCTCATTTCGTTTTCTCACAAAAACCCATTTGTAGTCAACTGGCCTAACACCTTTTGGGGTCTCGGTCACAGGACTGAAAACTTCATGCTTTTCAAGCGATTTTAATTCCGCTTGAATTGCATCTCGCCATTTAGGCCAATCTTTTCTATGACGACACTCTTCAACCGTTTTAGGTTCAATATCGTCGTCTTCAGCCATCATTTCAACTGCTACTGAAAAAGCAAATATTTCATCGACAATGACATCTTTTCTGTTCCATTGCATCCCAGTGGACACATAATTTATGGAAATCTCATAATTGTCGATTTTTCTATCTTCTTCAAGAAGACTCTCTTTTTCATCTTCTTTAACAAGATTCTCCTCTTCTGAGGAGTTTCCTTCGCCTTTCAGGCTATCCTCATTATAGATCTCTTTGCCTTTATTATTATCTTCAGATGGCTGAACTGTTGTGAGATCACCAACATTACCCTTTTGTCTCCTCGTTTGTCTTGGTTTCAAATCTTTGGAACCAAGTGGTCTACCTCGTTTTCTACGTATAGTAGATTCATTAGCAATAGATTTATTAGGTAGATCCATAGGTACTTCAATTCTCGCAGGGGCATTTACAGCAGGTATATGTGACTTCGTCACTTTTGCTATATCAGTAAATGCATCAGGCAACTGATTAGCTATGTCTTGTAAATGAATTATCTTTTGTACCTCTTGTTCACATACTTTCGTTCGAGGATCAAGGTATGATAAAGACATGGCATCCCATGTGATCTCACCTTTATTAGGGTCCATTTTATTCTTTTCTCCCCCTAGAGTTGGGAATGTATTTTCATCAAAGTGACAATCAGCAAACCTTGCTGTAAACAAGTCACCTGTTGTTGGCTCAAGATATTTAATAATCGAGGGGGATTCAAAGCCAACATATATTCCCAATCTCCTTTGAGGACCCATCTTTGTTCGTTGTGGTGGAGCAATTGGAACATACACTGCACATCCAAAAACCTTCAGGTGTGATATATTCGGTTCCTTACCGGACACAAGTTGCATTGGGGAGTATTTATGGTATGCAGTTGGTCTCAACCGAATCAGTGCTGCAACATGTAATACAGCATGTCCCCAAGCTGATGATGGTAACTTAGATTTCATCAGCAATGGTCTGGCAATTAATTGTAATCGTTTGATTAACGATTCCGCGAGACCATTTTGTGTATGTACATGTGCTACTGGATGCTCCACTGTAACCCCAATTGACATACAATAGTCATTAAATGCTTGGGATGTGAATTCTCCTGCATTATCTAGTCGGATTTTCTTTATTGCATAATCCGGAAATTGTGCTCTTAATCGTATGATTTGAGCAAGGAGTTTAGCAAATGCGACATTTCTCGTCGACAATAAGCTTACATGTGACCAGCGTGTTGATGCGTCTATTAGCACCGTAAAGTAGCGAAACGGTCCACATGGTGGCGCAATTGGACCACATATATCTCCTTGAATTCTTTCTAAAAATGCAGGAGCTTCGACTGCTATTTTATTTTTCGAGGGCCTAATGATCAGTTTGCCCAATGAACAAGCAGTACAATTGAGATCACTTGTCTGTAGGCTCCTCTTGTCCTTTAATGCATGACCAATTGAATTCTCAATAATTCTATGCATCATTGTTGTACCTGGATGACCCAATCGGTCATGCCACAGGTTAAACATTTTATGGTCGTCTGGACTTCTCCTAGACACCATATTGATCTCAAATGGACTTATATGAGTAAAGTATAGTCCAGATGAATAAGCAGGTAGCTTTTCTACCACTTCCCTTTTTCCAGATACATGTGCAGTCAAGCACAAGTACTCATTTTCATTTTCATTCATGGTTTCAATATGAAACCCATTTTGACGCACATCTTTGAAGCTTAACAGATTTCTCTGTGACTTCCTTGAGTATAGTGCATCTTTTATTATCAGCTTTGTCCCTCTTGGAAGCAAGAGGCAAGCCTTTCCCGATCCTTCGATCAACTTTGCCACACCTGATATTGTGTTGACATTTCCTTCATAGACTGTCAACTGAGTGAAGTACTCTTTGTTTTTCAGGATGGTGTGGGTTGTATCACTATCCACTAGACATTGCTCTTTATGATCATGATTAACTCCAGATGGATTCATAACTTCAGAAATTAAGAAAACACACAGAGTTAATACAAGCATTATATTACATGGTCGATTGAGATTAAAGTTACACTAATATCATACAAAGACACTTCATAGGACTCAGACAAGGAAATTGAAATTACACTACTATTATACAGGGACACTTTATAAGACTTAGACAAATAAACATTCAACTTATTAGAGACATAGAAATTTAGAAATTAGTGCCTTCGTCATAGGGAAATTCATCACCAGTCTCGACATTGTTTGCAAACATGTCTTCGAGATCAAGAGTGGGAATTTGTGGAGCATTGTTAGTAGCAAAGTTTACTTCCACCTCCTTTCCCTTTTCTTTCTGGGAAGCTTGATACAGCTCACACAAGTGTTTAGTTGTACGACACACTTTGGCCCAGTGGCCAGTCATCCCACATCGATAACATTGAGACTTGGGTTTGTTTGGGGTTCCTGTTGGACCCCTCTGGACCTTTTGCTTCATCCCCTTTGAGGATGATTCTCCAGGATGGCCATGTTTTTGGGAGAAGTTACCTTTCCAATAGCCTTGTTTGCGGTCGTTACTACGACCTTTCCATTTCTTGTAACCCCGCGAATTTTTACGGCCATCACCTCTCTTTGTGTTGGCATTCATAGCATTCACAACATTCGCTTCAGGGTATGGTGTCGCACCTGGAGGCCTCATGTTATGGTTCCTCATCAGGAGTTCATTATTTTTCTCCGCCACAAGCATCACATTTATCAGGTCAGAGTACTTTTTAAAGCCACACTGCCTGTATTGCTGCTGTAACAGCACATTAGATGCATGCATTGTTGAAAATGTCTTCTCCATCATTTGATCCTCAGTAATTTCATGGCCACATAATTTCAGTTTCGATGTGATTCGAAACACAGCGGAGTTATACTCCCTGATATTTTTGAAATCTTGAACCCGTAAAGAGTTCCATTCATATATGGCCATTGGGAGTAATATATTCACTTGATTGCCATACCTTTCGGCTAAATTCTCCCATAATTCCTTCGGATCTTCCACCAATAAATACTCAGACTTTAAACTTTCATGTATATGGTGGCGAAGGAAGACAATGGCCTTGGCCTTTTCTTGTGGAGTGGTGGTGTTATTTTCTTTGACGGTCTCTTCCAGACCATTAGCCTTCAAGTGCGTCAAGGCATCCACCTTCCATTCGAGGTACTTGTCTCCTGACAGGTCCAGAATATCGAATTCCCTTTTGGTGATGTTTGCCATAATAGCACTACACATAAAATCATGTTAATTAATATCACATATATAATTAGTTAATGTATAAAATTAGATGTGAGTATTAATACATCATGAATGAATGTGTATTATGTGATATGTATACACACGTACAAACATATAGATATATGTTATGCCATTTCAAATCATGTATAGTGTTAATAGTGTAGTTGGTAGGAAGTCATCATTTCTAATTTCTAATTGTTGTATGGAAAAATCAATCCAAAATTTGAGATATGTAAAAAGTACGGAGTATTCTACTAAAGTAAGAATTTAACATGTTGAGTTACTAATTAGCAAAGAGTTGACACTTATATTTTAATTAACATGTATATATATCAAATATATCTATATATGTACTCCATCCGAATGCTATAGTAAAACATCAATCACATAGTAATATACTCCTATATTTTTGTCAAAAGAAGAAGTAATATATGGGTATATATCATGTACTTCGTTGCTGTGTATACATGTATATGATTTGTATTGTCAAATCAATTGAAACAACTTTGAAATGGAGGAGGGCAAACATAAATTTTCAACACTCGGTCTATCATTCATACAAGAAATTGTTTTGCCTAAAAAAAAAACTCTCTTTTGAAAACACTTCACAAGACTTTCAAAAGAAAAACTCGTATGAATTAAATTCATCAAAGGAAGAACAAACACATCATTTCTATGAGAGGTTGATTATCTTTCATTTCACATTGATTAGATTACGTTCTTTCTCTTTATCTTTTCACTCCCTCCTTTTTATACCACTTACTCCTCCCCGCTCCACTCACTTCCACCATCTCCCTCATCCTCTCGTCCTCCTGGTTCCCAACGCCACCACCACACACATTTTCCGATCCGGCGAAAAAATGACCGATACCGACCGGGTTTTACTCAAAATGTTGGTTAGTGGGATGACGATAGCGGTTTTGGTGGTTTCCTTCGTTGTGTGGGTGACTAAAAATTGCCAGTGCTCCTAAGAGCTCCGACGAAGGTTCCGGTGAGGCGGTGTTTGAAGACGAAGTTTAAAACGGTATTGTATTATGTAATTTCTTAGCAAATCTCTTGTAATAAGCTTAGATCTACTAATTTTGTTTTGAAGTGGAGATTTGTAAAACTTGATGATGAAGCTTTTCGTGTTTTATTTCCGAAAATCTTCGATTTTGTATAAAAACTCATGAAACCGTGTTGAGCCTTTTATATGTTCCATATTTTATGAGTTTTGAAAACGGATCTGAACAAAAATGATGTAAAACGGGAAGATCTGAGAGTTTGTATGAGTTTCTGGTGTAGAAGATCCCAATTTGGGCAACTACAGAGCATACTCCTCCATAAAACGATTTTGGTAAAAACATTTTCATAATTAAAGAGTTTAGTTAGGAGGATTTTACCTTCAGATCTGAAAAACTCAGTTGGTTTTTTAGATCTCGTGCTGATAACGTGTGATAATTATAGTGGTAAACAAGAGAACCAGATTGTTTGTACTTTAATCGTACTTAGTTTATCTGATTTCTTGCTTGATTTACAACAACTCGGATCCTCCTTTTATAGTGGAGATCCATCTCTATCACAACCAAAAATATCCCGGATTTTGGGGGATATTTAACTATAAGGTGAAATATTCACCACACAATAAAATATTACAAATTTGTTAACAGAAAAAGAGAAAGAGGATCTCAATATTTAAAACAAAACCCCTTTTGTGGGCAGGAGAACGCGCCTCCCACGCGCCCCTCTTTCTCCCTTCCTCCATGGCTTCTAAATCCCTAGCCTCAACTGTTTCGAGCGGTGAATCTTCTTCCATCCTTCTGATTTCCGCTCGGTTTGGCGAGAATCTTGCTGTTGGGAACACAGTTTCGCACACCCCTCCTCAATCGGAGCCCCTTGCCGTCCTGACCTTTGTGTCGCGTGCCCGGCCTCGCAAATTCCCGGCGTCTGGTGCGTGGTCTTCTTGCTGTCTCGCTTGCGCCCGACGCCACGGCCTAAAGCCCTCTTTCAAGAGTGACAACTTCATGGGGATTCCATGGATGAGCATAGAGGCTGAGTTTATCAAGTTAATGGTGTCAAGAGATTTTAAAAAGAGGAAGAAAGTACTCCCCGGTGTGGGCGGGGGCTCCGTGGTCTTCTGGATCTCTTGTGGTGCGTGGTCTGGGCTCGTTGGGGTGCCTTCTCGGCTTGCTGGCGGGGTGTGGCTGTTGCACCTCTGTTCGGGGTGCCTTGGTGCTGTGCTTGTTGGGTTCGTGTCTCTTTCTGGTGCGTTGTTGGTCGGATTGTTTACAATCAGGTTCGTTCTTACACATTCGGTTTTGTTCGGCTTCCTCAATTCCATAGAATCTTCGATGAATTTCTTAATTCTAACATTTGACACGGGTAATCTGCTGTCTTTGACAAAAAATACCACCGATTCTCGGTGTGTCAACAAAACTGTGAAAGAGCCATGTGCTTCTTCATCCTCTACCCCCCGAAAGGGTTCTCAGAAATTGAATGCAGGTTCCCTGCGGTCTGTGATATTGCCGCCCGCTAGTGCTCGGATGGGGTGGACTCAGGGCATATTGTTACTCTGGCTTCTTATTTGGTGGTTCTTGTTGAAGCGCCTCAAACACAGGTTTCATGTTTTGCTTAATCTTAAGTCAATTTGTATTCAAAAAAATAGTGTGTTAATCAACTGTCGGATAATGTTATTGAAATTTACCAACTTTATGTTTGGTTTGGCACAATTACTATCTATAGCAGTTTTATTCACCATAGACTGGTGTATACAAAAAACGGTGATAGAGGCCTATGTCTCTTCACTCCCTACCCCCTGATTTTCGGGCCTTGAAAAAATTGAGGTTCTTGGGGCTGTCATGGCTCCTTCCCTCCGTTCGAACGAAGGATTGGTTCTCATTAAGTTGGGTTTTGCAAGTCTGAACTTGGCTTGGGCACTCCTTACCCCCCGATTTTCGGGCCGTGTACAAACTGTTGTTCTTGGGGCTTCTTTTGTTCCTGGCTTCAGTTTGGATAAAGAAGTGTTTGACTCATATCCTATTATTGAAAATTTTTATATCTTTCTCCAGACAATGTTTGTTAGGAGGTTTTTGATAACCATTACTTCTTTGTGTATCACCCTTTACAGGAATTGTGAAATTAAGTTTGTAAAACTTGGGGGCTATTCAAGCTCTTTCAGCAAATCTCTGGTGGAAAGCTCGCTTATGCATACGAGGATTCAAATTGACTGCAAACAATCCATAGATGAAAAAGAATTCATGTCTACTGTCATCTTGGATGAAGGTTTAATATATGTATTTGTTTATTTCCTACCCACTTGCTATGTGTTTGCTTTGCTGTGTGGCTTGGGCTATGACTTCAAGGATAAAGTGGCTTCCCGGAAGGGCCTTCGTTTGAACTGGTCTGCTGAGAGGACTCCGACCCATGGTGCTTGGTCACTGCTGTTTTTGGATGCTTTGGCCAACCAAAAAGAACTAAGGTACTTAGTGGATATGGTTACAAGGTTCCTGTCTCTCCATTATTTGGGCATTGGCCTGGTCATTCCAGTAGTTTTTTGCTTAAGTAAATGGTTCTTTTTCCTTGTTGCTAAAAAATCTATCTTAATTGGTAAGCTTAGGCAATGGCCAACTGTGGTGGATGGTCATAAGACATTCATTCAAAAGTGTATATTAATTTTTTTATTTCTTGAATCATTTATTGAGGAAATGATCCTCATTGTTGTAAAACATGGCACCACACAGAAGTGTATATTAATTTTTTTAATTCTTGAATCATTTACTGAGGAAATGATCCTCATTGTTGTAAAACATGGCACCACACGTATTAGTGGAAATAATTTTTTCCTGAAAAACAGATGTTATTCTAATTTGCTAGTGATGATGAAGTTTAAAAAAGCCACTGTCAAAACAGTTAGTAGAAATAGAAGTCATGGTGCTTACATCAATTATCTTGGTGTGCATAAAAAACAAATTAATAAACAAACTATTTATCTTGCAAATCCTCTCAACCCAAGTACTAGCTATATAATTGTGTATCAAGTGTTTGAATGCTTCCTTATCTGTTCCAGGTGGCCTATTAAGTCGCAAAATAACATTTTCCTCAAATTAAAATTTCAAAATCCAATCGATTTAAGGACTCTGAAACCCAGTCCTTTTATCATCACAAGGTATACATGAAGATCTGCTTTTGGAATTGCAGGGGTATAGGAAAAAGAATTTTTTGGACGGAAATTGATTCTATGTGTAAAAATGAGCATATTCAAATTCTGGCTCTAGCAGAAACTAAATCAGAAATAATTCCCGACGACAAGATGTGGAAAAATGTTGGATTTGATGAAGCGGTCTGGTCACTGGCGGCTGGTCGATCCGGTGGTATTGGTGTCCTGTGGAAATCCTACCAATTACTAAACTTTACAATCTCCATTGCTTTTCACTTACCGCGTATAATTGGTCTCAGACTTGATAGCTTGATTGAGGGGTTTCCTATCCTTGTCTTGTTCGTCTATGCCCCTCCGGGTCCTAATGAAAAAGAACCGTTTTGGGTTATGTTAAAATCAATTGTTCTTGACTCACCCATCCCGTGTATAGTTTTAGGCGATCTAAATGAAATTATATGCTATGCCGACAAGCTCGGTGGTGCCACTACCCGAACTTCTAGGTTGGATAGACTTCTCTCCTTCAAAAATGATTTTTCACTAATAGACCTCCCCACCTTTGGAAATGCGTATACTTGGAGGAAGAATCCGGATGAAGATTTCAACATCCGTGAAAAACTCGATCGGGTGCTTGTTCACCAACAGGTTATCGAAAAATTTCCTAATATGATCACATGTAACGGAGCTTTCTCCACCTCAGATCACTGCCCAATATCAATATCTTTTGAGGTCGACTCTACTTTTAAAGCTCCGCCTTTCAAGTTTGAAAATGCCTGGCTACTTCGAAAAGATTTCCGCAATATAGTTAAACAATCCTGGAGGGCCAATTGTCCGGGATCTGCCATGTTTCAATTAATGTTTAAACAAAAAATCCTTAAAAAGAAGGCAAAGGAATGGAATAAAACGACTTTTGGAAACATCTTCCGCCAATTGAAAGAGGTGGAGACTGAGCTCCTAAACACTCAATCCACTGGCCCGGGGATAAATGTTCAAGCAAACTACAATAAGGAAAAGTGCCTCATAAAAAAGAAGGAGAAGCTTTTACTCTTCCAAAAAACTTTTTGGAACCAAAGAGCCAAAACCAAACATCTTAAGCTCTCGGATTCCAACACAGCTTATTTTCACCGAGTGGCGTCAGGGCGAAGGCATAGGAAACAAATACGTAACATCGCTTCTTCCACTGGAACTTTGGTTGTAGGCGAGGAAAATGTCCGGAAGGAGATTAAAGAGGATTTCGACAAAAGATTTAAGAAAGAACCGATAGATGACATGCTCCTAGACGAGTTGTTGGAGCTAATACAACCATCAATTACATCGGAGGATAACAATTTCCTTGTGCAACTACCATCTAACATGGAGATTAAAACTGCAGTTTTCAATTTAGGGAAAAATAAATCCCCGGGTCCTGATGGCTTCACAGCTGAATTTTATAAAAAATATTGGGATATAGTAGGTACATCCGTAATCCGAGCAGTTAAAGGTTTCTTCCATTCCGGAAAAATGCTTAAACAAATAAATCACACATTCATCTCCCTTCTCCCAAAAAGAGAAAATCCGACTGCCACCTGTCATTACCGACCAATCAGCTTATGCTCCACTATATACAAAATTATATCCAAAATCTTGACTGATAGAATGAAAACGATTATTGGGAAACTTATCCACCCTCTGCAGGACGCTTTTGTATCTGACAGGGCTATTCAAGATAATGTCCTGATAGCTCACGAAATTTTCCACTCCTTCAGATCACGGAAGGGTGGTGAGGGATGGTTAGCAATAAAACTAGATATGGAAAAAGCATACGATAGAGTCGACTAGAATTTCATAAAAAAGGTACTTGGGAGATTTGGTTTCCACGATAAATTTATTTCATGGGTTATGGAATGTATCACGACGGTATCTTTCTCAGTGTTAGTCAACAACGGTCCTACGGACCTGATCTTCCCGTCCAGGGGTCTCCGTCAGGGTGATCCGATTTCCCCATTCCTATTTATTTTAGGTGCTGAGATTCTGGCCCGGAAGCTCACAGCTGAGGCAAGACTGGATAAAACCCACATCGGCTTCCCGATTGGAAAACATGGCCCCCGGATTCCGTTCCTCTCCTTTGCAGATGATATCATAATCTTCTCAAAAGGTGGTTTGGAAGCTGGGCGCAAAGTGAAGTCGATTGTAGATTCATACTGTAAAGTTTCGGGCCAAAAGGTCAATTACCATAAATCTAGTTTCCAAGCTACGAGAGGCATCCCCAACCAAAGGATCTTAGAACTGCACAACTGTCTAAATATTACAAATGAAAACTCAATAGAGAAATATCTTGGTTGCCCTATTATCAATGGGCGTGTGACCAAAAATACTTTTGAAGAAATCATTTGTAAGTCTAAAGAGCAATTGAGTAAATGGAGGGCCAATGCCCTTTCTCAATAGGGACGCGCTATCTTAATCAACTCCTATCTTTCTGCTAAGCCACTACATTGTATGCAGAATTTCATGCTGCCTGCGACGATGCACAAAGAACTTGACCAGATAAACCGTACTTTCTTTTGGAACAAGGATCTTCAGTACCGCCCACTAATTAGCTGGGATAGGATTTGCAAACCGAAGCATTGTGGTGGTTTGGGGATTCGGAAATCTAGTGACATGAATATGGCTCTCCAAATGAAGCTTCTTTGGAAGATTCTGGCTGAGCCTAGTAATGTATGGGTCTCGTTGATCAGACACAAGTACCTTCGCTCTGCTAGCATTTTCGAATACAAAAAAATTGGGTCAACCTCCTGGCAATGGTCTAAGCTCACAACTCTAATTAACAAATTTAAGTCGGGGCTTATTTGGTCCGTAAGAAATGGCAAATCAATTAAATTCTGGACTGATAATTGGATCACAACTTCTTCCTTGTCTTCCATGGAGGATTGCCCTCAATATTATAATCAAGAGGAGACTGTCAGTGATTACATCATGGGGGGAAGATGGTGGAAGGAAAAACTCCAGAGCACACTACCTAACTGCTTGGTACGTGAAATTCTAGACATTCCGCTACCCGCCTCGCAATTCGAGGACCGGTTATACTGGTGGCCCGATAGGGAGGGATGGTTTTCCACTGCTAGTGCATACAAATTGATAACTGCTCAGTCAACACTTCTCCCTGACAATAATGCCTGGATATGGAAGGCTAATATTCCCCCGAAGATTAAAAATTTTCTTTGGAAAGTTTCACAGGATGGCCTTCCTACTGCTTCTAGGCTATCTTGTCGGGGGACGTCTGTCCCGACCACCTGTTCTTTATGTAATGGGGGTCCCGAGGACGAGGTCCACCTTTTACTAGAGTGCCAGTTTATACGAGCGATCCATCAATTCCCCCTCCAAGTCCAATCAACTATTGCTTGCATGATTGTCCAGTCTCGGGACATCAAGCCCATTTTGTCGTTTATCGGGAAGAATCTTAACTCGTCGGCGCTGGAAAGCCTTGCTTTCTCCTGGTGGTCTACTTGGTATATTAGGAATCAATATTTGTTTCAGCGGGTGGCCATTCCGCAAAAAGACAAAGTATTACGTCTGATTAAATCGCACATAGACAACTGGAAAAAGACATCTGTGGTTGAGGCTGATTTTGAGGAGGAGTTTAGTCATTTTATCCCCAAAACTCCAAAACAGAATAAAAGACAAAAAAATGTTTCTTGGCGCAAGCCACCGTGGGGTACCCTAAAGCTCAATTTCGATGGATCATCACTTACAAATAACGATAGCACTGCTGGGGCCATTATCAGAGATTGGGAGGGACAACTAGTATCAGTGTGTCACGAGAAATTAGGAAAACAACGTCCTCTCACTGCGGAAGCTCTCGCTCTCAAAATGGGAATCCAATACGCTCGCCAACTCAATATAGACAAAATCCAAATCGAAGGTGACTCTAAGATAATCATTGATCACTTAAATAGGAAAACCAAATGCCCTTGGGAAATTGAAATGATCTTTTCTGATGTACAAATTCTGCTATCGACTATGAAAGAAGTCTCTTTCTTTCATGTTCCTCGTATGGGCAATAGAGTGGCTGATAAGGTTGCACACCTTTGCCACTATGCCCGAGGAGTCGATATTAAAAATGATTCAGGTCTTCTGCACCTCATCCGCAAGGATGCTGCCGGGTAGAGCCTTCTCACCGGAAATCTTTCCTAATAAAAAAAAAAAATAAAAAAAAAATATTACAACATATATATATATATATATATATATATATATATATATATATATATATATATATATATATATATATATATATATATGTAGGGATTGACTCCGGTGAAAACCTCAAATTGTGGTAAAAACCCGTGAGGACTACTTTATATCTCGGTTTTTTTGAAACCCGTGCTAAAAACCTCAATCACACGGTGACTTTACAACTCGGTTCAACCTAAAATCCGTGCTAAAAACTCCAATTTTAAAATAACACATGACTTTATAGTTCGGTCAAACCGAAAAATCGTGCTAAAAAGCTAATGTTATAAAATTATATAGTGACTTTATAGCTCGATTTTATTCAGAGCCGGGCTAAAATTTGTGACTTTATAGGTCGGTTCTATTCATAACCGGGCTATAAAGCAAGTGAACCGAGCTAAAAAGCCGGTCCTCACGGGTTTCTACCGCAATTTTGGTTTTAACCGGAGCGCGACCCTATATATATATATATATATATATGTATGTATTTGTTGTTCAGTAATAACCAAAAGACTCAAGCTTTAAGCTAAATTTCAACGGGTCCTTCCGAGATAACGGGGATTCCACAATCGGCTTTGTGATTCGGGATCACGAAGTCAATTGGGTCTCGATGAAAGGTGCCAGCATTCCATCGTGCTCAGTTATCAGAGCCGAGGCTACATCGCTGAGAGAGGGAATTCGTAAAGCATTAGAACTTAACATTCAGAACATCGAAATAGAAGGTGACAACCTTTGCATAATAAATGCACTTAAAGATATTTGAAAATGCCCATGGAAAGTCGAAATGATCATTTCCGACTCCCTGATTGACCTCTGTCGATTTCAGACAGTCTACATTCGACACGTGTTTAGGGAAATTAATAGCGTAGCGGACAGACTGACCCTCCGAGTCCTAGGTCATTCAACCACTACCGCCAACCCTGACACTGATTTAGAACTGCAAGTTCTCATCCGAAAGAATGCTCTAGGATGGACTTACAAATCGCTCATAGTCCTTCCTAATCTCTTTCCGTTTTAAAAAAAAAAATAGAATGTCTAACCCAACATTAAAGTTGCTTAGCTCATTTGGTTTAGGGAAGGGAAGGAAAAAAAAATAAAGGCCTGGTTGACGGCGACCACTGTGTTGGCTCCACAGGTGAGTCCTCCCCCGCCGGCGCACCACTGTGTTGGCTCCGCCGCGACCGCGCATCCTCCCACCCACGCTGCTATCGGCTGCGGGCTGTCACTGCAGTGAACGGCTGCACCATTGGTCCATTGCACCAAAGGCCGAAACTTCCTGGCTGTGTGACATATTGTTCTTCCTTGAATCCCAAATCCGAATTGAAAAGGTTAGTATTTGTGTTTCATACTTTATACTTTGTGAATTTGTGCTATAACTTTTGATGGTTGAGATTCGATTTATAAGAAGTATACTAGAATTTGGAAAACAATTGGTGAAATTAGGTTTTGATTTTGAGAATAAATTTAGTGAAATTTTGATTAGGGTTTGTTATTTTAGGAATCAATTTTTTCATTTAATTATTGTGTATATGTGATTTTGAGAATGAAGTTTATGAATTTGTGAATTGAATTTGAGGTTTGTAAATTGAATTTGTGATTTGGGGAGTCTGTTGTGCAATATTTGATGAGATCTGTTTCTTGTTAATATCTAATGCCTCTAATATGCTGAATGTGATATTGTGATGCTTCAATTATAGGTGTGATCCAAGTACCTTAATTATTTTCCATGTTATTCGTAAGGATTGCTCAACTTTTATGCATGAAAATGTACTTTGCGAACTTTGTTGCTTTCTATTGCACTTACTTGAAGGTGTTTGAAGTATTTTTTATCAAAGCAAGAAACAAGTTGATAGGGTACTGCATTTTTTGGCATGTAACCAAACATTGTGTAATGATTAAGAAAAGTTTGTTAAATCACAGGTTAATGGGTGTTTGTCTTTTGATGACAAGATATGAATCCTTAGATGTGGGTGATGTGCAATGAACTTAGTAATTTTCAGCCCCTTTAGTAAAAATCCTAGATCCGCCACTAACCCAACTACCATTTCAGCCGCTTCATCTTCAACCGCGGAAGGGGGGAAAAGAAAATGTTGGATGGGCACTTTGAAACTGTTGAATCTTTTGAGGTCATGCACTGCTACAAGATCTCTCAAGCAAGGCAAAATCATCCACCAAAAGATCATCACGCAGGGATTGCAATGCCACATCCCACTTGCCAAATCCCTAATGAATTTCTACTTCAATTGCCACTCCTTCAAGCACGCCAAGCTCGTTTTCGACTCCGTCGAACCCCAGCGACGAGACATCACTCTCTGGAATGGACTTATAGCCGCTCTGACCAAGAACTTCATGTTTGTTGACGCTCTTGAGCTCTTCGACCGGTTGTTGAAGTGCCCTTTTTTGATGCCCGATGGTTTCACGTATCCGAGTGTGCTGAGGGCTTGTGGGGGATTAGGGAGGTTTTTTGGCGGTAATTTGGTGCACACTGTTGTGTTTAAAAGTGGATTGTTGTCGGACGTGGTGATTGCGAGCTCTGTTATGGGGATGTATGCAAAATGTGGTGTGTTTGAGTTTGCAGTCAAGGTGTTTGATGAAATTACTGAGAGAGATGTCGCTTGCTGGAATACTGTTATCTCTTGCTATTACCAAGATGGGCAGTTTGAGAAAGCCTTGGGTTTGTTTGGAGAAATGAAGGGGTTTGGGTTCCGGCCTGACTCGGTTACATTAACAACTGTGATCTCATGCTGTGCTAGGCTGATGGATTTGGAAAGAGGGAAGCAGATTCATAGGGAATTGTTGCTTGATGGTTTTGTTCTTGATGATTTTGTCACTGCTGCTCTGGTTGATTTGTATGGGAAATGTGGTTGCCTAAATACAGCTATTGAGGTTTTCGAGCAGATTCCTAGAAAGAGTGCAGTGGCTTGGAATTCCCTGATTGCCGGATTCAGTTTAAAGGGTGACAGTAAGTCTTGTATAGAGCTCTTCAGAAGAATGAATGGAGAAGGAACGAAACCTACATCAACTACTCTTGGCAGCTTGCTAACAGCTTGTTCCAGGTCCGCAGTCCTGCATCATGGACTGTTCATCCATGGATATATAGTGAGAAACCTTATAGAGCCTGATATCTATGCCAACAGTTCGCTCATCGATTTCTACTTTAAATGTGGGCATGTGAGGTCTGCTGAAAATATCTTTCATTTTTTGCCAAAGGCACATGTAATTTATTGGAACGTGATGATTTCTGGGTATGTGACATCAGGATCTTATCATAAGGCTATTAGCATGTACCGAGAAATGAGAGAAGACATGATAAAACCAGATCCTGTTACACTTACTAGTGTCCTAACTGCATGCTCACAGCTAGCTGCTGTAGAACTGGGAAAGGAGATTCATGTGTGCATAATTGAGAGTAAGTTTCAAACCGATGAGGTAGTCATGGGGGCTCTACTTGACATGTATTCCAAATGTGGAGCAATGGAGGAAGCCCTTTCCGTGTTCAGTCAGCTGCCACAAAGGGATCTGGTCTCTTGGACAGCGATGATCACTGCTTATGGATCTCATGGTCAGGCCTTTGAAGCTATAAAACTTTTCGAAAGCATGCAACTGACGGGTGTTAGGCCCGACAGAGTAACCTTTCTTGCTCTATTGAGTGCTTGTAGTCATGGAGGATTGGTTGATGAGGGCCGTTTCTATTTTAACCAGATGAAGACTTGTTATGGTATCCTACCAACAATTGAGCTATATTCTTGCTTGATAGATCTCCTTGGACGCGCTGGTAGATTGCACGAAGCTTATGATATTATTAGACAAGAGCCAAATATTAGACACGAACCGGAGCTGCTGAGCACATTGTTTTCTGCTTGCCTTTTGCACAGGGAACAACAGCTAGGTGAGGAAATTGCAAGAGAACTGATTGAAGCTGATCCCAGTGATCCATCGATCTACGTTATATTGGCAAACTTGTATGCTTCACTTAAGAAATGGGATTTGGCAAAAAGAGTGAGACTTAAAATAAGAAGTCTTAAATTGAGGAAGACCCCAGGATGTAGTTGGATTGAGATCGACAAGAAGATCCAAATGTTCCTTGTTGAAGATAAATCACATCTACACACAGAGTTTATACATGAGTGCCTAGCAATTCTTTTCAGTCACATGGAGAGAGGCGAAGTAGTTGACCTGGAAAACGAGTAGAGCAGAGATCATTCGAAGACAACCTGCTACTTTATGGATTGGGGCTTCTTTTTGCCGTGGATTTCAGCTGAAAATGGGAGAAGTTGATCTAGAATTGAGATTTCTCTGTTTGGCCTCGGTGGGGTCTACTTGTATTCAAAGCTGAGGTAGCAGCATATACTGTTCGATAGGTGATAACATTTATCATTGAGATCACTACATTTTTTGCGCATCACAGGATTGATCAACAGGTGTTTATTTGCCCATTTTGTTGCAGTCAGTGATCTACTGAGAAGTTCTATTACAGATACGACTGGAACCATTCAGGGTATCTTATCTCCTCTGTTGGATTTTTTATTTTAGTAATTTATTAAGATTTTTTTGAGAAAAAAAGAAATCTAGCCATAACATTACAAAAAATCAGAATCCTTTTCTTCTGTTATTTTTGTAACATTAATTAATTTTATTTGGCACAAAGATGCAAATAAGTATCTTAAAATACCTCTTGAACACGAGTTGGTATTTTAAAAATGCCAGGTGAGTGGTGCATTACTACATTAGTGTACATAAAAAAAAAACTCAAATAGACTTTTGAATCCATCGTCCCATCAGAGGTCTGGTTTACAAACTAACAATCTTTTCATTTGCCTAATAGCTATGAATGAAAGAGAAAAAAACACCAAATTCCCCGCAAACAAGTTCAGTCAATGTCTTAATTGAAGCCCAATCAAGTTTCCAAATCTCACATTCGATGAAAACCTGTCACCATCGCTCTCGGTCGATCATTTTTTTGTGTTCTAACTAATGATGTCGGGTGCCAACACCACCAGATCAAAGCTCCAATTGTTGTGGGGTATGTCTTGGCGCTACTGGAGGTGATGCCACACGGAATACATATGTTCTGAAAAGGCAATCATTTTGTTCATTTCCACCTCCATTTTCTGAGATCATCATTCCTTCTTTGAAGTACACCATGAGCTCTCTGATTTCCCTGCACCTTGCACCTTATTTGGCCGCCGTTGTTGGGAAGAGCAGCAATGTTTGTGGTGAGATGTGCGAGAAATGAGTTCGGTTGCACTTTGTCTCCTTGTTTGGTTTGGATTTGATGTATTAAAAGAAATTAGGTTTACATAATGGGTCTGTGATTGGCTGACATGCATGGGTTTGCTTGGAAGAGAATAAAGAAGTGGTTCAGAGGTGGGATGACTTCAAACCTGGCTGGGGTTCAAGAACGGGGTTTTTAAGTTGATAAATGAGACATTCGTGACAAAATGGGAGTAACTGTGTAAGAGTTTGTTGGTGTTTTGTATACTATTACCATAATATCACCGGTCAGTGTCACGATGGCCGTCTATTTTCTGTTTACTTTCTTTCTATTTTGCTTATGGATGGATTTTTCAGGTTAGGAGAAAGGACTTTTGGTTGTTGTCTACTGTTACCAAACTTCTCAAGGAATTCATCCCCAATCTGTCACATGAATCCGATGGTCTTATTTTTCAGGTGCCCAAAAACACTCTAGTCTCTGCAGTTCTGTGCCATTATAGAATAGTTTTGTTTCTGCTGTCTATAACTCTTTGGGTGCCTCATTCTGACCACGTACATGTGGGTCTGGCATTGAATATAGAAATTTTATTATATCTCCAATTGTAAAATTTACATAATATGAGCAGTGGAACTGTGAGAAAGAATATTGCTGGACTATATCTTATTTGTTTCATTGTGTTCAGCATTATCGTCAGCTTTGGTGCATTTGTTTCTTGCATTTATGGAATGTAACAACTGACAAGTCCGAGACTTGTGATATGTATCTTGTATATGCAAATATCTGAAACATAACTACATGACATGCTGTCATTCTTAATCATCATCTACCCTGAATTTATTTTCTTAGATAATCTGACCAATTGCTGTTTTATTATATAGATTTTTGTATCCTTTCTTCCAGGGTTGGGATGATCCTTACGTTCCTCGTACTCGTGAAGGGCTTCTGAAGTGGAAATATCCTGGGCTGAATTCTGTTGACTTTCTTTTTGAACCCAAAAAGAAAACGGTGATTAAAAGCTTTTTGTAGTAGTTGATATTTGGAATTATTTGATTACAGGTGGAATCTGATGGCAGTGAATTCCTCTATTTATACGAGCGGGGGAAGAAAAAGTGCCTGGATGGAAATAGTGTGGTTTTCCAAGGTGAACATTCATACTCAGATTCTCCTCTCATGCTGTCTTCATTCTACTTTGAGCTAATATCTCCATTACCATGGCTTCTTTGACCTACTGTTACCTTCTCTGTTGGCAAACTTCTTTATTTTTCGATCTTTAGGAATGAGACTGGCGTAGGATACCTATATAAAATAATACTGTATGCATGATAAGCTATAGTTTTATCGTCTTGCTACTGTTAGATTTGTGTATGTTTGTGCTTGTATATTCTTAAGATCAATATATCCTGAATTTTGAATGATGCACTGTGGTACGAACCCCAGTATAAAGTTTTAATTAATATCTTCACTTTCCTGCAGAATTTAGTTAGTTAGTTTCCCATTTCCACTTCCTAGTTTTTAGCCATTGTCTCCAGGTTCTCCACTATCTAGTTACTTGCTGAATTTAGGATTAAGTTTTATTATTATTAATTGGGAGTCAGTTACTGGTTTTCCATTATAAAAGGAGAATCAGCTAGAGCTTGAATTATTGAATTGAATACATATTTGGAGATTCTCCACCAATAAGATTCTTGCTTGAGTGGTTTTGCTAGGAGTGAGATCCTTGCTCCTAGTGGTTTCTATCACACTGGTCATAAACCATTCGTGAAATAAAATCTACAGTGTTCTTGAAATAAAATCATTCGTGAAATAAACCATTTGTGAAATAAAATCATTAGTTTAGTCTTTTCTTACATAATTCAATGTGTATGCTCGTTGTGCCTTGATTGAGATTCATGACATCATAAATTGATTACTCTGCAGATTGTTCTGATCCTTCACGGTATTCAGGGAAGATCATAAAGTGTTCTTGTAATGCTGAAGAAAATGCGTGGGTCTATTTGCGTGAGAGAACTGACAAGAACACCCCCAACGAATTCAACACTTACAGGAAGGCGCGCCACGTCACTTGGTGTTTCCATGGAGGTTCAGAGGCTATGAAGGCCATTGTTTCTACATGACTGACAAGGTGACAACTGTTTCTTTCATTCTATAATCTTATATTCTTATAGTAGGCAGTGTGAAACCATGAGTGGTGATACATGTGTCTTTGATTTGGATGATTGGTTTAGCACCGCCTAGCATAAGATTATGCAAAAATGTTCAGGTCTTCTCCATCTTGGCTTATGTGTAGTGCACTTTCTCGACTTTAGGCAAGCCCTTAAGCTTTGTAGTCAAATTAAATACAGAAGGAATATACACTTTTCCATTGACAAGGAAGTCCTGCATTTAAAAGTGCTACTGAACCTTGAATGTTTAGATTTTCGAATTGGTTAAAGGTCTAGAGGTGTGGTGGTGGAATTGAATTTAAATGAATCTACTTTAGATGCATTGCAAACTCTGAAGTCTGCATTTTTCTGAAGCTCTGATTTCACTGCCTGAGAACCGTTGTTCGTTTGTCGCACTATGCAATGAGGAATTTTCACAAACATAAAAAAAAAGGGTGCTAAAGTATGCACAAATGAGAAATCATCAGCATCTAAGTATTTAACTGTACAAAGAGCACTATACAGAGGCAGCTGATTCTTTCTGTCTAATCCTACTGCAGCCTATCGCTCGGTATCCTTTAGCTCGAGTAGTATTGTGCTGTCATACCTTGGATGCAGGCGGATAGATGTGCTGCTAAAGAAGTAACCCTATCTATCTATTGACAAAATCAGTCGGAGTCATCGGCCTGTGATTTCTGTTGCTGGATGATCAAAACCGAACTACTTGTCCCAAAATCTGAAGAAGCCAAGAGATCTCCAACCGTCCCTAGCTCAGGACACTCTTCCCAGTCACTCATCCCAGTTGTTGTAGCTGCATTCTGTCTTCCTCCCTTGCCTACTATGAAGAGTTGGTACATATCTACCAACTCTCGTAGGGCGGTTGCTGTTTCCGCTCCATCCTTCACGTACTTCTCTACGTATCCGACTTGGCCTGAAGTCACAAACCTTGGAAACAAACACAAAATGTTAAGAGTGATTGATTCAGAAACAACAATACCCTAGCTGTCAAAAAATGTTGTCCAATACCCAAATACCTGTTGTAGTATTCCTGCAAGAAGGCGATATCCGCCTCATCCTCTGTTTCGTAGCTTGGCATTGCCATCAATACTTCTCGACCCTGCTGTGACGAGATATTGACCTGTTCATGGCTCTCTCTACTGCTGTAAGGCAAGAATCTGATCACTGTCAAGTTCACATTAACTTGCATTCCAATCCTTTTACTGAAGGACAATGCTTCGCGGTCATCTGGTCCACCAAAGAACAAGACCGCGATGTCTTGCATTGCTTGCGAGATCAGTGCCCGCGAGTTGCTCAATAGTCCTCTGTCAATAAGGATCCCTACTGCACAGGGCGCTTGCCTTAGCACCCTCGTGTTGGTCGCCCTGAGCCCATCTTTCCCGCTCTCCATCTTCCCGTCTATCCGCTGGTGCTTGTGGAAAGGCAGTATTATGATCGATGCACGCACGTCTTCAGCACCACTGCACACATCTTCGTTGAGTCTTGGCAGCGGCGAGACAGCCTTGAGCTGTTGGATGAAGATCCCAGTTTCGGAGATGAAGGCATCGACTATGTTACTGATCTCAAGGGCTTCATCCCCGCCATATGTCTCATCATCGCTCAGCTCGTCGTCCTCCATCTGGTGGTACATCTTGCTTGAAGCCCTCGGCTTTGGGACGAGCTCAATCAAGTGCATCACATAGGAAGTCACTGGTAGCCCTCTCGACCAACCGAGCCCTCCAATCAGTCTCACCATGGTCGGAACAGGCCGAGGATTATGCACACACGCTAGGATTCGCAGCTCATTCTCCGGAGTCCTCCATTCGAGTGATATCGGATGGTATCCGAATGTCTTGTTGTTCTTCCAGACTATGACCGCCACGACAACGCCCGATATCAGTGAGTTCAGAAAGATTGTCACCAGCATTATGTTGAAGAATCTGTCACTCCAGTCCTGCATCAATCATAACATTCTGATATCGAAAACTCGTCTCGGATCGGATTCAAAGCAACAAATACAGAACAAAAAACACTCACAGCATTCACTTTGGTCCTCCCCAAGAGGAGCATATCATAGTGACCCTTCAAGCTGAGCATCAGAGAGAGGGCAAGCGCCTTCGAGGGCGGGATTTCGAGCTGATTCCGCACGGTAAACGTACCTAAAACCTTCCCACCGGTACTCAACACCACAATCAGGACAATGGCAATGAAATCCTTAAGGTTCAACAGCAACTTGAGGTTCGCCTGGAACCCGATATACCCGAAATAGATAGGCAGCACGAACGTATACACCGCGAAGGAAAGTTTGTGGATCAAAATCCGCGTTGTCTTCCCTTCGCGAGGGAACGTAACCCCTAGCAGGAACGACGAAAGGATGCTGTTCTCGCCCATGATCTCGGTGAGCCCTGCGGTGAAGAGGAGAGCGATAAACACGGTCCCAAACTGCGCCTTCTTGACGAACTTCCGATTCTTGTGCCATCCGTTGAGCCACCGAGCTAAATGCCTCATCGAGAAGCTAACAATCGCGGTCACAACGAGCGAGCTGAGCCAGCTTCCGAGGGTGTAGCCACCGGGAGTGTCGGTCATGCGGACCAATCCACCGAGCAGCAAACAGATGACATCGTTCATCAGCGCGGAGCAGATGATTAGCCTCCCGAAGTACGAGCTCCCGATGTTGAGCTCAGTCGCAATGCGGACCGAGAGTGGTGAGGCGGAGTTGGCCATGATCAGCATCAAGACGAACACGAATGTAGGGAACCTCTCGCCCTTTTCGGGTGTCGAATGGTCCTGCTTGACGAGGCAGTCGAAGAACGGATAGGAGATGGCCCCGGCGAAGATGAAGCATAGGATCATGCTTGCGGAGGTGCTGATGAAGATGCTGCGAAGATTGCGCCGCAGGAAGGAGACGTCGAGCTCGAGGCCGATGATGAACATGATCAAGATTCGTCCGAAGAAGGCCATTACTTCGTAGTAGTCTGCAGCTGAGCTCTGGAAGAAGTATGTTTCCACGACCTTGATTTGGGACAGGAATGAGTGGCCTAATAGCATGCCTGACTGTTTCAATCATACCAACAATTCATGTTTTAGTTCTTCATCTGGAATTTGGCTTAGATTCTACAAATAACAAACTAAAACCTCTCTCTCTCTCTTATTTTTACGAAGTAAAAATCCGAGTTCGATTGAAACTCGAGAGGCCGACAAGTCGACAGACGGTACAAATACAAAAAAGTTGCAAAAGATCAGGTAATACAAACAGCGAAAGATGAATCAAGCAAACATAAAACTAGCATAAAATATAGATCGTTGTGATCTTTTGCGCCTTTATTATTTGATTAATGTACTAAATATAGATCGTTTAACTTTTTAACACGTTTTTTTAAATCTATTATAACATAACAACTTTTTGATTTTTTTAAAAAATAATTTCATACTATTACTAATAAATATGGTTACATTTTTAAAAAAATTATAATTTTTTTTAAATATTTTATACAGTTTTTAACTTTTTTTAAAAACATTTTTAAAAAGTTAAACGATCTATATTTTCATATAGAGGAAGGGAGAATTGTTTTATCCAAAATTCGGTTGAAATATTGCAGAAAAAGAACAATAAAAAGGAAAAAAAAAAAAGAACTTACAATAAGTTGAGCAATGGGGGTAGGTTGGCCAAGGGGCTTGAGGAGGAGTTGCAGAATGTGAGAGACAGAGAGAATGAAAGAAGCTTGCAACCCCATTGATAGTAGGGGATTGAACAAGTCATCCCCACACAAGAATTTTTGAGTTGCATCCATTTTTTTTGCTTTTTGTATTTTTTTACAAGGAAATCATGAAAAAGAATCAACAAGAGAGAAAACCCAGAAACGAAACGGCTAAATGTGGTAACAGGCTTGTATATATACAAACAAACTCGCCGATATTGACCACAATTGACTACTATCAATAAAAACTTTCCTATACAATATCTTCATATTTTCATCCTGAACGACGCTCTAAGATGAATTACCCCTTTTCTTTATCAAACAAAACAAAATGTTTGAATCCATGCATCTTTTTAACAAGATATGGTTGCCAACTTGGGCATGAATAAGGTGAAAGGGTGATTGAAGGGGAATCAAAGAGGGGAGAAATGGAGAAAATCTTGAAAATAAAAAAAGGAAAATTGAAACCCCTCCAACTTCTCCTAAACCTTTGGCCCCTTTTGTTGTTGTTGTTGTAATGTTGATTGACATTCAAGTGCAAGAGGGGCAACATGGAGAAGAAGAGAGTTGTCTGATTTTACATTATCCATTTTTTTCTTGATTTTGCATTTTCTTTTTCCTACTACCTCAATTTGATGGTAACCCTTTGTTTTAGGATATGTTTGGGTGTTTTGGATCATTTTAGACACAATGGCTTGGCCTTACCACCTTAATTTATCATTCACCATTTATTTAGTATTTATTCATAGCCTATTACTTTTTAGTTGTTTTTTTTGTAGCCTTATAAGAAAAATGTAACATGATATTCATGTTTGTTGTTTCACTAATCGAGTTAGGATAAATGATGATACAAAAATTCTTGTTTTTTGGTTTTCCCAATAAGTTTACAATTTTTTTTTATAAAAATATATTGTAATAGATACATTTTATTTTTTTTATTAGGAAATAATTCGAAGCCAGACAAACCCGGAGCTCGAAGGCCGACAAGTCGGAAGATGGAAATCGTCATAAAGATTCAAAATACAACAAAGGTGCAAGTAACAAGCACAAGAGTTCTACAAAGAGAAACCAAGTCCAACTAAATCGGACGATATGCGGACGTAGACGAACGAACAAAGCCAAGGACCGTGGGTCCTATTCTAATTGTGTTCAATCGAATCGAAGGGGATTTTTAATTCCGCCTTCTCTACTCCTCTTGCTACTGCACGTCGCCGACCTCATATTCTCCATATGTTTGATCAATTTCAACTGTAATTGGAAAATTTTGCCAATATGTTTGCTTTTGAAATTTTCTGTATACATGCAGCTCACAATTTAATTTTCCAAGCGGTTGAAATTTTCTGCATACAGCTCATACAGTGATATATATATATATATATATATATATATATATATCACTGTATTTGTTAACCCACCACACACGGTAATATATACATATTAATACATAGCTAGGGGTACCGGGTACGTGTACTTGGGACATTAATATATATGTGTTGAACACTAACATAACATCAACCCAAGGACCGCGGCAGTTGCCAAGCAGAGCTTCATGCTTCCGATCGCTGAACCACCTGAAAATATTAGATGAATACGCATTGCCAGCGGACATTATATTGCGTATGGATTGGGATAAATATCATATATTTTTTAAAATAAGAAAAAAAATATAATGTTGGTTAATAATATACGAAAAAAAATTGAATTGTTAAGTTGAAATCTTCCGTCGTATAATTTTAATTAGGAGCGGGTTCGTCTTCAATTACATGTACCTCTTCATGGTGTTTAATTGACGAATAGAACAAGATTAATATTGTTTTGTATTAACTAATAAAATAAAATAAAAGAGTATATAGGGTCAGTTTGGTAACACGGAGCTGTTGGGGTAGCTGAAGCTGATAGGGTAGCTGAAGCTGATTGATTAATTGTGTTAAATATATGTTAAATTGGACTTTTCATAAGTTAGTAAGGTGTTTGGCAACCCAGCTGATAGAGTAGCTGATACAAACTAGCTGATCAAATAGGAGAAAAATCAATAGAATTTTGAAAAGCTTGCGGTTGGTAGCTGTTGAAAATCCAATTTCAAAAGCTAATTAAATTAAAATCTTATATTTAACTTATTTAAAACTATAAATTATTAAAACCAAAAGCTTCGAAAAGCTACGTACATTGCCAAACGGACCCATAAGTATATTTTTGGAAATCCTGATTAGCATACCAGAAGTAGGAGCGGGTGGAGGCGGTTGAAAAACTGGCGGAGAACGTGGTGGTTGTGTTGAAGGGGACGGTGGTGGTGGTTGAGAATCACTGGAAGGCGGTGCCGGCGGCTGGATGGGGTCATAATAGAAAACGCCGTCTCTGGAGTACATCATCTGGCAGCTATTTAAGAACGCATACACGGTGGCCGGCCAACTGCCGCAGCAGCCCTCTATTTCACCATAGGCTGCCCAGAGACACTTACTGCACTGAGTCCCGTTCAAGTCGGGGCTGCACTGCACCAGACAATACACCATTACATCCCCCGATACCGTTGCATTCCCCGTGGCGAACAGTCCAGCAGGGTTGTTGCCGGCTGTCGCTTCTTTCACGAGCCCGCTCATTGTCCCATTCAACACGGCCGAGAACTTGACCGGATCCTCGGAATTGGTTCCTTTCCAGGTACTATAAGTAGCACCATCCTCTGATTCTATCCCGTTCATGGACTGGTTCTCGTATCGCAGCGTGCACTCTTCGTACCAAATGACTGCGGCCTTGGCTGGCGAGTCTCCCAGCAGGGAGCAATACTTGATCACCTTTTCTGCGGCCGCCTTGATGCAGTCGCTGCAGAGCTGCTGGTTCACGTCTCCACGGCAGTAGTACTGCCCATACACCGTCTCGTTTCCGTTGCCGGCGCTGGTGCTGTAGAATTTGAAGGTGGATGACTGTAGTTTGAGAGTTGAGAGCACTGCTTTGATGTTGCTCTCGTATGAGCTGTTGTGCGCATAGCTTCCGAATTGATTTTTGCAGTCAATGAAGCCATAGGTGGGTGTGGTGGGTGGTTGCCCAAACACATGATTTGCGAGTACGCCCGCCAAGAAGACCAGATGTACTACAAGGATTGAAGCCTTATACATGATCGATCTCGATCTCGATCTCTTATTGTTGGATCGGAGGAGCTGATCGATGAGGCTTATAGTACTATATAATATTAAAGAGGCTCATGATTAATTCTTTGCAATTCATATTTGACTATTCCCCAACTGACCGGTATAAGATCATATACAATTTATTTATTAATATAGGGGGTAAAAGTCGGTGTTATAAGCAAAGCAACTAGTGTAGTGTTTTACCAAAAAAATAAGCAACTAGTGTAGTAAACTTGTAAACACGAATTTATCAAATATTTTATAATTTTGTTGTACATTATTTAATTAACGTTGAATGTTTAAATGATATAGGCATATCATATTTTTTAACTAATTTATTATATTAAAGAAACGACAAAAAAAAAAAATCTGTGTGCGCGCGCGTGCGTGCATGCGGGTTCCGATGTACACATGCGTTATGCATAAATTATTCATTTGTTTTCTCGTCATTATTCATATGTTTTCATATAATTATTCATTTATATATAATACTGTAATTATTCTTCTATACAAAAAAATATATATAAAAATTGTAACTTTCATTAAAATATTCTAATGAATATATAATCACGTACCCATTACCACTAAATAATTTCATTTGAATGAATAATCATAAATTATTTTTAATTTTATCTGTTAATTTTCTTAAAGATCGATGATAAAATATACGAATTTTTTTTCCTGGTACTCTTGAGGTATGACATATACTACGTAGTATTTCGCGTGGTGTATATATATATATATATATATATATATATATATATATAGGGATTGACTCCGGTGAAAACCTCAAATTATGGTAAAAACCCGTGAGGACTACTTTATATCTCGTTTTTTTTGAAACTCGTGCTAAAAACCTCAATCACACGGTGACTTTACAACTCGGTTCAACCTAAAAACCGTGCTAAAAACTCCAGTTTTAAAATAACACATGACTTTATAGTTCGGTCAAACCGAAAAATCGTGCTAAAAAGCTAATGTTTTAAAATTATATAGTGACTTTATAGCTCGGTTTTATTCAAAACCGGGCTAAAATTTATGACTTTATAGATCGGTTCTATTCATAACCGGGCTATAAAGCAAGTGAACCGGACTAAAAAGCCGGTCCTCACGGATTTCTACCGCAATTTTGGTTTTCACCGGAGCGCGACCCTATATATATATATATCAAAATTTTCATATTTTGTGAGAAACCCCTAAGGTTTCTCAAATTTTGCGCGCCTTATGCCCCTCCATTATTTCACAAGGTACGTACCCCTGAATTAAGGGGTATTTCATGAGGTAGTTTTGGGAAATTTTCACATAATATACAGTATTTTTTATTACTCTATAACAATTTTTGTTCTAAATTAGTGTTACATTTATCCTAATTGATCATGAGAGCCATAAGCCTATGTGGGATTTGAAATCGACCACATCTTTGTGCATGAGCACAATATTACTATCATTTGATCGAGCTAGCTAGTAGGCTAAAAATGGTGGATACACTACGCTAAGCAGCAACTCTAGTGACGGACCTTAAATGGTCGCTTGAATGGGCTCCCAGTTGCTAGACGTATAGTCAGGCGACGATCGAACATATCGTCGCATGAAAAAGCGTCACATGGATGCCATCCCTAGAGTGTTCAGGCGACAAAGGGGTTGGAGCCGTCGCTTGGATCACTTCAAGAGACAGATGGATGCTTATCTATATATATAGATGTATCAGCAATTTTTAAGCTAGCTAGATAAAGTGATAAACCTAATAATTTTGTATAAAAATCGTACATAGTGCGAGCATTGAACTAGTAAGTTTAGTATATAGATATAATAAAAGTTGTCCCATCCGTACTATCGAGCATGACTATTTGTAATGCAAATTTTACACACCAATCACACAACTTCCATGTGAATTAACTTTCCCAATACACTCCAAACTTCAATCACATGCACAAGCAGGCTGCATATATATAACATTAATCACTCATGGTTCTCGGTCGATATCATGTCTATTAATCACACATACATCATATCCATATACATGAGTTCAATATGCCAGCATCAAAAGCACGAGTGCGGTAATCACGATTTCATGCTTCTTGCTCTCGAATACGGATACTACTCTGCCACCACCTGAAAATATTCAACACCGCCAATTAAACTAACGAAGCAAATATATATTGGTTGCAAATTCGATCAAGTACGTACCATTTGCGGAAGGGGGTGGAGGTTGGGAAACAGACACAGGAGAAGGTGGTGGTGGCGGCGGCGGCTGAAAATAGTTGGATGCTGAAGGCGATTGTGGTGGCGAGGGAGGCGAAGGTGGTGCGTTGTGATCAGTGTAATAGAAAGGGCCGTCTATGCTGTACATCATCTGGCAGCTTGCGGGGAACTCAAACAAGTAAGTCGGCCACTCCCCGCAGCAGGTCTGGAGGCCAACGTAAGCGGACTGGAGACACGCCTCGCACTGCATCTGGTTCAGGTCAAGGCTGCACTGTACCAGACAGTAGACCGTTTCAAACGGCGACACCACCCCTTCCCCTGTAGCGAAGAGCCTGGTCGATCCGTTACCATACGCGGCCTCTTTTATGAGGCTGGTCATGGTGTTATTCAAAACCGGAAAGAACTTGTCCGGGTCGTTGACTTTGGTTAAACTCCACGTTGAAAGGGCTGGGTGGTCTTGCATGATCCCGTACATCGACTGGTTCGCGTAGCGCAGGTTGCACTCGTTGAACCAAATGACGGCGGCCTTGGCATTGGAGCAATTCAAGGCGAACACTGCGGCCTCCTTGATGCAGTCGCTGCACAAGTCGGAGTTGACGTCCTCACGGCAGTAGTACTGGCCGTACACCGTACTGTTTGTGCCGTTGCCTGCGCTCGTGTTGTAGAAGAGCTCCTTGGATGCCTCTAGTTGGAGTGTGGACATCACCGATTTGAGGTTGCTCTCGTATGTGCTGTTGGTGGTGTAGTTGCCGAATGATTCGCCTTCGCAGTATCCGTACCGAAAGTTTGGTGAAATTGGTTGGGAATACACCTGGTTGTTAAGGTTTAAAACAACTAGAACAAAAATTACCAGAATTGAAGCTTTCAACATGATCGATCGATCTCGGCCGGCCGGCCAGTGTTTTATAAAAGCCTGATCGATCTCTCTATATATGTTTTTAGGCAGTTAAAAGATTACGATATATATATAGGGGGCATATCCACTGCGAAGTAGCGTTCTAATTGCGAAATAGGAACTACAGCTAATAATCGTTCGATCGAAACATGAATAAATCAACGCTCCACAATTAGCCTCCTACTTTTCAAACATCAATCCCCGTCCTTCAGAACTCCACCACCAATCCACCATGGCCTTCCCTGCATCTCTTAATTTGTTCAAAATTTTCTAATTATATTTCTTTATTCAAATGGGATGTTTCAGTTTCTTCAAATTAAACCTTTCCCATAATTTTCCCAAAATTAGGGTGATTAAATTGCACAAATTAAAACCAACAATTCGTTCATTCAACTGTATAATAATGAACATTCGATCCCAAAATTCCTAGAATATTGAGATTTCAATAAAAGTATAAAAACGAAGGGGGAATTTGAAGTTTGTTGTTGGGCTAAATAACAAGAGGGATCCAATTTCAATATCACAATTTTTAAAAAATACAGTACCAAACAAGAGAGAAAGGAGTAAAAGAGAGGGGTTTGGGATTTGGTTTGCTAAGAATATGAAACTAAAAGATGATGCGAAGGAAGATGGAGAAGTGTCTTATTTTGCTTCCTAAACATTCACCCCCATATTTGTAAAATTTTCAAAATTGTCACCGTGTTGTTGATAGCCATTGATTTATAATCCAATGGCTATTATTCTCACTTCCTATTGAGTAGCTTGGTTCGTATTGAGACAATACACATTAGAACCAATGCATATAATAAAAAACGATGCATAACTTTTTAAGGGTGGTGACAATGACCCTGTAAAGAAACACTAAAAATAAAGTTGTCATTAAAAAAAGTTGTCACCACTGATAAGGGTGGTGACAGTGACCCCGTAAAAAAACCCTCTAAAAACAAAGCTATCACCAAAAAAAATTGTCACCACATGTGTCCCACTTATAAGGATCGATGGTGATAATGACCCCGTAAAAAAACTCGAAAAACAAAGTTGTCACCAAAAACAAGTTGTCACCATACGTGTCACCACTGATACGTGGTGAAAGTGACCCCATAAAAAAACTCTAAAAGCAAAGTTGTCACTAATGTTGTGACCACTAATAAGGGTGGTGATAGCGATAAGGGTGGTGACAGTGTGACCACTGTTATGGGTGGTGACAGTGATAACAGTGGTGATAGTGACCACTGATAATGGTGGTGACAGTGATAAGGGTGGTGACAGTGATAAGTGTGGTGACAGTGCCCACTGATAAGGGTGGTGATAGTGATAAGGGTGGTGACAGCGATAAAGGTGGTAACAGTGATAAGGGTGACGACAACGATAAGGTTGGTGACAGTGACCTCGTAAAAAAAACCTCTAAAAACAAAGTTGTCACCAAAAAAAGTTGTCACCATTGATAAGGGTGATGACAGTGAAAAAACTCTAAAAATGAAGTTGTCACCAGTGGTGGAGCCAGGATTCTCGGCGAGGGGGTGCTAAAAAAATTTCGTGAAATATTTTTTTTGGTATATACTTATTAAGAACATTTATTAAAAAAAATATTGAACAAACACTAAAATTGTAATTTTTTAAAGGTGGTTTTTTTAAGGGTGGTTTTTTTGGTATATACTTAATTTTTTTGTATTTTTTTTCAGTCAGGGGGTACTCGAGCACCCCCAAGCACCCTCCTGGATCCGCCCCTGACTGTCACCAAAAAAATTTAATGTCAACACACATGCGTCACCAAAAGTCATTGCCCTTGACTGGTCAATGGTCAAGGTCAAATTAAAATATGGGAAGGAAGGGAAATGGGAAGAAATGGCAAAATTGTCAATTTGGGAAAATCACTTAACTCCTTAATGAAAATGGACAAGGAGCTAAAATTTGTATCTCAAATGGACATATAGCAAAATTTGCCTAAAATTATTTATGTTGTAATAATCTATATATCGAAAGTTATCATAAGCCACAATCTATTTGTATATATATTTTAATTAATTGATAAAAATATAAATCAAAACTATTTCTTTGACATACTTACCAAAAATATAAATTGATGTTGTATTTTATTTATATTTAGATTATTTTTTTGTTGAAAGAATTATTTACATAGAAAATAATTACTTGATAACTATTATATCTAAATTATTTTTGGCATAATGAATTATTTATATCTAGATTAATTTTTATTTTATATTTTCCATCCAATTTGATAGTTATTAATTTAATTCTCACCTTGCAATTGAAATTTATTGTTTTTGACATATTTTTAATATGTTTTATACAGATAATAAATATAATTTTAAAATATTATGTTAACATATTCTTGTACATGGGATGAGACAGACACTAGTCTCTAATAAATGAAATCTTAAACTGAAATATTACTTACGTAGTAGTTAATAGTATACATATATGTGTTGAATACATATTGGAGTTTGATGAGAGTGTCCTCTTGCATCATAAAAAACAAAAGTAAGAATCTATGGATAGTGTAGAAAACGGAGACTCCATAAACGTTTGGAAAGATCCCTGGGTTCCCAATCATAATCTCACAAGCTTTCAAGAACATCTGGATCCCGACCTTAAAGTTAATCAGCTGTGTTCACATCTAATAAGGAGTGGAATGTTCCCCTCCTCCATGAGATTGTCCCCAATAACATTGTCCAACAAATCATCAGAATTCGAATTCCTAACTGGAACACTCCTGATAAACTAATTTGGAAATTTACCTCGGATGGCCAATTTACTACTAGATCGGTCAGACAAATGGTTAATAGTAGCAACGACTCTACTGAGGATTACAAGTGGATATGGAAACTAAACCTCCCCCGAGAATAAAAAATCTCCTTTGGAAGATAACAACTGATAGTCTTGCTACAAAGGAGAGATTAAATAGGTATATCAATAGAGTTCCGACTTGTTGCTGTTTCTGTAATGATAGTAACGAAGACAACAACCACTTTTTTATCCTTTGTCCATTCACTAGAACTACTATTGTTGCCTACGAACAAAGGTTAAGTAAAACCACGTACATCACTTATACCCAATTCTTGCACCAAAATGAGCGAAATTTTGACACTTGATAATAACAAGAAATCTATCGAAGAACTCTGCTTTATTTGGCAAAAAAATTGGGAAGCAAGGAATGATATGATCTTTAGGAATAAAAAGCCGGACACCCCTTGCCAGATGGCCAGAAGAATTATAACAGATCTCAGTGAATGGCATGGTGCAGCCAAAACTAAAAATGTACCCTCAACGACAACTGTAAAGAGAAGACGCAATTCTAAATGGACCAAACCGCCTAAGGATATCTACAAAATCAACGTAGATGGTTCATTGAAACCCACTGGAGATTGCCAAGTGGGGGGGATTATTAGGGACCATAATGGTTCTGTGATTGATATCTTTCAATCTGAAACGGAAGCAAGCTCTGCCATCCAAACAGAAGTTGTTGCGTTTTGTACAGGTGTAAACTTAGCTTTAGCTAAAGGTCTACGACGAGTCATAGTGGAAGGAGATTGCTTGGAAGTTACCAAGGCAATCAATGATAGCAAGTACGTTAGATGGGAAATTATCCGGGAAGTGGAACTAATCAAGAAACTTAGCTCAAGCTTTGACAACATCGAATTCAGACATTGCTATAGGGAAGCAAACAAGGCAGCTGATTTTAAAACCAAGTCTAGGAATATTTTTGTACGTTTTCAAACCTACCTACCTGTAGGGATCTTTGTAACATCATTCGTATGAATGATCATAGTGATATCTTGCTTCTGTAAGATCCACCTAATTTTTGCCTACTGTAAAAAAAAAAAAAAAAAAGAGTAAGAATCTATATGTGATAAAGTATATACTTATGTACTTACATGTGTTTGTGGTTGAGTCTCACTGAAAAATATTAGCCCAAAAATAATATTAAAAAATTATTACCAAAGATTGTTATGCTAACTATAATAGACTAATTAAGCATACTACTTTTCCAAAAATATAATAAAATAAGTTTGTTTTGAAATAGTAAAGATGTGGTCACTATTTATGACAAATAAAGAGGTTAACAATGATTCATGTACCCAAATGGAAGAAGGTACATATATATTGCAAATAACTAACCTTATTGCTTTGGACAAATCTCTCGGGTGCCTTATTAATAGGAGGGTGAATCGAGCTACATCCGAGGAAACTATGGGAAAGACTAACAAAGTGGAAGGCAAATTCATTATCCCAAAAGGGAGATCGGTATTCATCAAAACAAATCTCGCCACAAAACGTACCGATTAATTACATCATGTAAAATTTCATGTTGCTACCGCAAATCCATAAGAAGTTAATTTATTAGACCAAAAAAACATAATTTCCTATGAAAAAAGGGCTTGAATTACAAATCACTCGTAGGTTGGGATATGATTTGTAAACTAAATAAAAATGGAGGACTTGGGATTAAAAAATATCAAATAATATTAACAAGGCGCTACAAATGAATTACTATATTATATGGAAAATTCTAGTTGAACTTGAGAGTTTTGGGTGACAGAAAAATACATCTTGGCAATGGAGATAGTTAATAAAGCTCAAGGATGAGTACTGCAAAAGGTACGATAGGTATGACAAGTAGAAAATGGAAAAACTATCTAATTTTTAATAAACTAGATAGGAAATGAACCATTGATTGTTGATATAATGCCTAGAGTAGGTGATGTTAAGGTGTCTCTTAGACTTTTCTCATCCCACATGAAATGTTTAAAGGTATCCTAAAAGGATTTTAAGGAGACTCTTCCGCTACCTACATTGAGAGGTAAAGAATGAGATGGAGCTTTGCGAAAAATATATTTTCTTGAGGCCGAAGATATTACGGATAGGCTTGTTAGTATTTATCCGCGAATATCTATTTTTCACTGGATTTATTTTCATAAATTATTCTTTCAAACGGTTTTAGATAAGTCAAGATCTTCTGAAGATAGAATCAAATCTTCCTTTTGCTTGCGGCTTAAGGATTGATTTTGCATCTATATAAAGGGATCAAGGGCTTGGTTTTTAACAGAGCAAAATACAATCGCCTCTCTCCCTCTCCTGTTTTCTTCTACCCTTTTCCCGTTCTGAGCGTCTGTTCCAGTTCCATCTTCTCTCCCTCGAGTGCACCTGTGAGTAGGGGTGATATACGAGCTCACGAGCTCGAGTACTCAATGCTCAAGCTCGGCTCGTTTATAAACGAGCCGAGCTCGAGCTCGAGCTTCATATGAAAACGAGCTCAAGCCTGCACTCGAACTCGGCTCGCGAGCTGGGGAAGATACTCGAGATCGAGCTCGTTAGCTCGCTTCCCCTCGAGCCGAGCTCGAGCTCGAGCTCGTGAGCTCGATTACTCGAGTTGAGCTCGAGCTCGTGAGCTCGTTTACAGTATTCGAATTGCAGTACGCCAGTACCTAATAACCTGTTGTAACAGCTTGATAACCTAAATAATTGAATTGCAAAGGAATCTAAAACATCACACCAGTATTCAGAGTACAACCCGACATTACAAAGTTCAAATACATCATAAACTCGAAATAGATAAAGTTCGAAATAGAACAACATAAATGCAACACACGAACACAACAACGACATAAGCAACACGAACGCAACACGAACAATAACATCCGGGCACTTGGGCAGCAACGACATGAACACGGGCTGGAAAAATAAGAAATAAGAACATGAGCAATGAGAAAATAAAGAAGGGCTGGAAAAACATTATATGAATTCAGTGAGTTTTCAATTCACAACACAAGTTGTAAATGAAGTCCAACTTTCACTCTAAAACCGCAACACAAAAAATTAAGCTTAATGTCAAAGGCTAAAACCAAAAAGCAGCATCCCAACAACATATTAAGGTTACTGTATCAAAGGCTAAAACCAAAAAATTCCAGCTGTTTTTTTAGCATTATATCACTATCAAAGGCTAAAACCAAAAATTAAGCTTACTGTTTTTTGAGCATTTCTAATCAACAGAGAGCAGCAACATTACAACATCCCAACAGCAGCAACTGCAACACAAAATTCCAGCTGTAAATTACAGCAGTAGCACCATTGAATGTTCGAGTAAATAAAATGAGAGATGGAATTTACAGTAGCTTGAAGGAACTAAAATCATATAACTAAAATGCAATAAAATAAGAGATGGAATTACCTTAATTTGAATCATCTAGGCTTTCCAAATCGAGTATATCCAAATCCGACTTAAACCAATTCTGTCTACAGACAAGTGCTTCCAATGTTTCATCACCCAAAGAGCATCGATCATCCCCAAGAACTCGACGCTCAGTGCTAAAGGCCGACTCGGAAGGCACACTAGTTATCGGAATAGCCATAATATCCCGAGCCATCTGGGATAAGATTGGAAAGCGTGTCACATGTTGCTTCCAGTGGTTCAAGATATCAAAAGCTTTTCCACCTTCATCCAACCCGTCATCGATATATTTATCAATCTCTTTTGTAGATGGACGCGCAGTAGATTTGTTCTTCAACCATTCTTGAAAATCCACCATATCTTGTTCTCCTAGGCTACTGATTTCTCCTTCAACGGAATCAGACATACCGGTTCTAGCCATGTTACACTTGTTCCTAGAATATTCTTCGAAGAGTGCATTCAATTCACGCATCACATATTGAACCCTACCTTCAACATTTTCTGCTCCATATAGCTTCTCGAACACGAATTCGATCCATTGAACCTTCTTGCGAGGATCCAAGACTAGAGCTATTATCATCAAAAGATTGGTGTCCTGCCAATACTTATGGCTGATATGATCATAATATGTTCTTCATTTCATGGAATTTCAATTTCCAATTGGAGTTGATATGATCATAATCTGTTCTTCATTTCATGGAATCATGGTTGTTGACGCTTTAAGCCCTAGGATCGACAATGAATTGAAGGGATTCGGGATTCCTAATTCATCACAGGAAACTGATGTTGTGTAATTCAAGTTATCAATGATTTGGGCTTTGATCCACACAACAGCTATTACTAATTCCCCATTGCAGACCATTAGATTAACAGAAGCAAATGCAATTGGTTGCATTAGATTAACAATAAAGTCAGAGATTACAACTAAAACAAAGTCAGAAGCTCAACTATTTCTTAATTTACACATCCATAATATAAATGAAGTGAAACAAATATCAGATCTGAAATGGCTTCACTTACTTGGTCAATAAGGGACATTACTAGATTGGGAACGAACCAAACAAGGGCCGAAGGCTATCAGACAGCGCCGGAGAGCAACAACGAACGAAAATGGAGAGCAACAACTCTTTCTTTCCTCTGCAAATGGAAACACATATCAGATCTGAAATGGAAACGCAAATGGAGAGCGCTGGACAGTCGAACGAAAATGGAGAGCAACAAGCCAACAACTCTTTCTTACCTCCGGTGACGGATTCGCTGGACTTTTGAAGGGAGAGCAACACCGGTGACGGATTCGCTGGACTCCGGACAGGCGGATTCGCTGGACTCCAGACAGAAGACGGATTCGAAGGGAGAGCAACACCGTGACAGAAGACGCCTTCGCTGGAGGGTGACCGGTGACGGCGATGGCGTCGCTGGACTGGACTCTGGAGGCAGTGGAGAACTCGAGGCCAGGCCGCCAGGGTGAGGCCGTGACTCCGTGAGGCGGTGAGGGTGACGGATTAGGGTTTCTGTCGCGCTGAAGGCTGAAGCAGTGAAGTGGAATGGGGTCCTGGGGATGACGGGGTCTTGTGAAACAAATTGCTTAGTAATTGGGTGGTAATTTCGTCAATTCAAGTTTCTCCCGAGTTGTCGAGCTACTCGAGCTCGATTCGAGCTCATTTAAAGGCTCGAACTCGGCTCATTTATTATTCGAGCGATCCCGAGCCGAGTTTTTATCGAGCCGAGCCCGAGTCGATCCCGAGCTACTCGGCTCACGTATCAGCCCTACCTGTGAGAGAATCCGGAGAAATCCTTGGGGGACGTTGCCTCGCATACGATCTGCACCTCTGTTGGGGGCAAATACGTTTCTCATTCAGTGGCTCCCATACCACGCTTCACCGCAGCCCTAGCCCCTTCACAGAAACGAGTTCGACCTACATCCACTAACGCTTTATAACTAGTTTGTTGCTTATTGCAGGTTCCAGTAGGGTCATTGTCCAACAGTGAGAAACGTATTTTCGTTGGATTATGATCACCATGGAGATCGGATACAAGAAGTCGCTGCTCGATCTCTTAAAACTGGAGCCTTGGATGGCTCGAACAGTGCTCGTAGTTCGAGCCATCCAAGGCTCCTCAGTTGAAGCACCAGGAGGCGGCGGCGCTACCGCCTGTGCAATCGTCGGCTGAAGATTCTCCTGCACAGAGGGAGGCGGACACGAACGAAGCTCCGGACATCAGCCATGGACAGTGGGAGTGAAGAGGACGACCGGAGGCGACGGCGCTACCGCCCGGATCATCAACGGACAGGGACCTTGCTGCACAGGTGAGGCGGAGATGAATAGAGCTTCAAACTCGCTGCCATGGCGGCAGGTTGAGGACGGGCTTCGACGGGTCTGTCTTCGGGCCGAGGCGGGCTGGTAACCTAGAGTCGGAGGCAGGCTTGGGCGGGCGATGTGCCACTCTTGGGCTCTCGGTCAAAGTGTTGACTCAGATGACTTTTAATTTGGGCCTAATTTGGTTGGGCCTAATTTTTATTTTTTGTTTGTGTTGTTTGTTGTTGTTGTTTTGTTTTTGGCAAAATTTTGAGCACATTTTCCAGTTGACAGGATACATAGAGTTCTTACACTCCGGCACTACTCTGGCACCTAAAAAGAAGTATATACGGAGTGGCACTAGGAAGTAAAAAACGGAGAATAATTGCGTTGATGAACCAGTCAAGTTGTCTCCTCGATCTTACAAAGGACAGTTTGTTGAGTACACATGTCGGCCTATTTTGTGAGTTAACTTAAGTGATCGACGTGATTTTTATATTTGAAATTAGTTGGTTATATATATATATATATATATATATATATATATCTTATGGATGTATCTCTTTGAATCTTGATTGATGATATGACACTAGGACATGAGAAGTTGGTAATTTTGAGAAAAATCCATAAAATGCTCCTAATATATAACTTAGATGTTGTTGTTGATCAAATAAATGTGATATGTGCATAACTTGCTAAACATCCTTTCAATTTGTAGATAAGAGGACCACTAGATTGCTTGAGTTAACAAAGATTGATCTTTCTTTTTGAAACTCTAAAAGCAAATGTGGTAACGGTGTTATATCACATTATTTAGATGATTTCTAGAGATACCAATTTGTTTATAACCAACATAATTTAAATTCAATAAAGGTAGGAAATGAGATACCACATGAGAAGTTAGACAAAACCTCATACAAGGTTTGTAAATGACTTAAGAATCTACCTAGTATATATGAGAAATGTGGGGGTTGTGTGTCTAAGGTGGTTATATATGCCTTTAAATGAAATGGTGTTGGATCTTATATGATTGATGATTAGTCTTGTTGGTTATAAAGAGAGCAATTATACCGTATATAGATTTATGTGCTTGCATGATATATCGACGTGTGAATATCGTGATGCTGAATTTTTGAGCATGCATTTCTTTTGAAGAAGGATAATGGTAGTATTCCTGCTGTTATTGAACCTGCATCTTTGTCTATTACCTACTTCTGTCAATGTTGATGAACCTAGTGAAATTAGAAGAAGTAAAAGACGTAGAACTGAAACTAGCTATGGTCCTGATTTTGTGACTGCATTCTTAACTGAACTCCGTGATTTAGATGAAATCAATGAAGCTCTAGTTTATGTTCACATGATAGAGGATGAACCTAAAACATATGATGAAGCAATGAGTTCTGTTGATGCTAGTTTTTGGAAAGATGCTATAAATAGTGAAATTGAATCTATCACAAATAATCACACTTGGGAACTAGTTGATTTGCCTAGAGGTTATAAGGGCATTGGTTGTAAATAGATCTTCAAGAGGAAACTTAGAACAGATGGTTCTATAGAAAGATTTAAGACAAGACTAGTAATCAAAGGATTCACACAGAAATATGGAGTAGATTATTTTGACACCTATTCTCCTGTAACTAAGATTGCGACCATTAGAGCATTATTTGCATTAGCATCTAATTACAAGCTCTTAGTACATCAAATGGATGTAAAGACTGCTTTTCTAAATGGTGATCTAGATGAGGAAATATACATGGAACAATCTCTGGGGTTTGTGGTTACAGGTAAGGAGAATATGGTTTGTAGGCTAAAGAAATCTCTGTATGGCCTAAAGCAAGCACCTAAACAATGGTATGAGAAATTCCATAACACTGTGTTGAGTTTTGGATTTGTGGTTAGTGGATCTGATGCATGTGTTTATACCAAGATGTACAATTTTGGTTGTGCTATTTTGTGCCTATATGTTGATGATATGTTGTTATTTGGCACTAACATGCATGTGATAAATGAAACCAAAAAGTTTCTTTCCTCTCGCTTTAAAATGAAAGACTTAGGTGAAGCAGATGTGATTCTAGGTGTTAAAGTGACTTGAACTAAAAATGGCTTTACTTTGTCTCAATCCCATTATGTAGAGAAGGTATTAAAGAAGTTTAACAACTATGATGTGACGTCAGTTAGGACCCCACATGATGCTACCATAGAGTTAGTGAAAACTCAGGTATAGGTGTTTCCCAAGAGGAATACGCTAAAGTTATTGGGAGTCTAATGTTTTTGATGAACTATACTCGGCTTGACATAACTTATGCAGTAAGTAGACTCAGTAGATATACACATAATCCTAGCAAAGAACATTGGATTGCACTTAGAAGGTTAATGAGATACCTTAGAGGCACTCTTGATTGGGGATTACATTTTGAGGGTTTTCCCTGCGTTCTAGAAGGATATTGGGATGCAAACTGGGTAAGTGGGACTGATGAAATTTGCTCCACTAGTGGATATGTTTTTACATTGTGTGGTGCAGCTGTCTCATGGAAATCTGCAAAGCAGAGTTGTATAGCCCGATCGACGATGGAGTCAGAGTTCATAGCTCTAGATCTAGCAGGGCAAGAGGCTGAGTGGCTGAGAAGCGTACTGGTAGATATACCAATGTGGGGGCATCCAGCTCCTGCGATTTCTCTACACTGTGACTCACAGGCTGCCATTGGAGTAGCAAACAGCGGAGCGTATAATGGAAAGAAGAGGCATATACGCATCCGACATGAGGTTGTGAGGCAGTTGATAAGAAATGGGGTACTCTCTTTAGAGTATGTGCGGTCAGAGAGGAACATTGCTGATCCATTGACCGAAGGACTTTGCAGAAGGCTAGTCCTTGACACGTCGAGGGGAATGGGGCTAAAGCCCGTGAGATGAAGAATCTGTGGCGGAAACCATTAATTTGGTCGAAGGCAAGCCATGGAAAGACTCATAAGAGATACACATCTCCCATTCTTATGGCAAGTGTTGTAACGTCCCGGGATTATGATTCCCGGGTTACGTTTCGAGGGATGAAACCCCTCGTTAGGATCTTGCGCCCCGAGTACAGGTTGAAGGTTTAAAATTCTACTCTAACGTTTTCAAGTGGGATTTCATACCCAAAATTCGAAGGGATCGTTGGAATCCCCGGGGAAGTCCCCTGTACCTGTCATAAGTCTAAGCGTGGAAAACAACCAATCATGCAAATAGTAAAATCAAGGTGTAATACAAGAGGGTGCCACGGCAGAGCCGGGTCAAAACCAAATCAATAAGCGTATTTATCAAAATCTAATGTTAGACCATTTCATTGCAATCGCCCAAGAGAGTTCCCACATTACAGAAGCAAGGAACAATCATGCTGCAAAACAAACCTAAAAAAAATGTATGCGGGGTGGTGTCAGATCGAAGCCCTACGCAATGTAATCCCAAACAAGCAGACACATACACACGCTAGTCCTAATAAAGATGCTTCTAGATGCAAGGCGGAATATTAACACACTAGCATGGTCCTAAGATCAAGTGCATAAATATAATAAGGCCTTAGCACCAAATACCAAGTGGTATATCCATCTCCTACCTCCACCCCCTTCCGATAGGGCGGAGACTGGCCAGCTCGTGAATGCATTCATTCATAATCGGGCGGCACGCATGCCCAACCCGCTCCACAATAAAGCCCGCAGGCATCTCATAATATAAGGAAGTTCATGACTCGATTGATTCAGGACGGGACCCGATGAGACTAGGTCGTCCTATAACCCTAACAATGACTCTAGTTACTTCACAGATAACGGCCGTTCTGTTTACAAAAGCAATGAGTAAACGAATGCTCAATCATGAGTGCAATCCTAGCAGGATACTACATGGCATGCTTTATTATGAATGCAAGCACCTAGTATGCACATGGCTACAAGCAGGGAGATCTCTTTTTCGAATTTGAGTGAGCTCATATAGGAACTCACCTGGCTATGCAGAACAGCATAATAGAAGGTCCGCCAGACATCAATTATAATCACAAAGCATCACCTAGATACATATTAGAACACATCTATGAGTCTACGTCTAATCATTCAAGCACTCAAAGAATACATCATTCAACGAAAATATCAACCATATCGCAATCATCATTCCGTCAAGTTCAACCATTCATCATAATGCCACATTCCACGAGACCATATCATTCTCCACAATTCACTTAGCCACATTCTCATTCTCATGATAACATATCCGTATATATTTCAACAGTTCATTATAGTTCATAAAGTATAAGTCAAGGCGGAATATTAACACACTAGCATGGTCCTAAGATCAAGTGCATAAATATAATAAGGCCTTAGCACCGAATACCAAGTGGTATATCCCTCTCCTACCTCCACCCCCTTCCGATAGGGCGGAGACTGGCCAGCTCGTGAATGCATTCATTCATAATCGGGCGGCACGCATGCCCAACCCGCTCCACAATAAAGCCCGCAGGCATCTCATAATATAAGGAAGTTCATGACTCGATTGATTCAGGACGGGACCCGATGAGACTAGGTCGTCCTATAACCCTAACAATGACTCTAGTTACTTCACAGATAACGGCCGTTCTGTTTACAAAAGCAATGAGTAAACGAATGCTCAATCATGAGTGCAATCCTAGCAGGATACTACATGGCATGCTTTATTATGAATGCAAGCACCTAGTATGCACATGGCTACAAGCAGGGAGATCTCTTTTTCGAATTTGAGTGAGCTCATATAGGAACTCACCTGGCTATGCAGAACAGCATAATAGAAGGTCCGCCAGACATCAATTATAATCACAAAGCATCACCTAGATACATATTAGAACACATCTATGAGTCTACGTCTAATCATTCAAGCACTCAAAGAATACATCATTCAACGAAAATATCAACCATATCGCAATCATCATTCCGTCAAGTTCAACCATTCATCATAATGCCACATTCCACGAGACCATATCATTCTCCACAATTCACTTAGCCACATTCTCATTCTCATGATAACATATCCGTATATATTTCAACAGTTCATTATAGTTCATAAAGTATAAGTCAAGCGATACATAATTCTAACATCTCATGCCATTAATCATTCTTACATGTCATTAGTCCACATAAAACATGTTATTAGTCACTCAATCATATCATCATGCTAGTCAGTCATTGATCACATAATTCCCATGTTAGTCTCAAAGCCATTTAAATTCTTAGTCAAGCAGTTAGAAATTCCGACCATTGAAAATATTCGTCAAATTCCCTTTTCAATTTAAATCCGACAATACCCTTTTAAATCTCCAAGTCTCATAATATTATATTTTCTCAGATTATTTCCAAACTCTTTTAAAAATCCCAACCATTTTTATTTAATCAAATCAGCCCATTTGAAATCACCAAAACCAACCCCTTTATTTTGTTAAATCCCAAAACCAAGCCTCACTTGTTTTCTATCACCCAAAACCGAACACATTTATAAAATAGGGCCACAATGTATTTTCTTCTTAAAACCCCAATTCGAATACATTGAATAAACAAAGCCCAAAAACAACTGAATTTATTTGGAAGAATTAGGCCCAAAGAAAATAAGCCCGAGAGGCCATTTCTATCTCTCATCCCCAATCTGAAGGCTGAGATTTAAAAAAAAAAAAAAAAGGAAGGGGCCCATGGTGAGGTGGCGGTGAGGTGGCAAGAGAGGTGGAATGGGGTCCACACCCTTCTTCTTCCTCAGTTAGGTTGAACGAATCAACCATTGAGAGGGAGCCCGCGTTTGGAAACCGGAGGAGGAAGAGGGAAGGGTCTGGCCGGCGGCAACCCGGACTCCCACTCCGACTCCGGCCATGACTACCCGGTGCACATATGAATAGAAAAGGAAAAGAAGGAGGAGGAAGGAAGAGCTCACCGAGGGCGTCGACTCACCGGAAACGTTCGATCGGAGCTCGATTCGGCCGTCAGAGCCGATACTTCGCCATATATGGTCTGGGACGGAGGCATGAGGTCAAAGGATGAAGCTTTATACAGTTTCAAAATGAAAGGAAGGAGGAAGGGGCCTAACCGCTCTCGAACCCGGAGAACAGGGGAGGCGAGGAGCTCGGGGCTGGCGTCGGCGGCTACGGTGGCCCTACTGGCGGCTCGTGCTCGGCGTCGTCGGAAAACATGGGAGCGACGGAGAGGGCTCAATGGCCTGCTGCTGCTGCCATCACGAGAGAAGGAGGAGGTGAAGGCCGCGGGTGGTGGTGGTGGTTGCCGGCAGAACAGGGAGGCGGAAAGGAGGAGAACGGAGGTGCTCCGGTGGCGCTCGGGAGGGCGTTGTGTCTGCGCTTGAAGGCGGCGAAACAGGGAGCTAAGGGGGGAGGGCTGGCGCTGCTCACGTGTCTGTGAGAAATCCAGGAGAGGGAGAGGATTGTGTTTGGATTTTATGGGTTGTTTGGATAAGGAATGGGAATGAAAAAGGGGATTGTTGAGAGTGTCCTTGGATTAAAAGGAAAAGGGTGAGAGAGTAAGGCTGGAGAGGGATTGCTTTGAAATTGAATGAAGAGAAGGAGGAGGGGGAATCCCCTGCAGATTTTGGCGTGGGTTTGACCTCTCATATGGGGTGTGGTGATGTTTGATCTTTAGCTAAAATGGGGAGGCTATAATGTGAGGTAGGGAGGTTAAAGGTGGTGTAGTTTAGCTAGAATTGGAAGGAGGAATGCTGAATGCTGCTAGGCGTTGAATGGGGAGGAAGATTACAAAATGAAAGAGAAAATAATATTGGTCCAAGAATTTCAAATACCCGAGGTGAAAGACGGAATCGATCAAATATTCAAATCGACATATTGGATCTGAAAGTAATAATGAAATCCAATTTATTTATTTTTTATTTTTTATTTTTTTATTTTTTTTACTCTCGGAATCTGAAAGCGGAAATAAAATCCGATCTAATGAGTTTTTCCTTTAAATTCCAAATTTAAATTCATTTTGATTTTCTTTTTCCGAGAAATTATGATTTAAAAATCCGAGCCTTTACAAGTGTATAGTGAGGTTGAGCTAACGCTCTTAATGATTCTATAGCCCAGACATTGGGTGGTTCTTTTGAGACGGACTTGATAGATCACCGAACGGCAAAAGAGAGGTTGAGCCTTAGAGCTCTTAATGACTTCATAAGACTTAGCGGAACGTTACAAGACCCCGTGGAAGGTGTGTGTTGTTGGTTTACCCCTAAGTGGAGGAATTCAAGGTCTCTGGCCATTCTCTCTATCGAAGGAATCGCCAATTTCACTATGTGCTGATTCAAGTCGTAAGACATCAGCATTTAAGCACTAACCTCGACACGCTCAGAACTTGTTTTCAAAACCTCAGGTTTTAAACCCTTCTCTCGACATTTGTGGGGGATTGTTGGATATAATGCCTAGAGTAGGTGGTTTTAAGGTGTCTCTTAGACTTTTCCCATCCCACATGAAATGTTTAAAGGTATCCTAAAAGGGTTTTAAGGAGACTCTTCCGCTACCTACATTGAGAGGTAAAGGATGAGATGGAGCTTTGCGGAAAATATCTTTTCTTGAGGCCGAAGATATTACGGATAGACTTGTTAGTATTTATCCGCGAATATCTATTTTTCACTGGATTTATTTTCATAAATTATTCTTTCAAACGGTTTTAGATAAGTCAAGATCTTATGAAGATAGAATCAAATCTTCCTTTTGCTTGCGGCTTAAGGATTGATTTTGCATCTATATAAAGGGATCAAGGGCTTGGTTTTTAACAGAGCAAAATACAATCGCCTCTCTCCCTCTCCTGTTTTCTTCTACCCTTTTCCCGTTCTGAGCGCCTGTTCCAGTTCCATCTTCTCTCCCTCGAGTGCACCTGTGAGAGAAGCCGGTGAAATCCTTGGGGGACGTTGCCTCGCATACGATCTGCACCTCTGTCGGGGGCAAATACGTTTCTCATTCAGTGGCTCCCATACCACGCTTCAACGCAGCCCTAGCCCCTTCACAGAAACGAGTTCAGCCTACATCCACTAACGCTTTATAGCTAGTTTGTTGCTTATTGCAGGTTCCAGTAGGGTCATTGTCCAACATTGATTACACATGAATTGAAAAATGCATGGATAGATTGATTTATAACAAAGCATGTATACACAATGAAAAAACATGGATCGCGAGAAACTCCGGAAGGAAGGCACTACTGTTGAGAATGAAAGAAATGTGAAGAGACCAAAAAGAGTCCCACATTGATTACATGAACAAAGAAGTCTTAGTATATAAGCTAGTGGACTAACCCACCTAATGCCAATTGATTTTAGAATGGAACCTCACTCGGCTTGTGTTCTAGGCTACTAGTGCATGTGCGCCCATGCACACGACCCCCAGTCATCGGTCCGAAGTCAGACTTTGATATGGTATCACAACCATGTTGATCCTGGTCTGGGGTTACCCAGTTGTCCAAGTCTCAACTAGATGGTCATTCCTAGTTTTGCGGGGGCGTGTTAGAGATGTGAATGAGACCAAAGTGTCCCACATCGGAAAGTTAAACATATCAAGCCCTAGTATATGAGGCTTGTGTGCTAGGCTACTAGCGCATGTGCGCCCGTGCACACAACCCCTAGTCATCGGTCCGAGTCGGACTTTGATAACTACTAGAACTAGCAGTACAAATGGTACTAATCGATCGTAAAAAAAATTAATACATAATGTCGAGGATAGGTTATATTGGCAGTCCAATAAAGACATATGGTTCTCCACCTCGAATGCACTCAAATTTTTCTCCGAGGAAACAAACCAACAAGTAATTAATTAGTGACACATAATAAATTTGGGAAATTGATAGTCTTTTAAAGGTAAAAATTTCTTATGGAAGATTGCAATATGATGAATGGTGTATCGATGAAGACGCGTAATTGGTAGACAAAGGTATTTCTATTCCACTCTCTTGTGTGTGTTTTGCAATCATAGGGATAAAGATCGATGATAAACACCGATTAACAACATGACTACGTGAAGCCCCGAATCAGTTGTGACTTGTGAGTTGTGACCATTCTTTTACTGGTTCGGGGCTTTGCATAGTCGCGACCTTCCTACTATGGCTAAGCTCATTAGTCAGCCTATTGTGACCATGTATCACTAAAGATGGCCTTCCTACTACGGCCAAGCTCGCTAGTTGCGACCTTGATATTCCAATTAACTGTCCCCTCTGTAACATGAACTATGAAGACACAAAACATCTTTTGTTTTTGTGCCCAATCGCACAAGCTACAATCTATATTCTCTCCCCAAAAATTGCATCTAAAAAGATAACATCATACTCCAACTCTACCAGCATTAATGAAATATTATACAAGCTAAAATCTGAATTGGGGAACCGTGACTTCTCTACTCTAGCTACTTCTTGGTGGAGTATATGTACTTTCGCAACAAGTCCCTTTTTGACAACATCAACCCCAACCCACGAGCTATATATAGTCTCTTTCATAACTGAACAAATCTCCAATTGGATTAAGGCCAAAGATCAACTATACCAGAAGCTTAGTTTAGATAAACATAAACAACAATAGTACCCCCTACCACGTCTCGCCTTAAATGGCAACGCTGCAAGTGGTCCAGACCTAGACAAAATTGGTTCAAACTCAACTTCGACAGAGCAGTTTTTCCCTCTGACAAAGGTACTTACGACTTCATCATTTGTGATGATAACGGACATGTTATCTTCACGGAAGTAGGAGACTCGACTTTTCCCATGGTTATTGGTGCTAAAGGTTTTGGCTTGTGGAAAGGCATCTTGAAGGCTCTTTGTAACGGCCCGGATATAAATACCCGGGTTACGTTTCGACGGTTGGATACCTTCGTTCGGATCTTGCAATCCAGGTATGGGTCGAGGTTTCAAACCTCTTAAACATTAGTATTTAAAGCGGGGATTTCAAACCCCAAAACAATCGTAGGGCCGTTGGGTACCTTTAACCTGTCCTAAAGTCTAAGTCGTGGAAATTCGTTTAAGGAAAGCGGAACGAAAACGAATTGAAAGTACAACTTGCCACGACGGGGCCAGGTCAAAACCAAAATCATAGATCATAATCAAATATCACTCAACCAAATTAGCGGGTTAGGTCGGTTCGTCGCTTTCGCCCAGGAGGATTCTCGACCCGTCATAGAAGCAGGGAGCAAGCAAGGAGCAAGTACCTAGCATTATCCACGAAGTCAAGCCCAGAGACGTCTGCGGGCCCTAAAGACCGCACTGAGGCCATATAACATGCCTATACCTAGAATAAAGGATATTCTAATGTAGTACGGAATTTAAACACGCAAGTCATACTTATCAGGATATATAAATATAAGTGCAGAAATACAGTAAAGGCGCCCAAAGAATGCCAAGTGGCATATCCTCATATCTTTGTATTTCCCATACCCACTCCGAGGTAGGGTGCTCGGTCTCAGCCCACTACAAAAAAAAATGAAATTCGCCACCCTACCTAGCTTCGGCAGGAGCTTGCCGTGACAATTGATAACTTTTTGCCACGGCATTAGCCACGGTAAGCCTTTAATCCGGAAAAATACAAGACATTAGCCACCCTGGTAGCAACGGCTAGTTTGCCGTCGTTGAAACAAAAAAGAAAACCCTAAAAACCATCCGCCTCCCTAATCTGAATTCTGAAAGATGGACGTACCCACTCTCTCTCACACTCTTAGATCCATCCTCTTCCGTCTCCATGGTCGGCGTTCTCGATCTCTCTCAACTCGCAGATCTATCCATGACTGGTGTTCCCTAAAAACCATAAAAACCATCCTCTCAACTCGCAGATCTATCCTCTCATCTCCATGGTCGGCGTTCCCAAAAAAGAAAACCCTAGAAGCCATCCTCTCAACTCGCAGATCTATTCATGGCCGGCGTTCCTGATTTCTCTCACTCTGCCTCTCGTTTTCCATTCTCGACCACTCACCTTTCGACTCTGAAGAAGGCCTTACCTTTTCTCTATCCCGCTGGCTTAATTTAGGCAATACGAGGGCTTCGCAATCGCATATGGCTTCATTCCGATCGATTAAATCAGAAATCTATGACAGAGAAGAGAGAAAACACTCTATTGCGCTTTTTCTCTTCATCGTCCACCGTCGGCCATAGTTCACCAACCCCTCAACCTTTCTACTGCAGGAACTCTCATCTAAACCCCGACCTCCAGATCTGACTAGGCAACGCCGAGAGAAACAGATGAGTACTTCATCCTCTTCTCCGTCACAAGGCAACCCCACCAACAACGACCGCCTATCCGCCGCTGCAGCACCAGATGAGTACCTCTTCTTCTTCTTTTGCTATTCCTAGTTTGCTATAGGTAATCAAACTTTGGGGTATTTGTTCCTCAAAAAGGATGATTTTTTTTCTCCCAGTAAGAATGGGTATAGTGTGACAAAGTTGATCAACTTCTAGAAATGACTAACAGAAAAGCAGTTGAACTTAGTTTGATGAATGGAAATTATCATAACTAGCAAACTGTTGGTCCTACTTGATACTACTCATTCTGCACACATGTTGTGGGGAGCGAAGGGAGGCAGAATTTTGAGTTTGGTTTGAAAGCAAGGGAAGCAACCATTCTAGTGAAAGGATTTGAAATCATGAAGGTGTGGTGACTGTGTATTCTTCTTGAATATATGGAACTATGGAAGTGCTAAGCAGTTCTTAATTATTATTTTTACAGAATTTAACAACAAGATTATTTTTTAATGGATCATAATCTATTTCCCTTTTACATGGTTTGAAAAACTTGTATGGGTATATTACCTTTGTACTTTTTTATTTTGATTTTTGATTTTTTCTCTTACAATCTTGCTTGCACCAATACTAAATGTAAAAAAAAAACAGGAAGTTCACTTATCAATATGAAAAATACTTGCCTGGATGTTACATATTATGTATTTTTATATATGTACCAATTATTGTTTTTGTTTCCCCTTTTTTCTGATATGAATTTGATTGTGGTGTATTTATAATGTGTAGATATCTATATTCTTTATCTTTTATTCATAGATCTCAGATAAGGGATGCCATAAGTACATGTTATTGTGTCTTTGTATTGATTTTTCATCTAGTGAAGAGTTTGGCTTTGAAGTTTTTGCTACTTGTGTGTTCGTATTGCATTTTGTGACTTTTCTTATCCTTCATCATGGTTCAAGGGAAAGACTTGGAGAGTATTCTGATAAAGATGTTGCTTTTGCAAGTGTTCTTGAGAGTTTTTGGATGAGGAAATAATGACCCTTCTATACCCTTGACATTCTTCAGCTTATCTAATTATATGAGGTTGGCACCGGATTTGAAATGGGCACCAGAATTAGCATCCTCGGTGCAGAATATTCCTTTTAGGCCATGTTTTTTTTCCTGATGCTAGCATTTAAGGAAGCCTTGACATTGGTGAGCTATTCCAAATTTGTTAACGTATCCATTCTTGCATGCTCATAAATCAAATAAATTTTTCTGTCTAATGGGTTTGATGATTTATTCCATTAAACATATTCATTTGTGTAGTGACTTTATCAGCATTAATCTATCTCTCTTGAATCCTTTAATATTGTTTTTTCTTCATGCTATTTTAATTTTTTAATGTGCAGGTTCCTTTCAAAGGCTTCTCATTCCTAAATTTGGAAGTGCTAAGTGCAGCGTTCTGCGATAGCAGCAAATTAGGGCGCTCTTGCACATCGTAGGTTAAAAATGCAACAAAATACTACTATTTGATACTACTTTTGAACTGTGTGATATTCCTAATCTTGTTTAGTGCAGCATGATAATCTTTTTTCACCTTGGAGTGTATTTACAAACTTTTAATTTGTAGAATTCCACCTGCTATCCCTGCCCCATTCGTTCAAGTCTTCCAACCTATTTCCAAAACCCTAGCGTTTTTGTTTTTTCACATGTTTAGCCCTAGATTTTGGGACTTTGCACTGAATCTGTAAAGATCTTGATTGATGGTTACAGTTGCAGCCACTTGGCTTCCTTAGAATTTGTGATTTCATTCCAGGTCATGGTTTTCGTTGGTAGTAAAGAATTTGGGGTTGATCATGGATGGTGGGTTTTGACTAGATTAGGTTGTGATTGGATCGGTTTAGATTGTGATTGGATCTTTACTGGTGGTTTCCTCTGATCCTTCTCTTTGTTTTCTGCTAATGGAAGCTGATATTCTCAGGAACTTATTAATTCAATTCAAGGTTTAAACCTTCAACCTCAGTCTTCAAACCATGCCTGGTTCTCTCTAGATCTTTTGGATGCATTATGCCAGTTAGCTGACAAGGGCTACAAGGCATCTGTGCTATCTATACTCGAGTATCCTCTTAAGCATTGCCTTGAAATACTGCTTCCCAGGCTTGCACATATTAAGGTAAGATCTCTTGTTATGGATCTGTTATGCCTTTTTGCCGGTTCTGCTTTCACTCTGTTATGTGTGAATAATCAACGACATATTTGTAGAGTTTTTTTTCTGCTTGCCAACAGTTATGTAAGTTCGGCCCAAAATGCTCATAGTAAAAAATCACAAGGTTGTTATTGTAATTGGTCATGATTTTGTATGTCCATGTGAAAATTGGCAGTTGCACCTACATTCCTAGGGAAAGGGTATTTATCTTTTCTCTATCTTTATGGTTTTCTCGATTGTCCTGAAGTAACTAATTCTTTGTTATCCTAACTGTCATATCTCCTTAGCTCTTCCTCTCATGATATAATTAAGTTGTTCTTCTTCTTTTTTCTTTTGATTTTCTTTGTTTACACCATGTTGTATCTATCTGGAAGATTGTATGTTTCATCATGCAAACTCTTTACCTTTCTTGTGAACTAAAATCTCTATTGGATACTTGATTTGTGATATGATTTGATTTGCTATCTGATTTCTTTTTAACAAAAACACTAATATGATATTTAATGATTCTCTTTTACCTTTATGAGAATCCCCTAGCAAGAAAGATTTGCTGCTTAGTGTGAATAAGAGATCTACTGAAAATGCATATAGCTTCTGAAGTGAATAAGTGAAACCAAACACTACCACTATCATAACTTAAGGTTTGCCACGTAACCATATGTTAGGGGCATAGAATGTTTCCATTCTTTCCCATATGAAGATGTTTCCATTTTTAGAAGTGAAAAAGAAGGTGTTCTCTAAGGATATCAGAGTTTATATTAATTATTATTTATGATAGCTGCACAAAACACCATATATGGCTAATCAAGTGTTAAAATAAATACATATTAATTGATTTGTAATGTGAACCAACAAAACTGCATTATACAAGCCTAAATATCAATAGATGAGAAATCTATGTATATATTCTTTTTACATATCTGCTATCATGAATCTTTTCGGCCTAAGCAATATAAAGATATAGTGTCTGGCCAAATTTTCTCCTTAATAGACACATCGACACATAGCACTGTTTCCTTCTCTTTGTGAGAAGTCTGCTTAGAGAAGTAGGTTTATGTGATTTCTCAAAGTTTTTCTGAATAAGGATCTAATTATATGCATCAGGGTCAGTTGTAACATTTACGTATGTGATCCATTTTCTGTTTTTCATTGGCACTTATGTTGGACTTGCTTGTTCTGTTTCTTACATAATCGTCATATTCTTCATCACCTTTTGTGTTCACTAGACTTACAATGACATATATGTGGCTTTAACTATAGAATGTTGATATATATTCAGTGTTCTTTATGGAAAAATCTCATTCCTGGAAGGTGAAGTTAGTTCTCAAAGCTGGAAAGGTGATGTTTAGCTAAAAGATGCTAAGGTACATAACTCAAAAGAGTATGTTTTGATTCAATTTGATGTTCAATGAGTACCTATGGATGTAAAATGATTTCGGGTATGGATATCTTAATTGATTCATGGAAAGCTGGAAAGCTGGCAATCTAATGATGAAGGTGGAAAAATCTCAATTCCTCAAGACAGGTTAAAGATGGAAAGCTAGCAATCTAATGCTGATTTCCAGAGTATATTTATTGTATATAAATTGAGTATATTTATTATATATAAATTATGTACTTTTTGACATTTTATTTTGTATATAAATTTTGTATAATTAATGAATTTTTATTATATAGGTAAATTGTGGGTATTATTTTATTTTATTTTTGAAAAAATATTGGACTTTTTAACCCGGGTCTAAAGAATCCGGGCTAAAAAGCAGTATTTTTTTTTTTAATTTTACCCACATTTCAGCTACGGCAGTTAGCCGTCGCTAATTTTCTTGCTACGGCTATTTGCCAAAGCTACCAAATTTTGCCACCCCAAAATTCGCCACCCCCCCCCCATTTGCCGTAGCTAAGCCGAAGCTAGATGCCTTTTGCCACCCCTTGAAGGCCTTTTGCCACGGTTTTTTTTCCGAAGCGAATTTCTTTTTTTTTTTGTAGTGGCCGAACCGTGACAGATATATTCTCGTACCCACTCCGAGGTAGGGCGCTTGGTCTACGCCGAACCATACAGAGATATATACAAATCATGCTCATCGACTCGATCGGGGACCGTAACGGTATAAAACACGAATGCCCCCATGACCCTAGCAAAGACTCTAAGACTCACATATAACGGTCGTTCCCTTTTCAAACGCATACAGAATAGGGATGCTCATTCATGAGTGCAAGTCCTAAGCATGATACTACATGACATGCTTTTATGCATATGCAACACCTACATACTATATGACACATCAAGCAGGAGGTCCGAGTTGCTGAGTAAGCTTCCGTAGGATACTTACCTGAAGGCGCACAGAATCCATGCAATCAATACCAAGAACAAGCAATGTCCAACAAATCACAAATCACCTAACAAACATATAAATATGCATAAGTCTATCTAAGTCACACAAGACGCCCCTAACTATCACACATAACTTCACATATCTCATTTCAGATCACACAAGGCAGCGGCTGTGCTGGCGTTGGTGACGCCTCCGCCGGCGAAGGCATCGGAATCGGTGTGGTGCTGCACCAGCAGCCCCGACCCTTCTTCTTCGCGTCTGCTTCGTCCCTTCTCTTATTTCCCTTTTTCTTTTAAGTCGATTGTTTTTTTTAATTTCCAACTAACGAGATCCGTTAAATAATAGGGATAAGGGCATGGGGTGAAATGATTTATAACCTCAGGGGTAACACGTGAAAGGTGTAAAACAGTTGGTCACCGCGTGAATTAAGTGATACCTCTGAGGTACCTCATGAAATTTCCGTATTAATTATTTTTAGAAAGGATTGTCCCTCCTCAGAAATATTAAGATTGTTTGAACAACATATAAGGTTGGCGGACTACTTCTCTCATGTCTTCCATATGTATTGTTCATGTCTCCTGTATGTGGGCCCAAACAAGATCTTCCTCCAGCAACTTAATCCCACCGGGTACAATCGAGTTTAACATGGTATCAAAGTCGGGTTTGGCCAGTTTCGTCTCTGCTTTGGATTTGTGAGGTTTCTAGCCTTGTGACATATCGCGGGCATTGGTTCCCATTTAAGTGCACGTGGCAAGTGAAGTTGCATTTGAGGGGGCGTGTTTGGAATGTGGTTGTCTTACATTGGAAATATCACTACGCCAAGTCGCCTGGTCATTCAGGTGACAACATTAGACAATGAACATTTCGTCGCCTGAAAGATCGTCATTGGGACGCCATCCCCAAGAGTGTTCAAGCAACGAAGATATTGAAGTTCGTCGCTTGGATTGATTCAAGCGATGAACTTTGATGTGGTCGACCTTGAGGTTGGGGCGACCATCAATGTTCGTCACTAGAATGACTGAGTGACCAAGAAAATCATCCAAGCGACAGACTTAATGTGGTGGCTTGAGGTTGGCCGAAACATTGTCAGAAGCTACTTTCATCACATGAGAATTCAGACGACGGACTATGGTGGTTTCCTCATTACGAGAGGTTGGATATGGTTATCTATGTTCGTCACATGAACATTTAGGTGACGGAAATCATTCGGAGAATATTCGTCTCGGGGTTATCTAGGCAATGAATTATATATCGTCGCCTGAATATATGAGAGAGAAATAGGCTTGAGTTGAATTCTCATGCAACGAATGACGTTCGTCGTCATGAGTGTCAGGCGACTTCATATTAAATGATGTCATTTGCCTGAGTGAGTTTTGTGTGTTTTTTTTAAATTATGGCAACCAATGTTGTATTTGTTCTATTAAAAACAAAAAATGCACATAGGAAGGTCAGTGAACCCCTTGTTTTTCCAGACCAAATGCATAAACCAAAACTTGTACAAAGACCAAATCCTGTAAGCAACCATAACATTTGCAGACCAAAACATGTACATTCAACTTGTACACATTCAAATACAACACCAAATGAATACAAAGTAGCCCACAAGACTAGCTAAACACAATACAACACACACTACCCGAAAAAATATCAACGAACACTTACCATGGCTAAAAGTCCATCTGTTGTGGCAAAAGACTATTAGCAATGGTTTTAGCCGCGGGAAACAAGGCATCGCGAAACATGTGGTGGCAAAAAAGACTAGCAATAGCTACATCGGTGGCTAGATACTGTCGTGGCTAAATGATTTATGTGAAATAAATAAACACTGCTTTTAGCCCGAATTTTTCATACCCGAGCTAAAAAATTCGTCCAAAAAATGCACACAGGAAGGTCAGTGAACCCCTTGTTTTTCCAGACCAAATGGAGAAACCAGAACTTGTAGACACACCAAAACCTATACACAACCATAACCTTTGCAGACCAAAACGTGTACGTTCAGCTTGTACACATGCAAATACAACACCAAATGAATACAAAGTCGTCCACAAGACTAGCTACACACACTACCTGGAAAAAAAAAATAGAAACGAACGTTTAGCAGTTACCGTCGCTAAAAGTTGATCTGTTGTGGCAAAAGACTATTAGCAATGGCTTTAGCCACGGGAAACAAGGCGCCCCGAAACATGTGGGAACACACACACACCCCATCTTTCCATAACTCCCACTTCACTTTAAATTTTATTTCCTATTTCCTATATTGGAAGTGAATTAAAGTTTGAGAAAACTTACATCCTACACTTATATGGTAGTGGAGGAAGGACGTGATATAGAGATATAAAATTTCTCATATTTTTTCTTCCACTTCATATTGAAATGAAATGAATATAAAAAGTGATATGAAGAAAAAATCTTTCCATACCATTTTTATTTTTTTAGTCAAAATTTTATAAAAAAAATTAATTTTTTTTAATAACCCATTGGGTCAGCAGGTCGACCCAGTGAGTCAACGGGTTTACCCGAACCCGTCAACCCGTGGCTTTTTCGGGTTAGGGTTCTGATCGACCAACCTTGGCCCTTGACCCACATCATCCATTAGGATGATCAAGGAAGTGTCTTGCTTTTTTAGCAAAGTCTTCCTAATGTTTGTCTGCTGTCAAAAAAAAAAAAATTAACCCTGACCCTTGACCCGATGGGTGAAATCCGTCGACCCGGCGGATTCGACCCGTAACCACGTCTAATAGTATGTATCGCTTATAGAATTTTCACAAAAAAATATTTCTTAAAAATTTAGCAATAGTTATGTGAGGCAATTGAGATGTAATATAGAAAATGTTTACTTGTTGATGATGCACGTACGTACTGCAAGCGAATATTTGTCACTTGACAACGATTTATATCCGGAATATGGGCACAAAAATATTCATTTCCGGAATGTGAGCACAGAAAGACTTTAAAAATCATCGGCAGAAATCGACTTCGACATTGCATGACATTGTCAAACAACCTTTGTGTACAAAACTTAAGTTGTCTATTTTCACTTCATCATCTTAATGGACGTTGCATTTATTTATGTTTTTAATGTAGGTTCATAACTATTATTTAAATTTATTTCTGAAAACACTACGGAGTAATATTTTTAATCAATTAATTTATGAAAAGGTAAGAAATGATATCGACTTCACCAAGAATAAAAAAATGAAAATAAAAATTAAAAGAAGAAGCATAGAGATCAACATCGTTATAAAATTGCTAATCCGAATACTATTCTTACGAAGCATTCAATGATTCAAGACAATATTTATGTATACGATTAATCTACATTTATAAGAAACGTGGTGCGTTAGTTAGAAATTTTCACCCTTAAATTGGAATTTATTATTTTTTTTTTGAGAAATTTTGGAATTTATTTCAAATCATGAAAACATAGTATTTTCACTCTTAAACATGTCGCGTTCTCCCTTAAACGTGTCGCATTCTCCTTCACCTTAGCTAATTCAACAATGTTGTGGCTACTTTGGAAGACGAGAAATGAGCTTGTCTTCCATGGACAAGATGGCATACATGAAGTGTCCTATAAGGTATGGAGGACAACCTCGGCATACTTCCACGCCCGAGAGAAAGAGAAAAACTTGAGACCGACGGAGAGTGAGGAGACCCAGACACCGGTGTCATGGCACCCTCCGGAGCCGGGATGGATCAAATTGAATACCGACGGAGCCTCGAAAGGAAACCCAGGACCTGCAGGGATAGGCGGAGTATTTCGTATGACTGGTGGGGGATTCCTCCGAGCTTTTGCGTTTCGGGGAGGCTACTGTCGCGCCCTTGAAATTGAGTTAAGGGCGGCTTATCATGGACTGAAATTGGCCAAAGAGATGAGAATCTCTCAACTGATCCTAGAGTTGGACTGTGTAGAGGCGCATAAGCTACTTGCTAATGAACAGACGCAACATGATGCAGATCAAGATGACCTTTTGTGGGTCAAACAATGATCTTGATCCAGGCGAGCACTCAAGACCGATTCGAGGGCCATTGATGGCGAAGAGTGTCATCCTCAAAAGGAGGAAGAAGGCTCCACCATGGAACAAGGTTCAAAGGAGCAAGGTGATCTAATGTTCAAGTTTGAGTCCGTTCTTAATGGGTTGACAGCATATCGACGTCTCAGTAAAATGGGTCGTTCGGAGTCCATATTTATCGGATGAGGTCGTACCATACCTTGTTGGAACGAGGACAAAAAGATCTACAACTTTGCTGTTGAAGGTTTCTCCAGAATCGACCTCGAGAATGACCGAAATTCATCATCTTTACAGCTGTCACTGTTTGGACGAATTTCCACATATTTATTTAGTTAATTTCGAATTTTAATTAATTAGATATATTTATTTTATGCAATTAGGAAATAATAAGGTGGAAGAAAAATATCTCATCTAGGTAATTTCTTTTCCACCAAGTTGTTAATTTTCTATCCTTAGTTAGTTTTACTTATCTTAGGAAAGATTTACATATCTTTAGATTATTTGATTTATCTTTAGTTACCAAAACTCTATCTTTTGTAAAGATAGAATTGGTATAGTTCCCTATTTAAACTCTTGTATTTGCATTGATTTAATTAGATTGGAATTATAATTGAGGAACCCTTTTAAGGATTGAAAGGTTCCGTCGATTCCCAATCCAAAAGCCTTCGCAATCAATTTATGTTCTTGCTCATCCGATACCAAACAAGATCTTAACACAATCCCAAACCACGCACAAAGGAGAACCCATCCTAAGAAACCGTCGCTGGATCAGAGAAGCTGTCGCTGAGTCTGCCAGAGCCGTCGCTAGCGTCAGGGCCGCGCCCGCGGCCATCCCAGCGCCGTCGCTGCTGCATTGCTTCTGTCGCTGTTTCGTTGTTGCCCTTTTACTTAGTTTTAATTACTTGTTCTTCTTTCCTCTTAGTATAGTTCAAAACCTTTTATTGTAACTATTTGTAAACATCAAGGATATCAAGAATATTGCAAGATCGGGCCATCAACAAGTTTGGGGTTCTTGATCTTGAGCACACAGGCGAAGGATCGGGGATTCCAAACGCATCACAACACGCCCATCACAACTTAGTGCTGCAATGTCGGAAGCTGATCGACAAGCCAGACTGGAAAGTGGTGGTAAATCTCATTAGGAGGCAAGCAAACAAGGAGGCAGGTGCCTTGGCCAACAAAGGCTTAGAGATAGACGGTAGAGTTCAAGTCTTTCATTCGGTTCCAGATTGTATTCAGGGGCTCTGCCCTTTGTCTTCACCAACTTTTCCTATTAACTAAATCCAAGTTGTCAACATGAATCTCTATTCTTTCAAGTAGGCAATAAACATATAAAGAGCAGTGGATGATCAAAGCATAATAAATATCAAAACTTTATCTCAGGCGCGCATGGCTATCGTCGGGTTCACCCCGACCCTAGAAGTAGGGCGACTACTCGCTCATCGCAATGGAAGACATCATTGAAAAAAATAAACTTTGCATTAAACTAAATTCTCGACCTTTACAATCCCGGCACTCCAACTTTCACAAAAGCGCCAAAACCCTAAAAGACTTGAACTCCTAAACTCTCTACTTGCTATTGAAATTGTATCTCTAAAATTGAATGACTAAAAACTAGCCCCTGGGGCTTTATTTATAGACCCAAGTCCTTGCTATCCAAGGTAGGAATCTATCTCTATCTATATCTCTATCTAACTATAGATATAATTCTAATAAAAAGGAAATAAATCTAATATGGTAAAAGTAGATAAATCCTAGGGTAAAATAATGTTCAACCCTTAGGATAGATAAAAAGATAATATCTCTCAAGTCTTCATGTGCAAGTTAATCTTCACTAGGAATGGACTTCGCTCGGAATCAGGATGCCGACTCGAAATCGGATTCAGTTCGGAGTCAATCTTGGGGTTTGGTCGATATCGACCAGACTTGGTCGATATCGAGTTGTCTTGCTCGAATTTGACTTCTGCTCAGTCGATGTCGGCTCTAGCAAGGATTTCGAGTTTATCTTTGGTCGATATAGACCAGGTTAGATCGAAATCGACCTGTCGTCCTTTTGTCTTTGTGTCTGCATGCCTGATCGGGATTAACCGGTGTTCTTCTTGCGATTTTCTCTCATCATCCATTGCAGATTGGATGAGAAACAACGCATTTGCGTCCTTCTTGCGATTTTCTCTCAATCCCTGATCGGGATTAACCGGTGATGGATCCGGTTCTGCATATCCTTGCTCCACCATGTCCCAAAGCTCTTGAGACTTGAACAAGGTCTTCATCTTCAAACTCCATAAATGGTATTTTTCCCCTTTGAAGATTGGAAGTAGAGCATTTGATGCAAGGTTCTTGCCAGTAGCACCCGACATCGCTCTTCAAACTTTTTGTTTATCTCTAAAAATACTCTCTTTTTTTCTTCTGCTTGCACTTGGCAAACGTACGCTCTCTCCTTGTTTTTTTTTTCCTTTCTCTGTGGTGGAAAGTAGAAGAAACGGATGAAGCAGTACACCCACAAAGCCTGGCTCGGATCTCGTCATCGGAGCGACGGAGCCCACTCTTCTTCAAACTTTGGATCCGTCAGATGCACTTCTCATCTTCAGATCTCTTCAACTGCCTTCTACGGGCTGGACTCTCTTCTCGGAGCCTTCTTCCACAGGACTCTCACCGGAGTCGGGGACTGGACTCTTCATCGGAGCCCTCTTTCTTCGGCCACCTTCTTTGATCGGCCACACATCTTCCGCCTTCTTCTCGTCGATGGTGCTGCCCTCCATAGACAGCTTCTTGCCCAGACTCTTGTTCTTGGGCACTTCAACCTACGGGCTCTTCATCTCCGGATTGACACTAGGCCTTCATATCTTCGGCCTTCATATCTTTCCCACCATGGAAAGATTCAAACACATTGGAGAACCATCTCGCCTCCTCATGTTTCCTTTCTTGGAACCATCTTCAACAAACATGGAGCACCAGCTTCTCGGCCTCCTTCACGATTCCTTCGTTTGGAACCATCTTCAACAAACATGGAGTGTCATCTCTGGACCTCCTTCATGATTCCTTCCCTTGGAATCCCCTTTTTTTTTCATTGTCTTCCTCCTCTTGGAAAGACCACTTCCATGGAGTACTTTCTCTTCATTCATCAATAGGATCGAACCCGGAATAGGATCTCGAACCCTAGCTCTGATACCATGTTGGAAGAGAGGAGCCAGAACGTTGTCTCTGAGTCCTCCTCACTTCAATTAATCTGATAAACTTCAATTACAATTTATAACCTAAAAACTAAACCAAAACTGAACGTGGTACTTGCCCCACTAACCCACTAATTTAGGCCGACTAATTTGATAACTAATTAACCCTAAAATTCTACTAACTGATCGATGAACTCACGCAGCCACACAACTACTTAATTAATTAATTTCTAATTAACCTAATTTTGGATCATATTCTAACACGTGTTCGCGACTTCGGATATCTCGATCGGAGGTTCGGGCGTCGTCGGAGGCTCGCGATGGATCGTCGAACCTGCGTCGAACATAGGTGAGCATGATGGTAGGGCTCGAGAGTGGCTTGGATCGGGAAACGAAGGAGAACGGCTTACCGAAAGGTTGTTTGTGCTCGAACGGGGTGGCGAAGCTTCAATGGCTCGGTGGCGCCTCCGGTGGTTCGTGGGCGGCCTCCTGGGTGTCTCCGGGTGGCTTCTATCTGCTGCTTGACGGAAGGGAGGGAGGAGGAAGATGGAGTCGTTGCGATGGATGCTCCCTGCTCGATGCTTGTCTCACGGAAAACATGGCTCGATGCTCGGGAGTTGCGGCTTCAGGGGTGGAGGAAGGAGACGAAGATGGAGGTGATGCAGTGGTGGTGATCGAGGCTGGTGGTGCTGCTGATGAAGGTTAGTGACGGTGAGCGCAGAAGATGGTGACTGATCGAGGGAGCGAGAGATGGGGATGGCGGTGATCTGATATGGTGATGGGTGATGATGATGAATGAAGAAATGACGGGGAGAGGGGGTGAATTGAAGGGTATGGTGAATGATGGGAGTGGGTGAGCATTGTGTGTTAGAGCTGGCAAAATCTGACCCGACCCGAAAATCCGACCCGACTCACTCGAATCCGAATCCGACCGAAACTTGAAAATCTGGAGTCATTTGTAACTCGAACCCGAGACCGAACCCGACCCGATTCGAAACAGACCCGAACACAGATAAACCCGACCCGACTGTAAACCCGACCCTACTTTGAACCTGACCCGACTCTGAACCCGACTCGACTCTCAACCCAACCCGACCCGACCCGACTTGAAATGGTTATTTAACATTAACATTTTAATGCTTGAATGTTAAATTTTTTTTTTTAATTTTCACACAAGTTTATGATTATACTTTTAACATATAAAACATCAATTATTTTTATTGATTGTTATCATATGAATAAGAACCCAAATAAAATCAATAGATAAGCGGATAAGCCAATGAGTCAAGTAAGTCAACCGCCATACATCAAAACATCGATACATACTACGAGTCAGAAATGCTAAAAGTTCATTAATCGCTGCAGATGATATAGTGTGCAACCCAACAATATATCCTTCCAACAACCACTAGCAACCCAACAAAATATCCTTCTAGGAACCAGCAACAATCACCAATACCCTCGCAACAAAAGAAAGCAGCAGAACAGCATAATAGAGTAATAGTCTAATAGCAACAACCTAATATCAACAACACAATCACATCAAGTCCAACAACAAAAGTATACAACACAAGAAAGCAGCAGAACAGCAGCAAGCCAGCAACACAACGGCACGACCCGCAAAGCACAAGTTGTAGCATCACTCTTCTTCCAAAGATTAACCTTCTGCTTCACAATATGTAAATAAACATCTAAATGTTACAAATACAATCTACATATAAATTTAAATTTTATAAAAATATATAAATTAAGTTATATACTTAGCATCTTACCACTGTATCCATTCAACCAATTTTGAGTAGTCACTAGTACTTCCACATTATTTGGTAGAAGAGAGCTCCTCCATTTGTTTAGAATTCTTCCTCCCATGCTAAAAGATGACTCTGAAGCAATGGAAGTTATTGGAATGACCAATACATCTCTAGCCATAGAAGAAAGTATGGGAAAGCGGGAAGAATTCTCTTTCCAATAATTTAGCACATCTAGCTTCATTGTAACGGGTAAAGTGCTCTCACTCAAATAAATATCAACTTCTGATGAGCTAACTTGATCAAGAGTAGCAAATTCCTATTTTATGAAAACACAAATTTGTAATATAAGTAAGGTTATACAAAGTAGCAAATTTTAAATATAAGTAAGCTTATACATACCTCAAGTCCAACATAATATACGTAGAATTCCATCTAGTTGGCACATCCAACGACAACTTACTTGAAATAGGCACATCAAAGTTCTTAACACGCTCAGCAAACTTCTGCATCCTACCTTCTGAACCGACTATGTAACGAACATCTTCTCTAACTTTAGACACAAGTGGTTTAATGAGAAGCAAACCATCTTTCACTACAAGATTCAAAATATGAGCAGAACAATGAATACGAACGTACTTGCCTTCACATATAATGTCCTTGAACACTCCTTATTTCAAGATAGTAATCATTTTATCATTATTGGTTGCATTGTCAAGCGTCAAGGAAAATATCTTCTTCTCAATTCCCCATTCTAAAAGCACATCTCTCATCTCTTGAGCTAATTCAAACCCACCTTGTGGAGGGGGACAATGACGAAAGCAAAGTACCTTACTCTGAATCTTCCAGTTTTCATCAATGTATTGAGCAGTGAGACACATATAACCTTTAGTGTTGATTGAAGTCCATAAATCAGAGGTGCAGCATATCCTTCTAGGAAGACCCATTAACACTTTCTTCAAGTTAGCTTTCATTTCATTATGTAGTGACAAACAATCCTTCTTTTCTATATTCCTACATATTGGTTGAACATCCCCATTCAGACGTGTATGCAGTTTCCTATTTCCCTCATGTTCAACCCAAGAGAAGTTATATCCATGTTGTAAAATGGCTTGGACCAACAACCTCCGATACTTAAGTTGATCAACATTCTTGCTTGAACTCTCAGTTTTGCTCAAGTGCTTCTGGTACTCAGCACATCGAGACAGAGCAATCTCGATCAAATAATTTAAATCTCAAACCCCAATCTTAATTTCAAATTCAAACCCCAATCTCGATCTCAAGTCTCAACCATTATCTTAATCTCAAATCTCGAACTCCAATGTTAATCTCAAATCATGATTTCAATCTCGAACTCAAATCTCAATATCCGTCTCAATCTGAAATCTAGATCTCAAATCTCAAATCATTATGTCAATCACAATCTCAAGTTCTCAACCTTTAACTCAATCGCAAATCTCAATCTTGATCTTAATCTTAATTTCAATATCAAATATCGATCTTGAACTCAATCTCAAACCTCAGTCTTAACTTGATCTCAAATATCAAATCTCAAATCTTTATATATCTTAACCTCAACCTCAAATCTCAAATATCAAATGTCCATATTTGTCCCAATCTTAAATCTCAATCATGATCTAAATCTCAATCTCGATCTAAATCTCAATCTCAATCTCAAATTTCAAATCTCAAGACTTTAAATGCATCGAATATTTGAATCCATCGAAAATGAAGTATTTATAATTTCGGTTTTTTTAAACGTGTTTCTATTTATAGGTATAACTTATAAGTATAATAATTCTATTAGTTTTCATAACTAAGTGTTAATAATTCTATTAATTTTCATAAAGCTAACTCTTTAAGGGTTTTTTTCACCTAAAAAATTATAGGGAAATTCCGTTTGGTGCCCATGAGGTTTTGACAATTCCGCTTAGTGTCCTAAGGTTTTATTTTGTCCGTTTGGTGCCCCTGGATTTTGTCAAAAGTCCACCTCATGCCCAAAACTCATATTTTCACTTTTTTTAATGAATAAAACGGCCCCTTATTTTTTTCTTATTTCACAAAACCCCCTTTTACTTTTAGCAATGAACAAAATTACCTATTATTTAACTAAATTCAAGATAAAATTGAAAAAAACACCTTTATTTCTAAAATTTAACAAAGTCACATATTATTTCCAAAACTTTTATCACAAAATCACCCTTCTTCCAAAAATTTTAAAACAAAATCATTATGGTTTTTAAAATTATACAAAAGATTCCATACTTTGAAAAAATAAAATAAAAACACTCGTTTTTTCCAAAACAATATTTAACACCTATTATTTTCCAAAATACTATTTAACCTATAATTCACTAAATGTTAACAAGTGTAAATGTGGTTGATCATATGGTGGCTCAATATTTTGGTATTATTTTTTTTGGGTCGATTCGTAAACCCGGATTTTTTTTTATTTATTATTTAGCCACAATAGTTCATTGTATAAGAAAGAAATACATTATAATTATCAATTTCTTTTAAAATCGGGTCTTTGGGTTTGACATGACCCGAAAATGTCGAATCGAATCGAGTTGACCCAGCATGAACCATCCTAATGGATCAATTTAGCCCAATACTCGATTATAATTTTATTGAAAAAGAAAAGGTAATGTTAAAAATAAAGGGTGGATTGATAAATAAGAGGGTGGATTTTTTTTACCCAATACTCAATTAGAATAAAGGAGATTTTTTTTATCCAAAGTATGCATGGTTTTATGATTTTTTTTCTTTTTGTAATTTATAGGTCAATTGTTTTTTCAAAAAATGTGAGGGTGGATTGATGCACAGTTTTTATAAATAATGGGTGGTATGTTATGTATGTACAAGGTTTGATAAATAATGAGCTTTTTTTTTTGCAAAATATTAAAAATAATGAATCTTTTGTGTAATGTTAAAAATAAAGTTTGACTTTCTTCTAAAAAAATTTGTAACAATGGGTGAGTTTTTGCTGAAATTTTGGAAATTATGTGTGATTTTATTGAAAAAATATATATAAGGTGTTTTTTTTTTCACTTTTATGTTGGATTTAGTTAAATAATAGATAATTTTGTTCATTGTTAAAAATAAAGGGGTTTGTGAAATAAGGAAAAATAATGGGCTGTTTTATTCATTCAAAAAAGTGAAAAATATGAGTTTTGGGCATGAGGCAGACTTATGACAAAACTCAGGGGCACCAAAAGGACAAAATAAAACCTTAGGATAACAAGCGGAATTGTCAAAACCTCAGGGGCGTCAAACGAAATTTCCCAAAAAAACACATTAACTAGCCATATCATACCCCCTCCGTCCCACAATAGATGTCTTTTACTATTTATGCACGTTTTCTTAAGAAGCTAAAAACTATATAAAATATCAACATTTTATTAAATATTTTTAAATAATACAGTATCATATATTATTTTAAAAAATTAATTAAAAATGGATATTTTATATAGTTTTTAACTTATTAAAAAGCGTGAATGAATAGTCTAAAGACAACTATTGTGGGACGGAGGGAGTATTTAACTATCAATTTAACATTTCCATCATACTTTTTTTTTCCCTTTATTTTGGGAGCTACCAAAACTTCAAGCCATACCAAATTGACTTGCAAAGAGTTGGTTAGTTTACCAAAATCAAACCCCATTTATTGCGAATTATTGTTCCTTTGGACCAATATTTATCGTGGAGGAGATGACAACCTGAGCTTTCAACAATGGAGTAACTGCGATGAGGATCCGAAAATGGAATCTAAAAAACCCTAAAATGGCAATCGAGGAAGAGACCGTTATGGACTTACAGGCATACCTTACCAGCTAACAGTCCACGCCCACACCAACCAGGAAAGACAGCAAAGAGGGCGAGAGAGTGATTGAGAGAGAGAGAGAAAGAGTGGGGCCGCAATATCCTTTGGAGTTTGGAGCCACAATACAACCTTTCATGGCCGTTTCTCTCTCCATTCCACACCTACCAGCACCCGCTTCCATCTGCTACGGTTTATGCTTCAATTGAGTTCCTCTCAGAGTTTTCGTAGTGGATTAGTCAATTTACAAAGGTTTTGGTTCGATTAGGGTTTCGGTTCGCATTGTGATGCCCCAATTTCTGCCGAATCTTCCATGACGATGTCGGTCGGAATCTGCCGTGATCTACGGGATCGGTTTTTCGACCGGTGCTCTCGCTGGTTCCCTTGTCTCTCAAATCCTGGTACTTTTGTATATCCATTCCCTCCTCTCTCTACCTTCTCCGCGTTTCTGTGAAAAGCTGCTACTGGGAAGGAAAAAACGAAGCTTCATTTGACCTTTTTTTTTTTTTTCCTTTTCCTCTTGTCATGTTTTCTCTGTGGGGGTTTTTGGGATGTTTGGGGGCTTTAGCTCGGAGATCTTCATTGTGTTTGAAGGTGGCCTTGGTGTTCTTACATCTGCTCTACGCTGGAGTTCTCTTTCTTATTGACAGAGATTTGATTGAGAATACCAAAACGCAGCCATGGTAACAAATCTTTCTTTTTCTCGCCTCCAAATGTTACTGCTTTTTGACTAATATCTTGAATTCGGTGTTCAGTTCAATGAGAAATCTATGGTATTTGCATAATTTGAGAAATCTATGGGTTGACTTGCAATCTTGCGTTTATGAATGAAATCCTGAATAATACCCGTTGTCAACTGAGTGCCTGCTTCTGGAAAAAAAGGACTTTTATTTGCTAGAGGAACATAATCAGTAGACTTTTATTTGCTAGAGGAACATAATCAGTAGAATGAGTTCTTTCTTCATGATTTTGTGTATAATTCACTTGCTGATAGTTGACTCATTGGTGCAGGTTCGTTGCCCTGTATGTGCTGCTTTTTGTGGCCACATTAGTTCAGTATTTCGTAACTTCTGGTACTTCTCCAGGGTAACCATCAAGACTTAGTAATCAACTTCTCCTTGATGTTTCTTGGCCTGCAGTGTGTGTATAATTGTTTGATGCCTGTGAATCTGTGATTGTTGTATCTTTAGATATGTAGTTGATGCAATGAGGGCTTTCAATCAGAGAGATTCATTGGTTAGAGCGGCTTCTGAAGCTTCACAGTAAGTTTTTTCACATCAAATTTCATTGATGCATAACAAGTATTCCTTAGTTGTTTAAATTCCTTTCATTTAAGGACTTGTTGCTCTATTTCAATTGACTTAGGGTGATTGCGTGGGAAATTTTGATATTCTAGTTATAATATCTTGGTTGTTGCTTGTAACTATGTTGATCAAGTGAAGGCAAGATGCCATAAGCAAAAATGGAGGTGTAGTTATAAGTGTGGATGGAGATCAGTTGGGCAGAAGCCTATTAGGAAGTGATTCATCTTCTTGGACAAAGCTGGTTTTGGAGATGTATCCTCCTGGATCCGGAACAGGATCTTTTGTTAGGTACACTTATGTAACTTAAGATTTTATCTTTATGACATACCTCTTCGTTCCAACAAATAAATATTTTCTCTCTGTGCTCCATTTACCAGGCAATCGACTTGCACTTATTGCAATGTTTTACAGGTGCTCACTATCTCTCTTTCTCTTTGAATCTTTTAATTTCACAGAATAAGTCCATTTCCTAAATATTTTCTCTTTGAATTAAGTAAAAAATAAAACGCAGAGTGTTCCCTATGTTTTCCCCCTTGATTCTCTTTTTAGACAGTAACTCCATGAGGTACATGTAATTAATCTGTAAAATGGCCGTATTCCTTAGGTTTATTTAGTAGCAGCAAAATTTTGATAATGCATAGAAAAAAAAGTCTTTAAATGTGCTACATATAAGCATTAATATGTCATATATTTTTTTTTTCTAATCTTTGCTTCTATTCAGTCTTATCACTTATGGGGATCACCAGGTCAATTCTTCATTGAATTTACCTCATGGTCTTTCTGCTTATGCATTTATGTAATTATTGCCTTTTTTTATTTTCTGTCAATAAAACTTTCACGAGTTCAGCTTGTAGACAAAACATTGCCTCGCTCCCCCCTATCTTTTTTCAATTTGCATCCAATGAATTAAGATTTTGTTAAGAATAAGTAAGATTTTATTATCAAAGTAAAGATGATAAGGAGTATATTTTTATAATGAGAGGTTGCATAATTCATCTAAGAATATACTTGTGTACCACTTTTTTTTTCTTTCGAATTTTGAACCTTTTCTATTCTTGTATTTGCAGCCTCCACGAGCGAAGCACTGTCATGATTGTGATAAATGTGTTCTTCAGTTTGATCATCATTGTGTATGGCTCGGTTCATGCATAGGCATGGGCAACCATTGCCGATTTTGGTGAGTTGACAGTTGAATGCTATCCTAACAGCATCACTTTTTGCCATGGATCTTTTATGTTGGATTTCTGTGGAATATTATACAGTAAATCCTTTTTATTAAAATGATAAATATATGTTATTTTCCAAAAATTACCTGTTTAACGTTCAAATTTTTTTATGGGATTTATTGCTTGATCTATTCCCACAAGTTATTTAACTTATTTGTATATTGTGGTTGCATTTACCTGATCACATGCATATATTTGGCAGGTGGTACATATGTGAAGAGACTACATTGTGCCTCTGGACTGTCATCTTGTACATTAAATACCTAGATACAAATATATCAAGATCTTGGTACTCTCTCTGCTCTATAAGCATGTTAATTCTTCTCCTGTTGCATCCGAAAGGGTCTTTTTAGGAGGAGAGAGGAGGATTTTATTATGAAATGCCGATTGTATTAGATTGTGTATCTACTTAGTTGAGGCAGTAACTGCAGTTTTAGAGAAAATTTGTTATGCTGACATGACCTTTCTTGTCTTCAAAAAATTATGCTCACATATTTTTAGCTAGAGGGACACATTGTCTTCCAATTTTTCATCTTAAGGCAGGTGGAACCCTTCGGACAGACATAACCACAAAATAGAGATTGCTGTAGTTCTGCTTATAGTGATTTGTCAGTTTCAAAGGTCTTCGGACAATAATGTTTAATAAAATTTTCTAATGCCATTTAAATTGATCTTGTCAGGTGGATGGATGCAATCATGATATTGTTGCTCATCGCATTATCAATTTCCTTGATATTTCTTTTCCTTTTACTTATTTTTCACAGGTAAAAAGCTTGACCTTTATATTTGGATGTTCTAGCTGACTCATGAGGATATTGTGGTTACTTTTATGTTTTTTCTGGATGCCATATCCTTTGTCAACTAGTTGCAGAAAAAGAAAAGCTTTTCTACACCTATTTTATTTTCACTTGTTTGATTTCAACATAGTGAGGACGTAGTCACAAAAATGTTTAGCGTAATTGGAACTACAGTAGAAATCATGGTTCATTTGCTCCTTGTGAATAGCTTTTTGAGCTAGTAACTTGCCAGCTTTACTTTTCCCTTTACTGTTGTATCACTGGGAAAGACCGTATGCTTTGGAAATTGTCACATTTTTTCTCCGGTCTTGAGGCTTCCCAGATCTGTCTTGGATAGTCCTTTTCAGACGGCGTATTGCTTTTCTTCCTAGACACTGATAACTCTGGAGAATCAAGTTGCCTTTGGTTTTGGGTTAGAAAAAGATGCTAACAGCACAAGATTTTATTAACTGAAATGGGTACTTGTAGTAGTGTACATCTGTGCTTCATGTCAGAATGTCCTTTTGTGGGGTATGGGGGAGAGTCTATAACACCTTTTCTTGAAGAATATCAAATTAGGGTAAAATGTTATCATTCTTCGAAGGATTGGTGTTTACGTGTTTAAGATGAAATTATGTGTTAATCCTTTTAAAACATATCTCAGTTTGTCACACGAAACTGTAATATGAAATTGCTTAAATGGTCTAATGCTGATGTTTATTCTCTGCAGCTATCTTTTATTGACAAATCAGACTACATATGAACTAGTTAGACGAAGGCGTATTGGATATATGAGGTTAGTACTCAAGTCATCCATAATTTTATACTATATTTTGTCTTCCTCAGTTAGCATGCGTATCCATGATACTTGACTTTCAGTCCATTTTGTCATTACTCTCAGCAAATGGGTCATCTAGGCTGTAGAAAATAAGACAATTAGTTCCTAAAGACTATTACTAAACTGATAACTATTTGGGGCACGACTAGTAGGCTTAAACATTTCCATTTGTGTTATGCTCTCTCTGATGTTGGCAATAACGTGTTGTCACAATTTTAGGCTCTGTTTGTTTGTTGATTAGGGAATGGGAGGGAAAAGAACCAGTTTTATATGTAAAATGTATATGATCGTCTCCTTTTTGTGAGTCTAGAGGAGTGGAGAGGGAAATGTTTTGAGCATCCAAAGGGGTATGGTTACCTTATGCTAAAATTAGGTAACCAAATGTGTGGAAATGAAATAGATTTTGTATGGAAAACGAGGAAAGAAGGGCAATGGTTAGAATGTTGATCAATGAGGTAAATTCCCTACCTAAAAACAAACTGGGATTAATGTTTGCGCCATCAGTGGGTGACATGAGAGTCATCTGTAGAGCCACGTATCACTTTCAGTCACTAACTATAAATTTTGATACACAGGGGAATACCCGAAAGAGTGTACCCATTCAGTGAAGGAGTTTGCAGGAACCTCTACAACTTCTGCTGTGATTGGAGGCGCAGTTACAAGTTGGAAAGACTCCCATCGCCTGAAGAACTCGAAGTCAGGGCAAGGCCGTACTCTTGCACTGATCTCTTATGCTGTCGATGTTGTTGACATAGTCGCGCATTGATTGCATTGTTTTCCTTCTGTATTGTTACATTGTTTATTTACAAATTGGTGTTTACCTCATTTACTTCCTTGAGAGAAACTTGGCCACACCGCAAATGTGTAGAACTAGGATCGGGATCTTGGTGGATTCAGCTTTTACATGAATCCTTGTTTGTCACTCCTGCATATTTCCTTGTAGTTCCATACTACCATCAATATGATTGATTGAGTGACTTGAGTCACATTTTTTGTTAGCAAATTAAGGGGGCAAAATCATGATTTGAAGCATATTTTGTGTTTGTCACTCCGGCATATTTCCCTGTTTTTTTTCTAATAATTGATTAAAAAAAAAAGAGTTGCATTTTAACAGGTCAGAAAATCTGTAGAGAACATGGTGAAACACTGATTGTACAAAAACTAATCTATGAATGTAATGTCTATAATCCAGATGTATGTATTTGTATCATGTACATGTAATGGCTAGAAGCTCAAGGTTAGGACTAGGTCACAGGTGGCTCAAGACATAGGGCCAAGGGTGGCTCGAGAGAGCCTAGCCGGTGGCACTTGGTAAGCTTGGCTGGAGTCCTTCCCTTTGCTGGATTGTTTGATTGATATTAAAGATGAAGCTGCTTCATCTTTAGACGTCGGCCCAGTCCAGTTTGAAGCCCAGCCCAATTCTCCTAGCTCAACTCTGAAGAGCTTCCAACGGCACTTTGCTGGCTTTGTTTCAAACGCTGCGTTTTGCCTTAAGACGCTCCCTATAAGAGGCCTCTTTCTCCGAAACCCTAATCACGAGCTCAGTCACTGTTTTCCCATCTGAAGAAAGAAAGAGAGAGAGAAGAGAGGAAACCCTAGGTTCCCAAGCGCCGCCGACGGAGATCTCACACTGAAGAGGAAGAAGGCGAGCTTCCGGCCCGGTTTCCCAACCGCCTTAGCGCCGCCTTCACCTGCTCTCATCCGGCTTCGATCTTCTTCGAAGTGAAGGGAGTATCCGTTCCTCTTCCGTTTTCTCTCCTTGTCTGTTCATGTTTTCTGAGTTGCTTGACCTAGATCTGTTACCTTGAGCTCGTCACTGCTTGTATCCATGATCTGTAACTCGTTCATACTTAGTGGATTCTAGGGTTTGAGTCTCTCCCTCTTGAGGCTCCGCAGAGTAGGGAAACCGAACTGCGTCATCAATCTGTGTGTTATTTCGCTTCCGCTTTGCATATTTACTTTCGATCTCGCTTATGTGTTAGCATTTAGGACCAAATCGTTTTCTACAATGAAAGATTAATTACTTGAATTAATCAGTGTCAAAAACTGAGTTAATCACATGTTACATACCAATTTTAGAAATACAAATCAGGATAAAAGAAAGATTCTTAAACCAAGATCTTCAGCGGGAAATACATGGCTGGCTCTCTTGTAATTGACACTGCACTATGCTGACTTTATTCTGAACAAAAATACTCATTTTGCCTCAAATTTACCACAAATCTCCACAGATGCTAGCACTAAAAACTCATCACAAGGGCTTCAATTCATTCTCTGGCATACTCGTAGCGCTTGTAACGCTGTTTACCTGGTTGGACAAATCCGCCTGCCATGGTGAAGGAGCTACTTGAGGTTCTCTCATGGTGGGAAGCTTTATCTTCCTCTAGTCTTCCACTTTTTGACAGAGATCAGCTTTGTTCTCTTGCTGGAGCCAGATGTACCCGCTTCTGCTAGTCGGGCGACAGGAGCAGCCACTTGGTGCCTCTCATCTGCAAGTAGCTTAACTTCAAATGCGCCCCTGGTGAAATTTCTAGCCACCTGATTCATTGAACATTCCGCCATTAATATAGGGCCAGCCTATAATCATTCATGGGTGACATAACTGCAAACCAAACTGAGCATCCAGCGAAGAAATACTAACACGTACAAATTTCCTCCTTGCTTTCTTTACTAACTGGGGTTTGTTTGCTTCTTACATATATTTATTTATAACTCCAATAATCAAGTCATTAAGATACCGGATACAAAAAATGAAAAAATGCCTACTAGCTTATTCAAGTCTGGATACGGTGACACCAATGAGACATACCTTCATAAGAATCCACACTTTGAGAGAGCTACTTAATGTTGCAAGTCTCGTCTTCTTTCCAGCGGTCAAGTACTCGCACATTTCACCATCAACTCTCAGCACAAGCCTTGGCCAGGACTTTGGGTTCCCAGGGTCTGCTCTTTGCTCCATCGATGCCTAAAATAGATGAAGTCAATGCAATAAAATTAATAGATACACAAGTAAATTCACTGTGCTTAATGGTATGAAAATTAGACAATTCAAATATTTTGTTATAAAAAAAGCAGAAAATGAAGAATTCCTGTTCTTGGCGTCACTCCTTGTTCAAAGCTAAACCAATTAAGAAAGAAGTCAAGGTCATTTACTTACCAGCAACCGACATATTTCATGTTCAATTTTCGAAAAGGATGTCTCTAAAGCTTCAACTCTCCCTGTTCCATGGCAACAAGCGCATGGTTCACTGATCATAAAGGTCACACTGGGCCGAACCTGTTAATAATGAGCACAAGATCAAGATTTGATTCTTTCAGCTCTCATCTTTTTTTTTTAAAAAAAAAAGAAGAGGTTATTATAGCTTAGTAACAGTACATTAGTGATCCTTGGCAAATTGCAATAAGGAAATTGAAGTTTCAATCACAAATATTAAAAGCTGACTTTAGAAGCAGACGTACTCTCTTTCTGGTAATTTCCATGAGCCCATGCTTTGATAGTTCTGATACTTTTACCATTGAGCGATCCCTTTCAACTGCCTTCTTGACTTCTTCATAGACCAACCTTTTGTTCACTGGAAGAGTAAAGGAAATGTACCTCAACCATAGGTTCAACTGCATAACTACGTGCTTGCAACTTAACCAAATTGAATAAGCAAGGGGAATTCATAAGCTCTTTCCTGCTGACCTTCTGCTGGGTTTTGGTTAAGTGAGAGGGATAAGACCTTTCGAAAAAATCTAGAAAGAAGACAGATGAATGCATCTCTCTCTGAGACATCATGCTGTGAACCACACCCCTCCTCTCCCAAGAGAGGAAAAAAAAGAAGAGAAAAAACAAAGAATTGAAGAAGCTCAAAACCCTTTCAATATGATTAGTTTCATACAGCTTCTGCCATGAAATAAAAAGTGACTGACTTCTATCTCACACATGTAGAATAAAAAATATTACTACCTCCCTTGTCTGACTACTAACACGAGCACACTTCTCCCACACACTTTTGCACATACAGTCAAATCCGTCATATGATTTAGTTGCCCTAAGCTGGTGGCAAGAACATTACAATGTTGGACGCTAATGGGGAAAAGGTGGAGGAGGTGAGATCCGGCAGGGTTTGAAGCTGGGGGAGAGATGGGGATGGCATATAATGGCAACAGTGTTAGATGGATATATATTTTACATTAAACTCAAAAAATGCCTAAATTAGAAAGCAATGGAAAGCCACTGCACAGGCAAAGAAACAACTTTTGAGAATGAGCACGAAATGACACAATTTCACAATAAGCAGGTTATTGGAATGTTGAATAACACTCTTTTGGCTGTAGAGAGAGAGAGAGGAAGAAGGGGTCCACAGCTTACCGTCATCATGCATGTCTATAAAATCCACAACAATGATTCCCCCAATATCTCTAAGCCTCAACTCGCGAGCAATCTGGAAAATGTAAATTTCTTATTCAGATCATTATCTTCAAGAAAGGATATTCATTCTTAAAAGTGGAATAAACACCAATAAAGATAGTTTAAGGCACCAGTATTTGCATACTTGTTTCCCTGCAGCAAGATTGACATCAAGAACAGCTTTCTCTTGTGAGGTGTTCTGACCAAACATTCCATGCCCTCCATTCACATCGATAGACACTAATGCTTCAGTTTGTTCAATTACAAGAGAGCCTCCATTTGGAAGTGGAACCCTGGCCAAGAAATGTAACCCAAATAATAAGCATGAAAATTACAAATTTTCAAGCATGAAAATTACAAATTTTCAGTTACTTTCTAATGCCTTTTGAGCCAGAGAGATGCAAGGGTTCATGTATACAATTAGTTTAGCACTGGAAAATCCCAAACTCCTACTTCATTCAATCTTCCATCTCAAAGCTGCTTATTGCCGGACTCCAAAGAACTTGGCAAAATATAGCCAACTAATATGGAAACAACAAAATAGCAAAATGTTGGTAATTTTTGCAACTACATGCCCAAACTTCCCCATATTTTACATGTTTTTTTACTGAAAAATTCTCACCTTTTATTGAGAATGTTGTTTATCTCTTCCTCAACATGGAACTCGTCAAAAAGGGGAACTTTCTTCTTGTGTAGCTGAACTTTATCACATAAATCAGGAGCCATTTCTTGGAGATAATTGGTAACCTGAAAGATACAAGTGAAGTACTATTCATACAATGGTATAGAAAAGTACACCAAACCAACATATCTTATCCTTTAAGGGGTTTTTACCATACATTTACATCCCAGAAGTGGCAGAACAAGGCTGGTAATATCATTATTGATTTATTGAAAGCATTAAACATATTCAGCCACTATAATAATGAGTTGGTATACTTTATTTAACTTTTTTAATTAACCTACCTCAATATATTTTAATGATGACATACCTCATGATATGTTCTTGGTGAATCAACTATCATTCTTTTCACCTGCATAATAGGGGAAAAAATAAAGACTAAGAATGTATACTTAGCAAACAAACTTTTCAATTGTTGCTGGTGGAAAATAGATGAGAATTGCAGGATCTTCAATCTATGACCTTACCTTCTCAGTAAAATAATCCTGGACAACAGACAGTGTCTGGCTCATCGCCTGATGCAGAATAACAGGAACCGCACCTTCTACACCTTCATCTGCAGCAAGTGCAGCAGATTTTGCATGTTCCATGATGCTTTTCCATGTTGAGAGCAAGCCTTCCAAATCCTTCCTCAATTCTTGCAAAGGCCGACCCGCAGCAACAGTTCTTAGAGTCAAACCAAAACCAGGAGGCCGTAAAGATTGTGCTATTACTCTCAAGCGTGTCCGTTCAACTCCTGAAATCTTCTTTGATATTCCGACATTACTAGAGCGGGTTTTCAATACCTAATTGGTACAAGAAACGAAATCAATGTCTCAACTTTAGCAAGCAAATTAACATTGAAGAAGGTTGAGAAAGAGAACCCCATTTGAAAATTGTTCTTACCCAGAATCTGCTCCTTAGCTTTGGGTAAGCAGTCAACGTTGGACCTTTTGTACCAAGCCCCTCTTTGACAACTTGTACCACTATCTTGGTGCCTTTGCGGACAAACGCCCAATTGAGTTTAGAACTTGAATCACTTCCATAATCGCTCAGAGGATCAACTTGATCCTTTATATAGCTACCATTTCTATTTAAGTCATCTGTAGGGTCCTTGATAATATCTTCAATTGTACCATGATGGGTATCCACTTCAAACAAATTTCTTGCTTGAACTTCCTCATCATCAAATTCATCTTCGGCTTCATGATCCTCAAAATCGTCACGTTCATATGCTGATGGATCTTTCACCAAATCAGTTTCATTCTCGGCATCAGGGGTTTGAATATGACCAGAGATAATTTCTTCAATATGTCCAGCATCTGAACGTTCACTAACAGAGTTCAAGGAAGAGGCATCTAAAGATTTTCCCTTCACAGATTGGGCAAAAGGAGGAAATATGAACGGTTCCCTATAGTGATTAATGTCCATAAGAGAGGGTTTAAGATTCCCTATATTTACAAATGCACCACCCATATGAGGAACAAGTTTAGTGACAACCCCCAAGTAAACACTATCACATTGGACATTGTTTTTGACAGGTTCTAGCAATATCTCAACCAAATTCTCGTCTTCCAGCACAGCTATCCTTTGCATTGTACATATTGATGAGTTTATCAATATTTCAGTTGAAATCGAGTCATCATCTGAACGCAAACTCTTGCTCCCTTCGGATATCAATGTTTCAGAGGCAATGTTGTGCTGCTCCAGATGTTCTACTTGGGTCTTCTCGTCCAACCCATGATCTGTTGTTGTGGAAGCTTCAGAAACTGAACCTACATCCCTCTCCCGAGGGGCAACATATGGAGAAAGGAACCATGGCTCCTCAACAGGCTGTTTCCGTTCAGCAAAAGACCAAGTTTGACAGTGGCTAGAAATTTCATGCAAAAGTTCCTCACTTTCACTGGGGTCAACATTGAATGCATGATCATCTGAAACCACTGTGTACTCTAATTCACTTAACATGAATTCAGAAGTTTCTTCTTCTCCTTCTGCCATGTCACTGAGTGAATTCAAGTCCTCAGTAGCATATCTGTCAAGGAGCGATGACTCCAGCAGCCAAGGCTCCTCGACGGGCTGATACCAGTTGGAGCAACTTTCCTCCTCATCAAACAACATATGAAAGGAATTCTGCCTTCCATAATGAAGCCCATTATCAACTATAAGATCATCTAACAAGGGTTTTGACTGTAAATGGTCTCTGTCATAGTACTCCACCACGGCATCTTGATCTGAGAAACCACTGGAAGCATTTGAGTATTCAGCAACCGATTAAAAGGATGAAAATCCATTCAATTGAAGTAAATTGACAATACCTCCAGACAAAGCTGATAGAATAGGGTGAAGAAGGTACCCCTCATCTGTCTTCGACCCCCATAATCGAGTCCCTAGCCTTCTAGAACCAACACTTGCCATGGGCTGCCCAATCCGCCTACTAGTGCTAGGTGCACAAACAGGGAGGCCAAATTCATGCCTTGGCCGCCAAACAACATCAGTTGAGAACCATGCTTCACAGGTCAAGAAGCAACTATGGTTGCAGCTTGCAGACAAGAACATCTGTAAAAGACAAAAACATCATCCCCTTGCAAGGCGGCAAAAAAATTAAGCAGCCAAACCACCACTGGGTGCAATTTCTCAATGCAGAAGCATGAAAATTTGGGTTCGCCGATGATGAAAGAGCATAATTAGGAACTGCAAACAGGCAACCAAATATCTCCTCTATACAATACGAAGAAACGCAATTGCAACGGAAATCTAAAAACAACCTAACGAACACTAGGTGCAATTTCTTATTTCTCAAAGCAGAAGCATGTAAATTTGAGCTTTCGCCACTGCAATCAGCGAAACATGTATCGCTTCTACGTATATACAGCGCAGAAACACAATTGCAACAGAAATTACTACATCGAAAGCTGAATGAAGATGATAATCAAAGCTCTTTCTTCGAATTGCAACTGGTTCGAGCAAAAATGTTGAGAGAGAGAACCTGGAGCGAAGGAGGAGAGGAAGAACGCAGCTGGAAGAGAGGGAGAGGGAGAGAGTGAGGTCTCATCTTGGAAGGGTCTCCCGCCTCATCGTCTTCGTCATTCGCCAGGCAGTGCACAGAGAAATGAGACCAACCCCAACTTCCTTTATCTCCTTACCCCCTTTTCTTTATTTCTTTTTCCCCATATTTTATAATTGTAAATAAATAAATAGAAAAATCTGAATAAAGTGGTTTTTTTAATTGAAAAGAAATTTTTACCTAATAAAAAAAATGAAAAGAAAAATAATTCGATCTACCCGAGAAACCCGACCGAACCCGAAAATTTAGATATTGTAGGATCGAATCGAATCGAGAGTTTAACAACATCGAATTATTTTTACCTAATAAATAATTCGATTTCTCGGGTCGGGATCATTTTTCCATTTTTAGATATTGTAGGATCGAATCGAGAGTTTAACAACATTGAGTTTACGAGCCAATGAGTAGATTAGTTATTGAATCATATTTAATTTTACTAAAATGCTTTTTGAAATCCATAAATAACATGAATTACATATTCAATTTAATATAATTGATTACCCAAAAGCAATGTTCTAACTTCTAAATATTGTTTATCGGGGTCGTATTATATTTATACTTCAAAATTTAAAAATAAACATGAAAAATTAATATTTAAATTGTAAAATTACCCATAAACTTGATAAAATAAAAAGTTTAAATTTTGATCCGATATACCTAATACGGTATGATATATGGCAAATTGGTAACGGATTCTAAATATCTCCGATATATCGGGGACCGACCCGAGTACCGACCCGAAACCCGAACGAGACCGACCCGATTCTGACCGAAAACCCGAATGGGTCCAACCCGATTCTGACCGAAACCCGACCAATCTGAATTTCATTTTGACCGAATCCGACCCGACCCAACCCGACCAAGTCCGACACAGAAATTTTGACCGAGTTGACCCGACTCATCAATGACCCGACCCGAATGCGATCGACCCGAACCCGACCGGATAACCCGAATTGCCAGCTATAGTCACAGTGGTGCCAATTGGAACAAAAGATGAGGATCGAGTCTCCCCAGCGACAGTGTGGGAGTAACCTCTCAAATGATGGGGCTTGTGCATAGTGAGCACTGGTCCCTAACCTCTGTGGTCGGTGGAGTCACCATGATTTACCTCATCTCACAATATTCTTCGGGCCGGGGGTGAGAGGGCGCCCAAAGGGCAACCTCTCAAATGATGGGGTTTCTTGTGCATAGTGAGCACTGGTTCTTGACCTCTGTGGTCAGTGGAATCATCATGATTTACCTTCTCTCACAATACCCTTCGGGTCGGGGGTGAGGGGGCGCCCAAGGGGGGGAATTAATTCGATCTACTAGACATGTCTAGGCGTCTAGCCCCCAAGTTTGAAGAATTCGATGACGTTGAGGCTCGTTTGGTTGAACATAAGAAAAGTCTAATTCATGAAAAGTTAACTTCCTAACAACTCAATTCTCATAAATTACAAATCACGAAATTAAGAGAATGTGTTTGGTTATATTTTGGATTATATGAAATAAAATAAGAGAAGTATAAATTTTTCATTAAAAATAGTAGAAGTTGATCTTATCTAGGGGGACTATGTAGGTAAAATTCCTTCCAAATGGAGAAATTTAAATTCTCAAGAATTCAACTTACGAGTTTTTTAATGATAAAAAATTCAACCAAACATATAAATTATATCTATTTCCTGATTTTTTTTAATTGCCAACCAAATGAGATCCTGTCACGCAAAAAAAAAGAGACAATAAACGGTTAGAAATATACATGGGAAACCCAAAGAGAATAGAAACTATCCCGATCAAAGGAGATATGGTCAAACCGAAGAAGAGAGCAAGGACGACTCAAAAATCGACAAAGTATGAAAAATATGGGATAATAAAAACTATCATGGTGTTTCACCGTCAGACGTAGAAAAGTAGAAACCGGCCCTTTGTCTCTCTGTACACTTTATTTTTTATGCATTTCTTATAGGATTCGTATGGGACGGAGTTAATAAACTGACTAAAATTATAAACAGGGTAAAATTTATAAACTGTTGGTAAAAGTAGTTAAAAATTTATGAAAAAATATAAACTCCGTATGGGGTGAAAAACAGTTTATTTGTAAAAAGTGTAGTTTATTTTGTTATTATTAGGGGTATTATGGTATTTGCAAATCAAATAAACCTCATAAACTCCAAATAAGCTTCCTCCAACAGCTTTTTTTTTAACACATAATTTTAACTATTTATATGAGATTTTGGGTGTCCATACACCTTTTTAACAGGTTAAAAAAATAAACAACTGATTTGACTATTTTTTTAACTGTTTTTTTTTTGTAGCCATACATACCCATAGTCTTTTGATCTATTGAAAACACCTTCTTAATTAGTTTGTGGTAAAGATGCGTACATTATAACCCGAAACAATGTAGAACAAGAATTTTTTATTCACTATATATGTTTAATGTTTACATACAAATTAGTTTCATATATAACAAGGATTATACTATTTTTTTTATGAGTGAAAAAATTTGTATAGGAATTTTGAGACATTGGTGAATTTTAAGACATTACACCTATTTAGTTACTTTTTAAATAAATTATGAGGTTTACTCATTTGTATTAGAGGTTTCTCACCATAATTTACTTGCAGAACTAAAAACATATTACATGATGCATTATATAAATGTCTATATAGAATCATAAAATTCATTATATATGTCTACCTTGCGGAAATATATAAAGCTCAATGCTAATTATATCAACGAAATTAACCCCCCTAAATAATTACATAATTGCTTAACAAATTAATGAGAAAGCGCATTTAGGAATGAAACCCTTGTTTGGATCAAACACCTAAACAAGGAATCCATCTCCTTCTCTGCCTCTTCCATGTTCCTCTCCAAACCCATCAAACTCTCGGAGATGCATTTTATAAGCACATGTCTATCTCGACATCTGTTACTCTTCACTAATCCCTGAAGAGATATTATGCAACCATTTATCACCACATCCCAACTCTTCTTTTCATCATCCCTAATTTTATTCATTGCTCGAATCTTGCTAACCAAGCTCCATCTCTTCCCCTTGGGTTGCAAGCACGACAACGTTGATCGAAAGATCGCGTTGCTTGCCCCACTCGCCCCTCTGAGGATGCTAACAACCTCGACAAGGTTTTGATCCTCACATCCACCTTGCATCAGATAGGCCCAGTCCTTCAAAGAGGACTCGGTCATCTTTAGCATTGATACTACCGACTTGGTAGCCTCTTTCTTCATCTTCCTAAGTTGGTAGAGGCAACTCAGGAGATCGTCCTGGTCAAGGGCTGGTCTCCTGAGAGTTGACCGGACCTCTCGGAGGCTCGTTTTCACAAGCAACACCGCCTCCCTCACAGCGCTGCATATGTCCAGGTGGATCACCGACTCCTCAAGCCATCCCTCGACCCACTTATCGTGGCGGTGGCGAGCGAACGCCCTCTGGGTCATCGACGTGCCAAGGATCTCGTCGATGTCTTTGTAGAGGCCGGTTAGGATGGAGATTCCTTGGCGGATTTCGGCCATATTCTTGAGCTTCTTCTCGAGATCGTCGGATTGTCGGGTTGTTCGAGAAGGCGGCCTAGCTGTCGGTAGGCTGACGGACCGAGCATGGTTTCCTTGGAGCGAGAAGCCAGCCATTGGTATACTAATTTTGCTTAGCTTGGTTGGTTTGAATGGGATTGTTTTACTTTTATGTGCGTGTGTGTATTTATATAACATGGAATATATATTTGAGTAGCTGGAATTAATGAATGCATATGCATAAATATTGATTAATTGATGATGAATGCATATATGGGGGATTGTTCATTGAGAAGTCAAGACATAAGGGAGATGGGGTCTAAGTGTGTGTGATGAGCATGTGAATCCAGAGTGGCCATCCATGATTGAGTAATTAAGTACATGCTTCCAATCCATGGCCGTATATACCCTTTTAATTTGCTCAACTAACGAAACAACTAATATTTGTTAGTTCAGAGCAGGTCCGACTCGGGTCAATTTTTCTGACTTTAGATATGGCTAAAAGATATTGAGATGCCAAACCCCGTCGATAAACCAAAAAAAAAAAAAAATCGGGCGAGTTTTAAAGAGATTGAGAGTCCTGACCCAAAAAAAACTGTTCAAGTGTTGATTTGATCCAGGCGGGTTGCATTCGAGGGGACGTGTTGTGTTTAAAAATGTCAATGCACAAAATATATAAGGGTGTGAGAAGCCCCTGCCCAATGAATTAAGCTTTTGGGTTAAAAGGATGGCTCTTGACCTTATAATCAAAAATAATAGTATAAACACGATTCGACACAACTTCCGTTTTCATACCATCCGACCGGAGTTTCTTTGAATTTGTCAGAATATAAGTGGATTTTTAAAAAATAGTATATGTAAATTTCTGAAATTACGTGTTTTAAGTAACGGAGGATTATATAACTATATATATGTGTACGGATTTAATTGGATGGTCTATTATCTATATCATGAACTACTTAATCTAATATTTATAATTAGTAAGATCTTTTTTTTGGGTAAACAATAATTAGCGGGATCTTAATACGGTGTATTTGGCCGATGAACATATAGCTATAATGACTAATAGTTTATTGATTAATTAATAATGTAGCTAATTAAAGTAACTAACTCAATCTTGGATACATATAAGTGCATATGTCACATATGTATATTATAATGAAATTATGAGTTCTTATAATCATGTGTACGTATTTTACTCATTATAATATATAGGTAGTGTACGTGTATGTGCAACGTACAATGGGTCCAATTTATAATTAAGAAAACGCGAGCCATGTCGAAAGTGATAATAGTACTTATGAATCTATGATTGATGCAATATATATATATACAGTTCAATGCAAGAACTAATCATATATATAACCACCACAGATGCAACAGTATACATACATATATACATGCATGTTACACCCTTTTCGGAATACCAAATGATTAACAACAACAACTTAATTAATACGTATGTAATTGTACTTTGCATTATCTATGAAATCTGTGTGTGTATATATATATGTTTATTTTTAATAATATTTTTTAAAAAAGTATAAAATAATAACATTTAATTAATTTTAAAATTTTAAAATTATTATTAATAAGTATGATTATTTTATATAATTTTTAATTTATTAAAAAAACTTGTTAAAAAATAAAAAACTGAACGGAGGTTGTAGAATATAATGTCATTATATAACAAGCTTGCAATATACAGAATATACATATAGTTCAATACATAACACAAGCTTGTTATATACTTAGGCGGGAAGGGCAATTTGGTAACTTCACAGTAGCTCAATATAGAGCTGTTAGGAGGCAGTTAGGTCCTCAGATTCTTGATGTAACAAACTCAGAGAGAGAATGAGCTTGGAGAGTTTTCGGTTGAACCTCCATTGAAGCTCATCTCTTGTTCTTCAATTTCTGTCTTTTGATTGATCAATTTGAAGGTTTTCTGTTTCCAAATGGTATCAGAGCGAAGGTGAGCTACCTCGCTGCGTTTGTGTTTGATCTCGGTTTGCTGTGGTGTGCAATCGGGAATCAAATTGACGATGGCCGGAAGAGGAAATCCGAATGCAAGTCCTCATAGCCAAGGTTCAAGCATTGGAGGAGGAAGAGGAACATTCGTTACTCCTCCAGCACCAGGTGCTGGTAGGGGATTTGTCATGGGAACGACGATTCCCACTGGTTTCCAATTTGGGGATTTTGCGCAAAACCTCGGAAACATCCACTACAATCCGTTGTTCTTGTCCAATTCGGACCACCCTGGGATGCAGCTTGTATCCACACCGTTCAATGGAACGAACTTTGTGAGCTGGAGCCGAGGAATTCATATGGCTTTGGGCGCCAAGGCCAAACTTGGATTTATCACAGGAAGTGTTGTTCAACCCGCTGAGAACAGTGAGGATTTTGAAAAATGGATGCGCGCAGACTATATGGTGAGGTGCTGGCTTGTAAATTCAATGACCAGCAATGTTGCTGAATCTGTGATGTATGTGCAGTCGGCAAAACAGTTGTGGGAAGATATTAAGGAGAGATTCTATGAGACAAATGATCCATTGATCTATCAGCTAAGGAGAGATTTGAGCAACCTGAAGCAAGAAAATCTCTCCATTGGAGCATACTTTGGTAAACTGAAGAAAATATGGGACGAATTGCTGCTTCTTGATGCTGTTCCAAGTTGCACATGTGGTGGTATGATGCAAGCTTGTTCATGTTCTGTAATCAAGCGTGTAATTGAGAGAGAAGAGAAAGCAAAAGTAATGCAGTTCTTGATGGGGCTTAATGAAGTCTATGAGCAACTAAGGAGCAATGTTTTGTCAAAAGATCCAATGCCAAGTCTGAACAAAGCCTTTCAAATGGCTGTACAGCTGGAAAGGTCCAAGGGAGTGACCTCAATAGTGCAAGGTGATGCAAATGTGTTGGCTGTTGGTCAAAGCAGGAACTTGGAGTGTGAAGCTAATGCTGTGAATAGATATTCACAGTCCAGGCAAGATCAGTATAGATACAGCAATGATCAGTCAAAGAAGGAATTCAAGAAATCAAAGGTGGAAAGGAGGTGTGACTACTGCAATAAGGAAGGGCACACTAGAGATTATTGTTACAAATTAGTGGGATACCCTGAGTGGTACAAAGGGCCTCGTGATGATGACATATCCAAGCAAGGAGCTAAGATGGCTGCCTACATAGATACTCCTCATTATGACAGTCCACTGGATGGACAAGGTGATGCAAGGCTGGACCCTGCAATGGTGAATGCTGTGTTCAATGAAGTTGTCAAAATGATGAAAGGCAAGAACAAGATGGATCAATTTGAGAGTTCAGCAAATCAGGCATCTGTGCATTTTGCAGGTACTTTGAGTGTTTCATTTCTTATTGGTGCTAACAAAGCTGATAAGAATAGATGGATAGTTGATTCAGGAGCTACAGATAACATTGCTTTTGATAAATATGTGTTTATGAGTTTGAGAAATTTGCATAGCATTATCAGTTTGGGTTTGCCAGATGGAACCAGTATTGCTGTGAGTCAGTCAGGATCTGTGCAAGTCACACATGATTTGTTGTTGCAAAATGTGCTCTATGTTCCCCAGTTTAGGCATAATTTGCTCTCTGTGTCCAAAGTCTTGCATTCTCAGAAAATGGAATTCCATTTTAATGAGGTATCCTGTTGGTTACAGGACCTTATGACTAAGAGAATGATTGCTCAAGGGACTGAAGAAGGAGGTCTATACATCTTGAAGTCCCAGGGATTGCTGAGCACAGGATTTGAGCATTTTAAAAGTCATGTTTTGGAAGGGAAAAATCAGTTTTCCCATGATTGTAATAAAGTAGTGAACTTACACACTTTACATGCTAGATTTGGACACCTTTCTGGTTCCAAAATGAAACATTTGTCTGAATGTGTTGATGTTGATTTGAAGGATTTTGTTTGTGATACATGTGAATTGACAAAATTTCACAAACTGCCCTTTGTTAGAAGTGAATCTGTCACAGAGGGTCCTTTTCAGTTAGTGCACATGGATTTATGGGGTCCTTATAAGACTCCAGCTTTGTGTGGAGCTAGGTACTTTCTGACCATCCTTGATGACTTTTCTAGGACAACTTGGGTTTACCTGTTACAAGATAAGCTGCAAGTGTTAAGAGTGATCACCAATTTTCTGAATTTGGTAGAGACACAGTTTCAGTTGAAGGTTAAGGTTTTGAGAACAGATAATGGCACTGAGTTTACACAAAAAGGTTGTTTAGATTTGCTGCTGGCTAAGGGTATTATTCACCAAAAGGCAGCCCCTGGTATTCATGAACAGAATGGGAAAGTTGAAAGGAAACACAGGCACTTAGTGGAGATTGCAAGGGCTATCAGACATCATGCTGGCCTTCCCATTAAGTTTTGGAGAGAGTGTGTGTTGAGTGCCACACACTTGATCAACAAGATGCCATCAAGTGTCCTGCATTGGAAGTCTCCTTATGAGGTTTTGTACAAAACTCCTCCTTCCTTGGAGGGTCTTAGAACTGTTGGTTGTCTTTGTTACTATTTGCAACCAAATGATTACAGGGATAAACTTGGTGTTATCTCAAGAAAGTGTGTTTTTCTTGGTTACCCTCCAGGCCAAAAGGCTTACAGGCTATTTGATCTTCATAGTAAGAAGATCATTGTAAGCAGACATGTGAAGTTTGTTGAGCATATTTTCCCTTTTAAACATACAAGTGGCTCTGATGTTCCTCCTGCATTCCATACTGGTGTGCCACTTGCTTCTAGTGATGATAATGAGATCTTCTGGATTCCTGAGTCTGGCATCTCTTCTAGTCTTGACAACTCAGATGCTCATCACTCAACCATGAGCAATGAATCTCCCAGTGTTGAATTATCAGATCACTCTCCAGCTCTTAATATTCATTTCTCAGATGAGAGTCCACTTGTCTCTGAACCTCAGGTTCCTATGGTTGCTAAGAGGGTGATACACAGACCTGCAAGGCTTGATGACTACATCTGTGCAGATCTTCCAACCAGGTTGCAGAGGGGTGATTCAGAGTCTGAGAGCCAGTCTTTTGCTGTATTCTCTGTACAGAATCTTGCTCATTTGTCTCCTAGCTTCATACAGTCATTTGTCAATGTCTGTGCAACATTTGAACCTGGATCTTACAAACAAGCTAAAGGAATTGAGCAATGGGAAAATGCCATGAAGGCTGAAATAGCAGCACTTGAGAAAAATCACACTTGGACTCTCACAAGCTTACCTGTTGGCAAAAAGGCTATAGGATCCAAGTGGATTTTTAAAATCAAATACAGACCTGATGGTAGTATAGAGAGATACAAAGCCAGATTAGTAGCTAAAGGATACAATCAAGTCAAAGATAAAGACTACAAGCAAACTTTTTCCCCAGTTGCAAAACTAGCAACAGTTAGAGTCATTCTTGCTCTTGTTGCAGTAAAAGGTTGGGCTTTGCATCAATTAGATGTTAACAATGCCTTCCTTCATGGATTCTTAGAAGAAGAAGTATATATGCAGCCTCCTGATGGATATGATGTCAAGAATGGACAGGTTTGCAAGCTTAACAGATCTCTCTATGGACTCAAACAAGCCAGTAGACAGTGGAACTATGAATTGACCAAATTCTTAGTAAGGTTGGGATACACACAGTCCAAACATGATTACTCCTTGTTTGTCAAAGCTGTTGGGTCTGCATTCACTATTACATTAGTGTATGTAGATGATATGTTGTTGCTGGGTAATTCAGAGATTGAAATTGCTCACACCAAGGATGCTCTCCACTCCACTTTCACTATCAAAGATTTGGGAGTGGCAAGATACTTTCTTGGAATGGAAATTTCTCGATCTCCTTCAGGTATCTTACTGAATCAGAGGAAATATATCCTGGATATCCTCAAAGATGCTCAAATGGAGACTTGCAAAGTAGCTGCATTTCCTATGCAACATGGCACCAAGTTGTCTGCCAACATTGGTGATCCCTTTGACCATCCAGAAAGCTATAGGAGGTTAGTTGGGAGGCTCCTTTATTTGACTCTAACTAGGCCTGACATTGCATATACAGTACAACAACTAAGCCAATTTTTGCAAAATCCTCTCAAGCCACACTGGGATGCTGCAATATACCTTCTTAGATATTTGAAAGGATCATTTCATATGGCTTTGTCCTATCCATCTCAGGCCACTCTGACTCTCAGTGCATATAGTGATGCAGATTGGGGGAATTGTGTTGATACTGGGAGGTCCCTATCCGGGTATTGTGTTTTTTTGGGGAATTCCTTGGTATCTTGGAAGACTAAGAAACAGAAAGTAGTCTCCAAGTCATCAACTGAAAGTGAATATCGAAGTATGTCCTCAGCTGCTAGTGAACTGGTTTGGATGCAGGGATTGCTCACTGATCTTCACATTGATGTCAAGCTGCATTGTGACAACAGAGCTGCTCAATGCTTGGCTTTGAACCCAGTTTTCCATGAAAGGACAAAGCATGTCCGGATTGATGCTCATTTTATCAGGGAAATGGTACAGCAAGGCTTCCTGCAGACTTCTCATGTGGCCACTTCACTTCAACTGGCTGATGTTCTAACTAAAGCACTGGGGGCTCACCAACACAAATTTCTGTGCTCCAAGCTTGGACTTGTGCTTCCCACCCATGTCCAGCTTGAGGGGGGTATGTAGAATATAATGTCATTATATAACAAGCTTGCAATATACAGAATATACATATAGTTCAATACATAACACAAGCTTGTTATATACTTAGGCGGGAAGGGCAATTTGGTAACTTCACAGTAGCTCAATATAGAGCTGTTAGGAGGCAGTTAGGCCATGTTTATCAATGGATACTAGGGATACTAGGAATACTAATATTTTATTCTTCTCCCTCCGCCACATCATCCTAGTATCTCATTCTCATTTTTCTCACTTTATCAATAGCATCCATAGTATCTCTAAACCCATCTTTTCATACCCATTCAATTTACAAATATATCCCTCTTCAACAATTATTTCCATTCTCGATTATATTATTATATTCATTTATTATTATTAAAATATTAATATTAAATTAATATTATTTATAAATGACATAGTGCGAACTATATATATAACAAAAAAAAACGACATTAATTCAATTTTTCGGATTATATTTTGCGTATTTATAATCAAAGATAATTTTTTTTAAAAAAAATATATAGTCAAACATATTCAAATTTGATGTCTACATGTAGATAAAAATGAATCTAGTATTGTGGTAATTTTTTTATTATTTTTTTTACATTTTATTCACCGAAAAACTGATTTTACTGTGTATAATATTCCCCCCCAGCTTCAAATCCAAGCCCTCCATCTTGTGCCCAGCTGTCCAAATCTGCACACCCTTCCTGCTGCCCAATCAGCTTGCGACACGTGGCCCCATTATCTGCAGAAATTTCAGACGCGCATGCTCTCCCCATCAGGTGACCCGGTGTGGCCCACAATACACCCCGTAGTAGCGATACTTTGAAGGTATCCCTCAAGCATCTCATACACCACTATTGACATTTTTTTATATTAAAAAGGGTAGTATCCCTGCTCAAATTTAGACCGATAAAAGTGCCTTTAGGTCCTCAGATTCTTGATGTAACAAACTCAGAAAGAGAATGAGCTTGGAGAGTTTTCGGTTGAACCTTCATTGAAGCTCATCTCTTGTTCTTCAATTTCTGTCTTTTGATTGATCAATTTGAAGGTTTTCTGTTTCCAAAGAGGTAGTACATACATAATTTTATAGGCCAACGAAATTGAATTGGCTGGTGATGGGGAGAGAGGATTTAGGTTTGAATGCGAGGGGACCCTCTCTACTTAATTAATTTGGAGCCTAAATTCAGCTTTCAAATGTAACATTGGTCTTGGACATTTTGAGATGCCGACTTACTAGAAGATTTATAAATTATAATGCATAGGTATGATATGGATAACACTTCAATATAATAGACAGTATACCGATAAGATTTATTTTATACATTTTTTTTTCCATATATAATTCGAAATTAAATCTCCGAATCAGCTCATCACATCTTGTGGAAATTTTTTAATATAAAAGTAAGATTTTGAAAGGTGTTAGACCCTTCTAAACCACTAACCGACCAGTTCGGATCCTCTACTACTTTTCCCGCAACCCTCGGTGCATCACTTAATTATTTCGACTATATATTAACATCGAAAAAAATTAAAAAAATATACTGTATATTTTAGATTCTATACCCTTATATTAATATGTTTATAAATTTATATCTTAAAAAATCACATTTTTAAAATTTAGATAAATAAAATATCGATTATTCTAGAAAATATATTTTTGATTTTTCTAAAATGTGATTTTTCCAGATATAAATTTATAAACATATCAATATAAGAGTATTGAACCTAAAAATATTTTTATTTTATTTTTCGATGTTAATATATAGTCGAAATAATTAAGTGATGCACCTAGTGTTGCGGGGAAAGTAGCAGAGGATCCGGACTGCTAACCGATGACATCTTTTTGAACAAGTGAAGGAGAGCATCCAGTTAAACAATGGCAAGGTACCTAGTTCACTTTGCTATAAATTCACCCCAACAATTTAATTGGATTCCTTCCAGTGGAAATTTTTTCTGGGGTGGGGTGGGGTGGGGTGGGGGGCCATAAGGCCCATAATGTCAAACATGAACAGCCCAACTTAACCAGGTCCACTCCTGGTAATGGGCCTCTGATATTATGCATTCGTCTCTTAATTATTTTTTACAAGGGGGGAATACTACCGAATGCATACATGAACATTTGCCAATGTGGAAATGCGTGAGCTATTGAGATGATTATATATGATATTCATTTAGGGCTCGTTTGTTTGGAGGCAGGGAAAGGAAAGTAAAGAAATCATTTTAAGGGAAATGAAAGGTAAGGGAAATGGTTAAACTACATTTTTGTTTGGTTGATTTAAGAGATGAATCATTCCTTTCTTCATTACCTTTTTAAGTGTTTGGTTGATTTTGAAAAAGGAAATAAGACAATCAATAAGACCTTTGTATTTTTTTATATTTACTTCCTAAAATTATTGCAAAATCATATAACAAAGATGAACGGATATAAGAAGGTCATATGAAATGATATATATTGTACTCCTTAATCCCCATATATAAAATCCATACAGTCATAAACACCACTTTGCAATAAAAGAAAGCTACAACCACGTTCAAAAAGACGGAAAGAAGATCCTAATTGAAGAAAGCTACAACATGCAGAACACCTACTTAGCAGTGAGTACCCAACAACTTTTCATTAACCAATGTTAGTTCCTCTTCTTGAGGAGGTCGATCAAATATTACTTCTTTGAAATATTATTGGCTTGAAAGAATACATGAAACTTGTGTTCCTCTCCCATCAAAATCGTTGCTACCTACATATTTCAAATGTATATTGGTTAAGGAAAAAAATCAGCAGCAAAAAGGGTATAGTGCTCAATTCAACAAGAGGTAAAAATGAGTTATATGAAACATAAAGAAACAAAAGGGTCCAAGTTTATAATGCTCAATTCAACAAGATATCTCCCGCTTACATCTAGGTCTAAACATCTTTCACCATTTGCATTTGAAAGAAGAGACAATCTGGATAATGGTGCAAACAAATATATAAGATATATTTGGTGTGTGTGGCATCCAAGGTCGAATCCTATTAGCGAGAAAGTGAACACAATGATATTCATGAAATTGAGACCAAATACCATAGCCTGCAAAAGATAAATTTACATTGCTGAAAAGATAAATTTACATTGCCAGAGAAATGTAAATACACTTCTGAGTGAGAAACCATTATGTCCAAAATAGCAAAACAAGAGCAAAGAGACAACTACATTATCTCTAAAATAGCAAAAAAAAGAGTGGTAAACTAAAAAATAAGCTAGAGTTGCTAGTTGCATAATAAAGGTAATAAGTGATCATTTATCCAGGTGATATGGATTCCTCAAAATTTTATCTTACCTAAGATTATAACTTAGAAGGGAGTCTTCACACATGATAATTTCAGGAATCAAAATTGCTAGCTTGTTCACCATCAAATTAAGTTAAACTACTATGAATAGAACAAAATTCTGGACTCCTTGCATTGGTCCCGATGTACAATTCAGCAATGGAGATCACCTACAACACACTGTGTATCACTTGGTGTGTCACAAAATTAGTTTATATGAAAATTATTTTTAAAAAAAATTCCAAAAATTATAAAAATATTGTATTTGATGATTCTTACACATTTGTGAAAAAATATTTTAAAAAATCAAAAAAATACATGTGTAAAAGTCACAAAATAACAACATTTTTTGCAAAAAATAATAATTTTACTATGATTTTTCAAAATATTTTTTTACAAATGTATATGAATTATCAAATACAATATTGTTATAATTTTTTTAACAATAATTTTCATATAAACTAATTTCGTGACACACCGAGTGATACATAGTGTGTTGTAGGGGATCTTTACTGACAATTCAGAGCATATAATTACAAAGATAAATCAGCATTTCTTTGGATGTGTTCAATAAAGTCCAAGACCCTTGCAGTCTTATAAATAGAAGTCAAAATGCATGGAGCATAATATCTACAAAATTTTGAGACCACAAGCCCTACATTCTCAGTTTGCATCAGTTGAAACTTGAAAATGCAGCATGGAGATGCAAAAAGGCAAAATAAACTTAAATAGAAAACTAAAACAGAACCATGACATTTCTTGCTAGGCTATTATAAATTAACCATGACATTTTGGTATCATTTTTCACTTTAAAATGAGGTTCAAAATAAGAAAAGATACCAAAAATGACAGAACTTGAAATTAGAAGGCATGTCTTGCATAGGAACAGAATTCTACTATAAAATTCCCAACATATTTCTATAACTATCGAAAACAAGTCAATCCTAATTGCGAGTAAAGTGATCAGCAACATGGAATTTAACACCAACATGTGCATGCCCTTATAAAATCACCAGAAATATACAAATACACAAACAAAACACACACACAAAACATGCAATTAGCTAATTGCAAGTGATCAGCAATTAGCTGATCAATCTTACAAGTGATCAGCAACATGGAATTTAACACCAACATGTGCAGGCCCTTATAAAATCACCAGAAATATATAAATACACAAACAAAGCACAAACACAACTTTTGTGCAACAAATTACCAGCAAGCTGAGAGAGGACAAAAAAAAATCAACAGTTCACTGCTTGCCATTCCAGTTCCCTACTTGCAAAACAAAATCCAGTTCACACATGCGCAGGAGTGAATCGACGAGACATATATCTGAATTCTCAAATGGAGGAAAAACACCAAATGTGCGAATGTGTGAAGATGAAATTCTCAAAGTAGAAAATTTAGGGTTTTCATAAAGGGGAAGCTATCCTATTAATATGTAAAATTGACTAACAATAATCAAAGAAGATAAGCATAAACACAATGTGAAAGATATTACCTGTGATTTAAGCAGGAGCAACCAACGAGAGAGGAGAGCGATCGAAGAAGGAGAGAGACAGGCGATAAGCAACTGAGCAACTGAGAGAGATTGAAACCAAAAGTATCTGAGAGAGATCGAAACCGACCAAGAGCAACTGACAGACGATATTACCTGTGATTCAACAAGAGCAACTGAGAGAGATCGAAGCCAACGATAAGCCAGTGAGACAGGCGAGGGGATGAACGACTAGGAGAAACGAGCATGAGGGATTGCGAGATCGAGCAACGCCATTGGAGAGAGGGATTGCGAGGTCGAAGGCGCTTAGCGTGCCTGAGGAAGAACGTCGCCCGACATGCTCATCGAGATCTCAAGATAGAGAGAGAATGGGGGGATTGGGATGAGAATCCCTAATTTTTTCAGGGGTAACAAGTAGGGTAATCCGATTAAGCCTTAGAAAGAAATCAAACCTTTGAGGATGTTAAACAAACAAGCCCAAAGGTAAACAGGCTTTATTATTCCTTTGTTGGCCCATTAATTTAACAAAACAAACACGCCCTTAGGCCTTGTTTGTTTGTTTATAGGGGTGTTCGGGTTTACTAGTGTCCGACTAAATCTCATGAGTCCTGTAGTTAACAACCATGTAAATCTCCAATGGCCACCCTAGGTAGGATTTGAACTGCAGACTTTTGGGTACTACCCGTAAACCTCTACCCAGTTGAACCAACGGATGATGGTTCCATTTAGGCCTTGTTTGTTTGAAGAGTATGGTATAGAAGGGAAACGAATGCAATTTTATAGTTGTTATTTTATTCGATAGCTGTTATTTTATTTATATCTATATTATTTTTTAGGTATAATGAATTATTTATGTCTAGATTAATTTTTATTTTATATTTTCCGTACACTTTGATCGTTATTAGTTTAATTCTTACATTGTAATTCAGATATATTATTTTTATTCTATTTTTAATAGATAATAAATATAATTTTAAAATATTTTGTTAACATATTCCGTGCACGGGATGGGACGCACACATTAATATAATAGAAATCATACCTTATAAGGCTTCATTTGGCAATATATGTAACTTTTCGGAGCTTTTGGTTATCATATTCTATAATTTTAAATAAGTTAAATATAAGATTGTAGTTTAATTAACTTTTGAAATTGGATTTTTCAACGGCTATTCACTCCAAGCTTTTCAGATTTTTTTATATTCACAAATCTATTCATTTTCTTTTATCTCATCAGCTAATTTGCATCAGTTACTCTATCAGTTGGATTACCAAACAATTTACTAGCTTATGAACACTCTAATTTAACATACTTAATCCATCAACTTTAACCATCTCATCAGCTATATGTTACCAAACAAACCCTTAAATCTGATCAAAATCCATATGGCTTCAACTCAAATTTTCGTGGCATAAAGCAGCTTTGATTTCCATTTTCATTGATGTCTATGGTGGTTTTGGTTCTCCCTTATGATTGAGTCCGATCGAGTTAAAATATAGGGCAGAGAGTATTAGATGAGTACAAGTGTTTTTTTTTACCGTGGGCAAGAAGTGGATCGACAAGCAATCCTGAAGCCATCCGAAGATGACTTGTTAGACCCTACGCAAAGGGTCGCCAAACAAACGAAAGGAAAAAACAAAAAAACAACAACAAAAAAACAAAAACAATTAGAAAAATAAAACCCTGATGTCTGGAGATCTTGTCTTGATTCTTGATATCTGGACTGCTGTTGAGATGACTTTAGGTGGTGATGTTGTCTGATCTAGACCCAAGGTCGTAGATCAAAGCGACTGGCTATATTGGGTTTTTCGGAGTTTTGGGTTTTCAATTTGGGTAAAAACAAATTTGGATTATCAAATCTAAATCAGATTTGGAAAGGGTTAAGCAAGGCTTTCGCCCGCTTGCAAACATGTTGAAAGAAGAAAATGGCTTTCACCTCGGGGTGGAGGGGTCTTCGCACCAGGCCGCCGGAGGGAGGGTCGGCGACAACAATCGACTCTATGGAGGAGGATCGGAGGCGTGGGTCATTAGCGGCAAGGCGGAGGGTTGGGCAGCGATTGATAACAAGGTGCGGTGACGGTGGGTGACGGCGGCGGCTGAGCCTAGGCGCAGCGGCGCGGCGGCGGCTGAGCAAGACGAGGCGCGGGGGCGGGGGCAGTGCCGGGACCAACATCAGCGGACTAAGCCGCCGAGGTGGCGCCGGAACCGAAGGTGGAAGATGAGATTTGGGTGGTTTGTCGGCTAGGGTTTTATCAATGAGAGCTTTTTGGGGCGGCTAGGGTTTTCTACCGTACCCTTTTCGATGAAACTGAGATGAGTACAAGTGTTGAAATGAAGTCACAAGCACTTGTTTCCTCTAAATACCAAATATGCAGGTTCGTTCATCGTTCGATAGTACTAGTGTTTGCCTTTATTGCACCTTTGTTTCACGGTTAATTTTGTTGCGGAATTATTTTACTTTATTTGTATATGATTATATGACGGGTTTTCCGTCGCCGTTGCTACAATCTCTTGACCTGTCCGATACGTCGAATTTTTACTTAATAAAAAAAAAATGCAGGCACCTTCTGCCAACTGAATGCACAATTCACAAACCCATGTAAATAATAATTATAATATAATGTTTAAAGATAAAATAATACTACGGTGTTAATTAACCATTTCAAGGATCCATAAGGAATAGCATGTGAATATATATGTGATACTCAACTAGAGTGTCCTTATTATAGATCTCTTACAAAGATGTTTATAAATAGTGTATTAAAAACCTCAAAAGTATTAAAGTATTGGAATTGTGTGTTTTACATCTCATTACTCGAAATCATACAACAAGTAAATGTGAAGTAAATTAGGGATAAACTTATGTCATGCGCATTTTGTTCGATCAGCCTTACACACCTATATATGTGAAGTAGTTTTCGGGATAAAATTATTGTCGAAACTAGGGTGGCTCAAAATGGATCCGACACGGAAAACACGGGGTCGGGGTCATAGACGGATTTAGGCGGGGGCAAGCGGGAGCATACGCCCCCGCTTTCATCCGACGAATCACCTATATTTGTTCTATGCGTCGATAGCTTCGTTTTGATATATTATAAGCATGAATCCGATAAACGAGTAAAAAGTTATGACCGTTTGAAAGTTAAACACAAATTAATTGTTTCACATGTCTTTTAATAAAGCATGATTCTTTTATATTTTACTTAATTTGATATTTTGGTAATATAATTCAACCAAAGAGCTTCGAAACAAGAGGTTATATTACTAAATTCGCTAATTATATAAGAAATTATACAAATTTAAAGTCTGTGTATCTTGTTACATGTTAGTGCATGTTAAGAGAACAACAAGGTGCATATTGACTTTGTATGTTTCAAACGACATATTTTTAGATGAAAAAATGTTGTTATCAATTAAAACGACATCGTTTTATCATTTAAAGAGAAAAAAATATAAAATAACACAATTTTAAATTAAAAGATCACCGTTTTGAAAAATAAAATTGTGTTTTGTACTAAAAAAATGTATGTTTAAACTAAAATATCATTGTTTAACCTAAAATATTATAGTTTTGGTTCACTAAACATATTATAAAATAAATCTATCGAACATCCAATCAAAAATTTGTATAAAACTTCGCCCCCCCCTTCGATAAATTTCTGGCTCCGTCCCTGGTTGGGGTTGACCTGAGACCCCAGGGGTCGGATTTCGGGTCGAATTTTAGAAAATCCAGGGTCAATGGGCGGGTCAGGGTCAGATCCGGCGGGTCTCGGGGTACGTTGACCCGTTGACCCGGATTTTAATTAAATTTTTTTTTTATGGTTGTGTGTGTGCTCTATTAGTCATTTGTAGGGGTGGACACAAATCCCGTCCCGTCCCGTCCCGCATATATATATAATTTTATATATTTAATTAAAATTAATAAGAATATATTTATATTACCTTAACATTTATTTAAAACCAAAATTTAAAATTTAAAATAATAACAAAACAATAAAAACATAAGAAATAAGAATTTTAATACAAAATTAAAGCAGTTTGGCAATTGGCAAATTGGCATTACTGAGGCCGGCATGACCATGAGTTTTGTTGCGCATACCATTTTTCGAGTCACTGCATTTTTTAATCACTTTAATTTGCTACTATATTTCTACTATATTGCTACGGCATTACCAAGGGTCCGTTTGGCAATGCAAGTAGCTTTTCAGAGCTTTTGATTTTAATATTTTATAGTTTTAAATAAGTTAAATATAAGATTTTAATTTAATTAGCTTTTGAAATTGGATTTTCAACAGCTACTCACCCCAAGCTTTTCAGAATTTTATTCATTTTTTTCTATCTGATCAGCTAGTTTGCATCAACTACTCTATCAGATGGGTTACCAAACACCTTAATAGCTTCTGAAACTCTAATTTAACATATATTTAATACACCTAATCCATCAGCTTCAGCTACCCTATCAGCTTCAGCTACCTCATCAGCTCTGTTTTACCAAACTAACCCTGAAGCAGTTTGGTAATTTGCTACTATATTGCTACCTCATTCTTGAGTCACTTTAATTTACTACTATATTGCTACTGCTTACCATTTTTATTATGTAAGACTTTAATTTATACTCTTGTAATAACTAATATGCGGATGAAAAGTAAAAAAAAATCCTTTTTATTTAATTTAAATATTGTAACAGCTAACAAAATTTTAAAACTATGGTTTTCGGATGAACCCGTGACCCGATCCAGAAAACCCGAAATTACAAATCTCGGGTTCGGGCCGGGTGGCGGGTCGCATTTTTAAAAATCTCGGGCCTTCGGGTTGGCCCCCATCCGGAATATTCGGGTCGAGTCGACCCGGATGAGCCACCCTAGTCAATACATTGATAATATAAAGAATACAAGTTTTACATATAAGACGGTGTGCTACTTCTCCTAATACCAATTGATTCCAAGATGTAACTCACTGATCTTATGGCTCAGTCCAGTATACATCATGGTGCATGGTGGGTCATGTAGCACATAGTACTCAGACATGTGACCCCCATATCAATATATATCATATGGCCTACCGAAATTTAGCATCGAGCTTTTGAAATCCTTACCTTGTAAAGGAAGGTTGTAGCTTCGGTTAATAAGTTTAGACAAAATACTTGATTTTCCTTTTAACTTTGCCTTTAAAATGAGCTTATAAAATAATTGATTTTTCTTTAATTGCAATGTTTTAGTTGGAGTTTAAAAATATTTGATCTTCTTCAATAATTTGCTTTTTGGTTTTTCTTTTATAAACAAGTTTTATAGAAATATGGTGTCAATGATTATAATATTTTATTTTTATTGATATTATTATTAAAAATTATCTAATTAATCATATGTTACATATAAATAAGTTATATTGACAATAAAAATTAGTTTTTTAGTTGTCAAAAAATCATACTCAAGTTAACTAATAAAAAAACATTTATAATACACTCGAAAGAATTATTTAACATAGTAAAATCGCAAAAATTATTATATTATATTTTTTTTGATTAAAAAATTATTATACTCCCTCTAATCCAAAATACATGTCATTCGACTTTTTAGCACGAATTTTAAGAAGCTAAAAATTATATAAAATATCAACTTTTTAAAATAATTTTTTTACAATTTAATATTTGTTGGTAATAAGTATTAAATTGTAAAAAATAAAAAAGTTAATATATCATACCGTAGTTTTTAGCTCCTTAAAATATGTGTTGAAAAGTCAAACGACATGTATTTTGGATCGGAGGTAGTATTATATAATGAACTGTCCTATACATTGCGACGCAACGAGTCTTTAACTTTTAACACATGAAAGATTTTTATACACCCCAAAATTCCCAAACTAAAAAATTCCTGAATACTAAATTAGGGTTTATGAAGCACAAGATACTCTGTAAAACTGTCCCCCTGTCTCCCTAAAATTCACCGTCTTCTTCTGCGTTCTGCCTCCACCTTGAAAGCTTTTTAATGGCCTCCCATTCTCTGTTCCCAGTTCGATTCCAATTCACCTAACCGCCATTAAAACCCCTCTAATCATCACTCCAATATATAATTAAAAGGTTTCGTACAGCGCTGGCTGTCTAGATCGTGTTCGAATCTCGTCAAATTGCTCGTACTGGTTCATTGGAGTTGGACGCCAATCGAAGCAATCAGTCCTGGAATTAAGTACTGTCATTGCCGAATCTGCACCCCGCGAAAAATGGCGTTTTGTTCTTTGTTTAATCCCTCTTTTTGCAGAGTTTGAGAATTTTGGGTCGCAATCCAATTATTAAGGAGGCAGCAAGGGGGCATCTCTGATCCAAGCACCATACCTTGTAAAAAAAATATTGTATAAATAAAAATTAAAAAAATTCTCTCGCATGACAGTATATTTGGTGAAAACGACGTCGTCCATCGTTAGTAAGAATTTGTTTGTACTTTGTAATATTATAATAAGATAAATTTAAGATTAATTAATTAAGGTTCAATTAGCTAGCTTTTAAATTGGAATTTCTGCAGGTATTTATTCGGACCCTTTATCTTTCTATGAGCAAATTAAATCTATTTTTTTCTCTCCTCTATCATCAACTAATTACATTTGTTACTCATCTAACCATCTTATATATAAACTTATTTAAAAAATTAATAATTTAACTAAACATAATTTATACACATAACCTATCAATTTTAGCTACTCCATCGACTATATATTATGTTTTTTTATGGAGTATATCATTAGACCATCCACAATGGTTTTGTGCAAAATGTACACATTTGCACAGGATGTGTAAAAATACACATCACTTTTTAGCAATTTGCTCCATTGGTGTAATGTGCATTTTTTACACACCCTTGAAATACAATTCATTTAAAACAAAAAAGAAAATAAAATCATAAAAAAAATAAACCAATGAAATTGTCTTACTTTTTGTAAAAGTTTTTGCACATGGGGGAGATGATGTGCTCAAATTTGCACACAACATGCTCAAATGTGCACATTTGCACACACCCAAAACAACCAATGAAGCTAAAAAATATCTAAAAAATACACATTTGCATTTTGCACACCACCATTGTGGATGATCTTACTAGAGAAACTAGTTCATTCTTGATAGTACCAAAGATTTAAAAAAAAATAACGATTTTTTTCTCTTCATAAGTAGACACTTAATCCATTATAATAGAAAAAGGGAATTCCAATTCGTGGCTTATGAATTAATATATATCATCCTTACCAGCTAAGATATTAAGACTCAAATAACATTTTTTTAATGTGGGCACATGGACACAAATTAAACATTAAAAAAAGATAATATAGTTTTAATTTATTGATTCTAGATGTTTTTTTTTATCTTAGTCCAGTTTGATCGGCTCAACCGCTCTACATCTGAATTGGGTACTATGTGACTCATTTAAGGAGTTGACCCTTCCACTCACAAACGACTCCATATTTTCAAGAGAATTTGAACTTCGAACCTCTTTACATAGGGTTAATTTCCCGAAACTAGTAAAATACTGGAAATGTTTCCTTTATGAGTTGTTTAAGGGTGTGTTTGGTAACGATATCTAGATATCAAGATATCGATATCGATATCAAGATATCGATATCGGGTGATATCTTTGATATCTTGATATCAAGATATCGGTATCGGTATCAAGATATCGATATCGGGCGATATCGATATCAAGTGATACCTCCCAAAAAATGGGTATATCAAAATAGGCCAAATTTGATATCTAGATATCAACTGATATCGATATCTGACTCTTACCAAACACAGATATCAGATATCACTTGATATCAAGTGATATATTATGCATACCAAACACTAGATATCGATATCAGTTAAAGTGATATCGATATCTAGCCCTACTAAACACTAGATATCAGATATCGGGGCTGATATCTAGATATCATTACCAAACACACCCTAAATAAAATAGTACCCGGGTAAGCTATAGTGGTTATCCGAGAGAGAGAGAACAACTAATTAACCATAATCGTGAGTCATGACAAAAACTTCGGATACGGTTAATTGAAAAAATATCGGTTTTTCGTACCCGATCCATAGACATAGCTGTCCTTTGATACTCCATCCTTGATTAGATAACACGGCTAATGAATGAATGAATTTAACCAAAAGAAAAGGAAAAAGAAAAAAACAAGATGAGTAATGAATTCGGGTCGGGTGGGTGACCCACAACGTGGTCACATGTGTATGCTGCCGAGCCATCAAGAGACAAAATCTTCCCTTATAAATACTCCTTAAACCAGCATTCCATTTCAACCACTTGAGAATTGGCAATTTGGTATCTCCCAAACCACTCAATTTCTCAACGAATTCATTGCCATTAACCAACAAAAAATGGCCATGGCTTTTCAGGCTCATGGCCGGTCCATAAGTCTGCCTTCCAGGCTACATCCGGGGTCCCTCAGAGTCGAAGACCGGCTCAACATATCCAAGGCCCTGGAGGGCTCGTCATCGTCCTCGTTCCCATCGATCCAGGCCCGCCTTGTCAGCCTAGCCGAGCTCTACGTTTCCTTCACCGAGCTGATCCGATCCGGATCAAGCCAGCAAGCCCTAACCCGCTACGACCAAACCCTCCTCGATGGCTCGGTAGCACTTATAAACACATGCAGCGCCGTGAGAGACATGGTTTCGTCGCTCAAGGACCACGTCAGAGCCCTCGAGTCGGCGACGAGGAGGAAGTCGGACATCGATTGCCACGTGGCAGCCTACGTAGGGTTCAGAAAGAGGTCCAAGAAAGAGATCGGGAAATGCCTTAGGGACCTCAAGGAATCGGATACCCGGTTTGCCGCGCCATTACTCGACGCCGATCTCGACGTCGCGATGCTCGTCCGGGTGCTGAGAGAGGTCGTTTCCGTCGCAACCAGCGTGTTTCGGTCCGTCTTGCTGTTCCTCTCCTTGCCCTTGGTGAGGCCGAAGACCGCCACGAAATGGTCGTTGGTTTCGCGGCTAATGAAATCGTCGCCGGAGGACGCCATCGTTAACGAAGTCGGGGGTGTCGATGTGGCGGTTATGTCGCTGCAAGGCGGCGGTAAGGGTGGCGCGGGGGAGCTAGAGGCGGTGCAACGGAGGCTGCGGGTGGCGGATTCGGGTAGCGAGAGGCTGGAGGCGTCGCTGGACGCCTTGTTTAGGAGCCTCGTTCAGAACAGAGTTTCACTGCTCAATATTCTTAGTAATTAATTAGTCATTGGATTAGAGGCCAAATTTGTGACCAGATTTTATTGTAAATCATACAAACTGGTTTTATATATGGCTTTATTTAGTATCAAGTTTTGTTATATTATAAATTTATAATGTGTATATAATTAATTATATTAATTATTATATATACCATCAAGGTGTATTGAGAGAATTAATGGATTTAAGATACAATTTCTACAAATTGTTCAAATTTTTTTTCCCTTCTAGATTTTGTTTTAATTTCTTGGCATATTAATTTCTTGGACTAAGGATCGGGCCGATTTTGGTCAACGCTAGTCATGAGTGGTTCGATTTTGGTCAACACTTCACTAAACTTATGTGCCGGGTTGGATCTTAGCTACAATGTCTACAAATTGTTTAATTTTTTGTCCTTCTAGATTTTGTCTTGGTTTCTTGGCAAATTTCTTGGACTAAGTATCAGTCTGATTTTGGTCAACACTTCTACGATTAGGATGAAATTTCACTAGACTTGCGTGTTAGGTTGGATCTTAGCTACAATTTATACAAATTGTCCAACTATTTTTCCTTCTAGATTTTGTCTTGGTTTCTTGGCATATTTCTTGGGCCAAGTATCGGTCCGATTTTCAATCAACGCTAGTCATGCATGATCAGTCATATATCATAAAGTAATGAAACTCAACTACTCAAGTCTAAGCTAGGTTGGTGCATTACTTTTTCTATTGCGAATTGATTTTAGGATGAAACTTCACTAGACATATATGTTAGGTTGAGCGCCTGTCATGAATGGAGGACCAGATGGAAATCACCTGGTCTTGTGTTGATCTAGATAGAATTGGTCCAGTCTAGACTGAACCAGTTGAAATAGTTGGAAAATGGAACTTAATATGATATATTTTGGGGGTGATTGATGAAATGTATATATAATGTGTGGTGATGAATGATTGAGTCAAATATAGTAAGAGCTACAACTACAAGGACGCCCATACTAGGCTTTGAAGAAGAACACATGGTTGGTCTCAAATTAAACACTCAAATGGATGCATTTCTTAACTTAATGAAGTGGTGCGATGGAAGTGGACCAGCTAGCCGTACTTACCATACCTGCATGAATGTGTGGGTAAAGCTAAGACTTGTCTTTTTCTTCTTCACTCTTAATCACACGAGTGACACCTCTCATGATGTATTAAAGTATGTTGGGACTCATATAATGAAGGGTCGCAGGTGACCAAGTGTATATACATTCGCTATAAATCCGATATATAAGTCCGGTGAGATTTAACTTTATAATCAATTAATAATAGAAGGAGGAATTCACTGACTTTGTATAGGTTTGAGTTTCGCTATTTAATTTTCTATATGAGACTTGTTTTTTCATATCTCAGCATGATTCAATATCGACACATATGCTTGCAGTTTTATGTTGCATATTATTTTTTTAATTGTATTTTGGGAAAAATATGCTAACTAATTGTTGAAGGAGATTGATATTTAATGTCAATATTGAACCCTACAATATAAGAATGGATGAGGTCGAAACGAGGCTTTTCTCCCCCAGATAAACCTCCGACACTCAAGTTAGATTCCCTTTCAGAGCATTCTTAGAGAAAGATAGTAGGTGCTAGGCCCTAGCTAGGATTAAGAGATCTAGCAAGGAGCTTTGTAGGTCTTCTCATTTTTATGTTGTTTTCAATATAAAATCTTGTTGAAAAAGATGTTCTTTTAAGGTATTTTTGTGTCCATTTTTCAAAATTGTCTTTGTAATGATTAGAGACATGTTGGTTGCAGTTTTTAATAAAGTGAAAATGTAAATTAATAATTAGGGGTGTAATTGTATTTTTATCCGCTTTATTGAAAAAATGTGCAAATTTCTAAAATGACATGTATTAATTAACAGTCTTATCTCACCTCAGGATCGATTTCTCTGGCTCCTCTCTCCCTATAGATGCAGTCATTTATAGTATCATCCGAAAGGATGCTCTTGGCTAGTATACTTGTTTACATCCAAATTCTTTCTTGTTCAATATATATATATATATATATATATATATATATATATATATATATATATATATATATATATATATATTTATGGTAACTTATTTATTTTATTTGATAATTTGAGTAATTAAGCACTCTTTCAAATGAGGACAACGAAGCTATGTGGTCTATGTTGTCCCCAACGTATTAAGGTTAGGTTCGTTTGTTCGCCTAAATTTGTTAGCTTCCCAACTACTTTTTGTATTGCACCTTTCTATTTTAGGATGTATATATGTTTGATGGTCCACTGTCTACCAACTTTGTCGGTCACTCGAGGTGTCAGACCTATCTGACCCCCATTCTTACTTTTTCAAAAGAAAAAACTATGTGGTATAGATTGGTGCCTCGTAAAATACTAAATCTTACTTTAACATTAGATATTTGATTTTCTTTCATTTACTATATCTTTCGAGTGCTACGATTTTTTTTTTTTAAAGTAAATAATTCGAATCCCAGATGACAACAGAAATCTGGCAAAACGAGAAGCTAAAGAGAATTGACTAATAAGCTAATCATCATGATACAACCAAACGAAATAAATATAAGAAGAAAAAAAATCCAAATAAAAGATCTCAGCAAATAAGAACACAGTGACATGCAAATAACAATGATAAATCTCACAAATTTACCACATTTGTCATGTATGTGTTTTTTTTGACTTTTTTCAAGTTAAATCTGTAACCATTCAATAATTAAAGCAGGCATTGTCTATATACTACTGTTCAAATGAAATGTTGTGGTGGTATACATTGAAGCCACATTAGCACCAAGACAAAAAGGCATTAATTTTATTCTTAATTTATATATATATAAAACACGTCATTTCTCTAACAATTAATCCTAAATTAAATCATCCGATCCATCGCCAAGCTATTAGCTGTATATGTTGAAGCATATGTCATATTCTTGTAACAAAATTTTAGGGTTTGGCAATCCTCATAAATATTATTTTCCAATTTGTTAGGTCAGACCTCAAGTTATTATATATATATAACATTTAATCTATAGATTATAGTGTATAAGATGATAAATTAATATTAATATAATCAAAGTAAGGATACGAAAGGAACACGTATGAATTATGAAATGGTGTGGCAAGGCAATGGCCACGTCCAACTCAATCATAATAATAACATATATTATTATGTATGTAAATATCCGAAAACAGTTTTAAGATTTTGTTTTTAACCAATAATGATTTAGATATTTTGTATATCATTAATTAATATATATTATATTAAAAAGAAAATTTGCAGGAAAACACCCAATATTTGGAAGCCGAAAAAACATAACTAACTTAAATTCATTAATTTAATATATATATGATATTAGTTTATGAGCATATATATAATCGCTGTCACATAAGCTAATAAGAGGATTTTTTTCCCCTGATGTGTCTCATGGGAAAACATCATATTTAAAAAGATTTTAAAATGTCTTACCATTTTTTATGATTTAATCCATACATTTAGAGGGTTTCTTTTCTTATTTAGTTGCTAATATCTACCCATAATTTTTTTTTGATAACCTTATCTACCCATAATTACAAATTAGAAAACTGAATAATTAATCATTCAAAATATAATTAGGGCGCGTTAGAATTCCGCTACATTATAATTATAATAAACTTATAAATATAGATATTTAAACAGTGTTTAGTTATGTTAGGGATGTGAATGAGACCAAAAGTGTCCCACATCGGAAAGTTGAACATAACAAGCCCTATTATATAAGTCGGTGTGCTACTCCTAATTCTATGGCCAATTGGTTTTAGAATGGAACCTCACTCGGCTTGTGTGCTAGGCTACTAGCGCATTTGCGCCCATGCACACAACCCCCAATCATCGGTCCGAGTCGGACTTTGATATGGTATCAGAGCGGTTAGCCTAACGGCCCGTGTCGATCCTGGTCTGGGTTACCCAGTTGTCCAAGTCTTAACTAGATGATCATTCCTAATTGGACTTGCGGGGGCGTGTTAGAGATGTGAATGAGACCAAAAGTGTCCCACATTGGAAAGTTGAACATAACAAGCCCTAGTATATAAGTCGGTGGGCTACTCCTTCTATGGCCAATTGGTTTTAGAATGGAACCCCACTTGACTTGTATGTTAGGCTATTAGCGCACGTGTGCCCTGCACACGACCCCCAGTCATCGGTCTGAGTCGGACTTTGATAAGTTAATATATTTTTATCATGTACTTAGACTTTACATTATTTTAAACTTTATTAAAATGTTTATATTTATAATTGTATTATAATTATCGGAGTTGTTATTAGCACGGTCAATATCTCGCCAAATGTACGACCGTTTTGTTGACTCCGACTCCCGAAGTCGACAAAGCCCCACCGACTCCGACGGCGCACCACAACACTCCCTTGCTACACCACGAGCCGTCGACTCTTTTGTCGACTCCTCCCGTCGGAGTCGACAAAACCCACAACAACTCATATCCCCATTACCGACTCCACAACAACACAGACCGTTACCGACTCCTCCTGTTGAAGTCGACAAACAACAACAGTCCCATTCTAGCTAGCAGCTGAACACAACACACCCCGCATGACCATTGTCGACTCCGACATAGATGTCGGAGTCGACAATGTCCAGTACATATATAGTCTACACCACAATAGCCTCCCATCCCTTGTGGCTAAATCGAACATCGTTGTCGGCTTCAGAAATCGGCATCGATTCGGTCTTTATTGATACCGAAAGTCGGAGAATGAACCGTGTCGTGGCAATAGCAAGCCGGTTATTATAATGCATTGGAATCCAAAGACAACATCTTATACGGTTAGCAAATTGCAAATTAATTACAACCTCAATATTATCATACTAGCTAGTAATTACAACAACAAGCCCAGTATATCCCGCTTAGAGCAGGATCTGGAGGGTCCCATTGTACGCTCTCTTTCCCCGACTAGGTCGAGAGAGAGTTTCCGAATGACCCGTACCTGCAAAAGTATCAAAGCCAGACAATACAAGACACACTAATACGAGGAATAAAAATATAGGAGTAGAGCACATGAAAGGATACTATCTCGGAAGGATAAGTTTATCCCTCGTTGTCCCTGATAGCCTCTCTCCACTGTCTGCGATCTCTCGTTAAGCCCTCAGGTATTTGAAGCAAAGTAAGGTTGCACCTGATGACCTCCCTCCATGACTTCTTAGGTCGCCCCCTGCTACGTCTCAAACGCTCTATCGGGAGGGTATCACATCTGCGTATTGGTAAGGACATTAATTATTAATATACTAGCTAGTAATTAATTATTAATATTGATTGATTCGTTTGATCCATTAATCTTTGCTTCATACACTGTATTAATTAAGAATCTGAAGAAGGTAAGGACATTATAAGTACATGGCCAGGCATTTTAGTACGGTCACATGGTGATCAATATCAAGATCATGCGTCAAATACAAGTATATAAGATATAGGCATGTAGCATGAAATTAAACATTTAGCTTAGGTTCATCGAATTTGACACTTATGTTATGTAATTAAATGTAAATTAATCAATCATGATAACAAAGAACATTAATGAAGATTATGGAATCACACAAGAATAAGAGACAAGAAGACAACATCAAGATTTTATGTTCCATAGTGTGAAATTTTATATAGGGACAAACACTCAACCTTGGATCGAAAAGTTTTGGGGTCCGAGGCAAGTTGTTAATTTATTTGTTATAACTTATAAGATTCTAATCAAGGATAATTAAGTACTTTGTTTTGGAGATCGAGGTTTGGTACGGGAGTGTCGATCCTCTCACATCGATTATAATAGACTAAATAAATAATGGGTTATATTAATATATATAAAGAAGAGTAAAACTCTACATAATAAGGATCGAGTATATAAACTTTTTTTATTAAGTTGGTGGATTCCGTCCAACCTTATATCTGTAAAAATAATAATAATAAGTTGATATAACCCAATATGTATTTGTTCTTATTAATTGCACGTCAGATATTTTATATGGTATTAGAGTCGGGTTCAGCTAGATTCAGTATGAGTTTGTCAAGTGTAAGTTGCATTTGAGGGACCGTGTTGAGAGGTTTGGTATCAAATGTTCTCCTCATATCGATTATAAAAGACTAAAAAATTAATAGGTTATAAAGAAGAGAAATTTTTGTGTTAAGTAGTAATAATAAATCGATGCAATCCGAGCTCAACAGTTCACATTTATCAGTATACTTTTTTTTTTGTCAATTATTAGACCTCTTATGGATGTTAGTGTCACTTGTACAACATCGATATGTGGTCTGTAATGGATGGTAATTGAAAAAATTTCCTAGGTCAAACAACCTACACAACAAATGTGGTTGTGGATTTGTAATGTTGGGTCAAGTCATTGCACCCTATATGATGAGTTGGATAGGTTTGGATTTTGGTATCTCTATCTTACCAAACATATTATTTTATAGTTATTTAAAAAAAAATCATAATAGGTATGTATTTTAGTACTTCATCTGTTATCAAAATATAAGTCATTTGGCTCAATGGTAGATAAAAGCATCTTCTTCGAGAGTTGGGGAAAAAAAACCTTTTAGATTAGGAGAATACTTTACAGTGTGCACTGTCGCTAAATCCTCTTTGGAGGCCTGATCAACTCCGATACAAACTAATAATAGGAAAAAGTGGAACAATGTGAACCCGACTTCCGCCGTTGATTACCCGGCTTCGGCCACCGTTATCTCCGGTTACCTCTCCTGGTTACTCCTATTCCCGTCCTCGGTTCGTTTCTCCAACGGCCTCCGTCTTTCTTGGTCGACTGCCAGGCTGCCACAATCATTTTCTTTCTTTCTTCCTTGAATCCACCTGCGATTCGGGGTCTCGGACCCTCTTTCGTCCCACTCCTCGCTCTTGCTTCGCCACTGTCGGTTGGTGGGGATGGATCCGCCTCTTTCCGGATGCCGAATCTTGGCCTCCGTCTTTCGGCTTGGTCTCGGTTTTCGTGTATCTCGGGCCTCCGACGATTATTTCCCTCCGTCGGTTCGGCTTCGAGTTTATCTAGCCTCCGTCGGTTATTGCCCTCCGTTTTGGTCTCGAGTCGACCTCGTTTTTGCTGCTTTTCATTCGGCTTAAGCGCTATCTCTTTAGGGCTTAAGTTTGATTCATGGTCTTGAATCTCAAATCCATCCCGTCCTTCTCCAATTTGTTCAAACCGGCCTCCGAATTTCAGTATTTTGGCTCGGTTCCGCCCGAATCTCCTAGCGATTGAAGCTCTGGGTTATCATTGTGGCTGTCCGGTCGGGGTCTTTGCCCCCCTCGGCTGTCATACTACCTTTGGTGGTACGGGTCGTCGTCGGCACCGGTATTTCGGCCCGGTCTTGGCTCCGCAGCCTAGCACACCCGCTTCCTAGCTCGCCGCCTCTTCCGGTGTTGGTCGGCAGACAAGGCTTCTTTTGCCTTGTGTTGCTGCCAGCAGTTGGCCTTGAGTCTCTTTGGGTTGGTGTGGCCCGAGGGCTTGACCCGATTTGTTTCTTTGGGCCCAAGGATAACCCTTGGGCCCAAAGCAAGCCCAGTAAAAAATATAAAAAAAAAATAAAAATATATATTTTTATATAGAATAAACAAAAAAAAAAGATAAAATTTAATTCTTCTTGAAATAGATTATATATAAAAGTATTTATTTATATATATATTTTTGTTATATATAATTATAAAATCCCGTAAGGGCTTCAAACCCCGCTCGAAAGGGCGTATACTAAATCATGTTTAGGGTTGAAAATATTATATACTTATTGAATAATTTTGCTTCTCGAATCGTCCTGTTTGGTTCGGGGAGTTTTGTTCAAATTTCCGATGGTGGATCGTTCTTCTCTTCTTGGTCCGTATTTTCTCCGTCTTCTGGCGTCTGATCGGAGCTTAATTTGGTGTACGTGGCTGCGTCTGCTTTGTGTTGGGTTGCAGTATTCGGGCGTCCTGATTGATCGAAAACGGATCATGGTGGTGTTCGTGGTCTTCGAAGATCATTCATTTAGATGGAGGCAACGTCGATGATCCACACTTCCTCAGGGTCTCCTTTTCCGACTGGGGTACTGTCTTGAGTCTATGCACTCTCCCTTGATCTTGGCATTCGTGGCGCGTTTGGCTCTCGATTGTCTTCTCTACTGGTGGACGTCTTTTATGGGTTTGTTTGAGGTTTTCTTTCCTCTCTGATGTTTTGTGATATTGAGTCCTATTTGTGTTGACGGTTTTCGTTTGCCGACTTGTTCGATCATCGAGTTATAGGTATGCCTGAACTCGAATTTTTACCTGATAAAAAAAAAGTCGTTTGGCTCACAAAATATGTGTTGGAATAAACTCTCTTTGGAGAAAGGTTGAGAAATTGACTCCGGTTATCTAACCCGACTACGACCGTCCTAAACCGCTGCTGACCGTCTGGGTTCTTCGGCCTTCATTATCTTCGAGGCTCCTCCTTCTTATTCTTCCTCTTCGGAGTCCGCTTGGCTTCCGATTTGGTTGGATGCGGATCTGGTCCTCTCGTCCCGTCTTCGTTCCCGGCCTCCGTCGTTTGGAGTCACTGCACCCTCCATCGACCCACCCTCCCTCTTCGGTGTCTACTCGATTTCCGACCTGCGTAGGCTGGTAATGGTACACTTCCCCTCTTGTTCCGGAGCTTGAAACCATTTCTTTTCGCAAACCCTATAAAACCGGTCAAAAAAACCCTTGTAAAAAATAAACATAGGATGTCTTGTTAGCATTTTTTACCAGTGAGAAAGCTTGTGGTAATATATTACCACTACTATCAAAGGTCGGAATATTTTTATTACATTTGAAAGTTGAGGATATATTTTTACCATACCCCCAAAGATAGGGGTATTTTAATTAGTTTTCCCTTTCAATTTCTACATCAAACCAAACGAGCCCTTAAATTGGCAAAAAGTAAAGTAAATTTGAGTCATGGAATTTTATATATGCTTAATCATCTTAACCCGACGCTCCAGATTTACATATATATTATACCATAAACTTATTATTGTTTGTACTCTCTATTGGATACATCTAGAATTTATTTAGTGAACCTCACCTAAGTAAATCCTAATCATATCATATTGACTAAATTATATCAAAGCAGGCCCATTTATATATATAATAAGATAGCCAGATTAATTCTTAAGGCTAATTGAGATATATGCACCATTAATTCCTATCTAATAAACAAATGATTACCGAAAATGATAAGTTGGGGATAAATAGTATTAAATATGATGGAAGTGGACCTCCTTCAAACTGGCATGGCGTGGTACGGCCACATCGACAATACCACATGGCTTTTCTTCCTCACCTCTCCATGTTGTAGATTAATTACCATTAATTAATTAAACGTGTCACAATTAACTAGGGGTGTGTTTGGATTCCAGATGCATTTTGTTTATAATGTAAAATAATAAGGCGGTGTTTGATTAACATAATTTAAAATTATGGTATTTAAATTATAGTGTTTTTGGGTTCCGCAATGTATTAATTATAATGTAATTATTTTATCTCTATTTATGTGATTATTTGGTTAAATTACGATTTTACCTCGTTTTTTACGAGATTTTTATTCTTACAACCAAACGCTCGCATAAAACGAGGTAAAATAATTACATTATAATTAAAATGCAATGAAATCCAAACACACCCTAGGTGGGACTTCTTAATTAATTACGGACTAACTTCTTGTGCTAGAAAACGACAAAAACACTACTACCTCCGTTAGAAAATATATGGAGTCTATTTTCTTCTTAATTGCATGAGTAATAAGAAAACAATTCTCTTTTTAAAAAACCATCATTTCACTAACTTTTTCATAATAAGGAGTCTATTTTTTAAAATTTACGGAGTACTACATATTATAACTCTTTTAAAAAGTTAACAACACATAAATCAATACAAATCATTACAATCATTACTAGAAAGGATAAAAAAACCCATCTATTTTGAAACGAAGGGAGTACTTGGTTCGGTAGTACGATAAAAAAAATATATGAAATATAAATGGATGATTGGCATGAATATACCAATTTATAACCAACTTTGCAAAAATGACCAAGGGGTTGAAAATTTGCAAGGGCATGACAAAAGGTCATTTTTGCAAAAATTTTGGCCACCTTCCCAACAGGTTGAAAGTAACCTAGGGGGAGAGAGAGAGGAGGAGAGAGGGAGACCCCTTTAATTGTTTTAAACTCATTTTTGACCATTTTTATTTGTTAAAAATAAAAAAATAAATTTATTTTTGAACTTAATTTAATTTTATCTTTCTATAGACACCCACTTTATATATGTTTATGAAAAAAAATATTTCGAAGTAAAGTTAGGTCTAAATCGTATCTTGATCTCAATTTGGAGTATGGCATGGATAACCATTTGGATGGCAAAGACAACAATTCAGCTGGCACGGAAATTTACAGAACTGGCAAGATAAAACACAAAACCTGGGCAGAACCGACAATCGTTGCTCCGGAGATGAAAGGTCAAGCCGTCGAAATGGACATCGAGGAGGGGACAATGCTCATAGAGGAGTAAGATACTGGAGACAAGCGGGTACCCGTCTCGGGGAGAGTTCCTTCGCCGGAAGCATCAGAGGACATAAGCAAGCGTGGCGTGGCAATGTGAAGAAGTCCTCAAAGCTTGTTACAAAGTAAAAAGAAATACTAACTAGGTGCTGAAACACAAAAAAATTTCATACAACCCTATAATACATGATTTCACTTGGCCTAAAAAAAAAGAAAAAGTTACGATTTACACTCACTAGCCAGTAACTACTGTCACCTAGCCACTGACTACGATCTCTTAGCCAATATAAGACTAACTCCTGTCGGATCTCGTCTACCTCAGGAACTTCCCACCTCAAGGATAGCTAGGATAAACGACATTCTTTGAGTTGCTGAAGGTTGGTTTTTGTTATTATGCATATATGTACATCAATTACAGTATGTGGTTGTCCGTTTTGGTTGCCGGAGATGCGAACCCCGAATATATGCGATTTACGCTTACTAGCCAGTAACTACTATTGTCTAGCCAATAAAACCGATGTCTCGGCCAATGAAAGACTAAGTCCTATAAGATATTATTAATCTCAGAAACTACCCAAAACATTTACATAAACTGGAAATGAGTTAATGTTCAAACAAAGATGCAATTAGAAGAAGATGAAAGAGTGCACATTCACATAACAAGCAACCTAAATACTCAAACACAACAACCTCCTCTTCTTTCTCCATTCAGGGCTTCACCGAATCCCAAATCCCTCTTTTTGACTGAAGCCACAACAAAAGAACAGAAAATGTTAAAACCCTAGAAAAAAATTTCACAAGGGATGTTTTCAGATCTGGTCTTAATTTGGCCCCAAATTCCTCACCCAAATCATCAATTTCTCGCCGCCGCGCCTCCACCGCCCGGAGAACCGCCATGGACGCCTCCCCGATGAACCACCTCCCAGACGACACGCTTCACATCATCTTCGTCAACCTCCCCCTGCGGCAAATCGATGTGTGCCGTTCCGTTTGCAGATCCCTCCACCAAGCCCGAACATCCGCCGCCTTCCTCCACCTTGTCGTCGCCTCCCAGCCTCCCCTCTCCATCCTCGCCCTCCGCCCTCCCCACCAGTACCACCACCAGCGCGTCGCCTCCCCCGCTTCTTCTTTGCTGCACGCCTTCGATTCAAGTTCCGACGCCGGCGATGCGTGGCTCATATTTGACCTCACCTTCTCCTTCGCTGCGATTCATTGTACTCCCCCCGTCTGCAGATTCAATGAACTCTCTCTCCTTTCCTAATCCCTTAAATCCCGCCCAAAGATTGCCAAAATTTCAAAAGCCCGCCCAAATTCATTAACCCATAATATAAGGTCAAGGTGACCTGTTAGTTTTGCAAATAAATTTTATTTTTTGACATTTATCACATTTTCTATGGGGGGGTGATATTTTTGCAAAGGATGAAATGTTATGGTATATTGAGTATCATTTACTCAATAGGATGTAAATTTTATAATTGATTTTTTTTTAGTTTTGTCGTACTAAAAAATAGTTAATGATATATTTTGCGAATAGTGTAGTATTTTTTTAGAGTTTTGAATGAGGAAAATTTGTTGAGTTTGTACTCCCTCCCTTCACAAATAAGTATTGTTTTGACTTTATAATACGTTTTTTAAGAAGTTAATACTAAGTACTATCAATATTTAAATATAATTTTAAATATATTACTAATAAATACTCAATTATTTTTAAATTAAAAATAAAATTGACATTTTTTAATGACGAAGAAACTCACCATTTGGTGGTAAACCTCGATCGGGCTCGTGACCCAGCCAGCAAGAGCCACACATCAGGTAAAGCGACCTGCGCCGACCGACTTGACCTACTGGTTGGAAGCAAGACAAAACTTGGATTTTCACCCAAGGAAAGAAGTGGAGGCAAGAATCGAACTCGGGACCTTCTAACCCCTCCCTTTACTCCACACCACTAGGCCACCCCGTTAGAGGCAAAATTGACATTCTATATAGTAACGAAAAGTCAAGCAAGTATTTGATAGAGATACTACCTCCATTCTAAAAAAATATATCATTTTACTATTCATGCAAACTTTTCTGCAAGAGTTAAAAATACTAATAATATATTAATATTGATATTTAATATTTTTAAAATAATTTTATACTTATTATTAATAGGTACAAAATTATTTTTTAAAAATTATTTAAAAAGTTGATATTTTATATAGTTTTTACCATTTTAAAAAACCAGATAAATAATAAATGATATATTTTTCAAAAATAGTTTTTAGAATAGCTAAGAAGATGTGTCACTTATTAAAAAAAACAGTGGTTCGATCACTTGTTCGATGTCCACTAAAAATGCTTCTATGAATTTGAAATAAGACCATATGCAATTATGCATCCCATCCTTATTAATGAGACTTCGCATTAATAAATGTAGTATTTAGTTCTCATCAAAAAGAAAAAAAAATTAGGGCTCTAAACTACCCTCTAAATTATTTTTTTATTTAAAAGTCAGGACTGGCTGGGTTGTGGTGGTATGTTCAGAACGACTCTGTTTTCGAGAGGCGTCTCTTTGGAGTTCGTCTTCACTATCCACATGAGATAGCGTCCTAATATACCCCGACCAGCGATGTTACATTACATGGTGGTATTTGACTTTGTTCTTCAACTACGTCCTCGTCAAGGGGAGCGACCCTGTTTTCGAGTGGCGCTTCGTCTTCACTATCCACATCATGAGATAGCCTCATAATATACCGCCAACCAGCGGTATTACTTTAATATTACATGGTGGTGTTTGACTTTGTTCTTCAACTGCGTCGTCCGGGGGGTGTTGTAAATACTAATGCTTGAAAATCTGGTGCTCCTAATCTCCTGTAAGTGTATAGGTTTGCAAGATAATCTTTCGGCCTGACCATTACATCAATCCTTAAACAGTTAAACTCCAAAGTAGGAATAGTCTCTCAATTGGCATATTCTAGAATACCCATCTCTTCACCATGAAACCTGTTCTGATGATCAGTCTCATCGATCGGCCGGGTCCAGGCTTTCGATCAAGTACGTGCCATGTGATGGGAATACACGGTGGTTTTCCGAGGATTGGATGCACTCATATACAGATGGATTGAATCACATCATCTTGATTCGATGAACCAATTAAGAGCACGCGATGGGGATGAAGTTGTTGGAAGAAATCTGGATGTATATATGGAGGTTGATAGATCATATACAGTTATACACCCTAGGCCGGAGACAAGTAGACATGGAACACCACATGTTAAGAGCTATATGTCTCAGAAAATGTTAAAAGTGTATGTTTTGTGTTTTGTGATTCAATCCAAAGCTTCATCTGTACTTGCTCTTCGTACAAGTTAATCCATAATCAATGGGCGAGTTCAGCTCCCGCAACTCTGTATTGTCCTTTTCCAAATATACATTACTGATTACTCGACCCGATTTGAGAGATTAGGGTTAGGGTTTAACACCTTTTAAGTTGTTACTAGAAGATATGAGCAAGTAAACAACTATATAGTCTATATATTCCAAAATAATTGAATCTCAAATGACCTAATTAAACCCGAAATAATCAAGCAACTCTGAATTGGATGTTGTTGAGTGGAGAAGTTGTTGACTTGGCCAAAATAGTTGTTGACTTGAACTTGGCCAATAGTATACTGCAAATCCGCACCATAATACGTCGCTAATCAATGTCGAAAAGGACGTTGTACAACGTTGGATTGGATGTTGTTGAGTGGAGAAGTTGTTGACTTTGCTCGATGTGAAGTGAAGGATCGGGTCGGACCGAATCCTGGACGTTGTTAGGGGAAATATTATGAAGACGCAATCTCTCTCACACACTAAAAAAAAACACACACACAACGTCCAAAGGATGTTTTGAACTCCAATTTTTTTTTTTTAAATATTATGCCCGATCTGGCCCGTATTAGTAACATTCAATCCGACATTGTTGTTCGGCCTGACCCAATCCTTCAGTACTGACCATCGAGCAACGCCGACAAATTCTTTACTAAAAAACGTCCGATCTAACATCTTATAACGTCCAATTCAACGTTAAACAACGTCTAAAAAGACGACAATTTGTGGTGTATATAGTCTTGATGATTTCTAAGAGTAAAATAATGTTGTAGAATAATCACCTTGCATTTATGTTTTTTTTTTAAAATGTGTTTTCAATCATCAAAATTTGTTAAAAAAAAAATGTAAAATGATGATGAACAATATAGATATATAGAATTTCAATGCTAAGAAGAGAAGTCTCATATTGTCTCTTATCTGTCATCACTCATCTAAGCAATGTCATCTTTTAGCCCCCTAATTTTACTCTATGCTTTCATATTTGCTAATGTTTTTCTCTTGTATTTTATGATTGTATTCATAATAATGTCTGTTATCAATTTTTTTAGCCTCTTAGGATTGGCATAGTTTAAATCTCTTCTTGCCTTAACTCAAAGAGGACAATGAACAATACCAAATCAGAAAGGCACTTAGCTGGCAAAACCCGACCCGAACCCGAAAACCCGACCCGGTCGACTCGACACCGATTATTATGAACACCGACACAACCCGTTCATTTTGGACCCGAAATCCGAATGAACCGAACCCGATTAACCCGAAACCCATTAAGACTTGAATCCGTTATAACCGAAACCCGAAATAACCCGAATTTTAAGCTACAATCTAGTAAAAAAATTTTAATGAATATTGAAATAATGAAAACCCGAGACAACCGAAACCCGACCCAACCGAAACCCGAACCCGACCCAGCCGATTGACCAAATTATTAGACATTACCCGAAGCCTGAATGACCCGAAACCCGACTAACCGAACCCAAACCCGACCCGACCAGCCTGATTGCCACCTCGAGGCACTTGGGTGACCATGGTTGCCCTTTTTCAGCTGCGGAGCTGCTCTGAATAAACCAACATTGTCCTTGTACTTCGATTCTTATTCTTATGTCTTTGGTATGCACATACAATTGTTCTCGTGCGACAATGTACCTCCCTGGCTCGTATCTTCGTCACTGTACCGGATGTCCACATAACCATTCTGGTACACCCCGTCTCTTTCTCGTATGTTAAAGACTACACAAGTCTTACAAATCATTTTAGTATGATGCATCTCTGATCTCGCCTTTTCTCAAACCTTTGTCAGTGTAACAAGAACTCAAGAAGTCCGGCAAATCATTATGGTAGCTGGTGCATCTACCGTTATGTTCGATAACAATGCACCTCAACCTGGTTCGTATCAAGGGCTTGTTTGGTATCCATACCCCGGTTATGAGGTATCATCATGGGTATGTTTGTCGCTCTCGTGCAACGTTTCCCTGTGTGCTGCTCAGTTGATGGTTAGACAGATAGGCTAATTGAATTGTTATGCAGATAGAAGCAGCAAAAAAGAAATGCAACAGCAAATAAACTTTGGTGACGCTCTTCAACCAGACAACTTCATATGATACCAAATAACACAGTATTTTCACACACCTTAAATAGGATGACTAATTACAAAAAACCAAAACCCTGTCTGCAATCACACCCCAAAAGAGAAGAAATTGTCTTCAACTGCCATTTCGATCACAGTCCTCGACAAACCAATGAAACTAACCCTGAGGAAACAAGATCCTAGTTTACAAAAGCAGACCATAACTTTTGATGTTCCATTACTGTGGAATTCACACACACCTTTTTGACTTGAAAGAGTTGCAAACATATATTTACACACTTATTTTTTACTGGACAGACTTTGGTACCGATAAAGTCGTCATACTTGATATATATTTGACTCAAAGAAGTTCAAGAGAGAAGGCTCAGCTAATAACCTGGAATTCTCCACTGGCATGTACCTCCTTCACTGTCTTTTCATACTCGTCTTCCTCCTCCTCTTCCTCCACCTCCTCCCCTTCCTCCTCGAGGGCTTGTTCCTCCCTTTCATTACCATCTTCTTCCTCACCCCATCCAAAGCCTCCAACGGAGCGAGAAACTGGAGGGGGCTTTTTAGCTTCATCCACAATCTTCATGATATCTTCCACACTCTGAAGAGAGAATGCAGTAGCTTCTCTCTTGTAGTACATTGCTTGAGCTGCTTCAGTCAATTCCCGAGGCAAATTTTTTAGAAACCATGGATGGTTCTTGATTTCTTTGATTGTAATCCTCTGCATACAAACAAAGGCAGATAGTTATTGTACCAGGGTAGGAAAGATGTATAAGCTTACCCACGGTGAGGGCCACAAGGATCTTTCAGTTTGTTGTCAGCCCGGTTAAAAAAGATGCGAGTCCACAGATTAACAGAAAATTTAGTAGGTCGTCTCACTTGTCAAGTAGGAACAGGCAAAAAAACACATGCAAGAACCTTCAATGACCACTCGTGCCCTAACTGCCCTTCTTTTTAGGGACGCTTTAAGAAATGACATTGGAAGTCAAACTTATCTAAAACGTAAATGAACCACAATCAACGATTGGCTACTGTTAATCATTAGAAACAAGCACTGTACCAAAGTCAGCTATTTATATAAGCAACTAGAATTTGACCTTTTCATTTTGAAGAGTTGAGGAAGATCTGGCCATCAAAGATTCAAAGGCATTATTCACCACTGAACTTTGTGGAATTCATTTGGTAAATATAAGCTACTCACTCTTGATGCACAAAAGGGTAAACATTGCAAAAGCAAAGCCCGCTCTAGTTATAGAAAAGATTCCCACAATCCCATTTTTACCGCCATAAAATGCATTGGATAACTGCATTACAATTAATTTCCCCTGTAGCATATTCCAATGTCAATTAATTCTCTGAAGTCTGAAAAAAATTGTAGTACACAATAACATGCTTGAACGAACAGTTGAAACAATTCAAGCCGATTTATGCAGCGAGAATAAATTGCTAGCACTAAACAATACAATTTACTGCTACTATTTCGACTAAAACGACATAAAAGAAACATATAGCATGATGTTTAATGACTATTGATAGATAGACACTTGAGTAAAAGGTTTATTTCCCCTAATGTGGCCATGGTTGGTCACATGTGAGTAAGCATTTAATACTTCCCATCTTCAAAATCATTCTTTACAGTGATGATAAATACTTGAATTCTAATGGTAATCGTATTTGTTTTTCAATCACATTTATTTTTTTAAGAGAAGATCAAACACTTTTGAATAAGGATACAACAAATTATAAGATATGAATTTTTTTGCATGCCATTGACCAGTAAGAGGGTAACGTCAACTAATATTAACCTCATATTTCATAAGTCACAACTAATCAAGAATGTAGAATGATCATCAATCCTTTATCAGTTACTACGGGTAAGCAATTGTCACACATACCCTTGATGAATTTGCAACAAATATCCTAGAAAGGAGCTGCCGGCAATCTTGAGATATATGGACATAGTCAGGAATCTTATACTGAACTGCCATAATTCTCTGTAATGAAATATGACAGAAAATTAGACTATCCAAACTTTATAAGCTTACGAATTACAGTATTGTCACAAGCAATAGATTTCGAAGAAAATAACATACACTTATAGTTTTGCGGAAATTTTTGGGGTCTTCTTGATCTTCGAATGGATATGCACCCACCAGCATGACATAAAGGGTGACTCCGCAAGACCACACATCTGCCATCTGAACGATGCATAACAAATAGTCAGAAACATACGGTTGTAGTGCCTCTCTGATCATAGGACATAATAGAATCCTTTGCGAATTATTTCAGCAGGTGAATCACAGCCAACTAACTATTCTTAAGCAAATTAATACATGCTATAGCAAACGTGTGAACAGAATAACGTTTCATCTAAGGGGATATCCGGATATCATCCATCATATTCTTCACCCAAATATGCATAAAGCTATTCCATGAATCTTACATAAGACAGACCAAGCTTGCAATAACTAAGTGAAATTGAATAACAATTAGAAAAACGAATAATGATTACAAAAATTCCAACCAGAAAATAGCAAACATTCATGGAGCAACTACACAATTATGAGACCACATCAAAACAGCCAATATTGCACTACTAAACGGGAGAGAGGAAAATATTGGCATATCAATTCGTTTTGCAAGGAAATAAATATATTACCCCACTACACCATCTTAGGCTCTTTAGTCTTTACCTTTTGAACGTCCCGCAATTAAATATGCATCTGGCATTTAATGCTAAACAAATATCGAACTTCCCTAATTAACAATATTCAATGGCAGCCTTTCATTTTAGACAAGATCACTACTGTTCTTTCCCGTCTTACACACGTAATATTGTTTGTCTTTAATATTATAATCTATTTTATTTTATTTTTTTCATTTTGTCCTTTTCTTTTTTGTTATAAATTTATGGGCTACCAAACATTTTTAGCAACAAAAGTTTTGAAATGAATTATAATTATATCTTAAATTATTTGATTAAATTTGACCATATTCTATGTAATCTTTCTCATTTATTGCAAATAGCTTCTTTTATATTGCTAGATAGATATAGATTGCTGAAACAGGATCCCGAGGTTAAAATTTGAAGATAGGTTGAAATTTGAAGTATGAATATTGAAATTTACTGTTTGAAGGTGGAACTAGATTGTTGTTTGCTTCAGAAATGTCGAATGGATCCCCCATTTTAAAGCTTTTTTAACTGCCACCCAATTTTGAACTTACGAATGCATTTTACCCTCCGGTTTGACTCATAGCATTGGGCTGTATAAATCTGAAGCATTGTAAAACCATCCTAAATCTAAATGTTTTTTCATGTGTGAAGCATTCCGGGAATTCACACAAACTAAGGGCACTACAATTCCATGCAATGAAGCAGGGTAATAAAAGAGATGCATTCACTCCAACGCAATAAACTAGGCATGCCTAATAACGTCATATTGAAACAAATAAAGTTACGGTGGACAAAAGAAGCTACGCAAAGAAGAAATAAATAGTAAATAGTGAATAGTGAAATAACGGTAAAAGAAACTAAACCGATAATATATGGTAAGTCGGTAACAGAACAAGAAAATTTTAAATATTGCTGTGATCAAACTCCAAACCACTTTTTTCTTCACTTACAGATATGGCAATATGCCCAAACTTTTAACACCTAAGAAATTATTCAAGAAGCTCTGGCCATGCCAAATCATATGGCAGGGATTTTCCTAATGAAAACCCTAACCAGTGCTATTGCAAGGTAGCTAGGTGAGAGGGGACGTTGTGCCTTTTTATTTATAAGTTCTAAATTATAGAGACTACTAGTCTTTTTTCAACGAATAAGGATCCAACCACTATTTAGGAGGTACTAAGTTGAAGATTTTCTATCTCAACCTTTTTATTCTTTTATTTAGCTTTAAATGTGTTCGTTATTGAACCACAAAAGCTAATTAAAAGTTTGGGTATTCTCATGAAGTTGGTTTGTTTGAATCCTCAATTTTTTTTTCTCCTAGTCCCTACGACTTACAAAATGCTAGTATTGTAGTGCTATTTGAGAAGATGAAACTTGTCAAGGATGCGAAAAATTATGAGTAAAATCTTCGTAAACTAAGCCTCACGACTGCAGTATATGCATGCCTTCTACAACAAAGTACCTAAATTGTGTATTTAGTACATTAGGTCATATAAATTTCAAGCATTAACCCCCCCCCCCCCCCCCCCCCCCCTCTCCAAACAGCACAACTTACATACAATTTCAAGTATGTCCAAAAGGGGATAGGAAATCAACTATCCAACTGACCTTGCCGTCGTATTCACGACGAGAAAGGACCTCTGGAGCAATGTACGCGGGAGTTCCAACAGTTGATTTTGGTCTTGAATGCAACAATGATGACTGCCACCCACCAAAAGCAAGTTATGAGCAAATAGAAAGGGACAGGTGTTCACCAAAAAAAAAAAAAAAAGGGACAGGTGAAACAAGCTTCACATTTCAAAAGAAGAGCTTGACAACAGATTGAATGACAAACTGAACACTTATTGCTGCCATATATACCTTTGAGTATCCAAAATCACATATTTTCAGGCGTGGTGCAGGACTTCCATCCAATAGAGTGTTTTCCAACTTCAAGTCTCGGTGGCATATTTGCTGATGATATGAAAACAATTTCAAACTGAAGAGATCAGCTTGTTACTTATCACACAGTTTAACAGCATAAGCCAAGCAAATAGCTTACCTTAAAGTGACAATAGCTAACCCCTGAGATAAGCTGTTGGAAGAAATATCTAGCCTGATAATTAAAAAGAAAAAGAATCAATAGTAATCGACTACTCGTAAATTGAGCATTTGAAGAAATGAATTATGCACTTCAAAGTGCAACTTCAACACAACTTAGCTAAACCTAACCAACAAGTATCTAGCTTGTTTAGAAACTTTTTTTTTTTTTTTTTCAAAAAAAGCTCTGAAGTTTAACCTCATCCTCGCTGAATCTTCCAGCATTGCATATTCGTTCAAACAGCTCCCCTCCTGCAGCATATTCCATGACTATGGCCAGATGCGTAGGAGTTAAAACAACCTATCATGCAAATAAGCAACCACAAAAACACCAGCTTCATACCATTACTGACTGTATATGCAGCAATTTCCTTTTCAATCGGAAAAAGTAAATATCAGAACAAAAATCACATAATAAACCAAAGTTTCAACCTCCTTAAACCGAATTATATTCGGATGCCTAAGCGATCTGTGATTTATAATCTCTCTAGCCACGTTCTCATCGATCTACACACAAATCAAACCAAAAAAAATAAAAATCAAACTTCAGAAATTTCTCGCAATTAATTCCAAACTCATCAGCTACAGATTTAGGAGACAAACCTTAGGACCACGCTCGATGTACTTCATGGCCACGAGCTCCTTGGTCTCCTTGTTCCTCATAAGCCGAGCAACCCCAAAATTGCCGGAACCTATGTCCTTCACAAGCTCGTACTTCTCCATGTGCCCCTAACTTCCCTCCTGTACAAAGACCAAAAAATCCTGCACCAAAAAACCACCGAAATTTCAGAAACCTCCGGATCTCAACTAAATCAGACAAAAACCTCAAATTCCACATCTCCAAAACCAGCTCACTCCAAAAACCTCAACCTCAAATTCAGCAGGCGATTGCGGCACGGCTATATACCGAAGATTTAGGGTTTTGTATGCAGAAAAAGCTCGGAGACGACACAAAGGAAAAGACGAGAACTAGGGTTGGAAGATCGGAATAAAGTGGATGAAATTGGGGGAATCGGGGAATAGAGAGAGAGAGATGTGAGATTCGAAGACGACAGAAAAGTGAAAAGTCGATGGAATTATATACCAAAAAAAATAGTCCGATAAATTGTATTGTACTGTTAAATATTTAATATATTCCTTCCATTTTCGACCAAAAAAAAAATATATTCCTTCCATCTTGAAATATATTCCGTCGAAAATATTTAAATAATACCCCGTAATATTATATTTACTTATTAGGATTTTAATTATACTGTAATGAAATGAATATATTACGTAGGGTAGAAAAGGATATATGCCTAGTTTAAATGAATTTTTAAAAAATTAAATAACGGAGTAACGGTTATGACAGCGAAAAAGGGGGAGAATATCTGTTGGTTCGTCATTCGTCAATAAAGGCAAATATATATATATATATATATATATATATATATATATATATATATATATATATATATATATATATATATCTTCACCTGCTTGATAAAGAGGGAGAGTATTGATTCATTTCCTTCCATGGCAGATTAATGGATTTAATGGTGTGCGTGTCACATGAGTTGAAGCAACATTTAATAGTTTCAATATAATATTATTTATTTATTTCACTTTAATCTTCTTGATTCATATGAATTCAAGCATTTTTTTTGAATTCAAGCATTTCATATGATATGATTTTGCAAAGCTAATTCTTGGTAGCAGATTCATAAACCTGATTTGATCTTCGATCTGTCCTCGATCGCTTAATTTGGAGCTTTTGCGGTCGTTTGGTTGAAATTTACGCTTTAATTTGTTCGAAATGTCTATGGATTTATTTCTTCAGTTGATCGGCGACTTGCTGCGAAAATGAGATCGCCATTGTTAGTGAGATCGCCATTTTTTTGTGGTTTGCTATATTCGATTGCGGTTGGAGCTAGTGAATTGAAGAATTGCTTTCAATCTGCTTGTCAATTGGGGATTTGGTGTGTGTTTGTCATGATCAGCTTATATGCCAGTTCTCAACCTAGGGTTTATCAGCAACCACACGATGATCACCATTCACCGCCTTAGCTTCACCCTCCCTCCTCTCGAGTTGAAAAACGGTTCAATCTGCCCAAGGTATTTGCTCCCTGACCTTCGTGATTGTGACACTTCTATTTCTTCAATAATCGAAGATTCCTTGTGAATTGAACTTCGAACGCTCTTCAAATTTTAAATTTCCATTTTTTTTCCAGTCGTAATTCATTCTGTGTTTGTTTCACTATTTGTGTCCATCTATCTTCAGGAGGTCTTCCCCTAATCATGCCTCTGCCTTTGTTCTCGAGGAGGGTCCATAGAAACATTAAACTTAATCAGGTCATGAAACTCATGAGTCATGACAGCAACTGAGTGCTATTTTTTCCAGGCAAGGTAATTAGGAGATGGCTGTGGCTGTTGATTGCTCGAATCTGGCAACAAAAGACACCAAGCTGTACATTTCTGATGATTATGCTTTCGCAAAATCTTATTTCACTATGAATTATAGGATATACAAGATTTTAATCCGATTTCATGATCATCAATGTCTATGCCTCCATTGCAGGTTCCCAGAGGCCAAGAGTATATATTTTAACTTTATGATGAACTCTTACACTCATATCAGAAATACATGTTTACTTCATCCTCAAACTGCAGTATGTTTCCCTTTTTCCCTGTTCTTTTTTCAAGTTTCCACTACACTTTCACAGTTAGTGTCATTCATCCTGGTGCTTGGTCTAATAGTTCATATACGTACAATGTTCTACGAATCCAAAGCTTCCCTTTACGACTATCCCCTCCTATTTTTGTTTCGTTGAGTTGTTAATGCATCTGATGAATGTAAGCCGAGAATTTCCTTAAAGCGTAAGTTTAAAACACTAAAGAGGATGAATTGGTGTAGGGGGCTTTCTATGTAGGGATGGAAGGTTGTGGGAATCTTCTTATGCGAGGATGATATTTAGGACATTTTTTGTGTTAAGTTCAAACAAATGCATCTGATGAATTACTTGAATTTTTGCTTCTGCTGAATTAACTTGAATCCAAACAAGGGTAAACAGCCTCAGATGTTTGAAGTTGGTGTTCTGTGATGATGACGACGACTTCCCCATTCACTTCCATTTTCGCAACAAGTTCAGCCTTCAACAATCGGAATTGAGGTACGAAATATTTCCTTCTTTGCCTGCCAAATTCATGACCCACCATGTAAATTGGAGATGCAGTTATATGGAGTCATGCCTCTATAAACTTTTCAAGAACCAAACTTGTACTTTCACTCACAATATCTTAAATCTAATCTAATTTCATTATTTATTGATCCTGTCCATTCCTGGAAGATAATGTGCTGAAACTGTGAAATCTTGGACACACATCATCTGTAGTATATAACTCCACTAGAGGCCACAGCATATTACATTACAAAGTAAAAGACCCATGGTGACCACACTCTCCAATGAGCGGCTAAAACCAGCCATCAGTGATAAAGAGATAAGCAAAGCCACCAAGCACCGCCACGTGGCAGATAGAATGCCTTAAGCCAATTGTCCATTGCCCATTCCCTCCCCTTCATAACCACACAGAAACCATATTCTCCTCAAACCCTCCTCCCAAAAACACACAAGCCCATCTGGTGTAAAACACACACACACACAGAAACTCACTCACAAACCACAAACAATGGCAACCTCAACTGCTCTGTGTGGCACCATGATGAGCACCTCCTTCCTAAGGAAGAACCCGGCATCAGCCCTGAGCCTCCGCTCGCTCCCGGCCAATGTGCTTGGAGTCAAGGGAGCGCGCGGTGGCAGGGCTGTTGCCATGGCCGTGCACAAGGTGAAGCTGATCACACCGGAAGGCGAGAAGGAGTTCGATTGCCCGGATGACGTCTACATCCTGGACCAAGCCGAGGAGATTGGAATTGACCTGCCTTACTCCTGCAGGGCTGGCTCCTGCTCCTCCTGTGCTGGCAAGGTCGTCGGAGGCGGCGTCGATCAGTCCGATGGAAGCTTCCTTGATGATGATCAGATTGAAGAGGGCTGGGTTCTCACCTGTGTTGCTTACCCAACCGGGCCTGTTGTCATTGAGACCCACAAGGAGGAGGAGCTCACCGCTTAAAAAGCTTTTGGTTTCTTTCTCTGCTGTTGGATGATTTGTAATGGGTTTCATCTTATCTTGTTTGATCGGTTAATTTTAATAAGACTGATTTGTCTTTGGTTTTTATTCATCTTGTCAAGGATAAGAGTGAGAAACAGTGTTCAGTTAAACTCTTTTTTGTTCTCTGCAAATTGTCTCTGTTGAACCCAAATTTGCTCTGGTTGATCTCTTTAAATTGAAAATGTAATCAAATCTGTCAGGCAAAAACACTCTGATTATGCATCTGTTTTTTTTTTCTTTATCTTTTCTGCAACAGACATTGCAAAATCTGTTTTAGCTTGTTAGATAGAGATAAAGGGATAAGGTTTGTGTGGCTGGTATGAAGCTCAGTTCAGCTCATTAGCTGAAGCTGTGCACACTATGTAGAAGTTGTATTACAATTACTATCTCCTTGAATCAATTGAAATGGAATGATGAATCTACTTCTTCACCTTGTCAATCAGTTGCATTTCGACAGGATTTACGAGTATAATGTCCAGTTCTTCGATTACGACTATTAATAACCAGGAATCATTTCGCTTTTCTTGCTAGAAAGATCTGAACTCGAAAAATTGTGACTTGTGTTGTGACCATTATTATTAATGGATCAAAACTAAGGTTTGTTTGTATGGTGTCATTGACAAATCTAATTGCAGAGTAAAATAGCAAAAGTGCTCAAGAAATATTGAATCAAATATCAACTATATTATCCAATATCCATATGTTAGTGTAGTAGTGTACACACTACAAGATAAATACTTGCTGGGAAAAAAAAGCTGATATACAACAGATTGGACATATACAGTTCATGCTGTGAGGGATTGATCAGGGCTTCAAGATACCTTTCTCGTTCATCCGATTGATAACACGAGCTGCGTCGTTCAATCTATTTGCTCTTTCATAAATGTTTGAAACAACCAGATGCAGCTCTTTCTTGTTCATGTTTGGGTCAGCATCCAGCCGCTCTAAGAGCGACTCCACTGCGTCGAAATCGCCCCTCATGCCATACAGACTCAGCATCTGGAAGTGAATTTCATCAGGGAAAACACACCCCTCTTCCTGCATCTCTCTGTACAAAGCATCAGCCTTGTCGAACTCACGCAGCTTCCCATATGCGTTGAGGACAAGGGCGATCATGTTTGAGTCCGGGAAATAGCCTGCTCCTTGCATCTTTTCGAAAACCTCAACCAGATTTGTGTACTTCCTATTCCTTGAGTAAAGGTCTATCAAGCATCCGAAGACCGATATGTCCTTAACCTCCCCTGCATCAAATGCTTGCCTGAAAACCCATGTGGCCTCTTCTATCCGCCCAGCTCGGACAAGGATTGTAATGGCAGTCTCCCTCGGAATATTGTCCGGCTGCCTGAGCTCGTGTAATAATCGCTTGGAATGCGCAACCAAACCAGCTCGCTCATAAGCCACTATCATAGTCTGATAAAGCACCTGATCGATCTCAACTCGGGAGCTCCTAAGCTTCTGAAACAACATAGCTGCACGGTCCATCTTCCCGGCCTTAGCCCATATGGATATAATCGTCGAGTATGAAATCGCATTAGGCTCTATCCCTCTTCCCTGCATCTCCTGCAGCAAATTTCCCGCCTTTTCATGTTCAAGGGACTTGCCATAAACCTTAATCATGGTATTGTATGTAACCACATTCTGCGGGATGCTCTTTCGCTGCATCAACCTGAACAGATGAATAGCCTCTCCGAACAGCTCTGCCTCTCCATACACCTTCAACAGCGTATTGTAACTAACCACATTCGGCTCAATCCCCATCTTCCTCATGCTCCAAAACAGCTTATCCGCCTCCTTAACCATATCAAGCTGTCCATAAACATCAATCATGATATTACAAGTTGTGAGATCAAGCCCACATCTCAGCTCAATCATCTCCGAAAACACAGACAGCGCCTCCATGAACCTCTGATTCTCAACATACATGTTCAACAGCGTCGAGTAGCTAACAGTATCCGGCTCAATCCCATTGCCCCTCATCTCCTCCAGCAACATCCTACCTTCCCTGAAAAGCTTAGCCTTACCAAACACATTGATCATCGTATTGTATGCGACGAGATCAGGCACAATGCCAGCACTCTTAAGCCTCGAGAAGATCGATATCGCCTTGGTATAATCACACAGCTTCCTAGACAGCTCAATCAAGTTGCTATACAAGACAAGGTCCCCGGACACCCGGTCCTGCTCCATCCTCTGCAACCAGCCCAAGGCGGAGTCGAACAAGCCGGCCTGGCCGAAATTGGTGATCAGCATAGAGTAAGTGAACCTATCAGGGGACAAAGTTCGGTGGCGCATTTCGTCGAACAGGCCGTGTGCAACCTCCCACTGCTTGGCGCGGAGCACGTTGCGGAGGGTGACGTTGTAGGCGAAGACGGAGGGGCGGTAGAGGGCGACGTCGTGCATCCAATCGAGGAGGGCGAGGGAGCGTTGCCAGTCGGATTCGCGGGAGAGGAGGGAGACCATGAAGCGCGGGGAGAGTTGGCGGTCTTTGAAGGGGGAGAGGACGGAGAAGAGCTCGTGCTCGTCGGAGGTCTGGGCGAGGGATTTCAGGAGATCTTCCATGTCGATGCTTCGATCTAGGTAGGTGGTTTGGTGTCTCCGGCGGTAGGGTTGGGTTGATTGGCGTGATGAAGATGATGACGAAGATGAAGAAGCAGAAGCAGAAATTGAAGGAGTTGAAGGCTTGCAGCCATTGAAGGTGAGATTGGGGATGAAAGGGGGAGAAATGTAGTTGGCACTGGGAAGAAGAGGAAGAGGAACTCCATCCGCCATTAAAACGACGCTCCTCATCATCTCTTGCAAACCTGCAAGAGCTCTCGTCGTCTTATCAAATGGGGACGTTTTTTACGGCTATGATAACGCCATTTGGGATTTATTTTATTTTATTTTTATTTCACTCACATTTTCCTAGGGATGTTATTCGAACTCGACGAGTCGAGCTTTTTACTTTGATCAACGTGAACGAGTTAGAGCTGAGTTTTTTTCGAGTTTAAGCAGTTCTACTTGATTATAACCTATTAAGTTTAAAAAAGATTTAGAAATTTTATAAAATTAAAACTATTCGAGGTTTAATCGAACGATCCGAGTTTTCAACTAAACTTAAAATTTGGTTCAAACTTGACTTGTTTAGATAAGTGCACGAGATCGAGTCAAGCTTTTTTCGAGCCGAGCTCGAACTATTCAGTTCGTATAAACTTCGGTTTGTCTATGTATAAGTTATGAACATCAATTTAACTGTTTTAAATAATAATAATAATGTATAAACTCTAAAAATTTATTTACAAAATGGCTTAAATATATGAATTTAAAAAAATGATATCAGATTGATTTTAACATGTTTATTTCAACATATTTATGTGATTTTTTATTTGAATTGGATAATGGTTAAAATTTTAGGGTCCTGCTATTCACACGGCCACTTTTTTGCTATTTGCACGGTACCGACACCGAGTTCTCGAATCGGCAACCTTGGAGTGGGAGCTCACCGTTAGATCTCCTTCACTGAGTGCGCGATCACCTCTGGATCCTCTGCCGATGCCGACTTCTCATATCGACAAGCCACCGATGCCGACTTCCCAGACCGGCACCGTGCGGATTGCTAAATTTTACCATGCAAACAGCAAAACCGAAATTTTAACATGACTTTTATTTAGCATTATATTTTCTTGATTTAAAGAAGTCAATAACTTTGGGAAAATATAGTTCTAATGACTTATGAGTCAAATAATTGATTGGTGTTTGTGTTCATGTATTGACAAGTCTATTTGTATTTTGTAATTCAACTCTTAAAACTTGGAGATTTACAAACTTGTAGATGAGTTATCTTAAACGTGAACCAACTACTTTTCTAGTTGAAGCAATTAATCTCCACCCGTCCTCTGGAGCAACTCATGGAGAGTCTCAAACCTCCCCTCCTCGTCGCCGATATCGACGTCGATTTCTTCGTGGTCGGGCGGATGCTCGAAAGTGTTCACTGCCGACTGCGAGATGTACTCCGACACCCGATCGAAGGCGAAATCATGGTCATGGGCACCCACATTGTTGATAACGATTGAGTCGTCGAGCCCGCAACCGTCCCCCCGTTGTTCGGCAGCATGATCCATGTCGGCCACCGTCACCTCGTTCAGCGACACAGCTGAGGAGCACCTCGATATGGTGAGTGACGCGACGGTCGTAGTCTCGTCTCGTTCATCGATCGAGCATACGGATCTCGTTGCTAGCGACCGTTTCGACTTGTCCTTGACCCTTTTGCACCAGCTGTGGAGCGACTCCCTCACGCTCTCGGTCACCAGCGCCTTCTTGCACTTCGATCCCATCTGTGTGATGATGACACTTAAAGGGACAGTGCTATAGCTGCACCAGAATTGGACCAGAAGGCTGAAAAACGACAGACGAACACATTGTCGCAAGAGATTTCGAAGGATGAAAGAATAACTTGAAAATGCAGGACAAATGGACTTGCTTTCGACGAAAGAAAACGTACCCAGAAACCAACCGGATGGCAACCATCGCGTGGTTCTTCATGAAACAAGACTGTTGCTTGAAGCCCCACTACATAATACACAGAATCTGTGTTATTCCAGATCTTCATACTTTCTTCGTGTTGTTCGTCTAATTTTTCATAGTGATTGAAATGAAAAATAGCAAGGTTAGGTTGAGTCTTACCAAGGACCAGATAAATGTTGCCATTTCGAATGCATTCTGCAGGTGAAGAATACATAGCAAGGTTAGGGTTTGGATCAGTGGTGACGCGGATTCCTTGAAGGGTGAGGCAGGGATGTTGTTTTACCTGAAAGGAGATGAACTGTATCAGCCTTAAAATGATCCCCGGCTTTCCAAACCAGAAGAGGGCGTCCCGTGGCTTTACTTGGGTTTCACCAGATGGACCAGATGGTTCTGCAATCTCCAGTGCCAGCACGGACACAACATGTTCGAGCTTGGTTCCCACTAGCAACACCAGCTTTACATACAGATAGATAGATCATAGATATAGATGATTAAAGGAGGAAAGACGTGCATAAGATGTCTAGTAAAAGGAGGAGAAGGTGACTAACAATGGCAGGTATGAAAGATAGCCAGAAGTAAATATTAAGACCTGCAAAATGAGAAAAAAGAGAGCATCTTGGAAGTTAGAAAATGCATAATCCTTGACTGGAGAAGACTGAAAGGGCTTCTGACATGAAAGTACGCGTTACCGTGGATGTTGACGAAGATGCACAATATGGCATACCCCCAGAGTGGCCAGCTGCAGAGTGGAGGATAATTTGTTTAAAGGTGTTACAACTGAACCGCGTTTTCCGGAAATCTATATGATTCTTCTCAATGTAGATAGAATACATCACAGTAGTAGTAGCCTTGAGTTTGAACTGGAACGAGTGCGTACCTGATTCCCACAATGGCATGAAATTCATCTTCCATGCTCCTGACCATATATTTATGGAAGTTATAGGAAAGGGGGAGCCTGTGTGTCTGAAAACCCGTAATGTAGTATGGTAAGAGAACATGTACATGAAATGCACTTAAAAGCAACGACATAGAGTGATAGGCATGATCTGGGAGCTCACAGTTAACAATGTGGAATATCGTAATTGAGCAAATAGAATTGAAAAAAAACTAAGACGGACGAGATACCTACAGTTATAAAGCCCAAGCGCAAGGCCAAGTAATCTGACTTATTAATGGAACTCTTGAATTGTCGGAGAAAGCAAAGCTGTATCATAGAAGAAGAAATGTTTGTTATAGGAAGTTCCCCCAAAAAAAAACACAGGAAAGAATCTACAAATACAGACTAGGCTGTAGGCAAGATGTATCTAAATGTGTGCAAGACAATTCAAATTACCATCCAAATCAGAACACGGTTTCTGCTCCATGGATGTGATGCATGATGAAAAGCAAAGGTGGATTGTCGTCTCATCACTTTGTTCTTCTTTGCTGTAGGAAGAACTTATATAAGAGAACTAGTAGCATTTTTTTTCAAATTACAACACTACAAGAGTATTCTGGGAAAAAAAAAACAAGAAAACAAATACTATTTCCAAATTGTAACCGGGGTGAGTCTCTACAGAATCATGTCGAAAAGGGTATTACAACAAGTGAATCCAAGTCTATTCCTCTCCGAGGAGCACAATGTCAGAAACAAACCCTTTCCTTTCACAAATTATAGTAGAATAAATAAGCAAAGTCCAATATCTTCAGAAAAAGGGAATGGCTTTGTGTTATTCTGTACCTTGGGCTTCAAGAGCATAGGCGAACGCCTGGCTTTCCCATTTCCTCCAGCTGTATATCTAGACAAATGCAAAACTAAAGCATAACTTCACTTGTTTTTTATCAATAATTTCTAAGATAACAGCTACTTCTTGCATTTTCCCCTTTAGAATCGATGAAGTTCGCGCAGCAAAACTCAAATTGAAGGAAGGAGATGAAAACCACACCTTAGTCATGGCAAGCCCAACTGCCAGACAACTGTAGAGAACATGAGTGATACCGAGGACAAACAAGAATCGGTGAAGCTGCTCAAGACCTTCCAATGAGACGAAAGGCTCATGCCCCTGAAATGCCATGTAATTTTTTACAAATGGAAATGTTCGCCAATGAATTTTATGATTGCCTGATAAGGAGGGAGGGAGTAAAAATACCTCACTGCATTGGTGAGAGAAAGGATTGAATAATCCCCTTGGAGGTATCACAGTCTCATTCGAAGAAGAGATTGGTTCTTCAAACAAAAGTCTCTTATGCTCAGGCATTCCAAAATCCTCCTCAGAACAAAGATAAAAGCGACTATTGAAAAGCGACGAATTTACACAGATTTCGGAAATCCACCTCGCCCATTGTCCCAGCAACAAAGATATCAACCCAAGCAGCATTAATTCTGCACATAACACAGATAAATGTATTCACTAACTACTGCAGAGAGCAAATATCAAGCAAAACCCCAAATAACAGATTGCATTCAGAGAACATAAGCAAGTGCAAGATAATTGTGTTGAGACTCAAGAAACCATGTTTTTTACTTTGGTCCTACTCGATGTGGATCGGAAAATTCCCCCAATTTCAACCCTTCAACTCGCCCCCTCAATTGCAACTACCACTTAACAACCAACCCAAGCTGAACTCAGCTATGATACAAAGTTAAAAATCCCCAATCTCAATCCTTCAACAAATTGACTGAAAGCAAAACAAAACCCTAACAATCAGGATTGATGAATTTCACCCCTTAAGAACTACATACAGACAAAAAAGGAAACCTGGAAAGGACCCACTTCAGAAACATTCAATGGAATGCTACAAACTGTCAAACTGCCACCATTACCTTCCTTAATCTTCTCCAATGACGCAAATAGAGCTTTCCTCCTGGTCTTCTTCAACCACTACACACACAACAATAAAATAAAATAAAGAATTTTACATAAGTGCACAAAAACAGCAATTTTTAGGTTTACTGTGAAAATAATTAGGGTTTCAATAGCTTACTTTTCCGAATCTGTAAATGGATCTCTCCACCAGAAAACAAACAAACACCATTACAGTGGTCACAGTGGCAACTGACCAGGTTGGGGTCTCAGCCAGAGACCTTCCTTCTTCCATTTTCCCTCTTCTTCTTCACTACCCAAGAACACCAACTCAACCTAATTGCACAAATTCATGAGATCCGGCAGTTTTTCTGCGGGGAGTAAGTAAACCCACAAATTTGGGCGAGAGCAAGAAGGGATTTGTGCTATGGAATCTGACTGATTGAAATTCTATGAGCATGAATAAAAAATGAAATTGTCAATTGAATATTAATAATGGGTTTCTTGCTGTAGCTCAGAGAGAGGGAGAGAGAGAGACCCACGTGCATTGAAGGATCCGCTGGCGACTGGTGTATACATATTCCGGGGGAGTTGGGTTTGCTCTGGCTACCGAACATGGATGGACTAGGCCCTAGGCCATGTGCTTTGTTCCCTCCATGGAAATTAATTAACAAGGGAGACAAATAAAGGAGGGAGATAATCGAAGATTCATGGACCCACGATGGGAGTTGTAAAGTCCAACTCCTATGTTAACGGTCACAACAAGTTGGTGTTTGGTTGGTTTACAACGAAAAACTCATTTAACTACAATATGATTAATCATATGATAGGTGCTTTTTTTTTATATGGTAAGAGTTTGATGAAATTTTATCAAATAGTTGATTTCATACAGTAATATTAACACACGATATTATAGGGGAATAGAATATAGAAGATCGAAATGTCTCCATCTCTTCGTTAAAATATGTCATTTACCTTCGTACACAATTTTTTTTAAAAAGAAATAAATATATTAATTTATTCTCATTTATTACACTATTTTTTTTTACTTTATCAAAAACTAAAACTAACGGTCATTTAATCATTAAAAGAGCATTTTCATAAAATAAAGCCTAATGTACTTAAATGATATTTTTTGAAAAAATTAACACCCTAAATTGACATGTTTTGTCAAACTGGTGAAGTATTAGAATAAGTATTTCTATTGAGAACTCTTTTTTAAAAAAAAAAAGAAATAAAGAAAGAAAGAAGGCATGCACCAATAATCCATTACAACATAACACCACTTCCAAATCCACCATTTTTTCTGCAAAAGAATAAAAAAAAATAAGAGAGAAACGACGAGAAGTTCATTCATTGTCTTCCGATAATCAGTAAGACGCTCTCCTTGAGAGCTCTTGGAAAAAAAACCATGTGGGGTTGGAACACTACCGCCATACATGCCCGCACCTCCTTACTCCATCTCCGGCAAGGATCAACCACTCCGAAGAATCGCCATCTAATCTCCGTCTAAATCTCTCTTCGGAGAGCCTAAATCTCTCATCGGAGAGCCTAAATCTCTCTTCGGAGAGCCCCAACTCCTCTCTTCGGAGAGTGTTCGGTTCAATACGAGCCCGAATTTCGTCGATCAACACCTAAATCTATATGGGGCTTGTGTTGTTTTCTGTCCCTTATACCCAATTTCGTCCCCCTCCTTGGCTGTCTCGTTTCAGTCGTGTTGGGACACTTGTGAATCCCACATCGGAAGTGGGATGATTCTGAACCCAACATATAAGTGGATGGGCTACTCCACCTAATGCCAATTGGTTTTGGGATGGTGCCCCGGTCCGGCTTATATGTTGGGCTTTCTGGTCGGGCCCAACAAGACTTCCCCTAACAAACTGGTATCAGAGCTGGGTTCGGCTGGTGGGCCGGTTGCACCGATGATTGAGATGGACTCCACATCTGTATCGATGACGGGTTAGTCGAACCCGTTGCGTGGAGGTCTCAATTTCAGAGCTGGGTTCGGCTGGTGGGCCGGTTGCACCGATGATTGAGATGGACTCCACATCTGTATCGATGACGGGTTAGTCGAACCAGTTGCGTGGAGGTCTCAATTCCAACCGGGCTAAACTTGTGATGGATTCGCAAGTGAGAGGGGGATTTGTTGGGACACTTGTGAATCCCACATCGGGAGTGGGGTGATTCTGAACCTAACATATAAGTGGATGGGCTACTCCACCTAATGCCAATTGGTTTTGGGATGGTGCCCCGGTCCGGCTTATATGTTGGGCTTTCTGGTCGGGCCCAACAAGACTTTCCCCCTAACAAACTGGTATCAGAGCCGGGTTCGGCAGGTGGGCCGGTTGCCCCGATAATTGAGATGGACTCCACATCTGTATCGATGACGGGTTAGTCGAACCCGTTGCGTGGAGGTCTCAATTCCAACCGGGCTAGACTTGTAATGGATTCACAAGTGAGAGGGGGATTGTTGATTCTGAACCCAACATATAAGTGGATGGGCTACTCCACCTAATGCCAATTGGTTTTGGGATGGTGCCCCAGTCCGGCTTATATGTTGGGCTTTTTGGTCGGGCCCAACAAGAACTTCCCCCCTAACAAACTGGTATCAGAGCCGGGTTCGGCGGGTGGGCCGGTTGCACCGATGATTGAGGTGGACTCCACATCTGTATCGATGACGGGTTAGTCGAACTCGTTGCGTGGAGGCCTCAATTCCAACGGGGCTAGACTTGTGAAGGATTCACAAGTGAGAGGGGGATTTGTTGGGACACTTGTGAATCCCACATCGGAAGTGGGAAGATTCTGAACCCAGCATATAAGTGGATGGGCTACTCCACCTAATGCCAATTGGTTTTGGGATGGTGCCCCAGCCCGGCTTATATGTTGGACTTTCTGGTCGAGCCCAACAAGAACTTCCCCCCTAACAAGTCGGACCCAATTTTTCAATTCTCTGTCTCGAGGTTGCTTGGGATCTTAGTGCCTCTTCGCACTTGCTTCTTCTACAGCCAAATCCGGGTCTGAGGAAAGGGCTTTTCTCTTTCCTCACCTCTCCCGTCGGTAGCAAGTGGTGGTGGCGCTCCCCGGGGTGTCTCGCGCCTCCTGAACCCCCCCTCCTCTCCTTCGGTTGGGCAGCCCGGTGTCATTTCTCGTTGGTGCTCTGCTCTGGCGTTGGCGCCGGTGCTGGTGTCGTCCGGGCTGGGCCTCCTCGGACTTCTCCGGCCTTCTCCATCCCGTGTCGCTGCTTAGGTCATCGTCGGCATTCCTCTTGGCGCCTTGGCCGCCGGTTGGCGCATCATGTACGTGCTTCCCTTAGCTTGAGGGTTTGCCTTGGCTGATGGTGGTCTGGGCTATCTGATCTTGGCCCGACTTTTGTGCTTCGGGCCCAAGGCATTTCCTTGGGCCCAAAGCAGTCTTATTAAAAAAAAAAAGATTGAAAAGAAATTGGTTGTTTCTCTTGTTGATCTCGGGAAAATGTTTGTTTCTTATCTTTTTATATATATATTTATATATATATATATATATATATATATATATATATATATATATAAATAGTAAAATCTTACCGGGCTCTCTTATACAGTATATATATATATATATATATATATATATTGATTTAAAACATTTTTAATCAATATCAACGTATATTATTAAATCCGGATTACTCTTGCGCTCTTTGCCCTCTCGCGGTCGTGCTTCATTTTCTCGAGTTGGTTGGAGTTCTGTTTGTGGGTTCGTGGTTAGTTTTGGTTGAGGAGCAGTTTTGCGGCCCTGGTTGATCGAAGTGATCGTGTTGGTGGTGTTCGTGGTCTCCGAAGATCCTTCATCTAGGTGAAGGGAACGTCGTGTGATCCACACTTCCCCATGTGTCGTCTTTGCCCTACGTGGATTGCTGCTTTCCGTCTTTCCGGCGGCGAGACATCGTATCAGTTGTGCTGTCCCATGTGCTCGCTATCCACTTCGCCACGTCGGGTCTCTATCTTCTCGCTGTTGTGTCCGTTTGTGTGCTTAGGGTTTGGGGTTTTACGGGTTTGTTTCTTGTAGTTCTTTTGTTGTATTAGGTAGTTGTTGTGTGTTGTATTTCTTTTTCTATGTTGTAATTTTAGACGGCTTGCCGTCTGCCGACTTTGTCGGCCTCTCGAGGTCCGGGCCTGTCCGGCCTCGAATTATTTCCTTATCAAAAAAAAAAAATAACACCACTGCCAATCTATCATCATCATATGATCGTATTAAAATATCACTTCCCAATTGTGAGATAATGTTACAACAGTCTTAGAGAGCTCTGGGAAAAAAAACCCTTTTTGGGTTGAAGAACATTGTGACTCCGCCACCACCGCCAAACCCTCGTCGGAGGTCCGGGAACAACACCTCCGGCTAAATCTCTCTTCGGAGAGCCTAAATCTCTCATCGGAGAGCCTAAATCTCTCTTCGGAGAGCCCAAGTCTCGGCTTCGGCCACTCAACCCGGTCTCCGGCCGCCTTTGATTCACTGTGACTCCGCCTCATCGTGGCTCCGGTGGATTACCGGTTATAGATCACAATCTGTTTACCTTTCTATCTGCCTTCGATTCACTCATCCAGAGTCCTGTTCTTCCGATTCTGGCTTCGTTCTGCCATAATCGAGTTGGGGCTTTTTGTTCACTTGCGTTTCAACTCCCTTATTTACAAACGTCGTCTCAGGTTTGGGCAATCCTTCCTTCTGTCTACCTTTCAATCCGCCCAATCTGGACAGTGCATCTCCCCTCCCGTTTTGATCCGCCCGATCTCGTCCCCCTGCCGGCTTTGCACCCCCCTCGTGCCGGCCTGGGTTTGTTGCGTTCCATCGGCCTCTGCCCTGTTCGCCGGGGAAGTCCCCTTCTCCTCCGCTACACGTTAACACAATCACAGCTCCGTGGCTCATCCGTCTCACCGCCGGCGCCAGTGCTCTGGCCCGTGGTAGCGCGCTGCGAATCTCACTCCTCCCTGGTGTACCGCCATCCTTGTCCCGGTTTGGTGGTCGCCGGAGAGGCGTCGTTTTCCCCCTGCCTCTGCTACCGGTCGGCTTCTTGGCTGGTTGCTTCCTAGGCTTAGGGTTTTCCTTGGACGGGCCTGAATCTAAAGCCCATGCCTTTCCTTTGGGCCCAAGGTTTTGCCTTGGGCCCAAAGTTGACCATAGAAAAATTGGAATATATTAAATTTTTTGATAGTAGCGAATTATGATTAATAATTATGTTTACATATGATAGGCTTAAACCTACACCCACAAGTGTATGGGGTTTAGTTGTAGTAATCAAGTGTCGTATCCACAAGGACCGGAGGAGTATCGATTGTAATTTCAAGCTAGTTCAACCAAGTTCAGAATAGACAAACAGATTTGAGAGAGTGTGTATAAAGTAACCAAGAAAATCGATTTAATGTTGAGAGATATATATGGGGAAGGCGTTCTAGGGTCAAGGATTTACCAACAATGCATCATCAATAGACCAAAATATTTTCTTGCTTGAATGATATCTAATTCAAAAGTGAAGGTAGATCGTCCAAGGTAATCGCAAAGTTCCTCTCGGAATCAAGGCGAATGTGTCTAAATTGGTTAATGATCGCCTCTAGGTCTCAACCAACCAATTTAGACACTTTCCGTGCTTAGAATTCTAGGTAATAATCGTGCAAACATAACCATCTCGGTCTCAGTCGATACAATTATCACCTAAAATGTCTATGACAATCTAGAGATCCACAAGAAGTTCTATTTCTCTTTCGATCAACTAAACTTTAGGCTTAATCCTATGGTTCAAATGGTTCCAATTCGGGGTCTTAGTCTCTCGATTTCAAACCCCAAAATCAGTTCTAATCGACTCTCGTCAACTAGGGCTGGCGCGATAGGATTAAATCACCAAATAGAATCAAATATCATTCAAACAATACTAAGAACAAGCCTATTTTCGCATTGTCGAGACAATCTCAACCCTAGAACAGGAAATCTAGCAACTCATGGATAAGTACATGCTTGATTCAATCAAATTCGGCAAGACAAACATAGAACAACGGAGATGGAACGAAAATTACCGGAATTTGATAGATCGAACAAGTTTTTCTTTCCAAAAATCTCTAGTCTCCAAAGCTCTCAAAAGCTCTCCTAAAATGTCAGATTTTTCGGCCTCCACTGGTCTCCCCCCGTTTCAACCTTTCGAATCCCCCTTTTGTTTAGAAAAGAAAACGAATTTAATTCGGAACACAGGAAACACTCGGCCGAGTGGTTTCTGCACTCGGTCGAGTGGACTCTGAAAAGCAATGCCTGTAAAGCACTCGACCAGAGTGAGTCTCGAGTGGTTTCTGCACTCGGTCGAGTGCCTTCTGGCTTGTTCATCTTGACTTCACTCTGGCACCACTCGGCCGAGTGGTTTCTGGAGCTTAACTTTGCCGAGCTTGCTTCGCTTCTTTTGGCATGTTTCCTTGATTCCGTGCTTCCTAGCTCATCTTTGACGACTTTTTAGCGCAGCGAACATCATCGAGCCACCTCTTTCTCTTTAAACTCTTGAATCGACACCAAAACCGCTCCGCAACGCCTGAAATCATAACAACCGAGCGGTAGACACCGATTCCACCAAACTAAAGCAAAAAAGGCCAAAAATATATATAATGCTTACTCAAAGGCCCTAAACCCGATGCAAACATGCCATAAAATCATCACTAAATATATGCTATCAACATATAATTAATATTATTAAATCCGGAATCCTTTTGCACTCTTTGCTCTATCGCGGTCGTGCTTCATTTTCTCGGGTTGGTTGGAGTTCTGTTTGTTGGTTCGTGGTTAGTTTCGGTTGAGGAGCAGTTTTGCGGCCTTGATCGAAGTAATCGTGTTGGCGGTGTTCGTGGTCTCCGAAGATCCTTCATCTAGGTGGAGGAAACGTCGTGTGATCCACACTTCCCCATGGTCGTCTTTGCCCTACGTGGATTTCTGCTTTCCGTCTTTCCGGCGGCGAGACATCGTGTCAGTTGTGCTGTCCCATGCGCTCGCTATACACTTCACCACGTCGGGTCTCCATCTTCTCGTTGCTGTGTCCGCTTGTTTATTTAGGGTTTGGGGTTTTCCGGGTTTGTTTTGTGTAGTTCTTTTGTTGTATTAGGTGATTGTTTTCGGTTGTTTCTCTTTTGCTATGTTGTATGTTTATACGGCTTGCCGTCTGCCGACTTTGTTGGCCTCTCGAGGTCCGGGCCTGTCCGGTCTCGAATTATTTCCTTATCAAAAAAAAAAAACATAACACCACTGCCACCAGGATTCACACAAAAATTAAAAAAAAAACGCTCTCAAGGCCTTTCTAAAAAACCTTCACCGCTGAAGCGCTCTCCGTTCCACGGCCAGCCTCCCTTGTCGGTGGTCTGATGAGCTCCGTTCATCCCCTCCGGTTATACTTCTCTCTTCGGAGAGCCTAAATCTCTCATCGGAGAGCCCAAATCTCTCTTCGGAGAGCTCCAACTCCTCCCTTCGGAATGTCTCGGCTCCGTAGGTTGCTTCTCCTCGGTGACGTCGGCTCGGGCGATGTCCCTCGATCCTTGATTGGCCCACCTCCATCTCGCCTCCGTACCACGACCTTGTTGGTTGCGGTGGTGGTCGTGATATCCCTCTCCGTCTTCCTCGGTCTGGTCGGAATTCATTCAAAACCTAAATCGATTTGGGTTTTTTATGGTTTTATGGTTTTTGTCCCCAAATCCCTATTCTTCGTTGTCCCTTTGGTTCTCCGATCACTTCCCGATCCCGATCTCTTGTTTCTCTGTTGTGGTCGGTCCCAAATCAATCCGGCGTTTGCTGGCTTTCGTCGACCCCCGGTGGTCTCTACCCAACTGTGGCGGTTGTGCCTTGCCGTTGCCCCTTTGGCTTGACGCTGGCTCAACCGGCCTTTCCGCTCCTCCCTCGGTGATTCAGTTCCGGCGAACCAATGTCCTGTTATTCATCTTCGTGGTTGGGGTGGGCTCCCCGTCGCATCTTCAACCTCTTTGGGTCGGGCTTTCTCCGGGCTTGGCTTGGGCTCCAAGTTGTGCTTCGGGCTTGGCTTGGGCCCCAAGTTGTGTTTTTTGGCCCAATGCTTTGCTTTGGTAAAAACGACGATATGAAAATTATAATCAAATTTTTAATATTATGGTGTGTGTGTGTGTGTGTGTATATATATATGTTTTTATATATATAAATAATCCCCGGTTTGGGTTAGTTTACCCCCCGTTTGGGTTTTTGGTGCGTTTTCGATTCAGGCGGTGTTGCTCTGCGGTTGGGGGGGATTGTCTTTTCTTCTTCGGTTGATGGAGTTCTGGCTGTTCGGAGTCGGGTCAGGCTGGGGTTGTGGTAGTGTGTATCGAGGTGTCTCCTTTTCCCGGAATGCTGCTTCCTTGGAGGTTCGTCTTCACTGCCCACAAGTGTTTCCTGGTGTACCGCCGGCCTACGGTGTTGTCGTTGGTAGCGCTTGGCTTCGTTCGTTCGTCTACGTCCGCATCTCGATCGGTTTAGTGGGGCTTGTTTCTCTTTGTAGAGCTCTTGTGCTTGTTTCTTGCACCTTCGATGTATTTTATCTTTTTTTACGGTCTCCGTCTGCCGACTTATCGGCCATCGAGGTCCAGGTTTGTCTGGCCTCGAATTATTTCCTAATCAAAAAATAAATAAATAAATAAATAACACCACCGCCACCCACAAATCCACCACCATCACCCTCTACCTCTCTGTCTAGCGACCTCCTCGGCCACCTCGTCACCCCCGGAATCCCATGTCCTCGCGGATTCATATCCCTCATCAAACCCTAAAATTTGGATCCATCCCCCAAATCCGTTCCCATGTGTCTAAATCGGATGGTTTTGTGTGCGATTTTGAGTTCCCCGCCTCTGATTTCGCTCGTATTGGCCACCAATTTGGTGTCTGGTGCGGTGGTGCCCTGGATTCCGCTGGCTACTTGTGCCCTCAAAGTCTCCCACCCTTCGACTACGGTGCTCTTCGCCCTCGGTTGGTCGGGTGGCGCGTGCCTGTTCACGCTTGCTTCTCCTCCGTTTGCCTGCACTAGTGTTGTATCTTCTGGTGTTTGTGCAGCTTGATTCCTCTGTACAGAATTGCCCCAATTTGGGGATTTAGGGGGGAATGGGGATGGAATTTATATATAAATCTGCTTATGGATTTATATAATCCCTCCGTTCAACAAAAAATGACGTTTTAGAAAATTACACAGTTTTTAAGGAATTCAGATTATAGACAAGAATGCCCCCATAACTACACTTTTACCATTCAATTAAACTAATTAAAAATACAATAATGAAAAGGGAGTGGAAAAGTCACTCTGCAACCTTTGCAACAAGCTAACAAATAGCGGGGTCTGCTTGTGGGTGGAATTTGGTTGTAAGTAGAAATTTAATTATGGGTTACAAAATGGAGTCCGTGTATGTGTGATGAGGGATGACTGTTGTAGTGATGATTACTGCTCCCTTCTCATTCCCCAAGAAGTATCCAGTTTAATTTTAATAAGGGTAAATATGGAAAACAATCAGCAAATAGTTTAGAACGTCAATTAATTTTGAGCAAATTTTTTTTCTCACAACGTCACTTTTTAGTGAACAGAGGGAGTATCATTTTCATCCTTTGAGTGAATCCGCCTGTTAAGGTTGAAACTAAATCCCGAAAGGGCTTGATTAATCCCGAAAGGGTTTAAATAAAATCCATTGATCGAGTCCGGCAGTGCGTTCTATTGGGCTTGAAGACTAACGGCTTTGGTGCGGTGTTTCTCTCTATTGCCATCTGCGACAGGTCGTGGACGTGATCGAAACCTGAAGGCTCACCGTCGCCCGGGTCCAAATCTGAGGTTTCCACAAGTTCCCCAGGTGTTCCTGAGTTGCCTCTACTTTCTGACGTTGGAGTGGTTTCATTGCATGCTCGTTCATCGTTCGATAATGCTAGTATTTGTCTTTGTTGCATCTTTGTTTCTCGGTTTTGCAGGGTTGCTTTACTTTATTGGTATCTATTTGTATGACGGGTTTCCGTCGCCGTTGCTACGGCCTTTCTACCCACCGGGCCTGTCCGGTGGGTCGAATTTTTACTTAATCAAAAAAAAATTACAACATAATTCAAAATAGACCCCAAGACACATGGTATAATTACAAATGTTAACCAAACGAAACAACACTTTACACACGAAATTTTTTAAAAGCTTGACAAAAAAGGTAAGGATACATTGGCAACCACTTGGTGGGGGGCTATGGATCATAAAATACAAGATCGTATTCAATGACTCGAATGTGATTAAGGAGCAAGAATGAGAGAGATATGTACGACACCAGATCCAAAATTGGGACCATACCAAGATAGATACGAGTATTGATGGAGAAACTACAATTGTACAAGCAAAGAAACAATATCGATCGTGAGAGACAAAAAAACATTTGATGGCCACCTCACATGTGGGGTCCTTTCGAATCAACTTTGACGGATAAGTTGTCACCACCGGTGTGACCATCAACCAATGGCGTCCTTGCAGACGAGAATACCAACATCATGCCTAATAACCAACGAGGCAACATCACAAGAGTGACACAGGCGTGCAACTCGGTCAGCCACACCACAGAGACAAAGGATTGTGACAGAAAGAGAATATCAGAGACGAGGATCTCAATCTCCCAATGACATTTCCAAAGCCCTTTAGCCACATTGAGAATCGTCAGGTTGTCACCTTCGACTTCGATCCCTTGAATGGCAAGATTCCTAGCTGCTTTCAATTCCGCATGGAGGCCTCGAGCTTCAGCGTACAACGCAAATGAGAAACCGCAAAGCATCGCATCCTAGGGCACCAACGAACTAGAATGGTCTCAAATAATGAACCCTGCCGGAGTAGATGGATGAGATCCCTTGTGCCAAACACCCTATCCCTCCTCACTATTTTCATTTGTACCAAAAAAAAAAAGTTAAAATTAAGAAGAAAAAAAGGTATAAAAAAGAGGGACTAGTTGTAGATTGTGAGGAGGGATAGGAAGGGGAAAAGGGTTTTAAGTACATGGGATCTCGACTGTCATTTGGAAGAGTCTCTTACCTCCAAGGGGTAAGTTGTCTACATCTCCACTCCAAACTTTGCTCTCCGCTCGAGGTTGGACTGAAAATCCCTATGATAGGTTATTATTGCTCGTGTTTAAAAAAATACACTTGCAATAATTTTTCCAGCATCAATTAGTTTGTAAACGTGAGTCATACATACTCATCATATTTAATAACAATAAGATATTTATAATTTTAACTGTTGGATTCGATTTTTCATTAAATGTCGTATAACTAACATATTAACCAACAATGTAGGTAAACAGTTGAGTGAAAATAGATGCCATGGAAACCGTTGACATTGGTTGACTTCTTGCCCTTGGTGAGTTGTCATTTGTCTTTATTGGTTAGCGATTGATCGGAATTCATAGGTAAACATTAAAAATAACAAAAAAGTCAACACCCATAAATTCTTAGAATCTACTCCAGCGGAGTTTTCTAAAAACTTTATAAGTAGAGTTACAAAAACTCTATCAAAATGAAACGAACCCTGGAAAGAATTTAAAAATAAAAAAATTATTTTGAGAAGGTAGATTTAATTCAACAATTAATTTATAATTCAACGGTAAAAGATTTACCAAAATACACTAACAAAAAAAAACCCTCTATCCTAACTTAGATGATTCGTCCTTCAATTTTTCCCTTCAGCGTATGCCCTGTTTTCGGCAGCGAACTTGTGGCAATGAGGGTGATTAGAACCATAGAGCTTATGGATTTTGTCGTGAGGATTGATGATACCTAGTGTGAGTTGCTTCTGCTCCGGGCTCGTACGGGTATTTCTAAAATTTACTTTGCCTTATGTACTTGTTCTCCGCGTGTCTTTGGGCCGACCCAACTTTTCTTTGATGTGGCACTCCGTTCTAGCTTGAAACGTATTATCACTGCATCTGGGCCTAGGTTTGAAGATTGGCAGTGGCGACTTGCCACATTTCCTTTTCATTTTGGTGGGCTAGGAGTGTATGATGTTGGGGATGTCATACATTATGTTTTTTTGGCGTCACGTTTGTAGTCTACTGAGTTGCCGGCTAAGCTCTTACGTCCTTCACTCCTTTTGGTATCATTGTTGTTGGTCCTACTTTCGATGATGCTTGTCGTTCTTTTAATGAGGTCACAGGTTCTGATTTGCTACGCGATCCTAGTGAAATCGTTGCCCCCAAACTTATGAAGAAACTGGCAGATATATATTTCGCGAAGGTTGCTGCTACATCAGACTTTGTTTTCTCATTGACTCCGCGACAAGTGACATTATGGAAGTCTCAGCAAGGTGCTCACTCATCTGATTAGTTGCGTGCAGTTCCTATTTATGTGTTGGGGTAGACTATGAATGAAAGGACCTATCGTAGTGTGCTTAGTTATCGACTAGGAGTTCCATTGTTCACGGTGTCCAAGCCCTGTCCCGCTTGTTCTCGAGTCTTTGATGGTGATGTCTACAGTGACCATGTTGTGTCATGCACTGGTTCGGTGGCCATTAAACATCGACATAACCTTGTTCGTGACACCTTATTGGATATCTGCTATAGGGCTGAGATTATACCCGGTAAGGAGGTCGATATCGGTTTGGTTGATGGGCATGATAAGCCCCTTCACCCGGCGGATTTGCTCCTTTATTCCCGGGACAGAGGGCGGCATGCGTGTGTCGATATGATGGGATCCTCCTCCTTGACTCGGTCTGGGATGTCTGACTTTGTGCTCGATCGTGCCGTTGTTAATGCTGCTCAGCGTAAGTGTGTGAAATATCGGGATTTGTGCACGGTGGTTGGTTATGGTTTTCTACCCTTCATTAGGGGAGTTAGATACGGATGTTGTCACCTTGTTGAAGCGGATTCAAAAAATTTCAGTATCCCAATATGCTGGGGTCCGTGTTGCAACTTATATTTTTACTAGACTTAGCTTTGTTATGCTAAGAGAGTGGGCGCACAGAGGGAGTATAGTTCTTTTTTGAAAAAAAAAACTCTTTATTTTATGGATGATTTGCACCAATATACCAATTCACACCCAACTTTGCAAAAATAACAATGAGGGGATAATTTGCATGAAAATGACAAAATGCCATTTTTGCAAAATTTTTGGGCACCTTCCCAACCGGTTGAAGGTAACCAAGGGAGAGAGAGGATGAGAGAGAGACCCACTTTAATTGTTTTAAACTAATTTTTGGCCATTTTTATTTGTTAAAATTAAAAAATAAATTTATTTTTGAACTTAATTTAATTTTACGGAAATTTCACGAGGTACCCCTGAGGTATTGCAATTTTCGCGAGGTATACAACTCTTTTACATATTTCGTGTGGTACCCCTAATGTTCTATAACATTTCGTGTCGTGCCCTTCATCGTAAAAATCTAACAGAGCTTTCAACGACGTTAGATTTAAACACACACAAAAAAAAACGCTCACCTACATAACGAACAAAGAAAGAGAAAGCGAAGAGAAAACCAAGGGCCTGTTTTCTGAAAGCTTTTTTAAAGGGTGGAGGGGGGTGGAGGTGGCTGAAATGGGGTGGGGATAGGGGAGAAAAAGCTATCTTGGTGAGGGGAGGTAGGGGATGGAGAGGAGGTGGACCTCCTAAATGAGGGTGGGGGTGGTGTTGGGGGAGGGAGAAGAAAACACAGCCCAAAGCGACCCAGTCTGAGCGTCGGCGAAGACGAAGGGAAAAGAACTCCGACTGTGAGAGGAGGCGAGCATCGGCGTCATAAAGAAGGCAGACCGTTGCCGACCAGGGGCCACTTACCAAGAGTACTCCGATGATGGTTGGCAGCAGACCGGTATCTTCCCTTTCTGAATTTCTCCCAGTTTGCAAAAATTAGGGTTTAGGAACTACTCAATTTCTCTAAAATTGAGCTTGTGTTCTCTAATCAAGTGAGTTGTCATATGAATTTGGGAGTTTTGATTTTGAGTTTGGGATTCATTTTTCTGAGTTTTTTAATTTGCAATTCTGCAATCCTTTGTGAGGAATTTCTATCTAACTAATTTGCAATTCTGTATTTCTGTAATTTTGAGATTGTGAAATGGAAAATCGCAGTTTGCAATCCTATGTTTGCAACATTTGAATCATAGTTTGTGTTTATTTTGCTGAATTTAGGTTTTTGAAATCCTGTAAAAAAAAAAATCATAGTCTGACTCTGTTTTTTTTTTTGGTTTGCTAACGTTCAAAACGTACACTAATGGTTGAATTTAGGTTTATGAAATTGTAGAATTTGGTTGTTTGTAGACCCTAAACCAATCCATTTTTTGTTCTTACATTCTTCTGATAATTGTAGAACTTGGGGTAGTTTTTGTAGTAGTTATTTGTTGAATTCACTTGCTTGGTCAATTATATTGAGTGACTCTACTTGTTGGAATTCATTATTAGCATGAATTATTTTGGTTTAGAAATTGAAATCAATTTTTCGAAGTGATTTTAAGCCTATTAGCTCAAATGGTAGAGCAAACAAAAATGCGGGTTCAAATCTCGCATAGGCTATCCATGGTTATGTGTACTTATTTAAAGTAACCAAAGGCTTGCTGTTTTTTCTTAGAGGCAGAATTAGAGGGGTAAAGCTTGAAAAAACAAGATCTCTTTAACAACCATGAAAATAGGCATTGCTTATTTTGTCAAAGTCACTTCTATTAATTGTTGAAATGAACTCAATAAATTTCATCAAAGATCAATACTATAGGCTTCTAGTTGAGGAGTTGAATAGACAATATGCAAATGAAGTTTATTAATTGCTGATGTTCCATATATCTTTTAGACAAAAGAATGAAGTTTATTTAAAAGCAACTGAATTTTTCACTTAATGTGCAGTTAACAGTCATGTAATGAAGTTTGAGATTGTCTTAGACAACCATAAAAAAACTGAAATTATCCTAGGGGACAATACTGATCATAAGCAACCTCAGAAAAATTGTTGTTTTTTCTGTTATTTTACCCTGTCAAGATTCCAATTTTTTTTTTTTAAAGTGTTAAGATTCCATTAAATTGCAAGTCTGGGAAGTTAAATTTGTATTGAGCAGTCATATTTTTCCTTAAATGTTTTTCATAAGGTAATATGCTTTGTATAAATGATCTATCATTGATGAAATTCAGCATCAAATGAAATCGGAAAAATCAAATGGCTCATGTATGACAAATGGGCAAAGAAAATCAGCAGAATCCGGGGTAGATATACTCCCTAAATTGCAAAAATGTATAATCTAAAGTCTATAATCTAGATGTAATTAATTCATTTAAGTTCTATAGCCTAGAATCTAAAGTCTAAACTCTAGATGTAATTAATTCAAGATAAAAAGTAGTATGACAGCAATACAAATACATAAAAAAATGAACTGAATTTCCATGTAATAGCCTATGTGAGAATCGAACCCACATCATTGTGCATAGGCACGTTGCTCTTCCATTTGAGCTAATAGGCTGTTTTATTCTAAATAGAGAATGGCAGTAACCGAATCAACAATTTCTATATACAAATTCCTAAATTAGGCATAATAGATACAGGAGATGCCAACATCTCAACCCTAGAATTTTCTCTTACCACTTTACCAGCAACCGCCTTCAAAAACCTTTGTCAAACTCAACCATCACCTTCAATTTCGTCGGAATCTTGCACCACCGGCCTCACAATCGGCTCCACCGACGGGGATCTTCATGAATCACCGACCTTTTCACTCCTCACCTCTCTCTGTGAATCGCCTTCGTCTTCGCCGACGCTCGGACTGGGTGCTCTCGCTCGGACTGGTTTCGCTTCGCCCTGATTTTCTCCTCTCTCTCTCTCTCTTTCTTCGTTCGTTATGCAGGTGAGCGTTTTTTTTTTGTTTAAATCTAACATCGTTGAAAGCTCTGTTAGATTTTTACGATGAGGGGCACGACACGAAATGTTATATAACCTTAGGGGTACCACACGAAATATGCAAAAAAGTTGTATACGTCACGAAAATTGCAATACCTCAGGGGTACCTCGCGAAATTTCCGTTAATTTTATCTATTTATAGACACCCACTTTATATATGTTTATGGAAAAAATATTTCGAAGTAAACTCGGGTCTACATCGTATCTTGATCTCAATTTGGAGTATGTCATTGATAACCATTTGGATGGCCAAGACAACAATTCAGCTGGCACGGAAATTCACACAACTGGCAAGATAAACCAGAAAACCTGGGCACAAACGACAATCGTTGCTCCGGAGATGAAAGACAAAGTTGTCGTGGACATGGAGGAGGGGGGAATACTAACTCGGTGCTAAAACACAAAAAAATTCCATACAACCCTATACATGGTTTCGCTTGGCCTAAAAAAATAAAAAAAGTTGCGATTTACGCCGCTTACTAGCCAGTAACTACCATTGCCTAGCCAGTGACCACGATCTTTTAGCCAATATAAGAATAACCCCTGCCGAGTCTCATCTACCTCAGGAACTTCCCACCTCAAGGATAGCTAGGATATATGACATTCTTTAAGTTGGCGAATCTTGGTTTTTGTTATTTTGCATTTATGTACGTCAGTTACAGTGTATGATTCCGTCTTGGTTGCCTAAGATGCGAACCCTAAATATATGCGATATGGAAGTTGCAAGAGAAAAGGAAACTGTTTGAGAACAATCTCCGTCTCTAGAGCCACCGCCGCCCTCCTATCCCCCCGCCGCAGCACCTCCGCTTTCCGCCTCGTCGTCCTCAGGGCCACCAGCCACGACCCCACTACCTCCCCCCTCCCGACTTCCTCTCTGACCTCGTCCTCCTTTGCCACCACTCCTCCGCCGCCCACTTCGCCACACCGGCGACGCCTTCCTCGCCCTCAAGTGACTCATCTCCCTTCTCTTTCTCTCCGTCTGCAGATTCGATTGTGTGAAGAATGAACTCTCCCTCATTTCCTAATCCTTTAAATCCCGTCCAAATATTTCCCAAATTTTAAAAGCCCGCCCAAATTTTTTTTAACCCATAACAAAAGGTCACCTTGACCCGTTAGTTTTGCAAAATAAATACACTTTTTGACATTTACCACATTTTAGAGGGGGTGACATTTTTTCAAAGGTAAAGATAAAGTGATATATTGGCTACAATTTTCTCTTATTTTATTTTCATTTCCACGAAACCAAACTTTAAAAAAGAATAAAATAAAAACTCCCTATATTTGTGCCAATCTCGACATCTCGTGCTAATTTTTAAATTAATTTTTAATGACCGATATATGCCACTTGCAGTTGCCCATCTGTCTCTACTCTCTAGGATCAAAACGATCCGCATCGACCACTTTCACTATTGAAACTCAGCGTATCTTCTTACCCACCACTGCAATCTCCCTCTGGGCCGTTCCCAAGCTGTTTCCACCCCTTCGGAAATCTTTCCTATCTTTGTACTCTTCTCTCCACTCATCTCTCTCTCTCTCTCTCTCTCTCTGTAAGCACAGATTGGGTACAGACAGGCAAAAATACCAAACAGTATCTGACCATACCTCCTGTCATGGCCGGCTGCATCCACTTGCTCTTTCCCTTTTTTCCTTTTCCTTCATCATAAGACCGCAATTAGCAGAGACACAGCGATTCGTTGTGCTGAGCAAGTCAATCTCATCGCGATTCTCCCGTCTCAATTTGCTACATTGTGTTCCACTGCAATTTTGCATCCCCGGTGAGTGCATTGTTAGATCTGTTGTGGTTTTTGTTTTGTTTTTTGTGGCCATGGTTTGATCCTAAACCCTAGTTTCTTCTTGTACTGCATATGGATGCAATTGTTCCAGCTTCGGCTTATTCTTAGCTGACTGAACTCGTTGATTAGATCCTTGAAAACATTGTTTACTTTTTTTTGTTGAATCTGTAAATGACGATCTTAGCTTCTCGCATTTGGTGTTCATTGAGGAATTCGGCGTCCAGATTTGGAAGCTTGATAGGTTTTGTGGATGAGCAACTTTATACAAAACACACGTTTTTTGCTTTATCACATGCACAAATTCACTGTAGCATCTGCATCCATGTTGATTAATTTGGATCTTTCCTCTTCCCCTCGCTTGTTATGAATTGATGTTTGCTCCCCATATGATGTAACTTCATATAGATATCAAGCATAGCTTGTTTTCCAGCAAAGTTTCCTTCCCTTGACTTCTTGATTGTGCTTTGACTCAATTCATCAATTCCTTTGGCCTTAAGTGCATGAATCCACATGGTTTTGTAATTAAGTCAATGTCTTTGATTGCAGGAATTGGGTCTAGTACCAAAAGGTTATGGCAAATGCAAAAGGATCAGCAAATTTTAGAAACATAATCCAGACCGGGAAGATGCTTCCTCCGAAAATTCCCTTTCCAAGTCCTTCTCCAGCATATTCTGATTACAACAGCAACCCTTTGTTGGGATCAAAGGTGATCTCTGGACCTAAGGATTTTATTCCTTATCACCAACGAACTGTGTCAGAAAGCTTTCTGGTGGAGGAGCAACCATCCTGGTTGGATGACCTTCTTGATGAGCCAGAGACACCTGTACGCAGAGGCCATCGTCGTTCATCTAGTGACTCGTTTTCTTATGCTGATTTGGCATGTATCCCCAACATGGATTATGCATCAACATTACAAAATGAAAGCAAGTATAAAAATTTAGCTTTATCCCAACTGTGGGGATCTCAAAACATGGATCATTACAAAGATTTTCAACAAAGATCTTTTTGTGCTGATCCAAATTCCTTTGGAAAACCAAGGAGTAATACATTGGAGTGGCCACTGAACTCAGCTACACATTCAGGAACCCTGATTTCATCAAGAGAAAACAGAATTCGCCTAAGTGCAGGATCAGGGCCAACGCCTCAGAAAGCTGATACCCGTCCTCCCACTGTAACTGATAAGCAGGATTATGGCGAACCTGGTCTTCCTAATACTGTACTTCCCGAAAATGATGGTGCTCATGCTAATATGGCCTCTGAGAATGACACGAAGCGTGCTAAACAGTAAGTTTGATCTTAGTTTTCTTCTATCGTTTTGAGTGCTTCCTCTTTCTTGATATGGATTTTTGAATTTCTTATCCTCATGCGGCAACATATTCTCTCTGTATCATCTTCATACTAATACCCCTCTGAATTATGGTATTATCCATAGTTTATTTGTTCAATGAAATGTCAATGAAGTTTGACGAAGGATCTATTTATTCTTCTTTCTCGAAATCACTAGTTTTTTTTTTGGTTGTATCATAGAGGACTATGAATGGTTACATCCTTAATGCTATGTCATGCAGGCAATTTGCTCAACGCTCACGGGTTCGGAAACTTCAATACATAGCCGAGCTTGAAAGCAATGTTCAGGCACTGCAGGCAAGTATCACTTGAAATGTTAATGAAGTATAGCATGTTGAATTCTTGTTCAAGGATACCATCGCTAATATATACTGTCTGTAATCTGCTTCTTACACAGGCTGAAGGGTCTGATGCATCAGCAGAACTAGAGTTCCTTGGCCAGCAAAAACTGATCATGAGCATGGAGAACAAAGCCTTGAAACAAAGGCTGGAAAGCTTGGCCCAAGAGCAGCTCATTAAGCGTCGTAAGTCTATTGTTGATTGCATTTTGTTTAGTTATTATTTGTGAGTGCATGTGACTGTGATGTAACTGATCTCAAGCAACATAGTTATGCACTTTCATTCGACTAAAACGTGAAAAAAATAATGGTGGGAATGGTTTGGTCCAGTTTGCGAGTAAATTTCATCACCTATATGCATTAGGTCATTTCTGAGAAACATTAGTTAGAATCTTCAGATGGGTAAAAACTAATCTATGGATTGATTTATCCCAGTGGAACATGAGATGTTGGAGAGAGAGATTGGCAGACTTAGGGCATTATACCAACAGCAACAGAACCACCACCAGCCGAACCAGCGGCAAACTTCCCACAAAAGGACTAGCAGCAAAGACTTTGATACCCAGTTTGCAAACCTCAGCTTGAAGCACAAAGACGTCAGCTCCGGAGCTGACACTATCCGTACATAAAATTCTTCTGCCGGTGAGTCAGTCGCTTGTCTTTCCATAATGGCATTGGCTCACAATGCCACGTCTGGTGAATATCTCATTAGCCCTGGTTGAAGGATCAAGAAAGCCCTTGTTGGTTTCGGGCACTTCATCAAATTTCTCTTTCTCAAGTCATCAATTTGCCTTTGCATTCTTACCTCTGCACCTGGCAGTCATTGCTTCGAAAAATAGATTCCTTTTCTGTTGGAGATGACATGCCGGAGGTGTTTATTGAATTCAGGTTCAGCATTTCTTCCCTTTTACAGTACCATCTAGCAATCTTAAAATCAGGCATTTCGATCTTCTCATCCACACATTGAAATCTCGATTGTACGATTAGAAGCCTGCATATTGTAGGTTGTTAGTCTGTCTGTGTGTGTCAATAATCAGTCATTTTCTGTGCAACATAATGTGCAGAAAAAAGGTATTTTATTGTATTGCTATTTCTTTACAAAAATTGTTCATTTTATGTTAGATTCGGGTTATGTAATGTGGCAATCAGCCATTTCTGCAGTCACTGTTGTATGGTTGTTTACATTGATTTAATGGAATGTTCGAGTATACCTTATAAGTCTTTAATCAACACATTATGGCTATGCATTATAAGCGCAGAAATCAACTGTGTACACGTTTGTTATAAGCTCAACAATCATACCTAATTCTTTGAGCGTGAGGTGGCAATTGGAATGTTGAATGTTCAGATCTCATCGGATCGGTTCATAGTTAGGTCGGGTCGAAATTATAGTTCAAGTCAAAATAAATGAAATAATAAAAACTAGTTCATTACCCGCACCTTGTGCGACGTTTTTTTAGTTTAAAATAGTTGTATGTGTATCAATGTATAACACTATATGTATATCATGCTTATTTAGATTATTAATGTAATTATTATTGATAAGAAAAAACTCAGTTGATTGAACTCAATCAAAACGATCGAAATTAAACTAATTCACACAAACATGATTAATGAACTTCATCATCAATTGATTGAACTCAATCAAACCGAAATAAATCGCACAAGCGCATAAACTAAATAATATTTAACGTACCTGTTTTTCGAAGTTTCCTATTATTTTTCTCTATGAGTGCCATACCTTTATTATTTGTCTTTATTATTTATCTAATCTAGCTCGGTTGAAAAAAACTTTTCATACGACATACCATGTATCACTAACTAATATATAAAGGAAAAAAACCCCTAGCATAGGCCAAACCGTCGGATCAATAACGTAATTAATAAGTTTCCTATTATTTTTGCACGTAACTGCAATACTTATCAATTATTAACTACATATCCTACGACAAATCCTAGTATATCTTTCCTTTTTTAGCAAATAACCACCATATAGCAAACAATTAATTAATTTATAATTATTTTTTATTATTAATCCTTATCAGTTAGTAATTACATATCATACGGCAAATCCTAGCATATCTTATTTTTAGCAAATAACCACCGGGGGATTTGTTTTAGGATATCTATCGGTATACCATGGGATTTGTTTTACGATTATTAATTACTAATTCCAACGTGCAGAGTTTGGTTTGGGGTGTATATAGCGGAACCGTTAAAAAAACCTACTTTAGGATATCTATCGGTATACCATGAGATTTGTTTTAGTTTTGATCAACTAACCACCACAAATCCTACGCCATATCTTTTTTGTTTTTAGCAAGCAATTAATTTAATTTGCATTTTATTTTTATTATTAATCTAATTTATTTTTATTATTAATATAATTAATCTAATTTGCAATTAATCTAATTAATAAATAAACAAATCCAAACAAATTCTATATAAAAAAAACTACTTTAAAGGGGAAGCCGCCACATGGGTTAGGCGACTTCTCCTTTAGTATTATTAATTGATTTGTGGGTTTTGGGTTAACTCGGTGACAATTGATGCTTTAAGGTCCGTGGTTAATTTTAGGAAAAACTAATTAAAATACCCCACCTTTGGGGTAGGGTAAAAATATATCCTAAAATTTCAAATGTAATAAAAATATCCTGACCTTTGAGAGTAGTGATAATATATTACTGCGGGTTTTCTCACGGGTCAAAAATACTGACAGGGTAGCCCAAGTGGATTTTTTTTTTACAACACAGCCTGCGTTGAAGCATTTTTACAAATTAACACTAAAATTGGGTTTTCTTAACGGTCAAAATTGATTCAACTAAGCAATTAATCGGTCAAAATTGTCTCAGATTAACACAATACGACTATTCTATTCCTAACACCCAACCGACAACAAAACTAAACCGACAACAACATCAACGAATTTTTTTTAAAATATTCAAGAAAAAATAAATATTTACGGATAAATTCACGAAATTAAAGTATTTACACAAATATTAAAAAATTGCAGGGTTTTCAGAGAAACACGGTGAAACGCGGTCTCAACCCGCGTCTTTATGGTTTTTTATTTTCAAATTAAAAAAAAAACACTTTGATTCAGAGAAACGCGGTCTCAACTCGGGTCTTTATGATTTTTTATTTTCAAATTAAAAAAAAAACAATTTGATTAGTAAAACGCGGACCGGTTCCGCGTTTTACCTTATAAGATAAAAAAAAAAGGAAAATAAAGGAGGAAGAAGAAGGGGAAAGGGCAGGCCGGCAGGGGATGGGAGGCGCCGAGGCGGGGAGCCAAAACCGGAACTGCAGGAGCCTCGTCCACCGCCGACAGCGCGAAGGAGCCGAGCGGCCCAGTCCTATGAATCGGAGGAGGAGTCGCTCCCAAGCACCGTCGGCCGTCCCTCGTCACCGACGGGCTTCAGATCCCCAAATCTCCCTCGTCACCGGCGTCCTCGTGAGCAGAGCCGCCCACCCTCGCCAGCGGCCGACTTCTCTTGTCACCGACGACCTTCGTTGAACGGCGCCGCCCACCACCACCTGCGAGACCCTACGCCGCCCACTAGCACCGCCATCTTCGCCTGGACTCCTCCGCCCACTGCCGCCGCCACCACCTTCTCCGGAGGTCCTCCGCCGAAATCGAGGCCTCCTGTGACGGGAAGAAAGGAACCAGTCCCCGCCTTGGCGCCTCCCATCCCCTGCCGGCCTGCCCTTTCCCCTTCTTCTTCTTCCTCCTTTCTTTTTTTTTTTTTTTAATTTTATAAGGTAAAACGCGGAACCAGTCCGCGTTTTACAAATCAATTTGTTTTTTTTTTTAATTTGAAAATAAAAAACCATAAAGACGCGGGTTGAGACCGCGTTTCTCTAAAAACCTTGAAATTTTTGAATATTTATGTAAATACTTTAATTTCGTGAATTTATCCGTAAATATTTATTTTTTCTTGAATATTTAAAAAAAATCAACATCAACAACAAAGAGGGGAAAAACAAAACTTACTCAGCCAAGTCCGTGACCACGGAAGAAGATAGGAAGGAGGAAAAGACGTTGAATATCAACTCGGTCCACCTATTTTTTTTCCCTAAGAAAACCGTTCAAGAAAACTCTTGTCAAAAAATCCACGTAGGCTGCACTGTCAGCATTTTTGACCCGCAAGAAAACTCGTGGTAATATATTACCACTACCTTTAAAGGTCGGAATATCTTTATTACATTTAAAAGTTGAAGATATATTTTTATATCCCCAAAGTGATGATATTTTAATTAGTTTTCCCTTAATTTTAATATTCAGATAGTTTGTTAGGGTTTGTTTCAAAAAACAGACAGCAATGTACAAACACAAATATCTTATAAAGCAATAATGTTTAGCTAAACATATGATTCCCCAGATGCAGAGAGAAACCATTCCAAGAAATAGGAGCAGATCAACAAAAGTTTGTGTATACCAGCTCTCCGAAACCAAAATATTTCTTCAAAATCAAACTAACAATGCTGTCTACACAAACTCAATTGAATATGCCATGATGCTTCGGGACGATAAGTTTGGGAAAACGAAGCACTTCTCTTCTCCCATCAAGAAGACGAAACAAGATGGAAGGTAGAATATTACCATGGACATCAAATTGGTTCATAAATACCGATTACAAGCACTATTGGCTGCCGGGTTTTTTAGGCATGGCGTCTCCTCTTGGTACTATCATCAATATAATACTCCCAAGCACGATGATCAAGCTTGCTAAGGTCATCAAGCTCGGCAATGGCAAGCAAATATTGAGTAAGCTTTACCAGCTCCTGATCACTACTTCGGTTTGTATGAGCCTTCCTGAAGGGTCTGATTTGCAATCCATTCTGAGGGTTCATCACAAAATTTCTCCGGAGATCGTCAAACATTATTGTGTTCTTTGAGTTATAGAACTGCCAGCAACCAAAAACAACACAATACAGAAATGTTAAACATTTCTACTTACTATCCATGTTTATCTTCAAAACATCATAAATCAGAATGGTTTGCTCTTCCCGTGAATTTATAATGAAATATCAAGAGTAAGGCATGTAGGAACAAAAAGTGTATTACAAGCAAGTTGCAATTGAATGTATAGTAAAACGAATAAACGTCAAAAGAGAAGATAATTGTACCTCAGAAAATTGTGCCCAAATAATTCCTAGTGGCTTGCAGTCAAATATACCACGAGAATCCGACTGAACTGTCATCATTGCTCCATGATCTAGAAGGGCTGTAATTTTGTAGTCAGGATTACTCAGCACCCCAAGTTGTCCCATTTTCAACTCAACCCACTTCATACTGTATAAAATTAGCATATTTGTTCAAATATGGAGAAATGACAGATATTTAAAGCAGTTATCTTATAATGAAAGATGAGATGCTATTGGCCAGTCTATCCCTTGCAAAATAATAAATGTGGCCTTAAGACATAATATTTTAGCTAGGGTTGAAATCAAACCTGGTTGCTGACCAAATCATGATATCATACTCTGCATAGGCTGCAGTGAGGAACTCATGAAGATCTACACAAACACAGCCAAAAAATCAAAACCAACAATCAACATAAACCATAGGTAGCAAACCAATACACAATCACAACTTACAAGGCCGCATAAGCTCAAGAGGATTTTCTGCTGTAGAGCGATGATCAAATAATGTGTAGTCAATATCAAGAACAAGTAGTTTCTTTCCTTCCCGACAAGGATTCCGGAGTTCAATCTGTATGCATAGAGACACATCATAATTATTTTTGTTCAATAACATGAAGCAGATTGACAGGTTAAATACAAAACATGTTTTCAATAACAGCCTGTTCAGGTGCGGCAAACATGAACAAAGAAACAAAGAAAGGTTCACTGACCTTGCATTGATCGATACGTCTCCTTAATTTTTGCTTGTTAACCTCTTTATCCTTAATATCAACTACTTCATCTTGTCCAAGCTCAAAATCATCCACAATCTCTGGAGAATCCACTTGATCAACAATCAGATCATCCTCAATTGTGCTGCAAGATGAAGACAAACGGAAACAGGATTTTAACATTCATTTTTTACATTTGCAACAATCCCATTCTCACGCATTAAGTAGATTGAAGTTTTTCTGTATAGAATTCACAAATCCACTCCAGCAATTTAAAGAGAAACCTGTGAATTTGCTAATTTCTAATTAGCTGAACAATGCAAAATTGCAAACCAGAGTGGATATCAATGGTCAACAACAATCACAATTCACAAGCTTAACGGCCGTAAAGAACAGAACAGCAATTTAACCATGTAATGCCACAATTAATAATACTAATAATAAAACCCTAATTACGAGAAATTGAAAACCTAGAAAAAAAGCAATCGGAAACCAGAAAGGCAGAACTCGAGCAACGCACCCGATCATGGTCATCTTGAGAGAGGGCTTGAAGGAGAGCTGAGAGAGGAAGGTGGTATCATCGGAGAGCTTGGTAGCGAGGGTCTTAGGGTAGAGAAGCTTCTGGCGCTTAGGGAGGACGTTGGTGAGCTGGCAAATGCGACGCTTGAGCTCACCGATGGTGTCGTCGCCGCAGACGCGGACAGTGTACTCCTTCCCACTCCATTTCACCGTCAGCGTTATCTCCTCTTCCAACGCCGCCGGCGTCGATGACGAAGCCAAGGCCGATGAATCTCCGTCGCCGGCCATCCCTCTTACCCGATCAAGGGGTAGTCGAAGAAGCAGTTTCGTTTCCTGTTTTGGGGTTATTGATTCAAACCCTAGTCCTCACTCCTCATAGACGCATAAGTCAAACACTGTGCTGACTTTCTTTTACATGGGTAAAAAAATGTTACTAAATTCTTTTTATTTAATCCAACTTTATATTAATACTAGTGTGAGTTGCACTCTTTTGTGTTCTCGGCATTCGTGGCTCGCCTTGGATCTCCCTCGACTCTACTGGGTTGGAACGCCAAGCGGCTCTCGATTCGGGGGTTCTCGCTATAGCCGTGTTAATTTGTATGTTTAGTAGGTTGTATGTTGACGGTTAATCCGCCACAACGGATAATATATTAATACAAACCCTATCGAGTTTCAGGATTGTCTGAGCTCGAATCTTTACCTAATCAAAATAATAATAATACTAGTGTAGGTCCCGTTCCGTATACGGATAATATATTAATACAATATTATAAATAATTTAGATATATTTCAATAAATAAATAAAATTCAAATATAAATAATTTTTATCCTATAATCAACCACAACGGGTCACATTGAAATTTTTGTCCTAGAATCAACCACAACGCGCCACATATGATGCTATGCATCGGTTTTAGTATATGTATATAGATATAGATACAGGGTAATGTATTAGTATAAAGTAATCAAGATACTCCCTACGGACCCTCTCCTATTAAGAGTTAAGACTGAAAAAGAAGCCAAAAGAATTGGACATTAACCGTATCGAAATTGAATGTGACTCGCTTACGGTTATAAACTCTATTATGGGTAAATGACAATGTCTTTGAGAAATCGAGATAATCCTCTCAAATGTTGTCTTTCTAAGTTGTTTATTCTCAAGTGTCTCTTTTTAACATATCTTAAAGGAAATTAATTAAGTGGCAAATAAGATTGCAAGTCTTTGCCATCATTCTCAAAGAAAAGCTCTCTTGGAATACCCCGATTTGCTAGACCTCATCCAAAAAGATGATATCGAAAGGCAATGGACTTAGTCCGGAGTCGCTAACCGAATCCTTTCTTATAAAAATCACGTGGAGAAGCGGATAAAACAAATTTTCTCTTTTGAGTGCAAATGAGACGATGATAATGGACTTCATCCCGATCAATGTCGCGCAAAAAACATCATGAGGATCCTCAATGTGAGACGAGTTTAAATTAGTTCTTTCATTTAGAATGTAGATTATTAATTATAAATTAGTTGTTCTTTCATTTAAAGAAGATTGTTTTATGATATACATATCTAATTCACACTTCATTGAAATCATATAAAATTTGACCATTGGCAATTTCTCTAGAGCCTCCTTTCAAGCCTCTTTGTCTTGTTCGGATGGAATTGGACAAAAACCATACAGAATTACAGATAGATTCTCAAAATATTGTCTGACAAAGAAGACAAAGAAAAAATCTAACCAGAGTTAAAAGTTGATGATTTGATTCTACAAAGAGGGCTTTTTCAAACTTTATGGTAAACTTAACCCCTTGGCTTCACCCAATTTCCATTCATCTCTATGCCTGCATTATTTTTTATTTTATTTTTATTTTTTTGCATTATTTCTTACATCTCTCTAACATCAGCCATTAGAAAGAATCACTATAAACCAAATAAGCTCCCATAGCTCCCATGTAGAGAAGACAACCAAAGGGGAAGATCAGATAAGCCCTTCCTAATTTGGCATGACGGCGACTCAGTGCGGCTGTTTGCCGGTTAATGAAACTTGGTGAGTTTGCTCTTCTGGAACATTTGATCAAGTTTTAACACACATTTTAATCCCAATTGTACATGTTTTCATTGTCTGTATCCACCTACATGTGTGGTGTACGGGTTAGACCAGATTAGATTAGGTCTGTATTCACTTGGGATTTTTTAAATGGATACGAATGTCAAAGACAAATGCAATAATGTTGCATATGAATGTCAGAGCCAATGCAGTTTTTGCAATCCAAGCACTCAACTATTGATGAGGATCATACCGATAAATAAACAAAATGGACAACAGGGCGAAACTGCAGTTGAATCTGTTGCATAAGATGAACCTGGCTTGCAAGATTCAAAACTAAACAAATCATGCTCACATAATTCATACAACAGGTCTGTTTTTAGGTATGACCAATTGAAGACCAGGTATAAAAACATTCCCTTTTTCCATGGCCCGTTTATGAATGATTTTTCCTCTTTTTTTTCTTCGGCCATTTGAGGTTCTGTACAATCAAAGCAAAGCACAGAAAATGCAAAACTAACCTGAATTATGCTAGTGTTTTTAACTGTACATAGCTTGAATTGCTTGAGCAACAACCTACTAGTCTTGAGTCTTGACAATCTTGTCAAGCCGTCTTAATTGATTCATTCACGGCAATGGTACAATCAGACGAGTCGCCTTTCTGTGGTGCTGGCAATTTAGAAAAGCAAATAAAGCGTTAATAAGTAGTTTAGAAAAACTCGAAGTGTTCACTGGAAAAAAACTAAGCATGTATAAGAGAACAAAACGCTTGCACTTCGCATAGGTATCATGTTAGTTACATATGTTTAGTGTTTTAGAAGTCCCTAACCGTGAGAAACTGTCGTCCTTAAATAAAACTCCAGCCCTCTAGGTAGTCAAGATGCCTTCTTCCCTGCTGTCTGCTCATTTGATCTGAATGGCAGGAAAGACAAGATCTTCATCCTACACAGAAGGAATTTCATAGAACGATATTAGTTTGAATAACGTTTCTCCCAAATTCACTAGAAATATACATATGTTCTCAGTATTAATAACATTCAGTTGACGTGCAAGGCAAAGTATCTAAAAAATTCTTGTATAATTTCATATTTTCATGCTTTTGTAGCATCAAAACTATCCATTGTAATCATAATAAAAAATGATAACTGTAAAACTATCCATTTGTAATCATAACCAAATTTTCAGTTTCAGAAAAGCTGTGGTATAGGTGCTTACGAGATCGTATCAGCAAGGTAAAACACAGGAAGCCTTCCCAACCCTGCACCTAGCCACTTTCTTCTTTCAGAATTTATAAGCTCATCCACTTCTGACCCTGTTGCAGTCAGAACAAACTGAGGTACAACGTTAAAAACCATGGTTGTCAGCAAATAAAATAAATTCTTCTTTATACAACAATAAAGTAGAAGATTGGATTTTCACAGGCCCATTGAAAAAAGTACGCAAAACAAAAAAGATACGATGAAGCCATTTTGCTCAATCATGCCACATAATTGCCAAATAAGCATTTTAATTTTAATTCCTCTTATTTTTATTAATTTTTTCATTTCATTTCATATAAACGATTTCCTTAAACTTCGTCATCTTTTAATAAATTATGCTATGCAAATCCATATATACAAAAACATTTTATAACGGATTTCTCAAAGCATGTTAAGCGTGAAAAGCGAGAATAGCGTATACAAACAACAATCATACAAAAACAAACAACCAAAGTATACTCTCCCTCTTAATAACCAGCCGAAAGTCTTGTTGATGGGCCCCAAAGGCAAATGCCTACTACAAGCAGAATGAATAGATAACCCTAAAATGATAACTCCTGTACTTAGTTATACTATCAGCTAGCACTGATTTTGTCCTCTTTGATTATATCTCCAGATGGTATTAACTTTTAATCCACATGTGATACGCCTAACAAAGTATGTAGCCGAACTTTCACAAAAATGGAAGTTGCAACAACATACAGCCGTTCAAGGCTTAAGTAATTTCAACAAGATCAAGAATATAGTTAAAACAAACAACAAAAGAGGGCCGGAGTAGATTGAAAGAATTGAAGAATACCAGTGGGAAAAGTGTTGCCATGACTGCATAGCTCTCAAGTGGAGGAAAGAAGAAAATAGCCAAAACACAAGGGCTGCCTGCATTTCACAGCATTGGTAATCATTTCAACTTACAGAAATAGACAGTGTTGTTAAAGAACACCTTAGCATTAGCATGGTTGTGGGGTGCACATGAAGTGATGCAGACAATTAATGTTTCAAGGCAGCCCCAAAGACGGGTTCACACAGGAGTGTGTTAACTTGATGACGGGTAAAGAAGCAGAGCAGTTTGTTAGGCTACTAAGTCGAGTTTTCATGAAAAGACTTCAACTATGGCCACTCTACATGTGAATGATATAAGATTCGCCATATCCTGGCCTATGCTAGGGCCCAAGTGTCCATGGACATTCTATGCATTACGATAGTCGAAATGAAATCAACACCCCCATTTTCCCTCCCAATACAATACCTTTTCAACTGCTACATAGTTTATCATCCAATTGAACCAGGGCATAGAGGACACACAAGAAAATAAAAATGCAAGTATCAGGTAAAAGGGAGAGGAAGGAAGCTTCCCATAAAACATACCAAAGCCTGCAAAAAATGCCCAGTGCGATTCAAAGAAGTCGAGCCTCTTGTCTAAACTTACTTCAGAAAGATTCCATTTATACCTAAATCAGTAAAAGCACTCAGTCAAGCTACTTCACTACTTCACAGTACGACAAAAGGCAGGCAAAGGAAGCATAACTACTTACTCGAAGCAGTAGTAAGCATACATCCAGGACAGGAGTAAGAAATTGATTGGCTTCCCAACATAGGGTATAATACCAGTTGCAGAAACCTGTAAGAATCGTGGGTCACCAAACCATCATAAGGGCTAGTATAGAATCATGTCTAGCTAGACAATCAGGTTTACTATATATGAGTCATATGACTCAGGAGGCATGTCGATGCCTTGCACTGTGAATCAAACAATACATTGAGTCAGTATAATAGTGTTTGCATACCTCCAAGAAGAAGCAACTCAATAAAAGAAAGGAGTAAACTTGTTCTCCAATTCCAATCATGATGCTGCTAAAAGGTGAAAGGAGAACCAATTAAGAAGAACGATTATCTTATCTGCCAGAAAAATGGCCAACTTCTAAAATATAAAATGCACATAATTATCCATACAAGGCTCCAACAAAATATTTTTTGTAAATCAAGGGGAAAAGATATGAGTACCCTTCAAGACCACCAGGTTTATCTGCCCTTTCCGAACTTGACGCTTCAGATTGGCCCACCGGATCTACTACAGCAGCTTTAGATTTACCCATTGTAATAAATGCATGCTTAGCAATGTCATTGTACCTGGATTTAGACAGGAACATAAAGCAGCAAGCAACATCTGAAGTATAAGTCTTTAAAGCAGATATCTGATTAGAGAAAAGGGCAAAGATGTTCTGATCTTAAATGTTGGCAAGCTGAGTCTTAGTATATGAAAAAATCTTCTTTCTCATGAGAGGATTTCAACAGTTAAAAAGAAGAAGATTAATGGATCATTTTCGGCATATTGAGGTCAAAGTGGATTCAGGACTATGGGCATAATTGTTAGGAGATAACGGATCTGGAAAACCGGTCATAACTAGCATAACTAAGTCAAGTGCTCATCCATATCTTTGGGTGCAATAGATTGGATATTTGTCACAACTATGTTTTAAACAAACCAGGACAACAATTTGGCATTAGTCAATACTGCAACACTAGTTGCTGCAAAAGTTGATCAATTTATGTGATAAAAAACATTCTTTGTAACCTAATCTAAATTAAACATTACAAAAAACAATAAATTCACATTGCAAATTACCATAAATTGCTCAATAGAATGCTGAACGCATATAGCGGATAAAACCAGAATGCCTGCATGGATATTAACACATTAACTAATCAAACTTCAAAAGTGTATATAACATTCTAAATTAATTCATTGCACTTATGAATAAAGAAAAGGGGTAGTAAGAGGACACTTATTGAGGAAACTTGATGATGTGAGAAGAAGGGACGAAAATTCGACATAATAGCAAGAACAAAGTAGAAAATTGAAAGTATTAACAGTTATGTCACATAGCGGCAACTCAACAAGCCCAAAATTGTGTTATGTCGCATTCACATAATTGAAATGGGATATCTGAAGTACATACTCACATAAAGTAGTTGTATCAGCCAAAGACGCAGTGTGGTATACAGTCCCAAAACCATATCATATGTGCATCGTTCTTGAAACTTATCATGTAGGCAGTGATCTGGCAATATCCACTCTAGAGTTGGGAGGACGAATGATTTCAATACAAATACACTGCAATGTACACATATAATCTCCATAACATCAAAATAAGAGAACAACTGAAAATATAAAACTACTCTACATCTTGTAGAAATATAATTACAATTCAGCTACTATGCAGCACATTGCCATATAAGGCATAGCATACTCAAATGAGAGGCAAAATCCACTAAAAGCACATACCAATTGCAAGTGATTGTATGGCAAGAAATTGTGCCTTACTGCCTATACTTGGAGCTTATGTTGCACAAAATCAAACCTTAACTTCATGATATTTTCATAAAGAGCTTTTATTAGACAGATTATTCATACATGAACCCATTATGTTTTATTGGACATAATGTTTATCTATTCAGATGCTTTTTCTTTAAGGACAATGTTGACAATTTAAAGAATCCCCAAAAAGTGCTGCACTAAATCTGATTTTGAATGCAACACACTGATTGCAAACTGCACCAACTTTCAAAGTGTCATCACATCAAACCATCATTCTTTTTTCATGAAAAGGGTGAATAAGCCAGCTAAATTGGTCTGAAATTGCACCAATCTGATTCAGTTGATACCCGGAAGTCCAGAACTTGAGATCCTTATGAAATACTTTTCGAGTGTTTCGTAAAATTTTCCAAATAATTGAATGGAATTAACTTTGCAAGTTTTAGCTCAAAAAGAAGACATAAGGTGGAGAGTAGTCTGAACCAACTTAGGACCTCCATAATAATATCAAAATAAAAATAAAAGTTAACTAGTTGAATCACAGATAAATTGAAGCAACTGAATAAAATTCAGTTGAAAGATCAAGCATTTCATCGCCCTTTAAGCTTAAAAGCCCCATCTTTGCAATTGCGTTGGATGATCAAATTACAAACTTCCACTAAAAAATCCCTATGATTCCAACTTCTAGTTTAGCATATCGAAAGCTTTAATTTTGAAGGCAATAAAAACCCTAACCTGCCGAGGAAAATCAACCCATTGAGCAGAAAACATTGGCCTGCTCGAATCGAAAGATCAGTGGACCTGTGGAGACGGAGAATTATCAAAATCTTATTGAAAATTCAAGGAAAAACAAAGGGCAGAGGATATGCTGAGAGAGGAGAGAGGGGAAACCTGACCTGTAGCAGAGGATACAAACCCTGTGAAGACAACAAGCTTCTTTGAAGCCTATAAACCAGAGAAAAGATGCCTGCTTCAGCTTCGCCATCGACATTGCTCCTCCAAATCCAACTTTTTGGTCTGAGCTAATGAATCCAGGTAGAATCACGGAGGTGGGAGACGAACAATACTGTACACTTGGAAGAGTTTTGGAGTTTGAGAGTCAACAAGTACGAGGCCTGCTCTTTCGGTTTGGTTGAAATTTACGGAGTACTACTGTAGTATAAGTACGGTATAATAGTATAAATTTATTAATTTAATTTTAATTACATATTTATCTATCTATTTATCTATATACATACTTCATCTATCGGTTTTACCGACCTCTCGAAGAACAAATCGATGCAAGTGACAATTTGTAATTGATTTTGGAAAAAAATTCTTTCATCAAATCTTTTTTATTGAAATAATATATCTATTTATCTATATACACACGTAATATACTCCATCTACCTCTTTTACCGACCTCTCGATGCACGTGAGTATGTGAAAAATTTGTAATTGATTTTGGAAAAACTTTCTTTCATCAATTTTTTTTATTGAAATAATATATTGGTATAATTTATGAAAAATCATCATAATTAAGTCACATTCTATCTATCTATATTTTAATTGATTAGATACAATCTTAATTGACTATATATAGTTTTGTTAATTGTTATATAATTAAAAATTATTCAATTAAAGAACCATAGAGCTCCGAGCCTAGATGATATCCCGGGGATGTGTGGAAGTGGTTGGGGGCCAAAGGATTGGTATGGTTTACTTCTATATTCAATGTCATACTCGGTTCAGCTAAGATGCCCGCGGAATGGAGGCTTAGTAAGCTCGTCCCAATCTACAAGAACAAAGGGGTGTTCAGTGCTGCAGTAACTAAAGGGGTATCAAGCTTCTGAGTCACACGGTGAAATTATGAGAGAGAGAGAGAGAGAGAGAGAGAGAGAGAGAGTGATCGAGGTGAGACTTAAGGGTTTGGTACAGGAGTCTGAAAACCAATTTGGCTTCATGCCTGAAAGATCAGCAGTAGAAGTCATTCGCGTGCTTAGATCGAATTACACAAGGACAAGAAGAAGAATATACATATGACCTTCATTGATATAGAAAAGGCGTATGATAAAGTGCAGAGGGAGCTGTTATGAAGATGTTTGGCAGAGAAGGGTGTGACGGGAACATATATCAGGGTGATCAGAGATATGTATGAGGATTCTCTGACTAGTGTCAGGACGCCAAGTGGAGATTCAGAGTTCTTCCCTATCTGTGTGGGGCTTCATCAGGGTTCAATCCTCTGTCTGCTCTTGTTGACTCTTGTCTTGGATTCCCTCTCTGATCCACCGCAAGAAGAGGTCCCGTGGTGTATGCTGTTTGCAGGTGACATTGTGTTGGTGGATAACATCCGGTCAGGTTTGGCACGCAGACTTGAAAAATGGAGAGAGGTGCTAGAGTCTCAGGGTTTCGGGTTGAGTAGAACTAAGACTGAATATGTTCAGTTCCGGTTTGGCGAGGGCAGAGACCCGGAGTCTGAGGTCTATTTGGGGGATATCGTTGTCTCCAGGAAAGAGTATTTCAAATACTTAGGATCGTTCGTTCAAAGCGATGGGGGTATTGATAAGGATATTGAGCATCGAATTCAGGCGGGGTGGCTAAGTTGGAGAAGAGCGTCGATGGTGCTATGCGACAAGAAAATCCCAGCTAAACTCAAAGGGAATTTCTATAAGGTGGTTGTTAGACCGACCCTTCTGTATGCCTTTGAGTGCTAGGCTATTACGAAAGCCCAAGAACAGAAGGTGGCAGTAGTTGAGATGAGAATGTTACGTTGGATGAGTGGGCTTACGAGACTAGACAAAATCAGAAATGTTGACATTAGGAGCAATGTAGGAGTTGCGGGTATTGTTGACAAACCGAGGGAGTCAAGACTGCGATGGTTTGGACATGTTCACAGGAGGCCTTTATCAGCTCCAGTTTGTAGATGTGAGAACTTGGATATTGGGGTCAGTCGCAGAGGGAGAGGTAGATCTAAGAAGTGCTGGACGGAGGTCATTCGTCATGACCTTAATCGTCTGAACCTTTTGGAAGATGTGACTTTAGATAGGCATCAATGGAGGAAGCGTATAAGAGTTGCCGATGTCTAGTATTTTAGGCTATGTTGTTGTGTCCTTTTGTTTGTGCCTCCTGTTTAGATTCTTTACTGTCCTTCTATTTTCAATGGCATTGTTTAGATTCTTTATGTTCTTCTATCTTATGTAACATTGTTAAGATTCTTTATTGTCCTTCTATACTCGGTAGCAATGTGGTTCTTGTTTCGTGTTATTACGGGTCTTTCGGAAACACTCTTTCGACCTTGGTCGCGGTATGAGTGCGTACATCCTAACCCCGCTTAATCGCGAGATTTACTGGGTTGTTGTTGTTGTATTTTATTCAATTAAAATCTTATAAAGTAAACAATTAACCAATCTGCATGTCTTGTTATGTCAAAACATATAATAAACTAAAACTATTGATAAATCTTTCACAAATTAATTACTAGATGGATTAATTCACCGTTGAATATATACCGTCAATTATTTATTTCTATATATATATATATATATATATATATATATATATATATATATATATATAGAACGACCACGGTTGTACCATCATCCAATAGCGGTCTTTCGGACGAGGTCGTCGATCGCAACACAAGATCTCCCACCAATGAAATTCGCCTCAAATGTAGAAAAAGAGATGGTGTGAAAGGCACGACCGAAAGCGAGGATGTCAGATAGGATCATCTCGATCTCACAATGACACGTCCGACGTCCCTCTAAAACATTAATCGTCGTAAGACGGTCATCTTCCACCTCAGGGCTTGTACATGGCTGTACATTTGCCATGTACTAAGGCAATTAAATGAAAAATAAAAAAGGAAAATGGCAAGTACAATGGGGAAGTGGACTTGCAGGAGTACACTGCAAACGGAAGAACTTCACACATTTCAATTCATTTTACCATTCACTAATCCAATGAACTAGTGACACGTGGATCCCACTTACCTTTTGCTACTCACGGATTGCAAGGCAATTTGTTTGCAAATGTAAAAACCCACTTGCATGTATTAATGACAAGTTTTTTTGTTTTTTAAAAATCGATTTTCTTAAGTTAAAATTAATCAAAAGAAATTATAAAAAATATATTTGAATAGACATTAAATTTATCTACCCATAAACACCAATTTTGCATATGTTTGTTAAAAAAAAATTCGATTACCAGTAATATGCTTTATTAATTATAATACTCCCTCCGTCCAACAATACATGGATTTTTATAGGTAAAATTTTGTCCAATAATAGATGGCCTTTTATGTTTTCTAGGTAGGAAGTTGTAATGATTTGTATTGGTTTGTGTGATGTTGACTTTTTAAAATAATTTGACTGGTTAAAATGTGTAGTGGGTGTTAAAAAATAATAAAATTTATGAAAAAGTTAGTGTAATGATGATGTTTTTTTAAAAGTAAAGTGTTTTATTAAAACTTGTGCAAAATGCTAAAAGGCAATGTATTTTAGGACGGAGGGAGTATAAGTTTGATTAAATTTAATGACAAATTTTTCTATAAATAGATGCACCTCCCAACTTCATAACTTATCCCAACCCATCCAGTTTCCTCTCTTTTTAAGCTCAAATTCCGCTCTGACACTTGAAATGGATCCGAATCAAAATGCACAAAACTTTCCCCCAAGCTTCTTTGATATGTTATCTATGTACACCCAACAACAACCCAATACAAACTCAAACCATCATAGCCTGAATCCACCCCCTCTTGATCAAGCTCATTCCTACTATCCCAACATGATGAATCCCATGCAGTATTATCCCACTCCAAATGTCATTCCCGTTTCAAATTCATTCGAATCTCCACTATTACGGGGAACACAAGATAGCTTCCCGGTTTATAGCACCCAAGACGATGTCCAAGATGAAGAGATGGATGAACAACCAGCTTCGGGACGTACGGAGAGAAGGCAATGGAGTGAGAAGGAAGATGAGTTGCTCCTTAGTGCATGGTTGAACATCAGTAAGGACGTTGTTGAGGGAAACAACCAGTCGGCATCCCGATTTTGGTCAAGAATAGCAACATACTACAACAGTAGAAGGGGAGTGATGGCGCCACGCGATGAAGAAAGATGTAGAGCGCGCTTTGGCCGAGTTAGCCATGATGTTAGCAAATTCGCTGGTTGCTTCAGCCATGCATCAAGGGCAAGGGCGAGTGGGAAATCGGCCGATGATGTAATGAGCAATGCTAGAATCATATATAGCACAGACCACGAGAGACACGCATCATTCAAGAATGAACACGCATGGCGTATTCTAAAGAATGAGCAAAAATGGCAAATTTCAGAGCAACACCGTGAAGAAGGGGCCTCAAAGAGAACGAAGGTTAATGCGTCAGGGTCATACACGTCGGGATCCAACCCCCCCACTCCAGGATCCAACCCCCCACTCCAGGATCCAACCCCCCAACACCTTTGAGTGAGGGTGGGACTGATGGTTCATGTAACCTAAAGAGACCAGTTGGTGCCAGCAGTGAATCGACCGACGATGTGGAGTTACAGCATAACTTAATGTTTGGTGAATTTCTAACCATCAAGAAAGAAGAGATGGAGCTACAGAGGGAAGCTCATAAGGCTAGAGAAAGGCGAGAGGAAGCAAAAGAGAGAAGGGAAACAGAGAGGCGCGAAAGAAGGGAAAGGAAGGAAACTGAGATGAAGGCGGAAAGGGATAGAAAATACAATATGCTTGAACACTCAATGTCAAGAACAGGTTCACTGCCGTAGGCCAGCTAGGCCTCTCTCCGTTGCAAAAATGCACTGCTGCCATGCGCATGCTTGCATATGGAGTTGCGGCTGATATGATCGATGACTACATCCATATTGGTGCAACAACAACACGATATATTGTGCTTGTCAGGCTTCGTTGATGGGATCGTCTCTCTATTTGGAGATGAGTACCTAAGACATCCTAACAACGTTGACATGCAACGCCTACTCCATGTAGGGGACCAATGCGGTTGGCCTGGAATGATTGAGAGTATCGATTGCATGCACTGGACTTGGAAAAATTGTCCAACGGCATGGAAGGGTCAATATGCTCGCGGTGATAAGCCCCCAATCGTTGTTCTAGAAGCAGTGGCGTCGTATGATATATGGATTTGGCACGCATTTTTTGGAACTCTAGGTACGTGTAATGATATAAATGTTCTTGATAGATCACCTGTATTTGATGAAGTGTTGCACGGAAGAGCTCCAAAGGCAAATTTTGTAGTAAATGGACATGAATATGCCATGACGTATTACCTAGCGGATGGAATTTATCCTCCATGGCGAGCATTCATCCCATCGATTCGACGTCCATTTGGCGCAAAGGACACGTTGTTTTCCCAAGTCCAAGAGTCGACTCGTAAAGATGTGGAGCGTGCATTTGGTGTACTACAACAACGATTTGCTATTATTCGTCAACCGACACTTGTTTGGGACTTGAATTTTCTCGGAAAAATAATGACAGCTTGTATAATATTGCATAATATGATTGTGGAAGACGAACATGATAGCCACCAGCTACACATTCACACTGCCGATTCGATCAGTTGGAAGAACCTGAGCCACCCGCTTCAAGAATACCTACCGATATGACTGCATTCTTATCAAATAGGGCCCAAGTTCGAGATTCGGCTTTGCATCATCGACTGAAATCCGACTTAATTGAGCATATATGACAGAAATTTGGACCTTCAAGACATGATACTTGATTCCATGTGTTAGCGTGGTCCTTTTCTTTGAAGTTTCGTGTCTTCTTTTGTTGTTTATCACTTTAGATAATGTATTTGAATTATTGCAATTTAATATGCATTTGGGTTATTTTACAATCTTATTTTATTAATTTATTAATTTTAATAAAATTTATTAATTAAATTATATTAAAATAATAATAATATTCTTCTATTGTAAAATAAATTTATACGTTGAAATTAAATAAATAGATGCAATATGTCGGATAATAACGTAAGTATTAAATGATGAAAAGTCGAGGTAGGGCCCGTAAGTGGAGTACAGGGATGTGGGTGGAATTGATAAAAACAGTAAAGGGTGTACTCGTGCTGAGGTGGCAGGAAAAAAATGGGTTAAGACAGAGGTAAGTGTACAGGGGTGTGCATGGCCTCAAGACATTTCAGAGGTTTCGAGAGCCCGTAAAAAAGGTCACGAGTCTCCGCCTGTAAGACTAACTCCAATGGTTAAGTGTGCAAATGTATATATTTACACAAGGTGTTTAAAAATACACTTCACTTTTTGATATTTTGCTCCATTGGTTAGATGTGTATTTTATACACATTCATAACTTAAAAACAACCAATAGAATGACCCCAACTTTATTGAAAAGTGATAAAAGTTTTTGCACATGGGGGAGGTGAGGTGCTTATATTTGAGCACTTAGTGTGCAAATGTGCATATTTTACACACTCAAAAGTAGTCATTGGAGCACAATTTATATCAAAATGTGCATATTTAATCATTTGCACCATACCATTGGAGTTAGTCTAATGTCGAAATCTAGCCGCAACCGTAGATGTCACACATCAGCGATCTTCCGAAAGAATTACAAATCAAAAAACCATAAACCGCTTGACCAGATAGAAGTTTAGTGCCATCAAAATGAAATTGGACCTCCTTTTTATTAAAAATAAAATAAAATAAAATCAGCCCGGCCCACCCTTATTAACTCAGTCCGGTTCCTTGAGCTGATAGGCGCCATCAACAAGAAGAGCCACACCGCCGGCAGTCCACCCTTCCTGCAGCCCACCGGATAGCTTCCGTTGCCCGAAGGCTTTGAAACCAACGGAATTGACACCCAGAGAGATCGGGCATAGCAGAGGAAGGCCAGGGGAGTTCCAATTTCAAGGGTTTCCGGGTAAGTAGCTCGAACCTTTGAACGCTCAACCCAAAATTAGTTGATTTTGTTTAGGGCTTTGATGATTTATGCCCAATTTTCAGTCTTTTCCGTCGCCCAGAGAGCTCGCCGCCGCCTGCAAGGGAAGCGCTGCTGCAACTCCGGGTTTTCTAACTGGTACGTTCTGTTCATCCTTTTCATTCTTATGAGATGCACTAGTCCCCTCGACATCTGATACTGATAGGTTAATCGCTCCCAGTTTTTTTGGTTTCCCTTGATCAACGCTAGTTGAATTGAATTGCTTTTTTTGTTTTTAATTTTTAGGGATAATGCTGCAGTTCCCGGCGTTCTTGACTGACTTTCCGTCCACTGCTGTGAAGATTCCGCCGCCGATTTTGCTTCCGGAGCAATCCCCCAACGCCCATCACGATGAGCTTCTCCTCGCCAAGGATGAATCCGATTACGAAGAGAAGGTAAATAATCCCCTCCTCCCCCTCTCTCCCTTGAATCATTTCATGTTGTTTCATTTCATTTCCTGTGATTTGCTATCTTCTAACCCTTCAATTTGATCTATTCTTGCGCTTCTTTTACGGCCGGATTTACTTACACATATTTGATTGTTTTTGGAATTGCGGTTTCTATCATTTGAATTTCCTTGGCATTTGGAACCATAGTTTTTAGGGTTCCTTAACTGGGCTTTGCATTGGAATATACAGCCAACTGGTGAAAGGCTGATGAATAAGCGATGTATGGGGTTGTTTAATGTACATGAATGCTGTTTCTATGGCCATTGGTGGAAACCAGTTTCAGTCGGGGAGGGGCACTTAAAACTCGAACCCAAGATCAAATTTCGTGTGTTCTTATTGTCTTTTGCAAATCAAATTTCAGTCGGGGATTCTTCAATGTTTTTAGGGTCCCTTAATGGGTATACTTGTTTGTTGTTGGGTATCTAGATGACAAATCAAATTTCTAGAGCGGGTACTTGAGACAGAAATCTGCACATTTGCTAACTTCTTTCCTAATACTCTTGTTGAGTCCTGGTTTAGTCTGGATTTTTAGTGTGTTTTCTTATTGTCTTTTGCAAGTAGAAAAGAGTGACGTTCTTTTTTGTTGGATTTGCGCCAGTTTTCGGCTGTCTGTCTGCTGCCCATTTTCCTGTTTTTTCTGTTGTCTTGGTTTTGTGCCATTGGTTGCGATGTTTACAAGTTATAACAGCAAAGGATACCAATCTGAATTTTTACAGTATGAAGTTGGTTGTGTTTCTAGATGTGCAACCTTTTGATTCCTGGACTTGAGTTCAGTGTTCTTGTAATCTGTAGGGGATTAGGGAATACACAAAAATCGAGCAATGTAGGCTTCTTGGTTCTTACCATGTTATATGTCTAGCAAAATCTGAAGGTGGATAACGTTGTTTGCAGTGTAGCGAAATACGAAAGATGAATAGCAACATCACCATCATTGGCAGAACTACTGTGGAAAACGATAAAGAAGATTTTGATAATGATGGAGACGACGACGATGATGCTGACAACCCTGAAGAATCTGAAGGCGAATTTGAGCAAGAAACTGGTTAGTTATGCCACAAAAAAAAAAATAACACTCATTCGTGAGCAGTTTTTATTAATATGGTGTGTGAACAGGGCTAGAATACTTGCAGTGATGGCTGAGCATCTATCTGGTCAATCTCCGTGGGAGATGTCTGTATTCAGCAACATCTGTTATCAATTTCCAAGTTTGTTTTCTCAATTGATCTCAGTTTCGTTAAAGTAAGATCCATCTCCTTGTTGCCTATTGTGAAAAGCTTAAACCTTTTTCTCCTCCAATGGTCAGAGGGAAATCACTATTGTTTTTCCCTTGATGATATATGATTGACTTGGTTCTGTATTTGATTGTGACCCTTTATTTTTCTGCCAATTTGAAATTGGAGCACACAGATTAATCTTAGTGTTTGCAAACCATGGATATTTGTAAATCTCAAATTATAAGCTGATGAGCTTTGATGGTACTAGGGTAAATAATACTTTTGCTATTGAGATGGGTTTATAATCTAGTCGAAGTTGAAAATTTTTGAAGTGCCAACCAGAGGGGGTGAGTTGGGAATATCCCACATCGGTGTGTGAGGTACAGGTGCCTAAAAACAAATACATCTAACACGACTTCCGTTTCGTATCATCTGACTTTATTCCTACATCATTTTGGACAACATGAGTAATGTTTCTATTATACAAGACTGAGTTAAACTTCAGGGTTAATGTGTCTGAGTTGTCAGAATTTTGGGCTCTTCAAAAATCGAATAAGATCATATCTGCAGTCTCCTTTGCTGGACAATGAAACATAACTTTACACTCACAATTACACATCATCCTCCCTCCAATATCGGAGGCAACAAGATTACAGCAGGACAAAAACAAGCCCATCTGATAAAGCAGTTGCTAATCTTCAATGGCATTTTCTAGAATGCAAAAAGGAAGCAAAAGATAACATTTTTTTTTGCATAGAATTGGAAAAAAAATAAAAATCTGTGCCCTAGTATGCAGATTTGTATTTCTATTTGGTGTCTGTGCCTCCATGTCAGATGTGTATCAATGTATATAGCAAACAACTCCGATGAACTCGACTTGTCATGGTGTTCTCATTGACATTGTATCTTGTCTTCTCAGAGGTATGCTTTCTGGATCATCATAACCATTCTCTTCGATTTGCTTGGAGAGCTTCATGGATAAAGACCTAGACAAGCCTGTGAAAAAAGAATAATCGTTTAACTTTATTTTCGTATCTCAAAGTGCATGGTGGCCAGTCAAGTTTGGGGAATTTGTCCATCACATTTAGGCCACCAATGAACAGTGAATTTTCTCATCAGTTGAGGATGAATTAGATTCACCCTGGGGGGATGAATGAATCCAATGAAGTCAAAAATTGACTAAAAAGAAGAGAGTTTCCTAAGAAAGTAAGAATACGAGCAGAAACATACCATCAGACAAGTCCTTTGTTCTATGAAGTAGAAAAGTTCCCGAGAGTATGGTAACAAAACCACATATTTCAGTAAGAATCTGCGTCGGATTCTGCCTATCCCAGTCCTGGAAGCGGAATCAATTACCACAATGGACTTAAGTTCACAGCATAGCACTATGAAGATAGAAGCATTAGTAGACAATGATAGCTGTATGCTAAATAACACAAATTGGGAAAACTTTCTATGAACTGAATATGACTACTTCCACGGTTCAATCCCACCTTCAAATCATTGCTTTCATGTAATTAACAAACACCATCATTCACCATTGGCAATTGCCTTTGTTAATGATCATGACGTAGCTAAAGTACCTCTTGAGCAGAAAACATTTACTCGAATCAAAAGCAAGTCTGATTGAAATTTGTTCAATCAATTCCATGTAGTGGTATGGCTCGAAACAGGTAAAGGCACCCACATTGGAAAGGTTTTTTTCCCTGAAAATTTAATCTTCAGCATAAAACTGCATTGTCCAAGGAAAACGAATTCTCACTAATGACTGATTCTGACAGAACCATGACATGCCTTAGTTCCTAAAGTGAGCAGTGATGACAACCGAAAACATAAATTATTGAAGTTATTGCAGGATATTCCACAGTTCATGGTAAAATCTGTGATGTACCAGTAAAGGAAATACCTTAAACATTATAACACTAGCCACAATTGTGAAGGTTGTGAACATCACATAATATATTGGAGACACAACTGCGGTGTTGAAGGTGTCAAGGGCCTATATGATAAAGCAAAGATAAAAACAGTAAGATAAATAAATTCCTGCAAATTTGGCTATCAGTTAAATTTATTTTTTCCAAAAACCAGCTTCAGTTTGAAACAAGTACTGTATCATTTAAGAGAAGAGGAGTTGGGTCTATAAAGCTTATTCCTATCATCTGCGTAATGATGAGAGAAGAGAAACATGCATGTTCTGTGATTTCGAATCTATACATAGAACTAAGGTTTCCCACATGCAATGGCCAACACAGAGTAGGAGCATTAGGCAGATAATCAAAGGCCAAAAGTAAAGAGCTAAGTACCTTGTTCAAATAATTCATCTGAGTAACCACGCAAGCAGCTACGATCAAACTGAAGGCCCATGTCTCGGGGTATACTAATTGATTCATCCCTGATAGTGTGAGTTTCAAAGCAATCCCAATTGCTTTAACACTCATGACCTGGCATTCAATACAAAAAATCTAGCTAAATTCTCCAAAAAAGTAAAGACATAAATAAAAAAAATTGACAGGCAGGACATCACATATGATACATACCGATAAAGACCCGACAAGTGAGCAAACACCAATATACACCATTACATGTGTCTGCCCATATTGTGGAATAAATTGAAATATGAGAACAAACACAGTTGTCATGATCAAGGCAGTATAGAAGAGAAAACCTGCAGAACGCAAGCATGTATGTTTAGCACACGGGGTACAACTTTCTTCTACAAGTTCACTGTTTACGAATAACCATAAAAAAGTGAAAGCCTTATTCATCCAGAAACATAGGGTGAGACAACTGATTCAATATCATGCAACAATGTTTTAATCAAATAACTGTAGAAACCAGCATCAAAACCAGACCAAATTACCAGGTTCAGTAGCAAGATTCCACACTTCAATAACAGATTCAATCTCCTTTTCTGCGGGAGCATGCAAGACAATTGTTGTTGAACCCACAACGCACAACAAACAACCAACAACTCCAAAAATATGTAGCTTCTCTTTCAGAATAATATGTGCAAGCACAGCACTACGAGAAAAAAATACTAGTCAGCACTAAAAAACACACCACTCAAATTCATATACCAACTTCTACAAATTGCTAAAGGGAAACAGAAAAGGTAAAACAAGAATATGGTTCCATACCTGATGATGATGCTAAGAGCACCAAGAGGAGTGACTAAAATAGCCGGTGCAAATGCATATGCAGCAAAATTAGCAATTTCTCCAACAATCACTGTCAGGGAGCGAGTTTGTTTCAGAATCAAAAGTTGCAAACGGCATGAGCTGCCAGCATGAACAAATAAAACAACCACTGAACCAACATGAAGGAGTAAAATGCAGCTACTTCCATTTTAACTAATCCAAATCTGGAGGGTATGAGCAGTTTGTCGATCTAGGACCAGACTATTATTGTATTCGACCAAAATCCTAATGAATTTGAAAACATACAGTGATGCAAATGTAAAGATATTTATAGTTATCCCTACATAGAGTGACGTGGGAGGTCTAACTGTTATTTCTGTCTTATGAACATTATAATATTTGTCATGATTGTTTTCAAATTTCGTTCCACTGTATTGAGTTCTTAGAATTTCAGGGGTATAAGGATAGGTGTCAACATTTTAACTGCTTTTCTTTTCTGTATACACGGAACAATTTCCATAATACTTTTATGATCTTAAATCAGCTTAGTTGAACACTCCAACATACGGAGTATGTTATTTACCCATAACCTGTTCGATCGCAGGATTAACAGTCATTTACTAGAAGTAGACAGGAGCAAACCCAAAACCAAACAAGCATGTAATGTAGATGGCTTTACTCACTTGTTATCATTCCTATCCACCATAATGGCTCGTATAGATAAGAATAGCCTCCAACTCCTGCAAAAAGAACAATAAAAGATTGTTTCAGATAAATTAAACACAATTATCAGATTACAATGACAAGACTGCATAGATAAACCACCCAATAAAACCCTATTCAGCAAAATTTACAAGTCAGTGCAAACAATGCATTTATATGCCAAACACCTAAAAAAGTTGCAACTTTCAACAACAGGTCACCCCTATCTGATACCCATAACCATCTACTCTATACCACACTTGAATGCTAAATCTAACCACCAAAATGGGAATGCCAACTTGCCAATGTTAAGCTATCAATCCACTCGCAATATTTCAAGTTCATCCTCTCAATCCTTAAAGATGCTATGAAACCTATCAGATCACTAAAAACCCTAGACACACTGACATAATCAGCTAAACAAAGAATTAGAGACATGGAAAGAGGATCCAGCTGAATAAACACCGGCAAACTAAATTGAAAAGCTACCTGCCCTAACACCGGAAGCACCGGCCTTCTTCAGCCCCTTCTTCTTGATGATGAAGCTCGCGCCAATAAAGATGCTCGACGACAGAGCAAGGACCAGCCCCTTGATGTTGTCAGAGGACATCCCCTTGTACGATAAAGACTCCTCCAATGCCGTCACCGCTGGTGTAGCCATAGCCGGACCGAGCTTCAGAAATTACTGAACCCTGAAGTTGCAATCAGAAAGCATAAGCAGCGCAAACTTCGACGGAGCTGCTGAATCTGCCTACGATGGCAACATCAAAGCTAAGGAACTTCGACAAGTCGTGGATTCGTTGGAAATGGTCACTGGATCTTCGAATTGGCCGCGAAATCAGAACACCAGAAGAGCAGAGTTAAGGAAGAAACAGAAGCTGGAATCAGTTTGAACCCTGAATAACCTGTGATCCAAAAGTTGATTTGGATAGAGATGAAGCTGTGGACTTAGGGAGGATGGAGTGTTTGCTATTTGTTGCTTGAACGCTTTCTCTCTACTGCTTTCTTTCCTCTCCTTCTAGTCATGTTTATTTTTCAAAAACTAATTAAAATATTGAATTAATGATTAAAAAAATATACTTAATAAAAATAACTCAATCTTTCAGAAAAAATATGATGACAAAGTATATAAGGTTTTTCTCCAACCAAAAATCCAATAAAAAACACAAATATAAAATTGACAATATGATATCATTTTCACTTAAACAACTTCATATGATTTAAAATACTAATATTATTAACTCTGATGATATATAACTTTTAACCAAATTTGTGGTAAAAAAAAATGATAATACTTTATTACTATCTCACAAAATGTTTTACGGAGTATTATTTTTCTTACCGATTAAAGATGAGATGTTTTTTTCTTGTTAAATTTGATAAGGAAAATATTATTTATATTTATATTTATCTGATAATGATTGCCTATTTGTTGTCTATAAGGTGAGATAACATGTAGCATTTAATGATTTGACTAACTAACTAAAACAGAACTTTATTTAATCAAAATATGTACTACATGAAATGTAATGAAACATGTGTTTTCTTGAATTATTCCAACTTTTGCAAAGTCACAGGATAATCCCTTGAAGAAAATCAACGGTTGCAGGTGCAATAATATTCCTAGAAAGGATCTAGCAGTTGTTTGTAGAAGTGATCTAATTTAGATTATCTTTTTTAAGAACTCGACCAGTATAATCGTTCATCTTAAAAAATAAATAATTATGTCATCAAACCAAAAACAAAGCTAGAAATAGCTCATTTTTAAAAGAAATTAAAGAATTCAAACCTTGTACTCCCTCCTTTGGTGCTAAAATATCAAACTGTACTACGCCCCCTTGTCATGACTAGTAGTAGTATATCAACCAAATGTAGGATTCTTATTGTGAAAGGATTTAATGTGGTTCTGTCTAAAGTGCAAGTTTGATGAGGTACAAAATAAGTTGTCATGCAAATCTGCAATGTATTCAGACTTGTATGTAGGTTTATCAACTAAAGGCATGAGTCTTATTGGTACTAAAACATCAACAGTCATGACTAAGTAGGTTAATAATGAGTTCATGAGTTGTATGCACTGTCGTAGTAATGATCAAAATATGGATGCAGGATCTTGCACAATATCTTCTTAATTACCGATCTTCGAGTGATTGGTTGTGTTTGATTCATATGTACATGACAAGGAGTCAAGGTTTGCGCAGTGCAGCTCAAATAGCACCACCTCATAGTTGAACACATTTGTCTTCTTGATCACTCTCCCAGAAAATGATTGTGTAATCGGTAGTTTGAAAAGGACTCTATCCCAAAAATGGTTGTATGTCATTTGAAAATAACTCATTGTTTTTTCGTAATTTTAGACCTTATTTTAGAGCTTTTACACTCTAAGAAAGAAGCTTAATTTTAGACTTTTACTCTTAAATAGGCAAAAGGACAACTCAAACTTTTTAATAATATTAAAAAATATTATTAAAATTAAATTATAATATTAATATATCAAATTAAACTAAATAATGATATTATACTGTAATTAAATTTATAAATATATTAATAATAGTATTATTAAATAAATATTTTAACTTTAAAAAATACTTCATCCGATCTAAAATATAAAACTTTTTACTAAATGCACGCTTGTTTAGATAATAAAAACTATATAAAATATCTATTATTCATTTATTTTTTTAACAATTTCATAGTTTATTAATACTGTGTGGATTATATGGTAATGTGTCGGATAATCAACTCGATATCTAGTGAAATTGAGGAAAGTTTCATGTATATCTTCAAAAAAATCGTGGGGGGAAATCAAGGAATGGTTTTCTAAATCAAATGACTCTCTCATCTCTAAGTTGCACAATGAACTAAGTAATTTGAAGCAAGAAAACAGGTCTATTAGAGTTTATTACAACAAGATTAAGAGAATTTAATCGGGGTGAGTTGCAAGTTCTTAAAGGGATATCTTCATTTGATTGTGGAGTCATGTTGCAATGTAGTTGTGGTATGTTAAAGAAACTTGTAGAGAAAGAGGCTAAGGTCAAATGAAGGACATGATCACCTTAAGAGCATCCACAACGTACATCCGGGTGTCTTCCACCAAAATTAAAAAAAAAAAGGAAAAATTAATTTTATGTAGTTTGTGTCAGGCTGAGTATATTGGCTGAGTATTAGCGTTGATGATGCTCTAAGAATAACATCTTGACAGTTTAAATATCCCTTTAAGAACTTGCATCCACAACGTACATCCGGACACTGCTGACAGTTTATCCACAACGTACATCCAGACACTCCTGACAGTTTAAATATTCAATGCATTTTTTTTTTGAATATATTGGCTGAGTTTAAGCGGTGATGATGCTCTAAGAATAACATCTTTACTAAAGATCTATTGCAGAGCATTAATAAAGTGTTTCGATTAGTTGTGCAAGTTGACAGAGGTGGAGGGATTTCTACTGATGCTACTATGCTAGTGTTCTTTCTGTTGGAAGAAAATGGTATTTATCTCACAGCAAACAATGTCTTCCAAAGGTAACCTTCCGAGTTCCGACAGATTTCGTCAAATTGATTGCAAATCGGGAAAAATTGACACAACTAAGGCTCCTGACTCCTTCAATTACATGCTTCCGATGAAACCCTCACCCCCAATTTATGACTTTGTGTATTTGTTATTGTAGGTAGGTAAGGTAGCTCACAGAAAATTCCATTCAGCACAAAACCCTAAATGTAACTCCATCGAAGGAAGTGTGTAGTGAGCGAATACAGGAATCGTGCATCACATATTCGCCTGCAGATATAGAAGAAACCCTAACCCCCAATCTCCTTCGCCAGCAGCTCAATTCAAGTTGAAGCAGGTGAATCTTCAATCTCCGCCATCTCCCTCTATTGTTCCATTTCAAATTCCATCTTCTTCCCTTTATTCTCACTCTCTCTTTGTCCTCTCAGAGCAACTCACGACGCTTCAAAGAAGTCTTGATTTTGGATTCCACACCTCTCCACTTCACTCCCTCTCGTCACTTCCTCCGTCGCCGATCACGGTACGTATTTCTCTCCCCATCTTTTTAGACTTCAATTTGGACTTCATTACATGAAATTCACCCACCTAGTCTCTGTAAATATCTAATTGCAAAGCTAGAACCTCCACATCTGGTATTTTTTGGAGATTGCTTACTTTCTATAAGCTTTAATTCTCTTTATCTGACGCCATTTAGCTTCTGGTCTACCAGCAAAGCACAATGTCCTCCTCTACAGCTTACGTGAGAAAGCTCTCTCCACTTATCTCCCAAAATGGTAGGATGAGCCCACTTGACAGATTCCTTAAAATTGATTGCAAATCTGGAAAAATTGACATTAGTGATGCCGGTTACTTCTTCGACCACATGCTTCGTATGAGACCTTCGCCCCCACTTTCCTGTTTCAGTACACTGTTGGGTGCTCTAGTTAAATATGAGCATTTTCCCCTCAGCCATATCTTTCTACAAGACATTGGATATTTCTGGTGTTCTTGGGTCCAGATCAAATCTAATCATCTTGAATATTTTGCTCAACTGCTACTCAAGAATGAGATTAGGAAGTGCTGCATTCTCTGCTTTTGGGCTTGTGTTGAAGAATGGCTATCGTCCAAGTATTGTTACTTTTAATTCATTACTCAAAGGCTTGTGTATGGAGGGGCAAATGGTTGAAGCTCTTGGTGTGTTTTCAAAGATGATTCGGTTGGATTGTACTCATGATGTTGTTACTTATAATACTCTAATCGATGGTTTGTGCAAGACCGGAAACACATCAGTAGCCCTTGCGTTACATCGATCTTTAGTGCATGGTAAGGTGGGTACTCCCAAAGAGAATTCGAAGCCAAACATGATATGTTATGATTTGATTGATGCTCGAACGGTAGAGTGGCCTACATCTGTTCGGAAAGAAATAGATGTGAGCATTTCTCCGGATGTTGTTTCATATAATTGTTTGATTGATGGGTTGTGTCGTTCGGGAATGGATGAAGATGCCAAGTCTCTCCTTGTTGAAATGGTAGACCGTGGTGTACATCCTGATGTGGTGACTTTTAGCATTATGATTAATTCTCTTTGCAAGAAAGGCAAAGTAGACCAAGCAATGGAGGTTATGCAGGCAATGATTTTGAGAGGTGAGTCCCCTAACATTGTTTCCTATAGCACAATTATTGATGGTTACTGCAGAATTGGGAAGATAGAAGAAGCTGTGCGTGTGTACAAAGATATGCAATGCAGGGGAATATTTGCAGACAATGTGACTTTAACCACCTTGCTCAAAGGTCTTTTTGATTTGAACAAAGTTGAAGATGCTATGTGTTTATTCGACAACATGAAAAAGACGGATGCAAATGGTTCCTGTCGACCAAATCAAGTTACTTATGCTACTATGATTGGCGGGCTATGCAAAGAAGGGGATGTAGATAAAGCTCAAGAGCTTTTCTTGGAAATGCAGGGCAACGGTTTATCTTCGAATGTCAGGGTTTATAGTTCTCTCATTGACGGGCTGTGTAAACATGGGCATACACGCAGGGCTAAAGAACTCCTCTCAGAAATGCTATCTAGTGGTGTTTCCCCAAATGTTGTTGTATATAACTGCTTGATTAACGGATTATGTAAAGAAGAGCACTTACATGAGGCTGAAGAGCTTTTCTCGGAAATGAAGAGTAGTGGCGTTCTTCCCGATGTCTATAGCTATAATTCTTTGCTTGATGCGCTTTACCTCTCTGGAAAAGACGGGGAGGCAAAAGTTGTCTTGGCGAATATGGATCGAGATGGTATTTTGCCGAATGAAGTGACCTTCACAATTATAATTAACAATCTTTGCAAGAAAGGGAGTATTGATCGTGCAATAAAAGTGTTAGAGTTGATGACTCAAAGGAATGAACTTCCTAACTTGGTCACTTATAATTGTCTGATCAAAGGCCTTTGTTTACAAGGAAGGATTGGAGATGCACGAGATGTTCTTTCATTGATGGAAAGTTATGGCTTCAAGTGTGATGTCGTGTCATATACCACGCTCATAGATGGGTATTGCAAAGCAGGGAGGTTGGAGGAAGCACATGATTTGTTTCATGAGATGGACGCCAATGGTTTTTCCCCTGATGTCATTTGTTTTAGCACGTTGATAAATGGCTATTGCAAGTCAGGGATGGTTGAGAAAGCAAACGATTTGCTTCTTGAAATGGAAGCCAAGGGTTGCTCCCCTAATATCGTTACTTTTAACACATTGATAGATGGCTATGCCCGTCGGAAAGAATGTTCAAGAATTATAGAGCTTCTACAAAAAATGCACAACATGAAGATTTTACCCGACTTGTGTACAATTTCCATTGTAGGGGAATGTATCGACATGGAAAATTGCCAAAGTTTGATAGACTCCATCCCTGATTTCTCTTCATTTGGAAACCCAATAAAGGAACGCATTAAATCCTTACGTGAGTTTGCTCATTCATTTTGATCTAGTTATGTACTTTCTTAACTGATTTATCTTTTGTTTCTCGTAATGCCTTTCTGAGCAATATGTGGTATTAGATGAGTTATTTGTATTAATTTTTCTCCTTGCAGGGTTGAACTTTGAGAAAAAGAATCAGAAGAAGCTGGATGGATCATCTAGAGAGATCTAACGACTGATTCCGAAGACGGCATTTTGTTCTTCAGGTTTGAAAATTATTAACTGTAATCAAACTCATGAAATTCCATTTAATCATATATATGGCTTCTTACTTTCAAAAGTACTAAATAGATGTCACTCGTCTCATATCAGTTAGCAAGCCTGAACTTAGACATTCAACTTCAAGAGTTTGATCATCCACTGGATCTTGCTGCAACATTTTCTTCACAAGATCTTTTGCATTGTTGGAAAAACAAGATAATCTCAATAGGAACTCTTGTTGGGTTCACAGATGTAAGGTTTCTGTTTCAGTTGTTTAAATATAACCTCCTTATATATGTCAGCTACTGAATAAACCTCTCAACTTCGGTTGTTGGGCTTGAGATCTATTGATTTAACATTTTTCCACAGCATTTCGGTTTCTGAATCCAAATCGCAATGGTAACATTCAACTTCCTTCTAAAGCGACTTCAATTTTATTGATGATTGAAAGGTATAGTGTTACAAGTAGATAGCTGAAAATGTCATTATTGATCGAGCAAGGAAACTATCTTTAGTTATCAAAAGTACTCTTTCAACCTAATCCAAAAGTATCAACATAAAGGCAAGATTTTTGATATATGCTTTTGTTAATGACATAATGAGAGCCAAAAACAATTGTTTTTTTTAACATCAACTCTTAATTTTAATCACCTACAGTAATTGAAGACGAAAATACAAGTCCAAGTTTTTTTTTGAAAAAATGATAGGTATATAATCACTTGTGACAACTATACCTCTCACATGGATCTTTCTGAGCTGCAATATCTGTATACCAGTGCGAAAAATGTGTATTATATAATCTTGCTTTCATGTAGTTCAACGATTGGGATTGATGTTCAGCACAAAGATTTTTCAAAGTTTTATGCTCCTTGGCCTGAGAAAGGGCACCAAATTGTACAAAACCTAGAGCTGGTAAAATCCGACATGACCTGACTCACCTGAACACAGAGAGCAATCGCATAGAAAATGGAATTTCCGCAATAGCTGCAAATCCCTCCGAGATCCGTTGAGAATACAAATTGTTCTTGGGCACAAAAAATTCATTTTTGTTAGAATCATTAAGAGAAAGAATCAAATGATTCTGTTGATACATTTGAATAATCCACTTTCTTCTTAAACATATCTTCTACTATAGTGTCTGATTTTATTTTTCTGGTGTGTTGTCTAAATTGTTTTCTATATTTGGCAGCTATTTATCCTATTTTTCTTTGGTTGGCACACATCTATGAGCGAGCTGTCCAGGTTGTATGTGCACACACAGTGGAAAAACCAGTCCTGAAACCTGAATTATGTTAAATTCATAGTTTAACAGAATATATGGTTGGTGGCAGGACAAATTGACATTGATGGACGACATGGTAGCTTTACGACTGTCTTTTGCAGTGATCATCAGTTGTATAATAGAATATATGCTGGGTACCTTTGGCCGGGGCTATTGTTCAAATTTAGCGAGTTTAATTTTCTGTTCATGGGGAAGAAATGACTGGGTAAATGCTGATTCATCTAAGGTCTGTAGGATAAATAATGCTACAGAACACAATGAGCATTGTATTAGAATGTATCAACAAGGATGAGAGTGGTGATAGTTGGATCGACTCCCTCCCTGATTTCTCTTCCGTGAAGCCAGTTAATGACACAACCCGTCGCGTCTCTATGTCTTTGTCATACATCTTTGTGAATTGTTCTCTGTTGTAGTTTTCTTACTCTTGGGTGAATTTGAAGCACACATCAGCAACAAGAAGAAAACGCGTGCTTTCGGCTCCAGGAAAGCCTACTGAGCTTTCAAACACTGTAAATCCAGTGTCATCTCCCTCCACTTTCAAATGACCCTCATTCTGCCAAGCTAACTTCTGGTCTCAGAGGTTCAGTTGGAAATTCGAGAGATGGCAGTGATCCGATTCATAGACTCTTCCACTCGAAGGTGTTGGCTCCCCCTAACTTCCTGCAGTTGAAGTTGTAAGCAAGTTCAACTGCAGTGGGCGAGTGGACCAAATAAAACTTTATAAAATTAATTTTAAATGACCATGGATTATTTATTTTACAAAAAAAAAAAAAAACTCATTAACAATCTAATTTTGTTTGATTCTTTTAGTAACAGTTTTTTAGGGATGAAAGTTCAATTTTATTTATTTAAAAAATATAAATAATTTTTTTTTAAAAAATAATAAATGTATTAATGTTTATTGTTATTAAATAATAGAATGTCGAGCTCAGGCTCGATCTTCAGCCCAAATTGCCAAGTTCTTCAGCCGGTAGAATGAAGACCCCCCGTAGGATACTAGGATAGAGGCTAAGCTCAACGATTATAGACGAGGATAAATTATAAGCTCGGCGATTTCATCTCTGTCCTCTCTATTTAGGTTTAGATCTAAATTTTGCATTTGTTGAGTAGGATTTATGGTGCTCTCGGTTTATATCTAATTTTTGCATGTGTTATACTCTCTAATTAATTTCCCTCCAAAATATTGTACTGCTGCACATTTCGTAAATCATGGGTTCAGTTTTGACAAAATATTTTTGCACAATAGACTCGTAAAAGTTTGTCGAGGTTATACTATAAGCTCGTAGAACATTGTCGAGGTTTAATAGTTACCTCATTGAAATGTGCCGAGCTAATACAAAAGCCTCAAAGAAATATGCCGAGAGAGTCCTCACGCCGAAAAATAAAATAAAATAAAATCATCGAAACCCACAAAACACAATGTAAATAATCCACAACATATCTTAATCTACTATTTTTTATTACATTCAATGAGATTGAGAAAATTTTTAGAGCTCCAGTATTTCAGTATCAAAGTATAATGTCGTCTCTTGGGCCAATCCGTTATTATTTTCGAATAAATGAAAAGGACTCGTGCACTTCATATTCCCATTAGACAAAACCTATCTTACCGACTCGCCCTTTTGCCAAAATGTCCCAAAAAGGATTTATTATGAACATTTTTTTTTTAAAAAAACTAACCTACAAATTAGGGCACAAATTGTCAAATTGAGAAGGCTGTGGATTCATCCTCTTGTTCGTCGTCTTCCTCCTCCCTCTCTCGGAGAGATCAGATTCGCAGACAGAGAGAAAGATGCAAGGAGTGGTGTGGAGTCAATCGTATTGCAGGACCCGAGTTCCCCAACCCCGGGAGCCTTCCTGTTCCCGTCCAGCTCCAGATTCTCCCTTCTACCAGGTATCTCCATCTCTTCGTAATCTTGTCCATGTCTTCTCTCATTTTTCTCTCAATTCGCAAGTTTTAGGTCACATCTAGATCGAATTTCGTGCAGAAATCTAGGTTTTGGGGTACCCGAGCACCTTCGCACCATTGCAGTCTGCTAGGGTTCCGGCCTTCTCGTTCAATTCGGTCTCGGCCGCTCACGTCAGCCCCGGGATTAGGTGGCTGTGTTACCTTTCTGACTCTTTTTATAAAAGTTGATTTTCAGTCGATTGTTTTTGCTGTGGTGAATAAGTGAACAACTTACCTGTGAATTAGTATCCAATTTGTTGTTGTTCAATAATCCATGATCATTTTTCCTGACTTTTCAGTTCCCAATTGCTCTTCTGAATCTGTTAATAATTTTCCTTGTAAATTTGTGGATTTCTGAAACAACCTCTTACCAGCTAAGTGCTTATATGCTATAGCTTCTGTGTGCTAGAGCCATGGATAGATTTGAGATTTCTATGACACACAGACCACTTTGTTTTGTTTCAATCCTGCCGAAGTATTGAACCAGTACTCTTCCCTATAGCCACAGAGAGCTATGCATAGAACACCCAATCTTGTGGTTAAGTAGAGGTGTAGATGAGTTTGTAAATGCACGCATTGTTTTTGAGTTTTAGTCCCAATACTGAATTGCATTGGCAACAGTTTCTTTCATGATGGACAGAGTTGATTGGCGTGGATTGATAGCAGTGAAATGGCTTTGGCATCCCATTCAATTGTTCTAATGTTTTTTAGTCCAAGCAACTCTAGTGCTGTTATAGGTCTTACAAGTAATTTGTTTGTCGTGCACTTACTAGATCGCATAACTACCTTAAAATCATAAGAAATACTATATCATTGTTCCGAAACATGCATCAAACTTTCTCCTTTACATGATGTCAGATCAGAAAAAAAGTTTATTTTTCACAAGGAGTCAGGGGTTTCTATTCTGATGTTAAAGTGGTCTGTTTGGTTTCTATATTAATTTATAGCCATAATATCGGTTCAAGTTTTCACAAGTAACTGCACTCTCCCGTAGCATGTATGGAGTGGTTTCTAACAAGAAATACCTTATTTGACATTACATCAATTCACCTTTGGCAGTGGTGAAGGCTGTTGCTACACCAGATTCAGCCACAGAATTGCCCTTGACTGCAGAAAATGTTGAGATGGTATTGGACGAAGTGAGGCCATATCTCATTGCTGATGGAGGTAATGTGGCATTGCATGAAATTGATGCGAATGTTGTCAAGTTGAAATTACAAGGGGCTTGTGGGTCATGCCCAAGCTCAGTGACAACCATGAAATTGGGTATTGAGAGGCGTCTGATGGAGAAGATTCCTGAAATAGTCGCCGTGGAAGCTATAGCAGATGAAGAAACTGGCCTTGAGCTAAATGACGAGAACATTGAGAAGGTACGTATTTCTCTAGCACAGTAGGCATTCCATTTGGATATGATTACACTTTTTATCTTCTCTGTTTATAAGCTCCACCAATAAATCCATCCTCTTTAACTAACCATAATTCAAATTTCTGACCTAAGCCTCGACGAGTCCTTCCAGTTCCATCATTTGTTGTACCTCTACTATGGAATGATGGTTTGTCACAAATATTGTTGGGCTTAGAGCATTGCTTACAAGTTTCCGAATGATAACAGGTGCTGGAAGAAATCAGACCATACCTCGTAGGACCAGCCGGTGGAACTCTGGAGCTTGTCACAATTGAAGAGCCCATAGTGAAAGTCCGAATCACCGGCCCTGCAGCCAGTGTCATGACTGTACGTGTCGCGGTCACTCAGAAGCTACGAGAAAAGATCCCGTCCATCGCTGCTGTTCAACTTTTATCTTGAAGCAGATTGCTTTGTATTCATTCCCCTGAAAGAATCATAGCTTAAAATTTGCCAATGTACAGTATTGAAGTATTGTACCACTTCACTGGCGTTTTGTTGTAACCTTGTCTTAGGGATACATTTTTGTTTAAACTGGCTCCTTCATTACTCAGTAAATAACAGGCTCGCATACCTGTTGCTGTGCCTGTAATATGCCTGGGGTTATTGTTAACTATGCAAATAAATTACCTTATATAATAACTGATCGGAATGAGACCGATTTCGACTAAAAACTACCGTATGAGATGATATCAAGGTCATGTATCTATAACACAAGTGCACCAGACGTGATACGAGAAATTAAAATTCGGATTCGGATGAGCTTGATAAACTAATTTTTTTTTCTTATATGCATGATTTTTATTATTAAAATCCTTCATTTAATAAATAAATGGATATTTTTTTTTTTAATTTTCCTAAATTTTTAACATATTATTTTATTTTTACCTATTGTTTTATTTAAAAAAAACTGTTCCAACTTGCCCCTCGGTTCGTACCTGAGTGCAGTGGCGGAGCCAGGATTTCTGTCAGGGGGTGCTAAAATTTTTTCGTGAAATATTTTTTTGGGTGTATACTTAATAAAAAGATTTTATTTAAAAAAATATTGAAAAAACACTAAAATTATAATTTTTTTTAATGATTTTTTGTATTTAAATAGTTGAGAGTAACCAAAAAAATATATAAGAGAAACAAAAAATATTGAAAAAAAAATCACAAAGAATTATTTTTAAAACAATATTGAAATAAAAGGTTAAATGTTTAATGTAAACATAAATATGACATTTTTTAATGAAATAATTGATAGAAACAAAAAAATATAAAGAGAAATCAAGAAGAATTAATGATATAATAAAGCAAATAAAAAATGAAGGACTTGAGACCTAAACCCAAGACCTTTTGATTTCCCTTCATAACTTCCTCCCTTCCTTTACCACTTGAGCTAGATAGCAATCTTGTTTCAAATGTCATTTAAAGATATTATATTACCTTAAGAATACTAAATATATGGAAAAAAATTATTATTATTTTTTTGTATTTTTTTTCCGGCTAGGGGGTGCTCAAGCACCAAACTCCCCCAAGCACCCCCTAGCTCCGCCACTGCCTGAGTGCAACACCCAACTCTAGAACTTTACAATTCCGACCAAGGGAACGAGTATGGATTTCCTACCACACTCAATATGCCCTTTTTTTTTTTTTTGATTAGGAAATAATTCGAGACCGGACAGGCCCGGACCTCGAGAGGCCGACAAAGTCGGCAGACGGCAAGCCGTCTAAACATACAAAATAGCAAAAGAAAATACAACATGGAAACAGAATACAGTCACCTAATACAACAAAAGAACTACACAAAATAAACCCGGAAACCCCAGACCCTAAGCACCGTACACCAGCGGACACAACAACGAGAAGAGGGAGACCCGGCATGGAGAAGTGGATAGCGAGCGCATGGGACAACATAGCTGACACGATGTCTCACCGCCGGAAAGACGGAAACTCAATATGCCCTTAGATATAACACAAAGTTATTTGTGGTATTTTTTAATGATAAAAAGGTATATTTATATTGTAGATGTTTAATAATATATATTTGCATCTTTTTTTTTCTTAGAAATTAATATTTTAATACTCCATCCGTTCGGCAAAACTTGTCATTTTAACTCTCCACACAGCTTTTAATAAAGCTAATAATTACACACCTTTTTTACTAATTTACCCTCATTTATTACTCTACTTTTTTACTTTATCAAAAACTACAACTCACAACATATCAATCAAATCAAGGGCATTTTAGTAAAGTAGAAGCAAAAATATATAAAATGACAAGTTTTTCCGAACAAAAACAAAACTCTAAAACGACAAGTTTTGCCGAACGGAGGGAGTAATAATTATTATAATAAATATTCTAACAAAATGAATCTTCTAATTTTAATCATTTTTTAAACATTATTTTATATCAAAAATTATACAAATATACTCCATCCATCTCAAAATATAGGTTGTTTTACTTTTAAGAATTAAAAACTCTATAAAATATACTCCCTCCGTCTCGAAAAATAAGTCGTTTTAGCATTATGCAATAGTTTTAATAAAACACTCACCCATCAATCAACATCATCATTCTACTACCTTTTTTCACTAATTTTATTATTTTTAAATACCCACTATATTTTTTAACCAATCAAAATATTTTAAAAAGTCAACAATATAAAAACCAACACAAATCATTACTAAAACGACATGTATTTTGATACAGCTATACTACTCTAAAACGACTTGTTTTTCGAGACGGAGGGAGAATTTTTTTACGTTTAAGAAATAAAAAAGTTAATATTTTATAAAAATTTCAACTCTTTAAAATATGTGATATAAATTCAAACGACTGACGGTGTATTTTAAGACGGAGGGAATATCTTATTTGATGTGTAAAATGTAAATATATTTTTTTTATCGTTAAAAAAATAACAGAAATTGGATGGTGCAGCCTTGCAGGAGATTCATGCTCGGGAAGCGACGGGAACAACAGTCACATTCACATAACCACATAACATCAGATTTGTTTTCTTCTTGCTTTACTTTCCCTTTATTTATATATTTATATTTATATTTTTGGATTTTGCTTCTTTAGGCTGTTTTGCTGTGGCAGTCCTTAACAACGAAAAGCAGTAAGATCACGGAGTAGATCTCCATTCGCAATCTCACGTGTTTTGGAGAAAAAGCCTCTCTCCCGCCTTCACCAGCGCCACCGCAATCCTCCATTTTCGCCGGCCATGACTCGATAGTGTTACCGCGGCCGGAGATGCCGTCTTCTGAAGCTCCCGGCGTCAAATCCTCCGCCAATCCGGACCGGCGCAGAGCATTTCTGAGGAGATCCTGTTCCTGCCTCTCTGATATCATCCCTACTTCTTCTTCCTCCTCCTCCCTTGACTTTGCCGCCCCTTCCGCTGAATCCGCTCCTTTTCTCTCTCACCGGAGGCCGGGATTTCGCTTTTTCCTCCCCCACAGCTCCGTCGCCCCTTCCGATTCCGTTCATCTCGTCGCTACTGATTCCGATTTCAGCCCCGGTTTCCTTAGAGATGTCCGACCGGGGCCGAATTCGGATCTTGCTCCGATCAGTTCGGTTCGCACGTCGTTCAGGTTCAGCTCTTTGGTGCTCTATTTGGTGAGTTTGTTCAGTTCAGTCTGCTGGTAGCTCCAGCTCCAGCTTTGATGGATTTGAATATGCGGTCAGTCAATTGATGCGTTTATGTTTGGTGCAGCTGATTTTCACTTGTGCAGCATCCCTGACTTATGCAATTTTATTGCACAATCAAGCACTGCAGCTACAGGTACTGTTCTCCTTTGTTAAACTAGCGTGATTTATTTGCTTTGGATCATTTCTAGGAAGCTGATTTGATGGAGGTTTGATTTATAATAGCTTCTGATGTATCTGTAGGAGAAGGTAATGGACCTTCATGTAGTTTGCAGAAAGAATGAAGTTCCTTATGATGAGAAGGATGAAGTTAAGCAAGAACAAGATTGGTCATTTAATTATGTTGGTGACTTTGGTGGTAATGAAGTGGCTCTTTATGTTGTGATTATAGTAATCACAATGTCATTTGTGGTGTATAGATTAGTTGATCTCTTACCTCGGGTAAAAGAGCATTCGAGGAGGATGGAGAACAGCAATGAGGAAGTTCCATTTAAGAAGCGAATAGCGTATAAGGTTGACGTGTGTTTCTCGGTTTATCCTTCTGCAAAGTTGCTCGCACTTCTCTTTGCAACCATATTTCTTATAGTATTTGGAGGGTTGGCGCTGTATGTTGTGGGTGATGCAAGCTTTATTGAGGCGCTTTGGCTTTCATGGACTTTTGTGGCGGATGCTGGAAACCATGCTAATAGAGTGGGTACTGCTTCGAGGATAGTTTCATTGTCTATAAGTTCAGGAGGTATGCTGATTTTTGCCATGATGTTGGGGCTGGTGTCTGATGCTATTTCGGAAAAGGTGGATTCACTTCGGAAAGGAAAAAGTGAAGTCATTGAAAGCAATCACATTTTAATCCTTGGGTGGAGTGACAAACTGGTTAGTCTTTACAAAACTTTTGAAGTTCTCTATCATGGAAGCTGATTTTTTCTGTTGATTTTGAGTTGTATGCCGAGTTATGTCGGCCTGTCGGGTTGATCTTCATGTGTATCAGCGAATAGGTTTAACATAATTAAAATGCTCTTACATCACAGGGCTCACTTTTGAAGCAGTTAGCAATAGCGAATAAAAGTGTTGGTGGTGGGGTGGTAGTGGTTCTTGCAGAAAGGGATAAAGAAGAGATGGAGATGGATATGGCTAGACTAGAATTTGATTTCATGGGAACATCTGTAATATGCAGGAGTGGAAGTCCACTTATACTGGCTGATTTGAAGAAGGTATACTTATCCTGTCCTTTTTTCATATTCTTTTCCTTTCTCTTATATGCAGAACTAATTTATCTTCTCTATGAAAGTTGAAATCTTTAGAATGTACTCTTAGCATTTTATGTGATTTACCAGGCATGCTCTCAATTATGCAATGACTTATTTGTTTTTTCTAAGATGCGCTGTACCACTTTGCAGGTTTCTGTGTCAAAAGCACGTGCTATCATTGTATTGACATCTGATGAAAATACTGATCAGGTGTTCACAAAATATTTGTCTTCTCCAATACTTTCATGGTATAGTTTTCTTATGATTAACTTGACAACTTTCAATTTCATGAGATAGACTGATGCAAGAGCTTTGAGAGTTGTTCTAAGCCTTACGGGAGTGAAGGAGGGATTAAGAGGTCATGTTGTGGTTGAGATGAGTGATCTTAACAATGAGCCCCTAGTAAAACTTGTTGGCGGAGGACTGATTGAAACAGTTGTTGCACATGATGTAATTGGCCGATTGATGATACAATGTGCTTTGCAACCTGGACTTGCTCAGGTTAGGATACTATGTCTTTGCTTACTCTATCACCCAAAAATTATATAATTTGAATCTATTTTTTTTATAAACCCACCTATTTGTGGTTCTTTTAATGTTAGATTTGTATGTTCATGTAATCTGGAACATCAATGTATTTAATGGTTCATCGTACTAATGTTGATTGGATGGAAGTGGACTTGGACATTTATGACTGCATGTCTAGAACGCATTCCAGGGGTTCCATCAAGGGATGTATTTAAAGCTTCAAGATTGAGATGTGATAGTTCAAGAATGATATTAATGTTGCAGCCACAGTTTTTTTCTTTACTCTCCAGAGCAAGGGTCATTGCTCCTCCCTTTTGGATGCAAAAGAATAGGAAACATTGATCCCAAGATCTAATGGATATACTTCCTTTGTTGTTTATTTACTCCAAAGTCCAAACCGAAGTATTATGAATTATGATAGTGTAAAACGTATTTTCTGTGTAGCATTCCAGGGCACGTGATATCTTTTCATGTTTTTTCGAGTAAATTTCAGAGAAATGAGTGTGTTCAAATCTTTTTAATAAGTTTCCTTTCCTCCTTTTAAACTTTGCCTAGGTTTGGGAAAATATTCTGGGATTTGATAATGCTGAATTTTATATCAAGAGATGGCCCCAATTAGATGGTGTGTGTTTTGGAGATGTGGTCATCTCGTTTCCAGATGCTGTGCCATGTGGAATTAAACTTGCAGCAGATGGTGGGAAGATCATCTTGAATCCAGAGGATGATTATGTTTTAAAGGAAGGGGACGAAGTTCTTGTCATTGCTGAGGATGATGATACTTATGCTCCTGGGCTGCTTCCTAAGGTGATATTCATCTCTTGATGACTTGACTCAAAAGTTTGTCGAAAGTGAAATTTGTGATTATTCTGTCTGGAAATATCATAGGTTTGTTTGTCTACGATACTGGCTTTTCTGTGGGGGTGGGGGGGGGGGCGAATCAACTTAATGAAATTTTTTCTTTGATAGAAAGGAAAATAATACAATGGTTAAGAAATAAATTTTACATATGGAGGCAATATACTTGCAATATTTTTTTTCCTCACAAATTGAAGTTTAGAAATGAAAGAGGATAAAGTCATGTACAATTGGCCACCTGAGGCAAAGAATTGTATTCTTAGAAGGTTTCATTTGGAAGGAGAGTTAGAGACGCACCATATTTTAAATGAATAAAGAGGTAGACCCTTTCTTGGGCCTCTTGTCAAAAAAAAAAATGTGTATAACAAGTGTAAAACATTTATTTATCCATTATTTCATAGTTTTGTTATTTTTTTCGAACTTGGATATAATCTTTTTGGGTTCTTGGATATTTTTATTATAGGTCCATAGGAGTCCTCCTCCGAAGAGAGATGATCCTCCTAAATTTCCAGAGAACATACTATTCTGTGGATGGCGCCGAGATATTGATGATATGGTTATGGTGCGTATAAGCCCTTCTAAAAGTTCTTATGACCTTGATTTCTCTCTAGGGATTCAGCGTGTAATTTTAACTTATCCAGAAAGTAAGCAGTACTGTCTTTCATATGCCTTCATGTTCTTTGATTGCCTTTTGTAAGGTACTCGATGCATTGTTGGCTCCAGGATCCAAATTGTGGATGTTCAATGAGGTTCCAGAAAAGGAGAGAGAAAGGAGACTGATTGACGCTGGGCTAGATGTATCAAGATTGAAAAGAATAGAACTTGTGCACCGGGTTGGAAATGTTGTTATCAGGCGACATCTAGAAAGCTTGCCTCTTGAGACATTTGACTCTGTGAGTTCCATAGCATGCTCTTTTCCTCGGTCACTAAAATTTCACCAAGAAGGTTCAAAACTTTAAATTGACTTTCTAAATATTAGTTTCTCAGCAACAACCTTTGGCCAGATAAATAAGACAGAATCACATTTGTGTAGATTAGCTAGAAATCTTACTGCATGACCATTTGCAGCTTGTGATAATCTTCGATATCGTTTAGACCATCCACAATGGTGGTGTGCAATTGTGCAAATGTGTATTTTTTAGACATTTTTAGCTCCATTGGTTGTTTTGGGGGTGTACAAATGTGGACATTTGAGCATGTGATGTGTAAATTTGAGCACATCATCCCCCCATGTGCAAAAACTTTTACAAAAAACAAGACAATTTCATTGGTTTATTTTTTTATGATTTTATTTTCCTTTTTGTTTTAAATGAATTGTATTTCAATGGTGTGTTAAAAATGCACATTTCACCAATGGAGCAAATTGCTAAAAAGTGATATGTATTTTTACACATCATGTGCAAATGTGTATACTTTGCACAAAACCACTGTGGATGGTCTTATACACTCAATTTTTTGTGGTAGATGATTACTAACTCTAAGCCAACAGATATTGATCCTTGCAAACGAGGCTTTAGAGGGATCCGTTGTACATTCCGACTCTCGAGCCCTTGCCACGTTGCTCCTTATTCGAGATATTCAGGTAAATCTTCACTTCACACAGTAGTGTCTTTGTTATTTTCAAATAGTTATCAGTGCATTTCATCAACTTCGAACCAAACACATTCCTCCCAACTTTGATTGACATTGGCTGAAAGAGTGCACTAACCCCAGACAAATTATTACTATTAGAGGTAGCACTACCTACTTGAGGAGGAATGAGCTACGGAGTGATCTGTTCAAATTGATCAATTTGTGAAATGAGGTTTTTGAGAAAAAGACATGTATGAACACCTTCAAGCAAGGCTCATAATTTCTAACTCCTGAGCCATTCAGCCCATGTAGAAACACGTAGAGTGCTTCAATGTTCTAGCAAAGTTTCTTAGCGAACTTGCTTGATGAAATCTACCATTGACTTCCATAGAGGGAAATGATGTGATGGATTACTCTGTGAACTGTGAAGGATATCGAATATCACACTCCATTAAATATGTGAATTGATACATCTCAAAAATAATCCTAGATTCACTACTGAAGTTAATTCTTCCTTCTATGCAGGCAAAACGTCTTCCTTATAAGAAGACAAAGTTAAAGTCTATACGGCAGTTAGCAGTTTGTCATAGCGCCTGGATCCGTGAAATGCAGCAAGCTTCAGATAAATCTATTATTATCAGTGAAATCCTGGACTCGAGAACTAGAAACTTGGTGTCAGTTTCTAGAATTAGTGATTATGTGCTCTCGAATGAATTGGTGAGTATGGCTCTCGCAATGGTCGCTGAAGATAAACAAATCAATCGCGTTCTCAAAGAACTTTTTGCCGAGGAGGTAAATCAAGTTTCAACTTGGATCTCTCTTCACCCCCCCCCCCCCCCCCCCCCCCCTAATGAAAATCGTAGAAACGAAATCTGTACAAAAAAGAAGTCATTTTAGCATCTTATTATTCTCAAGGAGAATTTACAATTGCAAGTCATCTAGTCGATAATTGTTGGTGAATAATGATGTTTGTTAATGACAACTGCAAATATTGAGACTTTAATGATACATTTCTTAGTTAGGACAATTTAGCATTAGTTTGTTCCCATTTTGTAGGGAAACGAGATGTGCATCAAACTGGCAGAGTTCTACTTACACGACGAGACCGAAGAGCTGAGTTTTTACGACATAATGATCAGGGGACGACAAAGACACGAGATTGTGATAGGCTATCGCCTTGCTGACTCAGACCAAGCAGTTATTAATCCTGTGCACAAGTCGGAGCGCAGAACCTGGTCTCTAGAAGACGTTTTTGTTGTCATCGCAAAGAAGTCACGTTCTAAGTGAGAACTAGCCTAGCCTTCTCCATCACAGTCAAACCATATTCTCAGGTACCAAGTTAAACGTTTCTGAAGCATGCTTTGCACATCTGAACGATTTGTGCTGGTTTCATGATCAGTAAATCTCGGTAACACGGAAGCCTTAATCGGTTATCCAGTGGCGTATCTCAGGCAGTCAGGCATGCACAGGTGCCACAGACAGGCAGATGATGTCGAATTGTAATTGGGTTGGCAATTTTTGGCGCATCCAACTCGCCTCATATAAGCACAAATTTTGCTGTCAAAGCTTCTTGTTGTGCTGCAGCTTTGCATTGTCTGATCACTAACAATTTTATCTCCACAGGGTAAAGTTATCTAGGTACCATTTTCTTTATCTATGGTTTTTAAAGTACTAAATGCATATTCTAATGTCGAATAAACTTTTCATAGAGGATTGAACTCATAAGTCATAACCTCAAGAGGTATACAAATACAACTAAAATTCAGTAACCTGGCTGTTTTTGTTGTACATTGCTAATCTACTCTACACATTACCTCCCATGAATAAATAATAATAATAATATCATTATTATTACTATAAAGAATAAGAAAGAGCATGTAAATTATGTAGAAATAGGTTTGCTTCAAAATTAGATGTTACTGACTTGAATCAGAAAGGCATAGACAATGAAAGACCATAACCATTCCTATGAGCCTTTTGCCATCTCCATGCAAGCTCTAAACTCTCTTGAAGATCAGTGTACTTTGCTGTCCAGTTTAGCTCCAACCTAATCTTTGTCGGGTCACTGTACACCTCAGCATAATCCCCAGGGCGGCGAGGAAGGTACTCGACTTTGATACCGACATTGGTCGCCTTCTTGCAGGCCTCAACGAACTCCTTGACTGATCGACCTAATATGAGAGGACAATAAATTGATTTTTACGAATGCAACCGACATTAGAGAAAAACAAAATGGTCATATCAAACCCACCACCCGCATTGAAAGGATGTACCTTTTCCGGTCCCTACATTGTAGATCCCAATTTTGCCGCCAACTGCATTTTCGAGCGCTTTAACATGGGCATCTACGAGATCTGTCACGTCAATATAGTCCCTTACACAGGTTCCATCTGATGTTTTGTAGTCTGTTCCTTTCACCTGCATTTAGATGCCAATTGATTGAGTATTCAGCCTCACAATGTACTCATTTGAATAAGCAAGGAAACACTAGCAGTATGATTATGCGATTAGTACCTTGAGGCCTGGAATTATGCCTCGGGCTGCATCAAAGCAAGCCCCTGAAATCCGTCCATGCTCACGAAGCTCTGGCCTAGGCGCCTCTCCTAACCTTCCCTCTGGATCCGATCCAATTACGTTAAAATACCTATAAAGGCCAAGAAGAGTTACCCACTTTTGCAAGTGCTACACTCGCAATTACAGAAAACTGTCCAATGTCATACAGAAGGTGTAGTTTTAAGGGGGTAGACCAGGGCAAGCCAAACCCTTCACAAGCATAAATAGGGGATAAAATAGCGATTGCTCGTAGTTTATTTCAATAGCCTAATCAGAAGCTAGGACTTCCATAACCAACTACATTAGGCAAAACAGGCACACCATAGTATTAATCATTCACAAGCAATGGTCACCAAAAAAAAATCATTCACAAGCAATTTATCACCTCAAAGGCTAAGGCATCTGCACAACATTTTACACTATCGGCTAAGCATTCGAATAGAAATACTAACCTCAGAATCATGACTGCCATGTCTGAGTTTTTCGAAAAATCCAAAATCATATCCTCGGCCATTTTCTTAGCTTTTCCATAGGGATTAATCGGATTCTGCAGGCATCACCGAGATTAACTGAATTTAGGAACCAAGAAGATGTCTTTCTCTTTGCAACAATAACCAAGACCGCAGGCAAGAAGATCTTATACCCATCAATATTCAAGGGAACGCTAGAAAGGAGCTGACATTTTTATCACACACCTGGGGAGTTTCCTCGGTGATAGGCATTTTCTCAGGTTCACCATAAGTTGCACAGGTACTAGAATAGATTAATGTCTTTACTCCATGAGATGACATAGCCTCTAATACCACCAACGTATTTGATGTAATGTTATGATAGTACCTAATCCAAGTAGGAAATAACAAATATATTTAAAATTACAGATTATCACCAAATGGCAGTAGGAAAATGCACAAGTTACAGTCAGATCTTGCTCAAAAAAATGTGTTTTCAAGAACCATTATAACAATATCCATGACGACAAAGGTACAAGAGGTGGAAATGGAAAAAAAAAAATAGCTGTTGAATGAATCTCTACTTCAATCCAGAGAACGAGGAGAGAAAAACCCTTCTCTAAAAAATGCCACAAAAACATGAGATGTTGTCATCCTCCCTTGCAACACAGATGAGAGGGAGGCTACACTTAGAGAGCTTCAAGTACTCAAGTCCAAGACACAACTACGTGGAGCATACATATCAGCAAGAGGCACAAGTACTCTAGTAATTTACAAGATTACATGCCCAAAAGAGTTACAATATAATTCCCACACAATTAGCACAACAAAGACACAGAATGTTCCTTATATACATAAAGTTTAGATAATCATGTTAAAGGTACTGAACAGCAAAGCATTTCTTTGGCTTTTTCTTATAAAAATCAGTCTGCATGGTGTTATAGTTTTAGGCTCTAATCCTTGTAGTGACTGGCATTAAGATACAATTGAAATTATAACATCCAGACATAGTATATTATCTAATAACTTGACACAGGAAACTCAAGAGAAATTTTCCCACTTTATTATAGTCTTAAAACATTCCAAAACTTGTTTGAGCATGCCCCATGTCTTCTGAATTGAAACATCAAAACAAGTGCAGTGAGGCAAGTTAAAAGAGTAAAACAGAATCGGGATGAAGGAAGAATCAGAATCAGAAATATTAATTAAACCACAATACCTGAGAGGCTCAACAGTACTTTCTCCAACATATGCTACAGCAGCAAAATGCATCACCGCATCAAATGCATTTTCTGAAAATATTTTATTGACCTATATTTGTCATTAAGGAAAATCATGAAAGATCATGTATTTAGAGCTGTCACCATTTTCAATTTTGGAGAAGAGAGTTAAGCAGTGAGAGACAGAGAGTGCAAATACAGGCACAGACATATCAGATTAACTAAGGATACAGCTTTAGCATCTCCTAGGTCAGCATAGATGAATTGGAGTCTTCCAGATTCTGGGTACAGGTCTTGCAATATTGTAACAGCTGCAAGATTACCACGAGATAGATTGTCCTATCACGAGAAAAGCCTTCTTGTTAACTTCAAGTATTCAGTACTTACTAGAAGCAGATCACTAAACATAAAACGTAAAAGGTTGGGGATACAAACATAAATAAATAAATAACAGTACCACTATAGTCACACGATATCCGTCCTTTAGAAGCCGTAGTGCTGCATGTGAACCAATATAGCCAGCACCTCCCGTTACTAATACATGAGTTACTCCCGGTTCATGTTGGGAAAACTGAAAGAATGTAAAATAGAAGAATAAGACAAGGGAAAACACGATTAACTGAGAAGCGGTGATAAGTCACTAGTGAAACAAAATACTAGAAAATATAGTGCATAGAATCCTGCATTCCTTATCCACAGGGAATATAATTATACATCCTTCTGCAAAGTTGCATTTTTAGTTTTCACAAACTATTGACAAATAGCTTCTGCAAATCGTAAGTAATGAAAAAGATATTCCTTAAATTGCAAAACTAAGTTAAAGAAAGAGCTCTGAAACTTACATGGTTCAAAGTCCTGAAAGTAGAAGAATGCTTGACCATCATAAGGCAAAATGTTATCATAACAGCAAAATAGAGAAGTTTCCAAACACCATTATTTTTACGCTTTGGATCTACGTACTCCATGCCTACAAGCCCAAGGAAATCAGAATTTAGAAAGCAGACTTGGGTGTGGGGAGCCTACACATCTGAAGCTCTGAACATATGTAATCTAGATTAAGCATAAACAAGTGTTCTTCACAGTCTGCAATTTAAGTACTAACAGGGAGCAATTTTGAAAGCTAGGAAAGCTGCATTCTGGAACGGTTACATAAATTTAACCATACAAAGAAATTTTGCAAAGCTATGGTACACATAAAAAAAAGGTGGATGCAAACACATGCAAACAGTATATGCTAAGTTTTTTTCCAATGATGAAATCCTCAACTTGAGATAATTTAAGCATGAAATTGAGGTTCAAAAGCAGGTAGGTGACTTCAGGGAAACCAAGACAGAAGCTTCATGATGAACTGACATCTCCCGAACAGGCCAGTGACTTTAGGGATCTTACAATAAACAAACTTGGCAACTCATTCACCTTCTTATATTGAAAATTTGAAACATAAAGTTTTCTTAAAAGTTACTGAATAACCTTACAAGATCAGATAAGATCACAAGCCTCATATCTGTGCTGCTACCAAAGGAACTCAGTAGTCAGTAACATTATAGGCGCAAATTGGTTTGTAGTATTGAAAATCAAGCAACTCTGACTACCAAGTTTCTCTAAGAATATTTATGTTTCTTGAAACTCCTTATTGTCTGATGCTACCACATTAAGGTCAAGCCCCAAAACTGGTACAAACAGTGCATACAAAACTAACATGAGCATGAAAAAAGATGCAAGCTTACCGCCTAAAGGAGCTTTGGTTGTTCTGGTTTGACCTCTAGTCCTGCTGAAATTTAGCATTTGGAACAAATTCTTATAGGCTAAATTTTGCAATTGATCAATTGCCAATCAAAATCTGTCACCTGTGTAAATAGGAAAAAAAAAAGCTTGATGTCATCACTATTAACTACTTTATGATGATGATGATGCAAGAAGACATGGAAGAGGAGAAATGGACACGTGCATGTGCAGAAACCACAAACAATTCAAGATGAGATTTCATGCTTCGTTTTGCTAAAGCCACGGAGATCAAATATCAAATTCACTCAGATGTAAGTTGTTAACAACAATCAACAATTAAAACACATCAAAGTCAAATAAATGCGGAAATCAAACAATCACCTAACAAATTCAAACCTTAATGCAGACATCAACATAAAAATAAATAATAAATAAACAAACCATCATACATATATATTAGCAGATTAGCACAGAGAACGCACAGAAAAGACAGAAACCCTAGAATTGAATGAATTTCAAAATATGTGAGAAAACGAACATGATCAGAAAGAAGATAAATGCGTGTCCACGCCACGGTTTTGTAGATCAGAATTAACGAAAAGAAAATCATCAAGTACAAAGTTCATTTTCTGAATCAAGAAGAACAGTAAATGCATTACCCCAAACGCTGATTAATCGTCAATAAACCGGTCAATTGCTGGAATAAAGGACTACAGAGAACCTTGAAAGTTGGATGTGAAGGGACATCCCCCGCCAAATTCACGACGCAGAGGAGATCTGGGACCAGAGAGAGTACAGTTGATGATGAAGATGATGACGATGACGACGACGATGAAGGAGGAGTTGCAGATTTTATTTATTTATTATTTATTTTTTTTAAAAAAAAAGAGTGCGCCTGTTGTAAACAGGAGAGTTTCAATGCATGTAATGTTAGAGAGGAAAAAAGGATGAGTTAACCTCACACCTCACCTCGGCCATGAGGAAGGAGGGGGACCAATGGGAATCGACCACGTCGCCCTATTCGATTTGGCTCTGTTTGAAACTGTGAATCTCGTGGAAATGGAAGTCGTTGTTTGGTTCGGCGGGCGGTGGCTTTCTCAGATTCCTATCAACGCTGATTGATTCTTGTTAACAAATTTGACAAATTAATGGAGATCATTTTCAACATTTCTTGGAAAATAAAATATATATTTTTTAAATTATTTTTGCTCAAATTTTAATCTTAGTATTTTTAATTTTAAATAATGATGTATATTTGGGAATCTTTTTTTTTTATTTAAAAAAAACGCTTTAAATTCTCCAAATTAAAGAGCTAGGTTTTGAAATGTAATACTCGGTAGCAATTACTCTAATTAGGGACAGATACTTCAATTGCCATGTCAATCACTGATAACAAGAAATGATCAAATCAGATTCAACCAAAAACTCAAGTAAAAATAACTCAAAATAATACAGTACGAAGTATCAGCTTTTAACCGAAAATAATACGAATTTTAGTTTTAACTAACCTAGGTACGAATAACGAAGTATGCTCATCTTAACCCAAAACAATATGATTCTCAATTTCGACTATTTTTTCAACAATTTTGCCCATTAAAATACATTCTCCTTTAATATTTCATACATGAATTGAGCTAATATGGATATAGTTCATACATGGATTAGTTAAATCTAAAATTTGTATTATTTTGGGTTAAAAACTTTCGTATTACTTTAAATTATTTGTCCATTACTCAATTGTCCTAAACCCAAACTTTCGCATTATTTTGAATTATTTGAGTTATTTGGTTGTTTCTTTCTTCTCTGGTGTTTTGTGTTGATTATGGTCGGTCCTCGAGTTTCAGGTATGCCTGAACTCGAATTTTTACCTGGCATTACATTTCTTATTCGATTAGATTGTGGTGCATCGGGTTATCGATTCATTGTAAACCTGGCGTTAACAAATACCACAAAACCTACCATTTTTTGGTAAAAGAACAAGCTCCAATGGATGGAGACTGAAAGAACAAATCTATAATTTTTGATCCCATAGCAATAGGATTCCTTGGTAAGTTGTTCCAGGATGAATAAAAGGGTCATGAAAAATAAGCTACAAAAACAGTGAAACAAATGGAAAATCCCCTATAATTAGGAAACCATTCTCAGGCCTTGAAATATTATCAATCTCTAACTCGCCATGCTTGGAGAGCAAAATCCATGGCATTATGACTTGTCAAAATAAATATCTAAAAAAACAAACAAAATCTTCGGCGAAACGGAACAGGGAGTAATGGCCTCGGAACAAAGATACATATACAAAATTGTAACCCATCTTCCATGGCTTTCCCCAATTGAGAGCAGTACTTGATCGCGTCGGAAAAAGGGAGTTGTAAAAACTTGGGAGGAGCTTGGATACCTTGTTCGAGTACGTCTGATAGAGAGCTCAACTCACGGCTAAAAGAGGAGATCCAATTGAACTCAGGTTCTTCATAGAAGGGCCTTGCACGCCTCAATGTCAGTTGCTTGTGTATCCAACACTCCCTGCGCAGATGGGGATGAGGTAACAACCTGGAATGCAGCGTCGAAAATATGCTTTCTGAAGAAGTCGTCTTCCATCTTACTGAGCACCTCCTTCACCACACCGAAGTGCAACCCACTGGCCAAAACAAGACTTCCCATTATCTCCCCGAAATTTTTAGGGGCCTTGGGAAGATCAATAGCGATATCATCCATCATAGATCCATATGAAATGCACCCATCTGCGACGTCCTTGATGGTGATGACCTTCTTGGCAAGAACATACTCAAGGAGCTTTGAGACTGGCTCAATGCAAGGTGGATTCTTTTGCAGACCAAGAGAAATTGCTTCCTTGACGACTTCAGAATGGTATGATGGACACTTAAGCTCCTCTATGCATTGCAATGCCTCATCTAGAATCCTCACACTGAAATACTCCTCCAAGAGAGAAGCTGTCTTCCTTCCATGTACATCTTGGTTGACAGCTGGAGACGGGGAAGGCACAGGTTTCTCTGCAACAGGTGCAATCGAAACAGGTGGAGCGGGCTTGCTTCTCACGGGCTCCACAATGGTAGGGCCAGAGCTAGCTGACTGGGAAGGCGGGGTACTGCCCTGTAGTAAGGCACTGGTTCTACCACTCATGAAACTGCTGCTTCCCTGAGGTAATAACAACTTTGCGTTTGAAGGTGCCTGCTTTCCAACCAAAGGTGAATTGAATCGCCCACTGGCCTGATTGGCTGACATGTCCCCCCTAGGCATTGATCGGCTTCTAGGAACCTCCCAGTTGTCATTATCCATCCCAGGTGTACCAGGCATTTTTCTGGTGCCAGGCATTCCAGGCATCATACCACCAGCTCCCGGACGATTCATGGGGTATCCACTGGGACTGATATTTCCTTGTGCACCAGAAGCACCACGAGAATTTCGCATGCTAGCAGTTGCACCAGGTCGAAGCCCAAGATTCCTTTCAGCCTCAGAGTGGATTTCAGTTATGGTCTTGGCTTTCATCTGTGATTACGAGAAGAAATGGATGGTATTAGGAATGGATAAAGTACTCTTCAAACTACATAATAAACTAAAGTTCATCTAAAGGTAAAGTAATTATGAGTGACAAAACAAACCTCTTCCCGCCTAGGCACCCAGCTATTTGTACGGAGATCAAGAACATTACGGACCATGAACCTTAGACGTGGAGCCAGCAGGGGGTTTGTGGTTAATTCCTTCAATCTGTTGAAGTAAGCATCATTCACACGCCTTGACTTGGGACTCTCATCAAGTTGTTTACCAATAGTAATAAAGAACTGACTTATTGCCTCCACATTTTCCTCTTCCGGGCAACTCTTACTGTCAGATCCAAGTAACTCCTGCGCCAAACATCAATGTCAGGAAAAGCTACAAGAAAAAGTAGTCCATAAATCATGTAAACTAATACAATAAAGACAAAGGACCTGAACAATGTGATGCACAATCTTTTCAGGCACCATCTTTTGCTTCAAAAGCTCTCCGATAAGACGAATATTTCCAAGAGTACGAAGTTTAAGCATTCTCTCTTTATCTCTACGCTCTGACTCTTGTTCAGGTGCAATCATTCCCCTTAATTCAGCCCTCAAATTCTCAGCACCTTCAAATGCTTCTTGGCAATTATTCAATAGAACTCGCTTGAAAGTGATCTCTCTTCCATCGGGTTCCTCAGATGGGAATGAAGGAAGTTTCTCATTGAGATTAGCACATAATTGCGCATACATGGGGCAGAATGTTGGCTCTAGAACTGCTTTGTCAAATATCAGCGAGATGACTCCCTATTGTTTAAGCAAACAAGGTCAGCTGAATTCATTTACAACGAAGATGAAAACTCGGGGGGAGGGGGTATAATAAAGCCAAATACTACATAGGCAAACCTTGAGGATGTCAGCTGAAGTGATGCCAGCATCAATTAGTTGACCTTTGAGGAGATCAAACTTCTCAGGGGTGAGTTTGTTAAGTATACTACAAAAAGGGGGGAAAAGGAAGGGATCAACATAGGAAATACCAAAGAATTCTAATTTACACACAAAGAACAACCATAATTCAAAAGAAACGGATGTTACAAATGAGTTGTACACTTGCCATACAAAAATACCACATTTGAACTCATCAAGTTATCTACACATTTGGACAAATATTAAATGGCTGGACAAATATTAGGTCAGAGCTGAAACCCCGATTGGCAACCAAAAATGATTCACCATGCATTGAAACAATCATTTCATGAGCACTAGTGACTTTCATGCCTTCAAAAATAATTAAATACGGTAATAAAAACTACTCCACAAAAGAGAACCATAATGCATAAGCTTTACAAGTGCTAACTAGACATTACCCTTTAACAGTCTTCAATACCCGATCCTTATCAGATAAGGAACCCCTTCGAACAGACCACGGCACTTCAGCTTTAGTAAGATTGGGTGTGGGTCCTCCCCCTCCCTGTTAACATTTTTGAAGGGCATAAAATGTCATGAGGTCTAATATTCTAGTTAACACTACTAAGGAATAAAAGTATAATATACAATAACTTGATAATTATGACTATAGAAGACATCAAAGAAGAGATCCTAAGCTTTTCTGATAATCTAGGAATGTATAGAGAGTTGCTTCAGAAATGATAGGGCTCAACTTTGAAAGTCAACCAAGAAGTAACGAAAATGCATTCCCCAAACCCATCCAAAACTGGCTTAATACAAATGTATGAGATACATGGAATTTCCTTGTAATTAGGCAAACAACATAAATGGCTCCAGCCCAATCTTGCCTGGTCATAAAACTGAAATGAGCATACGGGATCAAATGGAAGAGAAGAGATAAACAAGTCCCAAATAGCTTGATGTTGCAGTTGGGTTCCATCACTTGGGGTGAAGAGCATCATAATTGCTGCAAAAATGAAGCTTCTCTAACAAAGAATCATCAAACATCCAACTAACTCCATCCATGAATATGTACATACCGATTGGTTCTGCCCCCTTGAAAACTGGTCTTGACGTATGGCAGAAGAATCCCTATTCTCTCGTAAGGATTCCCAAGACCTCTCTTCTGAAGCGGGAGTGGGTTGTGCAGTGCGGCCACGCCAATCACGATTATCTGGCTCTGAAAATCGACTAGACGGCTCGACAGGGACCTAAAAAAACAAATTAAGTGAACTTTTGTTTCAAGGTGTGAAAAGAAAATATTAAAGTATAGCGTATCAAACTACAAAACACATCGGTTCCTAATCAATGCCCAAGAAATTGGGTTACCAGTGAATCAGTTACACTCTTTCACTGAACTCATCACATTAATCGTTAAAAGGCATTCTTGTAGCAAAGATATCAATTACTATTTGATTACTACACAAATAAACAAACGTCCTATAACACTCACATTAGTTTCAGCACGAATCCAACTCTGATCTTCACCATACACTTCAACTTCAAATTCTCGCTTTATTTTCAATATAGTCTCAGAAATTGCAGCAACCTGTGTTAAAAAATGATAATACGAAGTCAAAGAAAAAGATAAGATTAATTAATTAAATAATAGAGACCGCCCATATAGCCATGTAAATGCATATGACCACATTAACATTGAATATTTTGGCCTTGAAAAATGCAATTACACGTTACAGTATAAAGTGAGAAAGAGACAAGGCAAGCATTTAATTTAATTTCATATTAAATGTTTTCACATAAAACAACTCAATTTAATGAAATCACCGGAAATAATGTTTTGTATCCAAACATTGGACAATTTGGACCAAATAATTTGTTATCAATAGTCTGTTAATTCGACATTTACAATAACAAATACATTTTTTTGAAATTCATACACATTTCTACAATAACAAATACAATTTTTTGAAATTCATGTCAAGAGTTTAGGATTTGTCAACATGAAAAGATACATAATCTAAGAAAAAATCCCAGAGAAACTGATATGCATCAGTGATAGCAGCAAAGGAAATATTTACAGCCCAGGAAAAAAGATGAATTGGAAAGGGAACAATGGAACATATCATCCAAAGTTGTGTATAGAGTCTATTCTCAATTATCTGGAAATCTAAAAAAGGCACGACCTTGAATGACCGATATCTTATAAATAGTTACCTCCCGGAGTTGTAATAATTGATCCCTTGTAAAACGAACAAGCTCATGGCCATCAAATCGGGAGTCTCCAATCTGTATACAAATAAGAGCAATTAGTGCACAGTTGCAACTCTTAAAGACACATCAAATGGGCTTCATTGTGACATCAGAAACCAAATCATGGAGGAATATAGTTGCAAAATTAAGTTGGGACAGAGAATGTCACTGACATGCCGTTCAATACCCTTTTTTCAGTCATAAATTAATTACTGTGCATAATAAAGTATTCAAATAAAAAACAGCATACCCACCATAAGTAAAGTTTCCCCTGATCATATCAAATCTTAAAAAGGTAGCATAAACAATAAAACCAAAGAAGCAATCCCAGAATTATGGGTAGGCAACTCCTAGATGCAAGATTCGACAAGTTTAACTAACAAAATATGATGGAACTCGAAGAGTAAAATGTCCATAGGTTCTTTATAGGTAATCTAGAGTTCTCTGATTGCCCACCTAAAACCCTACAAGTTACTTTTCGTCCAGATTTACAGCAGGTGACATATCTTAAGTTTACTGCCAAGAATTAGGACGTTATAAGGGGCCAAAAATAAGCTTTCTTATTCTGAAGAATGATAAGCTCTGACGATTACAAATTTACAGTGCCCTAGAAAAAAGATTCAGCTTTCAAGGTCATGGAAGTTCCAATTTACTGGATACTATTTGTTAAAACTCCTCATACAAGCAAATATTCAGAACAAAAACATTAAAATATATATCAAAACTAAGTAGCAAGCCCGGAATTATGGGCAGGCCCCTTCTAGTTGCAAGAGTTGATAAGCTAAGAAAAGGCAGCAAATGGAATTCAAAGAGAAAAATATCCATAGGTTCTTTATAGGGAATCTGGAGCTCATCGATTGCCCAACTAAAAAACCCTACACGTTACTTTCCGTCCCGATTTACAGCAGGTGACATATCTTAAGTTTTCTGCCAAGAATAGGACGTTATAAGGAAGGAAAATAGGTTTGCTTCCTATTAAAACATCAATTCAAAATATAATGAACTCAGCTACAATTTCTGAAGATCGATATAATCCGAAGATTACAAATTTACAATGCCTTGTATATTTAAAAAAAAATTCAGCTTTCAGTTTCAAGTAAATGCCATTTTAATATATACTTGCTGAAACTCCTTATACATGCAAATATTCAGAGCAAAAGTCATTTAAAATATATGTCAAAATTAAGTAGCAATCCCAATATTATTGGCAAGCCTCTTCTAGATGCAAGAGTTAAGAAGATGGATTTCAAAGAGTGAATTGTTCGTAGGTTCTTTATAGGTAATCCAGAGCTCTCCGATTGCCCACCTAAAACCCTACAAGTAAATTTCCGTCCATATTTACAGCAGGTGACATATCTTAAGCTTCCTGCCAAGAATTAGGACGTTATACGGGGCAAAAAATTAAAACAGGCTTATTTCCAATGAAAACATTAGTGCAGAACATGTTGAACTCAGCTGCCATTCCTGAAGAACTAATGTTCCAAGATTACAAATTCAATGTTTCACAAGATATTTGCTGAACCCAAATACAACTATACAAGCCAAAGTATAGAGATTAAAAGCTATTGAAATACGGAGTATAAGTCAGATAATATCCACCTCAACACCGGAAGAAAAAACTAAAAAAGACAGATCTGAAAAGAAAAAAGGCAAAACCTTGAAGGCAAGCGATGCACCGCCATGGGGACGCAACAACGATTGATCGGCAGAAATAGAAGATGAATCAAATCGAGGAGCTGCGAAGAGAGAACCTCGATTGAATCCACCGCCACCAGGCCTCAAGCTGACAGTCGGCTCGGTCTGCATGATTCAGCAAATTTTGGAAATTGATCGCTAAGACGAGTAGAGAGGGAGAGAGAAAGAGATTAGCTGAAAAATTGAGATCGGAGGAGGAGAGAAAGGGGGAGAAGAGAGAACGTGCGGCTTTCAGGTTTAGGGTTTGTGAGGCGGATTGAACTCACAAACCTTTTCTTCTCCGTATTTCTGTTTTCCTTTTTTGATTTATTTTCTTCTACTACTTTAGGCCCCGTTTGGTAGAGTGGTGGGATCGGAATGGAATAACAAAATCGTAATGACTCGTTATTGGAGCTGGTTGTAGTGTATGTTGTCGGAATGAAAATTTATGAAATAGTAGTAGTAATAGTAATAATATACTATTATTATTATTATTATTATTATTATTATTATTATTATTATTTATAAGTGATAAAATAGTGGAATTTTTTTCAAAATATTCAAAGAAAAATAAAAATTTACGAAAAAAATCACGACTTAAAAATATTTACAAAAATATTCCCGAGGGAGGGGCTCCAAAGAGAGAGTTTTCTCTAGTTGGATCTTTTCATCCATCTGCTTTTAACCTACAAAAATCTGGGTCATTGATATGGATAAAATGGATGGTTATAATTAAGAGCATCAACATCCCTGAAACCCACTAGGGTTCCTTAACTCAACTTTTTAGTTTTCTCTCTCTTTCATATTATTTTAACAACTCATTACTCCCTCCATTCGATATTAAATGACGTTTTGTGTCTTTTTTAGGTTTGTAAAATTAATTATCGTTGTATTAAAGTAGATTAATTACTCTTACATCATCCCACACTTTATGTCCTCTCCAATGTCCAATTTGAACTCCTCGGTGATTAAAAACAATTGAAAATCAATTTAAAACATTATTATACACTCTCATGGTGGACCATGTTTAGCATACCTCCATGGTAGTCCGTCCACCTCCTTCCATTTTTAGTTTATAGTAGTAGTATTAATTAATTACTTCATTAATTAATTTGTGTGGGAAAAACAAAAAGATGTTATTATTTCAATATGGCTATATGCAACTTCCAACGAAATAAGTAAAAAAAAAATTTATTTTAACACTGTACAAGAACGGATTGAGTGTTTATTATTATTATTATTATTAATATAATAATATACACTATATATATAGTATACTTTGTGTGTGTGTATATACACTGTATACTTTATATACAGTGTATATATATGTATACTATATATTTTTTTATATTATGTATATTTATATGTATAATATGTCTAGTGTTTGTATATATAAGAAAAAGCGTAAATTATAAAAATCTTATAAATCTATATATGTTACGCCTTTGAAAATTGTAAAATCTATATCCATACATATACTAAAAGTCTAAAAACGATGCATATAGTCCTATTATTAAAACAATGACTTTATTATTTTTCATGATGGTTTATAAAATTTACTAGATGTTAATTTGGGATAGATTGATGAACACTGAGATTTGCGAATGACGGTGGTGAAGTAGGGTTGTATTTAAAAAAAAAAACTAACCCGTTCGGGTTGATCCGAACCAGACCCGATTTACCCGAAAATTTACCAGGTAGTTTGGGTCAAAATTTTCAGGTCTTAATCCAAAATTTATCGAGTGTTCGGATCGGATTGTTTTGACGGGTCTATTTAAAATGCATCACCATTTATACCACCCCAAGTTTACAATGGTCAATTGAATTTTGAAGATACTATAATATTTCATATTTCGTATATTATTTACCCTATATACAAATAACGAAAGATTAATAAAAATAAGCATAAAAATGATTTAATTAATTTTAGAAAATTCCATTTTGAAGAAATTCAGTTTTTTGGATAATTTTGAACCTTTTTTTGTCCAATGATTTTTTAGTCTAACCGTCTTTTTTTTATATCAAACAGATTCTCCATTTTATCTATATAATACTTTCAATCGGAATACTTTGCTGAGGTCTCAATCTTAGAAGAGTTTTAGGAACTTCGACCAATCACGTTATTTCCGTCATATTTTTAATTCATTTTTTCTTTAATTCTCCTTTTCTTTTCTTTTTTCCCTTGAGTTTTACAGGAGTTTTGTGCGATGTTTGCATTTTAGGCACTTCGCCAAACCCCGACCAAACTTGGTACCCTATTGTCGATCTAAGGGACACCGTGGTCAGAATCCTAGCATAGGTGAGCGTACATCCCAATAACAGGTCCCACCAGCACCTCGTGGCCCTTTAGGGCAAAGACAAGGAGCTCGCTGGTCAAGCACCTCCCCTCTAACAATGCCACGTGCAATACCATTGTATACCATTTTTTAGGGGTGGGCATAGGACGGGACGGGATTTGAATTTTTTTTTTAATCCCACCGGTGACGAAACCAACAATAAAATCATCTAGATAAATATAAAAATAGCTGAAACAAAAGGAAAAAATAAAGTTATCACAGAAGCAACCGCAGATAATGTCGAAACCATCCGCGGGTAACCATCCAACAAAATCTCCATCTGCATAAGTCATACCATCCGCGGACAGAAGAAGGGGGTACGTGTCCAACATGCCCTCATCCCACGAGTTGGACACATGTCAGACATCAAACCCCACGTGGCATCTATCTAGAGATCGCTCATCACCTATAAAAGGGAAGAAAGAAATACATGAATGAGGACTTTTGGACGAGAGGAGAGGGGACAAATGAGCGGACCTAGCACAGAATCCTAACGGAACGGGCCTTGTCCCTCGTTTAAAAAATTTTAAAAATAGCAATTTCAAACAAAAAAAATTAAGTTGAATACAATATATAGCAATGAAGTATTAAAAAAATCATTCCAAACACAAAAAAACTATTACAGTAGCAATACGTGGAGTTATGCTAAATTGCTAAGTTGAATCCTAATACTACTAGCAAAGCATTGTACAATTTATTGAACTTAATATTACTATTTACAACAGTATAAGTATGCTTACAGTAATTCAATATTCTATATTCTAACTTATTTTAATATTACATTTTAGAATTTATTGAACTTAATATTACTATTTTGTATACGTAGTATAGTTTAATTAGGTGAAATCTTTAAACCAACTCATATAAAAGACAAGTTGCATTAACTACATTTTAGAATAATAATTACTCCGTAATAAACACATTTCTCACAAAAAAAAAAAGAATAATAAACACCTTTTTACTTTTCCCATACAAAATAAATGATGTAGTTAATTAATGATAGACTAAAAATAGAAGGGAGGTGGACCACCAAGGACCACAAATCACAAGGTTAAAATTGTACGTCCTTAAGGACATGCAAGGCTTGTGTCTAATTAATATTTAAAAAAAAAAATTAACCCCTTTTAATCATAGGACGTGCATGATTTGGGGTGTATATAGCTCAACCGTATATTAAACATTTTCCCTCTCATGGTCCCACATTTATTAAAAAACCAAGTGGTTTGCAGCTTTTACATTAATGAAGGGTAATTATTAGGGGAAGTTACTGAGTAAAACTGGAGTAGTGTTAATTTGTGTGCTTTGGGGGTAAACGACATTTAAAATCGAATGGAGGGAGTACATTTTTGCACTCACATCCCTAGAACTCACTAGGGTTCCTTTTTTTTATTCATTACCCATCATAAAGTTTATATTATATAATAATAAAAATTCAAATGTGCATAACATTTGTTATTAATAAATTAAATAATTATATATTTGGGATTTTTTTTTGCATAAATTAATAAAATATGAATTCCCTTCCGCAAATGTAGTGAAAATGAGATGCTCGAAAACTTCATTGCAATTTGGAAACATCGACATACATAGCAATTGGTGTAAATACAACAAAATGAAAAAAGAAAAGAAATATTGCTCGACAAACGAAAACGATGAATGAAAACATACATGAAATTACGAAGTTTTAAACATTAGTATGTTCGAAATTTTGCCATATATGTTCAACCAAATCTTATTTCAGTTGATAGTGGGTGCTCCTGTTTTGAATTTTGAAGTCGCATTCTATTGTGCAGATAATTCTCCATTGGGATAGGTCGCCCAGTATGATGCGTCGTTATCATCTGCACGCTCAAATTGAGAGAAATCATAATTAAGACTGTATGTTTCTCGTTCATCCTCCACTATCATATTGTGCAAGATAATGCACGCTCTCATTATTTCCCCAATAAAAGTAATATCCCAGGCAAAAGTTGGGTTCTTGATTATGGCAAATCGAGCTTGTAATACTCCAAAAACTAGCTCCACATCTTTGCGAGTCGCCTCTTGAAGTCAAACAAATAATTTAGCTTTATCCCCTTACAGAAGAGTGATTGATGATATGAAAGTTGCCCATTGTGGATAAATCCCATCGGCTAGATAATAACTCATGATATACTCATGGCCATTAATAAAAAAAATGACTGGTGGAGATAACCCTTGTAACACATCATCAAATACCAGAGAACGATCAAGAACATTGATGTCATTGCATGTACTTGATGTTCCAAAAAACGCATGCCGAATCCATAAATCGTACGATGCCACTGCCTTTAACACAATAGTCGGTTTCCCTCCTTTCCTTGTGAACTGGTATGCCCAAGTCGTATGGCAATTTTTTTTATTCCCATTGCATACAGTTGATGCTACCAATCATACCAAAAAATCCTCGCATCTCACCTACATATAACAAGCGTTGCATGTCTACTTCGGTTGGCCTTCGGAGGTATGTCTCATCGAATGCATAAATGATGCTCTCCACGAAGTTGGACAAGCACTGTCTGGATGTACTTTGTCCAAGGCGCAGATACTCATCAACAGTATCTGCACCCACCCCGTAGGCCAGCATTCATAAGGTTGCAGTGCATTTTTGTAAAGCATAAAGGCCCATTCTACCCGTGGCATCCCGCTTTTGTTGGAAATACTCTATCTAATTTGATAATCGGGTGACAATGCGTAAGAATAATGATTTACGCATTCTAAACCGTCTTCTAAACATAGATGTTGGATACATTGCGGCCATTGTAGCTTTTTGTCCAATGGGTCGAGTTGGAGCACTTGTAGGGGTACCGGATCCATCAATTATTGAGTAAGATCCATCTTCATTGGTCATCGATCGTTTCGAGCCTCCTCCAACACTTTCCGATAACACCTTGTACAAATTTCTCCACTTTGTTTCATTCCTTAACTCACACCAACAATGCTCGAACACAAAGTCGTACCTCATATCCTCGTTGAAGATTTAATGTGTCTTTTTTAGCACATCAACTTGACCTTGGCCACTGGATTGCAAATTTGAGGCTTGCTCATATGCTCTCATAAATTTTGAAACATCTGGGGATATTTTATGTCACCTCGATTTGCATGTTGATGGAATCCTTTCAACAACACCTTCTATGTGCATGTTGTAGTATTCCACAACTTACTCCCAAAATGTTGTAACATTGATCAATGCACTAACCAGCAACAATTCTTCGCCCTGGGTCCACTTCATTGGTTCACCAGTGGAGGTTCTTACACCTTTACCACATGTGGCTCTTCCTCTTCTTCAACGAGCCCTTCCCTGGGTGGATATTTGTCGAGTGGCAAATGTGGCATCACCCTCTCCGAGATCGGGTTATATGTTGTCGAGGCTTGGTATTTCTTCTAATGTGCCCCATCGGTGCATTTCGGATGTGCTACCAGTAGATCCTTGAGTGTTGGGAGAATGAGATGTAAACATTTGAGAATGTGGATTCTAGTAAGCTTGAAAATGGGACGATAGATTCTGGTAAGCTTGAAAGTTTGAATGTGGGGACATTTATATTGGGTTGACGAAATTGGTAATCTTGATAAGTTGTTGGATTTTCCGACAAATCAAGAACATTCAAGGGAAAATGGATGGGAGTTTGAGGACGTCGTGGGTGGTTGGGATCCATATGCTTAAGAATACGAATGCTTTGTAGGAGGGTAGAGAAATGAAGATGGTTGACGATGAACATTTGTCCACCTCCCCTTTTCATAGAAAATATCTCAACTTTTTATTTTTATTTTCAATTTTTTTTTAAAAAAAATTACAGACATTATTGGAAGTGGGTAATAATTATACATATCTACAATTTATAGAAATTACAATATTTTTTAACCTAATGATACTGGTGTCTATAGATTAAGAAAAATAAATTATGCATTTCTACAATTTCCAAACTTAAAAAATAAAAATCGGCCCAACAATGGATTGAAAGTGTTTGCATGCAACCCCTATTCCCAATACATGAATAGAGATGTACATGTGCCATGAAAATAGAGGAGCAACAAAGACCCGTCCCACCTTTTTCATTTTTTTTATTGCCAGACCCCCTTCCCAATGTCTTACAATATTTTTTTTTTGGCGTTTAAGCATTCCTTACCAGCAGACCCGTCCCATCGTTTCTAATATACAATCATCCGTCTCTTTTTTTTTTACTGTTCCAAGGTTTACAAACCCCCCGTTGCAGGCTTGCAGCTGCTCTAAAAGTGGATTTTTCTTTATTTTTGCATTAAAATTGGTGGGGCCTGCAACCAAAATCAATTACCTTCTAATGCGGTGGGCCCGGTGGAGAAAAAAACCATAATCCAAATCATTTTTTCCCCTTTCCTATTTCCACCTTTTCCCCTTATTTTTGTAGCTTTTTTTCCTTTCCTCTTGCCACGTTTTTTCCTTTATTTTTATGTGTGTGTGTATATATATATATACACTCCATATATATATGTATGTATGTATGTATGTATGTATGTATGTATGTATGTATGTATGTATGTATGTATGTATGTATGTATGTATGTATGTATGTATGTATGTATGTATGTATGTATGTATGTATGTATGTATGTATGTATGTATGTATGTTTCAGATATGTGCTTATTAAAGTCGTTATATTTGAGGATATGCATCATAATAAGGGAATAATATTTCCCATGCTACCAAATAATTTTTCAATTTTACTGAATAATGTTTCACATGCTACCGAATGATATTATATTTTCTTTTTCCATCCAGATAAAAATTTACCAATTCCACTTAATAACTTGTCATATGCTACCGAATAATGCTATGTGTTCTTTTTCCATCAGTTCAGATCAAAATTTACCAATTTCACTAAATAATGTTTCACATGCTACCGAATAATATTATGTTTTCTTTTTCCATCCAGATCAAAATTTACCAATTCTACTAAATAACTTGTCACATGCTACCAAATAATGTTATGAGTTTTTTTTCCATCAGTTCATATCAAAATTTACCAATTTCACAAAATAATTTGTCACATGCTACCGAAAAATGTGTCAATACTTACAGTTTATAAGAACAAACCACACTTTTTATTTCTATGAATAATTATTCAATTTCACCAAATAATACTTCATATTTTATCGCATACTACTTCAAATTTCCCATTTTAAAATTCAGACACTCCAAATTCATAAATAATACTTACATATTATACGAATTATACAAATAATACTTCAAATTGCACCGAATAATGTTTCACATTTCACCTAAAATCAAACAGTGCTTCACATTTCACCTAAAATCAAACAAATCGCCTTAATTCAAACATGAAATTAAAAATACAATTAATAAAAGACATTACCCAAATTAACAAACAAACTCTTTGCTCCAAATCAAATTGAAGGTTCAAAATCACACAAATTGCAAACCAAAATAAATAAGATTCAATACAAATTGGGGCATATCTTGGACTTACCCGTGGAATCCCCAAACATAAAACACACACACCTTCATATCTAATATCCTCTCCTTCAACCTTCACCAAAAGCTCCTGAGGCTCTTCAATTCATTCATATCAATAACACCTTCTTCGTGTTGTTAATGCTGGCCCTTTCGCTCCTCATAGCTTCCCTCTTCTCCCCTCGTGCCTCCGTCAACTTCTACCACGATGTCGACGTCGTTTGGGGCGAAGGCCACGCTAAAATCCTCCACTCCGACCGCCTCCTCTCCCCCTCCCTCGATAAATTCTCTGGCTCCGATTTCCTCTGGGAGACTCACCGCCTTGCTCTAGGAGATCAACGACGTCGGTGGCTGGCACCACCCGAAGACAGAAGAGCCCCAATCGCAGTCGCCTGGAGTACGTGGAATCGCCTTGGCAACGACTCAATTAGCCCGAAAAAAAAAACCACACACCGCCATCGATGAGCAACAGACCGGGTCCGGTTACGGTCTGGTCAGGTCGTCTCTCTCTTCGACTCCACTCAGTTCTTTCGGGTACACAACGATGAAGAAGAGGCTAATTCCAATCTAGAGTTTTATTTACCCAAATTCACATGTGCTCAACTCCCCCAACCTGAGTTTTAAGATTGTTTTTCAATTTTTTTTCTACAGAACACGTGCCACAATCTCATCCCTCCATTTCATTTATATAAAGAGTATCAAGGGTCTAGGATTGCATACAAGGTACGTCCTAAGACATGAGTACAAAAGATTCATACTCTCTCTCTCTCTCTCTCTCTATATATATATATATATATATATATATATATATATATTTTATTAGGAAAAATTTCGGGGGACAAAACTCTACCCGAATGCATCCTTTCGGATGAGGTCAAGAAGACCTGGATTATTCTGAATATTAGTACCCCAGGCAGAGTGGCAAAGGTGTGCAACCTTATCAACCACTCTATTGCCTATTCGGGGTACATGGAGGAAAGAAACCCTTTCCAAATTTGTTAGCAAAGATGTGATATCAGACAAAATGAGTTCGATTTCCCATGGACATTTTGTTTTTCCGTTGAGATGGTCAATAATTATTTTTGAGTCACCCTCAATTTGGAGTTTGGTAATTCGTAAATTCAGGGCGTTCTGTACCCCGAGTTTTAATGCAAGAGCTTCAGCTTTTAATGGACTCTGATTACCGAGTTGTTTATACCTTATGCTGATTGATCGACCTTCCCAATCACAGATAATGGTCCCAGCTGTGCTGGCCTTGTTTAAGAGGGAAGAACCATCAAAGTTTAATTTGAGAGTTCCTCTGGGTGGCTTACGCCATCTGACGTTTGTGTGTTTCGTTTTCTGTTGTCTGTTAGTGATGGACGGTTTTTAGTTGCCTAAACCGTATCAAAATATATTCGAACCTACCTAACTAATGTAGCGTGGTAAGCACGAGTCGATCCCACAGAGAATCAAGTTATTCCTAAGTTAAGTTTATTTACCAATTAATAGGAAACGGGGGGTTTTGATTGATTGAAAATAAGAAATAAACTAAAATAAACTATAAACAAATTAATGGAGATAACGATTAATAAAATAGTTTCATGTACAAATATCCACTTTATTTGGTTGAAGCGATTCTTGTAACTTCCTCTTGTCCTTTTAGGTTTCCTATTAATGCCCTTGTCCCGACCTAATATAGTTACTAGTCCAACCAGTCCTAGAAACCCTTATCAATCGAACAGTCCCTAAAGAAGGATTTAACCCAATTGATAGCTTTAAGTTCAGAGATTAACCAAGGTATTTGCAGTCCCTAAAGAGGGATTTAACAACACATCCAACTTCCTACTCATTCAATTAGTTCAACCAGCCCTAAAGGAACAAGTTTGCCACTTGGGTTAAGGTTCACAACCAGGAATCTACAAAACCCTAGCAATTGAATTGATTCTAACTAGTTGCGCGGGCTAGATAGAATAAAACAATAGACAATCAAGCACAAAGAAGTCGAAACATTCAATATAGGAAATAAGGAACAAGATTCAGAAACTCACAATCAATCCAAACAAAGCTTCAAATTGTAGACGAAACGGGAGAGTTTAGGTCTCCATAAAAACAAAACAAAAGACAATTAGGGTTTATGGGTAAAACCAAGTCTCGGCCGATCCCCGTATGCACGGTATGAATGTGTGTATATATAGTATCTAACCTAATCTATCTATTGTAATATATCTATAATATTAATATTTAACTAATCCTACCGATCTCCTAATATATCTAATTTGAATATAAGATATAATAATAACAATAACATGTATGAGAACGCATCACTTGCAAGTTGCACGCCACATGACTCCTTCCATCGGCCCAACTAGTAAGCTCGAATTAATCAGCCCACTATCGATCCACGTCGGCCTCTTTTCTTTCAAATTGTAAAATAGTCCGTCGATCTCCGAATTCATACGATCCAACCCGAAAATACCTGAAATATATGAAAATACTAGTGTAGACTCCGAAAATCAAATAACACAAAGTAAGCTATAAATTATGTAAAAATGCTCTAAACTAATATGCAAATTTATACTTAAAACATGGCTAAAATATACTCTATCAGTTAGTTTTGGTTCGTGGCTGAAAGTCGGGGTCATCACCGGCTCCGCCCACAAAACAAGAAGATTTGCTCCAATTTGACTCGTGTGTTTTAATAATGTGGAGTGTGGTATCTCTGCTGGGAATTGGAATCGACTTGAAAATATATGTTGATTCCGAGCATACCAAACGGTCCACCAGCAGAAGGCTAGCTTAGCTTTAGATTTATTGTTTATGTTATTTCCAATGTAGGCCATAACTGGTTTAATGTCTCTCGATTCCTGGAGCATTGCTGCTATAGTTGTATTGGCGTCGGTTGGGAACCTGAGGAGGGAGGTCGTGTATTGGCATTCCAATAGAAGATGGGCATCATCTTCTGCCGCACAACTACACAAAGAACAAGTGGGGGGCACCGAGACACTCCGTTGTGCTAGTCTAACAGCCGTGGGAAGACCGTCTTGGCTAATCTTCCATAAGAAATTTTTTACCTTTGGTGGAATGTCCAGGTTCCAAATCCAGAAATTCGGATCAGGACACTGAGATGACTGACCTGAGATCAGTTTATACGCACTCGATGTGGTGAACCAACCCTCCCTGTCCGGCCACCAGTAAAGACGATCCTCAAATGGAGTAGACGGCAAAGGAATATCCAGTATTTCGTTGACAATGTTTAAAGGTAGCACCTGACAAAGCTTCTCAGACCACCATCTGCCGGCCATAATATAATCACTAACGGTCTCTTCAAAATCAGCAGAAGGAGGGCATTCACCCCTGGCATTCAACGAGAGGCACGAGACCCAGTTATCCGTCCAAAACTTTACTGATTTTCCATTTCCAATTGACCAGATCAGCCCAGTTTTGAAGGAATCAATGAGGGTTGTCAGTTTGGCCCACTGCCAAGATGAATCACCATTTTTCCTATATTCCAGTAAATTAGAGGACCGGAGATACTTGTGTCTAATAATGGAGACCCATACGTTTAATGGTTCTGCTAGAATTTTCCATAAGAGTTTCATTTGGAGGGCTTCATTCATATCTTTTGATTTTCGAATTCCAAGTCCACCAGCCCGTTTTGGTCTACAGATCCTATCCCAACTAATAAGTGGGCGGTGTTGAAGATCTTTATTCCAGAAAAATGTTATGTTCACTTGATCTAATTCTTTATGAATCGTGGCTGGTAACAGGAAGTTTTGCCTAGTGTATAGGGGTTTGGATGCTAAATTTGTGTTTATTAGGATGGCGCGGCCTTGTTGTGATAGCGCATTAGCACGCCATTTACTTAGTTGTTCTTTGGATCTACATATGATGTCTTCGAACGTGGTTTTGCTTACTCTACCATTAATGATGGGGCAACCTAGATATTTCTCCAATGAGGAGACATTTGAAATATTTAGACAGTTACTGAGCGCGGAAATCTTTGCGTCCGTAATTCCTTTGGTTGCTTGAAAACTAGATTTATGGTAATTAACCTTTTGACCAGAAACTTTACAGTATGATTCAATTATTTTTCTAACCTTGTGTCCTGCCTCAATACTTCCTTTGGAGAAGATGATTATATCGTCTGCAAAGGAGAGGAACAGGATTCGGGGACCACCTCGGCCAAATGTGAAACCTATTTGACTTTTTTCTGAGTTGGATTCCGCCGCTAGACTTCGCGCTAGGATCTCCGCTCCGAGAATAAATAAAAAAGGGGAAAGGGGGTCACCCTGACGGATGCCTCGTGTGGGGAAGAACATTTCTGTAGGACCATTGTTTACCAATATTGAGAACGAGACACTTGAGACACACTCCATAATCCAGGAGATGAAAGTAGGGTGGAACCCAAAATTTTGAAGGACTTTGTTAGTGAAATTCCAATCAACTCTGTCATATGCTTTTTCCATGTCAAGTTTTATCGCAAGCCATCCCTCTCGACCCTTACGAGATCTGAAAGAGTGGAAAATTTCATGGGCTATAAGGACGTTATCTTGTATAGCTCTATCCGATACAAAAGCACCCTGAAGTGGGTGGATTAGTTTTCCAATGATGGCTTTGATCCTTTCAGTGAGTATTTTTGAGATAATCTTGTAGATTGTGGAACATAAGTTGATCGGGCGATAATGGTTTGTGGCCGTCGGGTTATCTTTTTTTGGTAGGAGAGAGATGAAAGTATGGTTAATTTGTTTTAGGATTTTCCCAGATAAGAAAAAACCCTTAACAGCTCTAATAATGGAAATGCCAACGATGTCCCAACATTCTTTGTAAAACTCAGGAGTAAAACCATCGGGACCTGGGGATTTGTTTTTTCCAAGGTTAAAAACTGCAGATTTTATTTCTTTGTTGGACGGGTGTCGGATAAGGAAATTATTTTCCTCCTCCGAGATAGCCGGTTGTATATGGTTAAGCAACTCTTCTAATAGTCTTTCATCAGTTGGTTCCTTTTTGAAACGATTTTCAAAGTCCGTCTTAATTTCATTTCTGACATTTTCTTCACTTATAATTAAAGTGCCGTTACTAGAAAGAATGTTGCGGATTTGTTTTCGGTGTCTCCTCCCCGAAGCCACACGATGAAAATACGAGGTGTTTGAATCTGATAGTTTGATATGCTTTGTTTTGGCCCTTTGGTTCCAGAACGTCTTTTGGAAGAGGAGAAGCTTATCCTTTTTTTCGATAAGGCGTTGTTCTCTTATCAGGGAACGGTCCGAGACCCCCCTCGGGTTAGCAGATTGAATTTTGAGCAATTCATCATCTACTTCAAGTAATTGTCGAAAAATATTTCCAAAAGTTGACTTATTCCATATTTTTGCCTTTTGTTTCAGAATTCGTTGTTTGAACATTAATTGGAACATAGCAGAGCCGGGACAAGTAGCTCGCCACGATTGTTTAACAATGTTACGGAAATCTTTCCGCTGCAGCCAGGCGTTCTCAAATTTGAACGGGGGAGCTTTGAATGCGACACCATTCTCAAGTGAAATAAAGATAGGACAGTGATCCGATGTGGAAAAAGGCCCGTTCTTAGTGATAAGATTTGGGAAGCCGTGTAGGATCTGATGATGGACTAACACTCTGTCGAGTTTTTCAAAGATGTCATACTTTCCATTAGCACCTCTTCTCCAAGTGAAAGGATTCCCAAACGAGGGAAGGTCCACGAGGGAGCAATCGCTCTTGAATTGTATCAATCGTGTGAAGCGAGAAGGACGAGAGGCTGCCCCTGCCAACTTGTCCTCACTACAGACGATTTCATTTAGATCGCCCATAACGATGCAAGGAATGGTCGAAGTATGTACTATTGTGGTAAAGGTTTCCCAGAACTCATCCTTATCCCGTGGATCGGGTGGCGCATAAGGAAAAAGCAGGAGCATGACTTTTCGATCATTGCAGTTTTCATATAACAGCCCAATAATACGGGGTAAGTGTATTTCTACGGACAAGAGAACGTTACTCAGTTGGTGGGATTTCCACAGCACACCAATCCCCCCCGATCGTCCAAAACTTGGAGACCAGATTGCCTCGTCGAAGTCGATATTCTCCCACGGATTGTTTGCCGGGATGGATTCCGCTTTTGTTTCAGCTAACGACAGGATTTGAACATGCTCATTTTTACATAACGCATCAATTTCTAACCAAAAGGTCTTTTTACCTATGCCTCTGCAGTTCCAGTAGCAGACTTTCATTTATAACAACCTATTTGGTTGGAATGGGGCGGAGATTTACTGACCCCATCCATATGGTACCAAACAAAGATTTTGTTAATGGATTGATTGCCTCCACGATATATTTTTTGTAATGGGTTGAGACCACATTGTCTTTTATCCTCCCATATCGAAAGAGCATTTTCACCAATAGTCAATACAATTTTTTCACTTAAGATTTCACGAAAAAGGATAGTGTATAAGACTGAATAACTGGCTTGTGAATATCCTGGGTGCTTTAACAATGCATACAACCCAATTTCCTGAGCATTGAACATAATTTCATTGAATTGAAATTTCCATTGTATTTTAATCAAGCAGATGGCAGAAAACCAAGACACCAATAAATTATACTTAATTGCGGCTAAAACAGATTTAGTGAATGATATGTTTAAATGATATTGAGAATACAATGGGGATTGGACAGTGTAACACCTATAGGTGAAATGGGTGTCCACAATGTAATGGTAGCTCAAAAACAACAATATGAGATCATGTATACAATGATTACAAGGGCAGCAAAGACAACCATAAATAATCATAGATACAAATGGGAACTCGTAATCCGATCTGAGATATACAAGGTTGAAGCACACACAATTACACCAGCTGCTCCAAAGATTATAAGCATAGGAAGAAGAAAACAATCCACCGGTTATCTTCGTAGTGAACATGCCACCCTTCCAACAGAATTTCCACATCATTTTCTCAAAGAAACAATTTAATTGAGTATGAATACATTTATATGATTTGGCAAACAAAGAGCACCAAATAATCTTGACAAAGATGTAAGTAAAATCTATTGTTTTGACATATTTTCTCATTCCCTTCAGCAGAGGCAATGTAATCCATTGACTGGAATCAAGATTGCATAACCCGGGGGCGGAAGGACAAAAGTCATATACACCTAGCTGCTGCGACCCATGAATCTTAGCAAAAGAGACACGAGGAGCAACAATAGGTGCAAAGGGCGATTCAGCAGGACTAATCTGAGCAAGATTACTTACTACTCCATAGAGGATTTTACCAATTTGCTTAACAGAACTACTGAACATCAGTCCAGCAACAAAATCAAACTTGAATCCAAACACCCAGGAATTACAAAAGATGATAAGCATGAATCTAAACATCATAGAGCCCTGATAAGCATCATAAGGGATTTCCTGATGGGGACGTGTTCTAGTTAAGATACAATAGCAATTAGAGCAAAGCATCAAGACAGCCGAGGCAAGACACATGTTCACAATGACATAACTTAGCACAGACAAAACTTCATCAAACCTGGAGATAGAAGCAAAGATAGATCCAATCTCCACAGATTGTTTGAGGCCCGAAAAACGGGGGGTAAGTGGTGAAGAGGAAGCCTCTAGCACCGGGTTTTTTAGGCACCAATATATGGTGAAAAAGAGAGCAATAAGTATCTGTCTGATTTCAGGTAAGTTGATTAGAACACTGATTTTTTGATAGGAAGTTGATTCAGAATAAAGCATCTCAAGATACCTGAGTAGGATGAGCAACAACGCCACCCTCCAGCATAAAAGCCGGAGAAACAGCCAGCCCAGGGACCGCCCCTTCCGAGTATAGACACGCCATAGCAACCAGGGTGGAATCAATCCGCCTAGTCCATCCTTAGGGGAGGAGACCCCTTCAAAACATCTCTTTTCTATTTTGATCTGCAGGCCCGAAATTCGGGGGGTAGGTTGTGGAAGGATGAGAACATCCTCCACACAAGTTTTGTTTTCCAGTGTATCCACAACCGGATTTTGACACAACAACAAAGAAGCAAGGAAGTTAGTGAAGCCTTGCATCACAGGAGATGATATACCATAATAATCAATGATAGAATCCATGGGATCCAAATGTTTAATAAGCCAGTAAACACTCAAATAACACTCACCAAACCAACCGACAAAATCAGGGAAGGGGAAACCTGATGAAGATATAAGACAGAGTCCGACAGCAGGAAACGCCATGGATTTCAGACCTTTGAGCCATCGAACAGAACCGGCGGCGGCAAGCCACAACAGAGCCGAAGCCTCACACGCACAATGCCACCCCCACCGGCAACCAAATTTCTTTCTTTTTTTGAAGTTTTTCCCCACCCGCACTTCACCGCGCCGCACGAGCCCATACTGACGAGGGGACTCCATCAACAGCAAAAAACTACCATCCCGCTGCAGCCATGGAAGACTCGAAATCTGAGCCTCAGAAAACACCGGGGAAGAGAGATCGGGGACGACGACGCCAAGGGCGGCATCAAAGCCCGAAAAGGGCGAACAAGCCCAGAAAAGCATAAAATATTCAACCTCCATTGACACCGAAACTAAGCCGTCGGGGGCGACGAAGCCAGAAACGGCCTCAGAGCCCGACCTAGTCGATGACACACCATCAACAAGCCGGAACGGACATCAGCAGATGGCCGGAAAAGGTAAGAAGCAGCGGTACATATGCCGATTAGGTAGAGAAAGGGCCCGAGATAGGGAAGAAGACGAAGAAATTGAGCGAATTAGGGATTGAGATTGGAGGATTGAGGATAGATTGGGGGCGCGTCACCAAGCGCGTTCTTCAGGCCCGAAAAGGGGATTTTGCTTATAACTCTCTCTCTATATATAATAACATCTATCAAATATTTACCTATTACTAGTAATATTTTTGGCAAATATGGTTATGAAATAATTTTATTTTTATTTTTATTAAATAACTAATATATATATATATATATATATATATATATATATATATATATATATATATATATATATATATATATATAGGGTGTGGTTCTGGTGTTCACAACCCTTAGAGTGTACCTTGTACACAAATATGAACCATTGATCTTATTAAAATCAAGGGGTTACAACGCGCCACGTCATACAGATTTTTTTTAAAGAAAAAAACAAAACCCAATCTTCAACACTATCCTGGGAGAGTGGGGCGCGTGCGAATCGTGGAGGATTAAAACCCTAAGACCGATTGTGTTCTTCTTTACGTCTGAACGAGTGTTCCTCCTCCAAAGCTTTGGCGATCGTGTTTCACCATCCCCGCAAATTGTGTTCTTAACCGGCGGCGAGAGCAATTCTTAGTGGCGAAACCAGCGGTGGCTCGAATCGAAGAGGAAGGCTAATCAGCGGCTCAAAGATTCGAAACGAACTGTGTGGCCGGTCGATTCCGCCCACGAGCCCAGTAAAATTGGTGGTTGGTCTGCGATTTGGGTCCGACAAAGGCAGAACCGACGGCGAAGAGAAGCAGAGAAGGCGGAGGCGTACCGACGGCGGGGTAAGCCTATCAACGTACTCATCCGCTTTCGTAATTAATCCTCAAAACTTGGATTAAAATCTTCATTCGGTGAGAGTGTAGTCGACGACGAAGGTAGAGGACTTGTCTCCGATGTTGAAGAGCCACGAATTAAATTGGATCCCTGAATCCCTGAACATGGACCTCTTTCAATTCACCGGCGCACAGTCGTACGATACTGCCCCTTTCCGGCTCTTGAGGTGGTAAAAATCAATCTTTGGATTTAGGGATATTTGTTGATTGTAACAGGTATTTTGAGTGGTTTTGTTTTTTTTGTTTTTTTAGGATTTTTTGTGTACCTCGTAAAACGAAGAATTCGACTGAATAATCTCCCCATTATCGTTTAATATACGCATTAAATCGACCGATTCAACCGAATAATACTAAAAATTTACTTATTCACAACGGTCATGCAATTATACATCGCTTCTATGTACCTCATAAAAATAAGAATTACACTGAATAATCTCCCAATTACTGTTCAATTTACACGTTAAAGCGACCGATTCAACCTAATAATTCTAAAAATCTACTTATCCACAACGGCTATGTAATTATTAATCGCTTCTGTTTACCTGTCAAATTAAGAATTCCACTGAATAATCTCTCAACTATCGTTCAATGTACGCGAGAAATCTACCGATTCAACCGAATACTTCTAAAAATTTACTTATTCACAATGGTTATGCAATTATATATTCGTCGCGTCTGTGTACCTCGCAAAAATAAGAATTCTACTTAATAATCTCTCAATTATCGTTCAATGTACGCGTGAAATCGACCGATTCGACCAAATACTTCTAAAAATTTACTTATTCACAACGATTACGCAATTATATATTCGTCGCTTATGTGTACATCGCAAAAATAAGAATTTCAGTATTTCACTGAATAATCTCCCAATTATCGTTCAATATGCACGTTAAATCGATCGATTCAATCGAATAATTCTAAAAAAGTACTTATTCACAACGATTATGCAATTATTCATCGATTTTGCGTACCTCGTAAGAATAAGAATTTCATTTAATAATCTCCCAATTATTGTTAAATATCTGAGTTAAATCAACCGATTCAACCGAAACCGTTCGTTTATCATATTTTTGGAAAAATATCAACCGATCATGCAAAGTAAAAAAACATCAGATCGGATGTGATTATATCTAATTCAACAATATAAAAGTTATTTTTATTAATTGTCTAAACTAAAAAAACAAGGGAAAGCTTCAGATCAAAAAAAAAAAAAAAACGAAAAGCCTTTTTTTTTTTAATTGTTGTGTGGGACCCACCACTTTGTCAAAAATTGAATTGCATATTTCAGCACTTACACGCCACACGCGCACAAAGGAAAGAGTAATTGTGATTTAGCCCGCGGGTCCCACTTCTTATTATTAAAAAAAAGGTACAAATTCCTTTTAATCTAGACCTTCAATTTAATAAGATCAAGGGTCCATATTTGTGTACAAGGTACACCCTAAGACTTGTGAACAATAGATCCATACTCTCTCTCTCTCTCTCTCTCTCTCTCTCTCTCTATATATATATATATATATATATATAGGGAGTGGTTCCAGAGTGCACACCCCTTAGGGTGTGCATTGTGCACAAATATTATTCGGTGAAATGTGAAACATTATTCGGTGAAATTTTAAGCATTATTCGGTGAAATGTGAAACATTCTACCGAACACTGTTATGTTTTTTTTTCCGTTCAGTTCAGATGAAAACGTCCCAATTCCACTGAATAATTTATAACATTCTACCGAATAATGTTTAGTTTTTTTATTTATCCATTTCAAATAAAAGAAACCTCAATTCCCTAAACAATAGTTATAATTTATACGGAATGCCTCAAATTTCACCAAATAATGTTTCACATTCCCCTAAACAATACTCACATTTCACCGAATAATGCTTCAAATTTCACTAAATAATGTTTCACATTTCACCGAATAATATTTTGTGCACAATGCACATCCTAAGCCTTGTGCACAAGTTACCCATTCTCTCTCTCTCTCTCTCTCTCTCTCTCTCTCTCTCTCTCTCTCTCTCTCTCTCTCTCTCTCTCTCTCTATATATATATATATATATATATATATATATATATATATATATATATATATATATATATATATATATATATATATAGATTGTGGCTTATGATAAATTTCTATAAACTATGACAATGTATTATTTTAATAAAAAAAATTTGGGTATTTTTTTTCTAAAACCAACCATAACATGTCACACCATATGCATTGGTTTTAATATAAAGGAAATGGTAGTAACTAGCACAAAAAAAAAACTTTGCAAAAGTAACACTACCCCTTGAAATTTTGCAAATCTAACCACCTTTGCCCCAAATTTGCACAAAAGTGCAGGTCAAAAACTCCCCCTTTAACCAGATTTTGCCCTTATTTACACAAAAAAAAAAAGGATGGGAGGGGAGGCTTTATGGGCAGAAAAGGGAGCAATTTTCAAGGGAGGAGAAATGACGTTTGTGGAGAGAAGAAAGAGAGCAGTCCGACGAATCGGAAAACGCAGGAGGTTGGGGACGAAGTCGTCGCCGGAGAGGAGAGAAGAAGGCCACGCCGACATCTAAGTGAAGAGGTAAGCCCCCCTTTCCATCTCCTTGAAACCCTCGTTTCTTTTCTCCCTTTTCTGCAAGTATGGAATGTGAAATCGCCGGTTAGGGTTTGGGATGAACGACGAGGGTAGCAATGGTTGGACTGGAAATTGGAATATGGGAGAGGTAGAAGACGATTGATTGAGGTTTATGCCGTGTTTGATTTGGTATTTGGTTGTTTGAAAGAGAAATTGGGTGATAGGAGTTTCGAATTGAGTGACAGTGGTTTCGAATTGGGTGACAAGGGTGTCGATTTATGTTTTTATGCTCTTGGCCTTGTGGGAGTGTGGAATGTGAAATCGCAAGTTAGGATCTGGGATGAACGACGAGGGTGGCAATGGTTGGACTGGAAATTGAGATATGGGAGAGGTAGAAGGCGATTGATTGAGGTTTAGGTCGTGTTTGATTTGGTATTTTGTTGTTTGAAAAAGAAATTGGGTGACATGAGTTTCGAATTGAGTGACAGTGGTTTCGAATTGGGTGACAAGAGTGTCGATTTATGTTTTTATGCTCTTGGCCTTGTGCGAGTGTGGAATGTGAAATCGTCGGTTAGGGTTTGGGATGAACGACGAGGGTGGCAATGGTTGGACTGAAAATTGGGATATGGGAGAGGTAGAAGACGATTGATTGAGGTTTGGACCATGTTTGATTTGATATTTGATTGTTTGAAAGTTAAATTGGGTGACATGGGTTTCGAATCGAGTGACAGTGGTTTCGAATTGGGTGACAAGGGTGTCGATTTATGTTTTTATGCTCTTGGCCTTGTGATGGTGGTTTATGGCAATGGCGAGGGTGATTTTGGGGATTGGGGTTGTGTGGCTGAGTGATTGAAAGATAAAGGGGCTGGGGATATGGGTGTGAGTGAGGCAAGGCCGGACCAAGTTCGGGAAAGCGTGATGGGACCTGAAGATAAGGTGGGGAAGACATTTGAACTGATGTTGGAAAGGTTGAGAATTATGTCAATATGGATGCGGAGCATGGATGACAAGGTACGTGTTTCACCTAAATTTTTTTGTCCCAATTATGAACATCATTGATGAAAGGAGAAAATAGACTAACGTCGACACGGTATTTTGGTAAGTGACACGGGTAAATTTCCCCCAATTACGAATAACATTGGCGACCACCCCTCATTTATGTACTGTGTGGTTCAGATGAAGGTCATGGAAGGTGTTGTGAATTGGATGCGAGATGCCCATTAGAATGCAAGAGGTGTGCAGACACAAATGAGAGATGTCCGTGGAGAGGATGAGGGGGAAACATTGGGAGGCTGAGGAGAACCACATTAAGGTCAGGGAGACGGAGGGACCACCTAAAGTGGATGACCATCCACCACCAGAAGGACATGAAAGGGGAGGTAAATTGGTTGTTAGTTCACGTGGTATTTTCGCTTAAGGGTCACGGGTTAATACAAATTGGGATTGTCATATATGAATCTGTAGTAGTCAAGTGACAAGGTTATTTACGTCAAACGACACGATTTATTTAGTTGGGTGACACGGGATTACAAAATTTATCGGAATGACAGTTGAAATATCCTAACCAATTGCTAGATCTCAGAGGCTGCAAAAGCGGAACCCGTTCGAGGCAAGAAGAGTAAGAGGGGTCCAAGAGGTGATGGAGAAGTAAAGTCCCCCTCCGAAGAAACCGCGGGGCCGAAAAGGGAAGGGCGTTGTCGAAGGCGCGAACGCGATTGAGCTGAGACTTGTATCCGTGTTCGACAACGATGGCTTCCTCCGCTGGATGGCTATTGTTATGAACTTTGTTGTTATTGTAGTTGGTTGTTATGAACTTTGTTGTTATTGTCGTAGGTTGTTATGAACTTTGTTGCTCCAAACATATAGTTGTCGACGGTAGTTGACTAGGTTGTTATTGTAGTACGTTGCTATGAACTTTGTTGCTTTCTTTATAATGTTAGTTGGTCATAAGTTGTAGAATATTATGATATTTTTATGATATTTGTTGGTCGGTAGTTGACTATGTTGTTATGCTCGAAACTTTGGTTATCGACGTACCATCAGATTCAAATAAGTGACTGTACACGATAAATAATTCAGGTGACACGGGATTCCAAACAGGTGACAATGGTGATTTCCTTATCGAATTAGGAGAAACGCTCATAAATGTAATCATCAAATTCACACAAGTGCCAAGGGTGATTTCCTTATGCGACTAGCACAAACACTCAGAAATGTAAACATCAATTAAAACAAGTGCCAAGGCAAGTCTGCACATCAACCTTCGATGCGAATAATTATCCTTCCGAAAGTTCTATCATGTTGCGTCGTGGATCCTGGGTGCGAGACGTTGCTCTCTCCACCATAGCTTGAACATTCTCCATTGTAGTTGGGGATATGCTGGACCTCGGAACCCAATCTCCAAGTTCCCTCATCACCTCATCCTCAACTTCGTCCCCCTCCATCAACACCTTTATACCCGGGTCATCCTCGACACCCTGCCACTCAAAATCATCCCAGACTTCTTCCCGCTTCACTCCGACGTCTTCGTCCTCATCCTCCTCCTAACTGCTTATGGATATGACCTCCAACCTCTGATACATGTCACCTTGGCAGTTTACCGTGTCATACTGTCATCTGAGGAGTAGTCCGTGTCACTCAATTGGATCACATCCAGACCCTTACCCTTGTCCCCTTTATACATATGCTTGTCACAAGTTCCAAAACCTCTGTTAGTAATGTATCCCGCACCCAGCTCCTTACTCTTCCCTATGGCCTCTACCACCTTACCCAAGTGGATGTCACCTACATACATATGCATGTCACCGGTTTCAACGACCGTTGAAGACGAGAGTGACATTTACTTTGGCGTTTTTCCCTGCAAATGAAAAGTGGGATCAGCACCATTGTTAATGGGTATCTACTTTTCGCAATACATGAGGAGAAACAGGAGAAACGCCTACCAATTGCAACTGAGAATTAGGGTTTCTCAGAAACCGATGTGACACAGAAGTTTATGAACACCGACACGGACAAAGAATGAGGCCGACAAGTGCTCTGCAACTGGACCTTGAGGGCGATGAATTCTCTTCAATGGTGGCCTTCTTCTTCAGCCTTTTTGTCTAGGGGATGAAGAACTGAGTGTCCTCTCTTTTTATACTTTGCAAATTAGAGGGAAAACCCCTATCACATCACCCTTTTCCCTTGTAATCATTAGTGTCATATCACTTCCTCTCTCTCCTAGTTTTGACACCAAATTTTTCCACTAAAACCTCATCTCTCTCTCCTGGTCAGTCCTCTCCCTCCTTTCAAATGACCTTCAACCGACTATCCCCTTCCAAAGTTTTATTTGCACAAAATGACACCCATGCTAGTTTTGCAAATTCCCCAAAAAGTGACATTTTTGCAAAGTCACGAAAAAAATATGCTAGTTTTGCAAATCCCCCTTTAATATATGCATATATAGATATAGATTCATAGGATTTTTTTTTATTTTTTGGATTTTAACAGGACATAAGTTACGAATTTTAATTTTAAAAGTGATCTATAAATATCCTTAGAAAATCAATCTTAAAACAATTAAAATTTAAAAAATATTTCCAAATTGTAGAAGGACAACTTAGAAAATTCTTTTTTTTTTTTTAAAAAAAAAAAAAGATGAATAGGCTCCCAGAAACCCTAAAATGACCCGAAAGGAACGCGTGGGTACGCGCCCCCTCCTCCTCCTTAATCTGGCCGCCAAGCCTTGCTCCACCACCCCTGTTGCACCCAGCTTTGCTCACCGGCTACTGCCGTCGGCCGGTCCCTCTGAAACCCCCACTTGCCTTGTCTTCTCTCCACTCATAACCTCTCTGTCGAATCGGGAAATCCCTTCTCGCCCCCCCGATAGCCCTGCTGTCCGTCGCCTGAGAAAGGCTATGTTTGGGGAGGTGGCACCTCCTGATTCGTGCGATTATCGGCGGAATCCGTCTTCTGAGTGGTTAAATAGACTCCGAAAGGGGGCCTTTATGTGGGATGGGACTGGCTGGAGGTGTCCGGGCGGTTGTCATCGCTGCAATTGGTGGTGTGAGAGGCTCGGCCTGCCCTGCCCGCCTGTGCTTTCTTCTCTCTCCAATCAGCCATCAATGCGCTCTGTAAGTCTTCTCTCTCTTCCTAATCTTCACTTGAGTACCAATTTTTCCTACAAGCGCCTGATCTATATTAAGCCTTCCTCAGGCATTAGAGCACACAACTCTCTTAATCTATCGTCTAAGTCTGATTTCTGGTTTCCTTTCATCGAAATTCTCCCCTTTCTTCTCTCTGATTTCTTGTTTCTTTTAATCGAAATTCTACCCTTTCTTCTCTCTGATTTCATGGTGTCCGAAGATTTTCTTAATGCTTTGTCTAATACTCAAGATGCTCCTAATGTTATTCCGGCTCCTTTAACGCCGATTAATGCTGTGGTGGTGCCGTTAGCCCCTGTGGTTACGCCTGCTGCTATTCCAGTCTCACCTCTGTCGGCCTCTGATAAGGGGAAGGCAAAGGTGGACTTGGAGGATGCCTCGGCTGAGGTCACTCCTCCCCCGGTGATTGTTGTGGCTGATCATGCTAGCTACTTTGCTCGTCTGGCTGAGCTTAGGCAGAAGAACCTTGCAGCAAATCAACACATTCTTCTTTGCTCACTATTTGGAGGGTACACTGACTTTCTGAAGCTAAAAAATAAACTCCGGGGGGAGTGGCGTCGTAGCCAGGTAAATTATGAGCTTGTGGAAAGGGAAGATGGCTGGTTTGATGCCCGCTTTGCCTCAAAGGATGATCTCAAAAAGGTATGGGAAGAGCGCCCCTATCACTTGTTTGGTCAGATTTTGGTGTTGTTGAAATGGTACCCTACTTTTGATCCTCTCACTGCTTATGTGACACATTTGGATATTTGGGTAAGGATCCCAAAACTCCCTGTGGAGTATATGTGCCGGGAAGCGCTTCTTGAAATCCTTGCTGAATACAATGGTGGTACCCTCATTCGTCTTGATAAACTGTCTCATCAGCACATTAGGTTGGACTACACTCGTTTCTGCGCAAATGTCGATTTTAATAAACTGTGTGGCTTTATCTCTGTTCTTGGTGAGGATGGTCTTCCTCTTGAACTTCGTATGCACTACGAGGACTTTCCTATCGGCTGTGGGTTTTGTGGGGATCTTATCCATGTTTATGAGGATTGCCCGGATCGGATTCTGATTGAGAAACCTCTTAGCGAGGTGGTTATCTGGGATACTCCGGCTGCTCAGGTTGATCCTGCTGAGGAGGGGTGGACCCGAGTGTCAAAGCAAGGGGCTCCGGCCGAATCGTCCAATAGCAACCTTAGCCACAAGCCGTACATGATGGGTATGGCCTCCGTCAAGGTGAGGTTTGCACCTTCCTCGAGGTCCTCCGTCGGGTTAAGCAGCCCTTCAAAGAATGATGCTCAACTGAGCCCGTCCAAGGCTTTGAAGCCTAGAGCTGACTTGGGGCTTCCGGCTTCTGATGACGATACTTTAGGTTGGTGCAAGGAGGTTGTGGGTGCGCTTGCTTCTGCTGCTTACTTGTCGGTGGCTCCCATCCAGGGGAATTCGGGGCCGGAGATGGAGATTGATCTACCAGCTCCTATAGTGGATCCTGCGACGGGTCGGTCTGTGATTGCTTCTTCCAATGATGAGTCGTATGTCGACCCTCACAATATGAGTCCTTCTCAGTCGCAGATCCGCCGCTTCAAGCAGCTGGGCATCCATTCTTTTGGTGGTGCTTCCGATGCAGGTAAGCGGAGTAGCAACAAGCCCATGGATGACTCTGCGTCCTCCATTCCGAAGAAGCGAAAGAACTAATTTTATGAAGATACAACCCTCTTGCGTTGTCCGAGTCTGGTGTGATGGGAGTAAACTGTTTTTTGGGTTCCCACCCAGATCTTTTGGCTTTTGGTTACCTTGTGGGTTGATTTATAACTGCTTTATTTCCGGTTTTCGCAAGGCTTTTGATAAGCTTGTTGTGTGCATTTGTTTAATGCCCGGGGTTTCTAGTATTGTCGGTTTCTATATATATATTATTCTGCTTGTCTATTGCTCTTGTGTTCTCCCTCTTCTTTTCATTTCATTTGCTGTCAGCTTCATCTTGCTTCCGAGGTACTCTCGTGTATGTTGTTCTCTTTGCAGGTTGTCTCCTCCGCAGGGCTTTCAGGGCTGCTGGTTGGCTTCAGTTTCTTGGTGCTTTTGCTGCTGCAGTTTCTGCTGGGCTACATGTGCTGTTTGCGGGGACTGTGTGCGGGCTCTTAGACCTGTCTGCGAGGTGTGGTTGCTTCGTTTGCTGCTTCAGCTCGCCTTGCACAGTTGCTGCACTCGTTTTGGGCTTCCAGCTGGTGTCGCTACCACTTGTTTAGTCTATGTTCTTAATATCTTTTTGAGTTGCTGCTCGGTTTATTATGTTAGTTCAACATCTTGTTTGTTCTCTATCCTTTGTAATTTCCTAGCTTGGGAGGGGTTTGTTCTTACACATACTTTGCTTGAAAGCCGGTGTGTTTTTTTAAACAAAAACACAGTTTATACCAACTATACAGTTTATACCAACAATCAATATACTAAGCTTGGGGTACCCCCCTATTATACAAATGCTTATTCTTTACACCTTCAGACTACGCAATACCAACACAAGCACAACACAAGCTGTACAACAGTACACACTTGTATTACCACAAGGTTTTGGGAGCACTTTACATTCCCTTACTTATGCAAACTGAGGTGTTCTAGCCGATTCATTCTTACCAATCTTTGTCTCCATACAGTTTCCCGTTTTAGAGGTGATTTTGTTATAAATTTACCTATCGAACGGACAGAAAAAGATGATATTAGTTTAGTACAAACAGTTCACAATACAAGGTTTTTATGAATATATGCACTTGGAACTCACTCGGTATCCGGAGCCGTAACTTCTGGACCAATGTGGATATCTTTTGTCTTAATAATAAGATTAATGTTCTGGCCCTATTAGAGACTAAAACTGATAAGGGTCCTGTAGAAGGCACCCTGCGTAAATGTGGATTCACTAATGTTGCGTTTGATCCGGCTGTCGGTTTTTCCGGGGGGATTTGTCTCCTTTGGAAAGACATCCCAGCCTCACAAGGATCTATTAAGCTTATTGCGGTTCATCACCGTTTTATTCACTTTGATTACTCGGACTGTGTTTCCAAACGGACTTTTGCTGTACTTGTAGTTTACGCTCCTCCGGATGAGCGTCGTAAATTGGAATTTTGGGACAGAATCTCCTCGTACATACAATCACTGCTTATCCCATTCTGTATTATGGGAGACCTAAACGAAATTGCTTCACCGACTGATAAATTGGGCGGGGCCTATCCCTCGTCGTCGCGTTTCAAACGATTGCTGGATTTAAAAAACAGACTATCACTACAAGAAGTGCCATCTACAGGTGGCCAGTATACCTGGCAATGGAAAACTAAAGATACGATAATATGCCTGGAGAGACTGGATCGTCTACTGATCCACACGGACATGCTAACAATCTTCGCATCAATACGTACACAGATCCACCCTTTCACTAGATCGGATCATGCCCCCATCTCTACAGATTTTCGACATAACATTTAGCCTAAGAATAGGCCTTTCAAATTCGAATTGGCATGGGCGAAAAGGAATGACTACAAAAACATAGTCTCACAGGCATGGAGAACAAATCCACAAGGCTCCTTGATGTTTAAATTGGTTCAGAAGGCTAAACTGCTTAAAAAGCTTTCCAAAACATGGCATAAAAAGACGGTTCGAAATATTCATAATCAAATTCTTATCACGGACCAAAAGCTTCTGGAGCTTCAAGCAGCTGTCATCACGGACTATAACAACAGAGATATGCTAAAACTAAAACAATTACTTAACAAGAGAGAGCGTATGCTCGACTTTCATCGCCGCTACTGGAGCCAACGAGCAAAAGTGAAACATACAAAACTTAACGACTCAAATTCGGGCTATTTTCATAAGATAGCGACTGCAAAAAGAGGCAGAAAAATGATCAAATCGATCCTTCTCCCTGGAGGGGAATCAACTTCTGATTTCCATCAAATCCAGGAGGAATTTGTATGAGACTTCAAAGCTCGTTTCAGTGCCTCAACGGCCCCTGTTTCAAATGTTGATTCAGATCTCGAAGTAATCCCAACATTAGTTTCACAAACGGACAACGATATGCTAATGGCACCTGTCACAAACAATGAAATTAAAGCAGCAGTGTTTTCCATGGGACCGGATAAGGGTCCTGGTCCTGATGGTTTCCCTGCAGGTTTCTACCAAAAATTCTGGTCCACAGTAGGTCCTTCTGTAACCAAAGCCGTCAAAGCTTTCTTTAAAAGCTGTAAGATACTGCGACAGATTAACCATACTTTCATCACGTTGTTACCAAAATGCGATGACCCGACCTCCGTAAACAACTATCGGCCGATCAGCTTATGCTCTACGATTTACAAGATCATAGCTAAAGTGATTTCAACAAGACTAACTAAGATCTTCAACAAACTAATCCATCCCCTACAGGGAGCCTTCACGAAAGGGAGATCTATCCAGGATAATATCCTCATTGCTCACGAAACACTGCATTCGTTCAGGCTTAAGAAAGGCAAAATGGGTATGGTTGCGATCAAACTTGATATGGAAAAGGCTTATGATCGTATCGAGTGGCCTTTTCTATTCAGAGTCTTATCAAAATTTGGGTTCAACGACCTTTTTATCCACAGAATAAAAGAATGTGTATCAACTGTATCCTACTCAGTCCTAGTAAATGATGAACCAACAACTGTTTTTCAACCGACTAGAGGTTTGCGACAAGGAGATCCGCTCTCCCCCTTTTTATTTGTTTTGTCTTCTGAGGTGCTAGCTAGAACTCTACACAGCTAGGGTCAGGTCCGAAAGGACATCGGTATCACTTTCGGGAAACGGGCATTAAGATACCCTTCTTAGCATTTGCTGATGACATCCTTGTTTTCTGCCAAGCTTCCCAATCGGCCTGCTCGACTGTACTGTCTATTCTAGATCGGTACTGTCTTATTTCGGGTCAAAAGGTGAATCTGCACAAATCTAGCTTCCAAGCGTCTCCTAATACGTCCCCTACAACTATTGCTTCTACCATTGATGTGCTTGGCATTCCTCAGGCAAACAACTTTGACAAATATTTGGGCTGCCCGATCGTCAATGGTAGGACCAATAGGGATACCTTCGCAGATGTGGTTCTCAAAACCAAAAACCAACTAACAAAGTGGAAAGCATCAAATCTATCGGCTGAAGGCCGCAGGGTGCTCATCAAAGCAAATCTCAGTGCCAAACCAATCTTCCTTATGCAAGCTTTCCTACTACCTGCTCATATTTTGCATGAGCTGGATAAAGTCTACAGACAATTCTTTTGGAACAAAAATTCTAAAGCTCCTCCGCTGATTAGCTGGGACAAGATCTGCTCGGACACACTGAAAGGTGGTTTGGGGATTCATAAGGCTGAGTCTATGAACATAGCTCTCCAGATGAAGCTCCTTTGGAAAATCATTTCGGAACCAGATAATATCTGGGTTCGGGTTGTTTCTCAAAAATACCTTAAAGGAAATGATTTATACAGCTATAACAAAAAAGGAAACACTTCGTGGCAGTGGTCTCGACTTATGTCGATTAAGCATCAGTTCCTCTCTGCTCTTCAGTGGCCGGTTGGGAATGGGGTTGCCATTGATTTCTGGTCCCATAACTGGGCTTTTCCTCAGCCTTTGAGCTCAATAGCTATTAAACCCATCCTGGCAAATCTTAAAGATATTACGGTAGCTTACTTTATCAGTAATCGACAGTGGAACAGGGCGCTTATGGAACAATCATTACTTAATATCCTAAATCCGGACGATATTGAACACATATTGAGCCTAACGCTGCCTACAAATCCGATCACGGATCGTCTGTACTGGGGACCCAGTAAGAATGGCTGGTTCTCAACAGCCTCTGCAAACTCCTTTCTTACAAAAAACGTTGGTCTGACAGATTATGATTGTGGATGGATTTGGGGACTGGATGTCCCCCCGAAAGTGCGACACTTCTTATGGAAGTTATCCCGTGATGGTCTACCGACCAAAACCAGGTTACTCAAGTCACATGTAGCGATGCCGTCTGGCTGCGTCTTTTGTGGCAACATAAATGAATCGAGCGACCACCTGCTCCTTCGATGCCCTATAACTACAAATTTGCTAAAAGAAATAAGGATACGCATTCCAATTTCTGTCACTAATTCGGTCGGCATGGGCGATGTCATTCCGCTGACGAATATTAAACTTGCGATTGGGACCACAAATTTCGGTATTTTAGCTTCTGCCTGGTGGGCATTGTGGTACTTCAGGAACCAATTGGTTTTTGACCAAACTAACAAAGTTACCATCAATGAGATTCTGCTGTTCCACAGTACTAACACCCAGTGCTGGAAGCAATCGAAGTTGTTAAATGATGACCCGACCGGCCAACTACAACCAAACAATTGCGCTCAGAAGTCATAACAGAGCACCAAACCACATACATAGCAGTGGTGTAATTAATACAAGAACGAAGACTCGGTCTGGAATCTGGGTGAAACCGCCACCTAATACCTACAAACTTAATTTCGATGGTTCGGTTCTCCCAGGGGGGAAATCAGCTTATGGGTTTATCATACGAGACTCGGATGGTTTGTTGGTCTCTGCTGCCAGATCAACTTGCACCAATATCTCGGTCGTATATGCCGAGAATCTCGGTCTTAGAATGGGTTTACTAAAAGCAAAACAGTTACAACTGCTTGCACTTCTGATCGAAGGAGATAACTTAGCGGTCATTAATGCTCTACTGGGGGATTGGAAATGCCCCTGGACAATAGAGATGCTACAAGCTGATATCCTGTCTAATATTTCATCCTTTTCTTATGTTGCTATTCGTCATGTTTTCAGGGAATCCAATGCGGTGGCTGACTACCTTGCTCGTAGTGCCCATGCATCCCCTGCCGACGAAGCTTGTGAGGATGATCCAGAACTTCGTGTTCTCGTCCGGAAGGATGCGCTAGGAAGGGCCTCTGCTGCCGCAGACCCGACCTAATCTTTATCTTGCGTCAAAAAAAAATTTCTTTTTTTTTAAATCATTCCTTTTTTATTGAAAAAAATCTTTTGCCGAAGATAAAACAAAAGATTAGTTAGAGCACCTCCAATGACGGGGTGCCCCAAATTTTCTCTTCCCTTTCTTGATTTGTCTACCTCCATTTTCAACTCTCCCCAATTCATTTCTCTTTCCCCCACAATGGTCAGGTTCCTCAATAATATATCTTATCACTTTTTCCATGCCCATTATATTTTTCCTATAATTTCAAATATTAAAAAATTGAATTGATTTATCAATATAAAAATTTAATTTAAAATTTAAGTATATTTGATAATTAGTTTTAATAATTTAAAATATTTTTAAATAAATTGTTAATAAATTTAAAAATTCAAAAAAATTATTTATTTAATATTATAATTATATTTTTAATTACTTTTAATAATTTTAAATATTTAAAATGAATTGTTAATATATTTGGAAATTCAAAAAATTATTAATTATATTTGATAATTACGTTTAATAATTTAAAACGTTTAAACTAAATTCTTACCGAATCCGAAAACTAACAAATACTAATTAAAATTTCTAATTATATTCGATAATTAATTTTAACAATTTAAAATGTTTTAACTAAATTGTCAATAAATTAAAAAATTGAAAAAATTATTAATGTAATTTTATAATTATATTTGATAATTAATTTCAATATTTTAAAATATTTTAATTGAATTGTTAATATTTTTTAGTCTTTTAATTAAAATCTATTAAGAGAAAAAAAAATGATTTACTAAGTTATATGCGTGTCATCGTTTCATTGGTTTCAGATTTAGAAATTTGCCAAATATATTGGAACACCCTAAATTTAGGGAGGTTGTCCACCATGATCAGTTTTCCAAATCGAATGAAAAAGTGAGAACGAGAGGAGGCTCCCGGCCATTGTGGATTACAAACACTTGTTCATGCTCATGCCCCAACTTCAAACACAATCGAGCAATTAATACCAGTAACCACATTGCTGATCTACGAACTTGTTGGCATCGAGTGCAATTCAACTTGGATCTAATGGAGCTGGTAGGAATGCCATGGATGGACTATGAATACAATCAGTGGCGGAGCCAGAACTCAAAGAGGGTGGGGGCACACCGATGATAAAATTAATAACACGAACTCATACAACACATAATATTTTCAACACTACAAAATAACGATAAAAAATAAAAGAGTTCACTAGTATAAAAAATTCTTCATTGCTAATTGGAGTTTTATAATGAAATAATTCAACTCGACAGGGGGTAAATCCGTTTTATGGATTTTCAAACCCTAAAAATGTTGAATGATAATCTCATTATCAATGCGCTTGAAATATCTTTTTCAACTAGCAGACAAAACTCTCAGAGAGAAAATCTTCTGTTATCTCGTTACGCAAATATGGTTTGATAATAGCCATATCGGAGAAAGTTCTTTCCACTATAGTTTTTGCAACCGATAACACGATGAGACGATATACCAAATCAAAAGCTTTGTGAACTCCTACCTCGATTATCTTTCTGGAAACATCACTAATATCTTACAAAGTAGAAAATCTGACATTTTTCCCCATTTAAACTTCCGTAATTTCTTACCTAATTGTCGAGACGAGTAATATAACCCCTCGCTCCAAAGATCTCAAGATTTAAAGTGATTAATATACCTTCAATTTTCAAACATTCATAACTTTTTACTCGGATATCGGATTAATGCGTATTATATATCAAAACGAAGCTATCGACGAGGAGAATACATATAAGGGGTTAGTCGGACGAGGGTGGGAGCACGTGACCCCACATGCCCTCGTTTGGATCCGCTTCTGAATACAATCCTTCATCGAAAATGCAAAATAACTCTAAAATGAACACAAGTTAGCTTATAAACTAGGTGGCAAACACAACCTTCTGTACTTCCCTTTATCCACCAAGAAAGTGTATAAAATACATGGCTCTATAGCTTGTAAAAATAAAAGCTACTAGTCTACTACGTACAAATTAAAACAAACCCATGGTTAAGAGCAAAATCCATGACCTTCTAAGTTGTAAAAATAACTCATTTATATACATAAAAAATATAGTTTAAAAACACAAAATCTTTAACTACCTAAAAACAGAGAAAGATGCACAAAATTGTAACCCATCTTCCATGGCTCCCAATTGTGAGCAGTAAACACTACTTGCTCAGTAGATACTTAGGAGGAGGTTCGGTACCTTGTTCGCGTATGTTTGGTAGAGCTAAACTCGCGGCAAAAAAGAGGTGATCCAAACGAACATGGGTTCTTCACAGAAGGCCCCTGCACGCCTCAATCTCAATTGTTTGTGTCTCCAACAATGCCTGCGAAGAAGGGGAAGAGCTCACAATCTGGTTTGCAGCATCAAATATGAGCTTCCTGAAGAAGTCGTTTTCCATCTTACTAAGCACCTCCTTCACCACACCAAAGTTTAGCACATTGGCAACAAGAAGCTTTCCTATTATCTCCCCGAAATGTTTAGGGGCCTTGGGAAGATCAATACCAATGTCGTCCATCAAAGAGCCATATGATATGCAACCATCTGCAATGTCCTTGGAGGTGATGACCTTCTTGGCAAGCACATACCCTAGGAGGTCTGCGACCTGCTCAACGCATGGTGGATTCTTTTGCAGACCAAGAGAAATTGCTTCCTTGACGGCTTCAGAATGGTATGATGGACACTTGAGCTCCTCTATGCATTGCAATGCCTCATCTAGAAGCCTCACACTGAAATACTCCTCCAAGAGAGAAGTTGTCTTCCGTCCAAGCACGTCTTGGTCGACCGCTGAAGCCGGGGAAGGCATGGGTCTCTCGGCAACTGGTGCAACAGAAACAGGTGGAGCAGGCTTGCTTTTCGGGGGCTGCACATTGGTAGGGCCAGAGCGTACTAACTGAGAAGGTGAGGTACTGCCCTGTAACAAGGCACTAGTTCTACCACTCATGAGACCACTGCTTCCCTGAGGTAATAGCTTTGCGTAGGAACGTGCTTGTTTACCAATCAATGGTGAATTGAAACGTCCACCAGCCTGATTCATGTCACCTCTAGGCATTGATCGGCTCCTAGGAACCTCCCAGTTATCGTTATCCATTCCAGGCATGCCAGGCATTTTTCGGCCGCCTGGCATTCCAGGCATCATACCGCCTGCTCCAGGACGGTTCATAGGGTATCCCCCAGAGAAGACATCTCCTTGCACACCACGAGAATTTCGCATGCTAGCAGTTGCGCCAGGTCGCAGCCCAAGATTCCTTTCAGCCTCAGAGTGGATTTCAGTTATGGTCTTGGCTTTCATCTGTGAATACGAGAAGAAGAGAATGTATTAGAAGTGCATAGAAATCTTCAAACTATAACAAACTAAAGAACATCTAAAGAAAAAGGAAATGGGAGTGACAAAACAACCTCTTCCCGCCTAGGCACCCAGTTATTTGCACGGAGATCAAGAACATTACGGACCATGAACCTTAGACGCGGAGCCAGCAGAGGGTGTGTGGTTAATTCCTTCAATCTGTTGAAGTAAGCATCATTTACACGCCTTGATTTGGGACTCGCGTCAAGTTGTTTACCAATAGTAGTAAAGAATTGGCTTATTGCCTCAACATTTTCCTCTTCCGGGCAACTCTTACTGTCAGATCCAAGTAACTCCTGCACCAAACATCAATGTCAGGAAAAGCTACAAGAAAAAGTAAGTACTATGTAAACTAATACAATTAAGATAAAGGACCTGAACAATGTGATGCACAGTCTTTTCAGGCACCATCTTTTGCTTCAAAAGCTCTCCAATAAGACGAATATTTCCAAGAGTACGAAGTTTAAGCATTCTCTCTCTATCTCTACGCTCTGACTCTTGATCAGGTGCAATCATTTCCCTTAATTCAGCCCTCAAATTCTCAGCACCTTCGAACGCTTCCTGGCAGTTTTTCAATAGAACCCGCTTGAAAGTGATCTCTTTTCCATTGGGTTCCTCGGATGGGAATGAAGGAAGTTTCTCATTGAGATTAGCACATAATTGCGCATACATGGGGCAGAATGTTGGCTCCAGAACTGCTTTGTCAAATATCAGCGCGATGACTCCCTATTGTTCAAACAAGATCAGCTGAGTTAATTTACAACGATGATGAAAATTCAAGTGGGGGATAAAATAACGCCAAATACTGCACCTTGAGGATGTCAGCTGATGTTATGCCAGCATCAAGTAGTTGACCTTTGAGGAGATCAAACTTCTCAGGGGTGAGTTTGTTCAGTATACTGCAAGTAAAAGAAAAAGAAAAAGCAATACATCAGGTGCAAGCATCCTACTAACCGAGGACAGAACAAACTGACTTTTACTAAAGAACAAAAAAAAAACTTATTGTACATTTATCAGCCAAAACCGTATATACCCTACTAAATCACATTGCACTATCATCACACTACATGTTTGAACAAAGAAAACATAGATGTGCCACAAATGCGATTTATTCAGAACTGAAACTGTTAACAAAATTAATCATTCAATGGATACTACTGAGTTCCCTCTATCCAAAAATAACTAAGTAATCAAAACCACTTCTTCGCCATAGATAACCATAATGGAGATGAGTGCTAGCTAGTCATTACCCTTTAACAGTCTTCAATACCCGATCCTTGTCGGATAAAGTACCCCTTCGAACTGACCACGGCACTTCAGCTTTAGTAAGACTGGTTGCAGTTCCTCCCCCTCCCTGTTACAAATTTATAAAAGGAATAAAATGGCATGTGGTCTAATATCTTTGCTAACAGTTGTTAGGAAAATAAGTATAAAATATAATAACTGGAAAATTAAGACTAGAAAAGGCAATAAGAAAGAGACCTACATAATCTTTCCACGTATTCTAGATGAAAAAGTAAAGAGATTTGTTACAGAAGTGATACAGGAGGCTTAACATTGAAAGTCAACTAGCAAAAAGAATAACAAAACGGACTCCTCAAATCCACCAAAAATTGGGTCTAGAGTCTAGACTAACACTATGAGATACAAACACTTCCGTCGCAACTAGGAAAACAACATGACATGCTCAACAATGTCTGAAACCAGTCATGCATGGTCATAAAACTGAATTAGCATACGGCATCAGTTGGAAGAGTGAGATAACAAGTTTCAAGGGCACTGAGTTCAAATTGGTTCCACTTAACTTATGCTGCACATTACTTGTAATTCCATCATTTGAGGTGAAGAACGACATAATTAATGCAAAATGAAGATCCTCTAGTATAGGTACTTACTGATTGGTTAGAGGATGCGTGCGCCCTTGAAAAATGGGAGTTCAATTGATCTGGACGACTTGCAGAAATCTCCCTACTCTGTCGTAATGAATCCCACGACCTCTCTTCTGGAGCAGGGGTGACTTGTGCAGAGCGGCCACGCCAATCACGACTATCTGGGTCTGAATAACGACTTGGTGGCTGACGAGACACCTAAAGAGCAATATTTGTGAACCTTTTGTTTCAAGGTGTGAAAATAAAATGGCAAAGGAGTGATGCATTATAACCATGGGTTATCAAACTACAAAAACCTTTGTTCCTAATCAATAGTCAAGAAATTGGTTTACAATATTAGTGACACACTTTCACTCAACTCAACTCAACTCATTACATCAATCATCAAGGCATTCCTAATCTATATTATATAAGAGGTATCATTTATTAATTGATTTAGATGCAAATCTACGGTAACACTCACATTATTTTCTGCACGAATCCAAGTCTGATCTTCACCGCGCAATTCAACTTCAAGTTCTCTCTTTATTTGCAAGATGGACTCAGGAATTACAACCACCTATTCAAAAAAAGGTCATAAGAAATCACAGAAAAAGGTTAATTACATTGTAAATATTCCTTAGTCAAAGGGTTACTCGTATGCCCACAAAGCAAGAGAAAACAAGCATTTAATCTCTTTTTTTTTTGCTCTGTAAAACAGGTCAATTAAATAAAATCACCATCAGGCATCAACAATATTTTGCATCCTAACATCATAAAAAAAAAACCTGTTCCTATCAATATTTCTTTGAAATCGGCATATACAATATAAAAACAACCCATACACACACGTCCACCATCTCAAAAATCACAATCATATCAGAGTTTAGGGTTTGCCAACATGAAAGATACATCATCTAAAAACAATGAATCTGATACGCCTCATTGATAATATAAAGGAAATCTTTGTAACCCTGAAAGAAAGATGACTTGCAAAGTAATATATCATCCTAAGTTGTGTACATAAATTATTCTCAATTACTTGGAATTTCTGAAATGGCACAAACATGACTGAACAACATCTTATAGATAAGTACCTCTCTGAGTTGTAACAACTGGTCTCTTGTATAACGAACTAGCTCATGTCCATCAAACCGGGTATCTCCAATCTGCACAAGTAACCGTTAATCAGTTTACAAGTTAGCGCAAGATATGATCCTCATGGATTTCAAATATGCCAATGTTCACCCTCAACTCACAAGAAGAAAACATAGCTCAACATTTTCCTATATAAAGCCCAACGCTTTGGAATATAACAAAATAATTAAATTCATTGTTTGCAATTGCATTTATTAAGCACATACAAGTATACAACATAAACAAAACAGAGAGGTGTGACACGGAAGTATCATGTATGAAGGACAAGGACATGCTTTGCATATCTATCAATGGCCTCATTGCGACATTGGAAACCAAATCATGGAGGCAAATAATCTCAAATTAAGCTTTGACAGAACCATTTACCTTTTTCAGCCATAGATTAGTTACTACCTATCAATTATTCAAACAAAAACGGCATATCCACCATAAATATGACCCTCCAATAATCATATCAAATCTTAAAAAGGCAAAATAAGAAGTCAAACTAGGTAAGTTTAGTTAACACTTCAAGAGAGTGAATCAGTGATATGTCAGTAGGTTTCTTTATAGCCTATAGGTAATCCGAAGCTGTCCGATTTCCCACCTAAAACCCTAAATATTACTTTCCGATTGCTGCCAAGAATTAGGACGTTACAAGGGACCAAGAAACCTCTCGAAACATCGGTGCTAAATAGGTTGAGCTCAGCTACACTTTCTGAAGAATGACATACTCCAAAGACTACAAATTTACAACGCCGTATCAAAAACATTCAACTTTCAGTGTCAAGGAAGTGTCAATTTACTATATATTGCTTCAAATCAAACTGATTCAGATCAACAACTATTCAAATATATGCTGGATTATACTCCGTAATCACCTAACCACCTAAGAGAAGGAAAAAATAGAAAACAGATCGAAGAAAACGCAGGAACCTTAAAGGCGAGCGGAGGAGCGCCATGGGGACGCAACAGATCGGCGGAGATAGAAGCAGAGGAAGAATCCAATCGGGCAGCTGCGAACCGAGAACCTCGATTCGCTCTTCCACCACCGCCGGGCCTCAAGCTGATTACGGGCTGTTCGGTCTGCATGCCTCGCTAAGCTTTGAAATCAATCAACCGAAAGTATGAGTGAGGGAGAGAGACAGGTAATCTCTGTTGAGTGAGAGAGATCGGAGGAGACAAAAAGACAAGAGTCGGAGGAGGTTGAATTGTAGAAAACCCTTCTCCGTATTTTTGTCCACCAGAGTATTTATTTTCACCATTAAAAAAAAATTAATCGATTTTGATCTCCTCGCTATATCTATATCTATATCTATATCTTTGTTTAATCTATTATCTATCTATTTATATCTTTATCTAATCTATTATCTATCTATCTATATCTATATCTTTATCTAATCTATTATCTATTATCTATGTTTTAATGCACGTTTTTCAATGAGTTAAAAAATCTATAAAATATTATTATTTTAGTTAAATTTTTTATACAATTTTATACTTATTAGTAATAAATATGAAATTATATAAAAAATTTGATTAAAAAATAATATTTTATTGAGTTTTTAACACCTCAAAAAACGTGTCGAAAAGAAAAGTAACATTTATTTTGGAACGGATGGAGTATCTATCTATCTATAATACTCTCCCCGTTTGTTTTTATGTAGAGAAAGGTAATGATTACCATTATAAATATAGTTCATATTTAAGTTAAGATTTATTGATCACTAATCTAATAATTCTCCTTCTTCTCTCATTTTTCACACAAAATTTGTTATCTTTTCTCACATTCTATTCCCTAATTTTAAGGATGGTTACTAATACCTTTAGGATGGTCTAATCATTTCCCCCACGGTCCCCACCCTCTTCTCTAATCTCACAAAAAATGATGACCATATACATTTTATATTTAAAATTTAATACCTTACATTTCCATTTCCCTCTTGTATAAACAAACGACCCCAAATTTATTACGGAGTAGCATTTATATGGCTCCATATACAATCCTCCTCCATCAAGGACGGAACGGTGTGCTGGATTCCCTTATCCCATGAAGAAAAAATATTTTGAAAAAAAAGAGGAAGATTTACTATCTCTTATATAATTTATTGAGTATATGTACATATTCAGAAAAATTATTTTGAATGAAAATGGGAATGGTAATTAGATATTGCATGTCTGATTGCACAATTCCGAGATATTAAGCCCATTCTATCTGCTCTAGGGAAGAACTTACAGTCTAATGATCTAACCAAACTCGCCTTTTCTTGGTGGACAACGCGGTATATTAGGAACCAAAACCTATTTCAGCAAACTGCAATACCGCACAAGGATAGAGCCTTGCGACTGATCCAATCTCATATTGATAACTGGAATAAAACAGCTGCTGCTGAGTCCGAGTTTGAGGAGGACTTTCGCCCTATTCGGCGGAGCACTCATACAAAGAACAGAAAACAAAAAACCATCGCTTGGCGCAAGCCTCCCCGGGGCACGTTCAAACTGAATTTCAACGGGTCTACTCTCCCTAATGGCGAAAGCACTGCGGGTGTTGTCATTAGGGACTGGGTCGGCCACCCAATTTCTGTTCAACACCTTCGACTGGGCAAACAAAAACCCCTGACAGCAGAGGCCCTAGACCTTCAATTAGGGATACAACAAGTTCGAAAACTTGGTATTAAAAAGATCCATATAGAAGGTGATAGCAAGATAATCATTGACCATCTAAATAGGAAATCGAAATGCCCATGGGAGATCGAACTACTGCTTTCGGATACACAAGTTCTGTTATCGACTGTGGAAGAAGTAGTTTTCTTCCATGTTCCTCGTATGGACAATAGAGTGGCGGATAAGGTTGCACACCTTAGCCACTCTGCCAGAGGAGTCGATGTTACAAATGATCCTGGTCTTCTTGACCTCATCCGTCAGGATGCCGCCGGGTAGGGCTAGCCCACCCGAATTCTTTCCTTATCAAAAAAAAAAAGGAATGGTAATTAGAGAAACATAGTGATGAAAATTGCTAGAATTGGATTTATTATCTCTTAAATAATTTATTGAGTATATGTACATATTAAATAAAACTATTGTGTCATATTTTGAGCGAAAGTTATACTCCGTAAAATAGATACAATGAGATGAACACATGATGCCTGGATATGGAATTTGGATATTCTGCCTAAGGTCAAATTTTTTTTTTTATAGAAAGTTTGTCAGGATGGCCTCCCAACTGTCTCTAGGCTTGCCCAACGAGGGACTTCTGTACCTTCCACCTGTAAATTGTGCAACTGTGCAGTAGAAAATGATGTTCACCTCTTACTAGAATGTCAATATATGCATTCTCTCTTTCGTTTACCTACACACATAAACTCAACAATATCCAGTATGATAAATCATATATTCACGGGAGATAGAATTGAACCTATCATTTCGTTCATCGAAAACAACATTATCTCGGTGCTAAGGTGAAGCTTGCCTTTTCGTGGTGGATGGCTTGGTACATTCGAAACCAACGTGTTTTTAGACAGGTCCCTATACCACATGGAGACAGTTCATTGCGTATTATTAAAACTCATAAAGGATAATTGGAGTAAAACATCTCGCTTCGAGTATAGTTTAGATGAGGACCTCCCCTTACGCACAAGAAACTCCAATCATCCAAGGAAGAAAAATAAGTATGCTAACATTACATGATGCAAACCACCTCGAGGAACTCTCAAGTTAAAATTTGATGGATCCACAATGGCAAACAATGACAACTCGGCTTGAGCCATAATCCAGGACTGGGAGTCTGGGAAGGACGTCCGATACACATATCTTATAAAATACTTGGCAAACAAAGCCCTTTGAAAGCGAAAGCTCTTGCTCTTAAGCTAGGAATCCAACATGCTCTACAACTCCGTATCAACAAACTCCATGTTGAAGGTGACTCCATATTATAATCATAACCCACCTAAACAAAACATCTAGCTGTCACTTGGAAATTGAACTGATCTTATCGGATGTTAAACTCTTACTATCGATTATGAAAGAAGTATCATTCTTTCATGTTCCCCCGTTATACAACAGAGTGACTGATAAGGTTGGACACCTTTGCCACTCTACCTGGGGTATCGATATTTACAACGATTCTGGTCGGTTAGACCTCATCCGTAAATATGTCATTGGGTAGAGCTCACTCGCCCGAGTTCTTTCCTAACCACCGAGTTCTATCCTAATAAAATCTTTCATGTTCCCCCGTTAGGCAACAGAGTGACTGATAATGTTGCACACCTTTTCCACTTTACCTGGGGTATCGATATTTACAATGATTCTGGTCGGTTAGACCTCATCCATAAATATGTCATTGGGTAGAGCTCGCTCGCTCGATTTCTTTCCTAACCACCGAGTTCTATCATAATAATAAAAAAAAAACACATGATTTGGTAGGAGGGAAAAAAGATAATTAGAAAGGGCTCTTGAAGAGAATCGAACCTTGGATCCAAGAGTAATAGTGCAACTCCTATGCCACCAAGACAATGGGTTCGTATGGGACGGGGTTAATAAACTGACTAAAATTATGAACATGGTAAAATTTATAAACTGTTGGTAAAAAGTAGTTAAAAATTTATGAAAAAATATAAACTCCGTATGGGACGAAAAAATGTTTATTTGTAAAAAGTGAAGTTTATTTAGTTGTTATTAGGGGTATACTTGTCTTTTCAAATCAAATAAACCCAAAAACCCAAAAAAAAAACCTTCAAAAACAAGCTTTTTTTTCAACTCAAAATTTTAACTACTTTTACTTATTTTTCCTCATCCATACACTCTTTAACTTGTTTAAAAAAACTTCTACTTCTACTTATTTTTTTACCTATTTATTTGTTGCAACCATACATACCCAATATGTTTTATATTTCAACTACATACTACATATTCTTTTTTGCAGGGCGGGCAGCCCACCCCTCCTTCCATGTATGACCTCCACCCTCTTGACCTCATAGATTCAATCGACTTTAACATAGAATCAAAGCCGAGTTCGACTACTTTCAGTATGAGCTTCGAATTTGTGGATTTGTGGTGTTAGGTAGCCTTTTACGTGGACATGTCACGAGCTTTGACAAATGGATCAACTTACCTAAACAGTGCACTTAATGGGGGTGTTTGGGATGTTAGGGTCTCATATTGGAAAATATTAATATATATTGAACAATATATGAGCTTAGCGAACTATTTTTCTCATTGACAATTTATTTTAACATGAACTCTTATTATATTTATGTGTTATTCGTATCTATTATATATGAACCCATATATGACTCTTCTCCAACGGGCAACGTCTTGATCCCATGTGGCTTATCTGATTTCTAATTTTTAATAAGAATCATAATTAGAACCAAAATAAAGAATCACAATTAAAGTAGGTATGTATGATTACTTATACTATATATAGGGTTTGGTTCAAGAGTCCACACCTTTTATAGTGTACCTTGTGCACAAATCTAGACCATTAATAGAGATGGGACGAATGTGTTAGAATGTTTATAAACATTTTAGGTGACTCATGTGTCTAGGTTTAATTAATTGAGCATTTAGTCCATATATATTATGGTGTTCGATTTAATATAAAAGTCAAAACTGTGATGGATCGGTCTCGGTAAAAGAATTAAATCAGGGTAATTATGTATTCCCTCATCCCTTGCCTATAATACACTAATGGATGACTATCTCATAAAGGAATTTTAATAGAGAAAATAAATTAGTGAATGGTTACGGAAATTAAATAAGAGAGCGGCTACAGAATGTGAAGAGTCGCTCACTCCTTTATATAAACGTCCATTGGTTTATCTGTTGAATGAGTGTGAAAAGTAAGAGACCGTTTAGCTCAAATTGCTGGAACCGTATACGAACCATCTTAACCCGGGTACCCGACACGATTAAGCTATTCGGTTTCGTGTCGGATACCCGGGTACCCGACACGAACCACTTCAAGCGTGGGAGGGAGAAATTGTCAAGGCGTCTAAATCTTTCCGACGTCGTTGCCAGAGAAACTCTCACCTGAGATGTCTTCAAATCCTCTCTCTTCTCTTGCTGCTGAACGCCGACGATCTGGAGGAGATCGGATTCTCTATAGCACCCATTGTCGGCTTCTCTGTAAAACGAAGATCTGAAGCACCCACTCTGTAGCACCCATTGCACCAAATCGGATGAATCGATTGGCTGCAAATTCAATGAATTTGTGTTAAAGTGTCGTATTTGAATTTGAACTGTAATTCTGCATTCGATTTAAGGTTTTTAATTGGAATTGCCGAATGTGTGTATCGCTTGTCATGTATTGTTGACTTTATTTGTATAATTTGAACTGGGATTTGTAAATATATATATATATATATATATATATATATATATATATATATATATATATATATATATATATATAGGGTGTGGTTCTGGTGTTCACAACCCTTAGAGTGTACCTTGTACACAAATCTACACCCTTGATATGGATAAAATGGATGGATACGATTAAAAGTGAATTTTTCTTTATTTCTTCATTAAAATTGGTGGGGTCCACATCCAAAATCACCTACTTTCCCATTTGTAGGCGCGTGAGCTCCTCCATTGTAATCAATTGGTGGGCTGTTTGAAAAAAAACATCATTTAAATCAAAATTTCCCCTATTTTTCGGGCCACGTACCTTCTTTTTCTTTACTTTTTTTGTTTTTTTTCCCTCTTCCTCTTGCAACGTTTTTTTTTAAAATTTTTTTTTATATATGTGTGTTTTAGGTAGGCTTTTATTAAAGTCGTTATGATGAAAAAATTGTTTATAAATTAAAGTTATTATATGCAAAAATTAGGGTTTCAATATGTGGGGATAGGCGTCGAAATGAGGGTTTCTCATGCTACCGAATAATTTTTCAATTCCATTGAATAATATTTCACATGCTACGAATAATATTATGTTTTCTTTTTTCATCCAGATCAAAATTTTCCAATTCCACTGAATAACTTGTCACATGTTACCAATCCAATGAATAATTTCACATGCTACCGAATAATATTATGTTTTCTTTTTTCATCTAGATCAAAATTTACCAATTCCACTGAATAACTTGTCACATGTTACCAAATAATGTTATGTGTTATTTTTCTATCAGTTTAGGTCAAAATTTACTAGTTCCACTGAATAATTTCACATGCTACCGAATAATATTATGTTTCCTTTTTTCATCTAGATCAAAGTTTACCAAATCCACTGAATAACTTGTCACATGCTACCGAATAATGTTATGTGTTCTTTTTCCATCCGCTCAGATCAAATTTACCAATTTCGTTAATAATTTTTGTTCAGTGGTGTTTTTAAACCCACCTGATTTCGTTTTTATAAAATTTTGGTAATTCCACCGAATAATATTTCACATGTTGCCGAATAATGTTATGCTATCTTTTTCAAAGCATCGATTTCTCATTATGTTAGAGATGGTGTTCCTAAACATCGATTTCTCGTTACAAAATATACATATTTCATTGAATAATTATTTAGAATTCAACTAATGATATCGAAAACCTCACACATTGATTTCGAATTAAAAAATAGACACATTCCATTGAATAAGTATTTAGAATTCAACCAATAATATGGATTGACGATCTCAAGTCTCAATCACGCATTTATTTCCAATTACAAAATACACACACCCCACTTATCCAATTACAAAACACACACATTCCGTTGAATAATTATTCAAAATTCAACGAATAATATCGACAATCTCATATCTCTATCGTAAAATAGACACATCCTATTGAATAATTATTAGAGATTCACCGAATAATATTTATATTCCACTGAATAATTCACCGATGATGTATTCAATGAACAATATCTCAATTTCGAAGGAGCCTTGGCCTTTTATTACCCTTTCATAAGTTTCATTCAAGCTTTAAGGACAACAATGGTCCAGCTTCAAGGTTGTACATTTTCTGTTGCATTACTAATTACTTGAAGAATTAATTAGATCACCTACTATCTCCTTCATTGTCCCTTTTCATTTCTAATGTTTATTTCCCACCAAAAAAAATCATAAGAACACCCAATTTTGCTTATACATGATATTAATACTCAATTCCATACCCAATCTCCAAAATATACTATTCATGTCAAAAGGAAGCGAACAATCTCAAAAAATATCATCGAAACAACCGAATAAACCTTCATAAAGTAACGAATAATGAATCAATCTCATAAAATTACACAAGTATCAAACAACTTTCAAAAACCCAAACAAGTTGATGCTTACCAATTCCATCAATGGAGGCTTGAAGCTCAATCCAGACAAAGAGATGAACAGAAGGAGCCAAATCAGCCCAATCACCGCCGTTGATCGCCTGGATCGTCGCAAATCGATGCTTGGATCGGATCTAGCCGCCACCGCCCATCGCGTCGACGTTCTGCCTTTCCAATCGCACACGAATCGCCGCCCTCCAAATCGTCACCACCGGCCTTCACCTCCTCCCCTCTTCGCTCGAAAACCTCTTCAGAATCCATCGATGCCGTCAGACCCATAGCCACCCAAAATCCGTCGATCGAAGTCCAGGCTTTCCATCCTTCTCTCTACTCTGCCCCATTCGTCGATCGAAACCTCTTCATAAATCAAACCCCTTCGCGTAAACAAGGATTAGAATTAGAATCGTAAGAGGAATGATTCAAGTACTAATTTAATAGTAAGGGAATTTGAAATAGAATGAAGAAGATTAAACAAGGTATAGAGTGGTTCAGTGTATTTTTGTTGAAGATGGAGGTGAAGGTCGGGAAGTAGGGGGACATGTGGCGGACGCAGAGGTGGAATGCCGGAGGGGGCGGCGCCGGTCGCCTCGGTCGATCGTTCTCCTTGGTCTACTTGTGTCCACGGGCAACACTGTGAAGAAGAAGACCATCGGGGATTAGGGTTTTATTTCCCCCAAAATCACACGCGCTACACCTCTCTTTTGTGAGACTAAGATTGCTGAGAATTTTTTTTTTTAAAAAAAAACGAAACACGTGGCACTTCCTCCTCCCTCCATTCAACTTAGATCAATGGTCCATATTTGTGTACAAGGTACACCGTAAGAGTTGTGAACAAAAGATCCATACTCTATATATATATATATAAAAGGAATTAATATCCTGTGGTGTACGTTTACCCTACAAGTACAAGCTATGCCATTACATTACATGCAAGGTCTAATTCATATGGAACATACATAATTAATGGGATCTTCTTGTGGTGTGTTCTACCGGTTAGCCAGGCCTAACACATGGGTATATGTACATATGGGTATATGTTAGGCCTGGCTAACCGGTAGAACACACCACAAGAAGATCCCATTAATTATGTATGTTCCATATGAATTAGACCTTGCATGTAATGTAATGGCATAGCCCGTAGGGTAAACGTACACCACAAGATATTAATTCCTCATATATATAGTTACAAATCCCAGTTCAAATTATACAAATCAAGTCAACAATACATGACAACCGATACACTGCAAATTCAATGAATTTGTGTTAAAGTGTCGTATTTGAATTTGAACTGTAATTCTGCATTCGATTTAAGGTTTTTAAGTGGAATTGCTGAATGTGTGTATCGCTTGTCATGTATTGTTGACTTGATTTGTATAATTTGAATTGAGATTTGTAACTATATATATATATATATATATATATATATATATATATATGAGGAATTAATATCATGTGGTGTACGTTTACCCTACAAGTACAAGCTATGCATGCCATTACATTACATGTAAGGTCTAATTCATATGGAACATACATAATTAATGGGATCTTCTTGTGGTGTGTTCTACCGGTTAGCCAGACCTAACATACGGGTATATGTTACGGAGTATATAGAAAGATGGGCAAACTGTCCTTACAAAAAAAAGGCCAATTGCGACTCAATTGACCTTTTTTTAGTTTAATTTAATTTAAAACTACAATGAATTTAATTTATTCATTTTTAATTTAATTACAATTAATTTTATTTATTTTTAGTAAATAAAATTTAATTTAATTAAAAAAAAAATGGTTGCACCTTCGATGCAAACAAAAAAAAATTAATTTAATTTTAACAAAAATTAAAATAAATTTTTTTCCAAAAAAAAAATAATTTTATTGATTTTTAATAAATAAAATTTAATTTAAATTAATAGTTGTTTTTCCTTTTCTTTTTTTTTATTTATTTTTGCCTGTCTTGTTTTTCCAAAAAAAAAAAATTAATTTTTTTTGCCTGTGAGGTGTATTGTTATTTTCAATTTTTTTTGAAAAAAAATAAATGATCTTTCTTTTAAAATTTTTTTGCATGTCGGGACTTTTTTTTCCATTTTTTTTAAAATTAAAATAAACTTTTAATTTTTTTAAAAATTAATTAAGGCCACCGTCAAAAGTGGCGGTGGCGTTTTTTTCCAAACTTTTTTTCCAAAATTAAATTAAATTTTATTTACAAATTCTTTTTTATTTTTAAGGCCACCGTAGACTTTGATGGTACGTAGCTTGAAACGGTTCTCATACCGGATCATATCCACCGTTATACGTTGCGGTGACCAGTTAAATACGTCATTAAGGCCACCGCCAAGATATGTGGTGATTAGCGGTAGAAATAGTAAAAATTAACGGTGAAGATATCCGCCCTGATTATATTTATATGAAGTTAATTTATTACTAAAGTAGTGTCGTTTGAATTATATGTCACTACCGATCTAAATGATCTCCTTACCATAGAAGACAAGATGGGTGGACCTTCCCTCGCTCCACACCGACCTAACATACTGACCAACTTTATTCTCAGTCGTGAATTCATAGACATCCCAACCTACGACAACCAATTTACCTGGAGGAAAGGGTTTTCAGGACCAGATAACACCTATGAAAAATTAGATCGAGTTCTAGTCAACAAGGAAATATTCCATAAACTACCACACCTAAAAATAAAAAATCACGCCTTCACCAAATTTGACCACTGCCAAATTACACTTGAAATTTTGCCAAACACCCGCCCTCGGCGCCCCTCCCATGCAACCTTTTGGCAATGAATTGGCATGGGGGAAATAAAAAAAATTTGAACTCATTGTCCGCCAGGCTTGGCGCATTGATCCGGATGGCTCGGCCATGTTTAAACTTACCAAAAAATTGCAGAACCTCAAAACCAAGAGTAAAATCTGGTGTAAGAAAACAACAGGTAACATCTTATCCCAAGTCACAAAAACGGAAGCTAAATTACAACAACTCCAACAACGGCTAATGCAAAACTACGACCCTGATACTAATAAAAAACACAAGCGCTTATTGCTCAAACATTCCAAGATGATAAATTTCCACACAACCTATTGGGGACAAAGAGCGAAACGTATACATATAAAAGCAGCGGATACTAACACCATATACTTCCATCGTGTTGCAACTGGTAGGAGAAACTGAAACATTGTTAAAACACTTATCTCCTCAAATGGTACCCCCCTACTCATGAGTCCGACATCCGTAACGAATTTAAATCAGAATTTATCAAACGTATGCGACTCCGACCATCCACACCCCATTGCTCGCTTCTTGACCACATCCAAACTGAAATCACAACCAGTCAAAACGACATGTTAATTCGTCTCATAACCAACAACGAAGTCAAAACTGCGGTCTTTAGGCAAATGACAAATCTCCGAGTCCTGATGGCTTTCCGACGGGTTTCTTCAAAAAATTCAGGCACATTGTGGGTCCTTCTGTCATTAAGGCTATCAAAGGTTTCTTTATTAGTGGTAAAGTTCTAAAACAGATAAACCACACCTTCATCGCGCTTATCCCGAAATGGGATGTCCCACTTCTTAGAAGAAGTGGGACATCCCAAAGCTTAAAACTAACCTACAAGCACATCTACCCCAGAATATCATAGACAATATAGCCCAAATACCAATCCTAAAAAACATTACACAAGACAAGCTATATTGGAAATGGAGTCGCAATGGTTGGTTCTCCACCTCTTCAGCAATAAAAATGATACATAAAAACAGGCAACATTCTAAATCGGACTTCCACTTAATCTGGAACCTGGACTGTCTACCGAAAGTTAAAGACTTTATCTGGCAGATCACCAAAGATGGTATACCTACTTCAGTCAAACTAGCTCGTCGTGGTTTGGGTATTCCAACGAACTGTCCTCTTTGTGAGATGAACTTCGAGGACTTAGAACATCTTCTATTCACCTGCCCCATATCAAAAAGCACTCTAAAGCTACTCTCCCCGAAAATCTCCGACATGGTAGATAATGCATACAATGCAACAATCACTATAGCTGAAACCTTAATAAAGTTGAAAAACGATCTTGGAGTCCGTGACTTCTCCACCCTAGTTGTGTCCTGGTGGAGCCTCTCGTACTTCAGAAACAAAAAAAGTATTCGAAAACATAGATCTCAACCCAAAAGCACTACTATCTTTCAGGTCCGGCGGGATGGGTGGTTCATGTGGTCCTCTTGCACAGGGCCCAAATTGATTTGGGGCCCAATCCATTTTATACTACTCTATATAAAACAATGCATCTACTAGTTAAGTTAAAAGCACTTGGCGTAGTGGTTGAGCCTGCTGCCTTTAAATATGACGTCCACGGTTCGAATCCCTCATCAGTCACTTTTTTGTTATTTTCTTTGGCTTCTCTTTTTTCTTTTTAATGGGCCCACCTTTTTTTTTTTTCAATGGGCTACAACTGACCCTTCTTCTTTTTCTTTCTTCTTTCCTTTCATTCATTTTTTCCCACCTTCAACATTGCAAAAAAAATTAAATCCCCACAATTATTCCATATTTTTCATTCCTTCATTTTTACATATTTATTGCTAAAATAAAATAAAAATTCTACTACTATTATTATGTTTTTTGGGATAAATGACAAAAACCTACTTAAATATTAAAATTTAATAATTGTATAATTAACAATATTTATAATCATGTCATATTGATTATTTAAGTATATATATATATATAACACATGTATTTTATGTAAATACAAGATAAATATTATGTTTTTCTTCTTGTTATCATGTATGTCATATATCATAGTAAATAAATGTAATTATGATTGCATAAGAAATGAAAATAATATAAACTATAGGGCCTAATTTTAATTATCGCACCGGGTCTAGTAAAACATCAAGCCGGCCCTGCTATCTTTCATCTCGGAACATATCTTCAACTGGAACAAATCTAAAGAAATCGAACAAGATCCCATATAAAATATGCACCAGGCAGGAGATAACCACCAAAAGAAAACCACCCGAAAATGTTGTTGTTGGCCAAAACCCAGACTTTGGTAGTAATGTCGTATAAACTTAACTTTGATGGTGTCTTATCCTCTACGACTACTTCTTCCTACGGATTCATCATCCGTAATGCAGACGGGTCAGCGATATTCTCAGAGGCTAGCCCATCTCCTATCTCTTCTGTTTTTGGGGCTGAATGTTTCAGCCTTTGTAAAGGGATTCTTAAGGCAATTGATCTTAAAATATATAATATCACTATTGAAGGTGATAATCTTAGCATCATTAACAGTCTCAAGACTGGATGCTCCTGTTCTAGAGAGATTGTGATGATTCTATCCGACTGTCTCCTTTATTTCCACCGATTTTCGGACTTTGAGATTCATCATATTTTTAGGGAAGGTAACTGTGCCGCTGGTCGACTTTCTCATCTTCCGTCCTGGGCAGCATCATCCTTCGGGATGCCCTTGGCTAGTTGCTTCTTGCAACTACCAAATTCTTTTATGTTGAAAAAAAATTAAAAAAAATATGTCACTACCGATAAAAATTGGCACCACTGATAAAGGTGGTTACACTAATCTCGTTAAAAAAAACACTGGAAACTATTTTGTCACCAAAAAAATTGTCATCAAATGTATCACTACTCACTACTGATAAAGGTGGTGATACTAATATCGTAAAAAAGCTGTCACCAAAAAAATTATTTATCACCGTACATGTGTCATCAAAGTTGTGTCATCAAAGTTATTGACCGGTTAATTGTCAGAATAAAAATGAGAAGAAAGGAAGTCAAATTAAAAATGGGAAGAAAGGACAAAAATGCCATAATGGACATTTTGCAAAAGGGAATATGAAAGTGGACATTTTGCAAAATGTCATATTCAAAATGGACACTTAACAAAAAAAATCCATAAATTTAAACTTGCATAGCTTCTAACCAAATTCTCAAAATAAATAGTAATAACATATGGTTTCGAAACTCTCGAGATGAATTATAATATGTGAATGTCAAGTTAGGTAAAATATAAAAGTATTATAGTCTTTTGAAATAAAATTAAAGGAATTAATGCATCTACAATTTTCAAACATTCATGACCTTTTATGTAGGATTATGGCGTATTATATATCAAAACGATCCTATCGACGAAGAGAATACACCTAATTAATTTGTCGGATGAGGGGGACTCATGTAGTCATGTAACCCCCTAGGACTCCCCTTGGTTCCGCCTCTGTATCTAAGCATAATACAATGACGCATGACGGTAAGGGTAAGTAATACATAGATTATTGATAAAAAATAAATTACAACAAGTTTGTAATTGATATTTTTAAAAACAAATATGAATATAAATCACAAATAAAAATACTTTTTGTCAAAATTATTTTCAAAACTATAAATTTTTAAATATTTTTTCTGAGATGTGTATGATTTATCCATATATATATATATATATATTTTTTTATCTAAAATAATTATAAAACTGAAGGGAGGAGTGTGTCTCGTCTCGTGCCATCCTCATACCACCAAGATCGAATATCTTACAGGTTGTTATAACCACCACCACTTCACTAGTCAAGTGGATAGGAAGAAAATCTCGTTGACCCACAGATCATCATCACATCCACCAATCACAGCCCTCCACGTCATCTTATCCTCACCCCCTCTTAATCCCTCCCACCATAAACCATCCACAAAATCTAATAACTCCTCCCACCTTCATCCCCAATCTCCCATCGCTCCGATCCCCTCCGCTCACCTCACCATGTCTCTCTCCATCCCCACAACCCTCGTCAAGCCCAAGCTCGCCACTCCAAGAATCCATGGCGGCGGCCCCCTCCTCCTCCCGAGAAAGCCCCTCACAATCTCCGCCTCCTCCTCCTCCCAGCAAGATTCAGATTCCTCCTCCCAATTGAAGGCGTTCTCGGCGGCCCTCGCCCTCTCCTCGGTCCTCCTGGGAGCGGCGGCGCCGCAGCCGGCAGCGGCGGACATCTCGGGGCTGACGCCGTGCAAGGAGTCGAAGCAGTTCGCGAAGCGCGAGAAGCAGCAGATCAAGAAGCTGGAGTCGTCGCTGAAGCTGTACGAGCCAGGATCCGCCCCGGCGCTCGCAATCAACGCCACAATCGAGAAGACCAAGCGCCGATTCGACAACTACGGCAAGTACGGCCTCCTCTGCGGCGCCGACGGCCTCCCGCATCTGATCGTGAGCGGCGACCAGCGCCACTGGGGCGAGTTCATCACCCCGGGGATCCTCTTCCTGTACATCGCCGGGTGGATCGGGTGGGTCGGCCGCAGCTACCTCATAGCCATCCGCGACGAGAAGAAGCCGACGCAGAAGGAGATCATCATCGACGTGCCGCTCGCGTCCAGGCTGCTGTTTAGGGGGTTCAGCTGGCCCGTCGCCGCTTACAGAGACTTGGTCAACGGCGAGCTCATCGACCCGAATGTCTGAATTGATCAAAACCGCATGTACGGAGTATTGAAGGTTTTACATTTGGTGTAATCACATATCGATCTCTTGTGTTTTATAGTCGATCCTTGTTCAGTACGATTCGTGGCTTTGTGAATGTTATATTCAGATTTTAACTCCGTCACAAATTTCAAAGAAGTCAGAATAATTAAAAATCTAACTAATTTTTAATGACATTTTTAGAGTAAAACCCAAAATATTTTAAATATTTTAAACAAAATTAGTAATATATTTTCTCATTTTAAATCCCATTTAATTTTGATCAACTATTTTTTTTTTATGTTTTTATTAGGAAAAAATTTCGATCACCTTATAGTAAGGGTGTGTTTGGATTCCATTGCATTTTAATTATAACTAGTACGATCCCCGCGCCATGGTGCAATTTTTTTATAAATAATATTTATATATAAATAAATCATAGACATTAGATTTAATTTAATATTTTTAATTAAACCCAGTGATTAGTAAATAATATTAGAAAATATATTTACCATAATAAAATGATATTATGTAAATATTATTTTCACAAATAACTTTGAACATGGAGAGGACATTTGACATAAATTAATATAGTATATAGATATAGATAGTTAGTAAATGAATTTAAGTTAAGCTCAATAGTTATATTAGAATGAATTCAATGTTTTGAATTAAGCCTAATAGTAAGTAAGATTAAAGGAAAAAAAAGAGAATTAAAAGAAAAAAGAAAGGAGAATTAAAAAAAAAGATGATTAAAGAGAAAAAAGAAAATTATAATTGGTCGAAAATCCTAAAATCTCTCTAATGTTGCCACCTCAGCATAAACTCTTCTAAATTAAGAGTTTATTATATAGATACAATTATTTTACCTCGTTATATAGTAATTCCCCACGGATCTGAAGCCTAGTGTAAACGATACGAATCGGTAAGTCAGACGACAAGTCACCAAACAGGCTGACCCAATTACAATAGCTAAAGATATTTATACCTCTTTTTGAGAACAAAGATATTTATACCTCAAAATAACACTAATTTGACATTTGTATAAAAAAAGCTTTTTTGTCACAGATGAGGTAATGAATAAATGAAAAATATTGAATAATTTTTTTTTAAAAAAAAATTAATCATCACTTGAGTGAAAATGAGCACTCAAATAAAATAACTAAATATGAAATGAAAAAAAAATATTTAAAAAATCAAATAGATTAGACCGAGATTCTATTTAATTAAGTTTTAATTTTGAATTGTTTTTATTCGAATTAATATATGAATGTACAAACTCATCAATACAAAAGTCGATAATCTCGTGCGTAGCACGGGGTAGTCCACTAGTTATATACTAATTTAATACTACGTATTTTAAATGAACCAATTGATTAGAAACTTAAAAAAAAACTTTTTTTACTTTGATTAGTTTAAACCCCTATAATTATGGTGGTGATGGTAAATTGTAGATAGATTATAGATTATAGATAGATTATTAGAAAATCTATAATAAATTATATACTAATTTAATGTTTTAAATTGAACCAACTGATTAGAAAATAAAAAAAATCTATTTTAATTTGATTGGTTGAAAACCCTGTAATTATGGTGGTGATCGATGAGATCTTATAAAAAATGCTTATTTTTTTAATAGTTAGTTATAGATTATAGATAGATAGCTTATAGATTATAGAAGAATATTATAGATTAAAGATTATTAGAAAATGTAATGTTTTAAATTGAACCAATTGATTAGAAAAAAAAAATCTATTTTGATTTGATTTGTTGAAAACTCTATAATTATGGTGGCGATGACATCTCATCAAAAATGTTTCTCTTTTAATAGTTAGATATAGATAGATAGATCATAAATTAAAAGCATTTTGTTATAAAAAAACATTATTATATAAAATGTTTTCTAGAAGAAAAAAACTCTATCTAATTTTATTACTATTAATAGGTTATTAACCTTGCTTAATATAAGTTAGAAAATCTGAAAAGTAAATGGTTGAGGGAATTGCACAAGGTAACCCAAAAATCCAAAAGTGTTGCAAGGTTAACCCAACCCGGATGAAAATGGGGTGAAACCGGTTATCCGGCAAACCTGCCCAGCAGGTAACAGGTTGGGGAAGTGGGGGCCAACCGTGACACCTCAGCGAGGGAGAGAAAAGGAAGGCAAGAGAGAGAGAGAGAAAAGGAAGGAGAGAGAGAGAGGGACGTCTAGGAAGGAGAGAGAGAGACGTCCATTGAGAGGAGAGAGGCAAGAGAGGGAGCTGTTGAGTTTGATTAGACAAAGAGAGAGAAAGCTAATTGAGTTTGACATGGACTCTCTCAACAGTCCGGGGAAGGAAAATTCCCCCCAAAAATTTGCGCCAAAAAATCCTGAAGAGGAAGAGGAGGGAGGAGGGAAGAGGGGGAGAGTATATAAGCATTGAAGCTCCACCTCAGTCCAATGATTATTCCACATTAATGCACTGCAGTAGGAGAATTAAAAGGAGGAAGGAGAAGCGCCGGCAAAGAGTGAAGGAGGAGGGTTGGTGGCCAATGATATGGGGATCTATATAAAGATATGGGAGGGAATGATGGGGGTGGCATTTAATGGGTACCAGGTGGAAAAAAATCTGAAGATTCACAGAGTAGCCAATGTAGAAGAAGCAAGTGGGCCGGGGTTTATCTTAAAGCTGAAGGGGAAGTTACGAGTTAGTATTAACTAGACAACCGGGAGAGAACAACGTGACAACCAACAGCAAACAACGTGACAGCTAGTGGAATAGACTGGACCGAGTTTCGACCGCCTGCAGATACAAAATGGGTAAGTAGTCTCTCAAGGAAGATGACGAGAAAAAAAACTTTGCTACAACTTAATGTAAACTTAATGTATCCCCTCTCTATGTAAATGAACAGGGGAGAAGACAATCGTATGTCTGACTGTGGTGTTCGGAGGATGGTGGGCTTGCGAAGAAGGCGGTTGGGTCTTCAAGGGGTCACGGAGCCAGAAGGCTCTGCTGGTGGATGAACGTATCGACTACGTTGCACTAAAGAAACTCGTGATGGAAAAGTTTAACGTCGATGGGAGAAGGCATGAGGTGGAGCTCACATATGGGAAGCTGAAGAAGGGCGGGTGCAGGCCATATGCAATAGGAGATGACGAAGACCTGCAGGCCTTCAAGTTTGTAAACGGACTCACTGGAGAACGATCGTGGCCTGTCGACCTCCATGTCTCCCTGCGAACCAAGCTATGTGGCAGCACTGTGGCACCTACACAAGGATCGTCAACGGGTGGCTCCGGAGGGTAGGGTATCTCAGTGGCGGGAGGTGAGGAATTTATACTGCCATTAACTGGGCCGCCTGTTACCCAAGAAGATCACGCACATACGGGCATCTAATTGGCTGGTGGTGAAGAAGACGCAGTCCTGGTAGCCGGATGTGTCCAGGCAAAACAAACTGGCCTCCAGTTAGAGGCCCAATGCGTCCAGTTAGAAAACGAATGTGTCCAGTTACATAATAGTACCGACGCGTACGGGCGACATGAGGAGTTGGAGTTCGAGTTGCGAAAGAAGGCAAAGAAAGCCGAGGAAATAAGACGTGGGAAGCAAGTCATTTCTGTCAGCAGTGATCCGGAAGATGAAGTTATTCCACCGGGTGGAGATGGAAGGGTGCCCATTGACATCGGGAGCTCCTCCTCCGACGATGAGGTACTACCAAATGCGGTGAAGATGGAGCTCGGGTGCGCAGTTCCTACCAAGTCGTGGTCATGGGATACTGAGGCCGAGCAGGCTGTGAGGGAAATAGAGGAAGCATACGCACGCGAAAAACAGAAGTTGGGACCGAATACGGAGGGTGTGGAAAGTGAACCAATGGTTGCGGTGAACCCATTGGGTCCCCGTCAGCACACGGGTGAGCTCCGGGAGGGAAAAGTGTTTCGGTCGAAGGAGGAGGTCCAACAGACAATCAAGTGGGCGGCCCTATCTAGGTGTTTCACGACCAAGGTGAACAAGTCGACGAAGAGCTTGTATGTTGTGCGCTGCGGTGGTCCCAATTGCAAGTGGCTTTGTCGGGTTTCCACATACAAGAAAACGCGGATTTGGATTATCTCCAAGCTTGTGGACGAGCACACGTGCGACCTGACCGACATGATGACACAAAAGCGTCGTGCGACATACACCCAGGTTGGGCAACACATAGTGGACAGGTATCTCCTTCGCTCTAACCAACCGAAATGGACAGTATGTTGTTTATAACTGGACGCTTGTTAAATATAACTGGACAGGAAATGTTATAAAACTGGACAGGTACTTCAACAAACACTAACCCAATGCGCCTGTCCATGTGCAGTTTCGTTGGTTCAAAGAAGGCCCTTGTGCCGGAGCAAGTGCAGGCTCTGACGAAATCCCAGCTCGGGGTGCCGTCCAGTTACTGGAAGGTGCGGCGAGCCGCCATGAAGGCGAGGGACACCACCTACGGGACAGACGAGGAAAGCTACCAGAGAATGTACTCGTACATGCACATGCTGGAGCAGTCCAACCCTGGCACGTACACCAGGATAGAACGCGACACAGAAGGACGATTCAAGTATGCGTTTGTCAGCCTTGGAGTGTGGCGGAGGGCGATCCCCTATCTAAGAAAGGTCAGTCCCTCCTTCTCCGTACCTTGTGTGACCTTTACTGCAAAGCCGTTAAACTTATACAACTACTACCATTACAGCGACCAACTACCCCGCATGACGTCCTCAGGAAATAACATGACATATAAGTTATATGACATGACATTAGTCAATAACGACATGACAACGCTAACCAGTGAGGTTGTTGAATTTGCAGGTGGTGTCAGTGGACGGGGGGTTCCTGAAGGGGAAGTTCCGAGGGTGCCTCCTGTTCGCGACTGCACAAGATGCCGACCACTCTGTCTACCCAATTGCATTCGCAATGGTTGACGGAGAGAATGATGGGTCGTGGGGGTTCTTCTTCAGGCAGATGCTGCATGTTGTTGAAGACACGACTGATCTCATGTGGGTATCTGACCGCCATGTTAGCATCGAGAAGGGAATACGGGACAGCTACGTCTTCGCCAAGCACGGCATATGCACATGGCACTTATGGCAGAACGTCCGGTTTCGGTTCAAAATCAGCGCTATGAAGGACCAATACTTCTCCATGGTCAAGGATTACACATACGACGAGTTACAGTCGTTGTACAATGACTTCTGTGCGATTTCTCCCGCCGCGGGCCAATACCTACGGGAGGCCGGATTCGAAAAGTGGGCAAGGGCGTGCTACCCGGGTAACAGGTACAACATAACCACCACGAATAACTCAGAGTGCTTGAACTCGGTTTTCAAGTACCCTCGGGACTTGCCACTCACAGCGCTGATGGATGCCATTCTTGAGACCGTCGGGGACTGGTTCGTGAAGCGGAGAGAGATCACCTCAAAACCGGGGAAAGTTGTAAGCGATTGGGTCGCTAAAGCCATTAAAGCAAACTTCGCTGAGTCTCTGTCGATGTTGGCCAGGCCGCTCAGCCCCCACGAGTTCGAGGTCCGCAATGGTCAGTCCACTTGGCTTGTCAACCTCACGGGACGATTATGCAGCTGCAGACGGTTCAACGTCGACCAATACCCCTGTGCGCACGCACTGGCTGCTGCACAATTGCGCGGGGTGGATGTCCACTCACTGGTCAACGACTTCTACAAGGGAGAGGCGTGGCGTGCTTGCTACGCGGACGTTTTGTACCCACACTACTACAGAAAATGGCAAATAACCCATAGTACATAACCCGGGCGTGTCATACTCGGTATATAAAGGGGTAAAATTGAAAAAAATAGATTTAGATGACCTTTATATACCGGAGAGTGCAATACCCGGTGTATAAAAGGGCATTTTTAAAATCAAATAACCTAAGGGTAAACGCCCGGATTATATATCCTTGAAAAAAATCCCTAAATCCGGGTTATTTGATTTTTGACCCTATATGTAATTTGAAGATAGAACAAATCGAAAACCCATCCTCGTACAGTTCTCCGCCACCTCTTCTCTCTCGTCAATCTGCCCTCTCGCAAACCCCTAGTCGCCGTCATTCTCCTCTTCCCGGCGCTCGGCGTTGGCTTCCTCTTCCCCTGCTCGCCGTTCGCAACCTCGACCGGGTCTCACCGTCGACTTCCTCTTCCTGCCGGTCGACGTTTGCTTCCTCTTCCCGCCGCCCGCCGTTCGCAGTCTCATCCTAATCTTTTTCGAACATCCGATCGAGTGTATGTTGTTCCCTCTATTTCTCATCCTGTTCTTTTGCTGCCTCTATTGCTACTGAACGGCGAGGCCCCATTGTTGCTCATCTGTTCAGTTGCTTACTGTTGCGGCCACGAAAAAATGCAGTGTGTCCCTCATTGTTGCTGCCTCAATTGAACCACCAAGACTGCAAAAGGTATTGTTTTTAATGCTTTTCTTACTATATTGAGTCCAGATTTAGTTGAAATTTTGGTTAATTTTGGATGAATTTGGGCTGAAATTGGTGAATATGTGCTGGTGTAAGTGTACGTGTTATGAACTTATGTTGGTGTGGTTTGATTGTGATGAGTTCAGATTTTAGGTTTAGCCTTGTCTGAATTTGTGTTGAAATTAGGGTTGATTAGGGTTATATGTGTTGATGTGGTTTGATTGCGATGAGTTCGGATTTTAGGGTTAGCCTTGTTCTCTGAAAGTTAGATGCTCTTATACATTTCATCCAATGAGTTAAGATAGTTGCTAAACCTAGGAATTTTTTTTGTTCTTTAATTGGAATTAGTGCAAATAAAAACTTACCAGTTTAATCTAGGTAAAGTTTGTTTTATCTAATCAGTTTAGGAACTTTAAGTGCAATTTAGACTCTCTTTTTTGAAACAATTCAAGGCTTTTTCACTTGCATTTTACAAAATTATAATCTCCAAACTACTAAATGTAGTGATACATTCCTAGAGGAGTATATGTTAGTGTAAATACAAGTTGTCTAAACCCTAAGCTGTAAAGAATTACAGTCATGTCGAAGCATTTACGGTTTTTTCAAGAACGTTACCTCTCATGCCATTTCCGCTCCCCGCTCACTTTTTTTTTAATTTTCTATGGACATAGTTTTGGATTGCTGTCTTTATAATTTATTTGCATCTTAAAATGTAATCGTTACATATTTCTGTGTTTTAAAGTTGCAGGTTGTCCCCAACTAAAATGTTTCAATTAATTAGAAGATTTGAGATTACAGGGAGGACTGTTAGCTAGAAGTCAACCAGCCGATAACTGGAAACCATTATCCAGCGAGTGTATCATGTCGCCATTCTGATTAAATCCCGTGCTTTAGGGCCTTGAAAGTGTCCTTTAGCTGTCTCTAGTCTCTGTCTACTATGTTGAGGATATTTGTTCTCAGCATGACCTTTACCTTACAAGCTTCTCTTTAAGCTTCTTGCTAGCATCAATCTCAATGAATAACCTTGCATGTATAAGAATTGGTTATGTATTTGCACTGTAGAAATAGCAGAAAATGTTGTGGAAGAGAAATAGTATGGTTCCATTATGATAGAGCAACTAACCGGAAGCGAAGAAGGACGAATAGATTATGTTCTTCAGGTGTGTTCTTCATCCCTATTTGAGTTCTTCCCTGCTTTAACTGCTTCCAGTGCAGCTTCAATTAATTTTGTTTGACATAGTCACTCTTGTGTAATGTTTCTGATTTTTCTTTCGTCTATTGAAATTATAGGACAAAACATTTCAGCATGCTTACATATCAGTACTTGGATCTCACACGTATGTCTTCCTCTTTGTTATATCATCTTACACTTCTAATGTTGGCTACTATTGATGCAACTTTTTGAGGCACTGTTTTTGAATTAGAGTGTAGCCATCTTAGTTAAAAAAAAAAACATACATCAAAAAGATTTTTTTGATAATCAATGGAGGATGGTTAGTTAATTTAGGATTGGACGATTTTTAGAATTATTTGCCTAATTATTGAGATTGTATATGGCACTAAAGGAATTATGCGTATAGTGATTGCATATGTTATTGCTTGATAATAGCCCTATATTTTTACATGAAGTGATTATGTAACATTAAAATACTCACTTGTGTCCTCAAGATTTCCTTTAACTTTTTTTTATTGTCTGTATTCTAGATCAGTGTTGCTTCAGGTTTAGTCTCCTAGCAAAGCTCAACGGATGAAAAGTGGCAAAGAAGAAAAGCAGGGCAAGCAAGATTTTGATAAAATGATCGATGCCATGAAGTATATTCTCAACAAGATTTAACTAAAAGTGTGTAGATGCATAGATATACTTTATGGGGTAAATTTCTTGTGATACATTTGTTAGCTTGTTGCTAAGGGAAGCATGAACTTGTTTTGTAAATGAGCTTCTAAATGTAATTTGAGCTTCCAAGCTATTTTATAATTGAGCAAAGTAGAAAATTAAATGGGTTCTGCCCGGTTCAATATTGATCGAGTAGAATATCCTATTTTTTTTAAAAAAAATTACCGAATAACCCGGATGTTCAAGCTCCGGGTTATAAAGTTATAACCCGGATGTTCAATAAATCCAGAAAATATATATAGCAAAAAATAACCCGGATATTTCAACACCCGGGTTATATTGTTACACCAAATAACCCGGATTCTACGGTGTATAAAGTGACTGGGTAACCGGATTCGGCAAATCAAATAACCCGGGTGGTCGGTCCGGGTTATATAGTGTACTGAGAATATAACCCGCTGACCATGAACCCGGACCATATCCGGGTTATAAAGGGTTAAATATCCGGGTTATATTCCTTTTTTTGTAGTAGTGCCAGTTCCGTCTCCAGACACATGGAGGGTGCCCCCGGAAATTGCCAAAGAGACCTGCCTCCCGCCCAGTGTGAAGGCCCGTCCGGGTAGACCCAAGACTAGACGTTACCCCTCGCAGTGGGAAAGGAGATACAAGCGCCGGACAAACTAGACAATCAATGGGACAAGACATGACGATCAGGTAGGAAAAACATGACGACCAACTACGATTAACATGACGTTAATGCATCTGTGGCTTTTGGGTTTTGGTCAGCTAGACTAGAATGCGTCTGTGGGTTTTGGGTTTTATTCAGATGCACATGATGTCCCAGATGGGGTGACTACTGCGTCTTTGTACGTAAGTGTGTTGATGTGTGGATCGTCGTACCTTTTTGCTAGTAACTGGTATGTCACTTGTTTCAAACTGGACGGGTAATGTTTAAGACATGACGGGTAATATTGTTGACATGGCAGTGTCTACGTATTTGTTGACAAGTTTTTCCCTAAGTGTCTGCGATTAACAATGACAACAAACCTAAATAATCCATATCAAACGACAGAGGTAACGAAAGATGTTCAACATTAGCGATGGCAATAATCCATCTAAAACGACAATCTAAAATGTCAACCCCAAACAGAGCAAAAGGAGGTAGAAATGTCATCAAAACATCGGAATCCAAAAGAGAGTATTGATGTTAACGGCAACTACAACCACAATAACCAACAATGTTCACTGCTTCACATAATGACGAGGGGACTACTTAGGATCGTTGCTGAGACCGAAGCCAAGGTGGAAGATAGAGACGCATAGGAGCTGACGGTATGCAGCGATGAAGTCGTCGTCCAAGCCATCGAATACGCGGTCCCCCATAGCGAGCTGCTGCATGTACCGGATCGTGTACGGGCCACAGTCTCCACTGAACACGGTCATCATTTGCGTCAATGGATATTCGGTAACATTACAAAAAATGAGGGGCGCAGGACAAGTACTTACGATTGTTTGTTTTGCGGGATCCCCTTCACGCGGGTGAGGGTCAGGGGGCGGTCAACATTGGCTTTGTGCTTGGCATGCATCTCCTGGTGGTCGGCGAACATGGTGGGCATGACGTGCGTCACGGGCTTCAGCAATTGGGTGAGCTGGCGCTCTTTGATGAAGTTCGTATCGGGGTCAAACACAAGCACGGTCCATTCGGCGAAGTTGATTTCCAGAGCCACCCAGTGCTCGTTCTTCAAATTCCAGGGGAGCAGGATGCGGTCCACAGAGGCCCAAGGCTTGGGAAACCGATCTGGCAGTACACCATCCATGTACAGCTTGAGCTTGTCCGCGACCACCAAGCCGGTTTGACGCTCCAGCAAAACCCGGAAGAAATTGTCGAGCACGGCGACGGAGGCGAACATCGGGTCAGTGAGTATGGCCCTGCGAAGGATTGCGCATGCCTGCTCGATGTGCTGCGGAACAGAACTCGCATGTCAGAGGCACATCAGGGGGAATTGCTTGATATGTGAGGCAACAAAAAAGACTTTCGCGGGAAGGAGCTTTACCTCAGAGGTTACCCAGTTCGTCGGCGCCTCTAAATCCTGGAAGAACTTCTTCTCGAGGAGGGTACCCTCGATAGACCGTGTAGGACTTGTGCCCTCTTTCATCCAAGCGTCGTAGGCGTCCAGCTCTGCCCTAGTCAGAAGGCCCAGGTCAACCGCGTCCTTTTTGGTCTTGGACTTGCTCACCCGTGGCTTCTTCACAGGTTGAGTGACCTCGTGCCCAGCAAATGCAGCAGTAGCCTTACGGGCTCGCGTCCCCCTCCGCGTTAGCGGCTCGACCTGAGAGGTGTCCTCCGTGTCCAGGTCACCCTGCACACACATGACAACGGGAACACTTGAACATTTCAACATGACAACAAGAAACGTTCAACATGACAACAGGAAACTTTCAACATGACAACAGGAACATTTCAACTGGACAACATGAACGTTAGTAGTGAGGTGACATACCTCACTTGTTTTCTGGGTGGGTGCATCGCCGACGGCCGCCTTCCCCTTCTTATCCAGGCGCCCACCTTTGGGCTTCGCCAAACCTTGGGCATCCCCTTTACCATCGTCCTGCACACACCGTTGAAAGGGACATGACAATTGGAAAATTTTAACATGACATTTAAATATCCATAACATGACAGTTGAAGGGAATTGACATGCCTCAGCGCTTGTCTGTTTGGGGACGGGGGCAACGTCGGCTGTCCCCTTTCCGTCCTTCTTCCCCTTGGGGGGCTTCTTGCCCTTCTTCCCCACCTTGGCCTTCTTCACCTCCTCGTCCTTATCCCCCCTCTTGTCCTGAGAAACTCTGTCGGCATCCACTTTGTCCTGGTTCTTGTTCTCATCCCCTTTGTCCTGCTCCTTGTTCTCATCCCCTTGGTCCTTCTCCGCCTTGTCCCCAGCTACCTCATTCGTGATCTCCTGGTCCTTGCTCGCATCCGCTTGGCCCTGTTTCTCACTATCCTGTGGCTTTGGTTCTTCATCCACTTGGTGCTGCTGCTCACTCTCCTTTCTCTGTGCTTTTTCATCAACCTGCAAACATCGTAGTAAGCACAGTATTGGGTACCCAAAGGTGCTATGCCATGCGAACGAAACTCTTACCTCCTTCGCCGCCGACGATTCCGCCCTTCCCAGCGAGACTGCGTGGTCGGACTCGTCCAGTCCCTCCCTCCCCGTCCTCTGAAGCTGGCGGATGGCATCCTCAAGGGGTTTGATCCTCGCAGCGAAGTCAGCTCTTAATTCCCTTGCTAGGTCATCCATCTTCGACAACATCAGTGAGAAATCACCCACCGATGGCCCTTGTGTGTTTTCCTGCGTAGGGGCTGCCTGGGTCGGTGCCTGGGTGGCGGTCTCCGCTGTCGCCCTCGTGTGCACACCCTTTCTGTACTCTACGCGGAGGTTGTCGAAGAACAAATCGGTCTTCTCTCTAGGGTAGACAGCCCCGTGGGTCACCCGTTTTTTCGCCTCAAACTCATCGGGGATTAAAACTGTCTGCACACTGTCTTCAAGGTCAAAGCTTTTTAGCTCGTCCTTCTCCTCCACCATGAGGCTGACGATTAACTCGTACTTGATGTTGTGCTCTTTCGACGCGTACCGCAGGCACCGAGGGTGGGCATTCACGTCAAGGACGGCAGCAAATTGGGATCGGATTGGATAGAAAGCTTCATAAGCCCACAACTACATAAACCACAGGGCATGGATGTCAATATCTGTCCAGTGTAAATATAAGCCTGTCCAGTTTAAATATAAGCATGTCTAGTTCAAATATAAAGGTGTCCAGTTAATTTCTAAGCGTGTCCAGTTATATTATATGCATGTCCAGTTGAGATATAAGCCAATACATGAAAGGCGAGGGGGAAGCCAACTAAAAAATATGACGGCCGAGGGCCCTGGACCCCATGCTGGAGCTTGCGCTCAACATCGTTTTTGAGGAACTCATGGGTCCTCTCGTAGCAGTGCCTGCCCCACGGGAATCGCAAGAAACCGTCGACGTCGGCCACCATATTGACCACCCATCCATGAATGTAGTTGCGGGGATCCTTCCCAAATAGCACACCCTCAACCAGCATCAGCAACGCATACTTAAACTTCATCGCGGGCGAATGCTCTCTGCCCTTCATCGCCACTAGGAATGCAACCTCGAACTCTTCCATCCTCATCTTCTCCACCCCAAAGAAGTCCTTGACGGCCGACCTGTCCCCATCATTCTCCTCGGACAGCAACATAAATGAGCACTTAAGCCCGGTCACCAGCGCGAACTCTTGGATGGAGAACCGAGCTATTTTGCCGTGTATCATGTACCAGCTCTCATGCTCCTTTCTCGTCCGCAGCTGGCGTTGCAGGACGTAGTGCACCAGTTGGGCTGAGAACTGGACACGGGAACCAAGCCTCGCAATGGCGGCCAGCGGGCTTGCCATCAACTTCTTCCAGTCCCCCTCGCTTAGGTAGTTGTCCAGGTTTGCAAGTATTGCCGGGCGCCCGTACTGGTTTACACGGCCCTTGTAGTGTTGGTCCTCGGGGACCGTATAGATGGCATGCAAAAATAACGCACAACTGTCACTCGCACATCGACACGACTATATTCCTTTGATCGAGACTATGCACACCGTACCTCGCCTGTTGTCTGTGAAAGGGGATCTCTTCTTCCAGACCGGGAAGTCGACATGTTCGCCTGTCCTTGATATCCTGGAAAATTGGGAAGCAAAACCGTAGGACTATCAACAAACATGACAGCAAATGTTATAAACATGACATTTCACTAGTAAAAACATGACAGTACGCGTTCTAAACATGACATTTCACTAGTAAAAACATGACATAATCCAAACATGAGATGTACTCAAGTCTCCCCTGAACTCAGTCCAATGTTGGAAGGCATCTCAAAAGTAAACATTTCGAACTCCCCTTGGCCCTATTTTCATAAGACGCAAGCGCCTTTCCCCAATTTCCCCAATTCCCCCAAAACCCCCAAATCTTCCAATGTCGATAATTCCCCCAAATCCCCCAATTTCTCCATCCAACTAATTGTTGTTGTCCCCCAATTTATCCATTTAACCCCAGCCAATGTTGAAGACCAATTGTTATTTTCCCCCAATTTCCTTTCTATCCCCCACGTCAATTTCCTTTCGAAAACTTTCCAGCCCTTCATGTGTACATGCCGATGGTTGAAATTGACATGACAGAGGGAACCTCATATACCTTTGCGCAACTTACTTGATTTCTACATTCCAAACAATGGCAAACACATTTGGATCTGAAACTACAGTTCTCGCCCTAATATTGTGTTCAATCGGAAAGAATTCGGGGGCTTTAGGGTTTAGGCTTTACTTACTTGTTGTCGTCACTTGTGTGCAGGGGCGTTAGGGCTTGATATCCGCTTCTTCGTCGTCTCCTCTACCGCCTTGCTCTACTTCTTCTTCGAAACCCTTCCGCTTCTTCCTTCGGTTTTCAAAGTTTGAAATGTATGAGAGAGATGAGAGAGATGTCGAAGAGAGATGGAGAAACAAGAGGCCTCAACTACCCTTTTAATAAACCACTCTCCTAGGCGGTTGAGGTGACAGTTTTTTTCAAAACTGTCAACTCTCTCCCCATCAACACGCCTCCCTCTCTCTCCTCCATCAATGCAACCGGTGCCTATCCTTTGTGTAACTGGTTGGGATGCAAAATTAAAACAATTTGGCCGACCCTTTTGCAAATAATATGGAGAAGGGATAGAGAGAGCAACACAACCGGTTTTTGGGATTAGTTTTGCAAATAGGCCTAAATGGTTTCTCAATATTTTAAACAAAATGTAATCTTTACCCTTAATATAAACGAGAAAATCTGATAAATATATGGTTTTATACTTTTATCCATTGTAACAAAATAGATTATAAAGAAATTATTGTCTTATTGAAACTTAAAATCTCAATTCTTTATCTAATATTGCTTCATTTGCTTGCGTACAACGAAAGCCAATTAATCTTTATAAATAGTGACTTGAAAATTGTTCACTTAATTTATAATTAACCATCATCGATCTGATACTCTCCATAGAGCTAGCAACACCGTCCGAAGTACATAGTTATGGCTAGTTTAGTCTCTCCCTCATTTCCCACCGGCACCCATCGTCAAGAGTTCCGCCATTAGCGTCGGAATCTTCAAAGACCACCTCGGTGTCCCGATCTTCTCCTACGGGGTTGCAAGGCCCGAGTTCGCTGGTCGAACCCCGTACGATAGCGAGGCGAACGCTCTCCTCATCGGATTTTGCTACGCGCGGTTTCAAAGATTCCACAAACTATGCATCGAGGGTGACGCTAAGTTTCTGATCGACGTCTTGGAAGGAAGGAGGACGAACAATGCGTTGTACGACGAGGACTTGTTGGATGTCATTCGGAAGATCAGGGAACATGGTGGCAGATGCGTTAGTGAAGGTCTTACACGACCATTCAAAGGTCGGCGGAGTTGCCAGTGGAAGTCACAAAGGTGGCCGATCGGGAGCGCCGCGGATACACCTACTTGAGAAAAGCTTGTAGCTACACCGTGGTAACACCGTGGTGTAGGTCGGCTACTGGGCTCACATATTTAGGAGGGGGACAAAGGATTTGATTCCGAAGGTGGTGGTGTGCGCGTGTGGGACTCCTATCCCAACTCTTAATAGCCCCTTCTTTTGCCCCCCTTTAAAAATAACCCCTCAACTCCTTTTACAATCAATGTGGGATAATGAAGTTCAAAAGACAACTTGGAAAACCTCCACTTGAACATTTCTCCAACATGTCATACTCATTTCGATCATCTTAATTGTATGTATTGACTGGAATTCAATTCATTATTTTCTTTGCTCGATCAGGTTGTTGTATTATGCCTATACTTGTGAATCAGTAATCAAACCCATAGCGGTTCACGACCTTGATCTAAGAGCATCCACACTGCTATACATTTCACTTGTACTATGACAACAAAAAAATTCAAAAAAAGGAAAAGAGCTAAGTACACTCAAGAAATGAACTAGCAGAAGCACACCCAATTGTGCAGGGACTTGGCACACTTTACCTTTCATGAGCCACTAAAAAATTGACACGTAGACCATTCTTGAAGTTTGTTTTATTTGACCAAATTGAAAACACACGTGATATAGAAAGTATGCTTTATTTTTTTTAAATAAATTTTTCTAATGTTAAAATTATTCAAAAAAATATATAAAATATATATTTGAATAGGAATTAATTTTATCTACCTATAGACACTCATTTTGCACTTGTTCGTTAAAAAAAATTCGATTACAATAATATGCGTTATTAATCTTTCAAGTATACTATAATAGTATTATTATTATATTGTAGTATTATTTTATAAGACGAATTTAATAAATGAATAAATTTATAATATCATATAAGAATACAAATATTAAATGATAAAAAAAGTCGATGTAGGGTAGGTTAGTGGTGTGCAGGGATGTGAGTGAAATTGATAGAAAGTTAAAAGGGTGTACTTATGCTGATGTGGCACATGAAAAATGAGGTAAGTACAGGAGGAAGTGTACAGGACTACAGGAATGTGTATGGCCTAATATGTAACCCTCTGTCACTATATGATATATAAATCCACCCCTTATCCTTATAATTTTAGAAGCAGAGTCTTCAGAAAAGATTGAGCCACGTGTCAACCTTTGAGCAACGTAAGAAACCACTCTCTTTCTCAACCCACGTTCTTTCAACTGCTTAAATCCCCTTCACTCTCTCATCTACTCCTCGCATCTGAAATTATCCTCTCCTCGCAAGTCACAACACAACTGTAATGATATTTCTCTCTTCTTCGTTTCTCGATTTTCCCTAATCGGCCCTCGCCATAAAGCTATTTTGATTTGAATTCCATATTCGATCCACCAGTTGTCTCTCCCCTCCAATCCCTCCCACAATTGCTGTTCTTATTTTCTCATACTCGTATGCCCATTGAGATCAGGACCATTGGTTGCTCCTGGAGTTTCATTAGGGCATTCCAGCCAACAATTTGAAGGCAGCGCGCACTTTATACTCTCTTCTCCGAAACTGCAAGGTAATTTTTGTTGAACGTATCTCGTGCTTCAACGAAATAATATGTTTCAGCGAATCAAACGGTCACTCTCGAGCAATATTTGATTCCGGTAACCTAATATTTGCCGCTGTCAGAAATTTCTCCTCTCAGTTAACTTCAATAGGCGTGCTTAGAGACATCGCAGTTACAATGGACCTTTGATCTGATGCTAAACCCTAGCTTCTGAAGGGATTCTGCAAGGCTTTGGATTGTCTTCACCGCGGCGGCAGCCTTGACAGGTCCTCTTGATCTCGATGTCAACTGCATCTGCCGGATCGAGAACGTTTCACCCCATGACAGGTTCTCTCCTCTCGATCTCCATTTAATTTCTATGTGATTGTCTTCAAATGCAATTGAGGGTTTTGGATTTTTGGGGCTTGAATTGGAAATTGAGGCTTTAAGTTTGCTTGGGCTTTAGTTAGCTTTCCACTTTTCGGTTCAAATTTTAACTTCAGTAGAGAAAGTGATCGAATCCGGATGTGAATTAGGTTTCTGCTGTCCATGTTTAGTGCAGATAAGGATTGATATAGTCAATTACGTCGCGCGGAAGAGAAGTTGCAGGAGATGTGCTTGTGATGGTTTTCAGAAAGACGAAGAGTTGTACTTCAATCCACAGAGGACCGATCTCAACGATACCGCAATAAGGGTTCTTTCTGTCTCTTCATGGTGTATCTGCCCAGGTTTGGTTGGAAACCTTAATCTCAAATCTCTCATCTCTTGTCGCTCATACATTCATTCCTTTTTCATTTGTGTTGATTTTGTCGTTTGGCCTTCAAATCTGGGCCTCTGGCACCTTCGAACTTATACTACTGCGATAACCTAGTGTAAATCTTGATCCCAACCTTTAGATATTGTTCTGGATAGAAAAGGATTTGTGTTTATTTGGACATGAAGCTGTCTATTCAGAAACGATTTGGTTGCTGTTTAGCATCTCTACCTGTGTATGTGCAAGTGTATTTCTGCTGGGTATTTTTTTTTCAAGCTCAGGTCTTTTTTTCTCTGCTCTTTCCAATGAGTTATCTTATTTCCCCTCTTAGATTTGATGCTTCTCGTGTATACTGAGTTGAGTTAATGCTTAATCTTGATTCGTACTGCTCTTAGCATTGTCGTCTATTTTTTTTTGGTTGGACATGAACTTCTCTGTTCAGGAAAAATCTCAGTTGGTGCCATATTTCATTAGGTGACATGAATTTTCAATTTTGGCTTACTGAACCAAACCTACCTATTACTCGCATCTTTATATTTTCATAACCAAAAAATTTATGTCAATGAGCTTTGTGAATCAAGTGAGACAAGATTTAACACTGACGTCACCTAAATGAGATTTCTCATACCTCATTGTATCCAAGTGTGATTTGTCTAATCATCATTACAAAATCTGAGATTTTTCCAAAAATTGTGTGCATAGTTGTCAATATATGTTGGTTGATTATTTCCTTCTTGTAGGTTTGGGAGAGATGGAAGGAGGTGGGCTAAAAACAATGAGCTCTCATTGCTCAATCGCTGAGTGGATGACTTTGACCTCTCTAAGCTTCTGAATAAGCCAAGGTTGAACATCGAGAGAAAGAGATCATTCGATGAGAGATCGTTTAGTGAGTTGTCACTTGGACTGGGCAAGGATTACTTTGAGAGCATGTATTCCCTAGGGACTAGATCTGGTTTGGATATCCCAGCTTCGTCTCCCTATGGTTGTGAAAGCATGGGAAGCTCTTAGGCGATCTTTGGTGCACTTCATAACCCAACCCGTCAGCACGATTGCTGCTTATGACCATGCCTCCGAAGAAGTATTGAACTATGATCAGGTAAGAACTAAAACATTATCAAATCTGTATTTTGTCCTTTAAGAACACTGGGAACTAATAATACTATGATCAGGTAAGAACTTAGCCATATGCTTGACCGTGCCCTCCCAATCGTTTCAGGCATAAGGGTAGTTACTGCAGTCAGGAAGTGGCAATTGAGGTTCTCAAACCTGAGCGCATAAACTCTGATATGCAGACAGAGTTTGGTTAGGAGGTTTACATTATGAGGCCTATCACCTTACTATCAAGCGAATAAACACTTGCATTATCAACTCTATCCTTGAGATTTGATATTTAATCTCATTCATATTTTAGCAACATGGTTGAGATTAATTCTTCAATACCCTAAGAATTCTGCCTTTGTTTGTAAGATAATTGAATGACAATGTATCCGAACACTTCTTTGACCTTCCTAGCTTTGTTTGTAAGATAATTGATATTTAGCTTTGCATGGAAATCCCTTGGCTGATTCTCATCTATAAGACATGCCAGAAAAATGCCCAACAGATAGCTATTTCAGATAGAATCATTAAAAACTGCTTGTGCTAAATATTAAGATTTGCAGGATATTTTGGGTGAAATTCTGGACTCTGTGATGGGCAAGGGTCTGATTCTTGCTCATGGAGAGATATGGAGAGTTCGAAGACGTGCTATAGTTCCCGCATTGCATATGAAGGTGCATTTCTGCCTTTCTCATTTCCCATTCATCTTTATCTACTTTCAAAGGTATATAGAAATAACAAAATAAGTTCTGAATTTTGATTGATATTCATCTCTTCCGTTCTGATTTATCCTATCCAATATCCAGTATCATCTCCCATTCATCATTGATATTTTGACATTGCATTTTTTGAAGGTTTAGATATGTGCAATCACATTTTTTATGGTTTAATCACAAACTTGGATTTGAATTTGAGGTTGTTAGATTTCAGTTTTGAGGTTTTTTTAAAACTAAAATCAGATATTTTTTTGAAGCATTTTTTCTGCAATTTTGACAGTATCTTCTTTAATTATGTGAATGAAGGGATTTAGGAAGGTCCATCTGGACCGATGGGAGTTTGCGAATGCCGGGTGTTTGGGGGGCAAGAAGCACCTATTGAAGACCATCAAGATGAGGAATTATGGCGGTTATTGTGTCAGACACCACCACCAATAAGAGATTAGTCGAGAGGGAGACCGAAATCAAGAGTTTGAAGAACGAGTAAGAGATGCTGAGGCTGGAAATTCGAATATCAGTGGATTGAATCCCAATGTTTAGGGCATCAGATGGGACGTTGAGGCTAATTAGGGAAAAAACCAGCAGGCCTAGCTTCAATGCCTCAGAAGAACAAGAAGCCATTGGTGATTGGTGGCAGTTGAAATTCGAGGAATTGAAGAAGGGTTTTTAGTTTTGTTGGGTTAAAATGAAAGGGGCAATTGGTTTTTTTTTAATGGGGTACGAATAAGGGAAAGTGGAGAGGTGGATTTGTCCTTTTGTATAATATGCAATTTGCAAAGCGATAGATTGACCTTTAAGGTTTTGTACAGATAAATTTACAGAAAATCACACTTTAAAATATGACACTTTAAATGGTATTTGTTTACAACTCATCACTCCTTTATCTATTTTCGTTAATTTATCATTAAAAATATTATATTTTAATATTTTTAAACTCAAATTTGATTATAAATATATTCAAATTCAAATTGTAAATTTAAAAACTAAATTATATTTTAGGGATTATTTTATTTATTTTAAAACATAATAATAAATATAGATTAGAATTATTATCTTAATTTATGTTTGACAATGTTAATAAAATTTTAAAATGTTATGTAAATGACTCTTATCCACCCCTTATACTTATTATTTTAGAAGCAGACTCTTTGTAAAAGAATGAGCCACGTGTCCTCTTTGAGCAAAACTAAGAAATTAGCCTTTCTCCCACGTTCTCTCCTCAACCGCTTCAATCCCTGAGTAAAACTAAGAAGCCCTAATTTGCAGTCTTTCTCCCACGTTCTCTCCTCAACTGCTTCTTCTTTTCTACTTCCATGTTCTCCCAATACAGTTCCACTCCCAATTTATTAAAGCCGGCCACTTCACCTTCATCTTCTCCGCCAGTTTTTTCCACAAATTTTTAGGGTTTGGGTTTTCCAAAGAATCGTCGGACTTGGAACGACTGCGAGAACTCCAGCCAGAGGAAGGACATCAGGACCACCACGGACCGCCTGAAGAGGTGGGAGGCCGTCAGGCGGCGCCTCGGGAGAACGGAGAACAAGGTTTGGGAGAGGCGGAGGAAGCGGGAGAGGTAGAAGGCGTAGGACCAGAAGAAGACTCGGCCCGATGGGCGGGTCCCCAGTGGGAAGCAGAGGAGACACTGGATGGGGGTCTTGGATCGCCTCCAGAACCACCGGGTCTCCCGGATCTCGGCGGCGGCGGAGAGGAGGATGCCGGAGAAGATGATGGCGGAGAGGAGGGCCATGAGGAGGGAGTGGATGGCCGGGAGGGGGCCCAGGGGGACGGGGCAGCGGCGGCCAAAGAGGAGGAGGAACAGGTGGAGGACGAGGGAGGAGGCGACGTAGAGGGAGATAGAGGAGAGGAGGAAGGACCAGGTGGATCCCCATGAATGGGAGGCGCTCCAACGGAAACCGACGATGGAGGGATGCTCCGACAACCAGTAGGTGGCTGTTTGGAGGAGCGATGCGGCCATCATCCACAAATTCAAACCAAAACTAGGATTGCAGGTTGCGCAATCGAGACAATTGATGGATAAATATAAACAAAGCAGCTATAAGCAAGGTAAAAGATAGTTGGATTATAAGCCCCTGATGTGAGGTCTCTATTTTTCTTTTTGCCATTGGATTTTAATTTAGTAAGTAGTGATATTGGTATTACTTTCTATTTTGGATTGGAGCTAATTTTTTTCTCCTTATTTTTGGGCTTGATTAAATAGTAAATTCTCCATTGAGTACCCGCGTCATTGAGAGAGAGCGAGATCTAGCCAAGCTGAATCTCTACCACGAACTCTGCCCCAATCAATCATTTGTCGCCACCCTTACGGATGTCATGATTCAGAGGCAATCTCCATCTTCACCACACTTCTTCCTTGTGATTGTAGTCTTATTTGAATGGATCTCATAACCACATCTTGTGGATGCTGAATTGAATCGTTTCCTTCGACGATTATTAAGCGTGGGTATGGTGAAAATGGAAGAAATTGAGAGAATTTGATAAATTGCTTTTACAAATAAATTGTGAACATGGTTTCCTAATAATTCATTGAGAACGTGGGATGATAAATTGATGTAAAAATAAATGTTTTAATTTTTTTTTAAAAAGGGACACGTGGACCCTTTTTTTTTTTAAAGAATTTGCTTCTAATTTTATGAGGATGCAAAAAAAAATTCCTTATATGTGCGAGTCTTTTGTCAAATCTTTCATACAAAACACCAACTATAAGAATGTTATTTTGATTAGTTATCATTTACGATCTATCAATTTCTTGCATCTAAAACCTAACCGAGTACTCATAATTTTTTTTCTACATACACAAGTCATGTACAACTAATTTTCACATTCCATAAATTTGAGAGGTATAACATTTTTTAATGTTTTGGCCTCTTTTTTTTTTACAGTAGGCAAGAAGTAGATCGACTCGGCGATCTAGAAGATCGACCCAGCGATCTTCAAGCCATCAAAAGATGGCTTGAATGACCCTACACGGAGGGTCGCCAGTAAAAAAAAGAAAAAAATTCTAAGATTACAATTACAGAAATTTAAAATTAAAAATATCTATAAATTAAAACTATGTTTCTTCCGATCAATAATTGGAGCCTTGATTCTTGATATCTATAAATTTCCTTAAAGTTTTTGCCTCTTAATGTTTATACACTTACAAATAGAGTTTCTTTTTTTCTAATTAAGGGTCTAAGTATTATAAAAACACACACTAAATATCATTTTTAAAATTCTTTAGCTATATAGGGTTTATACATTTAAACTTAGGGTATCTTTATCAAATTGGTTTATAATTAATTTAGATCAATTTAAAAAGTGTAGAATGATGTGTAATAGATAAAATATCATAAAGGATCCGAATTCGGCTTTCTTAAGCTAAAAACTATAAGGTTTCTTTTCTTTGTCTTCAATTAGGATGGATACTAGGAGAAGCGTAGAAGCGGGTGATTTACTATTTTTTTTTTGTCAAATTTGAAGTATCGATTGTCTCAATAAAAAAGTATTTCATCATGATAATAAAAGATTTCGAAGAACAACATGACAAGAAGCAAGAGCAATATGTTAGTAGAAAATTAATGTGTCGAATATTTTGTATAAGATATCAAACTTGACCGTAATTATGAGACTTTTGTTTGTGATTGTAAGTGTTATTGTATTATAACGAGAGTTATAATTGATAAAATGACAATAATTCAAATGAAATGAAATATATTCATAGTACGAGGGGGAACTAAAACGGTAAATTTCAATAAAAATACTCACCCGTACAAGGTGCGGGAAAAGTACTAGTTATAATCCATCATGATTAACCGAATAATTTTAGAATTAAATAGAAAAATAATTTTATTAAGAAATAAAATAATATATATAAAATCCAATCTACCCGATTAAAAGAGTGATCCGTACATAGAGAAGAACAGTACAATTGTATTACAAGTGATTTGTTCCGCAATCCGGGAGAAGATCACCTACACCCCATTGTACGCCCTTATGCGCAACACTAAATTATTTATCTATAAATTAACAATAAAAAAATTCTAAAAATTATATTTAGTTTATATATTTAGAATCTTATATATTGATATATATTTTTTTATTGTGAAAACATATATTTTAAAAATTATAATAATTAATATTCAAAATAATCACTCTTTTCATTTATATTAATTTTTAAAATATCAATTTTCACTTTTTTTTAATAAATGTGTAAGATTGTATATATATACACAACCTTAATATAATTTTTAGAAATTTTTTATTATTAAAATATAACATAAATAATTAAGTGGAGTACACAAGGGTACACCTTGAGACTTGAGTTACATATGATCCCATCCCGCAATCACCCTATGCTTGTGTTACACCTAGTGTCACACAAAGTGTTATATAAGATCTTCATTCATGCTGCAGGATCTCCTAATAATCCCTAATATTGCAATGACTATCCTTATACATAACTTGCCTAAATGTTACTCGTATTATATTGCTATATGTTTCTCGTCAAAACAATTCTTAAAAAAATTATGTTCATAGATATTCCTATGGATTTATAATTTATTCAACACTCACCAAAACAAGAGATGGTTATTTAATTTTTGCTATGTCTAGGTTAGAGAGAGTTTAATCACCTTATTTTAGAAAAACCCTTTTGAATTTAAATAATGGTGATAACTAATTTTTTTTCTTTTGCAATGACAGGAATATATATTTTATTTGAGGCCAATGGTGTAGATTTTTTTTGCTATTTGTGACTAGCCCAACTAATGGTGGTTGTTAATGACAACGCTAAAAACACAAAACTCAACCAATTAAAATCAGTATTTCATTCATAGTGAAATATATATCCTTAGTAAAATTTAACCCTTCTCCCTTTCATATTGTCCCATTAGGATGATTAATTAGGGTTAGAGATTTGACAAACCCTTTCATGAAGTTTGAATTTTCCGAAGCAAATTTTGGCCAAAATCAAAATTTCTCAAAGAGGGTGTTAGTTTTTACATCACCCTCAATCCTTCCATCACATACTAAGACGAGCAATCATATATGCCAAAGAGTTAAAATCATATATTGATCAAAACATCTTCAACAACGGAATCGTAATGCATTCATCTTTGAAGCTAATAGCTACAATGGAGGCCGCCATCGCAGCAGAAATATGGTTGTTCTTGATAGCGGTGGTTGTGATTGGAATGGTTGCACCCGTTTTAGTACAAAAGGTTGGGTCTGCACTCGAGCTATACAAATTGGGATTTGTTTCGGTTCCTAGACGATTGAATAATCAAACATGATTGTTGGTTAATCCAAAAGTTGTAGGATACACTTGTTTGGTAACTATTCATCTTATAGAGAAGATTGGTTCAAGATGAATATTGTATGCAAGTGACCCTATAGGTTAAAAAGTGATACGTACCGTTACGTTGATGCATCAACTTCATCGCGACAAGCTAACTATCTAGATTGATTGAATTTCTAGAATTTTGGATCATGAATTGTTACATTCTTCCATAGTCAAGTTTGTTATATATACTTTTGTGACGAGAGTTTGAGAAGGGTTGTTACATGATTGATACATTTTAGCTAGCAATGTGGAGCCTCGTGCAGAAATGTCTCCGAAAACGATACCTTTTATCTTGAGAGAAGAAGTTGCACTTGCTACTTTTTTATGATATGTTTATTTTGTACATGGTGTTAAAATCCTTGATACATTCCAAGTCTTGTATATATTAGCTTGAATTTTTTTTGTTTGTGATTTTTTTCATCCTTTGTAATTTGTTGGTTAAGGATAAACCTAGTAGGCATGACTTCTTCTTCTTCTTCTCCTCTTCTTCCTTCTTCTCCTTCTTCGATCTCCTTCTCCTTCTTCTTCTTCTTCTTCTTCTTTTTCTTCTTCGATCTACTGCATTTCAAAATTATTGTCTCGACTAGCTAATGTAGTTGGTCATTAGTTTTATTCTTTTGCAAAATTGTACGTTCTCTCTATCTGAAATTGTCAATAAATGCAATGTAATTCATAACCCTGCACGAATTTGACTTCGAATCTCGAGGTTTGAATTTGATTCGAATGTTTTTATTTTAGAAAATACTTTATTTTTCATTGATCGTTCTGGATAGTGGTCAACAACATATTCAATACATATTAACCATATATACGTAATATGATGGGACTTGGGAGAGCAGTCACTTAATGATTCTCTACTTTTAATATATTTTTATTAATAAGTAAGAATTCGAAAAGTAGAAAAAGTCTGATAGGCCGAGAGTGTGTCAGGATGAACAAACCGACGTGATACAACAAAGTACAAACAATAAAACAAGGCTATATCAAAAGAGGTGTTTTCAAAGACAATGAGAATTATGTTATTTTAGAACATTTTTAGAAAATGAAGAACTCTTTTTATCTTCAAAATGAACTCGTTTGTAGCATTTAGTTCATTTCACTTGTAGCGTTGACAATGGCGGATCCACGGGGCTCGGGATGGCAGAAGCCCCCTATTTCTTTTTTTTTTTGAACCGAAAAGAATTTGACAAAAGGGAAACCCATACATGCCAAGTGCATCATTGCGGATGAGATTGAGAAGCACAGAGTCGTCCGGTGCTAGATTACTGGTGAAAGCAAAGTCCAGGTGCGAGAGATGATCAACAACCCGATTTGCTTCCTTGTAAGCATGACGAATCTCAGTAGATTGAAAGAAACTTAGGGAGACTAGATTGTCCGAGACAATAATTTCCGAGTCACCCGTAGGTTTCCCAATGTCTTTGAGACTATTTATGACAGTGAGGTTGTCACCTTCAATTACAAGGTTAGTTATCCGTAGGTCATTGGTCGATCTGATACCCTTCCACAAGGCGAAAGCCTCAGAGCCAGCAACCGAGAAGAAAGGCGAAGGGCCCGCGCTCATAAGGACCGGGGAGCCAATATGGTCCCATATAATGAAACCATATGTTCCTTTGGACGACGCAGAAAGTGCACCATCGAAGTTGAGTTTGTACATGCCGGGTTTTGGTGATTGCCATTTTGTCTTTTTTCTTGCATTCTTCGTTAGTTGCGAAATGTGTTTGTCTTGAAGTTGTTGTCTTGTGGATTATCGCGTTCTGTTGATTGCTTCCACATGTATTGTTGGTCCTTTGCGAAAGTTATTATGCTTGTGCTGTTTGGTTTGACATTATCAAATAAAGCTTTGTTCTGGAAGTACCATAAGCTCCACCAAGCAAAGCCTAAAAAAAGTGTTTGCATATACATCTGGAGGCTGAAAACCCAGGTTCGAATCCAATTACCTCCACTTTTTGCATCCTTTTTTTTTTTTAACAAACATCAAAATCCCTCTTTATTTTTACATACCCGATCGAACAGCATTTCACTTTCACCCACAGAACGAAAGCGAGCTGCGGGTGCGAGTCCCCGAGCCGCCCGCCGCTGCTGCCTGGCAGCTCCACCTCCGGCCGACCCTGGCACTATTTTTACATACCCGATCGAACAGCATTTCACTTTCACCCACAGAACGAAAGCGAGCTGCGGGTGCGAGTCCCCGAGCCGCCCGCCGCTGCTGCCTGGCAGCTCCACCTCCGGCCGACCCTGGCACCGGCGCACCACCGCAACGCAACCCAGCCCCTCTGCTGGAGCAAAGGGAAAAGTTATGAGTTGAGAGTCGTTCCTTTGAAGGAATTTGAAAGGTACGAAATTTCCATTAAATTTCTCAAATTGTAAAAGGACTTTAGTCATGGAAGCTCAAATCCTTGCCCCGGAGAAGTTGTCGCCATATTTGTGCAACTTGGTAGCTTCATAGAACGGAAACACAAATTCATTATGCGCCTTGTAGCAACTGGGAGTCCCGGTTCTTCAATTTACTCCAAATTGCTGCAGAAATGTATAGACGGTAAAGCCGGGGAAAGGGGTCGTTTGGTTCACAAGCAGATTATCTCTAGTGGATTGGGCTCCGATGTTGCTCTAAACAATAAACTGATTGTGTTATATGCTAAGGTTGATGACATGGTGAATGCACAGAAGGTGTTCGATAAAATGTCTAGTAGAAACATTGTCTCTTGGACTGCTTTGTTATCCGGGTACTCTAAAAATGAGAACTTTGATGAGGCTCTACTGGTTTTCCGCGAAATGCGTTATTCAGGTCTAAAGGGTAATCAGTTTACTTATGGGAGTGTTTTCAAGGCATGCACCAAGCTACATTGTTTGAAACTCGGGAGACAGATCCAGGGGTGCGTCTATAAGAGCAGATTTGCTGGGAATTTATTTGTGCTGAGTGCGCTAATTGATCTCTATTCTAAGTGTGGGGATGTCCAGGATGCAGTTAACATCTTTGAAAGTATATCTTTGCCAGACTTGGTTTGTTGGAACTCTATGATTGGTGGCTTCGCAGTTCATGGGATGATCGAGGGTTCATTTTGTACATTTCAGTCAATGCTTATAGAAGGTGTGTAAATCTAGCTTTATGTGCGAAAGTTCTTTTCTTCGTATCTTCTGTTGCCTTTATAGAATCAAGAATGTAAAGGGGGCTTTGTGCTGATTTTAACAGGTATTTCTCCTGATTGCTTTACATTCGGAAGCTTGTTAAGTGTTTCTGCGGTTAGTAATCACCTTTCTAAAGTTGGTGAGGTACATGGATTCATTATACAGCACGGTTTTGGGTCACATGATCTTCTGGCTGGATTGCTGATTGATGCTTATGCGAAGTGTGGAGACATGAGAAGTGCGGTCCATGTATTCAGGAGTATTCCGACTAAAGATCTATTTGCTTGCACTAATATGATAACTGGTTATTCCCGAGAAGGTAGCTGCGCTTCGGATGCTTTGAGTCTCTTCTGTCAGATACGCCGAAGTGGCATACAAGCAGATGATGTTCTATTGTGCTCAGTTGTCAATGTCTGTGCTGATATTTCATCTCTTTCTTTTGGGAGGCAACTCCATGCTATCATCGCAAAATCTCATCCACGATTTGATGTCGCCATGGGCAATGCTGTCATTAACATGTATGGCAGTTGTGGAGAACTCAAAGATGCCAACCGAATGTTTACTGAGTTGGACGAAAAGAATGTCATCTCATGGTCATCACTGATCAGCGCATATGCCAAGCATGGCTACGGGCATGAAGCAATTGCCCTCTTCAGAATGATGGAATCCGAAGGATTGAAGCCTAATGACGTTACTTTCTTGTCTATTATATTCGCTTGTAGCCATAGCGGATTGATCACTGAAGGACGGGAACACTTCAACATCATGGTTAACAAGTACAGAATCGCTCCTACAGAAAAACACTATTCGTGTATGGTAGATCTCTTTGCAAGGGGAGGGAAGTTAGAGGAGGCTTTTCGCCTGGTAGAGACAATGAACATTCAGCAGCCGAAAGCCGCCCTTTGGAGTTCTATCCTTGGGGCATGTAATGCCCATGGAAATGTGTCCTTTGCAGAAGTTGCAGCTAGGCACCTTGTTAGTTTGGAGCCAAACAACGGTACAAACTATAACGTTCTAGCGAGTATGTATGCAGCTCTGGGCTTGTGGGACAATGCATCGAATACCCGTGTGCTCATGGAGCAGGAAAGTTTGAAGAAGAGTCCAGGCTGCAGCTACTTTCACCCGATGGCGGAACTTGTTCAAAGCTAAATCCTTTCGGAGATGCAAGCATACGTTCTTCGTCCTCGTCGAGGAACGGCCTCTGCTGGAAGTTTTGTCTGACAGAGGCTGCAGTGGAGCAGCTCTGTCCGGGCTGCGACTTAGGCCTCTGCTGCCCCATCCTTGAGTCTTGCTGTTGGGACCAGGGCTCGCTCCTAAACGATTGAATGATCAAATACATTCCTATTTTGGAAAAAAAAAAAGTCGACCAATCATCTGTCTAGACGAGCTAACCGGGGTCTATGCGATGCCTAGGCGAATTTCTGTCTAGAGACCAGCCTAGACTTAAAAATTTTTAGGTGTCCTCCCACCTAAGCGGCGATTTTTAGATCACTGTCATGAATATTAGATGCAAGTCGACCCTGTAAGTAAACATTGTTCATCGACAAGCTAACTATCTAAATCGAATTTCGCGATTTTTGGATCAGGTTTGATCATATGTGGTTACATTCTGTCTTGTAGAGAAGATTGTGACTTTTTGTATTGGCTTGAATTTTGTAGCTAGCTATTGTAGTTGGTCATAAGTTTATTTCTTTAGCAAAATTGTGCAATATCAATATATGCAATGCAGCTCATTACGAATTTACGATGCACGGAATCTTACCATTACCATGTAATTGTATCTACCGAAATAGTACATAATTGCCCTGATGGGGTGACTCAACGGAGTGAGAGGGGTGAATTCGAAGTTTAGACATATCTGACCTTGAATTTTTTAACTAATAAAAAGAAGGAGAGGAGTTCAATTTACCAGGTCCAAAAGTACATAATTTAGATAGAAATCTCATACACCATAATATACACCGCAAATCCCCACGTGCTTGCACGTCCTTAAGGACGTGCAAGGGGGTTTACAGACACCCGAGCCCGGACGTGCAAACACGTTTTTATTTTATTTTTAAAACGTGCTTGCACGTCCCTTCTACTAAAGACGAAGAGGACGTGCCTCTTCGTCTTCCCCATCCATCATCTTCCTTCCTTCGTCTGCCAATCGAGAGAGAGAGGTCGCCGACTGAGAGAGAGAGGTTGCTGGAGCCGGAGAGAGAGAAAGAGAAAGAGATCGAGACAGACAGAGAGAGAGAGAGAAACAGAGAGAGATGGAGTCGGAGAGAGAGGTGGTGGTGGAGCTGGCGGTGTTGATGGAGGAGACGGCGGCGGTGGTGGAGCCGGTGGCTGAGGAGGGTGGTGGTGGGGGTGGTGCAGTGGGGGAGGCGGTGGCGGTGGAGCCGGTGGCCAGGGGTGGTGGTGGGGCGGCGCCCATGGAGGTTGAGGAGAGTGGTGGTGGTGACGGTGGTGGTGGTGGAGTAGCAGAGGCGGCAGCGTCCGGTGGTGGTGGTGGTGGTGATGGCGGCGGAGTGGCTCATGAGGGGGGATGGTACCCTCCGGCCTGTTACGTTCGCTGACCGGGCAGCGGTCAGCCAAATACCAGAGGAGACGGTACCCGACATTCCGACAGCCACAATCGATGATCTGCTTGCGTCTGCAAAGAGGTACCAGCAGTCGATGGGGACCCCTCCGGCCGACGAGCACGATAGCTTCTGGAAGGGTCTGCCGGTTTGGGATCCTTCTGGCGATGCGATGATGGGGTTGCAGCCTTCTTTAGAGACCGCTGATGTTTTGAGCAGCTGCATTACTGACGTAGTCGTTGGGTGACGGGCCGACATGGGTAGACCGCCTACTCGTGTTCCACCCACCATCCCGGAGGCATCTACTTCAGCCGTTCCGGAGACTTCTACTTCAGCCGTGCCGGAGGCTTCTACTTCAGCCGTTCCAGAGGCTTCTACTTCAGCCGTTCCAGAGGCTTCTACTTCAGCCGTTCCAGAGGCTTCTACGTCCGGCACCCACGAGGCCGAGCCTTCAACCTCCCCCACACCAGCGGCGATCTCATTGGCCTCTGCAGATGACGTGATCCCTGACGTCGTTGAGGAGGCTGACGACGGTCAGGAGGGGCAGGCTGAGGGCCAGGGGGGCCCACGGGTAGAGCCCGAGCCCATCCCTGCGCAGGCTGCCGCACCGGCTGTTCAGGTCGACCATTTCTTGCCACCGGTAGAGCTGCTTGTGTCTTACAGGCATCACCGCGCGTATCAGGTGTGGAGAGATCCTACTGTGGAGCTGACGCTGCTGAAGTTCCACCACCGGGCGACTCACCTGCAGCCTTTCGAGCGCTACATATTTGAGGGCCCGGGACATCCACCCGTTCTGGATGGATTTGTCATGGACTGACATCGACGACATCCCACTGCCGTATGAGCTGTCATCTTCATACACGGCTTCCAACGATGTATGCGAGGATGAGCTGCACCCACCCTCATCAGCAAGCGTCCGAAGGAAGGGGAGGCCTCGGGGGTCGAGGAATGCCTGCAGAACCAACCCGTTGTCATACGAGGAGGTAAGGGAAAGGTTTGAGAGAGAAGAAGCGCGTGCTGCTCGAAATGCTGCTCGGCATCGTCCACAAGCGACCTCAGCTCGACGTGGAAGTGATGATGTGTTCGGAGGGTTCAACTGGGGTCGAAACAACGTTGATCCCTTTATGCTCGGTCATATTGAGACGGTGAGGGACACTATTGGAGATGGTCATTGTGGCTACCGTGCTTTGGCGGCTTTGACATCACTGATCGGCGAGACTGCTTTCCCGGAACTCAAAACGTTGCTATGCAATCACTTGGAGGATCACGCCGATCTGTACGCCGGTTGTTATACGGGAGGGTACCAATTCCAGCAGTTCGTCGACTACCAGAGATGGGCGGGAGCTGTGCATGGTGATAGGAGATGGTGGATAGAGCTACCCATTATGGGTTTAGTATTTGCAACGGTATATCAGATTCCTCTCGTCGTCCTAGCTTGGCATCATCCGTTCACGTCTCCCCATGACCTCACCGACACCTGCTAACAACCCTCAATCAGCAACCCTTGGTGTAGCCTGCGTCGGAAACCAAGATCATTTTGCCGCGGTACGACTTCAAACGTCTTTTTTTATTACCTATTCTTGCTTTTCATATATATGTCAATACTCTAACTCTAATTTTCCGTTCTCATAGATCTGGTTGCGTCCTAACGCTCCTATTCCGCCGCCTCCGCCAGAATGGGTCGCACATCATCATCCGAGCGTCGAAGGATGGGATGCTCCGTTTCAAGTTCAGTTTGAGGGATTTCGAGCCTTGCGTGTCGAGTCCGGCCGCCCTTTACTATTTTCCTAGATTTTATTCCACAAGTTTATTAAAATTATGAATGTAAACCTTTTTTTCCGTTCCTTGTAACGTTATTTGCATATTATCCGAATGAAAACCTTAACAATTATTGTTTTCTATTTAATTTGACCCTAAATCCTTCAACTCTACTAGCTAAACACTTCAATTTTATCAATTAACATTACAAAACCCTCGGAAAACCTAAACTCTATACCCTAAACCCTAAACGCAAAACCCTAACTAGGGTTTGCACGTCCTTAACAACGTGCAAGTATTGCACGTAGGACGTGCAAGAACGTTGTTAAGGACGTGCAAGTCTTTGCTAGTGGACGTGTACAGTCCCAGACTAGCACGTCCTTAAGGACGTGCAAATCCTTCATCCGGATTTGCGGTGTATATATCAACACCCATATTTTGAAAAAAATACTAAAATAAAAAGGATGATTATTTGAGGGTGATTTTGGTAGATGGTCTTTTTTGAATATTCAATTGGGCACTTAGGCCCTAAATCAATTTAATTAGTTTTGCCCTAGACCCCTTCCCAATAGAGTGGGTTGGTCAATGGTCAACCGTTTGACCATTGACCGGTCAACGTTGACCAACCCATTTTGATGCTTTTTTTTTAGTGATGCCATATTTTACCGTTTTGATGCCAAAATTTTATTATATTTTATTTTCACTTTGATGCCACTTTTCTAATGAAATGATTGGATGACACTTTTTTAATGTCACTTTTTTTAAACCTTGATGACATTTTTTGTTTACTGTAATTTCACGTTGATCATTGATGCCATTTTTTTTACTGTTAACGACTGATGCCACTTTTTTTTATGTCAATTTTTTGATGATATTTTTTTTACCGTGATGTCATATTTTTGATGATATTTTTTCAAAGTAGTATTTTGATGACATTTTTTTCTTTAATGTGATACAAATTTTTCAAAATGGTATTTTGATGTCATTTTTATAATGTAATTATTTGATGCCATTTTTTTTAATCAAATCGATTGATGGCACATGTTTTTAATTTAATCAATTGTATATCGATTTATTTTCATCAATTATACTTTCATTCACTGATGACACGTTTGTGATTACACTTCATTGATGCAATCACTTGTGGTGACATGTTCATTAAATTTTTATTCATGGATGACATTTGTTATTACGCTTCATTAATCACAATTGTTTATGGTGACAATTTTATATAATTGATGACATAAGAGCTTAAAACGTGGAATCAAAATATTGTTTATTTTTATTGCACATATAAAAATACAAAGTCTTTGAAACTACGACATTAATGTTTGTTGTATACGTAAAAACATCTATAATAACATGTCATCAACTAAAAAAAATGCATCAATGTAAGTAATATAATGCGGAATCAATAAAATCAATACAAGGTGTCATAACCATCCAAGAATTATATACAAAGCTTCCAAACTGTAACTTCATTGATTCCCCAATTCATAAATATAATATATCAATTTCGTTTAAGCCAAGAATAAAATACATATTATAAAATTCAACTCCAACAAAAATATACATTATATTTGTTCCAGAATTTCTTTGAGGGAGAAATGGCCAGGTAATGAGATATCTCTAAAACAAAATGTAAGCAATTCATACACCTTCAAGAACCTAAGTGCTATCAAAATTTACATAATTCAGGCAATAATATTTGAAGATCAAACAACATAACAAACAGCAGAAGTGCTTACAGATGCTGCAGTGAATTAAGCTTTCCCAATTCACTAGGAATTGTCCCACTTAAATAATTACCCTGCCAGTATAGTGCTTGTAGAGCTGTGCAATTTCCCTAGTTCAGGAGGTATATTCCCATAGATATTGTTGTTGTGAAGGGCTAGTTCTTCCAAGTTGTGATGACAATTATTTGTAGTAGGGAGCCACCAAATGCAGCAACTCAATTAGGAAACCATAAGTCTTGGAATTTGCGATCGATGACAGCCTCAAAAGTATCCTTAAGATCGGCAACTAAACAACCCAAAGATGTTGAATCAACCCTTTAAATCAAGCTTCTTAGAAGCAACTAGCTTGCTTCCTTGGATCCAATCTAAGTCGGTCTATCTGTCAGTTGATAGAGACAATTGAAGAGATCAACCTTTCATCTTTAATCGGAAGCCTTGCAACGGATGAGAATCAATGCCACAATAACACAAATCATGACTACTCGGTTCATGTATTCCAATGGGGGAACTCTGAGCTGATTCCGATTCTGCAAAAAATTGCACTTACGTGTAGCCTTGTGCTGAGTGGGAGGCATGGACTCGAACAATCCACACTGTCCATTTCCACTTGAACTTATCAAAGAAACAACACCAGTACACTATCTATTCTATCTAAAGGCAATTAGTATGAAACTATCAAACCACAAAATAAAACCTAGAATCTATATTCAAGTATAATTTATGGGGAGAAATGATCTGCAAAGAAATACCAGGTGAAGCAAAAATGTATCAGCAATATCAAGAATCCATTATGCAGATGAATCAGACCAAACCAATCAAACTGAACAAACTTGAAGCAAAAAGATAAGAAATCATGAAAGATGTAAAAACCCAATGGCTAGATTCCAATCAAAGAACAAAGGTCTCCAATTGGCACGCAGAAAGTTGGCAATTGCTAGATGACCTCACTTGTACTTGAATTTTGAAACCCATATATCCTCCCTTTGAAAACATCTAGGTTAACTAGTTGAAAGGACTAGGAAACCGTGACATAATTAGAGGCCATGTGAAGTGTGAACCATCTAAAACCTAGTCCTAATTGCAACTTGCAACCACATAAGAACAGTTCAATACTCTTTTACTCTTTAGTTTAGTTGCAATATATAAATTCTTGCTTTCTATTAAGCAGGATTCCAAACTTGATGATGTTCTATATCCACTAATTCATATCAATTTTAACACCGGATGTCATCGAAACTGTATGAGAAGAGCATTGCAACAATCAAAATCACAATTTTAAAGGGGAAAAAAACACGCACACAATCACACATATAAAGCTCCATTTGAATCTGTCCTACAACTTCATCATATAGATAATTAGGCGCGCACCATACTTACCAATAAGCAAAGAAGCAAATGTTTACCACTTCAAGAAGAGTAGCGCCTCCCTGAGTCCAGCATTTTCAGCAGGATTTCTAGCAAAAGGAGCCGTTGTAGGATCCAAATTATGCCTCTCTTTTGTAATGAGACCCTATATTACAAAAATCTTTTCTAGTTATAAACAAAAACGGACTCAATTCATCTATAGACATTTCATCGAACACCTTGGATGCAACTCTTACCTCACCCAATTCATAAAGTACGATTGGGGAGAAATGAAATTGAAAGATGAAATATAAAACTGATGTTGCCAGAACGCATCTAAATCATCAATTGAACATTGGATTGGCCTTGTTCAATCGATAATCCCAAGCAAGCAGATTCGATTGAGTTTGGAAGCGATTTGAGGATTCAAGCTTGGAATCGATTTGAGGATTCAAGTGACAAGAGGCGAGATAGGTTTGGCTGCGAGACAGGCGAGCCGAGATGTGGAAGGAGGTGAACAGTTACAAAGGCGAGACAGAGATGGCGAGGGCGATGAAGGCGAGAGAGGAAAGGGACCAAGGTCGGAGGTCGCTTCTTTCTTCGAGAATGCGTGGAGAATGAATCTCCATGATCTAGAGCGTGAGAGAACGGGGTAGGAGGTTAGGGTGAATGGGTGATGCGGCTAAAAAAACATTAAAGGGATCCTTCAAACCTAATAAAAAAACTAAGGAGGCTTACTACTTAATCAAATGTGTTTAAAGGTCTAAACCACCAAATTCCCTCATTATTTGATGATAACAATTTTAATATTTTTCAAAATATATTTTTTCATGAGAAAATTATCTAAATATCTACTTTTATTGTACGATGTCCTCTCCAATTTAATGTACTGTATATCGTAACAACTTCCATAGGGCGGGCCCCATCACTGATGTTTCTAAATTCGGTAACGGCCTCTGTCTTCCCCTGCACGCTCCCGCCATGACCGAACGATAAACCCTAGCACCAAGTCACATATATTCGATTTTCATCCTGCGCAACTCTCTCTCTCTCTAGTCCAATTCCGATTCTGCAATGGCGGCCAATTGGAAGTACGACGAGCTCCAGAGGCAGATCGAGAAGGAGAAGATTAGGAAGGAGATAATCGCGGAGGAGATTGCGCGGAGGCGGATTCTGGAGGAGGAAGTTCGGAGGGAGTTGATGATGGAGAAGAAGATAGCTTTCCGGACATTCGAACCTTCCACGATGAGTTTCGGTTGTTCCTATAGGATTTCGCCGTTCCTTGCTCATGAACAATCGATAATTCCTTGCAAAGTCGCTCAATTTCACGAGTCACGGACGGGATCGCCCTTAGCGTCGCCGGTCTGTAGAGAGATCGGGTTTCAAGGATCTGAAAATCTACCGTTTCAGCTCCATCCCGATCCGGTGTATTCTGCAGGTCCGAGCCTGTTTTCGAATGGAATTCAGCCCCTTCTTCAGCCTAGCAAGGGGACGACTGTGTTGGTTAGTGCTAAGAATTTGAAATTTTGCTCAAGTTTTGCTGAATTTTATCTGAATTTTCTCATGATCCGTCTTCTGGTTTTTCAACATGTTAAGACTTGTTGACGCTGCTCTGACTTTAGGTGTTGACTTCGTTGACCTCCACCCTTGTTGATGTTGTGCTTCATCTTGTGTAGCTTGATCTGTCTCCATTTGAATTTCAGATTTAACACAAGCATATGTTCAGTGAAGGCTTGCGTTTGTCCTGTTTAGAAAACAAACTTTGAAAAATTGAAATAGTTGTCTTCCTTCAACCACAGACATATCTTAATGTTCAGTGAAGGCATGTGTTTGTCCTGTTTATTCCATGTGGACACTTGTCTTTACATTCTTACTGGTTGTATCTTGACAACTATTGCAGGCAAGACTTGAGACAAATGTTTCTGGTCTAAAGCGCAAAAGCCCAATTCCTGAAGCAGATCAGGAGTGGAACAATCAAAACTCGACGAAGAAACCAAAGGGATGGAATTGTTCGCTGTGCAATGTCGTTGCTACAAGCCAGATAGACTTGAACCTACACAAGCAAGGGAGAAAACATAAAGCCAAGGAAGCAGGATTGATTGCTCAGGAGAGAAGCTATGGCGCTACTTCTTTTGCAACAGAATGCAACTCGAGTAATGGAAGGCCTAATACAGTTCTGCTGAGCACTAGTGATATGGGTGTGAAAAATGCCTGTAAGGCCGGTGGGGAATCATCGGAAAGTGTACATCGTGATGCTGCAGAAGCTGGGAAGAGGAATAATATTCGGAACATGAACATTATTAGTTATTCAAGATCAACCGAAAAGGCAAGGGAAGTTGATTTGTGTAGTAATGGAGATATTCCTATAAAAGCAATGCCAAGTGCCAAGTCATCGGAAAAGTCCACACTTGGGTATGATTTGTGCCAAGTGGGATCGCCCTTAGCGTTGCCAGTCTATAGAGCGATTGGGTTTCAAGGATCTGAAAATCTACCGTTTCAGCCCCCTCCGAATCCTGTTTCTGCTGCAGGTCCGAGCCTGTTTTCGAATGGAATTCAACCCCTTCTTCAGCCCGTGTTGGTTAGTGCTCAGAATTTGAAATTTTGCTCAAGTTTTGCTGAATTTGCTCATAATCTGTAGCGGTTTTTCAACATGTTAGTGTTGTTTATGCTGCTCTGACTTTAGATGTTGACTTCGTTGACCTCCACCCTTGACTGCGAGTGTTGTTGAAGTTGTGCTTCATCTTGTGTAGCTTGATATGTCTGCATTTGAATTGCAGATTTAGCCACAAACATATATGTTCAGTGAAGGCATGTGTTTGTGCTGTTTCAAAACAATCTTTGAAAAATTGAAACATTTTGTCTTCCTTCAACCACAAACATATCTTAATGTGCTCCTTCTAGCTTTCTTCAATCCTGAATAAGCAAGATAAAGGCTCCAATATTTATTCTATGTGGACACTTGTCTTTACATTCTTATTGGTTGTATCTTGACATATATTGCAGGCAAGACTTGAGACAAATGCTTCTGGTCAAAAGCGCAAAAGCCCAATTCCTGAAGCAGACCAGGAGTTGAACAATAAAAACTCGACGAAGAAAACAAAGGGATGGAATTGTTTCCTGTGCAATGTCATTGCTACAAGCGAGATAGACTTGAACCTACACAAGCAAGGGAGAAAACATAAAGCCAAGGAAGCATCTCAGGAGAGAAGCTATGGCGCTGCTGCTGTTGCAACAGAATGCAACTCGAGCAATGGAAAGCCCAGTACAGTAATGCTGAGCACTCATGATATGGGTATGAAAAACGCCTGGAAGGCCAGTGGGGAATCATTGGAAAGTGTACTTCGTGAGGCTGCTGCTGCTAACGAGGCGGGGAGGAAGCACTTGGCAAGGCTCCATAAAGATATCTCTGCTAAAGGAAGATCTTGTTCGTCCGAATCCTTGTCCAAAAGTAGGGATGCTCAAGGCATAAACGGTGGTGATGCTTTGCCAAAGGTAACTGCGAAAGAAATAGCACAAAATAGATTGGAAAGCACGTTTATTCCTTTTGAGATGAAGGAAATGCTTAATGCCAATGAAGTTGTCACTGGCAGAGACAATGGAAGTTGTGTGGTAGTCGGGGTGGAAAGAGATGCGAATACTGCTATGGTGAGCACTTGTGATACTGGTGTGAAAATGACCTTCAAAGCTGATGTGAAATCATCGAAAAATGTAGTTGGCCAGGCTGCAGCTGAGAAGCATAGTAGTATTGAGAAATTGAAAGGAAAAACTGATCCCACGCAAAATCCCAAGGCAAAAGATGTCGACTCAAATGGCAACGGAGATACATCAGGGCCACAAACAATGCTACTGAGTTCCAAGTCGCAGGAGAAAATCATGTTCTCAAGTGAGATTTGTCGAGTTGTAGCAGCGTCTACCTCTTCTCCAACAAAGCCCTTGTCTATTGAGAAGGTTGCCGAAGGCATCAGAGTTGGGAACGTTTTGCCCAAAGAAACAAAGGAAACCGAGAAAGAAGTAATGCAAGTTGAGCAGGAGAGTAATGTGATTCCTTCTGAGGTGAAGGAAAGTGGAAAGAACATCATAGATGGTATCAGTGCTACATGTAAGAGTGGTTTAGATGAACACAAGCCGGGGAGAAACGAAAAAGCAAAGGAAGCAGCCTTGGTTGTTCAGAAGACGGTCACCCCGAGTCCTGAAGAGCCTGTTGTCACTCTGGGTATTAAAAAGGTTATAATAGCGAAGCAGGGAAGATATGCTAGTGCAGCCGGAAAAGGAGATGCAACAAGGTCTCGAAAAAAGGCAAGTGCCCAACCATGTGAGCAGTTAAAGCTATGGTACCAGATGAGCCAAGTCGGAACATCTTCTGTTGAAGGTTTGCATGATGACAAGCTCTATGATGAGGGTGCAGTACTTCCAGATGTAACCTGGTTCGTAGAGGAGGTTGCACAAGAAGTAATAGACGAGGATGTGTTGCTCAAAGGAGCAAATGAAGCAGGTAAAGAGGCAATGCAAGATGACTAGGAAATTGTATGCGTTCGTCTGATCAAGCTGAAGCAATGGATGCCGCGCTTTCCAAGCTCCCGGATATCAGAAAATTGAAAAATGACCAGGTTTGAATGAGATGGTACAGTCTGTTACACTTGTGTAGTATAACAACAACAACCCAGTATAACCCGCGATAAAGCAGGGTCTGGGGGGTCAGGATGTACGCACTCATTCCCCGAACAAGTCGAGAGAGTGTTTCCGATAGACCCAAAACAATAGGACGCATAAATCCCAAGGAGAGAAGACAGATAGTAGAAAAGTAAGTGTTAGCAAGCAGGAAGGAAGGCTGCAAAGCAAGGACAATAAGACTCAACGCCTACTAGACATCAGAAACCCGAATTCGCCTCCTCCAGTGATCTCTATCAAGCGTCATATCTTCCGAAAGGTTCAGCAAGTTGAGATCCTGGCGGATCACCTCCATCCAGCTCTTCTTCGGTCTACCTCTCCCCCTACGGAAAGGACCAAGATCTAAGCTCTCACACCTCCGCACAGGGGCTGAAATAGGTCTCCTACGCACGTGCCCAAACCACCGCAATCTGGACTCCCGTAGTTTGTCAGCAATATTAGCAACTCCAACCTTGCTCCTGATGTCTTCATTTCTGATTCTGTCTAGTCTCGTGTAGTATAAGGTAAGTGATTTATTAATTATTAAGGTAAGTTATCTTCTAAATAGCTTTTGGAAAAGAACATCTTCTTTATATACATGGTAGTATCTTGAGACATTCTTGACATGATTGATCTAGGTTTGAAGTTTGAACCATGAAAATTGTTCAGCATGCTTAAGTTTCATGCTTTGTAATGCATAAAGACATTATAATGAAGGTGATCCAAATAGACCTTTAAATTTCATCACAGATCCAAAAATGCAGGAGATGGTTTCTCTTTTTAGTGTTCAATTGAACACTAAATTGTGCTGGGTCTCCCAGGCCCAGCACGTTGATTTTCCATAGTTTGTAGTTTTTACCATATAAAACCACTTAGAGAAAGTTTAAAATACAAGGTGCCATTTCAATTAAATAAATTTTTGGCCTACACATTGTATCGGCAGCATCCCATATTCCCGTCATGCGTGCACGTCTCCTTAGGAATTTAGGGGCGAAAAAAGTCACAAACCAAGGGCAACGCATAGAAAATGGCAATTGTGTATTAACATCACGCTGTAATTAATTTAAAAAGTGGGACGTAAACGCAATTATGCACAACTTTTTAGCAATTACAAAAAATTGCTATAAAAAATTCGATGATATAAAATATCCACAAAACCTTTCCCCAATTTGAGAGAAGGGAATTTCCAAATCCCACCTCTCTCGCAGGAACCCCTTTGACGACAGCCATCGCAGAGCTCAAAACTTCGAGTTTTTCAAGCTTTTAGGATTCGCAGCAAGACAACCTCCGATTCGATGGGCAGCGAATAGTACTTCTCTCTCCCGATTTGTCTCTCGCTTTATAGATCTCCCTCTTGTTAAATTTCAAGGTCTAACAATGGCGACGCTTGTTTTCCCCCTGTTAGTGACTATCTGTTTAAGCTCTTGTTGATCGGTGACTCAGCCGTCGGGAAATCGTGTCTGCTTCTCAGATTTGCTGTGCGTTTGACTAATTTTAGTATCGTTTTCAGTTTCATGTTGTGACTGATTTCGGCTTTTTTTTTAGCTGACTCGCGTGGATTGACTCGGTTTGTTCATGGAATTGTGTTTAGGATGATTCGTATGTGGACAGCTACATTAGCACCATCGGAGTTGACTTTGTATGGTTTCTGTTCAACCTGTATCGTCTTGCTTGAAACTCAAGGTTTGATTTCTTGGTGACGATTCTGTTTTGTGTGTCTTTTCATTTTGCAGAAAATCAGGACTGTTGAGCAGGACGGGAAGACAATCAAGCTTCAGATTGTGAGTGACTGTTTTGTTTTAATTTTCCTAATCCTAATTCATTAACATGTGGAATTCGTTTTCCTGGTAAATTTTGAAAATTCCCATTTTTGTGGCATTTAATATGTAATTCACAGAGCTTTTGAAAGTAAAATGCAACAACCTTGCAGCCACCCTAATACAAGTGCCACCAAACTCATTCTCTAGAACTGTCATTGGCTTCTTAACTTCTCTTGCATGATGCCATAAACTCCATGAAAAGTGATAATTTGATCTCTTAATTTTGAATCTTGTACGCAATAAAATGCTTTGATGTTGAAGTGACTCATATTTGTGCCTCTTTTCAGTGGGATACTGCTGGGCAGGAGCGATTCCGTACTATTACGAGCAGTTACTACCGTGGGGCACATGGAATTATCGTGAGAAACTTTCCTTTTAGAAATTTACTTGGCATTTCTATGTTGTTCACTTGAAAACAGTTGAGAGTCCTTCATGCTTCATTTTCAATGGCTAATGATTACTGTATTCTGGAATTGGAGGTGTGAATTGCTGCATCTCGAACAGCTTTAAGGAAAAATGGTTGGATACTTAGATCCTATAAAAGTCCTATATGCTCCAGTTGCGGCTTAGGCATCATGCTATTACTAGCAAGCATATAAGTGTCACCAGCTTAAGAAACTGAGGGGTTTCCCCTGAATGCTAAGAGTTTTTTTTTTCCTATGATTTTTGGCACAGATTGTGTATGATGTTACTGAAATGGAGAGTTTCAACAATGTCAAGCAGTGGTTGAATGAGATTGAAAGATATGCAAATGACTCTGTATGCAAGCTTCTTGTTGGAAATAAATGCGATCTAGTGGAGAATAAGGTTGTGGATACAGAAACTGCAAAGGTATATACTCTGACTCATTATCTTATTTTTGAGATATTAATAAGATACAGCTTCTTTTCTCTAGTAAAGGGTTATTTTATTTTGCATATTACTTTGTATAAGTTTCTGCTGAGCCAAGCTAACTATCATGTCTTATTTGATATGATATTTTATATATCTAAAGTTAATCACTACAAGATGAAGCTTGTATATTTCTACTGATTTTTTTGTTTTGACTGTTGTAATTTAGGATTCACCCAGCCACCATCCGTAGCTAATTATGACTTAATTACTAGTGCATATTACAAGATTTAATGCTTTTATCTAGGCCCAATTTCCCTTGGATCATTAAAGTCGTCCAAAGGGTTCCTAGAGGATTTAGACTGGTCTTCGTAGTTTATGATGTCTTCGGGGATTTTTATGTGGTATGTTTGTGTTTACTTATGGGATCAGATTTTAACTGTTTTGATTTCACTATCTGAAATTGGAAGTGAACATGGAGCATTCAACACTGCACTAATTAATAATCTTAAAGGTTAATATGTCTTGGGAAAATTCACCCCTAATATACGTCACTTTTGCAGAAAAATGCCGTTCTTATGAGGAATTCTATTGAACTACCCCTTGGTGATATTTGTTAAGGATTAAACACATTTACATTTTACCATCGTCCATTGGTAAACATTAAGAAAATAACATGATAAATCTATAGAATAATTCTTGTTTAAGCTTATTTAGTATTTGCTTTTTTTGTACCCAACTGATGAGTATTGTAGGCATTTCATTTGTTTTTCTTAACACCTTTATAAATTTAAAATAGGTGCTGCTGTTGATATGTTTTACAAAACATGAATAATAGATGATGAAATGCAGATTTGTTTACAGGGTGATTTTGCAAAGTAACCTAGAGACCATCTGCTTACAGGGTGATTTTGTGTAATTTACCATTTCAGTAATAGTCATTTGTTAATTCTCCCATGATATATTGTATAATAGAAGGCAATGAGCAGGAAAGACAATAGGATGCTAATGCAGCACACCTGTAACTGTCTAGGTGCCATATCAACTTGGGCAATATCAATTAGCTCATGATGATACATATTGATAATTTTACGCCGATGAACATTGCCCATTGATATCTTTGTTATTTGTAGATGATGTTTATAGGTAGATCAATATCCTTCACTTAGTCATCACTCATGCTTCTAGGGCCAAGATTGGTCATAAGATGTTCCTCTCCTTGTTGTATCTTATGTTTATTTCTCTCTCCTTTTCCCTTTAGCTAGTTATCCTTGATGAGTGGTCATTAGATTGCATACTTATTGCATAACTCACTCCTGCTGATGATGTTGAAATATATATTTCAGGCATTTGCAGATGAGCTTGGGATCCCCTTCCTGGAAACTAGTGCAAAGGATGCAATCAATGTGGAACAGGCTTTCTTGACGATGACTAGTGAAATTAAGAAGAAGTGAGTCATCTTTGACTTATTCTTTGTTATGAATCAATCACTTGAATCTTGGTTTCCTCCTATAAGAGGTATCAATTAAAATATGTTAGGCATGAATTTTTTTGGTCATTTGAAACCCATGCAACATAAGTCCATTCATAACAACATGAGCAAGTTATATAACCTCAGGGAATGAAGAAAACCATATTTGCAGATGAAAACACACCAAATCTCATGATTTGAGTGCCATTAGGAACACTGGTCGGAGAGAGTGATGAGGAAACAAAAGTATTTGTTTCAGTGATTACTGTTAATATAGATTCTGAATTATTAACACACTCGTATCTCCTTCTTTGCTGATGGGGCTCAAGTATCATAAGCATTTCTAGTCATCAAACTGCTTTATAAGGTTATACAGGTTAAGTAGCTTAGATTGCTTGAACAATTTATCTTTCAAACTAGATTCACTTTATCCCTTCAGCTATCTTGTTTGCACATTTCCTTTTTATCGTTCCTTTCATTCAGTAAACACTCAGTGATCGTATGCGTGGAACGTTTACACTTTACAGTGTGGCAAACCAGCCTATGGGACACAAGAAACCTCCGGGCAATGTTCAGATAAGGGGAAATCCAATCCAGCAGAAGTCAAGCAGCTGTTGTAGCTAGTTGAATCTGACACGCTGCTAACTCATCTCGTGCAATTGCAAGCCAGATCAGGTGATGCTTAACCTCTTCCTCTTTGCTGGACTAAACAGTAATGGTGTGCTACCTCTGTTAGCCTTTGTACTACGAATCTTCAACAGTTGATCAGTTGTTTTCAGGTTGCTTTTAACCCTTTTGTTATGGGGTCAGATACCTTCAAAAGTCTACAGACAGTAGTGTCGATGGTGTATCTAATACTGATCTGAAATCATACTTGTATCTCCCTTGATACTAGGTGCTTTTATGTTGTATTATGAAAATATCAATATGGACAGTTGGCATTGTACATTTCCTTGATGCTTGATTTGTTTAGATAGAATGAGGGAGAGCAATTGAACTTGTTTCGACTTATTGGCATGGTAAGGATGATAATTGCTAAAGCTTCTAATTGCAACTCGGAAATTATGTGGTAAAATTGGTAATGTGAAAAATTCCAAGTAGTTTGTATTGACTAGTATTTGTCCGAAGAAGGGCTCCAAATATTACTCAAATGCATAAATATTTCAACAGTATTTAACCCGAAGTACTTAATTGTGATGAAGCACATATTTCCGTGTCCAAATGTCTCGTTTCTCATCCAAGAATCCAATAGTTTTCTTCAAACTGATAAATGGAATTTTTTTAATATGAATGATCTTAAGGAGCTTTCATATGTTGTATTCTGACAATCTTTCGTCTGTCAATTCGACCTATCAATTGTTAGACATGTCTGACCTCAAAACTTTTCCTTATCAAAAAATAAATAAATACCCATATTATTAAATATATTAAATACAATACTATTTTCCCTCATTTCTATACATTCCATACTACGTATTATGTAATTACATTCCTCCACTCAAATACACATCTATATTATTGACTATATATTAAATACTAATTTCATATTATAAAAATATTAAATACTAATACTAGGTTTTGTTTTTCTATTTCCTTGTACTTTGTATTGTATAATACCCTAAATACTACTTCTATATAATAAAATATACAAAATAGAAATACTGAGTTTGTCCGTATTATGATATACTAATACTCCCTCCGATCCAAAATATATGTCGTTTGACTTTTCAATACGTATTTTAAGGAGGTAAAAACTATATAAAATATCTGTTTTTTTTTTTAAATTATTTTTTTACAACTTAATATTTGTTGGTAAAAAGTATTAAATTGTAAAAAAAATAATAAAAAAATTAATATATTATATAGTTTTTAACTTCTTAAAATACGTGTTAAAGAGTCAAACGACATGTATTTTGAATCGAATGGAGTACTAGTTCTTCATGTCAACTAATGTACCGACCTCTTGATTTAGAGTCAAAGGTGATGTCGTATATTTTGAATCTTTACCAAATAAAAAAAAGTTTCAAACTTAACCTGCTTCATCTGGCATCTTCTTCAGTGTAATGCTTGACTTCGTCTTTCGTCTACGTCATCGTCTTTGTTCGGTTTAGTTGTGTTTTGTTTCGCTTTGTAGAGTCCATCTCCGGAGATCTCCTCTACAGTCTTCGTCTTTTGTTTCGTTGCTCCTCCTTCGTGTCCACCGCCTGCCTCTACAGTCTTCGTTTCTACTGGCCTCTCTCTGATTTCGTCGGACCTCTCCGGAGATCTCCTCTCGCCGATGCTTACATCTCTCTCGCCCTACTCTTCTTCTCCGTTGACACTCCAACAGTTTCACAGGTACTCTCAGTTTTCTCGTTCAATCTCTTCTCCTCAGTTGCTGTCAGAGTTTTCGATTTTCTTTTGGACTGCCCTCGTTGGTGCTTACATCTCTCTCACCCTACTCTTCTTCCCCATTGACACTCCAACATTTTCAGGTACTCTCAGTTTTCTCGTTCAATATCTTCTCCTCAGTTGCTGTCAGAGGTTTCGATTTTCTTTTGGACTGATTTGATTGCAAACATTTTCTGACTCGGAGCTATACAGAGACCGGGTTGGATAATCCTGCAAAGGCTGCAATCATTTGTTGGCTACATGGGAACGAATTGTGAATCTGCAATGGTGTTTGTGAATTAGCTTGAAAGGTCAGAGGTTTCATCCGAAGATTCAAGGAAAGCTCGGTGGAATGCATTCTACCATGGAGCTGGGTTTTCCAGTTTTGCTAGGGTTTTGCTTTATGGTAATTTCCCCTAGCAAAATTAGCCTTTTCTTGTAGATAGGTGGTCTGGCAATGGGATAGTAATAACTAATAATCCATGTTGGTTATCCTCCAATTGCAATGCAAATGTTGCTTCCAATTGGTTATCCTGCATCCCTCACTCAGCGCGGAAGGTTGTCTATGATGTATTCTTTACCAATGGACTTGCTATTGAGGTTGTTCTGGCTTTGGTCCCGTGTCTCGAGCTCAACGGTGGTGCTCATGATGCTATTGCTGTTAGAGCAAATGCAAAAAGGTTATTATTAGCAATACTCATGAATTATCTACAGGAATATAAGATACGTAATGTTCATTGAAGTCTTTGGCAAATTTAATCACCATTGACTGACATCTTTGCATTTACTATTTCGAATTTTGCAGATTACTTGAACTCTGCTTGCTTGAAAATCGTGGTGCCTTGCAAATTGCTTGAGAGTTTAGTGGTGCCCAGGAATGTGGATGTTTTGTGGACATATCTAAAGTGGCTCAGCTTGTAGCATCTATTCCTGACAAAGCAATATTAGGAGGATCAAAATCACTTTCGCCTCAGTTTCCTTATTTTTAGGTTTTTCTATGAATGTGTTCAGCATTTGGTTTAACTGATTCTGTTGAAATGCGCGCTTAATATTTCGTAAAACTTAAATCAGGAAAGGATTGCTTATTACCCATTTGTTATCCTTAGAGAAATTTCCAGTTTATTTTTCAAGCACATTACTTTTCAACTCCTTGATGTTGCTGAAGAGAAAAGTATCAAATTAGGTGATAGACCTCTTTCTAGCCGTTTTAATGATATGGACCATACTTTTCAGTTTGTTGGGGAAATGTTTGCTTGGATTTGCAGGCATGGTTCTGTAGGTATGACATTTTATTACAGCCATTTATGCCGAAGCTATTTTTTTCCTCTTTCTTTTGTTATGATTATGCAATTCAGCTGTGTTTACTTTCATAGCTAGGTTAAACATAATGGGAAGTTGCTTATTGTTTTCTGCCGCAGATTTGGTTGTGAGTGTAATGATTTTGCAGGCTCTTAAACGGGTCAAAAGCTACTTGGCTTCAAATGATGGAACATTTCAGGAGGACACTTTCAAGTCAGAACCAAGCTTTAAGTTCTGGTTTTTGATGTTCGAACTCATTAGAGATCCATATGCTGTGGAGAGATTGGCTGAGCAGATATTGCATCAACTAGCAACTAAAGATGTAAGCGACATAGAAGCATACTGGATTCTTTGGATGCTGTTTCGTCATTTATTTGAACATCAATCCTCATTCAGGTGAGTGAACAGTGAATTATCTACTGAAACTTGTTTAATTATGCTGGCAACTTATACTTTTCTATGCTTGTCAGGCTCTTGTTTGTTGAAAAGTTTTTTGGTCTGGAAAGTATTCCCATTCTGTTATTTGAGATGGATACTCCAGTTTGTTGTGCTTCAAATCCCACCTAGTACTGGCCCTTTGACGAAAGCTAAAAATAATTCTGGTTTTTTGGATGCTGTACGGCGTCTTTCTGTAGTGTGGTCCAAACTGGACTTTGTCCAGTCATCCCCTTTGGAGCAGCAAATTCGTATCCTTTTTCCATTACTCGCACTTGCAAGTGAAAATAATAAAATAACTATTCCTCTTGTATATGCATCTGTAGGCAATAAATCATTAAATCCTACAATCTTACAGTTGGGGCTTAAATACGAGAACAAGAGTCAGCAAAATGTGGTATTTACTATTGAACCTTTTAATAGGCTGAGGGAAATAGCTGACAAGGCATAGACTTGTCACCAGATTTTTAGGATTGCTATCCTTATGAAAATGTCATCAATCTCATACACTAGGTCTTTTCCCATATGACAGAGCTGCTAAGCTCTTTTCATCTCATAACTTTTTTGTGCTGCTTTGGTTAGTTCATTGCATTTCTCTCTTCAAGATATCCTTAAAGCAAAAAATAATTTCTTAAAGAAAAATTTAAATCGAAAAGACTATTTTTCAAGTACATATTAAAGCTAACTCAAAGATTGAACTATGGTTAAGGTACTGCATATTAAAAGTTATGCCCTTCCCCTTTTTCGGTTGCCTCGGACAATTTAGGGTTTCTTTGGTATTTCATTCTAGGCATGGTAGTCTGATTACATGGCCAGATGACCTCCATCCCTTTCCTCTTTCCTGTCCAGTTGCATGTAGCATTGAGTTTTTATCTAGGTTTTCTTATACTTCCCTTTCAATCGATCTCTCTCAATAAGATGCTCTGGGCTGCTTTCTGATTTAGATGCATAGTGACTTGAATTATATATCTTCCAATAATCCATCAGCTTCAGTTACTCGTCAGCTAGTATTTTGTCAAACGTAGCCATATATGTTTTATTTCAAAAACAGTTGATAATAAAGAGAGCAGAGTATCAATCTTACACATTGATTGTTCAACTTGTTTATAAACTTGTGAGCTTACCTACATTCTCAACACAAGAGTGTGATATGATGTATTTAGGGAGATTACTGCAGGTTAAACAGTGTTGTCTTCGGAATAACTTTCGCTACAAATCTCACATACAAATCCCGGGGGATTCAGAGGAGGATTTCGCCGCAAATACTCATCAGCATGTCGCCTACAATACGGCCTGTTACAGAAGCTACACTTTGGAAGGTGGAGCCAGCAGTTAAGGCACAGGTATTCTGCACAAAGAGTCTCCCCTCCCTCTTCTTCGTCGTCGCTGTCAATGCAAACTCCGCACTCTTCACACCTTGGAATGCAATGGCAGCATCCCCTGCACCCCCCTTTTGCCCTGCACGCCTCCCTGGGACACTCGAAAACCATACTCACCTGCAACTCAAAATTAAGGAGACACAACTGAACTGTCACTCCCTAACAAATAAAAATACATAAATGTAAGCTTTATGAAGCATGTATGGATCAAGCAGATGGTTTACGGATTATGACCTCATTGCATTTTTGGCAGATTTCGACATCTATTGGCTGCTGGTGGTCATCGTCAAGCAGGCCACTGCTTTGGGAGGTCTTTTTGTAGTTATGATAGTAATGGAGTGGCTGATTGGGTGGTGCTAGTTCTTGCGTCTTGGTTGCTACTCCGAGGCAAGATTTGAGTGCCGCGATATGGTCCTCGTTGAGGTGGTAAATCCCACTGATCTTCAGGCTTTTCAAGCATTTGCTTCTTTGAGTTAGAGACTTGACTGATCTTATAATGCCTTCTGGTGTTAGTCCAGTACAGCCTGGGAGATAGAGCTGCCAGATTGAACCCTCATTCATCAAATATTTATCTAGCTTGGTTTTTGGGTTTGGTTGCATCTTTGACGGCCTTGTATGGCTCATGAGTTAAATACAAATCTAACTATATTTTTTTAATGCCGGAATTGAAGTGTGTCACTTTTAAATATCAATCGCGTATTTTAGCCTACTTTTTGTTATTTTGAATTTGATTGGTTATATGGTTTTTTATTACTATATTTATTTATTGTAAATATATATTTTTTTGTAAATATCAATCGCGCATTTCAGGCTACTCTTTGTCCTAAAAAATTTTCACAGAAGCATATGAGAATAAAGCGTCAGCCGCTTCTCATGTGTTGTGAATTAAGAATGCAATATGGAACTATGGAAGTTGTATAGCAGTCCTATTTTCAAACTCTCGGAGATCGAAACATGTAAATTATATGTAAGTTGCTATTTAGATTATAGATACTCCATTAAACAGTACAACCAAACAAGGCCTAAGGAAAAGAACAAGTGCAACACGTACATACAAAGAAGAAAGAACCAATCATATATATAATATATCCTATCCACTAAAAGTCTAAAACACAAATAAGTTTGATGGATGAATTTGGCACACATATATCCTATCCACTAAAAGTCTAAAACACAAATAAGTTTGATGAATGAATTTGGCAAACCTTTTGGAGGAGAGGATTAGTCTCCACAAGCCTGTGGATTCCATCATCAGTGAGCCTGTGGCAGTTGATCAAGGCTAATCTCTTGAGCCTGCCACGGGCCCTGGAAGCCATATGCACAAGGGTGTTGTCTGTAAGACGCCGGTCTAGTGGCTTATCAACGATCATGTCTAGCCATAGCAACGTGTCGTGGTTCACCACATCTCTCAGGGATCGACACACTTGGCTCGCTACAAGGAGCTCGTACAAGGGAAGGTAGTTGAGGACAAAGTAAAGCGCGGAGGGGACTGCCCCGGATTCAGACTCCATTGCACTCCTTAAATCTTATCATATACGGACTATATACTATATATTGAAGCTGGAATATAATAGAATGCTTACACCTTACAAGGGAAAGGGCTTTTTTCTCTCTGTCATGTTGATGTTCAAATCACAACTTAATTGTGAAGCTGATAAGAAGACTAATGAAAGGCCATCAATTTGTGATCTCTTCGCCTCCTTTATTTTTCTTGGATTTTCAGTATTTGGATGCACCTTTCCGTTTTCATCAATTCTGCCCCCAACAATCCCAACTGCAGTTTTTAGGTTGTGTGAAATAGGCCCGTCCCGATCCCGGTGAGATTTGAAAAAAATTAGTGAATTTCGTCCCACGTCTCGTCCCGCATAATTCAATTTACAATAGAGTAACACATCGGTAAATGATGTGCCTTGTGCACGTGCTTTAGTAGAGTTATTTATCTTAGCCATGCCGTATGAATGGAGGAAGAATCCAATTACTTCAAAAGTATTCCTCAGCGAAGCACGGGTCAAAGGCTAAGGATTGAACCAAATATCATTCTACTCGTGAAAACATTCCCACATACATAGCTTTAAATGCAAGTGCTTGTACTTTCAACTTGTGCTTTCAATAACAATAACCACGCGATACACAACCTCGACAATCCCGCGCGCATTTGCACGCGGCAATGTGCCTAGTCTATATCTATCTATATCTATATCTATATTAAAAGTATGAGTTGGGCAAAAGAATAGTGTTCGTACTCTTTTATCCCCAATATTATACTGCAAAGACAGAATTACCCCTACCGCTTTATTTGACTGCTAATTCCCCTTAATGGTTGCCGCTTTATTTGACGGCTAATTCCCACCATATGATTCATGCATTTTGGATCAACAAATAAGTTATTGGGCCACTGATCAAATGGGCTTAACAAACTAATAGTAATATTAATGGCTCATTTTAAAAATGTTTATACCATATTTTTTATATTTTTTAATATTTTATTCTCATATAAAATGAGTTAGGCTATAAAAATACGTTAGCACAATTATTATTTTTTATATTTGTAATGTGTTATTTTTTTCAACCCTATTATTTCTATGAAAGTACAAATTTACCATTTTCTTCATTTGCATGTCATCTAGGCCTAATCTGCTATGCCAAAAATAGTTTGGTTTTTTCACATGACTTAAGACTTCGTCCTATTAATTTATAACCACTTAATATTTAGAAATCCATAATACTGACCCAAAAGCAATTACCCTTTTTACATCTTAAGTGTATGACTTAAGAATTGTGCATGATTTTTATATCTTGAGTGGTTATAACCAATTAGTAAAAAATTATATAAAATATAAAATTATTAATTATTTTTTACATGATTTTATACTATAAAAATAGACGTTCTTTTACTTTTAAATATGCTTTTTATTTTTAAATTAGTACCTTATATACATATGAAAGTGATGGCCTTTGATGAAGGGTGACCAATTAAGGATTTAGGTATGTCCAAAAAATTCAGGGATTGGGTAGTTGAAACTGATTTTTTTTCTAGACACTATCCATTAGTAACAACTATTTAAAGTGTTAGACTTGGTAAATAGAGTATATGAATGTAGGTCAATGTGCGTTCAATAAATCTCAATCGACATAGCTTAGGGTTCTTGAGTTCTTTTTAAAGTGTCTTCGTTTACCTGTAATCAACAATTTCAAAATTAAACCAAGTCTATTTCTATTACATACTGTAATAAGCTTGATTTTCAAAAATGTATTAGGAGACATAGGTAGATTTTTTTCGATATAACAAAGATATTCCAGCTTAAACATCAAAAATTTGTTTCATTTATGAATAAAAATACTACTCTTTTTCATCTAAAAATATAAAATTTAAATACTCAACATGTTTTTTTTAAGAATTATAAATAAAATATCAAGTTAAACACCAATTTATATATAAATAAAATATCAAGTTAAACACTAGTTTTAACGTGTAAAAAAAACATGTAAAAAGGTTAACATTATTTATTTTCTAATAAAAACTCATTCAAATTAAACACCAAGAGCATGCTACTCCCTAATTTGTTCGGTAAAACATGTGAATATGTGATCTTAGAGGGTTAATTTTGTACCAAAAACATATTATTATTAATATTTTGAACTAAAAATAAAAATATCATTTAAATACTAAAAAAATACTAAGAGTGTAGATACGCGTGCGGCGCCAACTAGTTTATGAACAAACTTTGAGATGAATTCACTTGGGGCCAACATGGAGTATGTACGCTTTTTTCCCTACTTGAAAGTTAATCGTAGAATGATATGATACTATTTAATTGTATCTCATTCCTATTTTAGAACACTCTAAGAGCGTCAATATCAACATCAATCTTCTACGTAGATGTTAAAAACGATTTCGAATCTAAACCCTAGAACAGATTTAAATGGAGAGCTAAGCACAGATAAAGGAAAGCAAGAGAGAACACAAGGATTGGTGACAGAGTTCAGTTATCCTACTCTGCGGAGCCTCAAGAGGGAGAGACTCAAACCCACGAATCCACTAAGTACGATCGAATACAAGTCGTGGATAAAGATTAACGAAGAAACCAGAAACGATCCTAGATCTATGATGTGATCATAGTCGCCCATGAGCTCCATTCTTTTTCTCCTACAAAGGTTTGTCTTCGGAGCTCAACATCAACTTTCATTTGTGAAAACTGTTTGGCGACACCTCGATATTTTGGCTCGTTCTGGCTGTATAAAATTTCGATTGAAACCGGTGAGAACTTGTTGGAAAGCTATTTTAAGTGGCTACAACTTTATTACAGGATGCAATTGTCAATTCAGCTTTGAAGATAGCCGAAATTTGGGATCTTTACAGTAGTCCGAAAATCTGACAGCTTGTCAGAAATGTAATAAATGAAGACGGAATACATTCAATAAAGTCGGATTAAATGACGGGGCTTTAGAGATTTTTGAACTTCCGTCTCTTTGATGGCAACTAAGACCATTCGTTTCCCCCATTGTGGTTGTCTATCTCTCCGTCATAAATTTCGGAAAATCTTTCGTATTATCCGTCATTAGTTTATCGATTTATTTTAATTTCTTTTATTTTTCATAGCATCAATATTTTCCTATATAAAGGGATGTAAGAACTTCTTTTGAAACGAGTTGAATTTGAGAAAAAAACTAAGCTTCGTGCTTCCTTCGTTTTGGGTTAAGAAACAACTCTATCTTGGTGAGATGCCGGATAAAATCTCTTGGTGAGATGTTAAGAGCGATTCCCTAGTGAGAGACGACGGAATCAAAGGGTCTGAAACACTCGGAGTGCGAGGCCGAGAGTGCGGAAGATCGAGTGTTGGAGAGAGCTCGGAGTGCGAGGCCGAGAGCTATCTTGCATCACATATCCCTCAACCCCCATCCCCTTCTTTACCACCATTCTAAGGCCTTCCACAACCCCATTATCACCCTCAAATCACCCCCAAAACGTCACTCCAAAGAAGCCCTTCAACCCCTCTCAACAAACCCCGTTTGGAATCGTCTCTACATAGGCGACGTGTCGGTAAAACGCGATTTCCCGCTTCATCTGACCTTCGATTGACGAGATCTGCCCCAATCCGCGACCACGACTTCAAGATATACAAAAGTAGTATGTGCACGTCCCAAGAGATCGAGCCAATCGACGGGAAATCGGAAATCTTTGAAGACTGATCTGTTGCCTCAGAAGCTGTCCACAATTTCCCGACTTCTCGAAACTCTCGTCGCCGGTCCTTTTGCTCGAGCCCGGGTGCGAGCATGTCAAGTGGTATCAGAGCAACGACAAGGGTTCCTCAAGCTTTCAGGTAAAAAATGTTCAAGAAAACGAGTTCCAAGCTTTTGTCTGAAGAGTACATTCGATGGGTTATTCGAGCCTATGATGATGGGTATCTTCGTTGGAGTGACATGGATGACGCTACATATGATGTAGTTGATCAAGAGCTCCGGAGGAGATATTGAAAGAGAAGGACTCGAGAGGATGAGGCTCGGCGTAAGAAGAAGGTTGAACCACCTTGGGAGGAGATCCGCAAGCTCGCGAAAGATTCAATGCAACAAGTAAAGGAAATTCGAAATCCTGTCAACTCATTGGGGTCGACGCTATCGAAGCCCACAATAGCCCCACCTCCCTCTTCAACAATGACTGTAAAGGCTCGGATTTTCAAATCCTAATTTTTCGGAAAAAGACGATTAAAAATGAAATTAAGTCGAATTTAAAACTCATTTAACGGATTCTGACCAAAATATAAAAATTTGGGCGAATAATTTCCGTCGTTTTACCTCGAAAATTCAAAATAATTATTGGGTGGCGATATCCTCTTCTGTTTTATAAATTTAATTGATCGAGAAAGCGAGAGCCGGAAAAACTAAAATTCGAAAACTAATTTCGGGATTCGAAATTTGCGTATTCGTGATTTATTTTCGAGTATTGATTTTAACCATTCCCACACTCTATCCTCACCAACACCCTAACCTCCCCATACCTCCTTCAAATCACACCATCATCCCCATCAGTTTCATTCAACATCACATTCATCACCGTCACTCACCATCACCCATTCACCACTCCGCTCCCACTCCTCGCGCCACCATCATCACTTATCTCCTCCTTTCTTCTTCATTTCCTCCCTTCCTTCTGGTCACCCTCGTCACCACTTGCCCTCCTCCACCGTCAGCCCCAAGCCACCACACACAATCTCCTCCTTCCTTCGATCTCAAGCAGCATCCCTTGGTATCCATCGACGCCCCGAGACAACCCAGAAGGCCCCAACGCCACCACTGAGCCACTGAAGTTCCATCGCCCCCGTTCGAGCGCGAACAATCTTCCGGTAAGCCGTTCTCGCTCGTTTTTTATCGGAATCACCCTCGGACTTCACCGTCTCGCTCACCCATGTCCGATGCAGGTCTCCGACGAGCCATCGCGAGCCTCCGACGACGCCCAAAACTCCGATCGAGAGCTCCGAAGTCGCGAAATCACCTCGGTGAGCTCCTGATTTTCCTCCCTTCATTTCTATTCGATTATGTCCTTGGGTCGGGCTGTGGGTGAGTGGCGAGTCAGCGAGAGCTTAGTGCGGGGAGTCCGGCGAGCTCTCGAGCGGGCGATTGTGAGTGCGAGGAGCTAGCGGTGCGTGAGCATGAGGCGAGGCGGAGCTGAGGACATCGGCAAGTTGGACGGCCGAGGAGACGAGGACGAACGTCGCTGGCAAGCCTCCGCCTTCCCGGGCGAACAGCGCAGGCGAGCAACGGTTGGCGGGAGTGAGGTCTCGAGCAGCGCTTTGGCGGGGCGGGATTTGGAATTGAAATCCGAGGAGGGAGATGGTAGTGGGTCCCACCTCACTTATATATATTTTAATTGTTTGATTGAACCGGGTGGGTTTATTTATATGGTTCGGTTCGGGTTATCCGTTTATTATTGAACTAATTAGCGATATTTAAATTATTATATAACATTGAGGATTTAAAAGATAAAATATTATTTCGGGAGATTTATAAAGGGTTGGTTTTATCGAATACAAACCAGTTGGAATTATTTCATAACGGATTTAGAAATACTTTATAAGGGCGTTTTATTAAATGGTGTTTTAAAATATAACATAATATCATTTGGGATTTAGAAATAAATTATTAAGACTCGTCGATTTAAAAAGAGAATTTCGAAAAGAATTTCAAGGTTGGAAAATGATTTAATAAATAATAGAAAAAGGGAGTTTTGCTAACACTTTCAAGGGTCGGAATTCTAACTCGAATTTGAAACAGATTTTAATCTAAACTTGGGAATAAGACTTATTCGATGACTAACTGGCATGATAATATGAGCGTTTGACTAACAACATGATATGTGTGACTAATAGCATGACTTGCGGTGATTTACTATAAGAGATTAAATGTTAGATATTATGATGTTGATGATATATATCCGTATGCCGAGTGCGAGTATGAAACGGTAATATGTGAAATTGGCTAAGTATGGTATGGAGGTTGTCATTAGCTGACGAGGCTGTTGTTATGATCGAAATGAGACAAGATGAGAATTGAAGATGAGAAGAAAATGTTAATAATGACAAGATGGTTGAGCTATAATATGTGTTTGGATCTTATATGTTTCATATGTGACTTGTGTGCTTTGTGTGAATTAGACTTAGACTTATTACGTTATTTTTAGGTTTTCTAGGTGATCTTTGATATGCTGGATTGCTTGCAATTACTGATTATTGTTTGGATTCTGCGCTTCTCCAGGTAAGTCCTCCGGGGCTTACTCAGTAACCAGTACCTCCTGCCTGATGTGTCATATAGTATGTAGGCGTTGCATATGCATAAGAGCATGTCATGTAGTATCATGCTTAGGAATTGCATTTACGAATGAGCATCCTTATTCTGTATGCGTTTGAATACAGAACGGCCGTTATCTGGGAGTCCTAGAGTCCTTGCTAGGGTCATAGGGCAGCCCAGCTTCATCGGGTGTTGTCCTCCTCGAGTCATTTATATATATCACGAGATACGAGATGGACATGAGATATGATATAATGATGAGATATGATATGATGATGAGATTTGATATGATTATAACATCGAACTGGCCAGTCTCCACTCTATCTGTAGGGGGGTAGAAGAGGGATATACCACTTGGTATTCTTTGTTAAGGCCTTATTATTCTGGACATATGAATTAGGAACATGATAGTGTAGTTAATATTCCAGTACTGCATGAAGGCATCCTTATTCTAGGTATAGGCATATTATATGTCCTCAGCGCGGTCAGAGGACCCGCTGACCGCGGGCGGACTCTTGGCCTGAATTGGTGGTATAGTTTCAAGTACCCGATACACTGCTTGATTTTGTGCTGTTATAACGGGGTCCATTCATATGGCGGAGAGTGAATGTTTGAAACTTGTCTTCACCGGATTCACGCTTTTGGGATTTCTCCCTAATTATACTCTGTTTTGACCCGGCTCTGCAGTGGCACTGGTTGTATCACTTTCAGAACTTATGCCCTTTGCATGATAAAAGATTTCCCGCGTTGTAGACTTAGGACAGGTACAGGGGTTTACCCCGGGGTCTCCAACGGACTTTCCAGATTTAGGTGCGAAATCTCACTTTAAACTACACATCTTCGATTTAAAACCTTCAACCTGCACTCGGGGCGCAAGATCCCAACGAGGGGTTTCATCCCTCGAAACGTAACTCGGGAATCATAATCCCGGGCCGTTACAATGACATCCTCTACGACCATGGGTGTGACACTTGAGATCAAATAAGGCACGTCCAAGGATGTCCCGAATGAGATTGCGAAGGTCAACCCCGAGCTTAAGAAGGATGAAGAAATCATCCAAGTTCCCAAGGTTGCGCTTTCTATGAAGGAGAAACGAATGCCAACAGACATGCCTAGCTTTTTGAATTCCATGTCAAGTAAGTGGTTGGATGCGACCTATTTCATCCCGTCTTACTTGCCTTTTATGATTCATGAAGAAGAGAAGATTAAACATCCTTTCAAAGACGATATTACATATCCAAAGAAGTCGCTCATTTCCATCACGGATTCGAGGACGAATCCTTTTCAAGGGGAGGAGGATGATGTGATCATAGTCGTCCATGAGCTCCATTCTTTTTTTCCTACAGAGGTTTGTCTTCGGAGCTCAACATCAACTTTCATTTGTGAAAACTGTTTGGCGACACCTAGGTATTTTGGCTCGTTCTGGCTGTATAAAATTCCGATTGAAGCCGGTAAGAACTTGTTAGAAAGCTATTTTAAGTGGTTATAACTTTATTGAATGATGCAATCGTCAATTCAGCTTGGAAGATAGCCGAAATTTGGGATATTTACAGTAGTCCGAAAATCTGGCAGCTTGTCGGAAATGCAATAAATGAAGACGGAATGCATTCAATAAGGTCGGATTTAAATGACGGGGCTTTAGAGATTTTCGAACTTCCGTCTCTTTGATGGCAACTAAGACCATTCGTTTCCCCCATTATGGTTGCCCATCTCTCCGTCATAAATCTCGGAAAATCTTTCATATTATCCGTCATTAGTTTATCGATTTATTTTAATTTCTTTTATTTTTCATAGCATCAATATTTTCCTATATAAAGAGATGTAAGAACTTCTTTTGAAACGAGTTGAATTTGAGAAAAAAACTAAGCTTCGTGCTTCCTTCGTTTCGGGTTAAGAAACAACTCTATCTTGGTGAGATGCCGGATAAAATCTCTTGGTGAGATGTTAAGAGCGATTCCCTAGTGAGAGACGACGGAATCAAAGGGTCTGAAACACTCGGAGTGCGAGGCCGAGAGTGCGGAAGATCGAGTGTTGGAGAGAGCTCGGAGTGCGAGGCCGAGAGCTATCTTGCATCACATATCCCTCAACCCCCATCCCCTTCTTTACCATCATTAATTCTAAGGTCTTCCACAACCCCATTATCACCCTCAAATCACCCCCAAAACGTCACTCCAAAGCAGTCCCTCAATCCCTCTCAACAAGCCCCGTTTGGAATCGTCTCTACATAGGCGACGTGTCGGTAAAACGCGATTTCCTGCTTCATCTGCCATTCGATTGACGAGATCTGCCCCAATCCGCGACTGCGACTTCAAGATATACAAAAGTAGTAAATGCACGTCCCAAGAGATCGAGCCAATCGACGGGAAATCGGAAATATTTGAAGACTGATCTGTTGCCTCAAAAGATGTCCACAATTTCCCGACTTCTCGGAACTCTCGTCTTCGGTCCTTTTGCTCGAGCCCGGGTGCGAGCACGTCAATCTAGCGACTCAAGCAACAAGTGATCAAGGAGAAACACGAAATAGGAACATATACTCCCTTCACTCCATCTGAAGACGAAGATGAATAGAAGCTAATGAATAGCCGAGGTTGAGCACCGAAGCAGCGTCTCCTTCCTAAGTCGAGCGAGGACTCCTTGAATCACATCAGGAACTTGAGATTCAAGCTCGTCAGAGTGAAGAACCAAAATCGTCGCCGAATCGCCTCTAGGGTTTCTAACTCTCTCTTTCTCTCTCTCTCTATGGTGTAAGCCGAAGCAAATGACTGAAGCTCTCAACCCTTTTGGGTTTATGAAGGGATCGCTTTATACCCGAGCCATCACTAAAGAAAACGCAGCGTTTCAATCAGCAAGGACATGCATAAGAACCGTTGGAGCGCCTTTAGGAGAATGTGGGCCGAGGGAGCAGAGAGTTAGGCCAAGCTACAGAAATGGGCCGAAGACATTAGCTCGGGCTTTTTTCTCCAACACATTCAAAATGATCTTGGCGCCATGGAACCCTTGAGCCAAGCTTTCTCAACTTGATCATATTTTTGAGCCACCTAAGAACTTAGACCTAGATCCTAGCCTATCCATAGCTTTAGTATCCATTGACCTTAATACACATGCATCTAGATTATATTAGGCATAACAGTAGACATGGCCACGGTCACGGGTAAGGTGGGTCGACCCGTGACCCTTCAGGTCAGGTTCGAAGGGTTGGCTCGGGCTGAAGGTCAGGGTTAAGGTCGGGGAGAAGATAACTCGTGACCCGGTGGGTCAACCTAAATCAAAACGACATGACACATATTGGAATCGACTGGATAAGAGTTATCGGAGAAACAGATTAACCATCGACTTCAGATAGAAAATGGGTAAATTTGTTTCAAATTTGAGGGAGACACCTCTCGCATAACTTTTATCAAAAGCAAGTTTGCCCATTTTCTATATATCCAAAGTCGATGGTGAATCTGTTTCTCCGACAACTCTTGTCTAGTCGATTCCAATATGTGTCATGTCGTTTTACTTTGGGTGTCCAGTTAAAACTAACTGCTTACACGTCAATCTGCAAATAAACCCCCGTCCAATTGATTCTTCGAAGTGAAAAAGCAACAGTAAAGTCGCAGAGGAGAGAGGACTCTTTCATCTCTCTTTGTCCAATCCTCACCGATCTCTCTCTCTCTCTCTCTCTCTCTCTCTCTCTCTCTCTCTCTCTCCTCTGCAACTTTTCTTTTCTTTTTTTCACTCCTCTCTCCTATCCACTCTCAATTGCTCTCTCTCTCTCTCTCTCTGCAGATGGGACTTGCTTACCTCTCTCTCTCTATGTGTGTGTGTCTGACGCTGTGAGGTGTCGGACATTGCAAGGTTGCACCCCCTCCCTTACCTGCTACCGGTTGCAAGGGTTCCCCTAATATCCGGTTTCACCCAATTTAAAACCGGATTGGGTTAACCCCGCAATAAATCCAGTTTTTTGGGTCATTTAGTGCATTTCCCTCTTTTATTAATTTATTTCAATTCATACATTTCTCTCTCATTAAAATAACAATAAAATGGAGGGGTAAAAATGATTTTTCACTGTTTTTAACGACAAACTAATGGAAAAAAAGGTTGTGGGTGACGATTTACAGACAAAATGGGTTTAAGGGGTGGTTTTCTGCATTTTTAGTTTTAAGGGGTGATTTTCTGCAAAGAGTCATATTTAAGGGGTGGTTTTCTGCAATTTTCCCTTTATTTTATAATTTTAGTTTTTTCTTAGATATATAAATATAATTATTTATATTTTTATCCATTGCCATCATATTTTCTCAAATAAATTATATTAATCTACATTTATTCATTTGTCATATACTTAAATAATATTTACTCCAATTATTATATTTTTATAAAATATAAATAATATTCTTTTATCATTTTAATTTTCTTCTTTTATTTTCTTCTTTTAATTTTCTTCTTTTATTTACATTACTCAATTAATTATTCAAATAAGTTTCTTCAAACTTTATTTCTAGATAGTTTTTTATATGATTTACATATTATTTTATTCTTGTAATTTTCTTCTTTGATTTACATTACTCGATTGATTATTCGGATAACTTACTTAAAATTTCATTAAAAATTAATATTTTTAAATAATAGAAAAAATGTATATCTTTGCAAATATAAATCTTTTTTATTCTCATTAATTAGATTTTTTAATCTTCTTTTATAATTTGTGATGAATAGAAACTTTATGCATATACTACTAAAATATTTTTTTAGAAATATCACATTAATACTTTCTCATTTTCATTAATTAGACTTTTTATCTTCTAAAAATATTATACTAAAACATTTTTTTTAGAAATAGTATTAATCTTTTATTGTTTTTATTAATTCGACTTTTTATCTTCTAAATGTGCATTAATACTCCAAAAAGCTAACTTTACTAAAGAGATAGAAAGATTTAATTTGCAAGTTATTTTCCCATTGATTTTCAAAGTATTTTGCTATCACATTATTTTTCGATTTTTGTTTTACCATTATTATAATTTCTACATTTAAACTTCAATTCCCCAACTTTAATCTGACCATTAGCTAACCTTTAATAAAATTCCTTTTTAAAACCTTTATATTTTATTTTAAAAAATGTCCTTAGTTAGATTATACTAAATTTTATTTGCAAATAATTTCAAATGAATTATCTTTTTTAATGTTTTTTAAATTAACAAACTATTAATCATTACCATATTATCGATGTGATTTTCTTACTTATAACTAACCATATATATAATATATTATCAAATTTTAAAAAATAACTATAACTATATACATATAAGCTTTAAAATTAAAATATTCAACACCAAGTTTTATTTAAATACTCATGTTTAAAGTGCAGATCCTTGTACTAGTATAATTGATAATTGATGATGCCTTAATTAAAGCTATGGTTGGTGTTAAAAATAAAAAAAGACTTGTTGTCCTATATTATTATGGATCTAGTTAAATTACTAAAGGGTTTGGAAAAATATTTTAATTGTTGGTGGTTACTACTCCAGTAAAAGCTTAAATAAACGATGTTTGACTTTTGTGCACGTAATTTTAGGAGTTAAAAACCTATAAAATCTTAATTTTTTTTCATAATTTAATATTTATTATTAGTAAATATTAAATTATAAAAAATTAACTAAAATCTATAAGGTTTTATATATTTTTAGCTCATAAAATTACGTATAGAAAAGTCAAACATCGTTTATTTTAGATCCATATAAAAATAGGCAATATCAACTAACAAGTGGGTATAGAATAAAAGTAACGTTATTTAGAATCACTTCAGCAGTAAAAGCTTATAATAATGGGCATGTGGGATTCGACGTCCTTTTTTACGCGGTAACACGGCTCACGCGGTTCGCATAGTGGGACAATAATGTCGTTGCCCTAAATTTTCTAAAAAAGACCTCATTAATCATTATTCATTCAACGGTGTCTCCATCTAATTTAACATGGAGCTAGAGTAAGTGACGGATCCTGACTTTATCGAAAGGTACAAGTTATAGTGATTTAATGTCGTTTGTTTTGGTTTAAAAGGATAGAGTTTTAGGGTTCGTTTAGTATAAATATGTAAGTTTAAACGGAATGTAAATAAATTTTTGTTTACGAAAATATATCTAAATGAGGGAAGAATCTTATTTTTTGTATGAAAAATAAAATAAGAGGGGTAATTGTATAATCGGTGGTTGATGGCCTTCCAACAAAACGAAGATTGAACAAATATGTTAATAGAGTTCCCTCTCAATGTTGTATCTGCAACACTTTTAATGAAGACTACCATCATCTATTCCTCTAATGTTCTATCTCTATAAGATTAGGGGCATCTCAATCAATATGAGAAGATATAATATCCCTCGAGAACGAAAATACCCATTTCAAAGAGCTCTGCTTCATTTGTAAACCTATATGCGATTGTAGGAATAGCAACATCTTTAACAATAAAAAAAATGGAGACTTCTTCTTATTTAGTATAAGAAATAATACGCAATATAACTGTCAACGAAGAGTGAAAATGCTAATAAACAAGAGAGAAAAGGAAAAGGTCCAAATGGGTTAAACCACTTAGGGTCATCTATAAAATAAATGTAGATAGTTCAGTCAAACCCTCTAGAGATTGTCAAATAAGGGACATCGTTAGGGATTGTGTAAGTCGGGTCATTGATATTTTTCAGAAAAGCACACTTCAAGGATTGGTTCTCCGGACAGAAGCTCTTTCTTTTTGTACAGAGGTTCAACTAGCAATCGACAAAGGATTGTGAAACGTCATCATTAAAGGGGATAACCTAGGAGTTATAAACGCTATCAACAACAACACCAATACTCATTTGGGAAATTTTCAGAGTGATCGAAAAGATCCGGAATATGAAGAAAAGTTTCGCTAGCATAGAGTTCCGACATTGCTTCAGGGAATCCAATTCGGCGGCCAACTATATTGCTAGGACGAGGGATATTTGTAATATGTCGACTATCCTTTGAATAAGGAACTGTGTAACATCATCGTTCAAGATGATCTTTACTAAGTAAAAACTTCATATTGTTTGTCTACCGTAAATAAAATAAAATAAAAAAGAAGAAGAAGAGAAAATAGGGGTAATTCATAGTTTTCACTACATTTGTTGATATCGTTGTAATCTACAGTTTACACTTTGAATGAGAATTTTCGAAAGTTGATAATTCAAGATGGACAAAAATTAGTTTAGTTGACTCAGATAGTGAATTGAGTAGAAGTAAATCGTCTCTCTTTCTCTCTCATTTGTTTAACCACGTCTTTCGGGAGATTAATTTGATGGCCGATAGATTCGCATGTTCTCTCTACTCGATGTCTTTTCAATATATTTTCACAACATTTTCTTATCCATAAGGATAATCTTAGGTAGAGTCTGATCCTCGTAAAACCTGACATCACCAAAACTATTACCTTATAAAAAAAAAATAGTGTTTTTACTTCTCCTAGTTTCTTTTTAAGAAAATAGAACTTTTAATTTTCATTTAAGAACTTTTTTTTTAGTCAAAACATTCATTCATTCCATCTTTTTTTTTTTGAAGCAAGATAAGGATTAGGTCGGGTCGGCCGCAGCAGAGGCCCTTCCTAGCGCATCCTTTCGGACGAGAACTCGCAGTTCTGGATCATCCTCACAGCAGACGTCGGCAGGGGAGACATGGGTACTACGCGCAAGGTAGTCAGCCACAGCATTCGATTCCCTGAAAATATGACGAATAGCAACATGAGTAAAGGACGAAATATCAGACAGTATATCCGCTTGTAGCATCTCAATCGACCAGGGACATTTCCAATCCCCTAGTAGTACTTTTATCACCAAAAGATTGTCTCCTTCGATCAGAAGTGTAGACAGGTTCAGCTCCTTAGCCCTTGCCAGTCCCATCCTGAGGCCGAGATTTTCGGTATAAATGACCGAAATATTTGTGCAAACAGATCTGCCAGCCGAGACAACTGAACCATCAGAGTCGCGGATGACAAAGCCATAAGACGATTTACCATTCTGGATCACCGAACCATCAAAATTGAGCTTGTAGCAATTCAGTGGTGGTTTGTCCCACTTCCCGGACCGATCCTGTGGCCTGGCTTTCGACGCTTTAGCACTATATGGCTGATCGATAATGCCCCTACGACAGCTATGTAAGGGGGACAAAGGACCAGACGGATCATCATCTAAAAGCTTTGATTGTTTCCAACAGTAAGTGGTAGTGCTGTGTAGCAGGAGAATTTCATTAGCTGTAACCTTTTTCGTGTGATCGAAAACAAGTTGATTCCTAAAGAACCACATGGCCCACCAAACTGAGGCTAGGTTGGCAAAGGAGCTAGACCCAATCGCACATTTAATTGCAGTAAGAGGGAATACATTACCCATGCCACCAGCAGAGATACGCCTTGGGATATGGATATTTAAAGCTTTAAGTACAGCAGTAGTCATAGGACAACGAAGGAGAATGTGATCTCTCGATTCATTTGTATTGTCACAGAAAGCGCAACCAGCAGGTACATCGACATGCGACCTCTGTAGTCTTGTCTTAGTCGGTAGACCGTCCCTGGAGATTTTCCATAGAAAGTGTCGCACCTTAGGGGGAACATCGAGACACCAGATCCACGCGCAATCGAAATCTGGCGACCCGGTGTGTGCAGATATGAAGGAGTTGGCAGAGGCGGTTGAGAACCATCCATTTTTGCTAGGCCCCCAATACAGGCGGTCTGTGATCGGGTTACTTGGTAAGGTTATACCCATGATGTGGTTAATATCATCTTGTTTCAGCAAGTTTTGTAAAGCGTCGTTTATGAAAGGTTTATTCCATTGTCTGTTTGTGATGAAATGAGCCACCGAAATGCCTGCCAGTTCAACCGGTATGGGGATCAGTGTTTTGGAACTCAATGGCTTTTCAAAAGCCCAATTATGGGCCCAGAAATCAATAGTTTCCCCATTTCCAACCCGCCATTGAAGACCCGGGAGGAACTGATGCCTGATGGACATAAGGCGGGACCATTGCTAAGAGGTATTACCTTTTTTGTTATAGCTATAAAGATCGTTCCCTTTCAGGTATTTATGTGAGATGACTCGAACCCAGATGTTGTCCGGTTCCGCAATGATTTTTCAGAGAAGCTTCATTTGAAGCGCTATGTTCATAGATTCTGCCTTATGAATCCCCAAACCACCTTTCATCGTGTCTGAACAGATTTTGTCCCAACTGATGAGCGGCGTAGCTTTTACGGTTTTGTTCCAAAAGAAATGTCTATACACTTTGTCAAGTTCGTGAAGAACGTGAGAGGGTAGTAAGAAAGCTTGCATGAGGAAAATAGGTTTGGCACTCAAATTTGCTTTGATAAGCACCCGCCGCCCTTCTGCAGAAAGGTTGGAGGCTTTCCATTTTGTGAGCTGGTTTTTGGTCTTGAGGACCACATCAGTGAAGGTATCTCTATTGGTCATGCCGTTGACTACAGGGCAGCCTAAATATTTGTCAAAATTGTTAGCTTGGGGAATACCAAGTACGGCAATAGTCGAAGCTATTGCGGCAGCTGTTGTGTTTGGAGATGCTTGGAAGCTGGATTTATGCATATTTACCTTTTGTCCTGAAATAAGACAGTATCTGTCTAAGATAGTCAGTACAGAAGTACATGCCGATTGGGAGGCTTTGCAGAAAATGAGAATATCATCAGCAAACGCTAGAAAAGGAATCTTGATACCCGGACGACCAAAAGAAATGCCTAGGTCCTTGCTAGCAAGCCCTTGGTTGTGTAGTGTACGTGCTAGTACCTCAGAGGCTAGGATAAAGAGAAAGAGGGAGAGTGGGTCTCCTTATCTTAAACCTCTAGTTGGGTGAAAAACCGTGGTTGGTTCATCATTTACGAGGACCGAGTAAGATATTGTTGAAACACATTCTTTTATTTTGTTAATAAATAGATCATTGAACCCGTATTTGGATAAAACTTTGAACAGAAACGGCCATTCGATGCGGTCGTATGCCTTTTCCATGTCAAGCTTGAGGGCAACCATGCCCGTTTTGCCTTTCTTCATTCGAAACGAATGCAAAGCTTCATGCGCAATCAGAATATTGTCCTGAATAGCTCTCCCTTTTGTGAAGGCCCCCTGTAGGGGGTGTATAAGCTTGTCGAAGATTTTCGTTAAACGTGCGGAAATTACTTTCGCTATGATTTTATAGATCGTAGAGCATAAGCTGATTGGTCTGTAGTGGTTTACTGTAGTCGGCACATCACATTTTGGTAACAGCGTGATAAAGGTATGGTTCGTCTGACGTACTAACCTACCACTAGTAAAGAAAGCCTTTATTGCCTTCGTTACAGGGCCCACAGTGGGCCAGAACTTTTGGTAGAAACCGGCTGGGAAGCCATCAGGGCCCGACGCCTTGTCTAGGCTCATGGCAAAAACAACCGCTTTTATCTCATTGTTTGTAACAGGTGCAGATAGCATGTCATTGTCAGCCTGAGTAACTAGTGTTGAGATCACCGATAGGTCTGTAGATAAATCCGGAGCATAATTCGAAGATGCTCTGAACCGAGCCTTGAAATCACGGACAAATTCTTGTTGGATTGTGTGGAAATCAGTTGTGGGCTGACCACCTGGCAGTAGGATAGATTTGATTATTTTCCTGCCTCTCTTTGCAGTAGCGATTTTGTGAAAATAGCCTGAGTTGGAGTCATTTAGTTTTGTATGTTTAACTTTAGCCCGCTGGCTCCAGTAGCGACGGTGAAAGTCGAGCATGCGTTCTCTTTTGTTGAGTAGTTGTTTAAGGATTTGGACATCCTGGTAATTGTAATTTGAGATAAGAGTCGTCTGTAAACTAAGGAGCTTTTGATCCGTTACAAGGATTTGGTTGTGAATATTGCGTACCGTATTCTTGTGCCAAGTTTTGGAAAGTCTTTTAAGAACTTTTGCTTTTTGAAGCAGTTTAAACATCAAGGAACCTTGTGGGTTTGCCCTCCAAGCCTGTGAGACTATGTTTCTGTAATCAACCCTAGAAGCCCAAGCCAAATCGAATTTAAAAGGTCTATTTTTAGGCTGAATGTTGTGGCGAAAGTCTGTGGAGATCGGAGCATGATCAGATCTAGTAAATGGATGTATCTGAGTACGCAGTGAATCGAAAATAGTAAGCATGTCCGTGTGGATTAGTAGACGGTCAAGTTTTTCCAGGCAAACGACCACATCATTCGATTTCCGTTGCCAAGTAAACTGGCCCCCACTTGAAGGTACCTCTAGTAATGAAAGGCTGTTCTTAAAGTCTAGTAATCGTGTGAAACGGGCGTTCATTCATTCCATCTCTAAAAGCATTACAGTAGTGGTTTTTATCATTTATTCTTCTTCCTAATTACCTAACATCATTTTATTTCCAGTCTTTTTAATTGATGGCACTCAAATAATTTCTTGATATAATTACGGAAATGACGCGTAAATTTCAAACCTACCTTGCACGGGATATACAAGATTTGGGAGTTTCTGTCTCTTATATTAATTGACTCTTCATCTTTTTATATTTGGTCTGGTTATTTTGCTTTTTTGCTCCTGTTTAGAGTCCGACTATATCCCGATTTTACTTGTGTTTTCTTTTCTATCACTTCTTTTCTAACATTTGTTTCGGTTTGTACATGATAGATTGTTCATCTACCGGCCTTTTCAGTGTCTTGATTGCTTAACAAATGTTATTTTTCATGTAATTTAAATATTTAATGGTACGTTATTCACCAAACAAACAAGTGAAATAATAAAACATACCATTAACTACTGTATAGTCGTCTGCACGTACCCGAGTCCCCGTATTACCCGGCCCGAATATCTCCTAGAATATACACATACAGTACGAGTCATATACTCACATGAACAAACCTCAGTCCCCAACAATTAATAAGGGAAAAGTGATTCAAAGATGTTCCAATCAATTAGGCATTGATTACAAAATCAAGATAGGAATGCAGTTCAATTACCTAGGACGGCTGATTCAAAGAGGTTCCAAAACCCTAATTCATAACTCCTTGATCTGTTCTATTTGAGGGTTGTAAATGGCATAGAAGAAGGCAGAAAGACAAAGGAGCAGCCGTACACTGCAGAAAACATAGAGGAGCACACCTTAATATTTATAATAGAAGGACCAGAATGCATATGGAAAGGGAAGAGACAATTACCGAACCCTCTGAAATTGCAGATGAAAGGAGAGAGCAGAAACTTCTGAAATTGCAGACGATGGTGATGATTCTCGAAGCTTAGGAGGTGAGATTATAGCAGAGGAAGAGAGGAGGAGAGCCCTAGCATCGGTGGCAGGAGCAGTGGCACCATTGAAGAATGAAGACTCCGAAGAGAAGAGAGGCGGATAGAAGAAACAAACGGAAACGGAGAGAGAATTTTGAGAATTACGTGAAAATACTGAAAGGCACATCAAAAGAAAAAAATAAATATTTTTAAATTGAAACTTTGATGGGTAATTAAGATATTTCACATGTGAGAAGCCCACAGCCTTTGATCTGATTAATCCACCAACAATCAACGGTCAATGTAACTCTTGTTTATATGAACAGTAATTCTGAATTGCCACCTTTATAGTAGTGGAGATATGCCATCCACATATTTTTGAGGTAACGGATGTGTTGGGATTATAAGTGTTTATATTTATAATACAATTATAAACATAAATATTTTATAAAATTTATTTCACTTAATGTGTTTAAATTAACGTGAATTTAAAATAAAATAAATATATATTATATTAACTAAGCATTTATAACTGAACTAGGTTTATAATTACTTTGTAATTAATGTAATTGGTTTATATAATTTATAAAATATTTTATTTTAAAATTATGTTATTTTAAATATGTTGTAAATTATTTTTAGCTAACACTTTATATATTTATAATCATAATACATTAATCATTTCAACAAATGATTGATACTCTCTCTTATCATAAATATAAGAAATTTTAATTATTTTTTTTCATGTACTTTAAAGAGTTGAAAACTATATAAAATATGGATTTTTTACAATTTAATATTGTATTTATTACTAATAAGTATTACACTATTTTGTAAAAAAAAAAAAATATTTTATATAATTTTTAACTCCTTAAACTACGTATATAAAAGTAAAAAGTCTTACATTTATGATTGGGAAGAGGATCGCAGTCCTTGTTCTTGGAAAACTACTCCAATATTGTAAGTTATCGAGGACTTGAGCAGTATATTAGGCCAATGCCTAGCACGGAAACAGAAACGGAAATCGGAAGAGAAACGGAAACAGGGAAACGGCAATCCAAATTTTATAGGAAACGAAAACGTCGAGGAAACGACAATATGAATTATATGTTCATTTAAAGGTCTAAATAAGAGCAATAAACATATCACCAAATGATACACATAAAATGCATCATTAAGGCTACAAATTGAAATGTTCAATACCGTGATAAAATGTGTCCTTACTCCTTAACATATATCAATACAGACATGTCAAATATATTAAATGTCTTGCAAACCAACACAAAGTAATCAATTCAACATCAATCTTCTACTTAGTTAAGTTATGGCTTATCAAGATAAAGTTACAAGTGAGGGTTTACCAGATGAGAGCTTATAGGGAGAGAGCACTGAGCAAGTGAGGGGAGGGAGGACCGAAAATGGAGGAGAAGTAGGTGGCAATAATAGAGGGAAATGAGATTTTCAAACGGGAGGAAAGGGAAGTATGATTTAAGGTTTGAATTTTTTATTTTTTTAACTATAAAAATAGTTGAAACGCCATCTGGCAAGTCAAAAACGTTTCTGACCAAACGGAAACGGTCAAAGTTTCTGACTTTTTTGGTCAACGAAACGGTCAAAGTTTCTGACAGCTCAGAAACGTTTATGAGGTGTTTCCTCGGAGTTTCGGAGTTTCTTCATATGCAGAAACGCGAAACCGCTATAAAATGGAGTTTCAGGGTATCATAGGTCACGTGTACAACTACACAAGTGCAAGAAATATGGGACAAATAATACTGAGTATTCTCTTAATTTTAGTTAAATTATAAACCCAATTAGACAAATGATATTTTCAATAGGATAGTGGTTGAGTGTTTGTGACTTTCGAAGATTTTACATTTAGGTGGGGATTGTTGTTGGTCGACACTCCCTCATGAGAAGTCATTTAAGTGGAGACGTCGTGAAAATTTATAGGTCTTCCCTGACTTCCTCATTTGTCTAGCATTTTGTTGCTTTGTTCAATTAGGGCTTGGATATCTATGTTTTAGTTTGCTTGTATCGTGATTGACTGTTCGTCTATCTGTTGTTTGTTTTTGCCTCTCAATTTATCCGACATAGGTATTTCGAATCTTACTCTAGATCAAAAAAAAAAAAAAAAAGACAAATAGTATTAAAAAAATGATGGTTGCCTGCAGTTTATCAGTATATAAACCACGCCCGGGGCGAATAAAGTCGCAACTTGCAAGGGTAGATTTCGCACTGGGTTTGCTCTCACAAAGATGCCAAGCTTGGTTTCCCGGCCAACTCTTAGCTCTCGCTCCGAAGAAGACGAAGAAGAAACTGTATTCCCGAGCAGGAGCGAGAGCGGCTGATTATGTCCGACGATCTCTTTAAGGACTGCGATTGCGGCGATTGCGGCGACTGCGACTGCGGTGACTGTGATTGCGACTGCGATTGCTTCGACTGTGATTGCGATTGCGACGATTGCCTCCCGGTAATTCCTTTTCCCCTACTCAGATTCTGTTCAATATAGGTCTTGTGTCGATGGTGTTTCTCTTTCTCAGGCTATTTTGACTAGTCAATACTTATGTTTCGTTCTCTCTGTTCACAAATTCTAGGAATTAGGGCAACTAGGAAGATAAGGAGAATTTGGTTTCGAGCTTCTATTGGCTAATTTGATTGGATATTCGGACCCGATCTTCACGGTCTCCGTAACCTAAATCTTATCTCTTTTTTTCCGCCTCTTTCTTCCTTTGAAATTTGGTCAACGAGTAAGAGTTTAGAGGCATTTTGTCGAACAATTGCATGCCCTCATTAAACCACTAAGCTAATCTGGAAATTAGCTTAATTCCTAGGATTCTAGGAAATAGAATTGGTGGTATGTTCACTATCAATTTAATTCCTAATCTCCAACAATTCCTGATTGATTGAACATGTTCAAGATCTACTGGGTTGATGCTTGGAATACTCATAAATTCCAAGGATAGAAGTGGTTTTCCCTGTTGATTTATCATGTTCAATCTCTTAAATTGTTTTGATTAGTTAAGGGCGGTCACTTGAGTTAAGTTGGACCCTTCAGAAAATGATTTGTTTTTGGTATGAAGAAATCATTTTAGGGGCATTGGGCATTGGGCATTGGGCATTGGGCATATCGATATCCCGGTATTAGACTATCACATAACAGGTATTTCAGACCGATACTAGGTTGACAGAGGAAGATGATGTTTGGGGTAGTTTTAGGGTTAGGGACAAGCCGGTCAGACCAGTTGAGGCTTAGGCTTAAACTGGTAGACGAACCAATCACACCTCTGTTGCAAGGTTAGGTACGAGTGAAGGAGTCATACCATGGTGCGCTATTGGCTACAGAGTACCGTGAACGGCGATGGGCGATGGTGATGCGTGATTCGAATGCATTAGCTCAGATTTGGAGTTTGGACAGATTGAAGAGGAAGAATCACCTAAAAGCTAAGCTGTTGTTTCAAGGATAAGGGTTGGATGAATGGATCTCAAACCAAAGAACATAAAGGCTAAGCAATCCTTGGTTCAACCCTTCAAGGATAAAGGGTTGGGTAAAATTTTGGGTTAAAACCTAAATATTTCTACCAAAATTCTTACCAAACACTCAATATTTGAAATTTATATTGATAGGTGATACCTGCACGGCTGCACATGGTATTGATACCAAACACCCTTTCAAATCACTGAAGAATGGAGTGGGTACCATTTATCAACAAGTGGTGAGTCATCGTACCACTTGCTGGAATGGTTAAAGCCTTTTTAGGAATCATTTATCAACTAAGAGTCTAAACAATGGGTAATACTTCATAAACAATTTACCTCAATATGCTACTTGTTTTACATGTTAGTACTGTGCTGAACAAATAGCATTATAGTGGATAGCAATTTATCAAAATTCAAGCAAGACTTCAAGGAATCATCTCACCTCATTATTAGAGGTGGAATTTGTACAATACCAATTAATTTTCGTTGTTAATACGTTCCAACCAATTATAATTGGTAATGATAAATCTCGTACTATTATCAACCATATAAATAAACTCTTGTACCAACTTAATTGGTAACCAATATAATTGGTTGGTAATAGTAAAATATCAAGTTTTGACATCAATGGTATGCAACTCCAAAATTAAATTGCAATTTTAAAAAATAAATATTGTATACCAAAAGAAACACTTACCAAATTACATAGCAATATGATTTGTCTTTTTGCCCAACCCTACTCATTGACCTCTCCATTGACCTCCAAAAAGATTTATTTCTTGTTGATGAAAAATGGACCTTTGGAATGTTTAAATATAGTATTATAGGGGTTTTTATCAAAATTCCAACAATACTTTTAGTACAAAAGATCATAGACAAAGGTGAGGACAACACATAAAGAGAAACTCAAGGCAAGTACAAACAAAGGTAAACATCATTTGCCCGAATACGTCTTCTCCAATGGTCCTGGTTCGTAGTCATATCATCCATTAGTGTCAAGAGTGTCAGGTCCTGTCAAATAACTCCCATCCAATTTTTCTTAGGTTTGCCTCTACCACGATGAGCATCACCTAAGTCCAAACCACCTACGCACCAGCTTCATGGGTTGTCTCCTTTGTATGTGACGAAACTAGCAAAGCCTAGACACTCGCATCTTCTCCCCAATGCTAGCCTCACCTACCTTGTTTCGAATAACTTCATTTCTTATCGATCTTGTCCAATCTTGAAAGCCCACACATCCTTCACAACATCCACGTTTCTGCCACCCCCCGCTCTTACTTTGTAACTGACCAACACTTAGCACCGAACAATAAAGTCGGGCAAACAATGGCGTATAGAACTTTCCCTTTAGCTTGATTTGTAAAATTGGGGATTCTGAATTTGGTGTTTTGTTTCACATCTGGCGATTTATGGACTATGATCTCAAGGGATCTTACCTGACTGGTCCCATAATTTAATTAAGGTGTGTTTTTATTAATAGGGCTCATATTATTTAGTTTTCACCTAGTAATGGTTTTTAACTTTTTATTACGGAAAAGTTATATACTGTGCTAATTTTTACTATATCTATCGTTAACAAAAAAAACAATACCTTGATTAATACCCATCGCAGTAGTAAATGCACTTAGTTTTTCGGAGTGACAGAAGTTTGCCAAGCTCTGTCTAGTCGTGCTCCCTTGTCCTCGTTCTCATCATATTTGTCGAGCACTGCACCCCTTATGCGGCCGAATCAGACAACAACATCCTCTATGCCACCCTCCTTGACTTTTGCCGCAAGCGCGCATCAAGACCGGTGTCGACGGCATTGGGCTCTACATGCTCGGCCTCCACGTCATTGGTTTAACGGACATCTCCCTAGTCATGCTCGCCCTCAAGCACAACAAGCTCGTGCTCAACAAGTCCCTCAAGCTCGTGCTCCACCCCCATGACCCCTTAGACATCCAAGCTCAGTTGGTATATTTGCAGAATTAAGAATGGTTTGAGTTCAACTGATTGTATGTCTTAATTAACTTTTGCGGTGTTAATTAACTCATTGCATGATTCTGCAGTGGTTAGCGGTGGAAATAGTAAAAATTAGCTGCATATATATCAACCTCATCCCCGCGATCTTTAACACATCAATGAACATCTGCATTTTCACAAAACTAATTAATTATATAGATTCAGGACAATTTATGTTGCATCTTATCTTTACTAATTTGTATGAAAAAAGAATTTTGGCATATCATCTCTACTCGTAACATGGCGAAGTTTCTTTAAATCTTTGGCATCCTTCCTTTTCCTCATTTGGTAAACTAATGTAGTATTAGGTTATCTGTCAGATGAGCACTTGAAAAGCCTTAAAACTAGGATTACTAGCTTCTTCATTACATTCATTATTGCAAATCAGCAATGGAAGATACAAATATCAAATACGGGGTATTTGTTAAAACACGCTTAAAATTGTTCCTGACATCATCATTGTTTTCTTGTCAGGGGAACAATTTTATCATAATTTGTTGTTGCTTCCCCCCTGCTGCAAGCAATGATGCCAACAGAACAAACAGAGACTCACCACCAGATATCTGCTGCTGTTGCTTTGAGCGGCGACATCCACCAAGAAGAAGACGTGAGAGAAAAAATAGGCGAAAGAAGAAGAAGAAAGGTTTCTGTTGCTGGCGTTTATGGTGCTGTTTTGCACGCAAAGAACCATCTCCGCCCCCATCTCCCCCGCCTCTAAGGCCTGATATGAGGGATCGCAGATACCCTGAGGACTACATGAATGATGAATGGGATAGGCATCATGAATTTGACATGCCCCCAAGAGGCTATATGTCAGGAGGAAGTTACTGGCCTGGGGAGATGCGTATGTCTCGTGACGAGTATGGGCGTGGTGATAAATGGAATGATAGGAAGGATTATAGATCAGGTGGAAGATATGGTATTCGTGAAAAAGAACGAGATGCACGTTCAAAGGCTTATTACTATAAACGTGATGGGCGGGATGAGAGAGAAGCAGGTGGCATGACTTCAAGAGATCACGAGACTGAAAGGAAGAAACTGGGTATGGATAAGCTAGAAGCATGTTCAACTGATCACAGTGAACGCGATAGACTGACCAAGAAAGAAGAAGATCTTGGCAAAGCCGCTAAAGACAAGAGGAAAGACGAAACGAACACAGGAAGCACGGTGCAAGATGTGCCTCCAGTGTATTATCACGGACCTGTTCTTAGACAAGAGAAACCAGATGAACTCGAAATTTCTCCGCAAGACTCTATTAAGTATGGCAGGTTCGATTCCTATGCAGAGTTGGACAGTCCTACACATCACGGTCAAGGTGCAAGAGCATCTGGCTCGGAAGAGCCCCGTGATTCGTCTCATCAGGTTCACGGGTTAAAGCCAATGTGGTCTGATAAACGATCAGAACATTGACGGTGCGATAAAAAAGATCACGGTATAATTTGCTGTTGATGACTTGTCCTTTCTTTTTTTAAAAAAAAAATTCTAACTTTCCTGCATTGTTGAACTTCTCATTTCGGTTCATATGTCTTCTAACCAGAAGTGTATATTGCATCTGTTTGAACCAGCAAGCCTACCATGATGCCATAGGGAGGAAAAGATCTTTTACCTTGATAAATCAGTAGAATTATATGAGATCTCTACTCTACTAAGTTCATGGTCTCTTCGGTGTCGGGCAGCTGGTGTCTTGTTCCATGAATTTCTGTATGCAAACTTTGTTTGATGTGTTGAGATAACAACATAGTGAATGTAACTTGTTGTGGGTCGAATATGATCATTTGCACTTGCATTGTGTTTTACTGTCTAAATGCCACATAAAATCATCCTCAGTTCTGCGATAAGTTGGTAAGGGATTTTAACTTATCGCTCTTTAACTATAGATTTCAAAGTCTAATGCTTCACCACTATTTGTAACCACAAATGCCCTCGCCTTCATCCCCTTCTTGAAGCCACGATAGAAGTCTCGAGGAAGGCGATTGCGAAACTCGAAAGCGCAGATCCGGCGACAACAACACCTAGGAACCCCAACAGCTCTGCAGATCCGGTCCACGCAAGCCCATCACACAACTTGGGAGTCTCAGCTCGCTCCGCTCTGGGTGGCTTTACCGACGGCGTACCCGTCGCTCGGGATCTGGCTGTTGTGAGTGTGTCGCTGGTCGGATACACCTTCTCCCGAAGATTCCCAAACCCCGGTTGCCTAAATATATTTCCACCCTTTCTTCCCCTTAAAAATAATATCCACCCTTAAAATCCTCTCCGCAAGAAAACATAGCCTAAAATACAATAAAACTTCGGTCCATAATCCATGGGCGCAAAATCGGTGAAAAACATTAAAATACAATAAATTATTTCAATTTCACCGGGGAGATTTTTTGTTTGTTTTTTAAAATAAAATAAAATAGTAACCTTATGAAATTCTCTTCCGTAAAGTTTTAGACCATTTAGTAAAGTATGATCATTCTCTTTGGAGGTTGAAACTTGACTCTCGTTTTCTGATTAAAAAAAAAAAGTAAAGTATGAATCAACAACGGATAATACCATGTCTTGAGCCATATGTTTAAGAAGTTAGATTTTTATCAACCAATGTGTTGCATGATACATGACAACAACTAGTGGGAGGTGAAGGTCATTGTTCGAATTGTCGTCAAGCTAATGTAATCACAAACTTCCTCGTAGAGAGGACTTAGACAGGGGATCCCCTTTCCCCCTATCTATTCGTACCGTGCATGGAGATCTTGAGTAGGATGTTACAGACTTACAGAAAGCTGCTGGGAGTGCTGGATTCAAGTTTCAGGTGCGTTGCAAAAGCATGGGTCTGATCCACCTTGCTTTCGGGGGCGACCTCCTCTTATTCTGTTATGGAGATCTTGATCCTGCTCGCATATTAAAAGGATGTCTTGATAATTTCTTTTCTATTTTTGGGTCGAAGGCAAATGTTGAGAAAAGTACAGTGTTCACAACCGGTTGTTCAGAGGATGTTGCTGACAGTATTGTCGTGGAGTTGGGCTTCGTTCGGGGTTCATTTTCGGTTAAGTACCTAGGCACCTCTCTGAGCTCTCGAAGGATTCTTATCCATGAATATGGAACATTATATGACAAAATTGGCAATCTGATTCAGATTTGGGCAGCTTGAAAGTTGTCTTATGCGGGTAGACTACAACTTATAAAGTCGATTTGCACTGTTATCCACACATTCTGGAGTCAGTCGATACTTCTCCCGAAAGGTGTTATTGAAAAAATTGAAGGGATGATGAAGCGCTTTTTGTGGAGTGGAAATCTGTATGGGACCTAGATTCGAAAAGGGACAATACTTGGCTCTAGAGGGTTGTTCTAAATGTGAAGAACGAGATGTTGGTCTCTCTGGATGAAGCGAGCACACAATATCCTGCACTAGACGACCTCCTCAACAGCAAAGGAGGTTTGTCTGGCTCTAAGCTCTATAATATCTTGAGAAAAAGGGGGCAGGAAGTGGACTGGGGCAGTCTGATATGGGGAAAATTGCAAAATAAAAAATGGGCTTTTATCACTTGGCTTGCTGCAAGAAAGCGATTGCAAATTGAGAGCAAAGTAAAGCATTGCATGAGCGATAAAGTTGCGGTATGCAATCTTTGCCAAAGCGCCGAGGAGACTGAGGATCACTTATGGTTTGAGTGCACTAAGATTAGGGAGGTGCAACAAATTATCTTTGCTTGGATAGGCATTTCCTACTGCTTTGAGTATGTTGGAGGATGGTTACAGTGATTTGCTTAGGAGCCAGATCGTGTTCGGAAGTCCCACCTCTTCCAGGCAAAGCTCTTTGTCTTCGAGGTAACGATCTATTTTACATGGGTAACGAGAAACAAGAAAGTTTTTAGTAATGAACCCTTTGATGTATCAAAGTGCGCCCCACTTATTATATCTAGTTGTCGATCCCGCCTTACCACTTTGTGCAAAGACAAAGCACTGGTGGGAAGGTTGGATCGTCGGGGGTAAGTGGGAAGGCTAGATCGTGGGGGGTAGGGTCTGTTAGCGATCTTTGGGTGGTTTTTCGGAGGTGTTAGTTGGGGAGTTTGTTGGGAAATATCGATTAGACCAGTGGAGTAGTGGGGAGTTTCTTGGTTAGTAGATGTTTGGAGTAGGATTTAGAAGGGCATAGAGGTGATTTTTTTTTTAGGTGACTTTTTTTTTTTGAAAAGGTAAGAATTCGGTGGGATAAAACCTAACCGATAACATTCTGGCGGATGAGATCAATAAGATCAGAATTAGCTTCCAAGGCTGCCCCATTAACAAGGCGGCCAAGGTGTGCAACCTTGTCAGCCGTCTTGTTACCCTCTCGGGGCACATGCGAGAAAACCACATTTTGGACCTTAGTAATCTGCCGTTTGATGTCTCCCATAACAAGTTCTATTTCCCACGGACAGGGACTATTATATTTGAGGTTGTCAATAATCGTTTTGGAGTCTCCTTCAATAACAATCTGTGAACATTGAATTTGCCTAATCGCATTGAGCCCTAGTTGAAGAGCCATCATTTCTGCTTGTAGGGGGGAAATTCGGCCTAATCTGCTTGCTCCTAACTTCATTACCGTTCCCTCATGGTTCCTGATTATGTACCCAGCTGTGGACAACCCCGATCCGTCAGTGGCGCCATCAAAGTTCATCTTGAGGAACCCCCTCTCTGATTTTCGCCATTTTACATTTTTCCTACTAATTACCCTTTTCTGTGTTTTTTGCTGACTTAACTTCGGGTGGACTGGATTCCCGTCATCCATACATGCACGTTTCCATTGTTCTTTAGTATTTCTCATAAACTGTTGCACTTCCACATGAGATGGTTTGCTCTTCCCCTGAAATGCCACCTGGTTTCTGTAGTACCATAGTGTCCACCATTTAACCGCTATCTCTTTTTTCTCCTCCTTACTCATGTGGGTTCCAACTAGGTTCATTATACTACGCCCATTCCATCTAATATTGGTTCCTTGGCTAGCAACATTTCCTAATTTTGTTTCTGTTAAGCAGTACTTTTTGGCAAATGGACATTCTAGTAAAAGGTGTTGTTCATCCTCTACATATTTTTCACATAGAACACATTGTGTCGGGACTGGGGTTCCTCTCTTGCTTAGTCTGTCTTTGGTTGGTAATCCATTCTGTGCAATTTTCCACAATTTTTTTTTTTTTTTTTTGGCATTGTGTCCACCTTCCATATCCACCTATTAGGATCGTCTGTAAACGTGTCCACGTTAGCTATTAAATTGATTGCACTCGACATTGTAAACCACCCGTGTTTATCTGGCCACCAGTAAAGCCTATCCGGTATAGGTTTCGAAGGTAATGGGATATCCATAATAGTTTAGGCCATAGTTGTGTCTAGGATACTTAGGAGTTTGTTTTTATCCCATTGACCATTAGATATAAATTCACTTACTATTGTACTTTTATCTTGAGTTGGTATGCTCCCTGAACTAGTGCTTAGTGCAGATTTATTGATCCATCTATCTGTCCAAAATCTAACTGTTTTCCCATCCCCAATCGTCCATACAAGACCCGATTTAAATTTTGGTATTAACGCTGCTGCGTGTCTCCACTGCCAAGAAGAGTTTTTAACATTCTCATAAGTAAGAATGTCCGACTGCTGTAAATACTTGTGTTTTATAATCTGTACCCACATATTATCCGGCTCTGCTAGAGTTTTCCACAGTAGTTTCATTTGCAATGCTTCGTTCATTGTTTCCGATTTTTTGATCCCCAGTCCCCCTTTACTTTTCGGTTTACATATTCTGTCCCAACTTATTAGCGGTTTATGTTGAAGGTCCTTATTCCAAAAGAAGGTGCGGTTGATCTGATCAAGGCTTTTGTGAATCGAAGGAGGTAGCATGAAGCTTTGCATTGCAAACAGCGGTTTCGCTGATAGGTTTGCATTAATTAAAATGGACCGCCCCTGCTGCGAGATGGAATTTGCTTTCCATTTGGTTAGTTGGTTTTTTGTTTTGAGAACTATATCCTCGAACGTTTGTTTATTTACTTTTCCGCTGATAATTGGGCAACCAAGATACTTTTCCATTGCCCTTGTGTGGGGAGCAAGGAGAGAATTTTGTAACAGTTGTATTCTACTTCCCGAAACGCCCTTTGTAGTTTGGAAAGACGATTTATGGTAATTAACTTTTTGACCTGACAGTTGGCAATACTCGTCAATAATCTCCTTCACTTTCTGGCTAGCTTCTATGGAGGCTTTGGAGATAATGATTATGTCATCCGCGAATGCCAGAAAGGGCACAGACGGTCCCCCACTCCCAAATTTAAAACCCACCTTACTTGCAGGTTTTATTGACTCTAGTTATAATCTTCGTCCTAAAAGTTCTGCCCCAAGTATAAACAGGTAGGGGGAAATAGGGTCTCCCTGCTTGACTCCCCTCGTTGGCTGAAACACCTGAGTCGGCGAGTTGTTTACCAATACAGAGAAAGACGCAGTAGAAATACATTCTTTCGTCCAGTTTATAAATGTCGGGTGGAAGCCGAATCTCCTCATTATTTCCCATGAGAAGTCCCAATTTACCCTATCGTACGCTTTTTCCATATCCAGTTTGATGGCCATCCACCCCTCCACTCCTCTACGCGTTTTGAAGGAATGAAAGATTTCATGTGCTATAAGTATGTTATCCTGGATTGCCCTGTCAACAACAAACGCACCCTGAAGAGGGTTGATTAGTTTTCCCATTACTTTCTTCAGTCGTTCTGTTAGAATTTTAGAAATAACTTTGTAAATTGTGGAGCATAGACTTATTGGTCTATAGTGGTTAGTCGAGGTTGGGTTATCTGTTTTTGGTAGAAGCGTGATGAAGGTGTGGTTTATTTGTCGAAGCATTTTCCCCGAGATAAAGAAATTCTTTACAGCCCTTGTTACTGAAGGGCCCACTATGTCTCAATATTGTTTATAGAATTCTGTTGTGAACCCGTCTGGTCCTGGCGATTTGTTCTTCCCGAGACTAAAGACCGCATTTTTAACCTCGTTGTTCGAGATCGGCTTTACGAGTTCAGTGTTTTCATTCTCAGAGATGCTAGGAGATATGAGGTCCAAAGCTTCACTCCACCTTGTCCGGTCTTCCCTTTCTTTTCGGAAACGTTTTTCAAAATCTCTTTGTATTTCTGCCTTAATATTATCTTCTCCTAATACATGAGTTCCTTCCACGGAGTAAATTGATCTTATAATTTTCCGATTTCTCCTTCCTAAGGCAATTCTATGGAAATAGGATGAATTCATATCCGCCAGCTTAATGTGTTTCGTTTTGGCTCGTTGATTCCAATAGGTTTTGTGAAAGTTTATTAGGGCCTCTTTCTTTTTTAGTAGTCTGTATTGCTTACTGATCGTGTTGTTATCCTCATGTTCACTCAGTGATTTTTGGACTATGATTAACTGCTCATCCACCTCCTTTAGTTGCTTGAATATATTCCCAAATGTTTTTAAATTCCACTCCTTGATTTTTGCTTTAAGAATTTTTGTCTTAAAGGTTAGTTGAAACATACCAGAACCACCACAACTTGCTCGCCATGCTTCTTTTACAATATTCCTGAAATCCTTACGTTGTAGCCACATGTTTTCAAATTTAAAAGCAGCAGGGCTCGGTTGTGATCCTAGCTGCAAGTCTACGGAGATTGGGCAATGATCGGGCGTAGAGAATGCGTAATGCGTAGTCCGAATGGACGGACATTTTTCGATAATTCCATTCTGTACTAGGGCCCTGTCCAATCTTTCTAGAATGTTGTCTTCACCGTATTTCTTTTTTCGCCATGTAAATCTGTTACCAATAAAAGGGATGTCATGAAATTCTCCTCGTTCCTTGAAATCGGATATTCGCCGATATCTAGATATAGACGATTCTACTCCTCCTTGTTTGTCGCTGCTTTCTGCTATCTCATTACGATCCCCCATCACTATACACGGCCGAGGTGATTCCCCTGTCATCCCGCTTATCTCCTCCTAGAACCGTGGTTTCTCCCTTTCTTGTGCAGGGGCATAGACCAAGAATATCCTACATTTGAAATTAACTTCAAAATTATCATAGTCCAGACAATAGAGGTGACTTTTTTGATATAACTATATTCAAGACCCCTTGTTTGATCTTGTATTTTATGTACCTTGGTGTTACCACCACAACTATATATTTACACTTTCAGAATTGGTTTCTAGTGCTTTCACTAAATGTTTTTTTTATTTACCTAGCCATGTTTCAAATATTATTTTAGTGTATCTCCTCCCATAAACTAGCACCTTATTATTAATTGCATCCATTTATTTTTTTGAAATTGTTTGCTTAAATTGAATTAATAAACTCACAAACCCCATAAATTTTTCAAGTAAAATTTAATATGAGCATATTTTATTTTTAAAAATTGTGATTCTCAATGACATAAATTAAAATTTTCTTTTAAAATATACATTCCGTTCCATAATAGATATTCTTTTATTCTTTGACATATTTTTTCATAAGCTAAAAATTATACAATATAAAATATTAATTTTTTTTTAACTTGTTAAAAAATGCCAATGTTTGGAAAGGATTGTCTCATTTCAAAAAGTAAATCATTTAAACAACATCATATGATATGCGTGTTAGCCTAACGTACATACTTTTTTTGAAAATGAAAAAAGAAAAAATATCTTACAATTATAATTTTAGTAGTAAATAAGAGAACCAGATTATTTGTACTTATAATCGTACTTAGTTTTTTCTGGTTTTTTGCTTAATTTGCAACAACCCGGATCCTCCTTTTATAGTGGAGATTAGAGATCCATCCCTATCACAACAAAAAATATCCCTGATTTTGGGGAATATTTTACCATAAGGTGAAATATTCACCACACAATAAAATATTACAACATTCCCCCTTGAATATTCACCTTATATCATAAATGTAAGGGATTTTACTTAAGTTTAATCTTATTATACGCATTGATGATGCTGCCTCATTAAAAACCTTGTCAGGAAAAATCCAGTGGGATAAAAACCCGATCGAAGGAAAAAAGAGTGCAGCGCGTATAATTCTCCCCCTGATTTGGACATGCTTAATGAGCTTCTCGAAGCCGACACATTCCGATCTTGCGCACAATTTTCTCAAACTTCTTGGGAGGTAATGACTTGGTGAACAAGTCGGTGAGGTTCTCATCTGATCGGATTTGTTGGACTTCAATTTTTCCCTTCTTCTCAAGTTCATGAGTAAAGAAGAATTTTGGTGATATGTGCTTAGTCCGATCCCCTTTGATGTAGCCTTCCTTCACTTGAGTGACACATGCAGAGTTGTCTTCGTATATCAAGGCTGGGATACCTTTGATGGACTTGATTCCAGATTCCTTCTGTATATATTTTATCACCGATCTTAGCCACACGCATTCTCTTCCTGCTTCGTACAATGCTATCAATTCGGCATGGTTTGACGATGTAGTAGTCAGAGTTTGCTTTGTTGATTTCCATGATATGGTTGTATTTCCATAAGTGAAGACATATCCATTTTGAGACTTGGCCTTGTGTGGGTCTGCTAGATATCCTGCATTTGCATAACCAACAAGAGTTGCATTTGGACAATTTTGATAAAATAATCCAAGATCATATGTACCTCTGAGATAACGGAACAAATGTTTAATTCCGTTCCAATGTCTCCTTGTTGGAGATGAGTTGTATCTTGACAACAAGTTTACATCGAAGGCAATATCAGGCCTTGTATTGTTGGCTAGGTACATCAAGGCACCAATAGCACTTAAGTATGGTGTTTCTGAGCCGAGTATTTCCTCATCATCTTCTCGAGGACGGAATGGGTCATCGTGTATATTTAGAGAGCGAACGACCATGGGTGAGTTCAATGGATGAGCTTTATCCATGTTGAATCTCTTCATAATTTTCTCGGTATAATTAGATTGATGGACAAAAATTCCATCTCGTACATGCTCAATTTGTAAATCAAGACAGAACTTGGTTTTCCCAAGATCTTTCATTTCAATTCTTTCATCAAGTACTTAGTTGTACTTGCGATCTCATTCAGGGTTCCAACAATGTTTAGATCATCAACATATACTGCAATGATGGCAAAGCCTGATTCATATCTTTTGATAAAGATACATGGACACCTTGATTCGTTCTTATAACCTTCCTTCTGAAGGTATTCACTAAGACGATTGTACCACATTCGCCCAGATTGTTTCAGTCCATATAAAGATCTCCTCAACTTTATGGAGAACATTTCTCGAGGCTTTGATTTGCAAGATTCAAGCATCTTTAGTCCTTCGGGGACCTTCATGTATATATCGGTGTCAAGTGACACATACAAGTATGCAGTCACGACATCCATTAATCGCATTTGTAGCTTTTCAGCCACGACATCCATTAATCGCATTTGTAGCTTTTCATCCACTGCAAGGCTAATTAAAAATCTTAAGGTAGTTGATGACTACCTGATGCGGGTCAAGATGGCCTTCTGTGGGTCAAACAACGATCTTGATCCTGGCGACGACTCGAGGACGAGTCGATTTCAAATGGAGGAGAATGATGTCATCCTCAAGCGAAAGAAGAAGGCTCCACCATGGAATAAGGCCCAAAGGAGCAAGTTGAGCTAATGGTCAAGTTGGGTTCGTTCTTAATGGGTTAACAGCATTTCGACGTCTCAGTAAAATGGGTCGTTCGGAGTCCATATTTATCGGATGAGATCGTGCCATACCTTGTTGGAACGAGGACGAAAAGATTTACAACTTTTCTGTTGAAGGTTTCTCCAAAATCGACGTCGAGAATGGCCGAATTTCATCATCTTTGCAGCTGTCACTGTTTGGACGAATTTCCACATATTTATTTAGTTAATTTCGAATTTAATCAATTAGATATATTTATTTTGTGCAATTAGGAAATAATAAGGTGGAAGGAAAATATCTCATCTAGGTAATTTCTTTTCCACCAAGTTATTAAATTTCTATCTCATTAGGATTTATTTATCTTACGTTATTTTATTTATCTTTAGATAGAATTAATCTATCCAAACCCCTTTCCTTTGCAAGGAAGGATTGGTTAGATCTCTTAGAAGCTTTACTATAAATTTATGTTACGCACTTTGAATTATTCAGATTGAAATAGAATTGAAGAAACCCTTAACGGAATTAGGGTTCTTCGATTATCAATCCCAAAAGCTATCCGGTTCGTATGATCTACGGTATTCAACCAAACACAATCATCACCTTCGTTCATCTTCAACCTCCGTCACTTACCTCTGTCCTTGATCAAAATCAAATACACAACCGGCGTTCTTTAAAATCCAGCCAAGAAGGAGACTCGGCAAGCCCTGGTGACACCGGACTGCATCCCGACTCGCTCCCTGCGAGCGCGGCTCCATCGTCGCCGCGCGTACCAGCCCCTGCGCTCGCAAGTCGTCGCTCTCGCCTCGCTACCGGCGATCGCCACCGGCTCTCCCGCGCTCCAGCAGGCGCATCCCGGGGCTGCGCACACCTGCTTCTTTCACTTTCCTTCTTTAGTCGCTATAAGCTTAAGTTTAATTAGTTTAAATCTAGTTAAGAACATTGTTAATTTTTTATAAGTTAAGAACTGTTACTTTGTTTAGTTTTAATTTAGTTAAGGTTATACCATAGCTTATTTAGTTAATTTGTGTCAATCGTCAAGAAATACAAGGAGCTAAGCAAGATCGACGCTATTAGTTTAGCAATTGACCGGCCTAGCCAATTGCTATACATCACTACCGGTGAATATTTTATCTTCATAATCAATTCCTGGCATTTGTGAAAAACCTTGTGCTACAAGTCTTGCCTTATATCTTGCTACCTCATTTTTCTCATTTCGTTTTCTCACAAAGACCATTTGTAGCCAACTGGCCTAACACCTTTTGGGGTCTCGATCACAGGACTAAAAACGTCACGCTTTTCAAGCAATTTTAACTCTGCTTGAAAACCTTCAGATGTGATATATTTGGTTCCTTACCAGACACAAGTTACATTGGGGAGTATTTATGGTATGCAGTTGGTCTCATCTTTGTTCGTTGTGGTGGAGAAATTGGAACATACACTACGCATCCAAAAACCTTCAGATGTGATATATTTGGTTCCTTACCAGACACAAGTTGCATTGAGGAGTATTTATGGTATACAGTTGGTCTCATTCGAATCAATGTCGCAACATGTAATATGGCATGTCCCCAAGCCGATGATGGTAACTTAGATTTCATCAGCAATGGTCTGGCAATTAACTGTAATCGTTTGATTAACGATTATGCAAGACCATTTTGTGTATGTACATGTGCTACTGGATGCTCCACTGTAATTCCAATTGACATACAATAGTCATTAAATGCTTGGAATGTGAATTCTTCTGCATTATGTAGTCGGATTTTCTTTATTGCATAATCCGGAAATTGTGCTCTTAATCGTATGATTTGAGCAAGAAGCTTATCAAATGCGACATTTCTTGTCGACAATAAACTCACATGTGACCAGCGTGTTGATGCGTCTATAAGCACCATAAAGTAGAGAAATGGTCCACATGGTGGCGCAATCGGCCCACATATATCTCCTTGAATCCTTTCTAAAAATGTAGGAGCTTCGACTGCTAATTTATTTTTCGAGGGCCTAATGATCATTTTCCCCAACGAACAAGCAATACAATTGAGATCACTTGTCTGACGGCTCCTCTTGTTCTTTAATGCATGACCAAGTGAATTCTCAATAATTATGTGCATCATTGTTATACCTGAATAACCCAATCGGTCATGCCACATGTTAAACATTTTATGGTCGTCTGGACTTCTCTTAGACACCATATTGATCTCAAATGGACTTATATGAGTAAAGTATAGTCCAGAGGAATAAGCTAGTAGCTTTTCTACCACTTCCCTTTTTCCAGATACATGTGCAGTCAAGCACAAGTACTCATTTTCATTTTCATTCATGGTTTCAATATGAAACCCATTTTGACGCACATCTTTGAAGCTTCACATATTTCTCTGTGACTTCCTTGAGTATAGTGCATCTTTTATTATTAGCTTTGTCCCTCTTGGAAGCAAGAGGCAAGGCTTTCCTGATCGTTCGATCAACTTTGCCACACTTGATATTGTGTTGACATTTCCTTCATAAACTGTTAATTGAGTGAAGTACGCTTTGTTTTTTAGGATGGTGTGGGTTGTGGCACTGCCCACTAGACATTGCTTTTTATGATCATGATTAACTCTAGATGGATTCATAACTTCAGAAATTGAGAAAACACAAAGTTAATACAAGCATTATATTACATGGTCGATTGAAATTAAAGTTATACCAATATCATACAAGGACCTTCACATGACTCGGACAAGGAAATTGGAATTACACCGATATTATACAAGGACACTTCATAAGACTTAGACAAATAAACATTAAGATTATTAGAGACATAGAAACTTAGAAATTAGTGCCTTCGTCATAGGGAAATTCATCACCAGTCTCGACATTGTTTGCAAACATGTCTTCGAGATCAAGAGTGGGAATTTGTGGAGCATTGTTAATAGCAAAGTTTGCTTCCACGTCCTTTCCCTTTTCTTTCTGTGAAGCTTGATACAGCTCACACAAGTGTTTAGTTGTACGACATACTTTGGCCCAATCGCCAGTCATCCCACATCTATAACATTGAGACTTGGGTTTGTTTGGGTTCCTGTTGGACCCCTCTGGACCTTTTGCTTCATCCCCTTAGAGGAGGATTCTCTAGGATGATCATGTTTTTGGGAGAAGTGACCTTTCCCATAGCCTTGTTTGCGGTCATTGTCACGGCCTTTCCATTTCTTGTAACATCGCAAATTTTTACGGCCATCACCCCTTCTTGCGCCGGCATTCATATCATTCACAGCATTCGCTTTAGGGTATGGTGCCGCACCTGGAGGCATCATGTTGCGGTTCCTCATGAGGAGTTCATTATTTTTCTCCGCCACAAGCATCACATTTATCAGGTCAGGGTACTTTTTAAAGCCACACTGCCTGTATTGCTGCTGTAACAGCACATTAGATGCATGCATTGTTGAAAATGTCTTCTCCATCATTTTCTCCTTGGTAATTTCATGGCCACATAATTTCAGTTTAGATGTGATTCGAAACACAGCGGAGTTATACTCCCTGATAGTTTTGAAATCTTGAACCCGTAGAGAGTTCCATTCATATATGGCCATTGGGTATAATATATTCACTTGATTGTCGTATCGTTCGACTAAATTCTCCCATAATTCCTTCGGATCTTCCACCAATAAATACTCAGACTTTAGGCTTTCATGTATATGGTAGCGAAGGAAGACAATGGCCTTGGCCTTTTCCTGTGGAGTGGTGGTGTTATTTTCTTTGACGGTCTCTTCCAAACCATTAGCGTTCAAGTGCGTTAAGGCATCCACCCTCCATTCGAGGTACTTGTCTCCTGATAGGTCCAGAATATCGAATTCCCTTTTGGTGATGTTTGCGATAATAGCACTACACATAAAATCATACTGATTAAAATTAAGTATTGTATAAATTAATTAAATGAATGACAATATAAATCATATACGTTCACAATTCAAAAAGGATATAAGTAGTATAGTTTTAAGGTTTTCATAAGTCAAATTAAAGACTATGCACCCATTACGCCAACTAGTAAAACATATATGTATACTATAGTTGATTTGAATAAAAGGAATGACTATACACCACATACTATTATATGTATATCATATACCTATACATGTGTAAACACATCAAGAAAGAAAGAGTAATATATATGTATGCAAGCACGGATGCAGGGGTGGGCTGAGTTTTGTTGCTGGGCTGAGTTTTGTTGCAGGCTTGCAGCCCATCCCACTTTCAATATAATTTATATAGTTTGCTAAAATTCACAAAGTTTCATTAGCCCATGTGGTAATTGGTTTTAGCAAACTCCTAGGTCCTAGCGAACCTGTGTTCGATTCTCATCGCCACCAACTCTCATATTGTTTTTTTCCTCTTTATCCAACCCCATTGTCTATATCAGGCCCATCCAACCCCATTTTTTTATATCAGGCCCATTGTCCATATGTGTATATATATTATACAGTATATCAGGGTTTTTTGGTCCTATGAGAAAACAAATAAGTCAAAATTAATAATACAAAAAGGATATTTCCCAAACTTAATAAGTTAAACACTTAAAATTGAGTGTTATGTATGTAAAAAAAATATTAGTCCATGTTACATTATATAGTTAAACAGTTAAAGTATGAATTATATACTTATATATATATATATATATATATATATATATATATATATATATATATATATATAATACGATTAATGTGAGCTATATGACCTATAATAATTTTGTTTATTGTGTAAGGTGAATTTAGCCCACCCGGATTTTAATTTCTGGTTCCGTGCCTGTATGTATGCACTCCGTATCATTTGAAAGGAAATGAAAGGTATGTAAAGCCATGTTTATCAATGGATACTAGGGATAGTAGGAATACTAATATTTTATTCTTCTCTCTCCGTCACATCATCCTAGCATCTCATTCTCATTTTTTTCATTTTATCAATAGCATTTCTAGTATCCCAAAACCCATCTTTTCATACAATCATACCCACACAATTTACAAATATCCCCCTCTCCAACAATTATTTCCATTCTCGATTATATTATTATATTCAATTATTATTATTAAAATATTAATATTAATATTAAAGTACTCCTATCAACATCCACATATTGACAAATAATATTATTTATTTTATTTCTTACGCTATTTATTATTTGAAATTCTTTCATATTTATAATTGAATTTTTCGGATAATATTTTGCATATTTATAATCGAAGAGAAATTTTTTTTTTAAATATATTCAAACATATTCAAAATTGATGTCTACATATAGATAAAAATGAATCTAGTATTGTGGTAATTTTTTTTTACATATTTATTACGGAAAATTGATTTTAATATGTGAAACCAATTTCATCTAGCATACAATCTCCTCCGTCCATCAGCTCACATGTGGCATTCATCCGATGAGGCCTCCTGCAGGCAAATGGTTGGTCGACACGTGTCCCCTCTGATGCAATTGTCTTCAAATCTCCACTGTGTTGCAACGCACTGTTTGACATGCAATTAAGGCTAGTATCGATACTAGTCTAGTTTCGATGTAGTATCGATGTGGGCACTGTTACAATATTATAATAATATAACCTCTAGTATCGGTCAGCAGTAAACAGCCAATAAAAGTAGCCAAAGGCCACTTTTATCGGTGAGCAATAGTAATATATATGTAGTAACAATATGTATATGTATATTCTATCAAAAGAAGTAATGCATATGTGTACCATATATATCATGTTGAATAATTTGAAAAAAAAAGTAATAATTACATCACATGTAATTAACTTGTATGTATTCGTATGCACATAGCCACATAGCATGAAACTATATAATATACATGAATGCACACGGTATTGTCAAATCACAATTGAGCCGATTCCAATTTAAGAATGCAAATACGGTAGCAGGCAATTTCATACAATTGTAAAAACACTCAACCATTTATCGGCAGAAGATGTTTTCACCTATTCAAGAAAAATTTCATTTGCAAACACTTCAAAAAAGAAGAGACTCCTCTTCTATTTCAATACTTCTTATGAAATTTATCAAAGGAAGAACAAAGACATCATTTCTTGAGAGGTTGATTATCTTTCATTTCACATTTTCACTCATTGATCAGATTACTAGCTAGCTCTTTCTCTTTATCTTTTCACTCTTCCCTTTTATACCACTTACTCCACCTCGCTCCACTCACTTCCATCTCCCTCATCCTCTCGTCCTCATGGTTTCCAACACCACCACCACACACATTTTCCAATCCGGCAAAAAATGACCGATACCGACCAGGTTTTACTAAAAATGTTGGCTAGTGGGATGACGATAGCGGTTTTGGTGGTTTTCTTCGTTGTGTGGGTGACTAAAAATTGCCAGTGCTCCTAAGAGCTCCGACGAAGGTTCGGGTGAGGCAGGGCTTGAAGACGGAGTTCAAAACGGCATTGTATTATGTAATTTCTTAGCAAATCTCTTGTAATAAGCTTATATCTACTAATTTTGTTTTTACGTGAAGGGTTTAAAACCGGAAACGATATCTACACCGCTAATTTTTACTATTTCCACCGCTAATCACCGCATATCTATGCGGTGAGGTTAATGACGGTCAGCGCTCCTACCGCATATACATGCGGTAAGCCACCGCATGTATATGCGGTAGGAGCAACCGTATGGAGACTCACCGCATATCAATGCGGTGAGTTCCCCCGTTCCGTTCCAACCCCACCGCATACCCATGCGGTGGGTATCGGATAATCGGATATATGAGTAACTATTTGGAGGAGCGGAACAGACCGATAGAGGACCGAAATACACCGCATGGGTATGCGGTACATGCGGACACTACGAATTTCTCGTTTAATACAGGGACAACTGCGGTATAATCCTAATACAGTGGAATGAACTTGTAATAAATGTCGTGATCTGAAAAAACTCATATGTTGAATTCAAAAGAAAGATGATATTGCATCAGCATTGATTAAAACGAAAGTGCGATAAATATCCTCGAGGACGAAAATATGGAGTTCGAAAAATAGTTGGTCAAATGGAATAGACAAAGATACAACCCAATTGAACATATGAAGTTCGAAAAATGACACCAGAAAGTGGAAAGTGCTAATACGGTAGGGGACGGCTACCATCACGATGGCGGTAAGCTCTATATCGTGCAATCCTCGCTGCAAACTGCTCTTCCCAACCGTCGACAGTGCGATCGTGATGCCGTGTCCATGTGACGTAGACTGGAGGAAGAGGTGAACCAGGCAACAACCAAATCTGTGAATACAAGGTGAATATTGACATCAGAAAAGAGAAACAAAACAGTAACAAATTAATGAATATGAAATACGAAACGTACCGGAACGAAATGGTTGCTGTTGCCGACTAAAGCTATTCCATCTAGCTCCTCATAGGCCGGTACTGACGGGCCACCGGTGGCGTACAGAGGTAGGCACAACATAGGCATCATCTGTGACAAAATCACCAAAGGACGCTGGTGAAGCGTGGCAAACACCTCGCCCATGATCGGAATCTCCATCCAATACGTAGCATCATGACACGTGCCGAAATAGTTGACCCTCATGATGAGCTCATCTAAGGCGGGATAGTAATGGTACCGATCTGAATGCAGCTGCAACTCAACGGCCAGCTCTCGTCGAACTCGAGGCCATGCGTCTTGTCCCAAGTTCAGAAGACAAGCAAAAGACCTATACCCACAGTGACCATCACCTGCAACATTTGTGACGGCTCGTACGAAAGTAATCATGAATTCGTCGATGTTGCCAGTGCCCCAATTGAAATCTACTCGAGGTAGATTCTGTGGTGGAAGCGTATCCGGTGCTGGTGTTGGAATCTCGCCTACAATATCCGGAGCTGGCTCCGATGCTGATCGACCTCGTCCACGTCCCCTTCCACGACCCCGTCCTCGTCCTCTGCCTACTCCTCGGCCCCTAGGAGGGTCGTCGATGGCAATGTCGTTGGACCCAGTGGCCTCCTCATTACCTTCCACGTCATCTGTTTCGTTTGATGCCGGTTGACCCCGACCTCGGCCTCGCCCTCGTGCGGATCCAGTGGTCGCCTATCTATCTGCCCGACGTTGAGCCCGAGCACGCTCACGTTCCCAAGGTAGAGGGTTCGTCTGACAGGGGTGGCGAGTCCTCGGTCTCCCGGGCGGTCTACGGTCCTCCGGGTCAGGGGTGGTCAACGGTGTATGGGAGGGACGATCCCCGTCGTTGAATGCCGACGCGATTCTCCAACGAGTATCCTCGTCCATAGCTCCGCTCTGGAACAAACTGATCATGCGCGACATGTCCACATCAGCTCTGCTGAGGGGAGTGTTATCCTGGACGTTGTCAACATGAGGCCTCTTGAAATCCAATTGCTTCCAAAAAATGTGAATCTGGGATGGTCTGATGGGTTTCTGCATGTCTCGACAAGCTTGCATGTCATGTGTGCATGGAAGACCGTAGACGTCCCTCCAGTATGCATCTCTGCATGGTTGCGAAGGTGGCTCGGCTTCCATCTTTGTGTAGATTTTGAACAACAGGTTGAAACATTCATTCGACACAATATTCCGAATTCGATCGAAAATCCATAGGCCGTGGGAGTCTGTAGGCCAGGTGTTGTTCGCTCTCCCCAATGTATTCTTCACCTCACTTATTTGATCTGCCATCATCAGTTCGATTGTGTTTATCACGTGAGTGAAATCACCGACTGCGGAGTTTAAGGTCTTTTTCAACACAGAATGAGCAGCCTCAACCCTAAAAGATAAGTGAGACTCGCAGGTGAAGATCGTTATATGTAAACAAATTACGTGTATAATGAATTTTATAATGAAAACGTAGGTGCACCTGTTCGTCGTGGTCGTACCAAAATGCTGGATTGCGTCTGTCCATGCACGAACTATCTTCTCCGAGTAATCTCGTAACCACGTCGCCTCCAAATACGGCATAAGCCCTTCGATATGCCCCCACTCTGCATGCATACCCCTCCTTCTAGCGGTGAAAGTTTCAACCGATCTGGATTGGAACAGGCCAACACATGCGTTCTTGAAACGCCTAGAAACATCAAGATTCTTTGACTTCTGGAAAGAAGCTTCTTCGCATCGTCGGAGGACGTGCACTGTGCACAACATATGCCTGACATTGGGAAGAACTTCTCGTAGCGCCGCAATCAACCCCAACTCTCGATCAGTGACAACAACGTTAGGAAGATTACCTCGCATGAGGTAAACGAGCTGCCCCAACGCCCAAATGTACGTATCTGTGTTCTCGTGTGACATGAAGCAGAACCCGATGACGAAGTTCTTCTTTGTGCAAGTAAATCCAACGAACTCACACAAAGGGATCCCGTACCTGCACAATGAAATATTTGAGTTCACATACCCTGGTGGGAAGGGGTAAAAGAATAAGTGTATATAGAAACGTACGCATTCGTCCGGTATGTACTATCGACGAGGACGACGTATGGAAACATGGCTAGAAGATGGCGAGCGTCTGTATGGGCGATGAATAGATCTTGAAGCTTGTTGGGATCGTCAGGGGATCTCCTCGTAGAGTAGAAGTAACCCTTCTCCCGCAAAATGCGGAGTGCTTCCTGGGAGACTGTTCGATCTCCTCTCGCTTCAGCTTTAAACTTTGCTCTCGCATTGTACACTTGGCGCCGCGATGTGAAGTTCAACTTCTGTCGTGCGTCAGCTGTCATCTTCAATGTAGCTAAAATCGGTTTTGGTGGGGTACCAGCGACGGTAAAGGCCAACGTAGTGTCTCTTTCCTCTGTATCCATTCGTCCGACGTACGGGTGACCGTCCAATGCACCGGGGAGTTGATGCTTGTGCTTGCCATGAATAACGTCCAGGCCCCATTCGCACCGTTTGAACTCCACGCTAGACAATACAAACGGACACCCCTCTATCTTCGAAACAGCTCTGCGCGTGTTCCCGCTTGCATCATCTCCGGCTACTTGCGGTCTCTTACGGGGAGTGTACTGGCCGTACTTCTCACATGCGAGCAATAGACTCCCACGCCTTGTAGGAGTGCTCCCCCAAGAACGCTTGATTGTCAAAACCATATTAAGCTTTAATGTCGTGCCACGACAGTGTTGTAGGAGATCGTCGCGATTGGTCCACGTCTAGGATGTAGCAAATTCGGGAGTGTAATCGCGGTACTCCTGGTTACGGGCCTGATCGTCATCACCGTGTTCCGGCATCGGATCAGCCTGCTCCTCCAATGGTAGCTGCCAGCATGCAAACAGTACATATATATTACGTGACACATTCATGGTTTCCGTCTGCTCTAATTCAGAACCTAAGTTATTCCACTACATTTAAAAACCGGTACCTATATTTTGGTTTCCATTCGATATGATTCCACTACCTATATTCTGGTTATTCCACTACCTATATTCTACCTGTAACGTCATTCCAAATGATAAACATTAATCACATACCGGAAGACGAGGGGGTGGTGAGTTATCGGCCATTGGTGTAGTTGTAGGTGCTTCCTCCCCTGGGCTTGAAGGTCATCGATTGGTGTCGTCGTTAACCATATTAGAAAATGACCGTCGATGAGGTGTGAGGGGATTGGATGCATTCCAACGGAGAGCGGAAGACTTCTTATACAGTAACACCGCATATCAATGCGGTGGTTCCAGATGACCGTTGGTGTTGAATTATTTGAATTTGTGGGCCCACCGCATTGGTATACGGTATTCGGGACACCGCATAGTGTTATGTAGATTCGATCTAATAAAATGCAATAGGTATCCGCGGGATAATGTGAAAGACGTTGTGATAGTACATATGTACGTCCATAACGTCTTTGACATTATCCTGCGGATGACTGTTGCTCATCCAACCAAAACTGTAAATGCTTCGGAAACGTACCGGTACGGGTACACCGTCATCTTCGTCCGTCATCGTAGTGGGCGTCCAAATTACATCTGTCGAGGGAGAATGAACCTCTTACAAGAGGACGAAGCTGGGAACTTTCGTCGGAACGTACGACGGAATTTCTCATCTTCGCACTTTTATAAGAGGCTCGCTCTTCCCCGACCGATGGAATTTGGACGACCAACTCCGACGACGGAAGAAGATGATGATGTCCCCGTGCCGGTATATTTCCGCATATTTTTTGACCACCGCATATCTATGCGGTATCTAATACCGCATAGATATGCGGTTATGCGGTGGTAATCCTCGCATATAACGCGAAATGATTTCCCGCTATAAATTACCGCCGTGCGATGTCGAAATTACAACATCTCGTTTGACGGAAAAGGAGATGGCGGCTGGTGACACACCAAGACCTTTCTTCTCGGTCTCAGGGAGCGGCCCGAGGGATTTTTTCTGGTGGGTAGAAAACGTCTCGCTGACACAAATATTGGTAAGCCCCATTCGGTCGTCTGACATATAATTCACAATGGTCCGAACTCACTAAGTAGATCTTGAAAACTGCAGCCTCTGCCTTCCAACTTCGAAGAAGAATACGGGCTGGGCGGCGTCGAAAGAATAACGCTGACTAATGGGATAGGGAGGAGAGGCACCAGCATCCGGGTAGAGCGCAACAGATCCGGGGCACTCTGGCTCGCACAAGGATGGAATACGTTCACGAGATCGCGTGGCGTGCGGGTAGGCGCGGGTTTGATGTTTAGCTACTTAGGCAACTCTCGGTTTCGGGTAGTCGTAGTGTCACCGGAAAATGTTTCACCATCAGAGGAACAGAACAACAATGATTTCCTCTGATGTGTGACATGACGACGACCCGGCAAAACTTTGTAACTAAGTTATTTTTGCTGCAATTTTATATCATTAATTAATATGAAAAATGAGGCACTCCAACCGTTTCATTTAACGTGTTTTTTCCTGAAATAACCAAAAATCATATCATGAAACGGTGTCGCCGTGCTGGTACGTTGCTCCATGTCTTCGTTTAGAGTCCCTAAACGACGTGCTGGTACGCTGTTATCGTTAGGTGTCACCGTGATGTAACTGTATCACCGTAAAACCGTATGGGCATGCGGTGGTATATACCGCATTGATATGCGGTGGTATTGAAAGGAAACTATAAAAGGGGTTGGTGTAGACTTACAATAAACCATAAACACTATGTCCACTACCAAAGTGTATGAAGCGGAGACAAGATCGGGCAGTAGGTTTAGACTTACAGTCGAAACTTTTCGTACGCCACCTGACGATATATTGTGCAACTGTCAGCACAGAAGCTCGACAGGATGGCCGTGCTGCCTTTGCCAAGTTGTATGCGAAGAACGCGATACAGGCAGAGTTTCCGATTCGGTTGACCTAGAGTGCGTTCAAGGAGTGACTTACGAGGATGTCCGCATGACAAGGCCGTACTCGTATAGGGATAACCCTACAGCATATTATATTCACGTGACGGAGGCAATTACGGAGCTTGTTAGCGACTTCTTCTCCAATTTGGGATTGGCCAGTACAGCGCAGGTGGCAAGATACACAGTGGAAAAAGTCGTGCGGCGTGCAAACATCAAGCTTACAAAGTACGCATTTCACCGAATAGAGATTCACATTTTGCCGAGCAATGTAGAGGAGTCAGTTGGTAGTTGTTATGTACCATAGGTAAAATGTTGTCGGTTGGTAATTGTTGTGTATCATTTATGGTGAATTTATCCGGTCCCGAGTTAAACCAACAATTATATTTCTCTGATAAATCATTTGCATTACACATGCGGTGATATATTGGCTAATAAACGGATTCTACATAATGATTTGACACCAACTTGGTTCCTACTCTACTGATTGATATGGTATATTTTGCATAGGGTCCCACCACACACTACTACAATTAAGGCCTATTGTAACACATAATTGCAACGGCTATGCTAATGAAGCGGTTCTTGTGGCAGTTTTGGCTATTGTGGCGGTTTTTGTAACGGTTTTGAGAATGCATTGTATAGCCACAATTATCATATCTATTGTGGCGGTTTCAAAGCTTCTTTTGTAGCGATTTATATGCTATTGTGGCGGTTTTAATAAAACCGTTTTTTGACCTTTGGTGAAGCGATTTTACTAACCTATTGAAGCGGTACTTTAATTTAATTTAGATCTGGGTTAAAATTTAAAGGGGAAAATAGCACTATATTTCATTTTCCCCCAAATTAGGACGAGAAAATTGAAACCCTAACTCCTCCCACTCCTGGCCTCCATCGTCTTCACCTTCACCTCTACTACTTGAAACTACACCTTCATGGAGGCGGTAGCTACTCCGTCGTCGGCTATGAGGCTTCCTTTCTCTTTGTCTCTCTCGGATGCGGATATTTCAATTGAAAATTGAAATCCTAACTCCTCCTACTCCGAGCCAAACCTCCATCTCCTTCACCTTCACCTTCACCTCTCCTACTTGCAATTGTGCCTTCATGGATGCGGTGGCTACTTCGTCGTCATCTTTTAGGCTTCTTTTCTCTTTGTCTCTCCCGGATGCGGATATTTCAAATGTTGGCGCAGTAGTCGGGAAACCGTAACTCTTTCTCTCTCTGACCCCCATCTATTGAAGTGTGCAACAGTGACGGCACTAGCAAGAGCGCTTCCCAGATGGAGGCTGACATACAGATGATGGTGTCTGCTTCCGTCCATCTCGGCACCAAGAATTGTGATTCAGATGGCGCCTTACGTCTTTAAGCGCATATCCAATGGTTTTCTCTTTCCCTCTATCTCCTGTCATTTAACTATGTTTTTTTTTTGCTAAATTGTGTGCTTAGGAGCTTGATTGAACTATAATTCATTATTATGATGCTTCCCTGGATTCGTGTTTCCAAATCGGTATCGGTTTGTTGCCTGGTGTTTGCTGATTGGAAGATTAAGAAATTTTCTTATATAATTACTACAAAGTTGGAATAATTTTAAAGCATGATAATGTCTCTGAATAAACTTTATGGTCTTTGAGATGTTAGAGATTTGTTGGAAATTGGCTTTCAAAGTTTGCAGGATTTGTTGGAAATTGGCTTCCAAAGTTTGCAAATACTAAAATGTGTGCAGGATCAAATCTAAAATCTTGCTTCTTCCATATAGGGTTAGTGATTTGATTTCAACTAGCTAAGCTTATGCAGTAGTAAGTAAAAGCTTATTGTAATTTTGATTAAAATGTTGCCAAAAAGACCACTGGAGCATTTTGCTTTCATGCTGATTACAACATTAAATAAGCTGTAGAGTTGAGCTTTCTAGAAGCTCTTTTTTGAAGCCTTCTTTTTTTTGTAAAAAAAAAGTACTTCTCACTAAAAGAGATAAATGTTTTTTATTTTGACTAATAGTAGATAAATGTCTTTTTCAATAGAATTTTATTAAGTAACAATTAAGTTCAGCAATATAGCTTTGTGCTTATCATTCTTCTTCATATCTTACACCTACAGAACTTGTTTTCGGTTTACCAAAAAAAAAAACAGAACTTGTTTTCTTAGATGCAGTGCAATAAAAGGCCCTTTTCCTTGAAGAATACGAATCAATTTGTACCCCAAATATTCGATCTTAGAATTAAATTTGAGTGCCTGGAAATTTACACGGCACCTGCATTTCTAGATGGCAAGGGACATCCCATTATTTGCTAAACGTGCATCTGTTTTGTTAAAATGTATGACCCTATGTTTAATAAAAAGGGGAAGGACCTGCATATTATTAGAAGAATATCCATGAGATAAAAATTATAAACAGACAGCATCCTATCACATTACAATAATTAATGGTATAAAAATATAAATTATGAAATTTAGTAAACATATTATGAAAAATCTAAAACCAGTCTTTTATCTGCATAAATTATACTCCTCTAAATGCATAAACTATTCAATTTCAACCCTGTCATTTAGTATCACTTAATTCTAGATTTTAAAATAAATCTCCTATTAAAATATACAGATAATGGCACACACACAACACAAAAAATACAGCTACTGACAAACCTGTTGGAGATAATAAACATCATTAGACAAACTGACTGGTTGCATTACCAGGGGCTAAAATCCATACTTACTGTTAAACCTCTTTGGTAGCCTTTTGATTATTTTGATTTCAGTCATTTCACCTCTTAAAGAATCAATGAAATGCCCCACGTGAAAGATGTCACCAAAGTCACTGCCACCGGACGATATAGCAAATAATGGCTGGAAGTATCAATTTGTTTTAGTGAGGTGGATGAGTCTTGTTTGTTTGATTCATTTTAAGAGCATTCCGTTTTTGCTGTGAATCTTCTTGGTGTTCTTTCCTTGCTGTGTTTTTAAATTTGAACTGTCACTTTCTAACTCTACTTGGGTGCAGGAAGAACTTTGTCTATAATGCAAACCTATCTAGTGTATTGAGAGACTAGCTTTTTTAATTGGATGTTATGCTATTAGTTATGTGGCTGAGAATGAGAAAAAAAAAAAAGATGCTGGTAGGGTGGGCATTGGACTTTTTCAGTAGAACTTGTTTTCATTGCTGCTAAAGGATTTCAAGCATTCAATGAATATTATTATATGATAAAAATATTGATATTCTATTTATGGATTTATTCTTTCATATTATTTTCATCGAATGCTTGAAATGTTTTTGATCACTGATTATATTTATTATATGCTCTATAACAGGACCAAAGAGATCATTTGTTGAATAGACCAGATGCTAGCTCCTCTTGACCGTGCTATCTTTAACATACTCAAATAGTTCAAGGCAATGGACAGATTCGGGAAAGTCTACTCAGGTAAGTCTGATCGTCATGTTTTAAGACCACCATTTGCAATAGAAAACATACATAATGTATTGCTGATATCTAAAATGTGTAAATAACTTATTTTTAGTATATACCCTATACATGATATACAACTTTTTTCAACTCTGAAGTTGATTGATTGTTCTTGTACTTCTTTCTTACACCTTATGATGATGATTATGATGTATGATTGATGACTTGATAGAAGCTGATGAAAGCTGTTTCCTTGTGTTATTGCCACAGGGGCTGTTTTATACATAAGAAGGAATTCAACTTGCAATCAAAGCCCACCATAGAGGGCTCAATTGTGTCTATGTACCTTATCGGGGGAACTTTGGTTGCTACTGCTCTAGACCTATATCCGATTCACTTTGTCGTCTTCCAGTGCTGATTGCTGCATCTGTCTATTACTTTCTTGATGGTGGAATCCAACTACAGCAGGTACATTTTGATTTTAAAGATAGACACTAGCATATTCCATTTGTTGATCTCTTTAGCTTTACAATACTTTAGATGTTCTTGTACATGCATATTTCCCTATACTTTGTTTGCTAGGTTTACTAAAAAACGTTTTCTTGGAAGATTTAATCATGTTGAGGCATTAAAAATATATAAAAGTTCATTTAACTTCTCATAGATTTTAAGCTTTTCACAAATACTGATTTGGATAGGAATTAGGATTTCTGTACTGATTCTGAATCTGTTTGGTGTTTTATGAAAAAATGATCTTTTCTAAGTATTATTTTGCTCGCTGCAGAAAGAGCCTGTTGGCAAGCAGATGAAACTATTGGGATCTGGAGTTTCTAAATTTTGAACAGAAGCCAGTTCAGCCAGTGGCGGCAGACCTTCTGAGAAAAACAATAAGTCAACTGAACCTCCAAAAGATTATATCCATGTTAGAGCATGAAGGGGTCAATCTATCGATAGCCACAATCTTGATGAAAGAGTAAATTGTTCAACTCTGCAATTTTATGTTAACCATGTATCTTGTAACCATTATGGCATTTTTATTCTTAGTTGTTTCAGAAGATCTCTTTGAATTCGAGGGAAATTTTTCATGTTTAATATGTTATTGATTATTTGATTGTAGGAAAATACAGGTTTATGAAAAGAATATCACATTTCTAGCTATTAGAATGCACCAAAGAATAGGGTGCATTCTATTATTATTTTTTTTAAATGTTGGGACTTTTTAGCCCGGGTCGGCTGAATCCGGGCTAAAAACATATTTTTTTTATTTTGGTAAATAAAAAACCGCCACATTAGAGAAAGAAACTGCTACAATAGCTCAGTCAAAACCGCCACAATAGATACTCTTTTGTGGCGGTTATCATACCTATTGTAACGGTTGTATGTGTTGGGAAAAAACCGCCACACTAGGTTATAAAACCGCCACAATAGACCTAATGCAACCCGAGCAACAGAAGCGGTTCAAAACCGCCACAATAGGCCTATTGTGGCGGTTTTTATGCCTTTTGTGGCGGTTCTAAGCCGCTACAAAAAGTCTTAATTGTTGTAGTGACAGTACAGGATCTACGGAACAACTACCTACTGACTCCTCGAGAAGACGCGGGCTAATGTGGATCTCAATGTGATTGAATGCGTACTTCTTCACTTTGTCGTTCGCTGGACGGACTGCGTTGTCGACAGTGAACCTTGCAATTTGAAATGCGCAGTGTAGCCTAACATCGCTGAATAGGTCGCTGATTGCGCATTTGATTGCCTGAACCGCCTCGCGGTAGTATGACTCAGGGTCCTCAATGTTTAATTGGTGACCTTTCAGACACGCCAATTCAACCGGCTCCGAGAATGCGTAGCTATTGCCTTCAACGCCTTTGTAGCATACAACGTGGAAAAGACAGCAGGGAAACGATTGGCACCACCGCTTGTGCTGACAATTGCACAAATAATCCTCGTATGGCCTCGAGAACTTTTCGCGTATAATTTTGTATGACACACCCATATCTGTCTCACCTTCAAACTCAGCTACTCTAACCATGATTTGATTGTTGTGATTCGTATGAGGTGGTTGTCGCATTTTATAGACAAAATGGGACAACCATATGCGGTGTCTCCACACCGCATGCATAAGCGGTGTCTCCACACCGCATGCATAAGCGGTATTGAGGTACCGCATGTCCATGCGGTATTAACCACCGCATGTATATGCGGTGTCTCTACGCCATGTGCCAAAATGGGACCGGACCGGACCGGTCCTCTTAGGAGACACCGCATGGCCATGCGGTAGAAATACACCGCATGAACTTGCGGTGTATGGCCTATAAATCATGACGGCCACCCAAGTGCGACAGGAACCACTACGGATGTCCAGCGAATCACAAAATGGTGAACACCTTAGACACATACCGGCGGACGGCAGGTTATCTGGAGTACAATGTTACATTAATTCGTTGCACGGAGCCACGGTGGCCGGAGGAATGCACCTGCAGGCATCCAGCATACCTTCCGGGAAATTCGTGCGTTATACTTCAGTGTCAAATCGAGACGGACACTGACATAGCATATTCGATCGAGTTTTCTTGTGCGCATTGTTATGACGACAGAGGATTTCCCTAATCGTATTACTTAGATGCAGAGGCGCAAATCGCGAATCACATTAGGAGATATTGTCGTTACGATGTTTACATTATCGGGGCTGAGGGCCTATGTGATCATGTTATCCGAAAGCTGCGCGCATTCAACGCGGGTGAAAGGTATTACACGTTCAACCAAATGAATATTGTCATTTCCATTAATGAGAGGTCATCGGACGAAGGTAGTGACTAGACGTGCATTACCAAGTATGTAGTGTGTTGTGCAAGTGTTGTATTTTCATTTCTAACCAGTTAAACCTTTTAATGAAATTCTCTATCGGATCCCGATCGGTGATTTCCATGACGTATTATTTCAAATGTTGCAAGAAAAGTAGAAAATATGTTGCAATAGGGAACACATGACACAAAGAGCGTACGAACCGACTTATTATTCAAACAACTTTGTTACAACTAGACGACAAACAAACTACTACACGACTAACAATAACAACAACTTCATCACACTGGCACAAACGAACGACTACACAACCAACAATAACAACAACTTCATCACGCTGACACAAACGAACGACTACACGTAAGTCGGATAAACACATAAATCCTAAATCTCGTCGGCATGCTTGTTGTTGATGTGCCTTTTAAGATGATCGTGCTGCAGGTTGTTGGTCACGGTGTAGCGATGGCCGCAGTGACGACACGTTGCAGTAAAAGCGATGCCTCCAAGCGCCTCTCTTTTGTAGTGTTTGGTGAACATGTCTTCACGTGGAATTGGTTTTGGTTCGGACGACATTGTCGGCGGTGAAGTGTGTTTCCGGCGGTGAAGTGTGTTTCCGGCGGCGGTTGAGGTCGGTATTATATAGGCATTCATACCGCATGGACATGCGGTATCACATACCGCATAGACATGCGGTGTTTAACACCTATATATGCCAGGAGACTCACACCAAGTTACCACACATCAACATGTCGGACAACAGCAGGGAAAGCTCAAGCAACGACATAATACGTCAAGGCACGATGGAAGAGTTTGAGGCGGTTCTCTACACTGGTAGCCCACTCTCAAAGACGGTGGAGTCGATGATAAAGAGACTACGTGATGAAAATCGGTCGCTGCTGGTCGAAAACCAACAAGCCCGTTGGCGGATTGATATCCTGGAAAGTCAAGTTGCAGTTCTGGAAGAGGAAAAAAAGGCTCTCGTCATGAAGCTAGATGAAGCTACTTTGCGTAACCCTTGACTATATTAGGGTCGATTGTATTTGGTCGATTGTAATTTAGAAAGTTCGTTTCGAATCATGATATTGAAAGTTGTGTACGGGCATACTATTCAAATTTGAGAACGAGCCGAAACGGTAACAAACCATCAAATCCACAAAGAAAACACAAAATACGTAATCCGAAATCGAATCATCAACTACTGCACAAAAAACAATCCAAACTACCAACTACTACACAAAAAAGTCATGTACCCGCAAACAAAACAACCACATACATCAGCCCAGATCGCACCGTCACGACGGGGAAGGACCCCAAATTTGCTCATAGATGCGATCCAGATGTGAAGCTGTCAACTCAACTCCCAGGTCTCTGAGTCGCTGAATCTCCAACCCAGCCGCATGATGGCGCTGCTCGATGATGGTCGGCGAGGGTGGCGACGGCGGGGGTGGCGGCGGCGGGATGATGGGCTCGTGTCGAGGAGTGTCAGGAAGTAGGTATGGATGACTATGGCGGTGTAACCGCTCCAGATAGTCATCGGCCACGCCATATGGGTACTCTTCAGAGGTCCGTGGCAAATCCTCCATGGGGAAAAGATGATCGAACCTGTCCGCCTAGTGGTTGTCGGTTGGGTGGAACGACGCCTCCTTCTTGGCCTTGGCGGACTTCGGTCTGTGCACTATGCTAGGTCTGATTGGATCAGCGGGAATGTGCTGAACCGACCAAACTGTCGCAGCACACGGTCCGGCATATACAGCTCCTCCTCGAACAACCACCGGATGGTGCCCCTATATCTCGACAGACGCAGATCTCCATCAAAATCCACGTGTCTACCATATGGCATGAACTCGATCTGCAATGGAATAGAATTTGTTATTACGACTATAATATTCAAAATCTAGTTTATAGTATGACAAATGTAAGTGCGGATATAAAATGTGTTCGTACCTCGTCGACAGTCATCTCATCCAGCCTCCGCCGCATAACATCCATTCGCTCGATGCGAGGCCTATCATCCCGGGTCATCGTAGTGGAAAATGGCGTCGCCCCCATGACGAACCTCACCCCGCGTCGCGGATCCCGGGCTAGCCTCCGATCGAGCGTCATGCCGGGCTTGAACACCGGAAAATGCAACCATATCCACACCTACAAAGGAACAATACTATCAGCAACATAGTCATTATAACTTAGTTACAAAACTGCCAAAAATTCATAATCATAGAACGAATGACTTACCTCCAATAGTTTCGTACAACCGTCCATGTCTTTGGCCAACTCCTGGGTCGCCTCGCCCAATCCCCGATACAAGCACGCCAAGACCCCTGCAGCTATAGAAAGATGCGCCACCTGTGCTGCATCCATAAACCTACGGATCACCTCCGGACGCAATCTTCCGCCCGACTTGTCGATGAACAAGGTCGCAGTCGCAATAATCCCCATCGCAACACCCACGATGCACTCCATATCATGCTCTAGTGGGGCGTCATCTCGAACCCGCTGTCGCATCGGTGCTATCTTCTCAAGGAGGAGCTGAACAGTAGGGCCTCCATGGGCCCATGCGCTCGCCCGCTCGTGCTGAGTCAAGCCGTAAAACTCCCCAACTGTGTCCCTCCCGGCGCCCACGTCATCCACGTGAATACACTCCTCTCCGTCCAAACCAAGCCCAAGTATGAAGAACACATCGTGCAGTGTGATAGTGATCTCTCCCCATGCAAAGTGAAAACTGTTCGTCTCGGGGTGCCAGTGCTCAACAAACGCGATGATGAGACTGTGATCCACATGATCCCAATCGAAATCTCTCAGCTCCCAGAACCCAGTCTCACGCACTGCGGGAAACCAGGACTCCCGTCCATCCACCTCCAACAACGCCTCTACCCGGCCCAGCGACTGCCCTCGTCTCTGCACACGCACACCCCTCCGCAAGGCTGCGTCCTCCCGTCTCCAAACAGCCTGTGCAATGTGGGTCTCGTAATCTCTCAGCAGTGAAACGGTATGTGGCCCCCTGGCCATTCGGGCAGAACTGCCCGAATGACCCCTGTGCTGATAGGCTCGCCATGCTGCCTATCACCTCCTGCACTACTCCCCTCGGCATGCTGCCCAGCACCACCTGCCCTACTGCTCTCGCCACACTGTCTCCGCCTCCTCTGCACTACACGGACAGGGGGCTGTGCCGCCTGGTCTCCTCCCCTGTCCTGACGAACATCGTCATCGGTCCCCCACGGATCATGGATCGGGCTGAGGGAGGCCAGCGGCACATGCCTCAGAAGTGCAGCTGACTCAGTAGGTGGGGCCGAAGAACTCCTCTGTCCACGTACAATCCTCTCATGACTCTCGGCAATCGGCACACCCTCCAAGTTCCTAGGTGTCGCTGATGGCCCCGCCTGCTGACTCCCGGTGATCGGCTCAGGCTCGGAGCTCCTCGGCGTCGACAATGGCGCCGCATGCTGACTCCCAGGCGTCCTCCCTACACCCATAGATCCTACCGGGGTGAACGACGCAAAATCTATCTGCCCAACGGCCCATGGCTCCTGGTCGCCCGCTCGAGCATGACTCGTCCCAACACCCACATCTCCGAGCAGAGGTGTCGTGTTGTCATACGAGTTCAATTGTTCGCTCGCAAACGCAGTCCCAAAGTAATCCTAATAACCGTCATGCTGAGTCTGCAACTGCTCATCCACTCTCTCAGCTCTAGTTTGCAACTGCTCATCCGTCTGTCGTGCTCGGTCCCCTCGTAGGTACTCCTCCATCATCTCAATACCCTGGTCGCCTTGTCCAGACTCTTCGGTCGACTGCACCACTGGGTCATCCGTGTGGTCAGACATCAACTCCATCTCAATCTGCACCAGACTCTGATACGTCTCTATAGACGACTGTGACGTGTGCCCCAAACCGTCACTCTGGTCAACACGTGACTGAGAAGATGGCCCAGTATCAGCTCCTACCGTCTCAGTATCCCTCTCCGGAGGATCCACTACATCCACCAACGCATGGCTCTCCCTGAAGGCAGCCTCGGTATCATCATCTACCGCGTCACTATCAGTCTCCATAGGAACTGGTACATCCTCCAACGTCTGTCTCTCCCTAATAGCAGCTCTCCTAGCAGATTGCAAAACCACCCTCTCTCCTAACCCTCTCGATAACGTGGACTGTGTAAATTAAAATATATTTGTCAGAATTCTATCGCTCGAATACAATACTATATCGTATGACTGTCTAAATGTGGCAAGATTTTCGTAAGGTTTATTTAAGATTTCATCTTAATACTAACAGTTCATAAGAAAACATAAATATATACTTATTCGATTTCAATTTCCCTACACCTAGTATTTGTCAGAATCCTATGGCTCGAATACGATACTATATCGTATGACTGACTAAATGTTGTAAGATTTTCCAAAGGTTTATAAATGATTTCAACCTAATACTATCAATTCCTAAGAAAACATAAATATATACTTATTCGATTTTAATTTCCCTACACCTAGTAACAATTTTAACATACCTTAGGCTGAGGCTGTGTCTCAAGCGGTGGCGGTACATCTGTCGTCCTCCTCCTCTGTATAGTGGGTTCCGGCTACATTATATATAACAATTAAATGTTAACACTATCTCCTTCAGCTGAAAAAATAAAGCAAATTGATTTTTATAAACATTCAATGTTACTTGTAACTAGGGCTGATATACGAGCTAACGAGCTCGAGTAGTGGGTGTTCAAGCTTGGCTCGTTTACAAACGAGCCGAGCTCGAGCTCGAGCCTCATTTTCTCGAGCCGAGCCGAGTCGAGCTCGAGCTACTCACAAAATGTAGATATGTGATTCAAAGTGAATGGAGTCCAAAAGGCAAAGCGGTGACACTCTTTAGAAGAAGAGGTTAAATAAAACCTAGGGACAGAACTGTAATTTCACCTACGAAACGGATATACGCCCTATTTACAAGGGGCTAAATAAAACCTATTTACATGGGGTTAAATAAAACATAGGGGAAGAACTGTAATTTCACCCATAAAATGAGCTATACGAGCTACTCGAGCCGAGCTCTAACTCAGAATTCTGCTCAAGCTTGACTCATATTTAATTCGAACGAGCCCGAGTCGAGTTTTTTCCGAGCCGAGCCCGAGCCGAGCTCGAGCTACTCGGCTCAAGTAACAGCCCTACCTGTAACGGATGTCTCCGATAAGGACCGACACCATCAGCCGCATCCTTTCCACGATTGTCTTTCACCATCTCAACACTCGGGTACAAAGTGGTGGTAGAAATAGGGACGGGGAATCGACGGAACCAAAAGTCGGGCTCGGAGAGAAAGGAATCGGAGAAGATTGTGTGTCGGAGAACTGGGCCCCCCACGCCTATTTATAATGGGCCCCCACAACGGTAAAAAAATACCGCATCTCCATGCGGTGGTTTTTTTTACCGTTGTCACAACGGTCAAAAAGCTACCGCATGGAGATGCGGTGTATTCTTACCGAAATTTTAAATATTTTTAAAATCCACCGCATGGGGATGCGGTGGGTTTCGGATAACTTCGACCCAACCGGTTACTTGTACAACGGACTCCGTTTTAGCCCAACCCACCGCATGTACATGCGGTGGGTAGTTATACGGTCAACGGACATACCGCATGTACATGCGGTAGGCCGGGTTAAAAATTAATTAAGTCACCGCATAGGGATGCGGTGGCTTTGCGGTGTAAATAGTAAAAATTAGCGGTGAACTTATCATCACCCGTTTAAAACTTGATGATGAAACATCCCGTATTTTATTTTCGAAAATCTTCGATTTTGTATAAAAACTCATGAAACCGTGTTGAGCCTTTTATGTGTCCCATATTATATGAGTTTTGAAAACGGATCTGAACAAAAATGATGTAAAACAGGAAGATCTGACAGTTTTTATGAGTTTCTGGTGTAGAAGATCCCAATTTGGGCAACTACAGAGCATACTCCTCTAAAAACCGATTTTGGTAAAAAAAAAAACACTTTTCATAATTAAAGAGTTTGATAGGAGGGTTTTACCTTCACATCTGAAAAATTCAGTTGGTTTTTAGATCTCGTGCTGATAACGTGTTATAATTTTAGTGGTAAACAAGAAAACCAAATTATTTGTACTTCTCCTTTTAGAGTGGAGATCCATCCATATCACCACAAAAATTATTCCTAATTTTGAAAATATTTTACATAAACACTTCCCACAAATAGAATTCGTGTTAATATATTTTGCTACAATCTCACAATCCAACGGTTCTTATTTCCCCAAATAGTTGGGAGGCCTCCAGCCGTTGGATCAATACATAAGGGTTTTAACTTTTAAGTTTTCAACACATTCAACATTTGTGTCTCCCACTCACTCTCTGCTCTCTCTCTCTCTCCCCAATTTCTCGCCTGAATACTGCAGCTGGTCCAAAGGCGGGAAACCGCCATAGCTACTGCCTCGACCAAATTACTACACCAGTGATTTCATTTTACATCGAGCTTCGAATCGTCCTTGTTACAGGTTAGTCGATTCTTTCTTTCCTCTCGCAATCGCCTTGTTTGAGCTTGATTTTTAGTTCCGACCTCTCGAATCTTGGTTCGCATTCCGCTTATTCCTACGCTCGCTTGCTCTCTTTTGTTTCAGCGATGCTTTTGCTTGCAATCTGATATACGGTTTGTGCTTGATTGAAAAATTGTTTATCTTCTACCTTCATTTTCTTTGTTCAAAATTTTGTAAAGAACGGGAGATTGAGCTAAGCAAGCTGGATCGATCGTCAAGATGTCAAGTCTTTCGCCGTTTCTGTTCCTATTTTCGTTTGGTTCTGGATGGAAGCTGAGCCCTTCCATGATTCCGACTTGTGTTTTTTCCCTTTCCTTCTAGAAATCCTCAAAGATGTTTCCTTTTCGTTGAATTTTTGCAAACTTTGTGAAGCTTTTCCGGTATTGGTTGCGTTTACTGGTCAGCTTGGCTGAATTGCGCACCTCCGGTTTTTGACGTGTTTACTTTGATTTGTTCTTCCCTTTTTCAAATAGCTTTTCTTGGATGAGATTATTTGAATAAGCAGGTAGGCGAATCCGGATTTTTCCACTAGGAAATTGGGAAAGAGGTGCTGGTGGTGACAGAGAGAATCTGTCAACTTTCTCTAATGGCTTCAAGAATCCATCACTCTTGCTGCGTTGCATTGTTGTCTTGCACTAACTTGCCCCTAACGGATCTGTGGTCCTACCATGTAGGAAGGAATTATGGACCATTCAATAATTAATATTTCCTGTTGTCCGTTCTTCTTTTTTCTTTGCCAACAAGCAATGCTCTTCTGAATGTCACAATCTTGGTGACTTGTTATCCGTACATTAGTGATAATTTGGTCATTTCCTCTCACACTGGGTTGCTTTTCAAAATATGGCGTTTGTGCGCACTACTGGGAAACTATGGTGGTTCTCCAAGAAAAGTTAGTCCTTTTGGTGCTGTGATATTCATTTCCCTTTTAACTGTTTTTTTGTATCTTTTGTGTAGGTGATTGTTGTGTCAGTTTAGATTGGGGATTGGAGTATACAAGATGACAATTTCTTGTGAAAAGAACAAGCCATGTATCCTACTTTGTATTGTTGGAGACCTGTTTCTCCTAGTTATTTCTTGCAAGTTGTATCACTGTTTTTGCTGATTTATTCAGTAATAAGTGTGGGAGGCTTTTGAGGGTATTGTTCTTTGATCAACAGTTGTAATCTTGTAGTTTTTTAATTGTATTTGTAAATGATTTAGAAGTTGAAAATTTAATGGTTGAAACTTGAAATGTTGAGCAGAAATATGATAGACAGTTTCCTTGACACATGTTTCCTGCAATTGCTGTGATCTTCTTGTAATTTTGTGAAACAGTAAATGATTCCTAACTTAGGATTGAGTTTTATACGGCTATTCTAGTTTAGGCCGCCTGATGCCCTTATTCTGCATTCTAACACTGCTGGAAGTTTCTTTGTGCAGTCAAAGGCTCAATCATTTTGGCTTTTCAATACGGTTGCCTCTTGAAATGCTGTGCAGACATGTTTATTAGAATATTCTCAAATTCTATGTGGTTTCTGGGTCTCCAGCAAAGGACAACTAATTTTCACTTATATTGTTCGTGACTTGCATTCTCCTGGAATAAAATTTCCTTGACTAAGATTCAGCTGGTCAAATGGAACCTGTGTTAAATACAGATTTTAGCAAGTCAGAAGAACAGATTATGGTATATGAAGTTTCTCTGGGCAATGCGACCCGTCCCTCCTCCTTGTTCTTCTTTATGATGTTTAATATCTGCCCAAAGCAGATAGCTAAATTTCTTAGAGAAGATCAGTTAGGACATTCAAGTGCCAGGCTTGTCAAATCTATTTAATAATTAATAATAGTTCTCTCCAATTCCAGGCCTCACCTCCACCGAAAGAAAAGGGAGTTGCATCCAGAACACCTTTACCTGCTAAGGATGCTTCCTCCAGCAGAAAAGGTGGCACGGGGCAACAGATGGGTTCCAATCAAGATACTTTCTATCCGGCTAGCAGCTATTACAATTATTATTATCCAGGTTACATGTTGAAATTGCTCTTTGCCCAATTAAGTCTCTTTAAAATTTAGCCATGATATAGGATCCAATTGACTCTTGATGAGCATTGTAGCTGGATATTGTACAAACTTTTTTCATATGCTTGAAGAGTTATGGTTATGGGCTGTATTTATCCATGCTATCTGGTGTCTACTGTCACGGGTGAAGGTTACAACATCCAGAATTTCACACTCTCAGTTTAAAATAAATAATGTAGTTATTGTTTAACTTTCTCCCTAGCTGACTAGTTGAAATCTCTGTCTTGGTAAATTTTGATAGTTGCTTTTGGATTTTTCAGTGCCTTTTTCCTCTTATCTGTTAGGGCTGTAAATAATAGTCTTCCTAGGTGTGCTAAAACATGCTATTGTTGTCTGTGCTTTCAGGATATACTGGAGCCTATGGTTTATGGGACGACAGAATTTTAGGAGCTCATGATGGCTTGTCTATGGTATTCCCTTGCAATCTTTAATACAGCTAAAACTATTGCCTTACGATATTATTATAATTGAAGTTCAATATTTTGTTTGATGAACGCTAAAGCGGTATCTTTTATGTCTCACTTTTGGCTTTCCAGCCTAATACATTGTATCATATTTAAGTAGCTTAGCGTGCCTGGGATTGTGTTAGAATGGATTTTATTATGTTTGTTTAGAAGATTATTACTCTTCCTTGCCCTCATAATTCATATTGTCTTTTCCTCACATGAAGTTATGATGATGGTTTCAAATTCGTAAATGTTGCATAGAAATGAAACAGGATGTTGTATAAAATTAGACTCTCAAGTGCCTGTGAGCAAAATATGCTCAACTCAACTTAAACCATTCCGGAATGGCTCACTGGAAAGGACTTGCGGGTAGTACCCAAAGGTCCCCAGTTCGAACCCCGGATATGGCCGCTCTTTATTTACAAATTCAAAAAAAATATGCCCAACTCACTTACTGATCATTTTTTTCAACTTGTCTCAGGTACCTCAGCCAAGCTATCACTTCCTCCCATCTGGCTTGATGAATTTTTACGGTCCAGTAGGAATTTACCCATCATCTGTATCCCTAAAACAAGGTCACTTTCAGAATGGGGGACATATGATACATGGATCAAAGGGTAGGATGTGGAAAGGAAGTTCTAGGTTTAAGTCAAGAGAGAAGTCAACTAGAAAGGGTGATTGTGAAGCATCAGATGAACTCACCTGCGGCCCCCGAGTCAATGAGAGCAACACTTCTTTAAATTCAGAATCCGAGCCGTCAGGTGTCCCAGGCTTGAAAGAGAAATATAATGTGAAAGAATTCCAAATTGAGTATGAAACTGCAAAATTTTATGTTATCAAGTCATACAGTGAAGATGATGTTCATAGGTGCATTAAATACAATGTATGGTCAAGTACTCCTGATGGTAACAAGAGACTGGATGCAGCATTTCGTGATGCAGAGGTCAAAGTGGTAGAATCAGGAAAATGTCCAGTCTTCCTTTTCTTCTCGGTAAGTAGATATCTTGGTGATTGGAGAAAAATGGCTCCTTTCTCTTCATTGTGTTTTGATAGTTTGAGTGCTGTGACGAACCTTCTTTAGGAAGGAGAAAGTTTGAATGTTATTTCTCTTTCTACCTTAAGAAGTAGATGATTTTGATGTTTTCTACTCAGGTCAATGGAAGTGGTCAATTTGTTGGCTTAGCTGAGATGATTGGAAAGGTAGATTTCAAGAAGAGTATGGATTTCTGGCAGCTTGATAAGTGGAGTGGATGCTTTCCAGTAAAGTGGCATATAATAAAAGACATTCCTAATACACAATTGCGACACATCCTCCTGGAGAATAATGGGAAAAGGCCTGTGACTTACACTCGGGACACGCAAGAGGTATTGAGTTAATATTACTATGCCTTAAGACTTCAACTTCACTCTGATGCTTTCTTCAAAAGTTTTATATGTAAAGAATGTTTCACCTGGTGATTCTTGGTTTTCAACAGATCATGTTTCCTGCTTTAGAGGACATTTTGATTTACAATACTCTACTCACACTTAAGTCACTTACCTTCAAATTTTATCATTAGAACCGTTTTTCAGCTGACTCTAAATTTTAGAGGCAGAAACTTGTAGAAGAACTCTCAGTGTTTTTGAAATTCACTGTCCATGTTATGATGACTACTATGATTACTTTCCAGATTGGCATCAAGGAAGGATTGGAGATGCTGAAGATTTTCAAGGGTTTCTCAGCAATGTCATCAGTATTAGATGATTTTGAATTTTATGAAAATCGGGAAAAGGCACTTCAAGCTAGAAAGAGCAGCAAGCCTGCAGCTCATCAAACAGAACAACTGTACAGTAAAGACATACAAGTGAGCTCAATTACTTCTCTTCAGTACATTATTTTTGCATGCTTCTTTTTCTTTTATTGTGCAACAGAAGAGTTGGGGTCTCAAGGAAAGCTGCTTTTTTTTTTGGCATCTGTTTTGAAGAAATGCTTTGGACGGATGCTAAGAAAACATTATTTCTTGGATTACCATATAAAAGTAAAGTAACTTTGCTCGCATAGAAAGGAAAATACTAACATGTTATGAAAAGTAAATAACTAACATCTAAAATTTTATGATCGTCTAGTTGCGCTATGAAGAAATATAATATAGATCTGAAATTTTATACATTCGAGTTTACCTTCTTAATTTTTCTCTAAACTGTAATAGCCCTGGGTTTGACAATTGTGTATACTTTTCTTCGGTTCTGCAGAATTCCTCGGAAGGTGAAAGCACAGATGTGGATGGGATAGTGAAAACCAACACAGTGGCAGATCTTGTTTCACCCTTGGTTGATCTCACCAAAAATCTAACCATCAACTAATCTGAACAGAAGGTAGTGTCATAAAACATAGGGTTAGAAATGAGTTTTGTGTTGGTGATAGGCTTCTCTTTTGTGACGGGCTTGGGAATTTTAGTTTGCTGGTGGCATGCTTGATTGCAGCTTGCAGGATCAGTCTCTTTTCTTTGTTTTTTCTCATGTATGGAGGAGGCATTTTTTTGGTCCGTGGCCAATTTTTAGGGTTCATACTTCATACTGGTTTGATGGATGATGGTAGCTGAAAACATTTACTGAATTAATTCTACCTGTATTTTGCATTGATATTTTCTCCCTCTTTTGTTTTCCCTATTAGTTTCAGTACTTTGGGAACTTCAATTGCTGTCTGGCTTTGGAGAATTGGAGGTTTAATCCTTTGTATGTATCTACTATCCACAGTGTTGGTTCTAAAATTGGTTTCTCTAACCAGCAATTATCCTAAAATACTTTAATGTGTTTTATCCTTTATATTTTGAGAAATAGTTTATAAGTCAAAACTTATGGGCATAGGTAGAATTTGTTATATATATTAATATCGTTTTTTTTTAATATTAATATCGGTTTTTCTATCCTATACTCCTAGCGTATAGGATAAGATTTCCGTTATAGAAAAAATATATCCTTAATTAAAATGAATTAGCTAAATTTTAAATTAGATTGCTAGGGTTGTTTATTTTTGGTATGAATTAATATTAAGTCTTGCGCTAAAAGAGATAATGATCTACGAGTTGTTTTGCTTTAAATTATGGCAAAAACATTAGGTTGTAAAAAGTCTAATGGCATGAGTTATAAATGAGGGTTGATAAGTACACAATTTTACTATGTCACTATGTGGTGGATTAAACACTCAATTAGATAACCTATTGTTGTATGCTCTAGTAGATGTTGTAGTTGGCTTTGCAGGGACAGTGACTCTTTTATCCTCTGATAAGCTTACCCGGAGGTAAAATTGTAACATCTTTCTAGTCAAAAGTAAGTCAATTTTTTTTTTAAAAAAGAAATGAAAATAGAGAGAGTGGGGTAATAATTACCTGAAGCTTTTTGTATTACTCTTTATTACTCCTATTTCCTAGACTCCTCTGTATCCTAAAACCTATAATTTTAACTTTTTTTTTGTGTGTTTGATAAAGAAGGTTGAGAAAATTATTTAGAGCTCTCAAATTTTTATCTATGTCACACAAATGTAAATGTATATAAAAACCCAAGGATTTTATTGTGTTGAACCAGTTGAACTAGATCAAACCAAAATAAATTAGTAATATATAGAAAACCGGTTCGGGTGAACCAACCCTCCTTCCCGTGAACAACTCCAAGACTCCCTACAATGGTGTTTTTTTTAATTCTCCATTGTTTCGACTTCAAAACGCTTTCAATAAGTGCTCATCTTCATCCACATCACAAAAACGTGTTCAATTTTCCGATTGAACAATGTATTGAGCTCCGAATTCGTCCAAGTTCACTTTGCCCCAAAACCAAAGGTCGTGTCATTTGGATTGATTTATTCACTGTTTTTTGCAATTGGATATATAAAGCTGATCATCAGAAGGATATGAAGAGATTGCTATATTTAATTGGACCTTTCGTGTACGTTTTAAGAGCAACAATAAAAGGGTTTCAACCTTCGAGAGTTGGATACGCCATTGAAGGCCAATCTTCGAGCTCTAAATCTAGTTATTCGTGTTCTAGAACCCTTAATCTTCAATCTCATTCAAATTTTTTTGAGAAAAACATACAAAATAAAAACTCCCAAATTTTGATCGGAACTTCACCGGAGCCGCTCACCCGCCACCTCAAAGCCGCTGCTACCGCCGTCGCCGCTAGAACCATCGGGGAGGAGCGTCGTGTCGCTAGGAACCCTTACCCAGCGACTTCGTCCACTTCTGTGCCTTTTCGAAGCGCTAGGTAGCCGTCGGAGCCGCACAGGACGGTCACCGGGAAACTCCTATAGAGGCAATGTCTTGAGGAAGAAGAGGCTGACTTAATTACATATCACCTCCCCAACCTTTTAATTTGTTTAAATTAAGCCCCTGTTTCAGTTTTATAAATTTCAGAAAAAAAAAAAAATCAAAATTTGGATGAATTGGGTGGGTTATATTTGAGTTTTGGATTTAAATTTGGTAGAAAATATTGAACTTGGGCGGGTAAAATCAAAAATCAAAATTTGACTGAATTTTTTTGCGGGAAAAAATGGCTTTTCTTAACTCCTATATATGTTGCCACCCATACTTTTTTTTTTTGTTAAAATCAACACCCTAAGCCTCTAATAATGGTCAAATTAATAACAACAAGGAATCAAAACAAGCACAATTGGTACTTATAAACTCAAATTAATAATTTTGATACTATATATATAGTTTATTATATAAACTCAAGTTAATAAAAATATGAGAAGGTAAAATTATTTTTGTGATAACATATGTATTTTTTTATTATATAAACTTATACAAATGAATTTATTTGATCAAATCAAAACCACTTTTATAAGTGTTACGGTGTTACATATATCAACCCAAATTCATAATATCCAAATTGTACAATTGATACTTATAAACTCAAATTAGTAAAAATAAAAGTATACACGTTCTAAGCGTATGACTATATGGATTTTGTTTTATGTGATCATAGTTTAACGTACATTTTACTTATTTAAACTCACGTTTATATAAATTCAAATCTAAACTTATAAAGATATAACTTATATGATCAAACATTCTTTACATTGTAATTGACTAAATATCTCCAAGATCTATATTAATAAGAAATTTTATCCTAATTAGATCGAAATGACCTTCATTCTCTTTTTTTTTCATAATCATTTTGTTTGAATAAGTCATTAATATTAGGTAAAAAAAATATTTATCTTATATGTGATTTTAAAGGGAAATGAAGTCTAGTTAACACATAACATCAAGGAACCTTACATATAAAGATCTTGTGTTTGAATTGCTAAACCGAGATTTCGAGAGATGATCTAGAAAGCATACATGATTTAAAATTTGAATGTGTTGCTTACCTTAATTTCCAAAAAAAAAACATAAGTGATGATTGTCTTATTTTTTTAATATTTTGTAAGTAATTATTATTTACATAGTAAGTGTTATTTTTTAAGCATAACCTTAAATAAAAACGGATGAAAATGAGTATTTTGCTTAGTTTGTTATTTATACGAAGTAATAAATAAAAACGGGTGCCACTTTTGACACAAAAGAATTGTTGCCTTGCTGGTCTCTAATATAGCCATGGAGAAGCAGGTCCCCAGTTCGAGCATCAGCCGCGGCACGCGCCTAATTTTTGTTTTTCCGGACCAATATAATATACATCAGTCGCGGCAGCGTGGATAGCATCATTCGCATGACTTGTATTCAATCTAAACTGCTTTGTATTTAGAGTTAAATTCACAAATTAATAGTAATAATAATATTACTATTACTATTAATTATTATTATGATTATTCTTATTACTATTAGGAAAAAATAGAGTTAAATTCAATGTTTTGAATTAACTCCAATTGTTAGTAAAATTAAAAAAAAAAAGATTTGAAGGAAAAGGAAGAAAAAAAGGAGAATTAAATAAAATCAAAGATAAATGAAAAAACCAAAAAATATAATTGATTAAGAGTCGAGACTCCTAAAATGTCTCTACGATTGACACGTTATTGTAAACTCTTCTCAATTAAGAGTTTATATAGATATTTAGTAAAATTAAAAAAAAAAAAAGATTTGAAGGAAAAGGAAGAAAAAAAGGAGAATTAAATAAAATCAAAGATAAATGGCAAAACAAAAAAATATGATTGGTCAAGACTCCTAAAATGTCTCTACGATTGACACGTTATCGTAAACTCTTTCAATTAAGAGTTTATATAGATATAGATATAGATAGTTAGTAAATAAATTTGAGTTAAGCCCGATAGTTAGTACAATTAAAATAAAAAATAATAAAAATAAAAATAATTTATAATATGTTTTTTCCATTTTTCTTTAATTTTCTTTAATTCTCCTTTATAATAATAATAAAAATAAAAATCATTTATAATAATAATAATTAATATTATTAATAAAATACTTTAATATTAATTATTATTGTTAATTATTATCCATCCCTTATCCATTATACTTATAATTTTAGAAGCAATGTCTTTGTAAAAGATTACGCCACGTGTCCACCTCTAAACAAAGTTAAGAAACCACCCATTTTCCTTTGTGAGCGGTATCTCCCTACCACGTTCTCCTTCCTTGAATTGGTAAATAAAGAGCGGCCATTCCGGGGTTCAAACCGGGGACCTATGACTATTATCCACAAGTCCTTTCCGGTGAGCCATTCCGGAATGGTTCCACGTTCTCCTTCCCTTTACAGTTTAAAGACGCATTTTCCAGGAGAGACTAGCAACTCCCATCCACGTTATCCTTCCCTTTGCAGTTTTACTTCCTCCTTAACTACCTACTAATGGCCTTCTTCCTCCTCATCCATCGAAGGTCCTATAATCACGGGATCTCCATCTTCGACCAACACCCCTTCTTTCATGGTGGAGCACGGCCAGAAGCGTCACCGAGTCCAGCATTAAGGAGCTCACCACGGCGGTAGCCTTTATGGAATCAGGCGACAATGCAGAATCTTCCCATTGAAGTAATTGAGGGCAACTTCAGCCCGTCATGCTTGCCAATTTCATGGTTTAGGGTTTTCTTTGAGTGTTCCGGGATCGAATCGATCAAAGGAGCGCGATCGTAGGTGAAATCGGAGGCGGCCTTGGACATCTGTAGTCGTGCTGGGTTTGCAATTAGTCGAGGAATGCCGGTTTGATTCGAAGAAGGTTCCACGCCGGATGAGGAATCAGGCCTTGCCTGCGATGCCATTCGCCTCTCCCCCTCCACAGTACGTTTCCCTTTCGCTATTCAGATTTACATCTCCCGAAATGTTTCGATTTTTCCTACAATCTCTCTTTTAAATCTTATATTACGATTTTCTTTTCTCCATTGTAGTCTATGGAATTCTGGCTGCATTGAGTAGTCGAGTTATGATTTCTATCAATCAGTTAGTCAATTGTCAGCAACAACTTTTAGGTTTATTAAGGGATTTCAGTTGCAGAAATGTGTTTCCTTTACAAAATACATAGTGGTTTAGATCCACCTACCTGTTACGAGCCCTCATCAATTCGTTTGTCACCGTCGAGATTCAGATACCCAAATACCCCTTTCTCCGTGTTTTTGTCTCACGCTTTAGAGGAGCGTTTCATTTTTTTGGATTTGCAATTTCTAAATTTGTCTCCTCACAATTGTCCGTTAATATTGGAATTGAATCCCTGAAATCGCTAAATTTCGTTTGTAAGATCTTAATTCACTTTCTGCTATGCTGTTGTGGAGAGGGGTTCAAATTAGGCACCAACCGGTTCACTTTCTGCTACGGTGGTTGGTGGCGGGAATCGATGGCCGGAGGCATGGCGCAATCGGTGGCGGGTAGAGGAGGGTGAGTCGCAGGAGGCGGCTCAGTCGATGACGGATGGAGGTGACAATCGATGGTTGGAGGCATGGCGCAATTAGGTGGCGGGCACACGAGGGTGAGTCACGGAAGGCGGCTCAATCGGCAACTGCAATCGACGGCCGGAGGTGGAAATCGAAAGCTTGATGCATGAGATGGAGGTATACAACTCCTTTTTTCACTGTTAATTACTTGATTTGAGTATAGTTTCATTCTTAAATCTTGAACTTGATCATAGATAGAGTTGAGATAAGAGGGGGACGGAGCCTGCCTCTTCCCATTCCAATAGACGGCGGAGAACAATCCAGTAGCCATTGAGCTCGATGGTTGTGTGATTGGTGCAAAGAACCCAACGGCGGTGTGTGTGGTTCAAAGAACCTAACTGCTCTTCAAGTATGTTTTTTTATTTTTTTTCATTTTAGTTCAAAATTTCAGGGTTTAGGGTTCTATAGAAAGGAAATATCAGTTGACCTGGGTCAATGCAGTCACTTCTAATGAACTTCTTTCTCCCATTGTAGATAATTAATCCTCCATCAAACTTGATGGCAGATATGAATCCTTACCGTCTTGATCGATGCCATGAGTTGTGTCCAGTATCACGTCAATGCGCAATTGAGAATACGAAAAGGCATTGAATTGGTAAGATCATCCCTTCTAATGCCCATTTGGTTAATGATGCACTTTGGTAGAAAAAATGTATCTGTTAGATCGATCATGTGCTAATAAGATAGACCTTCATCTATAACTCCAATTCTTGGAAATCAATTGCTTATTTTGTCTCTTGGGGTATAATCTAATTGACTTGCATGTATGAATCATTTTTCACTCTACCGTTTCAATTGTTTGAGAATTCATCTTTACTTGCCTCCTTCACCTGTATTGATCTGGCCAAATTGACATGATAACTTAGCAAATTAAAATATATTTTGTGGAGATTTTTGACATTTTTTGGGTGATTGGCCAATTTGACATGGTAACTTTGACGAGTAGCTCTCACTAAAACAATTAGCAGTTGATAGGGTTATTATAAAAAATCATGTGATTGATGATATGACACGTTGAATTGATTTTTGAAGTATTCAAACCTAAAAAGGATTATTTTATTTTGCAAGGCCTTACGAAGTTAACAGAAACATTAGAGGGTCATGCATAGACAACGTAGGATAATATTATCTTGATAATGTTGTTGGATCTAGCCCGAATTGGATCAAGTTGTTAAATTGTGGATTGGTGTTTTGTCAGCTTCTTAGCCCTTGCTTACACTTTCCGATCCTAAAAGCAAGGCAGTGCAATTAGTTTAGACCAGTTTGGACTGGACTGAAACGGCTGGTGGATGGTTCACATCTTAAACATACAAAGATTGATTCCATTCTTTGGTAAGAATCCCTCTCTATATCTCTTTTCGTACCAATGCATCTTAAACATACAAAGATTGATTCCATTCTTTGGTAAGAATCCCTCTCTATATCTCTTTTCGTACCAATGCATATTTGAAAATTGGTTTTAAGGCATTTCTTGATTAATCATTTGATTCCAGTTTCTTATGGTAGCTATATTAGGTTTAGTTGTAGGAAGAACATTAAATGTTGCTAATTTCTTCTTTTCCGCCCATCCTTAAGCTTCGCTTTTTCTTCCTAATTGTTAAATCCTACTCTGCAAGTTCGCATTTGAGATCCCTTGCTAACGCTTTTAATTTCGCCATTTTTTTATGAGATGTGTAGCAACTTAATAGCTCATTTCTACTATGCATTTTGGCTTTTCTATTATGTAGAAGAAATCGAAACTCCACATGTTTTATTGGGTAATTTCAGTTAAGGATATTTTTACAACTTTAGAAGAGCTGCAACATCTATACAATAACATTGATTTCTTCGGGTACTGGATTCATGCTTCTCAATTACGTACTCATGTTTTGTTTTCCTCTTTTTTGCAATCTATCTCTGCTTTTATTGGAGTATTGTGCTTTCAGAGTTCTCAATATAGCCTGCTTTTTGACGTCTCAATGTAATTGAATGATGTATTTATCGTTCTCATTGATTTCTTAGTTTTTTAAATATAAAATTTGGTATTTGTTGTAGTGCTATCATCAAAATAATTTTTTTTTTCAAATTTTGATTGCTTCTTAATTTTGATTTCACATAAAAGCGATTATGAATGATCTTAATCTATATTATTTTGTGAAATTCGTATTGCTTTAGTGGCTTGGTTAAGGGTCTGATATTTGTTGAGTTAGAAGTCAAGAAACATAAGAAACCATGGAGGAGGTCCAAAACTGCAAAGAAAGGTTCCGGTACCCGTGAGAGAAAGAGCGGGTTAGATGGTTTCAACTAGGAACTTAAGTGGATACAAAAGAACAGAATGGGGGAAATTGAAGATTTTGAGTGGTTTCAGACATCAAAACAATCAGTCTGGCTTGACCTGGGATAATAGTCAATTTTGGTATGATTCTATTATCCTATATTGTTTGGACATCGAATCAGTGTAAAAACTATACTTAAATATTTTGTCTAATCTTATTTGACCAAATCTATTAATATAGAAATTCACTTATAAAAATTATGCCTTTTATTATTGGAAAATATCTCACTGTGTATATACCTTTTTTTGGATAATTTTTTAGTAAATTTCTATATGGTATGTCTGGAAAATATCTCATTGTGTATATACCTTTTATTATTGGAAAATAAATATCTCATTGAAGTTATTAACTATAGGTATGTTTGTGATTCCATCATTTGCTTGCTGTGAAAGTAGGAATTTGGATATTGTAAATAATGTTGGGTTGTAATAGTTTTGATAAGTGACGAACTAGCAAATGGAGACTAGACTTCGACATGAACTATATAAATTGTTTGAACTATAGAAATATCTTAGCTGGGTTGGGCATCACCTAATTTTTATCATTTTCTAAAGCAAAGTTATGGATGTATTCATAAAGGCGGCTGAATATATGGAAATTTGCTGTCATAGGTTGTAGTTGGAAAGTAATATGGGCTGCAACTGAGAGGGAATAAGTTGCATGTCATAGATGGATTTTCATTTTCACTTTGCATCACAAGTACACTTGCCAATTACTTTGCATCATTTTTGGGGTTAGGAGGAAAGTTATGTGGCAAGAAATTGGATATTGTTACTCCAAGGGCTATTAAATGAAAGTTTTATGGTGAATTACTACATGGGCTTCGTTTGCTGCACAAAGAAGAATTTTGGGTGAACTATGCACAAGGAAGCAATGGATACTTTTTGGTGAATTCATTTTTTCTAAATTTCATTTCAATTCCATTTAAATTATGTCAATAGATATAATTGTTTGAATTGTAATAAGCTTTGAGGACAAAGCTTCATAAGAGGAAGACAACGTAATGATCTCACATATAGGTTATTGTATTAGATTAGGGGTATACCCATATCTCTTGTAATTAGGGATTATCCGTAAAATGAAATGTTATCTTCTTCTCTAATCTCTCTCGGTCCAACTCCGTTCTTCTCCCTTCCTAACCCTCTGAACTCTATCTTCTCAATCCCCTTCCTTTCCTTCCCAAATTTAAACCTAATCATCCCCAAATCCCTTTGGGATAAAACAAAATTCCAGTTCGTCAAAGTGGGGAATGTCGATCGAATATTTCGAAGAGCATTATACTAAAAAGCATATTATGTTAGTGGAAAATTGACGCCCATCGTGTATTTTGTATTGTGTGCTAAACTCGATCTATTAAAGAGAAAAATGGAGTGATTGGGCTCTGATTAAAATACACATGACCTTAAAATGAGTAAAAACACAAACACTCATTTTATGCAGCCCATTTCACAAGTATGGTGTGAAATCTATTATGGCTATGAAAATTGATTTTCGATATTAAATACAATGGAAAAAAAATATTTGATGCTACCCATCATATATTTAAACATGGAACTTTGGTTAGGGTTCCAAGATATTTTCATTGGAATATTTTTTGGGGCAAAATATTTAGATAGCAATACATATATAATTTGTTTACTCCATTGATAAAATTTGTGAAATTGAAGATTATAAATTGATCAAATTTCATCATTAGATATTGGTGTTATTCAAGTGAAATAGAAGGTTCTAAATTGTGGTTTGATGGTTTAATCATTGTCCATGAGGTGTTCGATGAAATGCATCTAAGTATTTAATATTTCAAATATGGAATTGAATTTAAAATTAATTTTTAAAGTGGGTTGTTTTGAAATTGATTTATAATTTAGACTAATTTTAGAGGTGTAATGTAATTTTTTTAATGTTTTGGCCTCTTAGGGTTTATACACTAAAACATAAAGTACCATTTTCCGATTAAGGGTCTAAGACATTATAAAAAAAAAACTCTAAATATCATTTTTTTATTCTTTAGCTATATAGGGTTTATAAATTCAAACTTTAAGGTATCTTTATTAAATCAATTTATAATTTAGACCAATTTAAAAGTTGTAACATGATGCGTAATAGATAAATTATTATAGAGGGTCCAAACTCAATTGTCTTAAGCCAAAAACTATAAAGTTTCTTTTATTTGCCTTCAATTATGACATATGTTAGGAGAAGTGTGAAAGCGACTTACTATTATTTGTCACCTTAAGAAAAGTAAATTTCAAAGACATAGAACAACATCACAAAAAGCATGTGCAATATGTTAGTAGAAAATTAACGCGTCGAATATTTTGTTTAATATGTCAAACTCGACCGAAAATATTATGACAAAACCCGAACAAGATTCGGGAAAAGAACTAGTTATTATACAAATTACTGCTCCGTAGTAATACTACTACTAATAATAATACATCTAACCAAATTTAATTCAAAATACCATTTGTGAATCGAAACCCTTGGCGTTCTGTAAGTCGTTCTTCTACCTCTCCATAGATCTCTGTTCTTCACCTGCTCTTTATTTTCTTCTCGCGCCGTCGATTGGCTTCGCCGCCATTACCGATCTGATCCAAATTCAGTGCTTTTGATTATATGTTAAATTCTGGTATTTATGTTGACAGTGGGGTGATTATAGGCAGTGGCGGAGCTGTGGGGTGCTTCAGCACCCCGGGAAAACAAAAAATAAAATTTTTATTTTATATTTGCAGTGTTTTTTTTTTCCATAATACTAAGCTATATAGGTTGTATACGGAAGCAAGATCGAACGGGTAGCTCAGTTGGCAAAACTTTGGAGTATTTTTTTTGAAGCGCAGCCAGGCAGGAGAAAAGGGCGAACAGCGAGACCTCCTCCCGTCGCCCTCGCCTTCCTCCCGTCGTCCGCCTCCCGGGCCTTCCCGGCTCTCCACCGCCCGCCTTCGACACCGCCCACTTGGCCAGTACCCACCTTCGCCGCCGCCACTGCTCGGACTCCGTCCTCGGAAGAAAATCGAAACTTTCGATTCAACCTTATTCCTTGACATTTCCTAATCAATTCCTATGTTAAAGTTTATACATTGTGAATTAGATTTTCTTTTCAAGTTGAAATTCGTTAAAGTTAGAAGGTTAGATTTTCAATTTGAAGTGCAATTTGTAAATAGGGATAGTTAGGGTTTGTGGAATATGAGAACCAATTGGGTCTGATTTTTGAAGAGAAGTTCATTTTGGGGCTTTTGAATGGTTGATTGTAGGAGAAAAATGGATAAATTTGTTACTCGGAATAAGAATCCATCGATTCCAAGATCAAGTTTTGGGTCTTCCAATCCTTCTGTAGCTCAGTCTCCAAATGATAGAATTGATTTTGTTCAAGATGCTGTTGTTAGAGATGATATAAGGGGATTGTTGAACTTGTATCTAGTGTTGATTGTTGAACTTTTACTAGTGAACTTGTTTGTAGTAGTGAATTGGTTTGGAGTAATGTATTTTGGTCGTCTTTTTTCACCACGTCTGATTGTCTGAATATTTATATGCAAAAATGTTTATCGGTCTTTTGAGTTTTCAGCACCCCTGGCGCCATTCCTGGCTCCGCCACTGATTATAGGTGCGATGTCCTTAGGTGGAACTGTTTGAAATGAATTCTTCATTTGCATTTGATTGATAGCTTTTGCTTGATTGAGATTTGAGTATTGATTGACGTTTTGCAGTTGGACATCAAAAAATAAAACATGCAAGTTTTAGGCGTAGACCGCAACAGCGGGTATTGGAATGTAGGAGTTTTAGTGTTGGCTACCCTCGTAGCTGCCAAATTGGTATTGTCACTTGTAATGCCAAGATCCAGAAAGAAGCTGCCCCCAGTAGTAAAAACTGGTTTGCCGATCATTGGTGGACTGCTACGGTTCTTGAAAGGCCCCATCATCATGCTGAAAGAGGAGTACCCTAAGCTCGGTAGTGTTTTCACCTTGAATCTGGTCAGTAGGAACATTACCTTCTTGATAGGACCAGAGGTTTCTGCACACTTCTTTAAAGCCGCTGAGTCCGATCTCAGCCAACAGGAAGTTTACCGGTTTAATGTCCCCACTTTTGGCCCTGGAGTCGTATTTGATGTCGATTATTCTGTCCGCCAAGAGCAGTTTCGCTTCTTTACTGAGGCTCTTCGAGTTAATAAACTTAAGAGTTATGTTGATCAAATGGTTTTCGAGGCTGAGGTCTGTTTCTTCTGTCCTTTTCCTCTATATATTTAACCAAATTCCATTATTTATCTCTAATACGTGCTCTACTTATTCAATTGAAATGAATCACTTCATCAATATACAGTGGTATCAATGTATCATGATCTTATATCATTTTCATGATCTTGTCTTGATTTGATGATGTTCTCTCCACTCCTAAACACTTCTGTTTAATTTATTTGTATTAGGATGATAAATAAATGAATAAAGCTGGATGGAGAATGACATTTTTTCATATGCTATATTTTTCATGCTGGCATGTCTTGTAATCTGTTGTGTATCTTTGACAAAATCCTCCTGCATTGTGTAATTATATAGGACTACTTCTCCAAATGGGGAGACAGCGGAGAAGTTGACCTGAAATATGAACTAGAGCATCTTATAATCTTGACTGCAAGTAGATGCCTCTTGGGTCAGGAGGTCCGTGAGAAGCTCTTTGATGATGTATGCGCACTCTTCCATGATCTTGATAATGGGATGCTACCTATCAGTGTTATCTTCCCGTACCTGCCCATCCCAGCTCATCGCCGCCGTGATAGAGCTAGAAAGAGGCTCGCCGAGATTTTCGCAAACATTATAGCTTCTCGTAAGGGCTCAGGCAAGTCAGAGAATGATATGCTCCAGTGCTTTATTGATTCCAAGTACAAAGATGGTCGGCCAACTACTGAAGCAGAGGTCACTGGGATGCTCATCGCTGCTCTCTTTGCTGGCCAACACACCAGTTCCATCACATCGACATGGACAGGAGCCTACCTTCTGACTTACAAGGGATACTTATCGGCAGTGCAAGATGAGCAGAAAAACCTAATGAGCAAGCATGGGGACAAAATTGATCATGATATTTTATCCGAAATGGATGTCTTGTATAGGTGCATCAAGGAAGCCTTGAGACTCCATCCACCTCTAATCATGTTGATGCGCCACTCGCACAGCGAATTCAGTGTAACATCTCATGAGGGTAAGGAATATGACATTCCAAAGGGCCATATTGTCGCAACCTCACCTGCCTTTGCCAATCGCCTCCCACATATATATCAGGATCCAGACAAGTATGATCCTGGGAGATTTGCTCCTGGAAGAGACGAAGACAAAGCGGCAGGGGCGTTCTCGTACATCTCATTTGGAGGGGGGAGGCATGGATGTCTTGGGGAGCCGTTTGCATACCTGCAAATAAAGGCAATATGGAGCCGTTTGTTGAGGAATTTCGAACTGGAATTGATCTCGCCGTTCCCAGAGATTGACTGGAACGCTATGGTGGTGGGAGTTAAAGGGGAGGTGATGGTGAGGTACAAGCGCAGGAAGCTTCCTCAGGCGTAGAGATGGGTTTAAGCTGATGATCAGGTTTCTATGCTAATGAATGTGGTGTGCATCTGCCAATTTTAGAAGTTGTACTCTCACTCCCTTTCTCTCCTGATTGCTTGCAAAGATTCTGTCTTTTTGGTTTTGGAGTATTTTGCTTTGCTTGTTTCTGAGAATTGCCTGTAAGCCTCTTTTAGGTATCATCTTCTTCTCCTTCTTGCTGGTTTATGTTTATCTATTCAGATTGGAGTGTAAAGGAGGAGTTAGGCAACAAGTATTCAATTCAGTTCTTGGTTGATTGCTTGTTCTTGGTTTATGTTTATCTATTGCTTGTTTAGTTTCCGGGTCCAACATTTATTTACATTCATGTATGTACTTATCAGCCACAAAAGGGCCTAACCTGAATGGGAGATGTTACGCATTATCCTTTTTTAAAAAGATCGTTATTTATTGGAACCCTCCTAAACGCCTTACTCTTGTGGTCGAGGAAGCAGATCTAATTGCCGACGCCGAAGCGCTCACAGTTGGAGCACTCTCCAACAGCAATGGAGGATGAAGACAACGAACACTCCGACAATGACCACTAGGTCCAAGCTGAACCATCCAATGCAGGGCCTAGCTGCACTCTCCAACAGCAATGGAGGATGAAGACAACGACCACTCCGACAATGACCACTAGGTCCAATTTTTGGCGCACATAAATGATGGTTACATCAAACAACATACTTGCGTTGTTCAAGCCATCACCGATGGAGCCAAGGTGAGCCTAGCTTGCTTGTTTTCCAAGTGGTATATGATTGGACTCTTCATCTTCAAACTGGGTTTTGTGAAGACATTGGCATGGCCTATTAGGTAAGTCAAGAATACAACTCATAAGGTTGGAGGACCTCCAAAAGTGCAAGAATCCCACACCTACTCCTAGCATTCACCATGTCGGATCGACAAGGCTGTGATATCGATGATCGCAGATCAGCCAACTTAATTGAAGAATACTTCGGTTCTAGAAATTTTCCTTCATTGGCAAAATATATTTTACAATGCACCCCCTCAGCTATTTATAGATCGACAATACTAGATCCTAAGCCAAATTCTAGAGAAATAGGGCCTTTGGTTTTGCATCAACAACTAATGCAGACGAATAGTTAATCGTAGATAGAATGTGTCAGCATATTGAATTTTGGCTAGCTCAAGGTGCTGCATTCTATCTAGCAACATAAATATCCATTACAAATAGACTGTCTACTACACAAATTTCAAACGTGCCACACCGCTCATGTAAACCGCTGCTTCTCAACAAAGTCCAGATCGGAAACCCCCAATAGTCCACACAAAAACAGATCCCTAGAGATCATCTAGAGTTCCAATACACAATTTCACAGCCCTTCATAAAGCACTTAAGTTGACAAGTTCAAAGCGAGAATTATGCTGGGTCAGGGTAGATGAAATTAAGGACATAGATCAATCTCTCCAGCGATAGCCACAGTTGGGGTTGCAGCAAACAAAGAAGAGTGTCATACATTCTTCCCCTCTTGAAGTTGCCTGAAAAATCAAACCCACAAAACAGATGAAGAAATATGAAAGACAAGGCAGTTGAAATATTTAGCTGGCAGGAACCAAACCATACATACATGTCTGCAGTCTAAATAACACCAATGGACTTTTACTTCATTTAGTTTAGGGCTAATTATGGGGTTGCAGCAATCACACCCCCTGGATGGAAATCATTATGTAAAGAGTGGGTACTAGTTTGATTTCAAAACTCCTACAACATTTTAGATGAATTACCAACTCAAACAATTTGCATCTAAGAAGCACATATAAGCTGGGATCAATTGCCAGCCAACTGGGATTGCTCCAAATCCAATGATTCGCATCTAAGAAGAAGATTTAAGTACCCCTGACACCTTTCAGCATTGATTCTCTGTGCCCTAAATTCCCCCCACATTTTCTATACAACTTAATAATTACTAGCTCCACCATTTCCATTCTCTAATCAACATGCCAATACCGAGGCCATGTGAAGTTATATCTGCTACTTGTCAAAATAATTTAGTCACCTGGAAAAAGACAGCTTCCCCATGATTGCATTGGGCACAGCGAACAGATTTGGTACGAGGCAGAGTTGGATCAGCAGCTACATCCTGCAGCACTTGAGTGCGCTCCCCAACCGAATGATGGATCTCATTTCTGTAGACACTCCTGGATAAAAAGAAGAGGAACTGGTAAGAGATTCATCATGGTATAATATACACACCCTCTTGAAAAAATAGCAAAGCCTCACTAGTAGATCACACATCGTGATAAAATGCAAGTGTTTAGCAACTGCAACTTTTAACAATCCTCAAATGACTGCACCTCTCCCTCCCAAACTTTAAGGAGTTACCAGTTCCCTAAGGCTGAATGGTGAATCATGCAGCACAGATGACACAATTAATCCTTCTATACGCAGCTGGAACCTTATCCCAACCCACCGAAAAACATCCATGGATTCAAATGCCTAATCGGTACCCACCATGTCATAAAAAAAACTCATGAAATGTTAAACAAGGCATTTTATTCCAGCATACAAAATGTAGGAGCTGCAGGAGATCATCAAAAGAGCTGCCTTTAAAAGCAGAGAAACCCTAGAAAAAACCTAATTCAAAACAGCCAAATTCCACGAGTGAAAGATTAAGCAGAGACCTGATGATCGCAGTTCCGGCAAGCATCGAGGAGGATCTTTTGGTCCCTATCCTCCTTCGGATACAGAATGTTGTTGCTGTTCAATTCCACCGAACACCAAATCAAAAAGCAACACAAAAGCATAAAAATTCAGGCTAACACAACAAGCAAAATTGAGAAAAATGAAGATACGATAGCAGCAATCACCATTTGTCCAGGATTGAAGAAAAATGGGTGGAAAAAAACAAAATTATAGGTCATTCAAAATTCTAGAACGAACGGAGCGAGTGGGAAGCTAACCATTCACGGCAGAACTTCATGGTACTCATCTTGAAGGATCTGAGGAGTAGATATATATAGAAGGAGAACACAGAGAAATTGTCGATGATCTCCGACGGATTTTTCGCCCCCAAATTATTATTATGATCTCCGACCGTTTTTTGCTTAGGATTTTTCTTATTAGGAAAAAATAGAGTTAAATTCAATGTTTTGAATTAACTCCAATTTTCGTAAAATTTAAAAAAAAAAGATTTGAAGGAAAAGGAAGAAAAAAAGAAGAATTAAATAAAATCAAAGATAAATGGCAAAATCAAAAAATATGATTGATCAAGACTCCTAAAATGCCTCTACGATTGATAAGTTATTGTAAACTCTTCTCAATTAAGAGTTTATACAGATAGTTAGTAAAATTAAAAAAAAAAAGATTTGAAGGAAGAGGAGGAAAAAAAGGAGAATTAAATAAAATCAAAGATATATAAATGGCAAAACAAAAAAATATGATTGGTCAAGACTCCTAAAATGTCTCTACGATTGACACGTTATCGTAAACTCTTCTCAATTAAGAGTTTATATAGATATAGATATAGATAGTTAGTAAATAAATTTGATTTAAGCCCGATAGTCAGTACAATTAAAATAAAAAATAAAAAAAAATTATAATATGTTTTTTCCATTTTTCTTTGATTTTCTTTAATTCTCCTTTGTAATAATAATAAAAATAAAAATCATTTATAATAATAATAATAATTATTATTATTATAATTATTAATAATAATAAAATACTCTAATATAACTATTTACATTCCAAATAATAATAAATAGGAACTGGAACTAATTAAGTTGTATAGTACTCGTATAAACAAAGTCTAAAAATTATTGAATTACAAAGTATAAATTGTCTAATACTCGTATAAACAAATTACAGTATAAACAAAGTATAAAAAAAATATAGTTGTTAGGACTTAGTATTTTCGAATCAATCAACAAACTTCATTTATTAGGGGAGAGAAGTAATATAGAGGTAGTAATTATGATATATGGGTGCATAGAACCTCATAAAAAAGCAAACCTATTTATCCCCTATTAAAACATTTCTTTTTATTCCACTTTTTCCTTGGACATGGGAATACCTTTGGGTAAGCTTACCAGAGGGTAAGAGAAACATTTTCCGCTTTGCAGCCCACAACAGTATAAAGCGATCGCCTCTAGGGTACCTATGCCGGTCTAAGCTGGTCTGAGGGTGACCATGTGAGTTGTTATCAACAATTCAACACCGAGGATGTGATATGTTATCAACGCTGGATTCAATAATGAACTAGAGTAATGGTCTAAATACAAAGAAGAACGAAAATCATATACTACGTACAAGACAGGGAGGGACAAATACATCGAGAAAAAACTAAGCGTGTGGATTTTTTGAATTTCTGAGAATCTTTCTTAACTTTAAGGAAAATTCCGTTTGATGTCCCTGAGGTTTTGACAATTCCGCTTGGTGCCCTAAGGTTTTATTTTATCCGGATAGTGCCCCTGAGTTTTGTCAAAAGTCTGACTCATGCCCAAAACTCATATTTTCACTTTTTTAAATCAATAAAATGGCCCATTATTTTGGGCTTTTTTGTTAAGTGGCCATTTTGGAAACAAATATTAAGTCATAGGACACAAGGGTTACAATATTAGGTAAATGTCCACAATTTTCAATTATACCCCTGCCTTTATTTTCTCCTTCCCCAAATTAAAACAAATCTGGAAGAAAAATGAGCGCCCCTCTCCTACCTCCCGCCTCCTCGCTGCACACCACCTCCCGTCGACCGCCCCTCTCTCTCCGCCGCCGACGACGAGCGCCATCCGCCCATGCTGCTTTCGCACTCTTCCAAGCCTCACAACCGAGCCCTCCTCCATTGAAGGCCGAATCGAATCTCCTCGTGCACCCTAAATCACGTTCGACCCTAAATCCAAGCCTTCTACCCGCTCAATCACGTTCTACATCTCTCAAGGATGGTTTTCGTGCAAAAACCCCTCTCAAATTTATACAAAATCGCTAACCGTCATTGTTGGACACCTTGGAGCTTCGTGAAACACCCGCTTAGCAGCCCCTGTTCAAGCATTCGTCGCGTTGTGTAAGATCATCCTTCGACAAAATAAACACAACGAGACTGAAGTAGAGATTGCACTCGTCAGTTTGATAGGTCATACGCATCAAACGGAGCTCTGTGTAAGGAGAACGAGCCGTCGGAAGATCGGCGAAAATCACTGTTAAGGCTGCGTGAGATGCTGTCGAGATGGGGGAAGAAGAAGACTAATTACGCAAAACCTCCCAGAATTTCTGTTTTTATAAAATATGCCCCTGTGTTAGTTTCTAAAATTTCAGAAATTATCCCACAGTTTTAGAAGTTGTTCTAACTCGCGTAATATCCGTTAAAAAAATTAAAAATGTAACTATTATTGTCACCATGATAAAAATAAAGTCATAGATACTGTCACCACTATAAAAACGTGGTCATAAACACTGTAATCAAAAGAAAATCTTATAGGGGCTAATGATAAACCAAAATGCATGTGGTGACAGTTCTCATATAACATATGAATGGTTAAGAGGGTCATAGATGTTGTAAGCAAAATAAAAACAGGATCATAGACACTGTAACCACTATAAAAACACGGTCAAATACACTGTAATAAAAAGGAAAACCCTATAGACGATGTAACCAAAATAAAAACAGCTTTATAGACATTGTCTCCACTATGAAAAAAGGTTCATAAACACTGTAATCAAAAGAAAATCCTAGGAAAAGGGAAGCACAAACCCTATAAGGGCTAATGAGAAGCCAAAATACATGTGGTGACAGTTGTTCTCTAATTTCTAATTTCTAGTTTTTTAGATTTTTTTAAATTAGTGTCACCAAAATAAAAATAAATAAAAATGTAACTACTATTGTAACCACTATAAAAAAACAGTGTCATAGTCACTGTCACCACTATAAAAACAAAGTCATAGAAACTGTAATCAAAAGAAAAATCATAGGACAACGGAAGCACAAACCCTATAGGGGCTAATGAGAAACCAAAATGCATGTGGTGACAGTTCTCCTATAACATATGAATGGTTAAGAGGGTCATAGATGTTGTAAGCAAAATAACAATAGGATCATAGACACTGTAACCACTATAAAAACACGGTCAATACACTGTAATCAAAAGAAAAACCCTATAGACGATGTAACCAAAATAAAAACAGTTTTATAGACATTGTCTCCACTATGAAAAAAGGTTCATAGACTGTAATCAAAAGAAAATCCTAAGAAAAGGGAAGCACAAACCCTATAGGGGCTAATGAGAAGCCAAAATACACGTGGTGACAGTTCTTCTCTAATTTCTAATTTCTAGATTTCTAGATTTTTTTATATTAGTGTCACCACAATAAAAAAATTTAGGACCATAGACACTGTAACCACTATAAAAACAAAGCCATAGACACTGTAATCAAAAGGAAAACCCTATAGACGTTGTAACCAAAATAAAAACAACTAGTCATATCCCCGCGCCATGTCGCGTTTACATTACAAAAATGGCTCAACGAAAAGCAAAATAATATATTAGTAGATACATTGTATTATATTGTGTATTAGAAGTATATATTATAGTTATAATGATATATACAAATGTACAAATATTATTATAAGAATTATAAGAATATAAGAATACAATAAGAATAAAAAGGAGAATAATAATAATAATATAATAATAATAATAATAATAATAATAATAATAATAATAATGAGACTACAGGTTCTGATATTCTACGCGATCCTAGTGAAATCGCTGCCCCCAAACTTATGAAGAAATTGGCAGATATATATTTCGCAAAGGTTGCTGCTGCATCAGACTCTGTTTTCTCTTTGACTCCGCGACAGGTGGCATTGTGGAAGTCTCAGCAAGGTACTCACTCCTCCGATTGGTTGCGTGCAGTTCCTATTTCTGGGCTGGGGCAGACTATGAATGGAAGGACCTATCGTAGTGTGCTTAGCTATCGACTGGGTGTTCCGTTGTTCACGATGTCTAGGCCTTGTTCAGCTTGTTCCCGGATCTTTAATGGTGATGTCTATGGAGATCATGCTGTGTCCTGTCCTGGTACCGTGGGAATTAAACATCGACATAACCTTGTGCGTGACGCCTTATTGGATATCTGTTTTAGGGCTGGGATTTCTGCTGGTAAGGAAGTTGATATCGGTTTGGTCGATGGGCATGATAGGTCTCTACGTCCGGCAGATTTGCTTCTTTATTCATGGGACAGAGGGCGTGATGTTTGTGTTGATCTGACGGGATCTTCCCCCTTGACTCAGTCGGGGATGTCTGACTTTGCCCCTGGTCGTGCTGTTGTTGATGCTGCTCAACGTAAGTGTGTTTAGTATCGTGATTTGTGCACGGCAGCGGGTTATGGTTTCCTGCCCTTCTCCTTCTCTTCGTTGGGGGAGCTGGATACGGATGCTGTTACCTTGCTGAAGCGGATTCAGAAATTCTCAATTTCCCAGGATGCCGGGGCTCGTGCTGCAACTTATATTTTTACAAGACTTAGCTTTGTTATTGCTAAGGGAGTGGGGGCCCAGATAGTATCTCGGCTACCCACTAATTTCCTGTAGTATGTAATTATTTTTATAATAATAATAATAATAATAATAATTATTATTATTATTATTATTATTATTATTATTATTATTATTATTATTATTATTATCATTATAAGAATAAGAATAATATTGGCCAATAACTTAATACTATAAAAATTGCTCAATTTAGATATTGGCCAATAAGATTCATATTGCTGATTCCAAATTGTAATTAAGATATGCAAGGTTAAAGGTGCTTTACTCCCATTGAATGCAGCGTAGTGTGACCAACTGTATGATCACTTGTCTCAGCTCAAGATCAATCTCAAGACCAATTTGATTGAGTATGCAAGTGACGGTACGGTATCTCCTTAACTTTAGATTTCAATTTTTTCCTAGTTTACTTCCTCTGTGATCATATGAATTTTGGGTTTTCATGGGTGTGGCCTGATGAATTTGGTAAAGACAGCAGGTTAATGAATTTGGAAAAAAAGTTCCAGTCCATTTTTATTCATTTCACAATAGCAGATTTGTGCACATATGAGGTTAATCTGAAATAATATTCATTCACAATAATATTCATTCACTGCAAGTGGCTACACAGCCATTTGCATGCATCTCCTATCTCTACTTGATTGAATAACTCCTCCCTTAATTAAATAAAAAACGTTTATAAACATTGTAAAACAAAACAACTCTAAGAATTGAGAGGGCAATTCAACTCTGATTGGACTTGTCCAATTTGAAATATACTGCACACAAAATCAAGTCTAAAGAGCATAAACAACTGAATTGGAATTGGAATAAATAATCAAATCGAATGAATTATTTAACCATAAATATATTATAAAATAAATAACATGAAGAAACACAGGTCTTAAGGGGGCATGATGTTCAAAGGAAACGATAACCAAAAGTCGATCCCAAAAATGAGTGATAAGACGATCAAACTGCATAAAAACTAACAAACAAAGACAATAAGGTTTATTCATATTGCAGCTGATAGAAATCAGTCTTCAGCTGGCTCAATCTTCACCTCGGCCTTCTTCTGTTTGGTAGTAGACATTTCGAAGTCATCCTGCTCATCTCCACTATCAATCGCAATGTAATTCCGGCGCTTTTTTAGAGTATTTAAGGATGTTGATACCACTCCAGAAGAAGATACATCTTCCTGAGTATCCTAACAGACATGCAAAGGAATATAAGGATTAGAAAAGTTAATTGAGATAGCATACTTAAACACATATACAGGTTATGTGTAAGTAAATCAAGTACTTGTAGGGAAAGAGTATGTGATTTGAACTGTCATGTTATGAACCGTGTGCGTCTCGTCTCCCTTCTTTACGTAATGTCCTTTTACCTCATCTTAGAATAGAAAAGTCTTGTTTAACAATACGTTCAACTCAACAGGGAATGCATCCATATCACCATCCTGTGAAGTTATAAATTTGAGGAATCGGATGGCAAAAGGAAAGAATAAAATAAATGAGAAATAAGAAGATAAGTTGTGAATGTATAATTAATAGTATGGAATAAAAAATATTTACCCTAGCTTGCTTCTCACGCAAAGCTGAGATGGAAAACTGAAAAATCGATTGAACATCTTCATTGAATAGCATCAGAGAAGCAGAACCGGTGTCATCTTCTACTTTAACTTTCAGTAAAAACCTACAGTTTAATGTGCGCAATGGTGAGAGCTGGTACGTGTAGTATTCAATACAAAATAAGGGCTCGTTTGTTTAGATAACTAGGGAAAGGAAAGGTAAGGTATTAAATTTTACACATAAAATGTATATGATCACCAATTTTTGTGAGCTTGGAGGAGAGGATGGGGAGAATATTAGCCCATCCTAGAGGTATTAGTTACCCCCTCAAAATTAGGGAATAGAAGGGTAACACATTTGTATGGAAAATGGGAGAAAGAGGGGAATGATTAGAATAGTGATTAATGAATCTTAACTTAAATATGGACTATATTCATGAGGGTAATCATTACTTTTTCCTACCAAAAAACAAACGGGGGCTAAGACAAAAACAATTGCCAATATGATAACCCAATAAACACAATCAAGACTTGCATAAACATGCTGAAAATAAAGCCTAGATCCATATTTTATAACATGTCCATCCAAAGTTTCCATTTAAAACCGAACGGAGGGAGTAATATCAAATCAGAATCCAAGATTGTTTGAGAAAAAAGGAAGAAAAACGAAAATACTAACAACATATGTAATTATCGGATAAAAACAAATCCAATTCAATCACAGAAAATAGGAATAATAAAAAAAATTAACAAACATATAAAAATCAGCCCGTATCTATATCTATATGCAATACAAAATCAAGTATTTACAGATAAACACTAAATTTCAAGAACAAAACATAGCTATGATGATCTGCAAACGTGAAAATAGGTGTTGTAGTTACAGAAGAACTTACAGAAGGACAAATTAAGGGAAAAAGAAGGAGAGCAAACCTATTTTTTCTTCAATTTGCAAAAGCCATGGATCTCCACTCTTCAAAAGCCCTTCGATTTCGACCTACTCCTCCCAAGAGCGTCCGAACGCACGCCCCACCAATTTGCTTTGGGAATTGGCTGGCTTCTTCTCCGAATCGATCTCTTTATGGCTGCGATAGAGTGGGTTTTATGGCGGAAGCGAAATCAATCATTGCAACTCGCGGTGGTGTTACTGCAACTAACTTGGTTTCAGGGAGAAATTCAAACTCACTCACCTTTGCTGAGAGAGAGGACACGAGTGTTTTGAGTTTCATTTTAGGGTTACGAAATGGAAATTGACAAGGAAGGATAAGAAAGAAGGGGTCGAATTCTGAGAAGGAGATGGATATTGGAGATGGAGATGGGCACCGACACCTTGAGCGGAGATAGGGTTTGCAGTGAGCAGAGAATGAGATGGGCAAGCGGAGAAGATGGGCGCATGCGGTAGGAACATCCCTAAGCTAAGAGCCATTCGGAAAGGAGTAAAAAAAATTAAAGAAAATAAAGAGAATTAAAGTAAAAAAAGGAAAAAGGAGAATTAAATAGAAAAGAAAAAAAGATAAGTGGTTAAAACTCCGAAAATCCCTCTAAGAGTGACACGTCAGCCTTAACTCTTCTAAATTAAGAGTTTATATAGACTTTATAGACACTGTCACCACTATGAAAAAAGGTTCATAGACACTGTAATCAAAGGAAACCCTAGGAAAAGGGAAGCATAAACCCTAAAGGGGCTAATGAGAAGCCAAAAGAACATGTGATGTACAATATGGTTTCGGGTTTAGGGTTTAGCCCTAAACCCTAAAGCCTAAACCCTAAACCCTAAAATGTTAAGTACAATACGTCGTTAAGAGATGATTGTTGTCATCAATTGGAAAACCCTAGGACAAGGTAAGCACAAACCCTAAAAAGGCTAATGAGAAGACAAAAGACATTAGGTGGGCAGTTCTCCTTCAATATATGAATGGGTAAGAGAGCCATAGACACTGTCACCACTATAAAAACCGGGTCATAGCCACTGTCACCACTATAAAAACAAAGTCATAGACCCTGTAATCAAAAGGAAACCCTATAGACGTTGTAACCAAAATAAAAACAGCTTTATAGACACTGTCACCACTATGAAAAAGGTTCATAGACAATGTAATCAAAGGAAAATCCTAGGAAAAGGGAAGCACAAACCCTATAGGGGCTAATGAGAAGCCAAAATACATGTGGTGACAATTCTTCTCTAATTTCTAGTTTTTTAGATTTTTTAAAAGCAGTGTCACCACAATAAAAATAAAATAAAAATGTAACTACTATTGTAACCACTGTAAAAAAAATAAAGTCATAGATACTGTCACCACTATAAAAACATGGTCATAGACACTGTAATCAAAGAGAAATCATATCATAAAGGAAGAACAAACCCTATAGCGACTAATGAGAAGCCAAAATAAATGTGATGACAGTTCTCCTCTAATACATGAATGGTTAAGAGGGTCATAGACACTGTAATCAAAATAAAAACAGTGTCATAGCCACTGTCACCACTATAAAAACAAAGTCATAGACACTGTAATCAAAATGAAAACCTTATAGACACTATAACCAAAATAAAAACAGCTTTATAGACATTGTCCTCACTATGAAAAAAGGTTCATAGACACTGTAATCAAAGGAAAGCCCTAGAAAAAGGGAAGCACAAACCCTAAAAGAGCTAATGAGAAGCCAAAAGAACATGTGTGATGTACAGTATGGTTTAGGGTTTAGGGTTAAGTCTTTAGGGTTTAGGGCCAAGGCTCTAAACCCTAAATCCTAAAGCCTAAACCCTAAAATGTTTAGTACAGTACGTCGTTAAGAGATGATTGCTGTCACCAAATGGAAAACCCTAGGACAAGGTAAGCATAAACCCTAAATGGGTTAATGAGAAGCCAAAAGACATTAGGTGGACAGTTCTCCTTCAATACATGAATGAGTAAGAGAGTTGCATAGACACTGTCACCACTATGAAAAAAAGGTCATAAACACTGTAATAAAAGGAAAACCGTATAGCGTTGTAACCAAAATAAAAAAAAACGGGTTATAGACACTGTCATCACTATGAAAAAGGGTCATAGACACTATAATAAAAGGAAAATCCTATAGACGTTGTAATCAAAATAAAAATAGGGTCATAGACACTGTCACCACTAAAAACACATGGTTATAGACACTGTAATCAAACACCATTTTACATAAAAAGGCCATCAATGACCTATTTGGAGCACTCAATCATACTTAATGAAATAAAAATGCTACTTGTAATATTAAATTTGAAATTGTTATTTAAGTTGAATAATCAACCCATTTAGTTTTGAATAGATAAATACTACCTCCGTCCAAAAATACATTGCCTTTACTATTCATGCACACTTTTTTAAGAAGGTAAAAACTATATAAAATATTAACTTTTTTATTAATTTTTTTTAATAATTACAAACTTATTATCAATAAGTTTGTAATTATTAAAAAAAATTAATAAAAAAGTTAATATTTTATATAGTTTTTAACTCCTAAAAAAGCGTGCATGAATAGTAAAAGTCCATGTATTTTTGGACGGAGGGAGTATATAGATGGGTGGCAAAAGCTAAGAGTATAAAAGCGTAAGACCAAACTAGGGTCTTACGAGAGAAGAGGAACCCACAAACGTAAATAACACAAATTCCTACCCACAAAGACAACTCACGTGATGCATCACCTCACAAATTAATTTCCACTCAAAAGTAATTCCACCTGACACAATTGCCCACCATAAATCACTCACTACACGCAAAGGCCACACTATCCTAATGTCAAACGGTCACACATAACCGGTCAAACTCACTAACATCGATACCACTTTTGCAAAACCACTCTCAAGTCTCAACCCATTTAGTTCAATAAAAAAAAAACCCTTTTAGTTCAGAGAAGCACCAAATGCCCCTGTACATCTTCAATTCCAAACTAATTCACGCCATCTTCAATTCCCCTCTTTTTTATCTCTGAACCCTTTTAGTTCAGAGAAGCTCTCAACTTCAATTCACGCCATCTTCATTCGGCATCTCCCTCCCCCTCATCGCCGCCTTCCCTGCCTTCCCGTCGGCCTTCTCCCCACCGGATTCCACTTTGGAAAAGGATTCCGGGAAGGATGAGAGCTTCCAGTATGAGCAGACCGCGTCAACTCGCGTCGTCGCCTCGTTCGCAACTCTCCGGCGAGGGCTTCGGTGGCGGCCATGGAGACTCGGATCAACTTGCTTCCGAGCTGGAGGAGAAAATCCTCAATTTCTCAGATCCATTAAGAGTCCACATATTCGTTTACTTCAATTCGAACCACAAACCTCAATTTCTCAGATCTTCATGAAACTAACGAGGACTCGTAGAGATGCAGGGGTGAGGAGGCGGGCTGCTGGGCTCGAATCGGGCGTTCGGATGCGGAAGCAGTGGCGGGGAGAGATTTCTGGAGCTTGAGGGCGAATATGATGATGGCGATGCCGGAAACGGCGGCCATGGCTGCTTGTAGAGATATGAGGATGAAAAAGCCGAATGGGAGCTTGTGGGAGACGGGAATATAAGGGCAGGGGTAAAGGTGGTATTATGAAAATTTTTTGGCCATTTACTAGCAAAGAAAAGCCTTTAGGACATTTAGTAATTGGTCCAAAGGCTTTCGACCTTTGGACCAAATTACTTCCATTATTTTTCGTTATTTCACAAAACTTATTTTACTTTTAAAAATGAACAAAATTTCCTATTATTTATTTATTTATCTAAATTCAAGATAAAATTGAAAAACCCACCTATATTTCTAAAATTTAACAAAATCACATATTATTTCCAAAACTTTTATCACAAAATCACCCTTCTTCCAAAATTTTTAAAACAAAATCACTACTACGGTTTTTTAAAATTATACAAAAGACATATTAGTTTCCATACTTTGAAAAAAATAAAATAAAAACACTCGTTATTTTCCAAAATAATATTTAACACCTATTGTTTTCCAAAATAATATTTAACCTATAATTCACTAAATTTTAACAATTGTAAATGTGGCTGATCATATGGTGGCTCAATATTTTGGTAGTATTTTTTTCGGTTCAATCTGTAAACCCGGAATTATTATTTTTTTTCAATTTAATATTTAGCCACAATAGTTCATTGTATAAGAAAGAAATACATTATAATTACCATTTTCTTTTAAAATCAGGTCTTTGGGTTTCACGTGACCCAAAAATGTCGGATCGGATTGAGTTGACCCAGCATGAACCATCTTAATTGATCAATCTAACCCAATACTCAATTAGAATTTTATTGAAAAAGCAATGTTAAAAATAAAGGGTGGATTGATAAATATGAGGGTGGATTTTTTTTACCCAATACTCAATTAGAATAAAGAAGATTTTTTTATATCAAAAGTATTGTTTTATGATTTTTTTTCCTATTTGTAATTTATAGTTCAATTTTTTTTTTCAAAAAATATGAGGGTGGATTGATGCAATTTTTTTTTAATAAACAATGGCTGGTATGTTATGTATGGACAATGTTTGACAAATAATGAGATTTTTTTTTGCAAAATATTAAAAATAAAAAATCTTTTGTGTAATGTTAAAAATAAAGTTTGATTTTCTTCAAAAAAAAATTGTAACAATGGGTGATTTTATGTTAAAATTTTAGAAATTATGTGTGATTTTATTGAAAAAAATATATAAGGTGTTTTTTTTTTCACTTTTATGTTGGATTTAGTTAAATAATAGATGGTTTTATTCATTGTTAAAAATAAAAGAGGGTCTTGTGAAATAAGGAAAAATAATGGGCCATTTTATTGATATAAAAAAGTGAAAATATGAGTTTTGGGCATGAGACGAACTTTTGACAAAACTCAGGGCATTATCCGGACAAAATAAAATCTTAGGACACAAACGGAATTGTCAAAATCTCAGGGGCACGAAACGTAATTTCCCTAACTTTAATTAATTTACATATTTCGAACCAATTTCCTTTAAAAAAAAATTAATAAATAAATAAACTCATTGAATAGGATCGTCTCTTCTAGGCGAAAAACCCCTTAGCAACCCCATGAGCGGTGGCAGTGCCAGTGACAGCACCGGTGCTGGACCGCCGCCAACACCGTCGGCTCCGAAGCACGCACTCGATTCCCACTCTCAGTCCCCTCATCGGCCGCCGAAGATCCCCAGGGGCGCCGGAGAAGATCCTCGAATCGTCCACGACAGCGGCGGCGGCGGAGAAGTGGAAGAAGTGAGAAAAATAGACGAACGAGATGTGGAATTAGAGAAGCAGTCGATGAATACAAGACCTGGAATGCAGCGCTACTTAATTGCAATCGAGTATATCGGTACTCGTTTCTTTGGTTCTCAGCAGCAACCTAATTGCAGAACTGTCGTTGGCGCTCTCGAGGTTTCCTCTCTCTCTATATGATGAATAAACACATTTATCGGTGCTTTTCAGTTTAGTTGATTTTGGCAGTGGATTGGTTTTGCATATTCAGTGCGTGCTTCTTTTGTTTCCCCTCTGCATCAGGAAGCTTTTAAGAAATTCATCGGGCAACCAGTTTCTGTATTTTGTTCGAGCCGGACGGTGAGTTCATCTATGATTTAGGGACTGAGAACTAAAAAGAGTCACTTGCAACTTGTTGGAAAATAAATTGATACAATGTCTATGTGAATTCATGATTATCCTAACCAAATTGGTAGTTTTCTGGAATTACCAGTTTTGATACACAAGGAATCTGAAGTGATTTGGATGTCCATGTCAATCCATCCTTTGCAGGATGCAGGAGTTCATGCCTTGTCAAATGTTTGTCATGTCGATGTTGAACGCATAAGCAAAAGGAAGCCTGGTGAAGTGGTATGATATTGATTTGATTCTCTTACATAGCTTTGTGTATTATCCCACCCTTGCATTTCCACCAATTTGTTGTACCACTCGATATTGCAACTTACTGCTCACCTAGTAACCTATCTCATGAACTATCAAGTAACAGTGTCATCTATTTGTGATGCAGCTTCCTGTTTTTGATATTGATTAACTCTTGATGTTGTTTGTAAATTGTAAAAGTTATTTGTAATTCTTGGATCTGCAGTTACCTCCTCATGAGCCTTCTGTAGTCAAACGAGCCGTTAACCACTTTTTACAGGTAGACATCATTTGAATCCTTTCTTTGTATTATGTAGTTTCTAATTGGTTGATACTTTATGTTTTATTTCTCAGATGTTGATGTTGTAAAGGAATAAAGGAACTTTGAAGTTGTTTTCATTTCACAGTTGATAGCTGGATAGTGAATGATAAACAATTATCCTTGCTGTTTTTAGTTTGACTCTATGGTTAAAATTGTAATATATTCTTCTATTGTTGGCAGAAAGATGATCCTGATGTTATGGTCATTGATATTCGATGTGTTCCGTCGGATTTTCATGCTAGATACAAGGCACAAGAGCGCACGTATGTGTCAGTAGACGATGCGGGTGTCAGCACTTCCTAGATCACTAGTAATGCTATACTTTAAGGAATAATTAAAATGATTTTTTTTTTGTATAGGTATTACTATCGCTTGCTATGTGGAGCAGATCCAGTGTCAGTTTTTGAAAAAGACCGAGTATGGCATGTTCCTGAGGAGCTCAATCTTCATGCTATGCAGGTTGGATCAGTTATTTATCATTCAATTAAGAAAAAAAATGTTCCTGAGGAGTTTTAGTAATGGTTTATCCGTTTGATTCAGGAAGCATGCAAAGTTTTGGTTGGATGTCATGATTTCAGTTCCTTCAGAGCTGCTGGTTGTCAGGTACTTCAGTTCTTGTGGGTATATGATGCCCTATCTAACTTGTTATGGTTTGATTATCTAAAATACGAGCATCAATGCCATATTTCTGTAGTGAATAACAGCTCTTTGGCTTTTAACCATTTAATATGTTTTCCTTTTAAAACTTGAAAACGTTGTCTTTGGGACTACAGAAGAAACTGTGAATTCAATAACAGATTATAATGTGTTCAGAAAAGAAGAACATGCTGAATTACTTGAGCAAGCAGCTATGGGCATCCATTAAAAGCAAAAGCTGACAAGTTGTACATGATCTGTCATGTGGTTGTATCTTATTAGGTTAAATATAGAGGGAACGAAGATTTGTTGTCATTATATACCAATTGGGTTGTTTCTTGTGGGCATTTTTTCTACGCTTGTCTTCATAGTTTTTACTTTTCCGTTAGAGAAAACTTTTCAAGTTAAGGATTATTGTTGTAGTAATTTTCTTGGTTCTGATCTATATAGTTCATTTGTCTATTCCATGCATCATTATCATATTATCTATAATTCTAGTGCCTCTTTCTTCTCAAAGACCTTTTTTCCCTTGAATGACAGGCTAACTCACCTGTTCGCACATTAGAAGAACTTTGTGTTTTCGAGTCTGTTTCCACGTCACATTTTTCATCACTTGTAGGGAGAGAACAGACAAACTTCACTGGTGACAAAGTATCTACATCTTTTGATGGGCAAAACACTGGTTCTGTAGCTGCTATTTCCAATGGTTCTAACCTACCATTCGGACTTAGAAAAGCACATAGTTGCTTGGTAGTAACTGCCCGTGCACGATCTTTTCTCTACCATCAGGTCAGTTTTTTACGTGAAGATTTCCACTCCAGCACCTACTTTATTACACCAGTGCATATCTTGGTCGATGATTGGACCCCACAACCATCTTAGGGTTTGGTTTTAGGATTATTTTTTTTTTTTTTTATGATATCTCTTCTGTACTTCTATTTCAAATCAGAGGAATTTGATTAATTGCTAAATCACTTGCTATACTGAAAACATTGGGCTAAGTCCATCCTTGAATGTTACACATCTGATGCAGAATACAAGGGGTGGAGAAAAAAAAATGAAATTTTCAAATCGCCATTTTATTCCTTGTGATAATGATGAATACTAGTATTTTTCTATAATTCGTACTTCTCGTGGATGGAGTATGGCATTGATGGATTTATCTTGTTCAGGTGAGATTGCTTGTTGGGGTGCTTAAGTGTGTTGGGACTGGAGAAGTGACCATCTCTGACGGTACTGAGTTTCCCTCATTTCCTTGCATATGTGAACTAATCATGCTTCTTCTATAACCATCTTTTACTCTTTGGGGTTGCCTAAAACTCCTTATATTCTTCAGTTCAAAACATTCTCGATGCCAAGACAGTTACTGCTGCGAAACCCATGGCGCCTGCGTGTGGCTTATATCTTGGGCATGTCAGGTATGACCTGCCCTGAACAAATTTAATTTAGAATGATAACAATGATCTAAAGTTCTCCCTCAGTGTACTCATTCAATATCTCGGGCATGTCATGGAATTTAAATTTTATGCCTGGCATTTGTATTCTTGATTTAGTTTCACATCCTCCAAGCTACTAACCAGAAACATTTCAAGGCATTGTTAAATGTCCCTAGAGCTTGAAAATGATCAAGCTTTAAGCCTTCAAAAGTGAAATATTGCAGTCTTTTTTGACGTATCTATTCACACTTCTAAGTTCTAAGTTCTAACCATGGCTGTAATGTACTAACGTTACCTTCACCGTATGTTTTTCGTAATGAAGGGTAGACTAAGAGAACTTGATAAAGAAATTCATCAAATGAGATGATAGATTGAACAAACATTCCACTAGAAGGACTTGAAACCTTCCATAACTAATCAGTTCATATTGGATGGGTTATATATGTGAGTGCTATATACACAATACCTGCAACCTCACAAGAATCTATGAGCTTTTAAGATTCTCTGGGCACCAGAAGAACAATAGATGGTGCAACGGAAAACTTTCAAAACAATTTGCAATCAAGCATTCTCTGATTACCAAGAAACTGCTAGAGAACTGAATAGAGCCATATTAACACCCTTTTTTGTCAGCATATGGGAAGATGTACATGCTCACACTGACCTATTATATTACACCGTGCACGGAGAGCTTCACTCCCATATAACTCCACAAGGCTCGTTGTGAATACCTGCAGTCCTATGTGAACTGCCACTGTATGCACCTGCATATTGACCATGGTGGGCCCATCTGCTGTGGCCTCCGCTCCCGTCTTTGTGGAATGGACGACCGTGAGCTGAACTTGGAACAGCTGTGGGAGGATGGTTGCTCATACTTGGAACCCTTCCATATTCTTCTCGCACAGGAGACATCCAAGGCGATTGTGAATCATGGTGTTCATGTGCCCTCCCCGTATGGTTATGGCTGGAGTGTTGTGAATCGTGGTGTTCGTGTGCCCTCCCCGTATGGTTATGGCTGGAGTGTTGTGAATCGTGGTGTTCGTGTGCCCTCCCCGTATGGTTATAGCTGGAGTGTTGTTGCTGGTGTTGGTGATGGTGGCTCGTTTGGTAATTGGGATACACGACACGATGGCTTTCGTGATTGTGGCTGTTGCTTGGTTGTAAATTCTGATTAGCAAGGCTGAATAAACTCGGAGAGCTACGAACCCGGCCCAAGCTGTTGAGTTTTCCATTGACATTTTCAATGAAATTGGCAGGTTCGCCATGTGCAACACTGCGAGGGGAAAGCGAACTGGGGCTTGTACATTCTGATTGTGAGGAGCACACAGACTTGAGACGGCTGATACCCATAGGATGCTTAGCACTCACAAAGTGGTTGTGGTAGTTTGTTGAACGAACTATACCATTGAGTGCATCTACGTATCGTTGTTCCAGTGACTGTAGAGTACTTGCAGTCGGGCTATGTCCCTCGCTCATGGTTGGTTTGGCGGAGAACAAGAAGGTCCGAAGCTTAAAGTGTCCACCTCTTTCGAGGCGATCATATTCATCAAACATGTAATGAAGATCTTCATCAGATTTAACCGAAACCAAGGCGTCGAGTTCCTCAGGGAGTATCTGATACTTGAGGACAAATTCCCCTTCAAACATTTGGTTTATCTTCCTCATAAGTTCTGCTCACAGGAAGCAAAGGAATATTAGCGACGATTCGATTCAAATACAGAAGCACAGCGACAGATATTAGCGACGTTTAATACCTGAGAAAGAAACATTTCGGGGTGCGCTGATGACGCGAGTTTCACCGCCGACGTACTTGAGGCGTCCGTCGTTCGGCCTCGGCAGTATCATCCCTCCATGGCTGCAAAAGAACTTCATCTTGTGCGTCGTCCTCTGCGATACCTTGGGCGACGCACCTGTGGGAGTTGATTCCTCAACCGCCATTTGATGAAAACCTTCGGCCGAATGTGATTGAGGAAAAAAAAAAAGCCTACTATCTGTCCGGGAAATTCCTCTACGATCTGCAAACGATATCAATCGAATCGATAAGTTTGTCAATCTGCAGAAAATTCAAAGCTTTCAAGCAAATCTGGAAGATCTGGAGCACGATGAAATCTGCTTCCTCCACAATTTGCAGGAGAAGGCGGGAAAAAATCGCGATCAATCTCCAAATTGCGAGACGAAATTTGCAAGGAAGATGGAAAACTTACAACTTGAATATGAAAGATTCGAAAATAAATGGTGTTTGAGGGGAGGTTAATCGGATAAAGAGACGAGAAAACCCTCCAATAATCTCTGTCTCTTCTTCCTCTCTCTCAGTTTCTGGCGGTCTCGTTTTTAATCTCCCCCATGCGAAGAGAAGGAATGGGGAAAATTCGAAAATCTGAATTCCAAAACCGCCCGGAAAAATTATTTATTCCGTCTTCGCAAAGGAATATTTACCGCATATATTTGTTGGTGTTTTTAGGATTTTTTTATCTTTCTTTTTGAGATCCCTTTTTTTTTTAATAAACCATGGTATATATTTAATTTGATATATCCAAAATTATTATGATTTCAGTTTCTTTAATAATTGCGTTATCATTTAAAATATTTTTATGAGACTAATTAAATTTTAAAAAATAGATATTTCATATAGTTTTTATCTTCTTTAAAAAGAAAAATATGTATAAATAGTAAATGATGATATCGGTCAGGGTTGTTATTCGAGTCGAACGAGCCGAACATTGCTTGTTCATATTCAGTTCATTTAGAATATGAACGAGCTCGAGCCGAGCCTAAATTTTAACTCGAGCTTAAAAATGTGCTTATATTCGACTCGTTTAAGAAATGAGCGAGCTCGAGCCGAGCTTTTTTCGAGCTTAGGCAATTCTACTTGCTCATTACACAGTAATTGAAAGAAAATTTTAGAAATTCCATAAAATTCGAGCTATTCGAGTTTAATTTGAATGACCCGTGCTTTAGTCCGAGCTTTAAAATGTGCTCTTACTCGGCTTGTTTAAAAAATGAACGAGCTCGAGTCGAGTTTTTATCGAGCGAGTACGAGTCGAATTCGAATTACTCGTGTTCACATAACACCCCTAGACGAGGGATTAATTATTTTGTGTATTTAGTTTCTTCCAATTTTGGATTGAATAAATTAAGATGACAATGCAAAGATATTTTGGGCAGGGCCGCACAGAGCCTATGTTCCGAGGTCAGGCCCATTTAAACGACCGAAGCCCACTAACCCTCTAACCTTCTTCTTCCCCAAGGCAGCTTCTTCGTCTACTACTTTTGCTTCCTTTCTCGCTAGCGAAACACATCTCTCGTACTCCCTCCCTCTCCCTATCTGCGCTACTGCTGGTATTGCTACGCTCGCGCTTCCATGGGAGACAGCCAATACTCTTTCTCGCTGACCACTTTCAGGTACATAACTCAAAAATTGAGATTTTGATTCCTCGCATTTCACTGCTCCACTCCTCTGATTTGTCGGTGTTCTGATTGATTAATCACTTACAATTTATGTAGTCCGTCTGGAAAGCTTGTCCAGATCGAGCATGCTTTGACAGCAGTTGGCTCCGGCCAGACGTCGCTCGGGATCAAGGGTATGGACGCCGATTTCAATGTTTTGTTTTGGTTTTAAGTTTCAAAGACCTAATTTTTGTTTCTCCGGTAGATCGGTGAAGTGTCTTTATTCCTTCGTGTGTTTTCTGCCAATAATATGTTAATTTTGTTGAATAGGGTTTGTTCTGTTCACCTTTTGTGCAATTGCATCCTAATAGTAGCTATCTTTGGAATTTGACTCTGGGAATGCCATACATAAAGACATGATTAATTCATATACCTCAAATTATTGGTCAAGGATTTTATTGTTCTTAATACTTAGTCTCTTTGAAACATCTTTGCCTCAATAAATGATCTTCCAGAGCTCGGCTAAACTTTATAATATGGAAATCAGCTTCTAAGAGTTAATATATAATGCAATGATTGTTTGTTTCCGTTCGAGTAAAATTTGAGGAGTACCAACCAAGAAAATTGATTTACAAGATCAATTGCATTGGGTTCGAAACAGGAATGTGTAACACTTAGTTTTAAATTGTTGCAGCTGCAAATGGTGTTGTAATTGCCACTGAAAAGAAACTTCCTTCAATCCTTGTTGATGAAGCATCTGTAAGTTTCCTCTCTCTGTATGTATATTTACAGATTTGAATTTGAATCCGTTCAACAGCAACAAAAAAAAAATCTTCTTTTATGTTATGTAAATTTCCATTTATGAATACTGGTGCTAGGTTTTTTTGGTTAATCATATTAAGTGTGATGTGAGAGATTGCTTTGTATTGCATATTGTGTTTTACTTTTACGCTTTTGTTTTGCACCCCTACATTCTTCGGATTTTCGGTTTTTACTATGGAAATATCTCTCTTGTAATTAGGACTTCTATTTTTTAGTTTTCTTCTACCTTCTCTTATTTGTTTGCTAAGTTTGTTTTTGGTTACACCCTATATCTGTCTCTTCTTTCTTAAAAAAAATGTTTATGGGATGTGTTTTGGTAATCATCAAATTTTTTGGGTTTACCCGTGTGGACTCTACTATCATTTGAGTCTTGCCTTTTAGCAAATTGAACTTTTTTCCCATTCAGTTCCTTTATCTAGTTTTAATTTGCATTTTTTTCCCATTCATTTCCTTTATCTAGTTTTAATTTGCATGTCTTATGCATACTGATCACTGCACAACTTTTCAATTGTACGATGTACATTCTGTCAGCTCCTATTTATTTATTAGTATTACTTTTTTTTTTTGGGGGGGGTGGGGGGGGGGGGGGGGGAGGGTCTGCATTTGAAGGATTTTTCCTGCATATTCCAACTGTTTAAAACAAAGTTCTTTGACTCTTCTGAAGTTGTGGTCTTGTGATTCGTCCTGGGCAGGTTCAAAAGATCCAGCTTCTGACACCAAACATTGGAGTTGTCTACAGGTAAGGTTTCCGTGCTATAGTTGATATCTTTCAAGATCATTACTCTTTGTAAAATAGATATCTGTTTTTAACAGTTTGAAACCAAATCCAGGACTGCGAATGATATATTCTAATGAAATATTTATCAATGCAGCGGCATGGGCCCTGATTCTCGAGTTCTAGTTCGTAAGAGCAGGAAGCAGGCAGAGCAGTACTTCCGATTGTACAAGGTACTTGGATTGTTTCCTTTCTTTGGTGTTTCACACTTTGTTAACCTTTGTCTAAATCATTTTTCCATATTTTTGGCTTATTTCGTGTCAACTTATAGCATAACCTATTAGATTTAGCTGTGATGCAATGTTCTAGAAATAGGTTTGTTGTACTTTTGTGCTCTTGCATTACAAGAATTGTTTGTTTATATATTAGTGAGAATTGTGGGGCTAAAACTCTATGAATCACAACCATTGAACTATGGGCATGAATATGATCCCAATGCGTTAGGCATTGGGGAGGCAGTTAGTTCTTGCATGAAGGATATGTAGTTCTTTCCACAATATTAAGTGAAAATAAATTTCTGCCTGCTTGAAGTTGATTTGTACTTTACCATAAAAGCTTCATTTTTCATTAATAAGTTGGGAAGTTTACTACAAATTTTCTACACAGGCATTGTTTATATATTAGTGAGAATTGTGGGGCTAAAACTCTATGAATCACAACCATTCAACTATGGGCATGAATATGATCCCAATGCGTTAGGCATTGGGAAGGCAGTTAGTTCTTGCATGAAGGATTTGTAGTTCTTTCCACAATATTAAGTGAAAATAAATTTCTGCCTGCTTGAAGTTGATTTGTACTTTACCATAAAAGCTTCATTTTTCATTAATAAGTTGGGAAGTTTACTACAAATTTTCTACACAGGCATTCAGCTGTGTAACAGAAATGAGTTGTTCTTTTCATTTTTATTTTGATATTAATCAATGAATTATTTTAATTTTCATTTGCATTTACCATTTTCAGCAATGTCAGTAATGATCATTGTTTTTGTAACCAATAGGAACAAATTCCTGTGACACAACTTGTAAGAGAAACAGCTGCTGTTATGCAAGAGTTTACACAATCGGGGTAAGACTGGTTCCTAGCATTTATTTTACCTTTGTACATATTCCATTGTTTGTCAGTCCATCAATCAAATGTTCCAGACTACTACCCCCAACCCGAAATCCATTTATTCTCTGCTGCTTTCTTTTGTTTGTTTTTCACTTTTTTTTTTATTTTGGTTGCAATATCTATGTTTCTATGCCAGTGGTGTAAGGCCTTTTGGAGTGTCGCTGTTGATTGCTGGATTTGATGACAATGGTCCACAATTATACCAGGTATTTTTATCAGTGATTAAATATTTTTATGGGAACTTATCTTTTGCAAGTAAAATCTACTGGCTGAATGGCTTTATTACCAAGTATCATATACATTCATGCCATAATCAACTTATGGATTCATTAAAGTGCCTTTTGTGGCCGTCCTCTGACATGAAATTTGAAAAATATTGGAAGCCATGGTTTATAGTCTTACTATTGCATGCCGAACTCATTTTTTGATTGCATGTAAAATCTATTGGCTGAATGACATAGATACCAAACGCTAAATCTTGATTATTTTACTTTTTGCTATTTACTTGCAGCATCAAATATAAATGTATGTCATAATGACTTTAGCGATGTATTGTAGTGCTATTTGATGACGGCTCTGATATGATATTTAGACAAATATTGGAAAGTGCCACTATATTTGCAGTGATGTTCTTTTCTCAAACCTGATATTTAAAATATCATCTAATGGGACTGCAAAATTTTGGATGAATCAGTGTTTAAAAAAGCAGTGCTATAGCGCGCTATAGCTCACTATAGCAACTTCTGAACCTCCCACCGCCTGCCTTGACAAAGGCGTCCATTGAGTGGAATAACAACTCAAAAGCGCTCGAGGCGCACCTATGGCACAAGGCGCACTATAGCACGCCTTTTATTGCTTTTCCATATTTCGTGTAGATTACTATTTCACTGAAGTCTATCCTTTCCAGTTTTTTTAATTATAAAATCTTTTCATATCTTTGTAGTTTTGGAAAATATATTTCAACAAAATTTGACGATTTTATTCTCTATCATTATTTATCCTTTCTCTGATTCAATAAATATGATCAGCCATCCTCAATTCCTCTACACGTTTGATTCCTCCCTTCTTTACCCACACCTTCCAATCTATTTCCCTCCATCCTCTATCCTTCTCCCCTTTTGGAGTTGTTTGCTTTTTGCTGCTGTTGTGTCTTCACTGCTGCTGAGTAGTAGCTCACAGACAGCAGCTACGATCACAAGAAGAAGAGGAGGAAGTTGAAGGATACAAGTCCATTGATGAAGATGATGGGGACTTCGTTCCTTGTCCCAACATTGAGGAAGAAGATGATGAAGATGGCCTTGATGACCTCGTTTGACCCACTTTCTAACCATCCACCTTTCCCACCCATTCCACTTGAATTCTTTCTTTTGTCTAATCTCTTATTTTTAGACTTGCATTTAGTATCTATGATGTTTTGGACTTGGTTTTATTATATTATTAGGTTTTCAATTAGGTTTTATTTCATCATTAACATATTTATACTATTAAATTTGAAAGTTACATAAGTTTGAAGTATTTTTACATTATTAGGTGTTCTAGAACTTTGCATGATTGTGTATTTAGCTCTTGTTCATGATTTTTTTAATCCCTATACATTTTTTACTTGCCATGCTTCAATATTATTTTACTGCTAATATTAATGGTTTTTGGATATTGCTCTAGGTGGATCCCTCTGGTTCATATTTCTCATGGAAAGCCTCAGCAATGGGGAAGAATGTTTCAAATGCAAAGACATTTCTTGAAAAAAGGTAATAGGATATGATTTTTTCTGCAGTGGGTAATAGGTTATAACTTATGACAGCATCCCAAGCCGTATGCTTTGCAGTAAAACTCGATTAATTCTTCTGCGAACTAGTGTCATGCTATTTTTTCTGATTGTGAACAAATGGTACATATGCACCTACTTTGCAGGTATACAGATGATATGGAACTAGATGATGCCGTCCACACAGCTATTTTGACACTAAAAGAAGGGTATGTAACCATATAATTTGTACTTTTTAGTAGACAAAGTTGGTAGTGCATTTGCATTGTAGGCATGCATGAGATACATGAATTCATAGTTACCAGAAACAAAAGTGGAACTTTCCCAAGCTTCCGTTTTCACCAGTTTTACTTGGGGATATTTCCCATTTCATCCATTCCTCCAAATTTGAAGTTTTTATCATAGTACGCGTGATTCCCTTGAACTCTTGTTTTCTAGGATGATGGAAGCAATGGCCCTTGGCAAATATTATTTTACCTTCCTGCACCCTCCATCACACTAGATGTCCTTGTCTACTTGCAACTTGTATTGTTAAAAATCGCTGAAATGGAAAGGAAGTGTTCCTTATGTCCCTTCCCATTTTCATGCATGAAGAGTTGTTGTTTGTTCTGTTTCTAAGTGAAAAGGACATGAGGGTAATTCCAGGAAATAAAGCTTCTTAGTTTTGTATGAAGACAGATCTCTTTGACTAACAAAGATCTGGACATTTGGTGTGTTAGAGGATACAATTTTTCTCACATATTCTGTGTGATATGCTTATAATTGGATACAATCCAAGGTGGACATATTTATACCAGTCTAGAGCTCTTTTGTTATGATGTGTATGTAGTACATTATACTTTCAACATGTAGAAAATGATGCTTACAGGTTTCTCTATAGAATCTTGTCATAATTCCCCGATAAAGGGTTTACAAATTTTTTTTTTTTCTGAGGCACTACTGTTTTATGAACTGTACACAGCTTTGAAGGCCAAATATCAGCTAAAAACATTGAGATTGGTATCATTGGTGCTGACAGAAAGTTCAGGTTATCATTTTCCCGATCCATTATTTCCTAGTGTTACTTCATACGGAGTAGTTCATACTCAGTTTATCTGAAGCTGAAATGAACTGCCTTGAGTCGGTTGCTTGTATCTCACTGCTCCTGGCTTGTCTTGCAGAGTACTGACACCAGCTGAAATCGAGGACTACTTGGGCGAAGTAGAGTAAGCTATTGTGAAAACTTTAAGCTTCTGAAACTGATTTTTCATGCTGTCTTTGATTGGATTGTTTGGAACTGGCTGGATCATGTATCTGTCTAATATGGTTTCAATCACCGGACATGTAGAGACTTTGAATCTAAACTTGCTTCAGTATTATGAGTTGTTGGGACACTTCCATAGTTGTTTGCTGTTTGTTTGTGAAGCTTGTTTTCTGCCAGTTCCCCTAAAGACAGTGAATCTTTTATACTCCCTCCGTCCAACAATACATGGGTTTTTAGAGGTAAATTTTTGTCCAACAATAGATGGACTTTTAGGTTTTCTAGGTAAAAGTTGTAATGATTTGTATTAGTTTGTGTGTTGTTGACTTTTTAAAATAATTTGATTGGTTAAAATGTGTAGTGGGTGTTAAAAAATAATACTCCCTCCGTCCTAAAATACATTGCCTTTTAGCATTTTGCACAAGTTTTAATAAAACACTTTACTTTAAAAAATACATCATCATTACACTAATTTTTTCATAAATTTTATTATTTTTTAACACCCACTACACATTTTAACCAATCAAATTATTTTAAAAAGTCAACATCACACAAACCAATACAAATCATTACAACTTCCTACCTAGAAAACATAAAAGGCCATCTATTGTTGGACAAAATTTTACCTCTAAAAGACCATGTATTTTTGGACGGAGGGAGTAAAATTTATGAAAAAGTTAGTGCAATGATGATGTTTTTTTTAAAAGTAAGTTGTTTTATTAAAACTTGTGCAAAATGCTAAAAGACAATGTATTTTAGGACGGAGGGAGTATATGCTTTTAGAAATATCGTTTAATTCACCAAATTCTTACTTGTATAAAAAAGAAAAAGAGAAATCGTTTTAATAAATGAGCCATCACGAGCCCTTCATGTGCTCACGTGAAACATAATTGTTTTCATTAAGGCTGAAGCCGCTGAACTAAAGGGAAACAGTATGGGTTATCAAATAATTAAATTCAATTTAGAGTTGTTTAAAGTTTTAACCCGATATACCTTGTTTATAAGAAGTTTTATTGCCATGCTCTAAATGAAATCAGGGGAGAGTTGTTTTTTGGGGAAAAATATAAAGAAAGGAAAATTTTAATTTTATAATTTGAAAGTTGTAAGAGAATAAGGGTCCGCTTTGTAATGCATGTAGCTTTTTCACAACTTTTAGTTTTAATATTCTATAGTTTTAAATAAGTTAAATATAAGATTTTAGTTTAATTAGTTTTTGAAATTGGATTTTCAACCGTTACTCATTTTCTCGTATCTCATCATCTAGTTTGTATACCCTATCAGCTGGATTACCAAACATTTTCCTAGCTTATAATTTATAAACACTCTAATTTAACCTATATTTAACACACTTAATATATCAGCTTCAACTATCTCATCAGCTACGTGTTCCCAAACAGACCCTAATTCACTTGAAAAGCTAATATTTTATTATACACCATTTCTTGGAAGCTTTTAGCTTTTCCCTCAAAAACAATTTTGTCCATACATATAATGATAAACTATACAGAAAGAAGAACACATTCATGGTGTAAGTGGTCAAGTTCAAGTGTTTCAATCATCAACTATAACACTATAGAATAAGTGAACACTTCATAATGCAAGTGGTCGATTTCTATCATCAACCACGATGGAATAATCAACTTTTGATGTCTTTTCAAGTTACTTTTATCTTCATCCTCACAAATGGAAAAAAAGAGCCAAAGAAAGTGATTCTATAGTTGTAAACATCGAGCAATTGAATAAATCGACAATTAAACCATACGACATTAACAAGAGAACTACAAGAGAACTTTGCACCAAAAAAAAAGAGAGAGAGAGAGAGAGAGCTACAAGAGAACTAAAGAAAAACCCAATATATCAAGCCAGATATTTTTTTTTTTTTAAAAAAAAACGTAATTTTGTTTTATATATAGATGACTTGTATTAGATATTTTCAGCAAGGAATTAAAGCAAAAATTGTGTAGTTGTCGGTCTTCACGTATAAAAAGAATAATAAGGATTATATTAGGCTCTTTTTTTTTTTTTAATGAAGGTAAGAATTCGAAATCTCTAACACCACCCATGTTTGAGAAATCGAGATGTCGAACGGTAAACGACGAGCGAAAAAAACAAGAAATAACCAAGAAAAACACTGTCTCAAACACAACAAGAAGGATTCTGGAGTTGCTCAAAGGAACCAGCCACGTCAGTCCGTGTGGGAGCATGGGACAATGAAGGGGCAGAAAGAGGATTATATTAGCCTAATTATCTTTAGGATGCAATTTGTTTATTATATATTAATAAAAATTCATTTCATATTGTTGATAAAAACCCCTAGCCTTCCAAGCTTTCGACCCGAGCTTTGTGCTAATACAATACCTCATCTGTTTAAAAATATAGGTTTTTTTAGCTCAAATTTTTATTTGGAAAAATAAATTATTTTTAAGTTTTCTAAACATTGGAATACGACAATTGTTTTTTTTTCCTCCTCAAATATATCAGCGATTAACAGTTGTGGATAATTAATAAGGGGCGTAAAATTAATATTTTATATGATTTTCTTAATATGTGTGCACACCCTTTAATTAAAGCAACAAAAATGGGAGTAGTAGTTTTTTTTTGTTCACTTAAAATTGATCTACTAGGGTCAATATTATGTTTGGTACTCAATAAAGACCGATTTTTTTTAATAGTGACTAGTACTTCTCCGGTTAATTAAAATATGTTGTTTATTGTTATTTTTCTATCAATTTGAAGAGCCCCTTTTCCGAAGAACGCGCCTCACGCGCTAGGAGAAAAACCCCTTCTGCTTCCTTCGTCGCGATGGAAAACCTAATTGAGATTGCTTCTTCTGAATCCCTAATCTATGGCCTATCTCTCTCAAATCCTAAATCCCAGCCTCCCCTATGGTGTATTAACAATGATTACACTACTTCTACTCCTAATTTCGCAACCGGGTACCAGCGATGGTCCTGCGATGGCGAATTTCGATTGGCTGTTTGGATGAGTTCGAAGAATGGGTTTTTGTGTTGGATTAGGCGTAATCCCCTAATCTTATCTATGAGTTCCTGGGATTGCTTAAGATCGATCCAAGGTGAGATGATTTGTGCCGAGATGTCTAATCGGCCTCCTCCTTGGCCTGATTTTCTTTGTACGGAGCGCGAATTAGGGATTTCCTGGGCACTTGCGATTGGTCGATCGTGCTGTACCGACGAGGAATTGGAAAGGGGGCTCTGCAACATGGATGGGCTCTCAGCCTGCAAGCGTGTATGGATTTGGATGTGTGATTTTCCTAATCCTTGGATGTGTGAGTTTTCTGATCATTCTCCCTCTCTCTTTCCACAAAATCTTGCCTATAAATTCCGGCCTTTGGTTGTGCTTGTTCTGCACACCTCTCTTCTCTTCTCATCTCTCCCAAAATTCTACAGAGTACTTGTTCTAACAAAAGTTTTCTTTGTGTTTTTGGTCAGGCTCCAACAACTGCTGAGAAGGGCAAAAGCCCTATGGTTGCAGAAGATCCTGCTCCAAAAGTGTGCCAAAATGCCAAGTCTCAAGGCAAGCCGAAGGGCTCTAAACTTGCTGAGGAGTTTCCAATCTCCAATGATGGCGGTGACAATCTGTCTCTAAAGGCGAAAAGGAAGTTCCGGAGATCAGCTATGAACAGAGAAAAGCTCCTTGCTTTGCAAGGCAAGGTGCAGGAGAACATATCCATGCTACATCAGTCCTCCATATTTGCCACCATTATTGGCGAGCCCATGGAAGCCAGGGAAGTTAGAAAGCGGATGAGGTACGTTTGGAAATCTCTCTCTGGCGGGTTTCAGCTCATACCGATTGCAAACAATTGGTTTGAGCTTAGATTTGATATCTCTGAGGACAGAGCATGGGTTTGGGACAACCGCCCTTTCTATGTTTCTGGGCAATTGATCTTGTTGCGCCCCTGGAGGTTGGACTTTGACCCTTGGTCTGAGTCTGTTACCTTGCTAGATATGTGGATTAGATTTCCTGGCCTTCCGGCTAAGTATGTGCATGAGGAGATTCTGAGAGATATTGTTAAAACTAACCATTTGGGAGAAATTATCAAAGTTTCAGCTTTCAACAACAAAGGTGCTCGGTTTCGTTATCCAAGGGTGTGTGTCTCGGTTGACATCACAAAGATTGCTGGGAGGGAGATTTTTGTGATTAATGAACATGGGGAGGTGGAGTCCTTCCCCATGTGGTTTGAAGATTTCCCACAAGGCTGTGGTGGTTGTGGCGCCAATGATCACATGTTCGATGAATGCCCTAGTAGAAGCACCTGCAATCTGGTTGCTGGCTTTGGCGGGCAGCCTCCTGTGATGCCTTCTACTGCTGCTGAGGAACCTGCACAAGAGCCAGGGGCTGGTGAGTGGGTGCAGGTGGCTGCTCGGCGACCCCATGTGCGCCCCCCTCCCATGTTTGGACACCCCAAGGATGAGCTGCTGAGATGTTTTGGTAAGAATGTTACGCTATCCTCTGGCTCCTCCCCCTCCAAGTCGACTTCTGGCTCCGCTTGAAATTCTTCTTCTACCACTCCTGTCTGTGTTGTTGGTGAGGTGCTTGCACCTTTGCCTATCACTATTGTGCAGCCTTCTATCACAGCTGAGAATGCGTCTACTGTGCTTCCTGCATCCAAAGTGCCCCCAAGTGATGAGAACCAATTCTCCAAGCTTGAGTCGCAACCCGACCTCCATCCTTTTGTAGCCGACGATGAAGAGTACCTTGAGTATGATGAGGATGAGTTTATGGAAGAGTGTCTGGTTGATGTGGGGTTTGCTGATCCTGGGCTTACTCAGGCTCACTACGAGGTAATCTTTCGAGACATTCCACCATCTATTGAGTTTGATCTGCCCAACCTGGATATCCCTGAGTGCTTTGAGCAGTCCCTTCAGGCGGCTATTGTGTCCCCAATTGGCTCACCACCTCACGTCAACCAGTCCCCCCACGCTGATGCATCAAGATCTGAGTCCGGCAAGCGAAAGATGAAGGTCGAGGAAGGCGACTCTGCATGCTCCACCATGACTCTGATGGGTGGCAGCTCGAAAAAAGGGAAGCATGTGTAGGACATCTAAGCTAGGGCGTTGGGGAGCAATCGGTGTTGGCTCTGATTTTCTCCCTGCCTTCAAGCGAATAAGGCCAGTGCTAGGAGTGTTTCATTTGTGTCTGAATCTGTTATCTAAAATTGTATTATGGTTGTTTTATGTGTGTCAAACCTTGGTTAATGAGAGTCGTGTAGGGTGTCTTGGTTTTCTAAGTATAATGCAGCCTGTGGTGTGAACAAGTGTAAGCTATATTGCTATGACTATGATCGAATGTATTGGGACCTTTTGATAAACCAAGCTATGATGTATGAAAGTTATGATAATATGAGGCAATTACAGTATATGTGGAAACACACTCTTGCTTGCATAAATCGGGTGCAGTGGAGATATGATTTGGGTATAAAGATGAGGAGTGGGATTGATATTAGGAAAATCATATGGTTAACCTCTTCCAATATTCAACTAACCGATGTGATTGGGATTAAAAACCAAAAATGAATCAAGGCCATTGCTTAAATGTGTACATATACTTTCTCTATTAGAAGATCCCAACCATAGGCTTCTAATAGCCCAAGAAGTTATAAAATGAAATTAGGATTTTGGAACATTCGTGGTTTAGGAAGAGGAGATATATGGACAGACTTAAAAGCGATGAGGATTAATGAGCATATTAATCTCATGGCAATTGCGGAATTGAGAACATGTATAATCCCCCAAGAAAAATTATGGAAAGCGGCAGGTTTCAATCACGCCATCTGGTCAATTGGGGAAGACAGATCGGGTGGAATTGGGTTATTATGGAATGAGAATTCCCTCTGTAATGAGACAATTGAAGCTGAAGTGATTCTCCCTAGAGTAATCAAAGTTAAATACATATGCCACGATAAAAACTTCAGAGGCGTGATTTTCTTAATTTATGCACCCCCACATGAATGTGACAAAGACGCCTTCTGGTCAGAACTTACTGATATAATCACTAGTGAACCCCTACCATGCCTAGTAATCGGAGATATGAACGAAATAAGCAACAGCAATGAGAAGGTAGGTGGAGTGGAAAACAACATACTTAGATATTCAAGACTGAATCAGTTTAAAGACCGATGCAATCTATCTGAGATTCCGTCTTCAGGCAACCAGTTCACTTGGCGTAAAAAAAGAGAAGGGGAAAACAACATATGGGAAAAACTTGATAGGGTGCTAGTACAACATGAATTTCTTAGCTCTTATCCCGATTTAGTTACTTTCAATGGTGCTTTTTCGGGATCAGACCATTGCCCAATATCAATTGATCTAAACCCGGGACGAGAATTTACACCATCGCCATTCAAATTTGAGAATATGTGGTTACAGAGGAAGGATTTGAGAAACATCGTTAAACAAACTTGGAGAGCAAGATGCTCAGGATCAGCAATGTATAGACTATCATACAAAACAAAATTACTGAAAAATAAAATCAAAGTGTGGAATAGGAATTCCTTTGGAAACATTTTTCGACAAATTCATAAGGTAGAGGAAGAGCTGATCAACATACAATCAAAAGTGACTCCTAGAACGGGAAAGGAATACAGTGTGGAGAACCAACTGATCCGGAAAAAAGAACAGTTACTGAAATTTCAAAAAGAATACTGGGGTCAAAGAGCGAAATCAAACATATCAAGCTGACAGATTCTAACACTGCTTATTTTCACAAAATAGCGTCTGGAAGACGAAATAGGAAGATAATAAGGAGTATCACCTCTACCACAGGGACGCAGGTCATAGGCGACGAAAATATTAAACACGAAATAAGAAATGATTTTAATAAGCGTTTCTCTAAAGAGCAAGTCAATATGAATTTACTTAATGAATACCTTGAATTAATACCGACAACAATAACTGATGATGAAAATAGTAGTCTCTCCGAACAACCTACAAATGGGGAAATTAAGAGCACTGTCTGGTCTCTGGGCAGAAACAAATCCCCAGGTCCAGACGGTATGACATACGAATTCTACAAAAGCTACTGGGATATAGTGGGAAGCGATGTCACCAGGGCAGTCAAGGCCTTTTTTCATTCCGGAAAACTACTCAAGCAGATCAACCACTCTTTCATAACCCTGTTACCTAAATGTGACAATCCATCAAAAACGGCAGACTATAGACCCATTAGTCTGTGTTCAACGATATACAAGATAATTTCAAGAATCCTTACTGAACGGCTCAAATGCGTGGTGGGTAAACTTATTCACCCGTTTCAAGGGGCCTTTGTGTCAGATAGAGCTATTCAGGATAACATTCTAATAGCTCACGAAATTTTTCATTCTTTCAGAACGAGGAAAGGGACGGAGGGATGGTTAGCAATCAAGCTAGATATGGAGAAGGCCTATGACAGAGTCGACTGGACATTCACAGAGGCAGTTATGAGAAAATTTGGATTAAGTGATCAATTTATTAGATTGATAATGGAATGTGTAACTACTGTATCCTTTTCAGTGCTTGTCAACAATGGGCCTACGCAGGTCTTCAAACCTTTCCGTGGTCTGAGACAAGGTGACCCAATATCTCCCTTTCTATTCATTATTGGTGCAGAAATACTGGCAAGGAAACTGCATTCGGAATCCAATCTTAACCAATCAGGGATTGGATTCCGGTTTGGCCATGCAGGCCCCAAGATCCCTTTTCTTGCTTTCTCAGATGATATTATTATTTTCACTAAAGGAAGCCAAACAGCTTGTGAAAAAGTCAGCAAAATTGTAGATGATTATTGCAGACTTTCGGGGCAAAAAGTGAACTACAATAAATCTGCCTTTCAAACATCACCAGGGATTGCGCCTTCACGTCTTAGCATCATTGAAGGCTCACTTAATATAGTGCGACAAACAAAACTAGATAGTTACTTGGGATGCCCAATTGTTAATGGCAGAGTAAATAAAACTACTTTCGACGGTCTAATAAGCAAAGCAACAGGACAACTATCAAAGTGGAAGGCCGATTCACTCTCCCAGCATGGGAGATCGGTACTAATAAACTCGAATCTAGCGGCTAAGCCACTTTTCTCAATGCAGAGCTTCATGTTACCTACGACAATACACTCATCACTAGATAAAATCAACAGAACTTTCTTCTGGAACAAAGACTTACAGTATAAGCCACTAATTGGATGGGATAAGGTTTGCAGACCTAAAGGGAAAGGAGGTATGGGTCTACGGAAGACAAAAGAAATGAACGAGACACTCCAGATGAAACTTATTTGGAAAATCATTGCGGAACCAGATAACGTGTGGGTGAAAATTATCAAACATAAATATATTAAAACGGAGTTTGTTCTAAACTACACAAAGAGAGGAAATGCATCCTGGCAATGGTCACAACTAAGGAAAATTATTGAGCCATTCAAGGAAGGGGTGGCATGGTTGGTAGGATGTGGGAAAACGATTAGATTCTGGCAAGACAAATGGGCACCCATTTCGAACATTATTTCAGCAAGCCTGGACCCGACAAAAATCAACAAAGATGAAACAGTGGACCAATATATCACTAACGGTGCATGGAATTGGACAAAGTTAGAAACAACCCTGACAAGAGAAGTGGCTCAACAGATTGCAGATATTCCATTACCAATTAACCAGATCCGCGATAGAATGTACTGGTGGCCTGACAAAAAAGGTTGGTTCACAACGTCCAGCGCATATAAACTAACCACAAAATCCGTAAATCTAACCAACGATATCAATGACTGGATCTGGAAACTCGATGTTTCACCAAAGATAAAGAACTTTATGTGGAAAGTATGCCACAATGGTCTACCAACGGCTGCACGACTCGCACGAAGGGGGGTGGCCATCCCTCCAGACCCTCCTTACTGTGCAGTCTGCAATCACCATGAAGAGGACACAACCCATCTGTTGTTTGAGTGCAAATTTTCGTGGTGTGGGCTAAATGTCCCCTCTACAGTAAGAGCAAGGATCCAGGACAAAATCAGAGAATCAAGGAACATTGAGTCACTGATGGCTTTTGCGGCATGGCAACTTGATTCCAAGCAAAGATCCCGAATGGCAACTAACTGGTGGACAGCTTGGCTTTGTCGCAATAAATTCATCTTCCAACAGATAAAACTCTCCAATACAGAAGGTTTCTTGAAAATGTACAATTCGATTATAAGAGAATGGGAAAAGGCAGGAAAAGTACTAGAAGATGACATTGATCCTACAAGGATTGTCAGTAACAAGAGTCAAAAACATCAGAGGACAAAAAAGGACAGGAAATGGAAAACCCCACCGCCCGGTAAATGGAAACTGAATTTTGATGGCGTTGTAGGAGGGAATACACAAAGTACTATAGGATATATTATCCGTGACAATAACGGTACGGTCACAGCAATAGGGGGAAGAAAAATAGGCTTACAGAAACCTTTACTGTCAGAGGCAATAGCGTTAAGAGAAGGAGTTCTTAAGGCTCGCGAGTTGAGAATCCCTAGTCTTGTTATTGAAGGTGACTCGCTGATCATCATAGATCATCTAAAGGCCAAAACAAAATGTCCTTGGGAAATTGAGCTAATTATGTCTGATATTAGCTCCCTCATTTCGGGGTTTAACGAGGTTTCGTTCTCCTACGTACCTCGAAGCGGCAACGCTGTAGCAGATAAGGTAGCACACCTTGCTCTAGTTGCCACCACCACCGCCTTTGATTCCGATCTAGGTCTTGCAGACCTCATCCGAAAGGATGCCATCGGGTAGCTCAATGCTCCCGAATTCTTACCCAATCAAAAAAAAAAAATTATGTTGTTTATTTTTCATAAACGCCTTTTTAGTAAAAGGCGAAAGAATAACCATGTATGGGGCTTAAGATAGTTATAAGTAGATTTTGGTTTAAATGGGGAGTTAAAAAAAACTTGTTTTGATATCTTTTATGGGTTTTTGGTGTTTATTTGATTTGAAAATACAAGTATACCCCTAATAACAACCAAATAAACTTCACTTTTTACAAATGAACCGTTTTTCACCCCATACGGAGTTTATATTTCACACAAATTTTTAACCTTATTTCAAACAAATTTTTAACTTTAACTTGTTTATAAATTTTAGTCATTTTTTAACCTCGCCTCATATGGACCCTTTATTTCGCTTTGTGATTACTGCGTGGTTGCATTATACTCCACATAGTAATAAAATACAGTATCAACTTTTTTTTTTTATAAATTCATACTTAATACTCTACGTAGTAATAAGCATGAAATTATTTTTAAAAACTTAAAATATTACTAAGATTTTATATATTTTTAACCCTTTAAAAAATGTACGTAATAACACGCCATGTTTTAATTAATGGAGTATGCAATTTTTTTTTACACTTATAAAGATCTGCAGTACAAATTCTGAAATCCTCCAAACAGTAAGATTCTGCATTATTAGGGCAAAATTAAGGATTTAACCCCAAAAATAGAAAAAGCAAAATGGGATCCGAATGAAAACCTAATAAGTGGAGTGCACGCTTGAACAGGGATTGCCAGCTGGTTCATTTCTACATGGATTGCTTCAACCTCTGCGCCAATCTCTGATTTAACGCGTTCACGCTTCTCATCATCTGTCGGTTTGTCGCTGACTTCCATCCTTCATTAAACAATTCACAGTTGATCAGTTGAAGGATGGATGGGATGGGATGGAATGAATGATTTTGTGTGTCAGATTAGGGTTTTTCTTTTCTTTTTTTAATTTCCATTAATATCATCATCCTCTCTAATTTGTACGGAGTGAAATTTCCCCCTTTCGTTTTCCCGCAGAATCTCATTCCATTTAAACAGACACATCAGGGTATCGAATCTTCGTTTTTTCGCCCCCTTTTTTTGAAATTAAAGTTTCAGATTCTTCGCTGCAAATTGGTGAGTTCAATCCAAGGACTTGCAGCTGGAAATTGGTGTCTTTGATTCGATGTTGATGGAGTAGCTTGTTGCAAGGGATCTGTGTTGGTTTGTTTGTGGTTCGGCTGGAATTTTGGGGCTGGATATGGGAGATCAATCGTCCGGTGAAATTGAAATTTCGCCTGTGCATGTGAGATTGGAAGAAGATGATGACGAATTTCGAAGCTGTTGCGAGGAGGAGAGCGAACACGAGGGAGAATTGACGGAGGAGGGGGATGATGGAGGCGTGGAGGCACAGGAAGATGTTGATGATGTATCTTCTGTGAGGATGTGCTTTAAAGGCGTTTCCATGGAAGGAATTAACGAGTCTAGCTGTGGATATACTGGCATTGGAGTTGTTATCGAAAGACCGGGGGTTGATCCTGCTATCCAGGTTCAGAAGAAGCTCGATTTCTATGTGGAAGGTTATGTAGCTGATTATCTCGCTTTGATTGATGGTCTTTCTGAGGCTGTTAAGTATAATGTAAAGCGACTTGTAGCAGTTACTGATTCAAAGATTCTCTATGATCAGGTATTGAGTTGTTCTTGTCGGTCTTTGTTAGTTTTGAATCTCCACAATATGCTGAAGTTCTTGGCTATGAAATTGATGAATCTCCACAGTATGTTTTTCTGAATCCATCTGTTTTGTTTTGTTCCATCATCTGTTGAGTTTCCTTAGGGGTGTTGCATAGATTTTGAAGTTCCCTTTTCTTTTCTTTTTTTTCCAATTTTTGTTTGCTTCATCTGATACAACCTGATTTGTCTTGATGAATAGAGGTCTTTGTGAGATTGAAAGATATGAACTGTATATGAAAATTTATTTAGGTTTTTGCTTTGTGTTAGATTTTGCTGAAGGAGGAGAGCTTTGAAAATACACTCATGGATGCTTTTCGAGAACGGATACTTGAGCTCATCAATTCTCTGGAAGCTTTTACCATGAAGCTTGTTTCTAGTTGTGAGGTTAAGAGCTCTTTGCATTTAGCCATGGTGGCAATTGGCATTGTGTCTTTGCCGGATAAGGGAGATAAGCTTGTAGCTCCGGGAAATTGCTCAATTTGTTGCAAGGATAGGTCATCTGCGATGATGATCAGTTTTAAATGTTCACATAAGTTTTGCTCTCATTGTTTGAAAACCTATGTTGAAGGAAAATTGCAGACCAGAGAAGAACCCATCAGATGCCCTGAAGAAAGGTGCAGATATTTGCTCTCTGCTGCGGATTGCAAAACTTTTCTTCCTGTGGTGTTGTATGATTCTTTTGAGGAGCAGAATTCTGCTAAAATTTGCTGTCCATATCCAAATTGTTCAGAGGTTTTTGATCATGATCCCTGCTTGTCAGCCCAGGCAGCCTCATCAAGTCAGTTACATGGTAGCTGCGTTGAATGCCCCTTCTGTCAGAAATTTATCTGTATTGATTGTGGTGTCCCCTGGCATACTTCATTTAGCTGTGAAGAGTATCAGAATCTTCCACTGGATGAGAGGGTTGCTATTGATATTACATTGGCACAGGGCAGGCAGTGGAGACATTGTCCACAGTGCAGGAGAATGATTGAGCTTGCACAAGGGCTCTACCATACTACCTGCTGGTAAGAATCTCGTTGACGCTCGGGTCATTAGTATATTTTACTAAAAGGCTACTATTTCTGTTTTTTTATTTTTATTTTTATTTTTATTTTTATGATAGTACTTATTGAAAAACTTGGTGTCTAAAGTTTGCACTAGTGGTGTTTATGTTTATCCTAATGTTCTGTTAGTGTTGCCCACTTGCCCTTAAATTTTGATAGTTGATTTTTGAATGCTAAATTCTCATGGATAGAGTTTGAACATTCTAATGAAATGGTGCATTTTCTTTGTTACTACCCCACTAGCAAATTAGCAATACCTTAAAAATGTCTGTCATATAAGACAATTCTGATCTAGTACTATGCTGGGATCCTTCTTATTTGAGGTGATGACAGGAAGATGGTTGTTCTAGGTGGAGTTGATATCCATCTTCAACAAGAATAATTGCTGTCTGCAAAGCCACTTAATTGTTTTATACCTATTTTCATGTCAGATATGTTGTTCTATATAATATTTATGCATTTTGCCTGGCTCCTTACGAATTCTGTTATTTGGCTGGCTCGTTTGATGATTCATCTTCTTGTTGTGTAGGTGTGGGCACGAGTTCTGTTATTCCTGTGATGCTGAATACAGAGACGGCCAGCAGACATGCCAATGTCCATTCCAGGATGAAGCAGCCAACTCACAAGTGTTGGCTTTCCCTGCTGCTGCTCTTCAGGGAACTGAGCAGTGGCCATTAGATTCCTTTGATTTATTCCCCATGATATTGGACGCGTACTCAGATCAAGAGAGGTCACAGCTAGCCCTGATTCAGACATTCCTTTCTGGTGGTGGTCTCGCCCTGAGTGATCATCTTCCATGCCAATCAGCCCCTCAGTACACAGACTCATACGTTGATGTCATGAAGGATCTCCACCAGCTTCCATGGCTAGAAAGGTTTGTATCAGTGATTAACGACAATTACTATGATGACTACATTTACTAAACCTCGAGTCTCACACTTGGGTCCCTATAGAATTGCTGTGTGGCGGTTCGGGTTTGTCCCTCTCTTCTCTCTATTTTACTGCAAAATGCATAAAGGGTTCTGTTCACATTCTCTGCATTCTCATTTCAGGCTACCGTGTGAAATCTGAACTTCATTAATAAGTGTGAAATTAGAAAATCTAGTGCTTCAAGCTTTCAAGTTATTGTTCATTACTCATTAGTCAACTAAGAGGGGTGTAGTTACACCAATTCATGGCATGAGATCACGAGTTAAAATGAAGTTGTGGATGTGATCAGTGGACGGACAATCCTTTATCGTATCTAACACCAGTCTCCGGCAGCCACAAGTCACCCTGTATGAAGTGGGTAACTGTGTACTCCATTGCTTCATCAGAGCTGTTGAAGACATGGTAACCTGGCCACTTCACCCTGTCAGTGAGATCAGCCCCTGGCCCTGAATTGTTATACTCAGCATAGTATAGCGTATCGCGATAGTTTCTGTCTTTCCAGTCCAACCAGCCCTCTTTTGCGACAATGTCGCTTATGTAGGTCTCCATGACAACTGTTCTTGAGTAGTTACGCCATGGACGCCCGAGGTATGTTGACACTGACGAGTTCTCTAGACGGGCTTGCAGCAAGTCCACATCTGCAGATATGTTACAATTTTGGACCGAGAATCCAGTGGTCGAATGAGAGCAGTTCCTGCCGTGGGCGGTCACTGTGTTCTTCTGTTGGTCAAGTCCCTTCTTGACTAGGATCAGACAGTCCTGGAAGACTGCACTGGCGGATCCAAAGATGAAGTCGACTGTGCCTGTTATTGTGCACTCTCTGTAGAACTGGCGATGACTGTGTGGGTAGAGCGTGTCTTGGTATCCTCGGAAGGCGCAGCGGAAGAGGGCGGAGTGGTCAGAGGTTGACCGGAATGCTACCGCCTGTCGTTTCTCCGGTCCTGCTGTGTTTTCGAAGGTCATGTCTCGCCCTATGAACCCTGGGCCTGCAACACCTGCAGTGACAAAATCAGATCAATTGGGGATCAAATCTCCAAGGTTTTCCTAACAATTTCTTTTAGGGATTGATTACCAAATGTTGCAGTGCCGTAGGTTGACCAGCCATTGGAAACACTGCGGTTCCCGGTGACGACGGTGGCGTCCATTCCATCTCCATACATCATCACATTGCGTTTTCTGCTACCGATCAACACGTTCTCATGGTACACCCCCTTCTTGATGTAAACGATGAACCGATCCTTGCTATGATCTCTAGCAGCCTTGACTGCATCGTTGATACTGGTGAAGTTTCCGGTCCCATCCAGCGCAACAATCGCATCTGGGGCTGGAACCGATCCCGAACTGGCTCGCAGGAGTCTCCTGTCCTTGGCACTTACCCAAGATGGGAAGTCGCGCGACTCTTCTTGCTCGGTGCTCTTTAGCAGCCTTCTCCCACGGTCTCTTGAGCCCGAATGGGCCACATTCAAAACCATGCCGAGTGCCTGGCAATCTCGAGATGTGACCTTGCTTAGACGATTGGCTACAAGTGTTCCCATGAAGGTTTTGGTCCCTTCGAGTCCTTCCAAGCACGTTTCTTGATTCGTATACACCGCGCTTAGCCATGTGTTTAGATCCGAACCCAGATCTTCCGTTTTGTCCGATTTACCTGGTTCAGTTTCAAGTGTTTGAGAACACACCCAAAAATCAACTGACAATGCTGAAACCATTGTAGCACATACCGGTTTGGACGGCGGAGAGAGCCCAGGAGAGCTCATCGGTGGAGATCTCGAGCAAATCGACACAATCATGAATGGCATTTGCGAGGCTGAAGTCGTCGGTGTACACACTCAAGGAGTGATCGACGATGGTGAGCATGTCACTGACATAATTTTGCAACGAAATCAGGGCGCCATTGAAGACGGATGTGGGCACATTTAGGTACTCTGTGACCTCCTCGAAAGCGGCTGGCTCACTTGCGGGTTGCGCTGGCTGTGCCGCCCATACCGCCGCCACCACCAATAGCACCATCACCGGAGATATGGCATGGAAAGGCTTTCTCATTGCTTAGTGTTGCTGGAGTTGTTCTTTTGTTTTTTGGTTGTTTGGGAGAATAGGAGTTTGTGTTGTTATATTATAACATTGTAGTTTATTAAGGGCTAGGGTGATGTAATTAATGAGCTTTGATACTATTTATAACCTATTATTGATTTATTATATAAGATCCAAATTAGTCCAATTCGTAAATATGTTTCCAATGCCATATATAGGATAATAAACTCAATTAGAAAATATTTTACCTATATACACCCGATTTAGCCTTTTAAAATTAGATTCCATTTTATTGTCACTCTCATTAAACGTATAAACATCAGGACTCTACTCCTAAAAATATGACGAACAACAATACTATCTGCTATATCATCAGACTCTCTGAAAATACGATGAATAGCAATACTCTTTACAGATTAATACTATGTCCATGGTTCTTAATCAGATATATACATATAAAAATCAAAATCAAATGCACTTTGGATTTTCACTCCAATTTTTAAATCAGCACCATTCATATTTTGTTGTTAATGAAATCATGTTGTTCTTACATTTTTTTTTTTGGTGAACTCATGTTGTTCTTACATGAAGTATATGCTAGCTATATTTGATGATAGCTAGTGTCACTCTAAGTAGGAATTCAAATCTGTCATCATCCCGACAATAAATTGGGAAATTGCAATAGATGAGTAGATGACAAACAAATGATCACTAAAAAGAGTAATTACTTAGAGATATGTATATATGATGTACATGTACAAATTTGGATAGGTGATTGTGTCAAAAATAAATCATAATAGGTAAATAATCATTTTATATATGTGCCCCTTTTTAGCAAGCTATTGCAACAAGGCTTACTATCTAAAGTTATGTCACTTCAATATATATGGGAAAAAAACACTAAAGCTTGTGTATGGCATGGCACACTTAATTATCTCTCCTTGGTTCAAATTTATGAGATATTGTTTTGTTTGTGTACATTTCGATTTTAAATAAAAAGAAGATACAAGAAGATAATCATGTGGGTTTATGGTTAGTAATTTTTCATATTAAATATGAAATACATTTATTCAATTGAACAAAACATAATGAATGGTGGACAACCTGGTTTCTTAGAAACCAAATCGCTTTTGCAGACACAACTCTCCCTACTGATAGGGAGTTTGATAACATTGTACAAACACACATAAACAATTGGTCCCGGGCTTGTTCATTTGGAGATGAAACTAACAATAACATCCCTCATCTAAAGCCAAAACTGAGAAATGAGAGAGTAAGGTTGCCTAAAAAAAAGGGAAATCCTCGTTGGAATGTTTAAACTGAATTTTGATAGATCCACCTTACAAAACGGTAACAACTCTTGTGATTTCATCATAAGAGGATGGGGAGGGTAGACCAATTACCATGGTATATGACTAATTGGGAGCACAAAATCCAGTTAGGGCTAAGACCCTAGCACTACGACAAGGTGTTCAGAAAGTGATTCAACAACGTACAAATAAACAGACTACATATTGAGGGTGATTGCTTGATTATAATCAATCATTTAAAAGATAATGTATGGTGTCCATGGAAAAACGAGATACTTCTGTCTGATGTTAAAATGCTCATAAGTGAATTAACAAATGTTTCTATCTCTTACGTATCACGTGATGACAATAAAGTAGATAGATGATAAGATTGCATATCTCTGAATTGCAACTTTGCTAAAGGGCGAGAAATTTTTGACAATTTAGGTATTTGTGACCTCATTCGAGAGAATGCTATCGGGTAAGTTTCCATATCCCGAATTCTTTCATAATAAAAAAAAAATGAGTCACCAATAAGAATAAAAATAACAATAGCATAACTTTCTAAAGATTAATTTTGAAATCATGTGTCTTCCTATATTATTCAAGAAAATGGCAGTCCTCATACAAATAATTAGGGGTGGGCACAAATCCCGCAAATTCCGGTCCCGTCCCGGTCCCGGTCCCGGTCCCGGTGGGATTTCAAAAAAAAATTGTAAATCCCGTCCCGGTCCCGTCCCGCAAAAATTATGCGGGACGGGACGCGGGACGACCCGTCTCAATCCCGCAAATCCCGTCCCGTCCCGCATATATTATAATAATAATAATAATAATAATAATAATAATAATAATAATAATACATTATGTTAATACTGTAATATATATAATCTATATATAAATTACATACACTTATAATGTGTATATACATTATGTTAATACTGTAATATATACACAGTAGCATTGCATTCCACCAAAAAAAGAACTAATGGTACTGCATTCTACCTAAAAAACTAATGGTACTGCATCAATGTATATATACACACGTTTTACTTATATTATCATGTGTATGTATATAGGAAAACCTGTAAAATGTAATTTTTTAATAGATTTATATGTGTTGCGTCTTTGAAAATCGCAAAATATATCGAAAAATTTTAACTTTTTATAATTTTTTTTATTTGAGGGACAAGGCTCGTCCCGGCGTCCCGTCCCGGTCCCGTCCCGTCCCGCGAGGGACAAGGTCCATACGGGACGAAGAAAAAAAGAGTAAATCCCGTCCCGGTCCCGTCCCGCAAAAATTATGCGGGATGGGACGCGGGACGACCTCCGTCCCGTCCCGTCCCGCGCCCACCCCTACAAATAATGAAATAAGTCCAGCTGTGCTACAAATCATAATAGAAAACCTACTCCAAATCCAATTCCATATGAGGGCCTTTTGTACATTTTTGGAATGGGTGTGTCCATTTTTTCTCATATATTGAATATATTCCCATCTTTTTATATGCATTTTGTAAATTAGTTTCGATTAAAGTTACGCCTATAAGTCTACTCTCTTTACCCCAAATTTTTTTTTTTTTTGTAAAAATGTGGAGATAGAAAAATAAAATAAAATGATATCACTATCACTTGTATTGTGTCAAAATTACCAAGAGGTTTTTTATTAATAAAATTTTAAAATGTGTATAATTAAGTACAATGTTCTAACAATTTATTATATATTCCACCCTCTTAGCCTATATGATTTATTTATTATATTAACCGTTTCTATATTTACGAATCTTGACTTTTAGCCGAGACTTTTTTCTCGATCAGTCTGCCTTTTTTTCCCCTTGCACTTAAATGAAATAATCAGCCAACAACACTGATGAAATAAAACACATGATGATACCCTAATACTATATATAATATCCAAGAAGTGTAAACAAAAAATGAAACCAAAAATTGTCAAAGAGGCTTTTTATTAATAAAATTCAAAATGTGTATCACTGAGTGCAATTTTCTCACCATTTATTATATATTCCACCATCTTGGCTCATACAGGTTATTTCTTATACATTAACCGTTTTCATATTTACGAATCTTGACTTTTAACAGAGATTTTTTCTTAGACCAGTCTTCCTTTTTTTTTTCCGTTTTGTTATCGGCACGGTGACATATCGCCATCGGCACGGTGCCGATGCGGAGTCTCCAGGTCGGCACACATACTGCCGAACCCAAGTGCCCAAGTAGGCAACATTTGATGCCGAATTCGAAGCTCCAAGTCGGCACACATATTGTCTTACCCGAATTACCAAGTCGGCAACCAATGACCGATGTAATTTCGAAAGCCTATAAATAGAAGCAATGTCGGAGTCAATTCCCCAAAATCCCTATTCTTGCATCAGAGAGAAATGGCGTTACCGGAAGAAGATGGCGGAGGCGATTTACCGTTCGACATTTTTAGCTATAGTGGAGGAGCTCGTGAAGAATCTCGAGGTAAAATATTATTGTTACAACTCGTGAAGAATCTCAGGCGTGACGTGACTCGCCACAGTCGATAGGACGTGTCAGGTTGACTATCCAATCCGTCTTCCCTTCCGTCAGTATGTGTCTGTCGGCCTGGAGAGTCGAATTCGGCATCCTGGATGACGACCTGGGAGTTCGGCACCGGCGTTTTCTGTGCCGACCTGGAAACTCGGCATCGGCACCGTGCCGATGGTGAGACGAACGCCGTGCAAATAACAGAACCGTTTTTTCCCCCTCTTGCACTTAAATGAAATAATCAGCCAACAACACTGATGAAATAAAACACATGATGACACCTTAATACTATATATAATATCCAAGAAGTGTAAACATGTTTACACATTTTGAATTTCATTAATAAAAAGCCTCTTTGGTAATTAATAAAAACGTGTCGAAAAGGAAAAACCCATGTATTTTGGAACGGAGGTAGTACTGAACTTGTGTGATTGGCTGATTGCACACTACCTCAATTATTTACCTAGTGTCCATCATTCATTAAATCACTACTTAGAGCATGTTTATCGGTGTACTGTAGGGATGCTAAAATGAAAATAAATTATAAAATATTGAGGGGTGAGGTTACACGGATGCTTATCGGATGCCAAATTGGCATCGATGTTATGGGGGACAATAAAGGCTGTGGCAGATTCGTTTTCTTTTTTTCGGAAATTAAAAATCCAAAACGACGTCGTTTCACTACTGGGAGGGACAAAACACTGCGTTTCACTACTGGGTTGCTGACGCGGCTCTGCAGCTGGGAGGGACAGGTGGCGCGCTGTGACAGGACGATGGACGAGCGGCTCAGATTGAAAGGGACGGATGGCTGTGATTGAATCTGGCCGATGTTAAATAAATTCAAATAATGCTAATTTTGCTATGTAAAATGTAAAAAATTTTTTTTTTAAAAATTACCATAATACTAGATTCATTTTTCTCTACACATAGACATCAAATTTGAATATGTTTCGACGTAATTTGAAAAAAATGAGTTATTTTGATATAATTATATTGTAATTTTGCTCGGTAAACTGGATCTTGGTCATTCGGTGTCCGATTGCTTATTATAATACCTTTCCGGATAGGGAATCGCGTCACGAACAAAACTCACTGCTACGCCGTGTTCTACGGGCTTTTTAAGCCATTTGGGGTCGTTTCAGGGCTCAAATTAGGGTTTTACTATGTTCGAAAATTTCTGGCATTTTTCAAACCTTCATACCGAGTCCAGTTAATTTTTTTTTTGTTCGTAAAACACTTCATTGAATGTTTGGAGGATTTAAAAATGTGGTCAAGTCATTTGTGACATTGGTATAAATTATCTGTATAGATGAAGTGTCTTGTCCCGTCAAATGCAGATTTCTTTAGTTGTCCCGTCAAATGCAGATTTATTGATCTGTATAGATGAAGTGTGTTGTCCCATCAAATGTTTGAAGGATGTAAAAATGTGGACAAGTCTGATTTTGGCTATAAAAACTTATCATCACAACCATTTCAAAACACACCAACTCTTCTTCCTCTTCTTCTCAATATGGATCCATCTAAAAATCAAGCTGATAATTTTTTCTTCTCTGGCTTGAGCAATATGTCCCTTTCTTCAGAATATGGGCTAGGCTATTACGAGCAACTTCTATCTTCAAACCCACAAAATCTTACCCCAGACACTGCTGGAAGTGAAAATTCACAACAATCTCAACCTATCCCAACTTATAGCACCCAACAAGGTGTCGATTCCAGTTCTCGAGGTCGAGGTCGTCTCAGTGCTCGTGGGCGAGGTCGTTCCGGGGCTCGTGGTTCAGGCCGTGGTTAAGTCGGAGAAGGTGCTGATACAATTCGTTCTTCTCGCTCCACTTGGAGTGTGGAAGACGATAATCTTCTCGTTAGCGCTTGGATAAACATCTCCACCGACGCGGTCATCAACACCGATCAAGATGCAAATGCATTTTGGGACAGAATCGGAGCCTTCTATGAGAAGTATAGGAAACCACACCAAGTGGAAAGAGATGGAAAGAAATGTAAAGCTCACTGGCAAAAAATCAATTCGAATGTAGCTAAGTTTGTTGGTTGTTTTCAGGAGGCAAGTCGAATGAGAGCATCTGGCGAGGCGGACAAGGATGTCATTACGAGGGCATGTGAGCTTTATGCTTCAAGGACTGATGGAAAGCAATTCAAAGAGGAGCATGCATGGGTACTACTGCGTGATGAGCCGAAGTGGAGTGTTGATTATTTAGATAAAATCAACCGTTGCAATGCAAGTAGTGGGAGTTCAAAGAGATCCCGGACAACTGGTGGAGAGGATACCCCTGGGTCAGATACTCCCACGAGTGTCTTTATCGTCAACCCAATTCAGCGTCCAATGGGCATCAAGAAATCCAAGAGAAAAGGAATAGAAGCCATGTCATCAGATCAAGCTGCACAGAGAGAGGTTGCCGTGGAACAGGCAAAGCAAGAAGCCGAAAAGTTCAAACAAATTTATGAGTTGCAGATGGCGAAGGAGGTTCGCAAGAGGGAGAAGGCGCAAGGGTACGCGCGAGTGAAGAATATTGACTTGCTTAGTCAACTCATGGCAACTCCAAATCTTCCACCGGAAGGTGAAAATCTCAAAATGAAGTTATTCAAGGAGCTTGCGGAGGACTCTTTCCCATGAGAGATCAAAGCTTAAGTTCATTTGTGTTTATGCATGTTTTCTTAATGTAATGCATGTTTTCTTAATGTAATGCATGTTTTCTTAATGTAATGCATGTTTCCTTAATGTAATGCGTGTTTCTTTAATGTAATGCATGTTTCTTTAATGTAATGGAAGTTGTCATTTTTAAATTTTGAATCTACATGTGATAGAGAGTTGTCGGTTTGTGGTAGAGCCTTGTCTACTCAATGTCAGTCTTCGAGATTCCAAATTCTGAAATTGCATGTGATAGAGAGTTGTCGGTTTGTGGTAGAGCCTTGTCCACTCAATGTCAGTCTTCGAGATTTCAAATTCTGAAATTGCATGTGATAGAGAGTTGTCGGTTTGTGGTAGAGCCTTGTCCACTCAATGTTAGTCTTCGAGATTCCAAATTCTGAAATTGCATGTGACTTCTACATTTCTATATAAATGAACATTACATACTTTGAAGAAAATCACACCACATCCAAAACTCATCCCTTCCCAAAAGCACCAACAAATGGCTAGCCCCGATTCAGATTCTTCAAACACAAACCCTTTCCTTTCTAGTAGTAGCTCTGACGGAGATGGTGAGCTTCAAGCTTGCTTTGAAGCATGGAAAGCTGCTACTGTTCGAGCTCAAGAAACTTTTCAACAACTTGAAAGTTCAAGAACGAGACATCGCCGTACCCACATTGAAAGAGGGAGGGAGAGGGGCTTCGCTCAATTGTCAAGCGACTACTTCTCGGAGGTGTCAACCTACCCAGATGAGGTCTTCCGACGCAGGTTCAGGATGAGTAAGGGAGTTTTCAACCGCATCGTTCAACGTTTGGAATCGGAGATGGTGTACTTCCAACAACGGCCGGATTGCACTGGACGGATGGGCATTTCTGCGTTGCAAAAAATCACAAGTGCAATTCGCATTCTGGCATATGGCCTTGCTGCTGATGCTAGTGATGAATACCTTCGTCTATCAGGGGCCACAACAAGATTGTGCTTGTCCCATTTTGTTGATGGAATCATCAACTATTTTGGAGACGAGTACCTTCGACGACCAAATGCAGCAGACATACAACGTCTGCTGAGCGTAGGAGAGTCTCGTGGTTTTCCAGGAATGGTGGGTAGCATTGATTGTATGCATTGGGCTTGGAAGAATTGCCCAACTGCATGGAAAGATCAATTCGCGGGTGGATATCATGGTCATCCAACAATTATACTCGAGGCCGTTGCATCCTACGACCTATGGATATGGCATGCTTTCTTCGGAGTCCCAGGTACAAATAATGATATTAACGTTCTTGATTGATCCCCTGTGTTTGATGATATTTTACAAGGTACAGCTCCGAATGTTAATTTCAATATCGGGGGACACGAGTACTCCATGGGGTACTATCTTACTGATGGGATCTACCCTGAATGGGCTACATTTGTCAAAGCACCAAAGGCTCCTCAAGGAACCAAAATGAAGCTATTTGCTCAATATGTGGCTTCCGCTCGCAAAGATGTGGAAAGAGCATTTGGAGTACTGCAAGCTCGTTTCGCAATAGTTCGTCATCCAGCATTATCTTGGGATCCAATTTTGGTCGGGAAAATAATGAGAGCATGCATCATTTTGCACAATATGATCGTGGAAGACGAGCGAGAAGGTTATAGTCATCATGGATACGAGATTCCACAATTCGAGGAAGGTGTAAGCGGTGAGGCTGCACCGGTTGACGACGATGCTTGGACATTTTCGACCGAGCGCCATGCGACTATGCAAGAGTATATAAAGAAGAGGCATGATCTTCATGATAATGGTACGCACCGCCGACTTAGGGAAGACTTGAAGGAACATATTTGGCAAAAATTTGGATCCACACGTGGAGGCAATTAGATTTCGCAAATTTCGTATTATGTTTCGTACGTTGCAATTTAGTTTATGTATTAGCTTTTGTGTAATTTTTTTTTTTTAATCAATGAAGTTTTCTATTTTATTTTAAATCAAAATTTTATAATTACAATTTAGTATTTAAATACTAATATAATATTATAATCATATTATAAACATGTTGGAAATAATTGTTATAGAAGGGTATATTCGTAAATTGAATTGGTAAAAAAAGATGGATTGTGGGATGCTTGGGATGCTATTGTTAAACTGGAAAAAGTGGGAAAGGGATGCTATGCTGATGTGGCGGAGAGAGATGAATAAAAAAGTAGTAATTTTAGTATCTTGAATAGTAACTGATAAACATGGTCTTAGGTGGATATAAAGTTATATATAACTTATATATGTTTATAAACTTTTATTATTATAACCACGTCTTATAATTAATTTTGGAAATACATGGCTTTTGTTGATAATGCATTCTCTTTAACCATTCACCGCTCAGAAAAATCATTAGGATAGATGGAACCATAGCGGACAAGGAATAGGAATAAGGGCACGTACCAACAAATTCTAAGTTGTGACTCGGTACTTCTCCGATCCATTTAGCTCCTAACATAATTTATAGAATAATCAGAAATGCATCTGAACTTCAGACACTGTAAAACCCAGATTCAACGTGCCAATAAGTAACCAAAACAAGCTACGAATGGTCAATCGTCCACCCATCTCAGCAAACATCAATTGAGTGCTTTTGATTATGCATTAAGACTAAAATAGAAATGAGCATAAAAAAAGTACCTAAAGTTTACACAACACATATTGAGTTTTAAATTATTAGCATTCATCTAATTGTATCCAGGGAGTTTTACCTCACATTCAGGGGCGGAGCCAGAAAAATTCGAGGGGAGGCTCAACTATAATTTCGGGATATTTTTTTTTGAAGATATATATAAGATACAATTTTTATTATAAAGAATATAGTAGAAAACACATTAAATGTATGATTTAAATAGGATTCGAACTCAAGACCTTATCATTCTATTCCCCAACCCATACCAACTAAGCTAAGCAAACTCATTGATTCATTATTCCTGTGTGATGAATAATAACCATTCTGACATTTCCTCAGTCAGGAGGATGCCTTGGATTAATTGAGGTACATATACCTACAAAAGTAAATCCCATACTGGCCAATATGCCATCAAGGGCAGCGGACATTTCCTCATTGATTCATTATTATGCATCTTTACTAGATCCTTGTCCCGACTGTTTCCTTGTGGTTCATGTCTAGCTTCTTTCGTTCTGTGTCTTTCGGAAACACTCTCTCGAGTCATTCGGGAAAAGAGTATGTGCGTACATCCTGACCCCCCAAACCCTGCTTAATCGCGAGAATATTTACTGGGTTGTTGTTGTTGTTGTTGTATGATTCCGTAGTTCCAGTAATCAAGGCCACTCTATTATCTCGGGTTCTGACTATGAGTGTACCTCTTTTGGAACCTTTCTCTAGAAGATCAATCAAGTCTATCCACTCTTTTGAATCTTTAATATACACATTATCCAGCACAAGAAGATATATTTGAGCATTTGGAATGTGACTCAACTTGCACTTCAATGTCTCCGTGTTCAAGTGTGAGCAACTCTTATCTATAGCAAACATGTTTTGATCTATCTATTATTATATTCATTTTTTTATACAAGGAAAGATTTGGAACTAAGCTAGAAGAGAAAACTAGCTGAATCTTAGAGGGTCCTTTTGAACGAGAACCTGAAAGTCTAGATTATCACGCCAGTCCACGTCGGTAGGGCTACTATAAGTCAGATGTGCAATCCTATCTGCTACAGTATTAACTTCCCTGAAAATATGACGTATAGACACAGAAACAAAAAGTCATTAGAATAGAACGTGTGTCAGCTATGATAAACTCAATCCCCCAGGGGCACACCCAATCCCCATGAATCGTGTTGATGATAGTCAAGTTATCTCCTTCAATGAGGAGATTTGTGATCCTTAATTCTTTGACATTTAACACCCCATTTCTAAGGCCTAGGGCTTCCACAAAAACGACTGAAGAGTTGACACAAGTACCACCTCCAGTCGAAAACACCATTCTGGCCTGGTCTATGATAACGAAACCAAAGGAAGCCGCACCTGAAGCACGTACAGACCCGTCGAAGTTCAGTTTATAGAGCAAGTCCGAGGGCTTAACCCCTATTATTATATTCATTAAACGTGAAAAGAACACCAATAGAAACACTAGATATATAGCTAGCTTAAAATCTTATAATAAAGGGAAACTAAAATTCATACAATGGCTTATTGGAACAATAATCATTCCAAGCATAATAAATTTATTCAAGTGTTTTTTTCCCTTAAAAAAGTCTTAATTCTTTTCATCCCTAAAAATTAGGATCTTTTTAATATATTTTTTTAATCCCACTTAATACTCCCTCCGTCTCGAAAAACAAGTTGTTTTAGACTAGTTTAGTTGTATCAAAATACATGTCGTTTTAGGTTTTCTAGGTAGGGGATAGTAATGATTTGTATTGGTTTTTATGTTATTGACTTTTTAAAAGATTTTGATTGGTTAAAAAATATAATGGATATTTAAAAACAATAAAATTAATGAAAAAAGTTAGTGGAATGATTATGCTGATTGATTGGTGATTGTTTTTATTAAAACTAGTGCACAATGCTAAAACGACTTGTTTTTTGAGACGGAGTAATAATTAATGTACACCTCTTCTTGTTTTCTACCTCATTTTTCTCCTTTTCAACCTAAAATCTCAATTTCTTACTCCGTACTTTCCAAAAAAAAAATTTATTTCGATCAATTTTAATTTCAAAAACACCGAAAAAGCCGACCAATTTAAGCCAACGAAGATAATTCGTACGTAAAGTCACACCTTTCAGTTGAATCTCCCGAAATTTCAGATGTCTTTTTCACCTCTAAAGAATCCATTCAGCCCTTAATCAAACACTATTTAAACTCAGATCGATTCAAAATAATTATTAAAAAAATTAAAAAAAATTAAAAATACCATTTTTTGAGTAAAATTAAAGACATGAATCTCAGTGAACATGCTGGACCGGCGTGGCTCTTGTTGCTGCTGCTGCTTTGCGTCCGTACCATCTCAGCCGCTTCGAACGTCGAAGCAGTCGAGGACGTCGTTGGCTACGGATACAGAGTCCAGAGTGTCGATGTAGGCCCGAACTCAACGTCTCTGATTGCGATATTGCAACTCATCGAACCTTCGTCGGTTTACGGACCTGACATTCCCACTCTCGCCTTCACCGCTAGGTGAGCTCACTATGTTATGCATTTTTTACTATTAAAGTATGAGTGAGGTTTCATCCTAAAACTAATCGACCTGACAATAGGTGCCATGCAACCCCGTTGGGAGATCCCCGACAGCGTAATCTACCGCGGCAAAAGCCCGGCCCGGCCCGAACCGAATAAACTAACCAACGAAGCAAGTTCGCAAGCAACAACCGTCCTCTCCAGCCCGAACTCGGACCTCGTCTTCACCCTCCACAACACCGACCCCTTCGCCTTCTCCATCGCCCGCCGATCCACCTACGAAACCCTCTTCGACACCCAGCCTGGGGGCCTAGCCATCGGGCCTGTTGGGCTCGTGTTCAAGGACCAATTCATCCAGCTCTCCTCCTCCCTCCCTGGCAACCGGGCCATCCTATACGGGCTTGGAGAGCACACCAAGCCCGCATTCAGGCTGGCCCGCAACCAAACCCTAACCATATGGAATGAAGACGTAACCAGCGACACCGTCGACGTCAACCTGTATGGGGCCCACCCGTTCTACATGGACGTGCGGGCCCCAACAGGCGACACACATGGGGTCCTGCTGTTAAACAGCAACGGCATGGACGTGGACTACACCGGCGATCGAATCACTTACAAGGTGATCGGTGGCATTGTGGATTTGTATGTCTTTGCCGGATCAAAGCCACATGAGGTTGTTGATCAGTACACTGAGCTTATTGGGAGGCCTGCTCCTATGCCTTATTGGTCATTTGGTAACTACTTTATGATCGAGTATAGATTGCTATAACAAACCAGTGAGGGTATTTTGGTCTTTTTTTATTGATCATTGTACATTCAGCTTTTATATTGCTGCTGTGATTAATAGAAAAGACCAAAATACCCTCACTGATTTGTTACAACAATCTACACTCTTATCACTTTTTTTTTAACGTATTATCTAAGCTATTGTATCAGAAGGTGGATGTGGGCCCGTAAATGACCTGACAATTGGTATTGTGATCGATGTCTTAAAGGTTTCCATCAATGCCGATACGGGTATAGGAACGTATCGGAGGTGGAGGGCGTGGTGGAGGGATACGAGAAGGCCGAGATACCGTTGGAGGTCATGTGGACCGATATCGATTACATGGATCAATTCAAGGATTTCACAGTGGATCCTATCAATTTCTCTTTGTCTGAGATGCAAAGATTCGTCGAGAAGCTTCACAAAAACGGGCAGAAGTACGTCCTCATCATCGATCCCGGTATGTAGTTCTTATCGCTACAATCCGATAAAATGTGTGGCAACTCGTAAAATGTAAACCAAACACGCCCTTAATCGCAGGGATCAGCGTAAACAGCAGCTATGGAACATACACCAGGGGCATCGAATCCGACATCTTCATCAAGCTCAATGGGGAGCCATACAAAGGCGCAGTATGGCCAGGGCCGGTCCACTTCCCCGACTTCTTCCACCCGAAAACGATGAACTATTGGACCGACGAGATCAGGAGGTTCCGCGACATGGTGCCTGTGGACGGCCTTTGGACCGTCATGAACGAGTGCTCGGACTTCTTCACCGCCAATGCGACACCCTTTCTTACGCCCCTCGATAGCCCTCCTTACAAGATCAACAACACCGGCTCCTTCGCCCCCATAGGCAACAAGACCATACCCTTGAGCGCCTACCACTACGACAACATCCCCGAATACAATGCACATAACCTTTATGGATTCATGGAGGCTAAGGCCACCAACATCGCCCTCACGAGGCTGACTCGTATGAGGCCCTTCGTGCTGACGAGGTCCACGTTCGTGGGCTCGGGGAAGTACTCTGCCCATTGGACTGGTGACAATGCCGCCACATGGGAGAGCATGGCACAGTCGATCCCCACCGTTCTTAGCTTCGGTCTCTTTGGGATCCCGATGGTTGGAGCTGATATCTGCGGGTTTATTGGTAACACAACCGAAGAGCTTTGCGAACGGTGGATAGAGGTTCGTGTCGAAAAAAGATTGCGATTTTCGTATGATCATGTTTTCCTCTATGCTTACTTTTGGTTCCTCTTGTAGCTTGGGGCGTTCTATCCGTTCTCTCGAGATCATTCGGACCTACATTCAATGCCACAAGAGCTCTACCTATGGCAGTCTGTCGCGGAAGCCGCCAAGAGAGCTCTTGGCTTAAGATACCGGCTACTTCCTTACTACTACACGCTAATGTACGAAGCCCACACGAATGGGACTCCGATAGCACGCCCTCTATTCTTCTCATTCCCGGCGGATCCGAATAGCTACTACATCGATTCTCAATTTCTCATCGGAAGAGATGTTCTCGTGTCTCCGGTACTAAAGCAAGGAGCAACATCGGTGCACGCATACTTCCCGAAAGGAAACTGGTTTAGCCTCTTCGACTATGAGCAATCGGTGAGGGCTCCAACGGGGAGGCGAGTGACCCTTGACGCGCCACGCGACCAAATCAACGTGCACGTGAGGGAAGGCAGCATCCTGCCCTTGCAAGGCCTAGAAATGACGACCGAGGAAGCAAGGAAGACGCCGTTTGAACTGGTGGTGGTGATGGGGAGAGGAGGTAGCGATAGGAGGAGCACCGGGTCTGTTTTCTTGGACAATGGGGTCGATGTAGAGATGGGAGGAGAGGCAACGGATAGGTGGAGTTTCATTAGCTTCGAAGCGAGATGGATCCAAGGGCATAAGCTCGAAATCGAGTCTAAGGTTTTGAATGGGAAGTACGCTTTGTCGACAGAGTTGTTGATTGAGAAGGTGACCGTCCTAGGGTTGGAAAGGGGGAAACAAGTGAAGGGCTACAATGTAGAAGTTGAAGATGAAGAATCGGAGGTAGTGAGTGTGGCTGACACAGCGGCTGGCGAAGGTGCTTATCGGAAGGAACTTCAAGGTAGTGGTGCAGCTCATCGACTAGCTAGGTTGTTGCTATAAGAGATGGTTGTCATTTTTGCTCAATGGGAGAGTTTGAAAGGCAAGGGGTATGAAAGGGGAATAAGGAAGTAATGAATGCAAATTCATATAGCCTTTGCTGTGGCATTTTCAACTCAATTAATCCAGTTATAAGGAAAGGGAATTTCAAAGAGTGGTTGTACTTCTACAACAAAACCTGATGACATTTTTTAAAGAATTTTTTTTGCCCTCTTTGTGATGCCTAGTTATACAATTGTTTTAGAGAACAATTTTTTTGCCGTGTTTGTGATGCCTAGTTGTACAATGGTTTATTGGGGAGATAATGTTTACTGAAAGGTATTCGCTATTCACTCATTCGTTAAAAGCTACTAATACGGTACGACCAAAATATTGTCAAAAGTCATTAAAAACTACTGTATTATAGGGTACGACCAAAATATCGTCAAACAATATTCATTGGCTCGAAAAATCGGTGTTATAAACAAACCAAAATATTGTCAAACACAAGTTTATGATATCCATCTGCTTAACCATTACGGAATGATTCAGTCGGAAAAAACTTATGAGTAGTACCCAAAGGTCCTGGTTCGAACCCTAGTGGCTGCTTTTCTATTCACCAAAATCAAGATATCCATTGGCTCTAAATATCAGTGTTACAAACAAAAATGCCAACTGATATGGTAAATTGATATCATAACTTGGCCCTTGAAATTCACGTGCGAACATCAAAGAGACTTGTTAAAGTGAGCAAATCCAAGTAACCAACCAATCATCAATGGAAAACACAAAATCACACCAATTTCAACACATCAAGAATTTTCAAAATCACAAAATCGAAGATATCAAGTTAAATTATGTTCCCTTTTATAAATACCAGTGGGAAAAGTAATGTAAATATTAAAAACAAACAAACTCAAGTAAAGTGATGTCTAATTTATACAGCTTATACCACTTGGAGTTGGATGCAAAAGACAACCATACAAGATTACCAAAGGCAGTAATAAAATTTGAGTCTTAAAAGTCAATTACCATAGCGTCTAGCACCACCAGGCGCTATTAGGGTAAAAACCTTGAAAGACCATAGCAATATAACAAAGTCTTTAAAAAATCCCTGTACGTTCACAGAACCGTGCATTCACTGCTTATGAAATTTGTTCATATTTAAGAAATTTCACTACAGCCTCAACTTCAACACTCCAGCACTTGATCAGGGCGATTCCACAAGCTGCTGAGTCCCCCAAGGAAGAAATTCAAATCCTGCCATACTCAAAGCTGCAAGAATTTGTGCAAGTTTGTTAGTTAAAACACTCACGAAATGTCGAAAGACGTGGGTAAAAGCTTCAAGCTACACACCCACTACATGTCGAAGCCCCCTTCATCCAGTTTTGGCGAAGCAAGCAGTTCAGTCCTCAGTCTTCTCATCGTTATTGTTGTTGCTCATTTGTGGAGTGTATTGGCTAGTAGATGAGGGTGAGTACCCTGGGGCACTAGGCGAATACCCGGCACTTGGACTGTTCGGAATGAATAAATAAGATTAGAAGAAATTCAAAAATCTTTTGTTTTTTCAAGAAATGATAACTGGTGAGGGAGACCGGACAAATATGAGATGATGGCAGCTTTACCTGTACTGAGGAGAGCTTGGGCTATAATCCGGGTTTACACCTGAACTGTATGGACTGGTAAAAGAAGAGCATAAAAAGGTATTAGTGTTACAGTGTATATGAATTTTAGGCTTTATATAGTACAAGTTGGGTTGTTCAAGAAAAATGTAAACAATCCACCAAAAACAGAAGAGCACATATTGTTCAAACTTACCTGCTGGGACTGTAACCAGGACTTGATGGGGAATAAGATGGTGAAGTAGGCGAGTAAGACGGTGAAGTTGGACTGGCAAGATAGCAAAAATAAAAATAACTTCAGAAAAGCAAAAATCATATAAATCAGGAAGCAAAGAATGTCACCATTACTTACCTATAGTTTGGTGATGTAGGGCTGTATGGACTAGCTGGTGAGATCCTTGGACTACTTGGCGAGTATGCAAGCGACGGGCTATACTTAGCTGATGGATTGTAGCTTGGAGAGGTTGGACTGTAACTTGGAGAGGTTGGGCTGTATGACGGAGAGGTTGGACTGTAGCCAGGAGAGGTGGGGCTATAAGCTGGAGAGGTGGGGCTGTAAGATGGGGATGTCGGGCTATAGGATGGGGAGGTTGGACTATATGATGGTGATGTGGGGCTGTATGACGGGGAGGTCGGGCTATATGATGGTGATGTGGGACTGTAGCCAGGAGAGGTTGGACTATATGCTGGTGAAGTCGGACTGTATACCGGAGATGTGGGGGAGTAAGTGGGAGAGGTCGGGCTATATGTGGGCGAGGTAGGGCTGTAGCTCGGTGAGGTAGGGCTGTAGCTAGGGGAAGTGGGACTGTAACTTGGGGATGTGGGGGAGTATGAAGGACTCGTGGGGGAATATTGAGGGCTTGTTGGACTATAGCTAGGAGAGCTAGGGCTGTATGAAGGGGAGGTTGGGCTATAACTTGGAGATGTCGGAATGTAACTAGGAGAAGTTGGACTGTAGCCAGGTGAAGCTGCATTATATATGGGCGAAGATGGGCTATATGATGACCTTGGTGAGCCATAGCCAGGAGATGCCATGGGAGAAAAATTCATCCCGCCAACATAAGGAGAAAACTGAGCATCCGATGTTGGGGAAAGGCGAACATTTGGGCTGAACAAGTAACTTGGTGACATCATTCCCTCGTGGTATGGTGTTCCAGAGATGGGAGACCGTCCAGGAGTCATGCCAAAATCTAAACCGCCTTCCATATAACTGGGCAGTTGGAGTTCAATAGCATGCTGAAGCATATCCTCGTTGAGGTATAAAGAACAGCCACCAGTTCCAATCGGTGCAAGTTGCCCTAACATGATGTTCTCAGTAACACCCCTTAAATAATCTGATTCAGCATATACAGCAGCATCAAGTAGAATGTCCACTGTTTCTTCAAAGGAGCATCTCATCAAGGGTCCAGTATCATTCCTGTTGATACCATGTCGAGTAATGGCCATCAAATGCCCGCGATAAGTCATGGTATCACACAAAATGGCCAAATGACGATAGTTCACATAGGACCCATCGAAGGATATGACAACTCGCAACTCGTCAAGCAATGATTTCCGCACAGCCTCAATTCCAAGAACTTCAATAACCTCAATCAAGTGATTACTTGTAGTTCTTCTTGCATCCACGTCTTCATGACACATGACAGCTAAAAGATTGACACCTTCTGTATCCAGCATCCATTCAGTTTCTGACACGAATCCCTCTTCATCATTAAACGTGTTCACCTTGAGAGATTTGATAAACACTTTATTGATGTCTGGAATGCCTCTAAGGGCCATCTCTGTCAACATGTTACTCTCTATTCTCTTGAGGAATACATCATCCTCAGCAGATTCATCCTGTATTTCACCTTTGGGAGCTTCCATATTCATGATACGGATGCGAAGGATCAACTTGTCTGCATTGTCATCATTAAAGATACAGGTCAAGTCATCATCAAACTCCAAGTTGATCTTCTCTGCGATATCAGCCATGCTCAACTTTTTGTCCACCATCATTTCCCGGTTCAGCTCAATACGAAGCAACCATGGAGAGATTTTATCTGGCGAAATCTCTTCATCAGGCATTTCAAAATAAGACCTCACAAAATCAACATCCTCCTCGATTATCGTGCTCATTGGATCTGGGTCGTACCACACTTCTGTAGCATGTGTCACACTTCGTAAGGTCGTGTACTCCAACGCACATTGGACATTTTTGGCCTTCTCTTTTGTCTTGCCGACTTCAGGCTTTAAGTAGACAGAGAGAGATGGGGTTTTGATTTTTTTGGCTACATTGATAATCTCCCTCAACCTCGGCACACCTAGAGTGACATTCTTCGCACTAACACCAGCAAAGTGGAAGGTGTTGAGAGTCATCTGAGTAGCAGGTTCCCCAATAGACTGAGCAGCAACACAACCAATCATCTCCCCAGGTGCAACCAGGGACTGTAAAAACCTAGATTCAATCTCACCGATCACCCAGTCAAAAGCTTCGCGTGTAAGCCTATATTCCTTCAAGACTCTTTTACTGGCAAGGGTACTCCGAAGCAAGATATTGAAGAACAATGTAGCATTCTTTTGAGCTTCCATACTCAGAAGATCCTCACCAGGAACAACTTTCAGCCTTTCCTGAAGCCTATCAACGGCCTCGACAATCTCCATAGGATGCATACCAGACCGCCTTCGCTTGTCAATCTTGAAGAGCTTTTGTGCGTTCGATATCAGCCTCATAAGGTTAACAGGCAACGGCCATGAAGTTTCTCCTGTGGTCGCAATTTCAGTCCCTAGCTGGTACCTATCCGCCTCTAGCTTCTGAACTTCAGCGTCAAAAACATTCCGGAATTCACGGATGGTTCTAAGATCGTCAATATGATCCGGCAGCATATAATCAGGGTTCCAGTGATCATCATCGAACTCGTACCTAAATATCTTCTCAAAATCTGACTTTTTGATTTTCAGAGATTCTACCTTCTGTGACTCAATCCACACAGAGTCCATCCCATCTTCTCCATAAAGAAATTGAATGACATCGCCAAGTGAATTTCTTACAGTTCCATCGTATTTGACCATAATATCCTCCATAGCCTTGACCAGTCGCCTCTGAATGTACCCAGTTTCAGAAGTCTTCACAGCAGTATCAATGAGACCTTCTCTACCACCCATGGCATGGAAAAAGAACTCTTGTGGAGTCAAACCTCGTAGATACGAGTTCTCCACAAATCCACGACTTTCTGGCCCATAGTCGTCCTTGGTAAAATGAGGCAGCGTCCGACCATCAAAACCAAAAGGAATCCGCTTACCCTCAACATTTTGCTGCCCCACACATGCAGTCATCTGTGAAATATTGATAAAACTCCCCTTAGATCCAGCAGTAACCATAGCTTTCAGATTGTTGCTCTCTGACAAACTCCCCTGAGCACTATTTCCAGCATCATCACGAGCTTTATTCAACACCTAAACAAAAGAAATATCATTATACATTAAAATAAGCATATAGTCAAGAAAAAGAAATTTTTAAAAAAAAAAAAAGGCGGCAGCAAAAATGAATGCAATGGTCCGACCATACCTGATTAACTCTATTTTCAAAGGAGTCCATCATTGTTCGTCCAGGTTCAGCTTCTAAATTCTTTTCTTGGGCATTCCTAATAAGTTTCTTCACTTCATTTTTGGCTGTCGAAATGGCTTCATTAATGGTTTCCATGGTGGCTGCATCAGCAATTGTGTCTCCAATACCCATACTAAAACCATTCTGTAACAGCCAATAGTTAACAAGCCACTGTGTGTGCCCCAGAAATTTGCGTGCCGCATCTGGACCAACTTCCTCCCTGCATGGAAGTAGAATACCCAAAAAAGAAGTAAAAAAATGGTACGAAATGATTACAGGGAAGGATAAAGAAAGCAAAAGCATGTACCGGAAAACAGAATCTTATCACAGCTCACACAATCAAATGACAGAACATGAATCATATTAGCAAAGACAGATAGCAAACATACCATATCACATGGATGAGACTTCCACCGGATGTCCCAAGAGTCTTTTTACAAAGGGTGCCAGATAGTAGCTCACCCTTTTCTACAAGCACTTGTGTGTCTCCAGGAGTAAGAAAACCTGTCTCTTTGTCATCGTGCCATGCTGAATACCTAAGAAGATTTATCTGTTTGGGTATAATAAGATTAAACACTTGCTTCCCAGTCCAAAGAGGCCTAGGCTTCAGAATCACAGGCTGAGGCACTTTCCCATCAAAATCCTCCCACCACATCAAGATATTCATGAATACATCCTGCCAAAACCAAAGATAGATAATAAGTGTATAAAGCCTCTTGTGGTAAAGACAACATGTTAGAGAGATATGTGTTAGCAGATTAACCTTCTCAATGAAAGTATCTCTTTTTGTGATTTTTCGACATCCAAGAAGAGTGTCCTGAACAATACCCATCACAGGTTTATTTGCTTGGGGAGATACGATACATTTTGGCACCATCATCAGCTCTAGAACTTCTGCTCGAGTCTCGAAAGACTGAGGAACATGCATGTTCATTTCATCTCCATCGAAGTCAGCATTATAAGGTGACGTCACCGACAAATTCAACCGAAAAGTTGAATAAGGCATAATCTTTATTCTGTGACCCATGATGGACATCTTATGAAGACTAGGTTGTCGATTGAAAAGCACAAAATCTCCATCTATCAAATGCCTCTCAACCTGTACAGTGATGCACCAATTTGTCATTTTTCATAGGGAGAAAGCAGCAAAGAGACGGCAAAGAAAACCAAAATTAACAAAAAGAATACTTTGTATCCAAGCTCCAAATGATGATCACTACTTTTCTTCAGATATCGAAGATCAAGCCTCTGTCCATCATCTCTTATGATATATTTTGCACCAGTTTTACCCGGTGGAGGATGAGGTCCATACTCAACAAGCTCCTTCAGTCTATCAAAAGCACTTGAGAATTAGGATCAACAGAAACAGGACAATAAAAGATTAATTAAGAACATAAAGACTCATGAGTCATGGCATACTTTTCAATGTTATATGGAGTCACGGTTTCTGGATATGTAAGATTCAAAGCTATACTCCATGGTACTCCCAGCTGGTCAATGTTAATAGTAGGATCAGGCGTGATGACTGTACGAGCAGAAAAGTCTACACGCTTCCCCATTAGGTTGCCTCGTATGCGCCCTTCCTTAGCCTTAAGCCTGCTGCATATTGATTTTATAGGCCTACCAGATCGTTGTGTAGCCTTAACAAATACAGATATATCAAACAATCTGAACCAGATATGTAGTTTGTCCAATTAAGATTAATATAAGAGTAGGATCAAAGTAATAATTGGATACCCTAGGTTGCCCAGGGAGCTCATTGTCAAAATATGTAGCTATGTGAAATTGCAGCAACTGAGCAAATTCAGAGATGATGTGTGCAGGGGCCCCATTTCTTTCCTGTCGTCTCAGATTGTCATTATGCCTAATTATCATAGCTAACTGATGAGTCAAATCATCCTGCAAAAACACAAGGTAAAATAATTTATCTCAATATAAGAAAATCCACAACTTAAATCCAGGTCGATTGGCAATAAGAACCACAGATACCTGAAAAAATTCTTAACGCATTTCTACAAATGATTTAGCAAAGCAGAAGAAAATACTTGCCTCACTCCTTGAGGAAGTATCCATCATAACTGAGGGCCTCACAGGAGGCGGGGGGATTGGAAGTACTTGAAGTATCATCCAATCTGGACGGGCATATTTCGGGTTCAGGCCAAGCAATTGGCAGTCTTCATCACTTACTCTCTTGAGAACACTGAGAACCTGATTCCAAGTCCAGCAAATAATTAAAAACGGGCACATTTAGAAACAAAAAGAGAACACAATTGCAGGACAAAAGGAAATTTTTTGTCAGGAACACTTGCCCTTTCAGCAGAAAGTTGCTGCTTCCTCTCAACAGGTTCTGGCATCTGCTCCTGATCATCACCCTTCTTCTTAGTCAACTTGTATTCAGCGATTATCTTCATACCTTCAATTGTGAAAGATGGCTGCTGTGCGCCACAACCACCACGGCTTTTTTTCACTCCCTCCCCTGTGTCTTGACTTTGGACATCGATTTCATCACCACCTTCACACTTCTTCTTTCCTTTGCAGGAATCCAAAATTTTCTTCAACCTGCTTTTAGGATTCTTTATCCTCATGGCTTGCTTGAATTTGTGGTCATCCTGCATAAATTCAAGAGGATAAGATAAGTAATCACACAACTAAAATATAAAACACTCATCACCTAGTGTACACTCAGCGAACAGAACAAGGCTTCTACTCATAAAGATGAATTACCCAATTGTAGCACAATATTTCTCACAAATGCCAAAGCAACAACCATGAGTGGAGAAAATCCACTCCTGATTATCAAGAAGCAGGGTACACAGTTAAGCTAAAAGGATTCATCTGAGATCAGATTGGCAACTTCTAATTAGAAAGAAAAAAAAAATCCACTACAGACCGCTACTTGGTAAATCTCCATAAATTTTCACAAATTTCTTTCACGAGAATCCAATAGTAAGGTCAAATTTGCCAAAATTTGTTACCAAGAAATGATAGATGCAAATTATATTTCATCTTTTTTCAGCATAATCCAGCTTAGGCAACTGACAGCGAGAAACTATAAAAGCATCCTCAATGTAAACCTAAACAGGAAAACATCAGCAGGCCCATAAATTGAGCTTCTTCAACAAAATAGAGCCCGTCGACCTTTTACCTCATCAGCTAGAATCTTGGAGCAATTGAAACAGACACAGCGCATAATTGACAGCACCGTCTTTAAGAATCCAATATGGAACATTGGTTTAGCGAGCTCAAGGTGCCCAAAGTGACCAGGACACTCCGCCATGTTAGCAGTACACGTCTCACACTTCTGCTTCCGATCTATCGTACCAAGCCGAGTGTCGCTGAGACCACCAGGCTTCGGCTTCCCCCTCTCGGTGGTCTCACTAAACTCAATTTGCACAACAGACATTTGCCTCTGCACAACACAATCCAATCAAGCAATCAATCAATCAAAAAGACCTCATCGAGCAAAATACAAAACCCTAGGGAATCGATCGATGTAACTGCCGTAAAGAAAATTACAATTTCATCGGGGCTGAGGATGCCAAACTGGACGCACTGGACCTTGGCGACCTCCGCCGGCGAGAACGGGAAGCGTATATCCATGGCGGTTCGTTAGGGTTTACAAAAGTATCAAATCGAAGAAACAGATCGCAAATTCGAAAGCAAAAACACTGTTAGGGAAATTAATTTGCTTCCCGCTCTGCTTTCTGTTTTTCTCGTTTTGATTTTGTTTTCTTAAAACTGAAAACTGACTTGGCTTTCGCCGATCGCTCGCTCTCTCTCAATCGCTGCGGGCGGCTCCTCTCTTCAAGAAGAGGGATTGTAGATCTAAAGAAAAAACCTGGAACGGGAGGCCTCACCTCCTTTTATAGACGGAGGGGCGTCTCCTTTTGACGAAATTGCCCTTATTTACACCGACTTGGTGCTCCTTCCTAGTACTGGGCCGGCCCATCACGGCCCAACTTGTATATTCTTTTTTTTAAGCAACAGATTTTGTGGTGTCAAAAATACTTAATCGCCCGCGTCTTTAGGAATTAGGGGTGATATATACTTCATCCGTTTAATACTACATGAGTTTTTAGAATGAGTTTTTAGAGATAAATTTTTGTCCAATAATAAATGGGTTTTTATGTTTTTTAGGTAGAAAGTTGTAATAATTTGTATTGATTTGTCTGTTATTGACTTTTTAAAATAATTTGATTGGTTAAATTGACTTTTTAAAATAATTTGATTAGTTAAAATGTGTAGTAGGTGTTAAAAAATAATAAAATTTATCAAAAAGTTAGTGCAACGATGATTTTTTTTAAAGGTAAAATGTTTTATTAAAACTTGTACAAAAGGCTAAAAGACCATGCATTTTAGGATGAAGAGATTATTTATTTAAGCTTCGGGTGAACAATAATGATATCAGAAGAATGTGACACATATAATAAGCAATCTTGTCTGCATGTATTTGAACTGGACATCCGCAAAATAAAGGCTATGAGCACAAATGTTCTAAATCAATGCTGCTCAATGTCCCAATGACTTCCCACGTTCCAGAAACAACATTGATGACACTGAGGCTATCACCTTTAAACTAATTCGTCATAACTATGGGGAGGCTCTAGCTTGCAACAAGTCGCTATGCAGTTCTATTTCAACTTTGACATAGGAGCGTCGAGACTTTATCTAGGCGTGGTTGCAATTAAGGAGTTAGATCTTAGAAAGATGAAAGTCGAGAAGACAATCTTATTGTCATTAACTCCATCAAAGGTATTTGAAAATGTCCATGAGAGATCGATACGGAGATCTCTAACGCTTTGCATCTGCTTCAGTTCTTCGACTCATGGATGTGCTCACATGTGTTCAGGAAAATCAACCCAAGCTTCTAAAAAGTCACTCGTCTTATCTTCGACACTCGATGAATCCTATTGAGGCTATTATTCGAGCCGAACGAGCTGAGTATTGCTTGTTCATATTCAGTTCATTTATGATATGAATGAGCTCGAGTCGAGCCAAAAATTTGACTCGAGCTTAAAAATGTGCTCATACTCGGCTCGTTTAGGAAATGAACGAGCTCGATCCGAGCTTTTTTTCGAGCTTTAAGCAGCTCTACTTGCTCATTATACGGTAATTTAAAGAAAATTTTAGAAATTCCATAAAATTCGAGCTATTCGAGTTCAATTCGAATGAGTCAAGCTTTGGACCGAGCTTAAAAATGTGTTCATACTCGGCTCGTTTAGAAAACGAACGAGCTCGAGTCGAATTTCTATCGAGCGAATACGAGTCAAATTCGAACTACTCGCGTTCATATACACCCCTTCCTATTTCTCTTTCCTCACATACCATGCCTAACTTTCTTCATTCAAATATTAATAACTACTATAAGAACGATCAAGAGATGTTACTAATCCAATTCTTACGAATATAAACATCTCATAATACAATTACAAGGGTCTCAGTCTTATCACATATAGACAACAATGATGATAGCTAGACCAAAGATGAACGAGTACACGTGGTTGCTAAGAAACTTCAGTACACCAAAACAACACCGGCTGGAACTGTCAATCCATCTTTGCACTAAACTTTCACATGGATAAACACATTCCAGTTCCCGGCATCGATTTTTCAAGACCGTGATAAGCAATGAAGATCACATCTTTTCAGGCAAGAACAATCTCCTTTTGCTCCGATGAGCCTCATGTCTCGCAATGAAAGCAAGCGTGGCGGCGAGAGAAAATCTTATATGCCGATGATGTTGCTGATACCAAATCCCCTAAAATGTTGTGTCAATTTTGTTCCTCAGCGCCTGTTTCTGATTCAGTCCGCTTCCGTCTCTTTGCCTGTGGCTCACCTAACTGAAGTGAAACGAAGCTCTCGTCCTCAGGGTTGCTCCTCGATGTTGATGGGTCTCGGTAGCCTATGTCGGACTGATGGCCATTCTGATAAGTTGTAGGCCTCTCCTGGCAAGTTGGTATGAACTGATGCTCTAGATTAGGTGCTGATCCGTTCCCATTGCGGAAATTGGGATTGGTGTTGATGAAGGTCGGGCTTGGTCCTTGTCCGGAGGGACCATCTGTCGATATGCCCAGGGCAGGGGGCACAAATTTCCGGGTCTTGTCTTTTGACTGCATCATGTATGGTGGAGTGATGCCTGAAGCTTTCATTTGTTCTTGCGCTGCAGCTACAGAATACAACCAACAGTGTAAATAGCTGCTAGATTCTGGGCAACAAACTTTGTTCACAAGATTGACTACAGTGTTTGTTCGCTGTTTGAGATGCTCAATGGCGAGATTCAACTTCAAATGGCAGCTTAAGCGACAACAACATTCCTAGTTATCCCGCCGGGGCAGGATCTAGGGGGCTAAGTTGTACGCACTCTTTCCCCGACAAAGTCGAGAGAGTGTTTTTTCCTAGTGGCCCAGACACCAACATATAATCACGGAAAAACACAAATGGCAGCTTAAGCATATTAATCAATACTCAATAGGGTGAACCAAATAGGGGGAAATGCTGCAGTGAAGTTCAAATACGAACCTTCAAGTGCTTCAGGATTAGTGATCAGATCGAGTTCAAGGAGGTCAAGAAGACGACCAAGATCAACGCCACTTGTCCAGTTCACTGGAGGCTGCCCGGCTTTCTGCTTCAACCTACCACGGTTGCCTGTTCCGCCCCATATTATCCCAACAGGTTTAGGCTTCTCACCACAATCACCCTTCAAGAGTATAAGACTTCCACTATCACCATTCATGTCAAATGAGTCCTGATTTTCCCCAATGACAAGGAAATCGGTAAGAAAACTAATTCCTTTTTCGTCATTGTACTCCAGAGCGTAGGCCATTATTGTGCCTCTAGTGAGGCCAGAGCTTCTTCCGACTTTCATCACCTTCCTCCCAACCAAACTCTCAATTGGAGATTGCAGGTCTATGGTATGGACTTCACCAATTTCGCCCACACCTCTCATTGCTGTGATCACTTTGGCAATGTCAAAATTTTCCGAGAAAGGGATAAAGGCCCCATCAGCTCGTACAAACGTTTCTGCAAGGAGACACAATTGTAAACCAAATCTGCAATCAAAGGCAATGATGAATACATATGCAAGGACACTAAATTTTCTGGTTCTACAATGCCCAACAACTGCGATGCTGAAGCGAACACATTTCCAACTTCGCATCCATTTAGCATCTCTTATACACATCTAGTTGTCATGTGTCACTATAAATGCTCATCTAGACTCAACCGTTCATTCTGAGAAATTTGAATATATCTCAAACTAATCCTTTCACAAGCATGGGTGCGGTTTCCAATAAGCATCATTCAGCCCCTCGATATCGATATGACATTGCACAAAAGTTTTTGAAGAGTTTCAGCACCAATGAGACTCAAACAAGCTAGAATCTCTTTTGACAAATATGGTAATCAGTTTTTTTACAACAAAAAAGATGGAATAAAAGAAGAAGTCAGAACCCAAATAATGTATATAACAACTATAATACCACCACGGAGAATAAAACAGTGTATCAACAACAGCATTAAACTAAAGCGCCTAATGAATTCAGACAGACTAATAACTAGTTACCTGGATTAGTTCCTGCGAATATTCCATACCAAAGATCATCTGTTATAAATGAGGTTGCACGCTCCACTGCACCAAGATATACACTCGGCCCATGGTCAGGAGGCAGAGGATGAAACATTTTCTGGTTTGGATAATCCAGATCAACCGCCACATGCCGATTCGTGAGAAAACCAACTTGCCGATTACCGGTTCGGCTTTTTACAATGGCTCCTAAGGTACCACATGTCTCTTGAGTTGCAACCTGGATGAAGATTAAGCATTAACATCCATTAAAATAACCTGGGTATAATTTAAAGTTGATAGATCGTGATATGACTTACACATTCTAATATTAAGAATTAAGATCCACTTACGGCCCCAAAATAGATTATCAAGGTTTTGCAAGTTAAACTTAAACACAGTTCGGGCAGAATAACAATCGTCTCCATTTTGATTTCTCAAGTAATGCCAGTTAAGTAAGAGGTTACTCAAAGATTTGAAACTCTTTCTGGTGAATGGTTGGAAACTTATGTAAGCATAGCATGCTAAATATTAGGACAGGAAAAGGTTTATACCTAGGACTCAGCAGCATCCCTAAGATTTAGGTTTAGTTTATTAGACTGACTGGATTTGGGTAGACTGAGTGCATAAGCTTGGAAAATCAGTGGATTCATGGATTAATACTGTATAGCTTTCCCTTAGCATCTTATGGGCACCAGTGATGCTCAAATAACATCCAGATCACAATAGTTGCAAGCCATAATAAGGTCACAATAGGAGCAAATAAGGTAGAATAACAGGTAAGGTCAATGCCATATTATGACATCTTGTCATCTTGAGTGAGATAGGTTGGTCCACAAACCACACTCCACGCCCAGGGAGGTTGGGGATGGTCAACTCCATGCGAACAGAAAACCTTACCAAGGCCGATTGAGAAAATTAGAGAGAAGACATCCTCACGATAATACCTATAGAAGAGCATCCCCGTCCATTAATTCTCTAGTAAAATATTCACCTTGAAAAGGATCAGTAAGGTTCCTTTAATTTGAGAGGAGGCATTGTAACAATCAATTTTGACCCTCAGTTCTCCTATTTCCGTTCACTCTCGCAATTTCCCCACTTCAAAACTTTCTTTTACCCCCAAACTGTTTCCGCTAATAGCTGACAAGGACATTCTGTAATTTGAAGGAAAAAATCAATGTTCTTTTGAGTTGTATTTGTGATTGGTTGGACTTGATTCAAATCAAAGATTTTTATGGTTATTTATTTTGAAAGTTTTAATTGCAGTTTAATGCCCCTAATTGGTCAGAAATAGCTTACAAAGCATTAAGCTATAAGGAAAGGCTTGCAAGAAATTTAATCAATAAGTAATTACTTTCAAGAAATTTGATATGTAAGAAATGACTTGGGAGAAATGACCTATAAGAGAAATGATTTACAAGAAATGATATATAAGAAATTGTTTTAAAATAACATACAAGATTTCACTTTAAAAACATGCAAGAAATGACATACAAGAATATGGGATATTTACTTACATAAAATATAGATAAGGAGTAATTTGCACAAACAGACACACACACACACACACACACATAAAATACTCAAATATACAGTCCGCCATTTGGATTTTGGATCAAAGAATATTCACAGACAAGCATAAGTTAGACTAAGTGAAGCTAAGAAACATAGTTAAATGAAAATGCGCAACTTTTGGTTAAAATCAAATCATAAGGGATTAAGGGAGAATAAAACTAGCTGATATCACTGGGAGCTACAAAAGAAATGCTGAATGGACAGATGAAAGGATACAAAGAAGTGGTTGAAAGTGAAAATTGAAAGTCTCAAGGGTGTAAAGGAAACAAACCTGGGAACCAGGACCAACATATGGATCACTACCTCTTAGGCCATCCACAAGCACATTATATAATTCCTCTTTAGGAGTAGCCGCTGGTGCACCATAATATGAAAATTCACGCACATCAACATCACACCAGATGCCTCCAGGACCCTATTAAGAAAGACGATGTAAAGATCCATTAGTCTTCTAAATATTAAAAAAAATGCTACATTTCAGTGCTCAAGTCAAGGTAAGGAAAAAGGTGTTTTAATCAAGAAAGTGTAAATATGTTTTTTTTCACTAGTGAAAGGAGTTGAAATTACTAGCCGATATAAATGTACAGAAAGCATCAAGAACAAAGCAAAACATGGCTAAAAGGGAACCAATATGCAACTTACATGTTCCAAAAAACCCTCAAATGTAAGCATTCCAAGTAACTACATTTTACATATGATAAATCAGGAGAAGAATCAGATAAAAACAAGCTGGTGTCAACAATAAGGTCCCATTTGGTGGTGGAGAGAAGGAAAAGGAAAGGGACTAGTTAAATTTATGAGAGGATTAATTAAGTATACTTAAAAGTATGCTAATTTCAGCATAAAGTAAGGTTTGAGTTTGAATGCTTCACATGGAGGCCTAATTTGAGGTAAGCCTAATTTGAACATGTTCTTTTATATATATGCTCATTCTGTTCCTTATCCCTCTTCTAATTACCAAAAGCCATCTTAATTGCTGTTAAAAACTATAATCTTCAGAAAACAACAGTATTCATCACGTCAATCACTGCATTTGGAAGCAAAGGAGCAACAAAACGACCCTTACCTCAAGAGCAGTGGGTATCAACTGAACGCGGGTGAGCCATTCGAGGTGTACCTTCCGTGCAACAAAAACAAGTATAGCAGGTATGTCAGTTAAGATCCCACGCCTCATTCTATAACCTATGGCTGTTCCAAGACTACATAGACGAAGATTCTTGCTGTGAAAGGCCCTGATAGTCATTACTTCAAGTAGAGTAGCCGCCCGCTGCCCAGAGGGGTACCGCCCCAATGTTACAGGCAAGACACCTTTTTGTAAGTTCCCAAAGTAGTTCTCCCTATCTTCAGCTGCATCATTCAACTTGCTGGATGTTGGCCATAAAAAGTAGGCAGCATTGCCCTCAGAATGTTGGCTACTGGATGCAACAGATTGAATTGGGGCTGAACTCTGTGAAGGAAAACTAGTAGAATTGCAGTTATTTCTTTCCTTGTCCACATCTGATTCTTCAGGATGTGCAGAACCAAAGGGATTGCATTTCAAATCCAACACTCTTTTCTCCATACTTAAGCACCAACTAATTCATATCAGCTGTTATCCATCATACACACAATGCATCATCAAACCATTAGGCGGTACCAAATAGTTATCAAGAAGCCCGGTAAACTATTATCCAGCAACATTACTCTATTTATGTCTCCTGAGGCTCAAGCAGATTAAATAAAATAATCAAAAAATTAAATAATGAAAACTGGGTTATGAGAAAACTGTGGGGAAACTGTTAGATAATCATCACAAGTGTACACTCAGGGATGAAACTAGAAACATCTCCAATGGTGAATCTCCCACACAAATGGGCAAAGTTATGAGAGTCATTCTTATCCAAACTCATTAAAAAGGATGATTTCAGGCATTGTACATTTGAACACCATTGGCCAGCCCCCAAACACCCAGAAATGAAAACAATACCAAAAATTAGGGAACAAAACAATTTTTTTGCCTTGAGGATAAACGTAATTAAAATTAAACAGTAGAGAATCCAAATCCTTCTGCAAACTAAAATCTACTTCCAGCAAGTGCAAGCAGTCCCTAAATGGGCGATTTTAACATCAGATCAAAAGCTATATGCAAATATACGCATAAGAGTTACCAGTAATCACACAAGTATCAGGAATTGGGGAAACTTAGACCAAACCCAGGTGCCCATTTTCAAGGGCCGACAGCAGCAAGCACTTGAAGGAAATAGAACTAAAGTGGATTTCAGATAGGAGTGAGGGTGAACAGAGAGGGAAAAGCAAATCCGATAAACTAAGAAGCACCCAGAAAACCCCATTTCATAATTCATCAACACAGTACAGAAAAGGGATAAGAAACAAATCATAAAAGGGCAATAACTCAAATCATCAACGGTGCAGGAGTCCATCCAGAACAGATAATTTGTACCCATTATTTGAAACAGTAGCATTAGCAGTAAAGCAAAAATTCAAAAGGAAATTAAGTACTACCCAGAAATAGCCATTCCACAATTGAGCACAGTACAGTCCGGAAACCACAAAAAGGGGAAGAAACAAATCAGAAAAAAAGAGAGGAGTACCCATATCACCAACCGTGTAGGATTTCCATCAGGATCAGATAATTTGTACTCATAGCGCACAACAGTAGCCCAGTAAAAGAGGGAAAAGAAAATATCTTTGCGGTGTTAAGCCAGGATCGTAGCGGGGGAGGAGTGGGATATGAAACTGACATTGACACCATTGAAATCTACACCCCTTTCTTTGTCAAACTACAGTAGCAAGGGGCGCAGGAGGAAATGGAATCAGAGAGATAAATTGGACTTTTCTTCGTCTCGGATGCCATTGATGTGAGGGGGGTGTGAGGTGGGGGTGGCGAGGGGAGGGGGGTGTGCTCGATTAAGGGTGGGGATAGGAGAGGGGGGGCCGGGCCCCATTCCAATTTGCTCCCCAAAAGGACCGCAATTGGTTCACATATACATTCTACCCATTGCTTATTGCTTGGTTATTATTGGGGTGTTGAAGAGAAGAGGTGAGTTGCATGATTGGTAAGATGAGTGTATAAAATCAAGTTTTGGCCATTCCCATTGCTTTATGTCTATGTACTTTTTTAGCCTTATAATTATGTCATTTTAATTATATAAAAGTGTGACAATATTGTTATGTTTAGTGTTAAATCAAGTTAAAGTTTGAAGCATTAGGAAGATATCATTTATTAAGTTTCATGAAGTACTAGAAAGATAACATTCATTAAGTTTCATGAAGTATTAGAAAGATATCATCAATTCAAATGATTTTTACATCATGGTTTCTATATAATATCTTGACTTTTTGATGATACGTTACCACGTCCTTAATTTAAGGTTTTTCAACTAATTATAATTTGTTTTTCTTTTCATCTCTTTCATACATTTACATTTTTTTTTCTTTCATTTTTTACCCATTTACTAACCATTGGGTTTAATTCAAAACATTGAATTAAATATAATGTCTACTAATATATATATATATATATATAATAATAATAATAATAAATAATCTATATCAATATAATATCTATATTTAAAAACCTTTTTTGATGAAACCTGACTTTATGGTAAACATTTTTACCATTTTCTCAAAGATTTCAAGTATACCTTCATTATTTTATCCTAACTTTTATTAATATTTTATAATATTATTTTATTATATTATTAAAAAATTTATTTATTAAAATCGCGCCATGGCGCGGGAATTGTGCTAGTTTATCTTAAAAGTTGGTTTAATTCTTGTCTATGGAAGGAAAAAAAACACTATGCTACGGTCACTTAACATGATTGTATCTCGTGTTATGATTCACGAAAACGGTATAATTTATTGGCAAAAGATATGATGTGACTTTTAGTGAATCCACTATTTAACATGATTGTGTTTCGCGTTATAATGTTTCCTATAGTTAACTGGTTTTTTTATGGAGTTTCACTTAGCTTGTGCTTGAACTTTTTAACGCGTGTGTGTATCACTGGCGGATTTAGGGGTAGGCTCGTATGAGCGCCAGCCCACCCCAATCCCGGAAAAAAAAATATGAAAGGTTCACTATATAACAAATAAAAAATAAAAAAGTCTAAATTAATTTAGAAGTGAATATGGATCATAAAGTTTACCTTGCCTAGTTGGTAAAGTATAAATGAAGAACCTTTTCCTCTTTATCTAGAGCCCAAGGTTCAATTCCCACTTTTTACATTTTCTTCACTTATTTTTTAACTATCTTTTTTATATATAAGTTCAAATATCTTTTTAAATTGAGAATAATTAATTTCAATTAGTATTGTTTGAATTCTACTTTTTACATTTTCTTCACTTATTTTTAACTATCTTTTTTATATATAAGTTCAAATATCTTTTTAAATTGAGAATAATTAATTTCAATTAGTATTGTTTGAATTCTATTTTAGTCATTCATTAGGGGTTTCCTTGAATTTTTTTTAACTAATTATAAATTTTATTCACTTCTAATAATATGGATAAATATTTGAAATTTTTTTACATAACCCTTCACAATTAAATTTATTTAAAGTTTAGCAAAACTCGTTTCATTAATACTTAATTTTTAGCTTAAATCTCGCCCACCCCTATGTTACGGGCTGGCTTCCCCTAATCATCCGTTACGTATGTTGACTGGGTTAACGATAAATTTTTCAATTTTAATGTGCTTGTTAATTATTAAAAAAAAATGGATGCTAACTGGACATGTTTATCCAAACCGCATATGTGTGTATATAGCTAATAACTTATTTACTCATAATATATAGTTCTAATTTGGAAAAAAAAAATGAGTTACATCTTGACGTGCTTCCCCGACATAAGTTGTTGGTTATTTGAAAGGTAGTACGCTTGAAGGTTGAATCCAATTAACAAAGAGAAGTACACTAACACATGAGAGAAAGAGAGGATAAAATTATGAAATGACATAAAGAAGAAGCCATTTGGGTTTCATTGAGGACGAATCATATGTGTGAATTGAATGTGATGCATGTTCCAAGGAGTACTTGGTTTCAAAGCAATTTACCAATAAACCTAGCTATATAGGGGTCCAAAGATTTTTTTTTTTTTATCAAGCAAAAATTCAAGATTATATATACCTTCCCTTAGATCTGTCAAAACACAACCCGACCCGAATGTTCGGAAACTTTTCGACTCAAATCCGGAAATTATGACCCGGAAATTTTTTTCGACCCGAACCTGAAAACCCGAAAATTTTTCGGGTAATCTGGGTTTCGACCCGATTGACCCGGTAATTTTGACCCAGTGATCGGATTGACCCGTTTGATCTATAATTATATATGATTAATTTTTTTATGTAGATTCCAATTTATTGCATTTTATAATTACAATCAATTGATCTTTCATTTTCAAATCAACTTTTATATTTATCTGTATGTATAATACTCTGTTCGATCGATAGTATTTCATTTATTTTATTTTTCAACACATTCTTTAAGAAGATGAAAATTCTAATTTTTTTTAAAAAATATTAAAACAATTCTATGCTTATTACTAATTGCATGAAATTATTTTAAAAAAATTATTTAAAAAATTGATATTTTATATATTATTACATTTTATTAAAATTTATGATAAATAATAAAAATTAAATTTTTTTCAATAAAATGTAATAATATATAAAATATAAAATTTTTAATACAATTATTTTAAAAAAATTATTTAAAATTTTGATATTTATACATTATTACATTTTATTAAAAATTATGAGAAATAATAAAAATCAAATAGTTTAGATCAGATATAGTATATAATTATAAGCACTACAACGTCTTTAATTTTTAAAATTTTAAATTATTACAAAATTATCAAATCATGATTTTTTTAATTTTAAAAAGAAAAATTTGACAAACCCGAAATCGACCCGAAACCCGGTCAAACCCGAGTTCAAGTCAACCCGAATATCCTCGGAACCCGTATTACCCGGGACCCGACCTGAACCTGACCCGAATGACCCGTTTGACAGGTCTACCTTCACTGAATTTCGATGAGGAGCCAAAGATAAATGAAATGAAAGTAAATTGGTATTCCTCTGGGTTTTTTTTTCAAAAAATATTTTATGATTTATACATGTTTTTTACAATAATAAAAATTATACTCCGTATAAAATATTAACTTAAAAAAACATAATTTCGTACTTTTAGTAATTGTTGACCCGACATGATTATTAATAAATAGATTTGTTAGTCTTTACTTTCTCATGTTGAACATTGCCTATATATAAAGGCATTTCTGTAACAGATTTTGCTCATTCATTCAGTTGGGGAATAACAAACCAGTTTACTCTCTTTCTCCTTCTCTCAATTACATCGATGGAGATCTAGAGTGTTGTTTCTCAACTGATAACATGGTATCAAGCTAGCATTTTTCGATCCAATCTTCTTAGTTTTTCATCGTTTCGTCTTCGTTCTCCATGGCTCACAACAATCGTCCGGATTTATAATCATATGCCATTGATCCCAGCGATGAGCTCTATCTCCACCATTCTGGTCATCCGAACTATGTGCTCTCAACTCGTCTTCTCGCTAGTGAAAATTTTCACCATTGGATCGACGCTCTGTTGAAGTCTCCCTCCTCGCCAAGAACAAGCTTGGTTTCATCACAGATTCTTGCGTTCGTCCCAATTCGCCACCGGCACCCGTCGCTTAGTGGGAGCGCTGCAATGGAATGGTTATTTCATGGTTATTGCACTCCGTCGGCAAGGAAATTGCAGAAAGCGTGTTGTATTGCACCACCGCAAAGCAGATGTGGCTCCAATTGAACAAGCGGTATGCGCAATCGAGTCAAGCTCAGATTTATCAATTGCAGCGAGATTTGGCATCCACAACTCAAGGTTCTTTGTCTGTTACAGCTTTCTTTACCAAAATGAAGACTTTATGGGATGAATATATTCTTGCTTCGTGAGGTTCCTACTTGTTCTTGTGGATCTGGTGATACTTGGAATAAGATTCTTGAAAATCAGTAAATCATGCAATTTCTAATGGGGCTTAATGAGTCTTTCAACTCTGTCCGTGGTACAATTCTGTTGATGCGTCCATTTCCAGATCTTGATGAGATTTTCAAGATCATTACTCAAGAAGAACAGCAACAAGAAATTGCCAATCCTACATCGTCCAATTCTAATGCATCTACTTTTGCCTCTTTTGGAAGAGGAAATGGTGGAGGTAGATGTCGTGGATCTCTTTCCAACTCGTCACCATCAGGAAGCACTGGCAGAGGAAGAGGCAATGGTCGTCCCAATTACTTCTGTGATCACTGCAAAGTGTCAGGCCATTCCATTTCCATATGCTACAAGCTCACTAGTGAATTATGTGATCATTGTAAGATCCCAGGCCACACTATTGCCAAGTATTACAAACTGCAAGCACTGTTCTAAAAAACCCTTCAAGACCCGCCTAGACCCCCGCCTAAACCCTTGAACTCACCCCACCTCCAAGGCCATCAAGGTCGTCAAAACCCGCCTAGACAGCAAAGCTCCACCATGAAATCTGCCTACACCCCGCCTACACCCCACCTAGACCCTTGACCCTACCTGATGTCATCCTCAAGCGAAAGAAGAATGCTCCACCTTGGGAGTCGTTGAAGAAACGGCGTTAATTATTTTACTATTTATATTTCTTATTTTTATATATATATATTCTATTTTTAGTAACTCCTATGTTAGTTGGAGTCTAATTATAGAATTGCTTATTTTTAGTATTTCTTAGTTAGATTAAATAAGATGGTTAGGAGAGTCTATCTTTAGGCTTTCTTAATTATCATATTTTATTATTTCATATATTAGGATTTTATATTAAGTTTTATCTTCTAAGTTTATTTATCTTTAGGATTAAATTTCTATCTTTATCAACCTAAATTCTATCTTGCACGGTAGAATTGGTTCTTAGGTTTTCTATTTAAACATTGTAGTTCTATTGAATTAATCAGATTGAATTAGAATTGAGAAACCCCTTTATGGATTAAAGGGTTCTCGATTATCAATCCCAAAGGCTATTTGGCTCGTATGTTATTCGGCATTCTGTCGCTATTTGGCTCGTATCTTTGATATCTTTCTGTCGCTATTTCTGTGTTCTAAAGTTGCTGGAAATTTCGAAGTGTTAATTCTGTCGCTAAATCAGAATTCTAATCACTTGTTTAAATTGTTCCAAATCAGGAGATATCAAAGAGCATTGCAAGATCGGGCCACACACTCGACGTCGTAATCTTGATTCTGAGCCCACAGGCGAAGGATCGAGATTAGCCACGTATCAATTGGTATTCAGAGACGGGTTATGCTACGCTCTTTGTTTCTTTGATGTTACTGATGTTTTGATTTGATGGTTTGGGAAATCTGGGGAGGAGACTGGGATGATGATCCCGATCCATGGGGTGTACAACAACGACAAGAGTTACGTCGGAGAGCTTGGCTACAACAACAACACCTAGAGCGTCAACGCGAAGCCAAAAGACGCCAACTTTGGCTTCAACGTCAAGAGGAAGAACAACGTCAATTGGAGATCGAAGATAAGAAGTGTCGACAACGCTATCAGATTCGGCTTCTCCAACAAAGAGAGGCTGAGGAAGCACGACGACAAGAGGAGGAGGAACGTCGCCGAGAGGAGGAACGACGCCGAGAGTTGAGAATTGCGGATATGGTGGACAAATTCTTTGCCCAGAAAACAGCACAGCGTGCCGAACTTGTCTCGCAGATTCCCGTTGACTCCGACCTCGGAATTGAGTCAACTCAGTCTTGTTGCGAAGCTGACTCGACGAGCTTTCCAACGGCGGGTGACACGCTGCCAGAATCCTCCGGGAAGACCTCCTAATCTGTACTTAAAGTCGACTGCAGTGTTGTGCAGGAGGTGGATCATGTTGATTCCGTTGACGAGGATGAGGTACTTGATGACGTGTCTCAAGAGTTAGCGATTGTACCTCTTGGGCATGTTCATGAAGTTCCAGTTGCTGAGATTTGTGTGGTCATTGATCCTATTCTTATTGAAGATCAAGTCCGTTCAACGATCGCGCATGAAGGTGTTGTTTTTGGGGTTCCTATACCTCGAATTCTCCTGGCACCTATTCCACCCATTTCTCCATCATCTTCTTTGAAGGTTGCTGCTCCTTCCATGCTGATCATCGTCAACTCGATTCGGGGACGAATCGAAGATAAGAGGGGGAGAATGATGCGGGTCAAGATGGCCTTCTGTGGGTCAAACAACGATCTTGATCCAGGCGACGACTCGAGGACGAGTCGATTTCAAATGGAGGAGAATGATGTCATCCTCAAGCGAAAGAAGAAGGCTCCACCTTGGGAGTCGTTGAAGAAACGGCGTTAATTATTTTACTATTTATATTTCTTATTTATATATATATATATTCTATTTTTAGTAACTCCTATGTTAGTTGGAGTCTAATTATAGAATTGCTTATTTTTAGTATTTCTTAGTTAGATTAAATAAGATGGTTAGGAGAGTCTATCTTTAGGCTTTCTTAATTATCATATTTTATTATTTCATATATTAGGATTTTAGATTAAGTTTTATCTTCTAAGTTTATTTATTTTTAGGATTAAATTTCTATCTTTATCAACCTAAATTCTATCTTGCACGGTAGAATTGGTTCTTAGGTTTTCTATTTAAACATTGTAGTTCTATTGAATTAATCAGATTGAATTAGAATTGAGAAATCCCTTTATGGATTAAAGGGTTCTCGATTATCAATCCACCCACATTCCGGTTCGTATGCATTCGATTTTTTGCCGATCAAATATTGCTTACATTCAAATTCACTTTCATCAGGTCATCCCACGTCACTTCAGTTGGCAATTTGTGAGGGCAGCAACCATTGTTAAATTTCAAAAGCCAAATAGTTAATTAATTGGGCTTCCACTACATTACACGCCAAACAATCCCATCGGTTACGAGTTCGGTGATCACAGAAAGACAACATACAAGAGCTATTGCAAGATCGGGCCACACACTCGACGTCGTAATCTTGATTCTGAGCCCACAGGCGAAGGATCGAGATTAGCCACGTATCACTACCCTACCGCCAAGCATCCGCCAAGCGTTTTTTGGAACATTGACTGCAGGCCAATGCTCCTCAGTTCAATGATAGAAAGGTTACTGCCAATGCCTCTGAGTCTCCTCCTGTGTTGACAAATGAGCAATACAATCAACTGACGGGCCTTCTTAGTCATCACAATCCAGAGACATCTTCACCATCAGCAAACTCATTTTCTCCGACTGTCTTTGCAAGTGCTATGTTAGCAGGTACAAGCTTGTGTCTCTTTACTCAAAACATTAACTCTTTTTGGATCTTGGATAGTGATGCAACTGACCACATTTGCCCAACTCTTTCATCCTTTACTACTTACACTCCTTTGTCTTCTCCTCAGTTTATGACCATCCCCAATGGTTCTCAAATTCCAATTAAACACAAAGGCACTGTCCAAATTACACTTTCTATCCGTTTGGATAATGTATTACATATACCTGATTTTCAATTCAACTTGATCTTTATTCATACTTTGTCCAAAGATTTGTCTATGCATATCGTTTTCACACCTGATTCGTGTTTTCTTCAGGCCCCTTCAACGAAGAAAACACAGGTGCTTGGTAAACTCTCAAAAGGCCTCTACATATTGGACAATTCTTCTTCTGTAGATCCTACTGCAAGCTTGATTTCTTATTCTCTTTCTATTTTTTTACATTACAAAACTTCAAATACTTCAACTGTTGTACTATGGCATTGTCGATTGGGACATTTGCCCTTTGATTTGTTGAAATTCATACCTTCTACTGGTTCTGTTGCTTTGAATAAAAATGTTGGTGTTTGTTGTATATGTCCTCAACCCATGCAACATAGACAACCATTTTCCCTCAGTGCGCACAAAAGTGTTTTTCCCTTTGTTTTAATTCATATTGACACACGAGGACCATATCACTCCCCCACATACAATGTATACAAATATTTTTCAACCATTGTTGATGATTTTTCTAGAATCACTTGGACACATTTACTGACATCCAAAGGAGATGCTTTTACCATTCTCAAATCGTTTTTGTCCTTTGTTGAGATTCAATTTCACACCCATGTGAAGACCATTCGGTCAGACAATGCACCTGAGTTCTCAGGTTCCACAGCCTTGTCCTTTTACACATCTAAAGGCATCTCACATCAATTTAGTTGTGTCTACACTCCCCAACAAAATGAGGTTGTAGAAAGGAAACACAAACACTTACTTGAAATAGCTCGAGCCTTACTTTTCAATCCAATTTACCAATTTCATTTTGGGGAGAATGCCTTCTTACAACTACCTACCTACTCAACAGATTACCTCTACCTTCTCTAAACCACAAATCACCCTATGAAACCTTGTTTTCTAAATCTCCTACATATGATCATCTAAGATCATTTGGTTGTCTTTGCTTTGTGTCCACATCTAAACCTTTTCGTGATAAATTTCAGCCTCGTGCAGAACCATGTGTGTTTCTTGGGTATCCCTTTAGGAAAAAGACTTACAAAGTTCTCCAAATACATACCAACACAATTATCTCCTCTCGAGATGTTGTTTTTCATGAACATATATTCCCTTTCCACAACAATGATATTTCTCATCATTTTTCCAACAACATCACCAACAGATCCTTCCTCTTCTTATTCTTCATCTGATCATCCTTTGTTTGTTCCCAACAATGATATTTCTCCTTCCATTTCTTCCACATCTGATGTATCAATTGCTTCACCACCACACCCTTTACGTCGCAGTGCTCGCACTCACACTGCTCTTATACGTCTCAAAGACTATGTTTGCAATACAACTACTCATTATGATGTTTTACATAAATGTTGTGTCAGTTTTACCTCTGCTTTCACAACTTCTAAACCTGCCCACAACCTTGTTGAACCTCACACCTTTAAGCAAGCGGATCCAAATTGGGTTGATGCAATGAATAAAGAGATTCATGCTTTAACTACAAATAACACTTGGAAGTTAGTTGATTTGTCTGCAAGAAAGAAGCCCATTACTTGCAAATGGGTGCACAAAATCAAGCTTAAATCTGATGGCTCGTTGGAACGTTATAAGGCTCGTTTGGTTGCTCATGGCTACACTCAATTAGAAGGGATTGACTATGCTGATACATTCTCTCCAGTAATCAAAATGTCAACAATAAGGTGCATCATTTTAGTTGCCACTTTTCAGAATTGGCATTTGTTTCAATTGGATATCAATAATGTGTTTTTACATGGGGATTTTTGAATAAGAAGGTTTATATGCAAGTTCCCCAAGGAATTCCTAATCCTCACAACAAGGTTTGTCGTCTCATCAAATCTTTATACGGTCTCAAACATGCTTCCAGGCAATGGTTTGCCAAGATTACTGATACACTCACAAGTCAGGGATATGTCCAGTCAAAGAACGATTATTCTCTCTTCATCAAGCATAGCTCATCTAGTGTTGTGATTGTCGTTGTGTATGTGGATGATATTATTCTTACAAGCTCTGATCTTGATGCCGTCTTACACATCAAACAACATTTGCATACCTTATTCAGCATCAAAGATCTATGTATTCTTCAATTCATTACTTTCTGGGCATTGAAATTACATACATCAATCGTGTTGCCATCATGTCTTAGAGGAAGTTTGCAAAGGAATTTGTCTCTGATAGTGGTCTGCATTTCTCTGATGATTTCAAAGCTCCCCTTACTCCACTTCCTCTCAACACCAAGCTGCTGCCAGTTCAGGGTCCTTTATTAACCAATCCTGAGTTCTATAGAAGTATGGTTGGGAAATTAAATTTCCTTACAAACACCCGTCTTGATTTGTCCTATACCGTTTAGTTGCTTAGTCAGTTTATGCAAGATCCATGTGAAGCTCATCTCCAGGCCCTTCATCACACTATACGATATGCACATGGAAGTATTGACAAAGGAATTGTCATTCATGGTCAATCTCAGCTTGTTCTCCATGCTTTCTCTGATTCGGATTGGGCTGCTTGTCCCACTTCTCATCGATCTGTTACTGGTTATCTAGTGAATCTTGGTAGATCTCCAATTTCATGAAAATCCAAGAAGCAATCCATTGTTTCTCGTAGTTCTGCTGAAGCAGAATATCGGGCAATGGCTTTAGCTGCTGCTGAGCTCACATGGCTTGTTTGTGTGCTCAAGGAGCTGGGTCTCTCTAATCTTACACCAACTACTTTATTTTGTGACAATACATCTGCTCTACGCATCGCCAAGAACCCGATCTTTCACGAGCGAACTAAACACATTGACATAGACTGTCATTTTACTCGAGAAAGGGTGCTTGATGGTCTTTTATAGTTGATACATGTCCCGACTACTGAGCAACTTGCAGACATCTTGACGAAGATTCTTCCCTCTCCACAACACGCATACATATTGTCCAAGCTTGGCATGAATTCCAAGCTTGAGGGGGGGTGTTGACCCGGCATGATTTGTAATAAATAGATTTGATAGTCTTTACTTTCTCATGTTGAACATTGCCTATATAAAGGCATTTCTGTAACAGATTTTGCTCATTCATTCAGTTGGGGAATAACAAACCAGTTTACTCTCTTTCTCCTTCTCTCAATTACATCAATGGAGATCTAGAGGGTTGTTTCTCATCTAATAACAGTAATTATAAAAAAAGAAAAATATTTTAGATGGTTTTCGAAAAGGTATATATAAATAGTAAAAGACTAAATTATGTGTTGTATTGTGAATAAATTGAAAAGTACGTCTTTATCTATGAAATTATTAATACAAGATCAACTGGGGCCCTAGCAAGAATGGTTGGTTTTCAACCGGTTCTGCTAACTCCTTTCTATCAGAACATGTTGGGATGACAGATTTTGATTGCGGTTGGATTTGGAATCTCGACGTTCCCCCTAAAGTTCGGCACTTTCTATGAAAAATCTCTCGTGATGGTCTTCCGACTAAACTACGACTGCAAAAGTCGCACGTGGCTGTGCCTTCGGGCTGTGCTTACTGTGGTAACACTAACGAATCGGTACACCACCTTTTTCTTCACTGTCCCATGGCAAATGAACTTCTTCAAGCATTACGAATTCGTCTTCCAGGGCATATAGCTGTAAACATACTAACATAGGTATGAGCTCGGTGCTTCCACTGAATGAGATCAAACTAGCAATCGGAAACACTAAGTTTGCTGATCTAGCCTCAGCTTGGTGGGCATTGTGGTTCTTTAGGAACCAAATCGTTTTCAACCACACGAACATGGTAACTATTAACGAAATCCTTCTGTTCCACCGTACCAGTACCCATTGTTGGAAACAATCTAAGGTTCTGGAGGACGATCCTACTTGTACGATTCCCTCTGCTCATCGTGCTGCTGGCAGTATAAACCACTCGGACCAGAGGGCTGGTGTTGGTGTTATTCCAACCAGGTCTCATCATCGTTCTGGGAAGTGGGATAAACCACCTATAAATTGCTATAAGCTTAATTTTGATGGATCTGTTATCCCGGGTGGTTCAGCATCATTTGGTTACGTCATTCGTGACTCGGCTGGTGAGGTTGTCGCTCTTGGCCGGTCCATTTGTACAAACATCTCAGTGGTTTATGCCGAAAACCTTGGCCTCAAAATGGGTATTATGCGTGCTAAGTCGTTAAAGATTTCAAACCTCCTGATCGAAGGGGACAACTTACTGGTTATAAAGGCTCTACTGGGGGATTGGAAATGCCCCTGGACAATCGAGATGCTACAAGCGGATATTTTGTCAGATATTTCGTCCTTTACTTATGTTGCTATTCGTCATATTTTCAGGGAATCTAATGTTGTGGCCGACTATCTTGCTCGTAGTGCCCATGCATCCCCTGCCGACGTCAGCTGTGAGGATGATCCAGAACTGCATGTTCTCGTCCGGAAGGATGCGCTAGGAAGGGCCTCTGCTACGGCCGACTAGGGTGAATGGCCAATATCCGGTAATTTTTTTTTTGATGAAGCAAGAATTTGACTGGTGAAATACCTAGCTGCTTGCGTCATTTCAAATGAGATTTAAGAGGTCTTTGTAGTCAGTGTAAACCCGCTAAAAGATTGCATCATTTCGGATAAGATTCAAGAGGTCTTTATTTGTAACCAGTGCAAACCAACTAATTAACAAAGTGACTAAAATGTTACTATATCAGTCACTTTGTTACCCTAACGAGTCACACGTAAGAAAATTTTATTACTTAAAAAAGAAATATTGACTATGAATTTTATTTTATTTTAGTGCAAAAAAAAAAATTGATAGCGCAATATTTTTTTTTAAGTAATCAAATAAAATTAATAGCGCAATTCCTACGTGGGAATTGCGCTATCAATTTGATATCCCATTAAAAGTTCATTATATTACCATAACAAATAAATTCAGCCCATATAAGATCGAAAGTGGTGACTTAGTGAACTTGCAAAATACCCAAAAGTCTGCAAAATATCTTACCTATAGCATGGGAAATGTGTATATGGTACGTAAAGCGACAGAATAAGAAAATTTTCAGAGGTTGTTCGGTGTTATTTTGGATTAAGGAGATATCTCTTCATTAGTTTTAAATTAATACTATATAATGCATCGACGAATGACACTTCATTCGATCATAAATGCAAGAGTTTTTACTTTTGCGCACGTAGTTAAACTACTTGCACAAAAATAAAAACTCTTACATTTATTTTACTTTTTTTGGTAATGAAACTCTTACATTTATGATCGAAGGCCAGAGAGTTTTTTTTTTTATTAGGAAATAATTCGAGCGTTAGGTGACAATTCGAGAGGCCGATGAAGTCGGCAGACGATGAAACCGTCACTACATATAAAAAGGTGCAACAACAAAAAGTGGGAGGCGTATACCCCCGGACGAGCAAGCGAGCCAAACCCGTACACGCTGGAGACGACGTAGACCAAGATCCGATGCCAAGCATCACCAGGCGGCGACACCGTTGGAAAGCGGTATATTAGGAGTCCAGTCTTGTGGGCAGTGAAGACGATTCTCCAAGGAATTTCCTGCACGCGGAGTCGCCTCGATACACACCATCACGACCCCAGCCAATCCTGACACCAGTTCCCAGAGCTCCAACACGGAAGAGGAACGCCAAGAACAACAGGGGTCACAACCAAGCACCACCCTTGAAGACGCACCTATAATCTCTTTCAAATGAAAGAGAATTTATTCAAACCCTAACGGGATTTTCAAGCCCTTTCGGGAGTTAATAACACCCGTGGGATTAATTGTATATAATAATAAAGGAATATATAAAACAACACATAAGTGTGTGTATATATATTAATCCATTATTATATAAACACATGGAACAACATATATAAACCCAACCAAATATGAAATCAGATTTATATATGACAACCATCTCGGTTTATATATATTTATATATATTTTAGCACCCAAGAACCACAATCAAGGGCTAAGTGAGTCGAAATGTATGGGAACGAGTCGATAAACCAGATTACCGACCCCGAAACAGCAAAGAATCCATGAGAATTCGACTTATCGGGAGGAGGAAGCCGGAGTTGACCATTGTAAGGTTAGCCTCAAAAGGAAAGGGATTCAGGGATGGATGGGGAAGGAGATCTGAGAGTTAGCGACGATTGAGGTGAGAAGAGTACTAAACCTGATTGAGCAGCCGACAAGGTGGATTTTCGACCTCCAAAGAGGTGATTTTCAATTACGGAGTAGATTTTTATTGAAGTCCAATACATTATTCCCTTTTTTTTCCAATTAGATATTTCAACCGAGAGAGGGGTAATACCTCCCAACAAGGCTAGGAGATTTTTATGTTTATTTTGTTTTATTGATATTATTTTGATTTTAACCTTTTGCCACCCTTATACGAGGTGGGGGTTATGGCTCCCGAATGAGTATTGTCGGTTCTCGAAGGAGTATTGTCAGTACTCGAAGGGAGGGTTACAACTCCCTAAGGAATAGGTTTGGCTCCCAAAGGGAGGGTTACGGCTCCCGAAGGAGTATTGTCAGTTCTCGAAGGGAGGGTTACAACTCCCTAAGAAGTAGTTTCGGCTCCCAAAGGGAGGGTTACGGCTCCCGAAGGAGTGGTGTTGGCTCCCATAGGGAGAGGTGTTGGCTCCCGAAGGAGTACTGGTGGCTCACTGGCTCCCAAAGGGGGTGTTTATGGCTCCCGAAGGAGTACTGGTGGCTCACTGGCTCCCAAAGGGGGTGTTTATGGCTCCCGAAGGAGTGGTGGTGGTGGCTCCCAAAGGAAGCGGTTATGACTCCCGAATGAGTAATGGTGGTAGCTCCATAGGGAGGGGTACTGGCTCCCAAAGGAGGAGTATCGGTTACGGGTGAGCGAATGAAAGAGGTTAAGGCAGGGAACCAAGAAGAGGGTAAAAGACGAAGAGGCGACGGGAGGGCTAGGGGCGAGGGAGGCTGAGGCAAAGGCGGGGAAAGGAGGGAGGATGGCGGACGAGCAAAGGAAAGAGGCCAGGGGAGGGATGAAGGCGGAGGGGGTTAGGAAATGAGGAAGCGGAGGAGGCAAAGGCCGAGGAACCGGGACAAGGAAGGCAGAAGAAGAAACGAAAAAGGGAGGGGACGGGAGCGGGAGGAGGAGGCCGAGAAAAAGCCTGAAACAAAACTAAGCAACATAAAAAAGAAAGCAAGAAGATTAAGAAAACAAAAGAAGCAACAACACGAAAAACAGAAACCAATCCACGAACAAACACTCCACACTAACACTTCGTTTGGATGATGTGATTTGATGGGAATTTTAGGGAGGGAATTGAAGGGAAAATAAATTGTTTAGGTAGACCATTGGGAGGAATGGAAGGGATTTTAAAGTTGAATAACTACCTTATTGGATGGGATTTCACAACCCAGCAAATTGATGGAATTTGGTGGGAAAGTAAAATACTTTCTCTTCCCTTCCCTTCCCTTCTCTTTCTCCATTTTCAATCCCTTCCCTTCCCTAAAATACCCACGTGCCAAACAGGGTGTAAGGCTAGAAAGACCAACAAGAGCAACCAGAGAGGGAGAAAGAGAGAAGAGCAGACGAACGACAAGAAGAAGGGAACAAGAAACGCACAACAGAAGAAGAAGAAGAAAACGAAAAAAAAGGAAAGCCCCGAATCGAAAAAACCCTAGAAATTGGGGATTTTGAAATTCGGAAGAAAAAACAAAAAAAAAAGAGCAGAGATGGGAGGAAGGAAGAACAAAGGCGCGAGAAAAGGAAACCAAACCAAGAAGCAAAACGAAAACAGACGCCAAATCGAAAGGGTTCCAAACGGAGAGAGAGGCCAGAGGAGCAGAGAGAGAAGGAGCCGTCCGCCAATAGGCTGCGAGAGCGATCGAGCGAACGCAGAAGGGGTTGGGAAGAAGGAGATGAAAGAAGAAGAAAAGGATTATAGAGGCCGGCGGCCAGAGAACGAGAAGCACACCAGGAAGAAGAGGGAACGATGAACCAAAAAAGGTTGAAGAGAGGCCACGCGCGGCGCGTTCTTCTGTCCCAAGTATATATTTAGGGAGTATTGATTTAGGATAAAATATTGTCATTTTTCTATTAAAAATAAATAAATAAATAAATGAGCCAAAGAAAGAAGGATCGACAAAATAAGCATATGAAAAGGAATATAGTAAACATTGAGTCAATATGTAAATTGTTGTATTTTTAACATGTAATAATGGGTAGCCATATTTTAAAATTTTAAACTTATATAACTTTTTGTCTAATTTTTAAAATGAATAATATAATCTTTCGTTTTAAAACTCTCTAGATAAATCACAATATATGATTGTCAATCAAAATGAAATATAAAAATACACTTTATTAAAATAATTTTATATACCTTCAATTTTCAAATATTCAAATCAATAGGAGCCTAACAACTTTACATTAAGTCTCAACTTCTTTACATAAATGATATAGGGGTGTTGTTAGATACACCGCAAATCCCCCATCAAAAGTGCATGTCGAAATTAACGTGTAGGTCTTTCCAATTAATTAGCACGCTAAAAAAATTAATTAACCCACTTCAACCATGTTGTAAGGAGGAAATTGAGACTTGCAATAAAATATAAATAAATCTAAGCAAACCAGATTTCGTCCCTTGCAAATAATTACAAGACTCCCTCCCTATGCAGTAGTGTGAAGTCAGGATCGATCCACGAGGAATCGTGTCAGCGGATCCCAGGTAGCTGTAAATCTCACAGACAGAAAAGCAGAAAGACAGAAATAACAAAGCAAAGCAGAAAATAAAGTAAAACACAAAACTGCTCGATATCGACAAAGCAGAACTCGATATCGAGTAAACACAGCGACGACAGAAACTCAGAATCAAACACAGAAACTCGATCTCGACAACCCTACTCGATATCGACAAAGCAGAACTCGATATCGACAAACAATCCCCGAGATCGACAAAGACAGAAACTTTAAAATTGCAAATTCTCGAACACAGAACTCAGATTTCCAATGAAATAAATCAATATACTAAAAGACTTCCAAAGCCAGGGTATCAACACCACAACGATAACCATGCAAAATAACACATAAAGGCATAAAAGATCATGCTTTCCATCAAATAACTTTCGTTATTAACAAACAGGAATGTAGAGGCTTTCGCATAAACCCTAATTGTTACTAACCCTTTTCACATAATTAACCCAAGTTGCATTAAGATCACTTTCGCTTCAATAATACAAACAAGGATCACCTTCAACTCTCGCAAAAGAATCATGCTCATAGGGATAGAAGACGAATTGCATAAAAAGATCAAACCTTCACCGCGTCACCTTACATGGCCACCGTCGGGCTCACCCCGACCCTAGAAGTGGGTGGACTACTCGCTCTTCATTGCAATAGCAGACATCTTTGATGAAAAAGAACTAACTTGCATTAAATAAACTCAAACTTACAACCTCTTCTCCTTCTCTCTCTCTATGTGTAACTAATTGTCTCGGAAATTTTATGAATAAAAACCAGCCCCTAAGGCTTTATTTATAGTCTTCCAACCCTTGCTATTCAAGGTAAGAAAGTCTATCTATATCTATATCTAAATATCTACTTACTTAAAGATAAATAAATGGAATAAAGGAATTAAATCAAAAAGGGAAATTATATCTAAAATAGGTAAATCTCTTCTTGTGTTGATAGATTTTGATATGCCTTGATAGATGTGGATAGATCTCGGCAAACTCGGATTCCTTCGGCTCCAAGCAAAGCCAAACCGCGTCGGATAGCTCACCGCGTAACGCGTCTCCAGAAGGCGCTCCTCGATATCGACTAATTCTACTCGATATCGAGTAAAGTGTGTCGTCAACTGCGGCTGGCTGGGCATCTCAGGTTGCTGGTGCTCGATCAAGCTCGGTCAGGTGATCTGGGGTCCTCGATATCGACGACTTTTGTCGATATCGAGTAGACTTGTGTCGACTTATGTGCTGCTGGTCTTGGTCGAGGTACTGCTCCCCGACACAGGCTCGGAAGTGTGGTGCTGATCTTGTCGATATCGACAACTTTCGTCGATATCGAGTAACTTGTGCTCGGCGTCTCCAGGTCTTCGGCCTTCTCGACTTGGTGTGGCTTCCTCGACTCCGGGCATAGCTTCATGGTATTGTCGATATCGAGTAAACTACTCGATATCGAGTAGGCTTGTGGAGTCGGGTTGGCTCTGGCGCTCAGCTCTTCGATCATGCTCTACTCGACCAGCACTGCTCGGACATATTTGTCGATATCGACTAGTTTTCATCGATATCGAGTAACTTCTAGGCTCCAGCTTGATTCGTCCTGATTCCGCTGCTTCCTGACCTTGGACTTCTGTAGCTGATTTCCGAGCTTTTCCAACCTTTCTTAGAACTACTGTAAATTGCTTCGAATTCTGCGAATTTAAACAGAAACTGGTGTAGATTCCATAATATGGATAATAAACATAAACTACATAGATTCTGTACTATTCTAGCCGAAATGTATGAAATGTATGCAGAAAACGATATAAAAGTTACTGTAAAACATGGCAGATTCAGCTCACAACAAACCATGCACGTCAATTCCGACGTGTAGGATTTGGGGTGTATTTAGTTTACAATGAACATTGCATTTTAACACGATCGGAAATCTCTCTATGTTGAAAACGAAATTAATCAAGATTCTTATATCAATACTATTATTGAATTAAAAATCACTTGGGAGATTGACACAATGACGCTGGATTGATATGTTGGTGGATAGGGTCGGTCAGAAGGGCGGTTCACAAGGTCCGACCGCATCGTGCCCAAAAATTTTAGGGACTTATAAATTTAAAACTAGCATATGTCTATGTAAGAATCATTGTTCTAGTGGTGGTAGGAACACTTTATTTTCCTCCCTCCTAGGTTCGATTTCCCTTATCAACGACTTTTTTTTCACATTTTCCCAACTTAATTATACATTTGGCCCCAAAACCCTTACAATTTTATTTATTTATTTTTGCTTCAAAAATAATACGCAGTCCATAAAACTAATTTAAATAACTAACTAAAACCAATCATAACATAAAGAGCCCAAAAATTAAGAAATAAGCTCCACCCTACAAACCAGATCCAACCTTACCCCTCAAATCTACTTCAATTCGAAAACCAGCAGTCCTTTCTATCAAAGATCAAAGGTTGCTACCCCAAAATCAACTGTACCAAGCACCGTAAAAAAAAAAAAAAAAAAGGGAAGAAGAACTTGCTTCAATGGCAAAGTCGGGAAGAAAGCCTCAATATGCAAATAGATGCAAGTCTCTGGGGCGGATCTAAGTCTGATAGGCGCGATTTCAGAAAAAGAAAAAAGTTTCAAGTGCTTCGAATCTCTGGTGGCGGTGGTCTTGTGCTCGGCTGAGTCGATGGCCTATTGTCTCGCTGGATGGGCTGCTATACTCCTTCTTAACGGCGGTTCTCACTTGGCTGTCATCCTTCTATCTCCACCAGATCACCCACCACCTACACTCTTGGATTTATGGGATCCGAGAGGCTACGAGCAGGCTCAGACCTATCTACAAAAGCCAAAACAAACGACCCTGAAGTCTAGAGCATGCCCAGCGTCCTCTCTCTCTTGGACTCGCTCTGTCCATTTAAGGACGGGTAAAGAAGATCTTTACATACCTTCCCGCACTGTCTTCCTTCTCGGAGCGATTAGTGCGGTTACTCGCAGTGTTAAGACTAAAACAGGTACCATATCAATTCAACCTTGTTTTTTAATGTTAATCATCTTAAGAATATAAATCTCCATTGCATGTCTAAACCGATCAATGACGATTGTAAATATGATATCATTTGTGAAATCTCTTATATGATAGTCCTCGGTATCTTTAAACGTTATGGTGTGAATTGGAACTTTAGCTACAATTCTCTGATAAAACTTGTTCTCATCAATATGTGGATTTTTGGCCCTTGCATGTTCTTGCTCAAAATTGCTTGCATATGTAGGAACACCGGGAGTAGTGCTTATCATGCCTTTACATACATAAATGAATCCTTTTGGGACCTCAAAATTCCAAAAAACTCTATATCCACTTGATATCATGTTATTTTAAGCACTGTCTTTTATATATGTATTACTTAACTCTTCCTTTACTCCTTGTGAGTCCCAACAGGAATCCATACTCTTATCCATGCGAATATGTTCCAACAAGACTCCATATTCATAGTCATTTTAGTATGTGAATCTCAGTAGGAATCCATACTCCAATCCATACGAATTTGTGAGTCCCAACAAGACTTCATGTTCATAACTAATTTAGTATGTGAGTCCCAAAAGGGCTTCATACTTGCAACCATTTTTTATTGTGAGTCCCAACAAGGCTCCAAACTCGCAACATTTCTTCTGTATGATTTCCAACGTGACTTGATACTCCACCATAACACAACAACATTGGCACATACACCTCCCCCAACAATGGATATTTAATCGACAGTAATGCGAACAAATTGCAACTTAAACAAGGTTTTGTCCGACAACGATACGTGATCATTGTCATACATTTACCCGTCAAGTTGCACACCAAAATATACAAAACCATAAAATACATGCCAAGTTGGCTAGTACAAAATAAATTTTATGATTAGCGTCGACTATTGGAACGTTAGGGGGACTAAGTGTCCCCTTTTCTGGCAAGAAATAAACCACATTAGGAAAGCAAACAAACTGGACATTTTTACTCTAACAGAAACAAAAGCAATGGAACCTTCTTCGGATGCTCAAATTCGGGATGGAGGCTTCCATAAGTCTTTATGTATCAAATCAAATGGCTATAAAGGAGGAATATGGGTGCTAACAAGGCGCAACAAGACTCTGGATAACACATCAATTATAGAACAAAATGATAGATACATTATGCTTAGGATATCTATCAATAATGTGACCTAGCCCTCCTGTTTGTTTATGCACCAGTCATTGAGAATGAAAAATCTAAGTTTTGGGATGAAATTTTTACAGTAGTTCATACACATATGATTCAAGTTATCATCATGGGTGATCTAAACGACATCGAAAATGACACAGAAAAGATGAGAGGCTATAATCCAACTCTTGCTAGATTTCGTCGATTAAAATATGTCAAAGAGAAGCTTAATCTCCATACCATACCGTACAGTGGCTCCCCTTTCACTTGGAGGAAAAATAACAATGCTAGGAATAATACGTCTTGATAGAGTTCTGGTCCATCAGGACATTGCAATCAAATTCAAAAATCTTAGAGTGCAACATCATCCTTTTTCAAGTTCATATCATTGTCCGATAACAATGCAATTTGGAGATCCAGAAGTGAGGAAAGGTTCACCTTTTCGCTTTGAAATGGTATGGTCCACTAATCCAAACTACAAAAAAATAGTCAAGAGAGTCTGGGAAAATAAACTTTCTGGATCTTTTGGCTATAAATTAGTTCAAAAACAAAAATTACTAAAAAAAAAACACTAAAGATTGGTGCAAAACCCAATCCAATAACATTTCCAAACAACTCTTAAAAGTGGATAGATATATTATGGATCTTCAAATGAGTCTACCCTGGGAAACTACCTCTTCGCGTGATAAAGCAAAACTTGCAAGATTGGAAAATAAAAAGGAACAAATCCTAAATTATAACTACAAATTATGGAAACAAAGAGCAAAGACCAAACATCTGCAGTTAACAAATTGAAACACAAAATACTATCAAACAACAGTTAAAATCAGAAACTTCAAGAAAACCACATCCACCTTTGAAACAAAAAATGGAGATATATTAAAAGAACCACAAGAAATCTCAGAGCAAATCACCAAGGAAATGGCGGAAAGATTCATCAACCACCAACAAAATATTATTACACAAGACAATATTAGGAACATACAATCACAGGTTATGCAGGAGGAACATTCAGCGCTAATTAAACCTCCAATATGGAAATAAAAAACACAGTCAAAAGTATGGCTGATGATAAAACACCAGGCCCTGATGGTTTTCCACCAGAATTTTATACTAAATATTGGCACATAGTTAGACCATCTCTTTGCAAGACAATCAAATCATTTTTTAATTCCGAAAATCTACTTACGGAAATCAACCAGACGTTTATTGCCCTTATTCCTAAAACAGATAACCCTATGAATATAAATCACTATAGACCCATCAGTCTGTGTAACACAATCTATAAGATAATCGCAAAAATTCTAGCAAATAAACTAAAACCAATTCTCCCGAAGATTATTAGCCCCTTTCAAAAGGTTTTTGTTGAAGGAAGATCAATCCAAGATAACACTCTAATTGCTCATGAAATATATATTCCACGGTTTCAATAGGAAAAAAGGCAAAAAAGGTTGGTTGGCCTTAAAATTAGATATGGAAAAAGCCTACGATAAGATCAATTAGAATTATATTGAAGCAGTGCTCACTAAGTTTGGATTTCATCCCAAGTGGGTGGAATGGGTTATGAAATGCATTACTACCACAACTTTCTCGGTCTAGTGAATAATTGCCCTGGAAAACAATGCAAACCAAACAGAGGTATTACACAAGGGGATCCTCTCGCACCCTACATATTTTTTATCGTCATGGAAAATCTAGCAAGAGAACTCCACGACGAAGTTCTTCTAGAAGATGCTTTAGTGGGAATCAAATTAGTAAAAAATGGAACACCGATACCTTTCCTTACTTTTGCTGACGACACAATTATTTTTGCAATTGCGTCACACAAGAGTCTTCATACTATCCAAAATATGATGAATAATTTCTCAAATTTGTTTGGACTGATAATAAACTACAATAAAAGCTCTCTTCACGTATCTGCAAATGTTGACATGGCATTAGCTAGATCTTTAGCCCAACAAATGAGAATTCCAATATCAAAAGCATTGGAAAAATATCTAGGTATTCCCCTAATTAATGGAAGGGTAAAAAATTTGTTGGTGATTTGTGAAAAGTCATCAATCCATTTGTCTGAAATCATAAATGTCAAGTGTGAGAATTACTAAGGGCATCACTCGGGCTTAGGGTGTGCGGGAGGCATGACCCATGTGATCGGCCCTAAGTAATTCTAAGATTTTAAGGGGAAAGGAAATCATGAGGAAAGACCCATGCAATGATATCAACATTGAGACAATCGGTCTTGAGCTTGTTTGGATGTTTTCCATAAAAGTGAGCAATAGGGATATGTTCGGTATTCGATCTAATATGTTTATGATCGAGTTTTGTTCACTTATAGTAAGTTAAATCACCGTCTCATGATTTGTAAAGGAAGATATTAAGCTCTAAAGTCTTGGTGCAAAATTTGAGAGCTAGCCGAGCTTCGGAACTCCAAAAATGACCTAGCTCTAATTTTGAGCTTGATTAAGGTTTTAGCTTCATTGAAGCTTTAGCTTAGTCATTTTAGCTGCATGGTACCTACACCCAGCTTCGTATAAATGTCATGCACATTTTATATTTTATGAGTGACCTAGCTCCGTCATGCTAGCTTGTCCTTAATTGGGCTAGTTCTTATTGGGTCTTTATTGGGCCGGCGGTTGGGGGTAGTTATTGGGGGGTAACCGCCCAACCACCATAACTACCCATAACCACCAATAACTACCAATAACTACCCATAACCACCTAAAAACTTCCACCCCATTTTGCCTATAAAAGGCCTTTGCCATCCACTTGGAAAGGCATGAGTTTTTCCGATATCTCTCTCAATCGGAAGAACAAACACTTAAAACACAAACAAGGTATGTATATATGCAATAATGAAATGGGATGCCACCCTTTTATTGTATAGGAAACGTTTTATCCCACAACGTTATTGTAGTGCAACCCTTTGGCATATAGGGGCAATAAACGTTGAAGGAAAACTCAATTTATTTGAGTGACTCGTTTGCCATTATCCAAGCCATTTTATATATCTTTTCTAAAGGGCTTAAACACTTAGTTTTGTCGCCTAAAAGAATTCGGTGGAGATTGCCTTTTTGGCCTACTCCCTCGGGATTACCTTTCGAGGTCTACCCATGAGATTACCCTTTTTGGGTCTACTCAAATTGTCTTGATTATCTGAAAGGATCTACAAGAACCGAATTTACCTTCAACCTATTAAAACAACATTACCTTTAAACCTAACAATTGGTGGAGAGTCTTCATACTATCCAAAATATGATGAATAATTTCTCAAATTTGTTTGGACTGATAATAAACTACAATAAAAGCTCTCTTCACGTATCTGCAAATGCTGACATGGCATTAGCTAGATCTTTAGCCCAACAAATGAGAATTCCAATATCAAAAGCATTGGAAAAATATTTAGGTATTCCCCTAATTAATGGAAGGGTAAAAAATTTGTGTTTTCGGGGACGCTATCGAAAATCTTAAAAAATAACTATCAAAATGGAGAGCCTCCTCTCTTTCCTAAGCAGGGAGAACATTTCTTATTCAAGCTAATCTCAGCTCTAAAATAAATTATCTAATGGAAAATATCTTATTGCCAAAAGGAATACTCCAACAAATTGATCAAGTGAACAAAAATTTCTTTTGGAATAAACTTCAATCACAACGATACACTCCATTGATTAGTTGGGAAAACATCTGCATACCAAAGAGTCAAGGTGGTCTTGGATTTAAAACTGCAGAAGACAAGAATGTAAGCTTGCAAATGAAGTTACTTTGGAAAATATATATGGATCAAAATAATATATTGGTTAGAGTTATCAAAGAAAAATACCTTCAAACCGAAACAATTAGACAAAAAACGAATCAAAATACTTCTTGGCAATTTGGAAGATTGTTACAACTATGTGAAAAGTTCCACAATGGCCTTTTATGGGTCATTGAAAATGGGAACTCCATCAATGTCTGGCAAGATCCTTGGGTCTCCAATCAAAACTTATCTGATTACCAAGATCATCATGATCCTGAAATGAGAGTAGCACAACTAATCACGCCACAAAAACAATGGAACCTAACGCTCCTAACTTAATTATTCCCCCATAACATTATAAAAAAAATAATAAAGATTCAAATCCCGGAATGGGATATAGTAGACAAGTTGATTTGGAAACCAAACCCCAATGGAAAATTCACAACCAAGTCCAATAATAATATAACAAAACAAACACATCAAGTAGACAATGACTACAACTGGATTTGGAAACTAAGAATACCACCTAGACTACAGAATCTAGTATGGAAAATAGCAATCGATGGATTACCAACAAGGGCTAGGCTAAATAGATACATTAATAGAGTCTTATCCCATTGCTGCCTCTGTGAATCTGAGGATGAGGATATTCATCACCTATTCATGCATTGTCGGATTACCAAGGCAGTAGTCTCGTGCTATGAACAATTGACGGGAAAATCATTTATAAGTTTAAGAGGAAGAAATATAACGGTAGAAGATATTATGATGATTAGACATGAAAACTCACACTTTGAAGATCTTTGCTTCATTTGGCAAACCATATGGGAAACTAGAAACGAAGTCATTTTTAATAAAAAAAAATAACTTGGAAGCTACACCATCTCTAGTTCAAAAGATTATTTGTAATATTACAAACTGGAATAAGATAAAGGAAAATGTAAATATAAGTAAAAAACAAAACAAAAGGTTAAGCCAAGTGGAGCAGACCACAAAGAGATATCCTTAAAATTAATGTGGATGGCTCGGTTAATTCCACTGGTTTCTGCCAAGTGGAGGGACTCCGAGGGTCAGGTTATTGATATTTTTCATCAGGAAACACGACAAGGTTCAGTTCTCCAAACAGAGGCTTCTGCATTTTGTATTGGGACGCAGCTAGCAATCTCTAGAGGGTTTCGAAAAGTAATCATCGAAGGGGACAACTTGGAAGTTATAAAGGCAATCAAAGAGAGCAGTAGCACCAAATGGGAAATTATGCGTCATGTTGAGAAGATCAAACTACTTGCAAGCTCTTTTGATTATATTGATTTTAGACATTGTTACAGAGAAGCAAATATGGTAGCTGATTATATGGCTAAAAGTAGGGGAAATTGTAATTTGTCCACACTCCCTATTAATAGGGATCTTTGTAAAATCATCCAGCTGGATGATCAAGGAAGTGTTTTGTGTAAGAGCCCAAAAATTAACTAACTTAAAACCAATGATTCATTAAATTAATCAACCTAAAACCAATTTCGACATAAGGGAAAAAATATTTTCGCTACAAGGGCCCCTAAAATCCCCGGAACAGCCCTGTTGGTGGATGAGAAACTTTGCATTGGAAGTTTGCAAATGGGTGGAAGTGGAGATTTTCAAGTTCACTATGGTCCAAGGAATAACAATCTCAATTAGATCTGGATAAAAAAAAACTAATGGCCTTCAAATATATATACATTTGATAAGCAACGTTCTATATATTTTTGTTGGGCCGAAACAACATTCTAATTAACTTACTCGCAATATAACAATTGCAATTTACTTAACAATATATTGGAAATGGATGCGCGGGCACATTAGACTAGGCAGAATCAGAAATGAAGCTATATGTGAGAAGATATTGATAGTTAGTATTAGGGACCGAGCAAATGCGAGATTTGAGACTTAGATGGATTGGTCATGTGCAACGAAGAGATCCGACTGCGTCGCTGTGAAACCTTGACTAACGAGGGTGCTCGACGATGAAAAGGGAGATCGAGGAAGAGCTGGAACAAGGTTATTAGACACATGATCGACCTTGTTATTGTGTCTCACCGAGGAGATGACGTGCGATATGATCAATAAGATGGATGAGGGCGATCCGCATCGAGGAGGGCTAGCTATATGTGGCATCATATTGTCTGCGTGTGACGACGTCCCCTTTAAAAAATCCCATTTTATGGGGATCCAGGTGGAACTTGTGGGGACCACCGCAACCATCATGGACTTACTTGACCCACATGGATAATTCCTATGTGGCCCGACTTGTGCCATGATGACGCGGGCAAGAATGGCCCCGCTCTATTCACCTTAAGGAATGACATCCTAAACTCGTAGGGAACCAATTAAGAACGTACCTGTGACACGAGCGTAGAGAAGTATCAATCGAGCATCGCAGACGGAATTTACTTACTTCCTTCAAGGGCCTTTCAAAATCATTTTATCAGCGGGCGCTGAAGTAATTGGAACTTCTTCCGCGGAGCGAGCGGATGATTGGACCGCGTGAACAGTCTTAGGATCTTTAGCACACTCGAATTTCGATCTATTTAATCCTCTTTCTCTCTCTTTCTATCTCTCTTTCAATTCTCGGGTCTCCAAAAGGCCCCTTCTTCCATGTCTCTGTCTTCTTTTTATAGTTGCTTAGTTGTATGGACTTAGACATGACAAATGTCCGAATAGTTGATACATGTGTGAGATTTGTGGATTTCGTGGGTAGTGGCCATGCGTGACATGTGTCTTATTGCTTTAGACGCATTTTGTCTGCGGACGAATCCCGAGCTGTATATTTTCATTCTAGGATTTTCCCTTTTCCACTCTTTTTTGGAGCGGCTTGTTAATTTCACGGTTGAATCCACAACGGATATTTCTTCCGGTTTCATCAACATGCATATCGTGCACCCAAGCCTCCTTATATCTCCTCTGCTTTGATATGCTTGGTGTGCATTTAGTTGCCCATACTTAATTAGTATCTCGCCTTGCCTAGTTGATATTTTTATTCTATCTGATATTGTTTTTTGTAGTATATTAAGTTATTCATTTATTACCTATATAAGTCTCTCGGAAACACTCTATCGATGTAATCGGGGAAATGATGCACACAACTTGACCCCCTGACCCTGCCTGTAGCGGGTGGGACACACCGGGATATATTGTTGTATTTTTCTCCTATTAACCTTGGTTTTTAATCCTTTTTAGCAAGGAGTACTATTTATGAGTAGACCTGAACATACATGGGCTAACCCGCCCGGGAAAAAAGGCGGGTTTGGGTAGAACAATCGGCCCAAGCGGGCCGGAACCGGGCCGGGCTTGGGCGGAGTATGAGGCCCAAGCGGGACGGTAGGCCCGGCCCGGTATATATTAATATTATAATATTATACATATAATTATACATACATATATAAAATGATATTTTTTTTTATTATAATACAAATTATATATGTATATATATAATACTATGTACACTACAATGTGTTTGTATATTAATATATATATATATATATATATATATATATATATATATATATATTACAGTGTGTGTATATTGTATATGTATACAATACAAACTATATATGTATATTACAGTGTATGTATTATAATATAAACTATATATGTATATATATTACAATGTGTATGTATCCAGTGTGTATGTATATTAATTGGGTAGAATTTTGAATTATTTTCTTATTGAAAAAAGAATTGATATTGCGCGTCCGTTATACCCATAAAATATTTAAAAAAAAATATAGATTTATATGTGTTATGTCTTTAATTGACTTTCTTTTTGAATATTAGCTAAAAGAAAATTTTAGTTACATAACCAAATTCTATCCGGTAGGGTTCCTCATCCCGAATCATTTCTTAGAAAAAAAAGCATGTTAGGCCGGTGGGTGGCTCGGCCCGACCCGGTACAATGGGCCGCTAAAATGTCATAGGCCCGGCCCAAGCCCGCCCGGGCCGGCCCATGCTCAGGTCTATTTATGAGTATCCGCTGTCGGGATCATATATAGAGTCGAGCTTGTGAACATATTCATGTTCCTTAGGTTTCTGGCTTCTAGGAGATAAAGATGACACTCCTTGGCTTGAGACCCGACCATCAACCCATTGCTTGAGTTCTAAGCATCAATGTACCCACTCTATAAGTCTATGGCCTTGTTTATATAGGATGAATCTCCAAAGATCGTTGAGCAGATCAAAATTATTGAAGGTAACGTCGTTTCTCCATCTCCACTACGTCCACCAACAAAGCTTCGACAAAAAATATGGTCCATTCCAGCTCTTCAACACACTTCTTGGTTGTAAGATTAATTGGTTCGGATCTATTCCGCAAATGACAAGTAAAAAATATAGCCGACACCGACAATGTGAAGGGATCCCAAAGCTTCATAGTCGGAAAAGGTGGAAGAGAAACTCCTCTCCCATCAGGTAGGCCAGCCATGTCGCCTATGTAGCAAGATTTCAGCGCCTTCCGATCTCTTTATGTTCATAAGGATACTATACTACCCCGGAACACCAACCACATGAATTAAGTACTTGATTATTTCCGGGGCCTTAAACTTTCCAACTGGTATCATAATTTATAGAGTCTACAAAAACACATATTTTGGTAGGAAAATTAACAATTATGAGTAGAAAAGATAGAATACTCCCCATTTGTCGAGCATCTCCATCTAACATAGTTAATCAGAAACAAGCCTCCGAGTCAACAATCTAACAAGAATTTGATAGAATTATCATCGTCAATCATCCATCTAGCACACCGATAACAAAGAAAATGCACTTCAGGAGGCTCGGCCACACATAGGAAGGAGCGGCCACAGAGTTGAGCCCCCAACCTAATGTATTTTTATGTATTTTCGTACAAAATAGATATACTAAAACCGATCGATACATAGCGTCATATATGACGCGTTGTGGTTGATTCTAAGGAAAAAAAATCATATGTGACGCGTTGTGGTTGATCTATGGGAAAAATTAGTAAAATAATATGTTGTCATAGTTTATAGAAAGTTATATAAGCCACAATATATATACACGCGCGCACACACACACACAAACACATATATATTAGTTAATTGACATAAATATAAATATAAAATATTTCATAGTCATGCTTAGCAAAATATTACTAGTAGAAAAATATGTAGTATTTGATAAGTGTTATATTTTATTTATATTTAGATTATTTTTTGGTGGAAAAAAATATTTATAGCAAAATTAATTATTTAATACTCCCTCCGTCTCAAAATACATGTCTTTTTAGCCTATAAAATTTTGTCAAAAATACATGTCTTTTTAGATTTAATAATTACATTTAACTTACTTTTACATCTAATTATTACTCTAATTTTTACATCACCTCTACTCTCCTCCTCACAAATTTAAAAAAAAAACAAAAAACAAATACTCTAATATCAAAGTCTAATCATTACACATAACCTACTTTTTACATCTAATCATTACACTTAATATACTTCTTAATTCCCGTGCTCCGTCCTAAAAAGACATGTATTTTGAGACGGAGGGAGTAATTGTTATTTTATTTATATCTATATTATTTTTTGAGACCAAAATAATTTATGAAAATATTATGTAGCCATAAATAAATTAACATAATAAATATATACTATATATTTAATAAAAATAATACTAAAATATATTTAAAAAATAATTATCGATTAAATTTGCATGAGATTCAATTAATGGTAGATTTGAAAAAAATAACTTATAAATGTGAATTTTATTTATATTTTGAGAGAAACCATCGAACTAATTTTATTTATATTTATATTTTTTATGAAAAATAATTTATATTTATATTTTATTATTTATTAAAATCTATTTAAATTATTTATAATATTGTAATCCGTATTAATCTATACACGGATTGCAGAGAAATACTGAAAGGCCAGCTGGCACGGGCCCACGCTTAACGGTTATTTTCCAGGTGGAAATTTTTAATTTTTTATTCACCATATAAAATGGTGGAATTTCTATTTTTGGAGCAAGCTCGTTCCTCCCCTCCAAACAAACACCACACTCTCTTCCGAGTTGATCTGCCATCGCCGGTTCTCTCTCTCCCCCACCGCCTCTTCCGAGTGGCCGATCTGATCAGGTCGACATTGCTTCAAGATAATTCACACATTGAAATTGCATCTGTGTTTTCTCACTTGATCGAATCGCTGGCGTTTTCAAACCCTAGGTTTTCATCGATTTGTGGTAATCGTTCTGTAACCATCGCTCGTTTCATCACTCCGTTGCCGTGATAGTTTGAGATGACAATGACATACTCTCTGATTTCCATTATCTATTCGGCCACAATCTGAATCTTCCCCGACGACGGAAGTTTCTGTTTGTAGTTTTTGATTTGCACTGCTCGGTGAGGGGATGTAATCTCACTCTATTTGTTTCGTTGAATGTTGTAGGTTGATTTCAGTCGCCGTTAAAGTCCATTTGTTGAGTCCTTGGCTGTTTCACCATGGGAATTTTCGATGGCCTTCCATTGCCTCCTGATAAACCCGTGAGTACAGCAGTTTGTGTGATTCTTTAATTTCTATTTTTCTTTTTTCTTATTCCTGTTCTTTTTGCGGTTTGATTTGCTTGCTTCGTGAGCCAGTTGCTAATCCGTATTAAATAGAGAAACGTATCTAAAGATAAGTTGCTGCTTTATAGACCTTTAATGAGAGAATACAAATTTGAAGGATGATATGATGCATCCCTGCATGCAAGGTATAAGGCAGGTCTGGAGTTTTCAATTTTGTGTTTTTGGCCAAAAAAAAAAAAAAAAAACTTCTGAAGAAATTAGAATGGCAGTAAGTTTTCCTTGACTGGAAAAGTGTTTACATGAGTGGCTTTTTGGTTCTGACAGAGATTCTTCGGTTTCGTAGAAATGAATAGGTAATTTCTGACAGAGATCTTATGGGATCGGATGGTTTATTTGGTTCAGTGTGCCTTATTATGTTGCACATAATATTTTATGGAAGTTCTTTCTCACTCTGCTAATTTTTTTGACTATATAGCAGTTTGTGACTCTGCTCAATGGCAGGGCTACTGCTTTAGTGTATTGATCAGTGAGTATGAACAGTCACTACAGGTTTTTAATCGTGTTAAACATCCACATGCATGTTCTAATCTAACTTCTGGTTGAGGTGGCCGTCCTCTCACTTTATTTGTTCTTATTTTGCTTTATCACTCCCTCACGTTTATGATACGTTCTCCACTTTTCCTTTTGTTCTGATTGCTTTTATTTTTCATATTGATATGGGGTTTTTCTTTTATCCCCGAGTATTTTAAATGTTGAACTTATGGTTGCTCCTTCTATCCCAAAGTATTCTGATGACAAAAATAAAACACACACACAATAATTTACTCATGGTGTTGTGTGCGGTTGTAAACGGTGGTGTTTGAATGCGAACTCATGGTGTTGTGCGCGGTTGTCTGCTACACTTGGTGGAGTCGAAAATTCGAAATACTGTGATTTTTGGTGGTGAGCAATGGTTTGACATTGAATGTGCACAAATGACTATTAGTGCATGTATAGATCCTATTCATATCTATTGTAAATCAGATAGGATTAAGGATAGTAGGGGGCTTTCTAGCCTAGGCGTTTAGTTGCTTGCCCCTTCTGTGTTGGTTTGGGCTTTGTTGTTGGCGATGTTGGTGGTGTTCTTATGCTCTTTTTGGGGATTTTGAGGCTTTAATGCACTCTTGTAATCACTTTATATTGTCTTGATATAATTTATTGATTACAAAAATAATTTACTCATTCAGTGAACAAAAGTTTACAACCACCAAGGAAAGAGTAAGTCCAAATAGAAAATATTTTAAGTTCGTAACCACTGTTTAAATACCAAAGTGAGCTCCCAATCAGAAGTATTTTCGAAGAAGTTTATTTATAATTGTATCCTCCTATTTGCTCCATTTTGACTGCAGCATCTAAAGGATGAATTATCAAGGATTGATGAGAATTGGGTAGCAGCACGTTTTGATTCCTTGCCTCATGTAGTTGAAATATTGACCGGAAAAGATCATGAAACTGAATTGCAAGCCCTGAGGGAACAGAGTGAGTGTATTGAGGATGTTGTGGATGAAGTTGTGCAGACATATCATAATGGTTTCAATCGAGCAATTCAAAATTATTCTCAGGTACTTTTCTCGTCTTCAGTTTGTGGCTTGTTGCTGCAATTGTTGTCTTGATTTGCTATTTTAGTAGTTTACAATCCACAGATTCTAATATTTGACAATAAGAGAAGAAAATGAAGCAAGATTTTCATATGCAGCGTGGTTAAGCACGTTACTACCAGAAGATTAAGGTTGGAGTGGTATGCAATGAGATCTAAGGATCTGTTTTGCACAGGTTGAAAGGACTGTTTTTGTTGCATCACTATGGGTTGAGAATGAATTTTGGGTAGCCAGCTCCCCTTTCTCCTGGTTGGCTGAGTTGAGTTTAATTTAAACACCATAGGACAAGGCTCAGAGTCTGGTGGGAAAGGAGAGGAAGAGGAAAGAGGTGACATTGTATACGAGAAAAACGAATGTTGAGCATCGTATTGGAGGGGAAAAAGCACCAGCAGCTTAACTTCTCTTTCTTCACACAAGTTTTGCATAATGTTTTCTCAAAATTTATTAACTTTATCTTCATCTATGAACCCTTGTTTACTGATTTATGAATCACAGATTATAGATATTCATTTTCTGTACGGATGGCTACATGATACTAGATCTGTGAACTGTTCCCTTGTGACTTTCAATTTGTCTTTTTTTTTCGGTTGGTCTTTTTGCTTGGATACTTGGCTCAAGTCTTTGTCTATGTTTCTATTTTTTCCCATCAACAAAGTCTAATCATTGTTAGTATACTTAAATTTGTCCCTGTGTTGATTATTACAAAACAAAATGGCCTTGATGCCTCATTTATGCCAAAAAATATGTACATAGGTCCTATTGGACTAACTTATCCTCTCTTTTTTCCCCCCTGATTAATTAAATTTCTTATGCATAAAAATATATTCTACCTTGCCTTTCTCACTCCCCCAAGATAAATACAGTTTCACACAGATGCAATGGAACATATTAATCCATCATACGTGCCACCTCAATGCTTTATCCTTTCTTTTAGCGTCTTAGTTCACACCTTATATTTTTCTTTGAAAATGGTAAATTATATCTATCCATTAAGTCTTGTGGCTGATCTTGGTTTGGCTTTTCTCTCTCAGATTCTAAGATTATTCAGTGAATCCGCTGAAAGTGTTGTTGCATTAAAGACTCACTTACCCGAGGCAAAGAAGCGCCTTGCTGCTCGCAACAAGCAGTTGCATCAATTCTGGTACAGATCAGTTACATTACGTCATATAATCTCCCTGTTGGACCAAATTGAGGGAATATCTAAGGTATGATGTATTACTTTCAAAGGTCATTTATTGATGTTTCCTCTGCCTCATAGTATTAGATGTCATTTGGACTTTTCTGCACGCTTTTTAATGTGCTAAAAACTCTATAAAATATTCACTTTTTTAAAAAAATAATTCCATACTTGTTAGTAATACAAGTATAAGATTATAAAAAATAAAATTTTCAAAAATGATATTTTATAGAGTTTTAGCTTCTTAAAAAACATGCCGAAAAGTCAAACGGCGCTTATTATGAGACAGGGGGTAACTTATATTATGTCACCATTATAATGATACTATTTTCTTTCTTGTTCATAATGGATTTTAAATTTAATTTTATATTTGTTCACGATTCAAATTTTTGTATATAGAAGTGAATGTTGTGCACTGTCACTTTCTTGACAAGGTCTATAATTCATTTTATGTTCAGAATAATTAAATCATTTAAGAATTCTAAAGATTCTTCTCTCTGCTATTAATGTGGAATCTTACTTGTAATAAGGTATGTTAGTTCACTGATATATGTATTTGTGGTACTATCATGATTTTGTCAACTGTTTGCCTCAGATTCCAGTACGCATTGAGAAACTTATAGCTGAAAAACAGTTTTATGCTGCAATTCAACTCCATCTTCAGTCAGCATTGTTGCTTGAGAGAGAGGGTCTTCAGTCGGTTGGTTTTCTTGTCTTTTCTCTCTATGTTTCTTTGTTAATGAATTTTTTTATTTTTCATTTTTAAAAATTAATAATATCCCCAATCTGACAACTGTCTGGTTTCCACAAAAGTAATTGTCTCATTCGCAAACAATTTGTGAGGGGATAGTATCCTTAACATTACTGTTGCAACATGAGAGTCTCTTCGACCAGCCTGGATTTTTACACTCCTAATCAATTTTTTTTTTCTAGCCTTCAGCAGAAGTTGAACTAAAAGTAAAATAATACTTAGGGAACATTGCTCACCTCAATCTGAACTAGTTTCTATTGCTTGAAGACCATTCATATCATTTTCTGATTTTTTTACAATTCAAGGTTGTCATTTCAGTTTTGTATCATCTCTTTCTCTCCCTCCCTCTCTTTTTTCTGATCCAAATCTAAATGAGTATTGAAGATCAAAAGAAATTTACAAGTACACAGGCCTAACCTGGTAAAGTGAGAAATGCCGAAGCCAACAAAATGACCATAGCCTCCCAAATCAGAAAAGTCAGTAGCCACCTAATTTTGTGACAATAACCTGCTCAAATAATGTCTCTCTCCCTTTCTTTTGTTTTTCTTATGTGGACCCATTTTTCGGAATTTCAATAAAATCCCTCATCTCATGCATATTATGCAAACAATACCCAGGTTGGTGCTCTACAAGATGTGCGGACTGAGTTGAACAAGTTGCGAGCTGTACTCTTCCAAAAAGTTATGGATGACTTGCATGACCATCTTTATAACAAAGGAGAATACAGGTGCCACTTCCTCCCCGTTGAATCGTAGTGTGTCATTCAGTATGCTATAAATAGGATTCTCTTAAGATCACCCATACTGATTTTACATCAACCATGATTTCCTTAGGATGGTAGTTTCCATAAATATGTTTCGCAGACAGCTTTGTATTTTATTTTGCCACACTGATGTCACAAGTCACCACTTAACTATCACGGACAGAGAAATCAACAAAACTAAGCTAGAAAATGTGTCTGGCTTTACATCCTTGTACATACATCACGCGTTAGATAAACTCATTGTTTTTTTTATCTTTCAAACGATACATAGTAAGAAAGATGACTGCAATTCAGAATCTCCCTGGGTAATGTGTTAAATAAACTACCGAGTTAATCCTCTTTCATGAACTGGTGCATTTATAGATTGGCTTAATCTTAGCTAAGTAGAATAAATTTCTTGAAGTTGATGTTCCCGAAGTTATTGATATCTTTCGTTCTATACACTACAGTTCAAATGACGGGGAAGATGAGGAGGGCGCTTTGGCTCATAATGAAACTCTAACTAATGGTTCACCTCAAGCCAATGATTGTAAGAGTACCCCAAAGGAGGCTAGTGTTCATTTTCGTCAAACTCCTCCTTGGCTTTCAGCCGCTGATCCTGATGAATTTCTTGTATGGTCAACAGACTAATAACTCTGTCTTGATATGGATTTGATATCCCTGTGTCTTTGTTGTTGTTGATTTTGTTCTAAATTTGGTTGTAGGAAGTTATAATAAAAAGTGATGCTGCTTTTCATGTGAAGTATTTACATACGATGGTTGAATGCTTGTGCAAGCTTGGGAAATTTGCCGCTGCTGGTGCAATGATATGGCAAGTTTTCTTGTCAAAACTTCTGTTTCTTCTTGTGTTTGTCACCTATTTTCTCATCATCAGCTGTTGCCTAGTCAGTTTTGGTCTTTTTGCTCTCTTTCCATCAATGCTGTATTGGAAATACCTTGTTACTTATTATACTGGTACTGGTTTGTTATAATATGACCTTTACCTCATTCTCGTGCAATATACCAGTATACCACATATATGAAATTGTATAACATGGTGCTTCAACTGCATATTTATCTGATTGGTGTCTGAGATGTGATTTTGCTTTGTGTCACAACAGCCAGCAATTGAGGCCCACAGTTCATGAAATCTTGACTTCCAAGATTAAAGCGCAGGCAGAACTAGCCAAATCTACCACACCTAGCATTGGTCAAGCTACAAATTCTTCTTTGACTTTGAAATACATGAAAGGTCAGATTGAGATTCACCAACTATCTAAACAAAAGCATCAAAGTGGGGTGTCAATGAGCGGAACCTTGTTATCTGTCAGCCCTGTGACACCTGGCCTGGCGCCAATGGGACCGATGCAGGCTGCTGCAAAAGAGCTGCTCAACTCAATTTTTCATGATTTGAGTAAGATATTGGGTGAGATACTGCAACTACCATTTGTGTGTTTGTATCTAAGGGTGATACAAAGAAAGAAAAGCTTATACATGCTCACGTTGTTTAGAAAACCTTGTTATTGTTGGAGAGCTCCTTGAGTCAAAAGTCGGTCAGCAAATATTGATAAATACGGACAAGCCATCTAAGAAAAAATCAAAACAGAAGGCTGAATCTGATGAATCTCATGTTACTGGAGGATTCGGTGTTAGCTTTTCATTGACGGTTCTACAGGTATGCTGCTTTATGAGTTCACCAAGATATGATTTATTTATGGCCTTCTTTGCTTTTGCTTGTTCTTTTATATTCTTTAACTAGAATTGGTACAATTTTGCTGTACTCATCAAATTTTACTAATCCTTGACTGTGTATACCTCGTTTGATGTTTGGTCTTAGTACTGAATGATCTGCTGAGTTGCTTCCATATCTGGTTTTGTACAGAGTGAATGCCAACAATTGATATGTGAGATTCTCCGTGCAACTCCTGAAGCTACATCTGCAGATGCTGCTGTGCAAACAGCAAGACTTGCAAGCCAGGTTCCTTCTAAAGCGGAGAGGCAAGCTCTATTAATTACCTTCACAAGAAGGAGAAATATTTTATCCCACTACAGGAACTTTTTATATTGTCTGGAAGAACTTCATTAGTATAAGATAGAGTCCTGTCAAGAAACATTTCAAACCCTAAATAAGTAAATATGATGACCTGTATTACTCCCTCCGTCCTAAAATACATGGTCTTTTAGACCTTTACACGTTAATTAAGAAAACCTATTTATATTTAAATGTCATTATTTTTATAGAGAGAGTAACTCTTTAATTTTAAGTACTATTGTACTTTTTTAGGGGTAATAATTACCTTATAACCCTAAAAACCCATGTATTTTTGACAAAATTTCAAGGCCTAAAAGACCATGTATTTTAGGACGGAGGGAGTATTATGGTAAAGATCTGTTCTATGGCAGTGGGATGTCCTAAGCTTAAAAAATCACATATGGCAATCACATTATGTTGCACCTGCCTATCCCACAAACATATTTTCATTTTTGCAAATTTTGGTACAATGTACGGATTATAGATTAAGAACGAGCAAAATAGTAGTCTTTTGATCTGCTGTATATGTACAGTATCAACAAGCACCTAAGGGACTGGGTTTCAAATGTGTGCATAGCCAATGTGATATTTTCTCATGTGTTTGCTGTGTATATGCAATATAAGTCTGTGCACTAGAACAGCTTTCTAGTATATTAGTGCTTTAGCTTTGACAGTAGAATTATGCAAACTTTTCCCTTTCTACATTAGTAAAGTAAATGGCTTAAATACTTAAGAAAACATGTTAATTGTGGTGGAGAAGAAAGGGATGCCATATTGAGGTACCTTTTGCCTCTGGCACATTCATCTTAGGCACTTCTCTATCATCCATTCAGTTATTTGTTATTCACATTTTTCTCTCCCATCGGATGTGTTTCTTTTGGAAATTTGTTATACTGAAGCTATTTAGTTTCAGGGATGGGTCTGGAGATGGTCTGATATTCGCTTTCCGTTTTACAGATGCTACATTATCTATTGCGAATCAGGGTATGCCTGAAATTTCCTTTGATATTTCCTTATTTTCCCTTAGTCATAAACCTGATGTGGATATATTTCTGGAGCTGTATGTTCAGTGGGATAGTCTACTCCAGATTTTTTCGCTTCTCAGTTAGATTACCGGTTTGCAATATTGAGTCTATTTGATGTTACCATTATCAAGTCATAATTCTTGTATATTCTCTGATTTTTTGCATTGGTCTTGCTAATTCCATTTCGCTTCTCATTTAGATTGTTGATTTGCAGTATTAGGTGTATATGATGTGAATCATGTGAACCTTAGCAAGTCCTATAATTCTTGTATATTCTCTGTATATTCAGACAGATGTGGATAAAGAAGGAGTATCTCAACTTGATAATAGGTCAAATTTGATTATGAATGGGATCCTTTGGGGATAATGGAAAAATTGCAATATCAGAAATAGTTGATCTGTAAAATTTCAACTTGCTAGTAAATCAATCATGCTGGACCTTTCTCCTCACTTGACCTTCTTTAGTTCTTTCTACATTTAGGGTGCTGTTATGACTTATGACATTCATCTTACATTCTCCTATCCTTTTTGGTAAATCTTCTTGGCAATTACCGTAAAACTGTAAAAGGGAAGAAAACATTCTAGAAAATGCCAAGTGAATTTTTTATTGGTGACTGACATTGGATGTCACTTCTTTTTTGGAAGGGATTCCTTTCCTTTCAACTAGTCTTTTTCTTGACTACTGTTTACCATGAAATTCCATATGCTTATTGTTGCTGTTAATTTTCTTCTTGGTTCTGACTTCATCCGATAAGGTTGGGGTAAGAAGAGCACGAGTAAATTACAAGAGGGATATGGATCTGCAGCTGTTCTACCTGAGCAAGGAATTTATCTAGCAGCTGCAGTATATCGTCCTGTTCTTAAGGTCTCTCTAAGATTCACACCTTTTTATTTTATTTTTTTTGTTTATACATGCCTTTAATCTCATTAATATTTAAGTTGTATATTTTTTGCAGTTCACAGACAAGCTTACGTCATTATTGCCTCTAAAGTTATCCCAACTAGGGTATGTTTGGCTTCAATTCCTTTTAATGAACCTAAACTAATATTTTTATGTCCGCCTCGAGCTCCTAGTTAAGAGTGGAGGAAGATAACTTTGATTGTATTAAATTTATGTCAAAAGTTTTGGATTTGGTCAAGGAGATGTTATTAGAACTTCACTCATTGTTAGTTCATGAAAAAATAAATTTCTAATATACCACATCATCAACCAGCCAGCATTGATGAGCACAATCATGATATTGGGTGCATGCAAGCAAGTGCATTGCACAGAGTTACTGCTATGGTTGTAAAATCTGTCATGCTATGGCCAAATTGCATCCATGTATATGGATTCGAGTTCTACTTTTTAACATCTTTATATATGATTTTTTAATTCTGCAAATTATGGTTTATATAGTTTTCATGTGCATAATAATTCCATCTCGGTACGTGTCTTACCAGTTACCTGTTGTTTTTATAATATTTTTTCATACTGAAAGTTTACTGGTTATCTCCTAAGTGCAGGAATGATGGACTGCTTCCTTTCATAGAGAACTTTGTGAAGGATCATTTTTTGCCAACAATGTTTGTGGATTACCGCAAAAGTGTACAGCAAGCTATATCAAGCAAGTTCTGCTAAGCAACTAAAAGCTTCTCAGCTTCTCTTTATTTGTAGCTCTTAGAAAATGCGCACTTTGGATGAAACATATTTCACAATTTAATCAGAAAAGTTTATAGCAGATAATTTTGCACTACTCTGAAATTTAGGTTATTTGAAAGTGTATGCAACTTGGGGTAATCAGATGAGCTGCATAGATTATGAAAGCTAGGTTAAACCATAATCTGTGATGTAAGTAGCAAAGCTGCGGACACATTATAAGGAGAAGATACACAAGCAAAGCAACATATTCCTTAAAGTAACTGTCAGTTCGACTTGGACAAAAGGCATTTTTACTGAATAGTCATAACCAGGAAAGCATCTTTTTACAGGTCCTGCTGCATTTCGCCCTCGTGCACATGCTTCTGCTTCCTATAGCCCATCTGTGGAGAAAGGTCGTCCTGTCCTGCAAGGATTGTTAGCTATAGACCTTTTAGCAAAGGAGGTAATATTTGATTTCACCTATTTTCCTTTTCTTTCAGTAGTACAATTTAATATATTTAATCATGTTTTTGTGATCCTGATCGTGCCATTAGTTGCTTGGTTGGGCCCAAGCAATGACCAAGTTTGCTCCTGAACTCATGAAGTTTGTCCAAGCATTGTTTGAGAGAGCATATGAAAGATGCCGTACTTCATATATGGAGGTCTGTTGTACACATTCATGTTATTTGAATTGCTTGTGTTCTTGTTCCATCAACTGCTTAGCTGCAATAAATATAACATTCATGACATTGTTATACAATTTAATGTACTTTCTTGCTTTTGCCATCTCAGGCAGTTCTTGAGAAGCAGTGTTACATGCTTGTTGGTAGGCATGATTTTGAAAGTTTGATGCGACTTGATCCTGCTAGTTCATGTTTAACAAATCTTCTTGGTGAGTCAAATGTGGAAAACAATGCTTCTGATGCCTACAGCACGGAGGTTGAAACAGAAATGAGTGAACTGCTGCTGAGTCTGCGTCCAATCAAGCAGGTACCGTTTGTTTGTAACACCCTACACCTTGTTTGATCAATTTATTGAATTTTACTGTGTTGCACCACACACATAAACAACAGTCAAGTATGTCTTGCATAAGTGGGATCTTGAGGGACAGGACAATGCCACTTTCGTGAGTGAACTGTTTGTCAGGGCACCAACAAAGCAAGAAAGAGCAAGTGTTAGAGAAAACTGATAAATGCAGAAAGTGTCTAGAGAAATACGATGACTTTAGGTGTTTTTTCCTTTTTGAGCATGCATGGACTTGTGGTGCACTGCCTGTTTGAAGCTTTATGTGTAGTGTCACACAGTGCCTTTTCACTTTCAGGAAAATCTGATACATGATGATAACAAACTGATATTGCTGGCATCATTAAGTGACTCACTGGAGTATGTCGCAGATTCAATTGCAAGGTCAATTGCTTCTCTCTTGCGTATTTTCTTATGAAAAACGCCACAAGCTTTAAGCCTTTACTTATTGATATTTGCTAAGGCAAAGAAATCATGTAGACGATATTTTGTGTGTTTCCGTCGGATATTTCTTTTCCTGCTAGCACTTTTTTGTTCCAAGACTTGAATTAATGAAGCTTTTTTTGCTCAAAAAAATCACTGTAGATAATAAAATTCTTCTGCCAAGCTGTTGTATGATTGTCATTCGAACATTATTTTTCTTTAATTTATATTTTTTTATTTCTCATGTTACCATACTTTGATGTTCAGGATTGCCCCAATTTTCTCATCTGTTTGTAAGCAAGTGGATGACAAAAGCAACAAGCAGAAAATTCCTGACATCAAGGAAGCAGCTGAAAAGGATCTAGCATTGTTTGCTGATGACTACAGGAAACTCGCTGCCGATTGTCTGAAGGTTTTACGTATAGAAATGCAGTTGGAGACGGTCTTTCACGTGCAGGTAGTTGAAAGATGTGACCATTGCTGTTCCTTTACCTTTCAACTCCCCTCATACTCAAAGTGAAACATAGCTTAGAGCATTTTTTGAGACTAGGTAATGTTGGGATGCTTTGGCCTTATAGTGAATCCTGTATACAGGAAATGACTAGTAGGGAGAACATGGATGACCAAGATGCTGAGGAACCAGATGATTTTATTATCTCGCTAAATACTCAGGTGGTTTCTCATCTCCATTTTACTTTGTTTTACACAAATGTTTTGGAATGTAAGCAGAGTACCCTTTTGTTTTGGAATGCTTCCCATACCCTCCAGATTTCGCAATTTGATTTAGTTTTTAACCAAATATGTATTTTGTTTATGCAGATAACACAGAGAGATGAAGAAATTGCTCCTTTTATTGCCGGAATAAAAAGGAACTATGTGTTTGGCGGAATATGCAGTGTTGCAGCATATGCGTCAGTCAAGGTTAAGCTTTACATCTTATTATGGCCAAAACCTTTTCGGTGTACATATTGATCAAGTGGTAACTAAAATGATCTCTTTCTTTATCAGGCTTTGGGTGAGATGAAATCAATTAACCTTTTCGGTGTGCAGCAGACATGCAGGAACTCCATAGCTTTGGAAGAGGTTGGTCCGAAAAGTTCCAAACTCTGAGACATCTTGCTTGTGATCTCTATGAATTTATATACAAGAACTCTATATAATATTTGTTTTTTGCAGGCACTTGCAGCTATTCCATCCATCAACAGCAAAGGTGTCCAGCAAAGTCTAGATCGGGTCAGGACTTACTACGAACTCCTAAACATGCCGTTTGAGGTACTTATCCAAGGATTCACCTTCCGGTTTCTCGTCTCCTTGATCTGCTGCTTTTGAGTCTTCTATCTCTCTAACCTCTTCCGCTTTCCCCCACATTTGCAGGCATTTCTGGCTTTCATTCCAGGACATGAACACTTGTTCAGCGACGAGGAGTGAGTTTGCTTGATAAAATGGAATTTCATACTTTAAAATTTCACACAAAAGGAGACCCTTGTGAAGTAACCAAATCTCATCTTTCACAGGTACTCTAATCTGCTGAAAATCCAGGTTCCAGGAAGGGAGATTCCCGCTGATGCACAAAACAAAATGCTAGATATCTTGTTTCGTTAGTTCGCTCAAGTTGTGTTCTCGTATCAGCAACTGTTATCGGAGAGCTCGAGTTCTTGAGCACCTCTTCTAAGTCCTTACCATAATGCCTGAGGTTTCTTCCATGATTTCCACCTAATCCTCTCCGACTCATAGTCTCGTCTCCGAAAATACTATAACTAGAAGTCTAGAATAGTACACTCTGAGTCTGAGACGAACTTGTAGTGTTTGGAGGGGGTTGTATTCTAGAGCACGTAAAGTTTTGAGAGTTATTAGCTTTAAACCTTGGAAGTACATATTCTACAGCTACAACATTGGCAACATCTGTTGCATTTTTGTTACTCGATGTTAACCATTGAGCTAATGGTAATTTTTTTATATTTAAAATAAAAAGTCTACAATAAATTTCTTCATTGCTGCAATATTTGTTGTTGGGGGTCATTTCTAGAAGGAAAATTGTATCTTTTTCTGATAGTCACGTTCTAATCTACCCTAATACAAGTTTCACAAAATATCATGATAATGTCTATAATTAAAAACCTTTTTGATGAAGTCTAACTTTATGGTAAATATTTTTACCATTTTCTTAAAGATTTCAAGTCTACTTTCATTATTTTATCATAACTTTTATTACTCTCCCCGATCGGAAATATTTGATGTTTTAGAGATATGCGTGGAGATTAAGAAATGTTACTTCCCCTTTAAATACTCCATCAAATAATTTTTACTCCTCCGTTACATTTATTATGCAAAAATGTAATTGGTTAACAAAAAAAAAAGAGACTACAACTTATATTGATATTAGTGCAAAAGTAAAAAAGAGTAATTATTAATTGGGAAATTCCGTTTGATGCCCCTAAGGTTTTGACAATTCCGCTTGGTGTCTTAAGGTTTTATTTTGTCCGGATGGTGCCCCTGAGTTTTGTCAAAAGTCCGCCTCATGCCAAAAACTCATATTTTCACCTTTTTAAATTAATAAAATAGCCCATTATTTTTCCTTATTTGACAAGACCCCCTTTATTTTTTAACAATGAATAAAATTACCTATTATTTAACTAAATCCAACATAAAAGTGGAAAAAAAAAACAACTTATATATTTTTTTCAATAAAATCACACATAATTTCCAAAATTTTAGGAAAAACTCACCCATTGTTACAAAATTTTTTAGAAGAAAATCAACGTTTATTTTTAACATTACACAAAAGATTCATTATTTTTAATATTTTGCAAAAAATCTCATTATTTGTCAAACATTGTACATACATAACATACCACCGATTATTTGTAAAAAAATTGCATCAATCCACCCTCACATTTTTTGGAAAAAAAAAAATTGACCTATAAATTACAAAAAGGAAAAAATCATAAAACCATACTTTTGATTAAAAAAAATTCTCATTTATTCTAATTGAGTTTTGGGTAAAAAAAATCCACCCTCTTATTCATCAATCCACCATTTATTTTTTACATTACTTTTTCAATAAAATTCTAATCGAGTATTGGGTTACATTGATTAATTAGGATGGTTCATGCAGGGTCAAATCGATCTGATCCGATATTTTCGGGTCAGGTGAAACCCAAAGACCCGATTTTAAAAGAAAATAATAATTATAATGTATTTCTTTCTTATACAATGAACTATTGTGGCTAAATATTAAATTGAAAAAAATAATAATTCCGGGTTTACAGATTGAACCGAAAAAAAATATACTACCAAAATATTGAGCCACCATATGATCAATCACATTAACAATTGTTAAAATTTAGTGAATTATAGGTTAAATATTATTTTGGAAATTAATAGGTGTTAAATATTGTTTTGGAAAATAACGAGTGTTTTTATTTTATTTTTTCAAAGTATGGAAACTAAAATGTATTTTGTATAATTTTAAAAACCGTAATGATTTTGTTTTAAAAATTTTGGAAGTAGGCTGATTTTGTGATAAAAGTTTTGAAAATAATACGTGATTTTGTTGAATTTTAGAAATAAAGGTGATTTTTTCAATTTTATCTTGAATTTAGATAAATAATAGGTAATTTTGTTCATTGTTAAAAGTAAAAGAGGTTTTGTGAAATAAGGAAAAATAATGGGTCATTTTATTGATTTGAAAATGTGAAAATATGAGTTTTGGGCATGAGGCGGACTTTTGACAAAACTCAGGGGCACCATCCGGACAAAATAAAACCTTATTACATCAAGCGGAATTGTCAAAACCTCAGGGACACTAAACAGAATTTTCCTTTACAATATTAATTCGTTGTGTTATTAAAAATTTATATATATTTATTAAAAATCGTATTCGTACCGTTTAATCTTAAATTTTAAAACTTTAGCGGTTATGTTCAATGCTATCGTGTGCACGGGCGCACATGCGCTAGTAGCCTAACACACAAGCCGAGTGCGGTTCCATTCTAAAACCATTTGGTTTTGGGTTTGATATGTTCCCGTTAGGCTAACCGCCCTGATACCATATCAAAGTCCGACTCGGACCGATGACTAGGGGGTCGTGTGTACGGGCGCACATGCGCTAGTAGCCTAACACACAAGCCGAGTGAGGTTCCATTCTAAAATCAATTGGCAATAGAAGGAGTAGCCCACCGACTCATATACTAGGGCTTGATATGTTCAACTTTTCGATGTGGGACACTTTTGTCTCATTCACATCTCTAACAAGTGCCATCGGGTTGATATGGTCAATTGGCTATGGAGTAGTCTATTTACGGGGTAGCTTATATTTCCTTGCTGATGATTTTGATAAAAGTGTTATGGAGTTGGGTTCAATTGATCTAAGTAGCGAGGTGTTTTCTTGCACTAGCATGCTTGGTAGCCATTTTGATTTCCATTCGCTGATTGGGCCACTCAGTTTGGTCGATGATGGAAATACGCTGGCATTGTTTGATTTTGAGCGTGATTCCATGTGGGTTTTGGATGGCTCTAGTGCTGAAAGTGACTTGGAAGGTTGGAGTCAACGCTACTCTCTCGGTTTGGAGGACCCTGATATTGAATTCTTATACCACAAGAAGAATGGCGATATATTGATATGGTGGGATGAACGTGAGACGTCCATTGAACTTGCAACCTCTGAGGTATTGGAACAATGGTGGAATCTGGTTTCATCGTATAACCTTGAAACCAAAAGGCAAAAGATTCTACTTCAGACGAATTGCCTCAGTTTTAAGATCCATAATGTATGTGGCTACATGGAGAGCTTGGTTATGCTTAACTAGTTTGGTGATATAGCCAACTAAAATTCCTGCACATTTCTTCACGGGGTGTTTACTGTTCAAATGTCTTTTGTATTGTGAACCTTTGCTTTACATTTTAAAGCTTTATGGAGCTTGTGGCTTTCAAACAGATGGCTGTTTATCTTTAAAATTGGGTCTGTTTATGGAGCTTTTGAACAATAGTTGTTGGATTGTTGCTTTGTCAATTGTATTAGCCTACTAAAACTCTGACCTTGTTGGATTGGCTTGCACACAATTACTCACGGAGGTGATAAGGTTGATTGCGAGATCTTGTATAATGCATTGCTCTCTCCGTCTCTCGTCTTCCCTGCGTCCTTTGCGCGCTTCTCCGAATCAATTGCAGATGTCGATCAAAAAGTTTAAAGCTATTTCTGGCACCCTCCATTAGATCATGATTGTCCCTGAAGTCCCTCCCGATCCTTCTTTAATCTGTGAATCAGCCTTGTGGGAGTTGAAAACCTCCGGAGCTGAAAACGTGCCTATGTTTGTGCAATTTATACGTTATTTGTAGCCGGAGATAAATTGGTACAGCGGTGTGGTATAGTGTCGTCGTAAAACCTTGAAACCGAAGGAAGAGATTCTTATGCTGCAGAAAGGGCGTCGCGATTTTAAGATTCATGATGTTTGTGCAATTTATACCTTATTTGGGGCTGTTTAAGGGAAGATAATTCAGGCTAACTGACTAAGGGCAATGTACTCTTGTATGCCCTATAGTTTCTGATTTAGTGGATTTAAGGTCCGATACTTGAGGCCCTAGGGACGTAGGTCCCTCGTAAACAAACTCTTGTGGTTCTCGATTTATGTTCTAGACACTTATGATTTCACTGGTATTTTCAAATCTGGATTCTTGTGTCAAGCTTGCTTCTTGATTTCTGGCTAAATTTGGTGGAGCTGCAGTTGCACAAAGTGAAAAATCAGGAAGCAACTCACTAGAAATCCATTACATATGCTTTGATCGAATTGGAGTGAGCGCGATAACATGGTTTTTTTTTTGTAGTTCAATGTATAATGTATGAGCAATTAAAAATCTTTATGCATTCAGTTGTAAGATCCTCTCTTCCATCTTGAGTGATTGGTGCTGTCGAATTGGGATTGAGTTCCACTTCAAATTACATCTCTTTCTGATATCTAAACTTTATGAAACTTTAGATTCGAGTGATTAATTGGTGCATTTGGTATATTAAGAACTTAATACATAGATTAGTTTGGGTAGGTGGTAGGTCTGTTTTTAATAAATTTGATTTGTGATATCTTGAAATTAGGTAATCAGAGATTCAGAGTTTGTTTGGCATTATCAGTTATCACACCTAGAGTCTTTGTTGTGATGTGTGGATGATTGTCCCACATCGAAAAATACGGAACTCGAGCCTTATATATAAGTCAGTGGGTCACTCCTCCTATTGATAATTGGTTTTAGGATGGATCCCCGCTGGTTTTGTGTGCTCGGCTTGGGTGCGCATGATGCGCTCTGACGTGTGAACCCCACGGTTATATGGCCCGCCAAAATTCATCAGTCTTGAAACAAAACAGGCTGAACCAGCCCGCCAGAATTCATCAGTCTTGAAACAAAACAGGTTGAACCAGTTACAAGCCAAAGGGAGGAGCATCGCTACTCGAAAGTGATAGATTATATATTGTTTAGTGTACGAGCCTATTGACTCAGACCCAGTCGATGTTAACCATTAAGCTAATGGTATTTTTTTTTATTTAAAATAAAAAGTCTGCAATAAATTTCTTCATTGCTGCAATATTTGTTGTTGCGGGTCATTTCTAGGCATTTCTAGAAGGAAAATTTGTATCTTTTTCTGATAGTCATGTTTACACATAAGACTAACTCCAATGGTGGTGTGCAATTGTGTAAATGTGTATATTTTACACAATTATGAGCTCCAATGGTTGTTTTGTGGGTGCTCAAATGTGTACATTTGAGCATGAAATGTGTATATTTGAGCACAAAATCCCCCCTATGTGCAAAAACTTTCCCACTTTTTGAGAAAGTGGATAAAAAGTTTTGTCCAATGAGAAGAGAGAAGTCATGGTTTCATAAATAACTTTTTATCATTTAAAAAGTCACATCTAATGACTAAGAAATTCATTTGAATATTTAAGTTTAAATCTAACAAAAAAAATTAAGTTAGATTAGTGATATACATTTTTTAAGAAATAACCATCCAATTTTGTAAACAATATTGAAATTTTGATTTTTCAATGTGTGGTGAAAATTATATTTTTTTATATCAAAATGTGCGTAATAAAAATTTATAATACAAAATACATATTTAATTTTTAATAGATATTAATCACAATTAAAATGTAAAGATAAATATAGATTACTTGGTTATTAAAAGATATGTGTGCAAAAAATACACACTTTAACCAATGGAGTAAAATGCTAAAAAGTGGTGTGCAAAAATACACATCTTGTGCAAATGTGCACATTTACACACCTAACCATTGTGGATAGTCGGAATGTTAATTTTCAATTATATTATCGTTATCTATTTCGACAACAAATAAGCAATTATTTAGAACATGTACTAATTCAAAGTATGTGCCTATTTGGCTTGTAAAGGTGAAAGAAAAAGATGGGAAAGAGGAAGAAGACATGACATGCAAGAGCCTTGTTATGACGTTACTCCTCTGTTGCAGAAGAATGGTTCCATTGCTTGCGAGACAGCAAGACAAGAGAGTGTATTGTTGGAGTTAATGCATATAGAAGGTGGGTTTTAAGGAAAGTGCCCTTTGGACTTCCCACATCCCACGTGGAAAGTTCAAAGGTACCCTAAAGGGTTTTTAAGGAGACTCTTCCACTACCTACATTGAGAGGTTGAGGAGGAGATGGGGCACCCACACGCGCGCCCGCCGCCGCCGTCCGGCTCGGCTCGGCTCGGCCTAACATAGCTTATGCAGTAAGTAGACTCAGTAGATATACACATAATCCTAGCAAAGAACACTGGATTGCACTTAGAAGGTTAATGAGATACCTTAGAGGCACTCTTGATTGGGGATTACATTTTGAGGGTTTTCCCTGCGTTCTAGAAGGATATTGTGATGCAAACTGGGTAAGTGGGACTGATGAAATTTGCTCCACTAGTGGATATGTTTTTACATTGTGTGGTGCAGCTGTCTCATGGAAATCTACAAAGCAGAGTTGCATAGCCCGATCGACGATGGAGTCAGAGTTTATAGCTCTAGACCTAGCAGGGCAAGAGGCTGAGTGGCTGAGAAGCCTACTGGCAGATATACCAATGTGGGGGCATCCAGCTCCTGCGATTTCTCTACACTGTGACTCACAGGCTGCCATTGGAGTAGCAAACAGTGGAGCGTATAATGGCAAGAAGAGGCATATACGCATCCGACATGAGGCTGTGAGGCAGTTGATAAGAAATGGGGTACTCTCTTTAGAGTATGTGCGGTCAGAGAGGAACATTGCAGATCCATTGACCAAAGGACTTTGCAGAAGGCTAGTCCTTGACACGTCGAGGGGAATGGGGCTAAAGCCCGTGAGAGGAGGAATCTGTGGCGGAAACCATTAATTTGGTCGAACGCAAGCCATGGAAAGACTCCTATGAGATACACATCTCCCATTCCTATGGCAAGTGTATAGTGAGGTTGAGCTAACGCTCTTAATGATTCTATAGCCCAGGCATTGGGTGGTCCTTTGAGACGGACTTGATATATCACCGAACAACGAATGAGAGGTTGAGCCTTAGAGCTCTTAATAACTTCATAACCCATTGTGGGGGTATTCTGTATTGAGACAGATATGTTGAAGTTACCTACGTGAGTGTGAGGGATTGGCAACCCTCCAAGGTGAGACTTAGGGCAGTCCTCACTAGAACACTCATGAGCACCCAAGGTGTGCCAAAACTTGGATGTCTTATGTGATAAGACTTAGCGGAACGTTACAGGACCCCGTGGAAGGTGTGTGTTGCTGGTTTACCCCGAAGTGGAGGAATTCAAGGCCTCTGGCCATTCACTCTATCTAAAGGATTGCTAGTTTCACTATGTGCTGATTCAAGTCGCAAGACATCAGCATTTAAGCACTAACCTCGACACACTCAGAACTTGTTTTCAAAACCTCAGTTTTTAAACCCTTCTATCTGCATTTGTGGGGGATTGTTGGAGTTAATGCATATAGAAGGTGGGTTTTAAGGAAAGTGCCCTTTGGACTTCCCACATCCCACATGGAAAGTTCAAGGGTACCCTAAAGGGTTTTTAAGGAGACTCTTCCACTACCTACATTGAGAGGTTGAGGAGGAGATGGGACACCCACACGCGCGCCCGCCGCCGCCGTCCAGCTCGGCTCGGCTCGGCTCCGAGGTTGGAGTTAATTTTTTGCGGAAAAATTATTATTTGAGGCCGAAGATATTACGGATTAGCTTGTTCGTGCTTATCCGCGAATATCTATTTTTTCACTGGAAAATTATCTTTTGAAACCGTTTTTGGATGAGCTCATATCTTCTGTTGATAGACTTGAATCTCTCCTTTGCTTGCGGGCTAAGGAGGATTTCGGAGCCTATATAAGGAGGGTTAGGGCTCCGCTTTTCAACACACAGCGAACACAATCGCCTCTCTCCCTCTCCTGTTTTCTCCTACCCTTTTCCCGTTCTGAGCGCCTGTTCCAGTTCCAACTTCTCTCCCTCGAGTGCACCTGTGAGAGAAGACGGTGAAATCCTTGGGGGACGTTGCCTCGCATACGATCTGCACCTCTGTCGGGGGCAAATACGTTTCTCATTCAGTGGCTCCCATACCACGCTTCACCGCAGCCCAGCCACTTCACAGAAACCAAGTTCGGCCTACATCCCTAACGCGTTTGCTAGTTGCTGTATTAACAGGTTCCAGCAGGGTCATCATCCTACAGTGAGAAACGTATTTCAAAGTAGGATCATGGGCGCCGTCGAGATCTCCTACAAGAAGCCGCTGCTCGATCTCTCAAAGCTGGAGCCTTTGGATGGCTCGAACTACAAGCGCTGGTCCCAGAAGATGCTGATCTTCTTTGAGCAACTGGAGATTGACTATGTGTTGCTGCAAGACCCCCCGCCGCCCCTGCGGCTGCTGCTGTTGCTGATGGCGATGCGCCGCCCAACCCGCCTGCGCCTTCTGCGGAGCTCGTGAAGTACCAACGCGACAACAAAACCGCAAGAGGCTATCTGCTGAACCACATGACGAACGCTCTGTTCGACCTGCTGCTGATCCAGAAGTCTGCTAAGACTATCTGGGAAACCCTAGACAATAAGTACGGCACCGACGATGCTGGGAAGCGCAAGTACGTGATGGACAGTGGATCCAGTTCAAGATGGTGGACGACAAGCCTATCATGGAGCAGGTGCATGAGGCCAAGTTGTGATATAGGGAAAGATGAATTGGAGGGGCATCCAAAGTAGGAAGCGGAGTTTCATTTAGGAGTGTTATTTGAGTCGAACAAGCCGAGCTTGACATGTTCAAGTTTGGTTCGTTTGTTAAACGAGCTCGAGTCAAGCCGAGTACAATTTTGGAATGACTTTTTTTTTTTAGTTTTAAGCAGTTCCACTTGGTTATAACATATTAACTTAAATAAAATTTAATAAATTCTAGAAAATTCGAGCTTAATTCGACCGTTTTTTTTAAAGTATAAAGTATGACTTTTATCAATGGCGAGTGGTTTCTACGATTGTAGAACAAGTGTTTGCTTGGCTCGGTATTCAGCATCGGCTCCCTTCCATCATGGCGTGGATCGAGTGGTTCACACGAGAGCAAGAGGGGAAGCAAAAGTCATCCGCCTTCTAAAGCAAGCTCTTAGGTTTCTCGACAATCATCTACTTCGTATGGCTAGCTAGGGCCATGTTTTGTTTTGTGATGAACCATGTAATGCTAGTGAATGCACTAGTTGCATCATAGATGATTGTAAAAATAGGTTGAGATCACCTAGTCCGCCATTATGGTCTATTATAGTCCATATCGCTTGATTGGATACGTCGAATTATTTTATTATTTTTTCTTAATAAATGGAATAATTTTATAATTATTTTCAATCAATAAAATAAAGTAGGCTATAAAATGAACCATGATTACGGACTAGAGGATGCTGACCGTGTAAAAATCGTTTGTGGAGGTACTTAAGTGCAAATTCACGCTTGGGGATAAGTTGCTTGATTAGCAATGAGAAGGGAAGGTCAATGATCTATAGTTGAGACCTTTGAGTGGTTTCTAGGCTACCGTATAGGCTTTTGTTAGGGAGGGTATACAACCATTTTGGCATTTTACATCAAATTAGTGGTATGATTCACGTTTCTTTTGTTAGTGTTTGAATCCTCTGTACTCGATCCCGTTCCCCTCTTCTGTCTCTCACATAAATTTTTTACTCTCTCCGTTTAAAAATATAAGTCTTTTTAGGTTTAAATTTTTACGTTACGGCTATATACACCGCAAATCATGCACGTGCTCATTATTAAAAGGCTTGCACGTCCTTAAGGACGTGCAATATTAGACACAAGGCTTGCACGTCCTTAAGGACGTGCAATATTAACCTTGTGATTTGCGGTGTATATAGCAACACCCAATTTTTATTTGAAAATACAAGTCCTTTTAAGTTTTCTAGGTATTGGGATATGAGAATTGTTACTTTTTTGACTTTTTGCTCAAATTTTATTGGTTTATGGGGTTTGTTGATAATTAATGAGCGGTATAAATGTAATAACTTTATGATTTTCTTAATTTGTGTGCAAATGTCTAAAAAAACTTATATTTTTTAACGGGAGTAGTAATTTTTTAAAAATTCTTTTAACCCTTTTTAATTTATTTTTATTTTTCTTTTAAGTTGGGATTTGTGAGGGGAGGGAGGTTGTGGATAGGAGAGGACACATTGAAGGATAAGGGATTTGGAGAATTGGAGCCCTTTTATAACTCGATTACACCATCTATTCATTTACCTTTTGAGAAAACAAAAATATTATTTTGGAAAATTCCGCGTGGTGCCCACGAACTTATACAAATTCCGCGTGGTATACAAAGTTTTGAAAAATTTCGCGTGGTGCCCACGAAGTTTTGTAAAAGTCCACATGGTGTTCACGAGGTTTTTTCAAAAGTTTATGTGATAACAATAATGGGTTTTAATATTGAAAATTGAGATTAAAAATTATATTATTGTACATTATAATTTGGCAAAACACTACAATATTGGGTATTGGTTTGAATCTTTTTTAAAACTAGTTTTTTATATAAATTTTCTTAGAGATAAACTACCCAATTTTTTTCTCAAAAATCTTACGTCTTTAATTTTTATTTGTTTTCAATATTTAGTTTTTATTTATAAGGAAATGAGGAAAAAAATAATAAGAACTATGTAGTAATATTAGCCATTTACAACGAACCAATATTAATAGAAAATTTGAAAATTACAAGAAGATATACACGTACACTTTTCCACATTAAACCAATATTCATACGAGATAATTTTTAATACACAATTAAAAGTTTCACATTTTAATTGAGTATTAAAAATAAAAAAATAGTATGGCACCACGTTCTTAAATGCCCAATTTTAATTTTTATAAAATTTGATAAGTAAATAATTAGCTCTAAAATATGATTTATAAAATTAAATTGGTTAGATTTAGTTTTTACAAAAAAATGAATTTTGGAAATTTATGATGTCACATCACGTTATTAAATTCTTCAACCACGGTTACTATGTCAAAAATTGGTTAGTTTATCTCTAAGAAAATTTCCTTATAAGAAAATTTATATAAAAATAAATATTGAAAACAAAATATTGAAAACTTCCTTATAAGAAAATTTATACAAAAATTGGTTAGTTTATCTCTAAGAAAATTTTGGGAATTTATAATGTCACACCACGTTCTTAAATGCTCATTTTCTTATAAATAAAAACTAAATATTAAAAACAAATAAAAATTGAAGACGTAAGATTTTTGAGAAAAAAAATATGTTAGTTTATCTCTATGAAAATTTATATAAAAAAAACTAGTTTTAAAAAAGATTCAAACCAATACCCAATATTGTAGAGTGTTTTTTCCAAATTATAATGTTTAATAATATAATTTTTAATCTCAATTTTCAATATTAAAACCCATTATTGTTATCACATAAATTTTTGGAAAACCTCGTGGGCACCATGTGGACTTTTACAAAACTTCGTGGGCACCACGCGGAATTTTTCAAAACTTTGTATACCACGCGAAATTTGTAAAACCTCGTGGGCACCACGCGGAATTTCCCTATTATTTAAAAAAAAGCCTCAAAGAAGATAAAATATTATTCTTATTTTAAATAAAAACTACTGTAATACTCTCCCTGTCTCATATTAAATGTTGTTTGGACTTTTGTGCACGCTTTTAAAGAGGTAAAAAATCTATAAAATAATTTTTTACGTTTTACTGTTCATGTATACTTTTTAAGGTGTTAAAAATAATATAAAATATTAACTTATTTAATAATTTCATACTTATTACAATTAAGTATGAATTTATAAAAACAAATGTATAAAAATGATAATATTTTATATAGCTTTTATCGTGTTAATAAACGTACATTAATAGTAAACGACAAGTTTTAATTAACAAAGGGAGTATTAAGTATGAATTTATAAAAAAACTTTATTTAAAAAATAAAAGTAAAGTTACACTGAGGGAGTAGTTTTTTTTATTAATATAATACTCCTCCCGTCTCAAAATTTAGGTCGTTTCAGGCGTTCATTCTTGTATTAAAATAGATGTCATTCTAACTTTTTTAGGTAGAAGATAGTAATGATTTGTATCGGCTTGTGTGTTGTTGATTTTTGTAAAAATTTTGATTGGTCAAAAAATGTAGTGAGTATTAAAAAATAATAAAATTTATGGTAAATTACACATAACCACCCATAAATTAGGTTGGTTTTCACATAACCACCCATAAAATTATAAATTACAGAAAGCCACCCATAAATTTGGTTTGTTTTCAAAAGACCACCCATATGTTAAATGTCTATTTGTTTCATTTTTAAAGATGAAAATGCCCCCATATTTTAGTTTTTTTAAAGTAATAATTTAGAGTTTTTTAAGTACTCCATTTGTTCGGCAAAACATGTCGTTTACTATTTACACACATTTTTTTAGATGATAAAAACTATATCATTGTTGTACTATTCCATTTTAAAGAAAAATCATTTTTATAAAAATTGAGCCTCCATTTTAAAACAATTCCTAACTCTATCATTGTTGTACAAGCTCACAATTGTTATCATCCTTTATTTTTTTTAAGCAACAATTGAGGAAGACCTCAATTGAACATCCTTTATGTTAAATAACTGAGGTATAACATCTTTTCATGGATTTTCGCTATTTAACTACCCCCACCCCCCTCCGTCTCGATATTCAACAATATGATGTGTGATGTATGTCTTTATTTAGTCAATTGAATTTTTGACTTAGCTCATGAGCATAATGGATCAGCCATTATGGCTTGTGGTTCACCCATTTGATAAGTGTGAAATTGTTATTAATAAGTATGAAATTTTTAAAAATATTTATAATAAATGTGAAATTAAAGTAAAATATATACAATTGCTTTACATTTAAAGAAATTTGAATTAGGGGTATTTTAATTTAAGCTTTTCAAACAAAATAAATTGAGGTATAATGGATGGGTGGTCATCTGAAAAGAAATATAATTTATGGGTGGTTTTCTGTAATTTATAAATATAGGGGTGATTATGTGAAAACTAGCATAATTTATGGGTAATTATGTGTAATTTACTCTAAAATTTATTAAAACTTATACTTAATTTTTGAGTCGGAGGCCGTATATAATACTCGTATAATATAAATAAAATATTACTGTACGAAACAGCAAGGTAAGACTGACACCGTGAGACGAACCTTTCTACCAGACGGAACTGCGAATCTGCGGAAAAACCCTCGACAGAGAGAGAGGGGCGAAGGGGGCGCTTCTGATCTCCAATTCCGAAGACTCTCCGATTCCGAAGACGTGGTGAGATTGAAAAGTGCAGTTTCCACGCACAGGTATTCCCAATCGAACAACTCCTCTTTCAATCGATCAATCGACTCGTCGAACCGCAATTACCTCCTTGCCTTCCAGTTCTCTCCAATTCATCTGTACTCTCTTGGGTTACAGTGTACAGCTATTGAAATTTCTAGGTTTTTTTATTACCAATTACCATCTTGCATGTTCCAACTAATGAACTCTTTCTGTAATTTCTTTCCTTCATCAGATTGATTTTTATTTTTTTTTGGTATTGCTGGTCTTATCTGGTTTTATAAAAAGCAGATGTGTCTATGGGGGTTGGTACGATACTCCGATTAGCTTCTTTCCTATTTTTTCGGCCGGTTTGGTTAGGCTAAACAATTGTTATTTGGTACAGCTGAAAAGTTTATTCCTATGGCAGTTGATAGTTTAATTAACTTCCAAATCTTCAGTGGATTTCAGTTGTGTGCTAGCTGCAATGCTCTGTGTTGTGTAACTTAGGGTGCAAAATCTGTTCTTGCCAGCTAGTGGAAAGTTTTTATCTTACTATGTTCTGTAGCAAGTAACTTGGACGTTTCCATTAGGATTGAATTGATTCAACGCGACTGAGAAATACTTCATAGGAATTGCATTTCCTGAGATTTGAGAAAATATGTTTGGTTAAGTTTCATTTCGCAGGAATTAAAATGGGGAATAGGAGATTGATATAAACAAGGTGAAGAAAAATCTACCCAGTCCCCTAATTGATTATATTTCATGTGTTTTGGAGGAAAGTTTAATGTTATATTCCCAATAACTCACTGTAGAAAAATAAAAATCAACAAGACTATATAAGGAGAGGGAAGTTGCTTGTAAACAAAATGACCTCTTTAGTTTTTATTTTTATTGGTTCTGGGATTTGTATTATTTGGAATTTGGATATCCGCCATGTTTGTTATTGTCCCTTTTTGTTGTAAGGTTGTTATTTGTTTTTTTTTTCCCCTTTTTTATTTATCCTTTTACCTATCCAGTGAATGGTTACACTTTGATTTTTAGGTTCATGCTTTCCAGAGATCTTCAGTGAATCAATTTATACATTCGGTAATTGGTGCTGAGCTTCATCATTTTGATGCACTCCTGGTGATGTGGTATCACTGGAAGATACCTGAGCACATGTATTGGCTCACAAGCTGCTACAAATTGTGAAATGTACATGCTCTGTACACAGGTGAAAGATACATAGATAATGGATCAACAAAGAGATCATGAGCAGATCCAGAATAACTCCACAATACTTAGAAATGGGGGAACTGGATTGGGAAGCCAGATGTTGTTTGAAGACGCGTCTTCTTCCCTGAGCAATAACATGAGACCTCCAGAAGCCATTATGTCTGCTGGCATGAAACCTGTCCTGAATTACTCCATAGGGACAGGTGAAGAGTTCGCTCTTGAGTTCATGAGAGAAAGGATCAACTCCTGGCAGCATTTTGTCCCAAATTCATCCGGTCATCCCAGCACTGCAACAAGCCATATGTGCATTAACGCAAGCATAGGAGGAAGTTCAAATGCTAAATCTGAAGGTGGTTCAGAGGTATCTGTGGCTCCATCAGTAGAGCAAATTCATGCCAAAGACTTGAATAAGAAAAACTGTTTTGTCAACGAGGAGAGAGGGATCTGTGCATCAACTCAAACATTACCAGTAACTTCAGCAAAGAGTGATATTAATCGTGGAGTCTGTGCTTATGCTTCTTTTGGAGCTTCCAATACTCCAGCAAAGGTAAAGTTCCTCTGCAGTTTTGGTGGTAAAGTCTTACCCCGTCCAAGCGATAGAAAGCTGCGGTATGTTGGAGGCGAGACACATATCATTCATATAAACAAGAACATCTCATGGCGTGAACTATTGCAGAAGGCATGCTTAATGTACAAAGAAACACATGCAATCAAATATCAACTTCCAGGTGAGGATCTCGATGCCCTGGTCTCTGTTTCTTCTGATGAGGATCTTCAGAATATGATGGAAGAATGTAGTTCACTAGAAGTTACTGGACCTCATAAACCCAGGATGTTCCTGTTTTCTACCAGTGATCTGGAGTTTGCTCAATTTGGTCTGGTAAATATGGAGGCTACTTCGGAGGTTCACTTTATAATTGCCGTTAATGGCTTGGATTTAGCACCAACAAAAGAAGTAACCGAAATGAAAAGTACCTCTGTGAATGGGTTAGATGAATTGTTTAGCCTGAAGGTTGACAGGCACTTCTATAACTCAGAAACAGCTGTTGAAAGAAAAGCCAAAATGTCGCAGCCTGCACTTCAAACTCCATCTTTTTCCCCCGAGCCTACTTCATTATATGGCCAGCCTGCTCTAATTGATGATCAGCTGAATACCTTGAAGTCCAACGACATAATTTCTCATTTGGATAAGAAAGACAATCATCATTCTTCAGTACCCCTTCAGACTTGTAATATCTATCCTCCTAGTACTGCCGTACATGGAAATAAGGTTCAGTCGCCACACCCTCTAAACCTAACTAATCAGTTTAATATATCTGGAAAGACACTAAATAATGGGTTTGATTTGCAGGATTCAGAAGATTCTCTGAAGGTAGCAACCTTGAAAAGGGATCCCTCTTCGCAAAGGATAAATGTAGCTGAAAAAGTTCAATATACAGAGAAGGAAACATCAGGGTTTGAAGGGAAATTGACAAGAGACAACTCCAGCTCAAAAATAAGTGACACTGAGAGTTACCATGGTGCTTCTATTTCATGCAATGATTCAATCCTAGATCATACCTATGTGCAAGAATCCTATGGTGCTACTTCGGCAGTGGGTTCAGGAGTTACTTCAATGCATACCAGAACTAATGGTATATTCCAGGAACCTATAAAGGTATCAGCATCTCCTAAAGCTATAACTGAAGATAGGGAGCACGCATCTCAAGAACAGAATGAGTCTCACACATTAAATGGAGTTATTAATCATCAAATAGAAGATGATTATGCTGACCGCAGTCTTGAACAACCAGTACTTCCTCAGAGGTTTCATTCTGAATGGATACCTAGGGAGCAAGCAGGACCAAATCGATTGTCAAAGTCTGATGACTCGTTTGGTACTCAATTTTTGATGGCTCATTTGCAGCCCAATCTCTCTTATCCTATTGCAGAAGCTAATGATATGAGTGGTGGGAACTCCAAGCCATCTGTGGAATCACCGTCAACGAAATCTGAAAATGTTAGTGATGGAATGCTTGATACTTTCAAGGCAAAAAATGTCATCGATGTTGATGATTATAATTCCAAGTACCAGAAAGCTGAGTTTAAGAGTGAGATGCCAACTTTGGATCACGAAAAAGATAAAGGCAAGGACGGTCAAAGAGCTGCTGTTGATCATCCTGCAGCAAGTGATATGACATCAAAGAATAAACTTAATGAATTGGCTGCTTCCAGGTCTAACTGTCCTCAGGAGCAGACAACTGGAATTAGCCATGGTAATCAAACCACTAGTCAGCAACAGTTACATTCTTCAACTAGGAATGCGCCTCTAGATGCTACTCAAGAAACACCTTCTGTTGAAGTTGAAGCTTCTGGACAAGGTGACATCTTGATTGACATAAATGACCGCTTCCCTCGTGATTTCCTGGCAGATATATTCTCAATGGCTCGAATTTCTCAAGGTTTACCAGGATATAGTCATCTGGGTGGTGAAGGAACTAATCTGAGCTTAAATATGGAAAATCATGAGCCAGGTCACTGGTCCTTTTTCCGCAACTTGGCTCAGGATGATTTTGTAAGGAAAGATGATTCCTGCATTGATGACAGTCAGCATGGATTCTCATCTCATGTGGATGATAAGTTCTCACTTGTTGCGTCTGATAGCTTACCTCATAATGATTCCCATCTCATCTTTGATGAGGTCAATCAGGATCACACAACTGGTTCTGATGGATCAAATAACTTGAATTTGCATTCAGATAGTAATACCTCTCAAACAGAGGGAAATGATTCTCAACAATTTGATGGCGTAGTAAACAAACATATGGAAAAATCCGAGTACGAGGTACCTAATTGCTCACTATTTTTGCAAGCTCGCTTTTCTTTGCTGCCCTCTGTATAATATTTCTTTTGTCAAATTTCAGGATAGAATTGGGATAGGATTTCAAATTTCTGGATCTTTGGATCCTGCTGAGCTCAGTTCCTTGCAGGTAAAATGCTTGCACGTTTAAGTTAGCAATCTTGAATACGAAAATACCAGGTTTAAATATTTTTCTGTGTTTGTAATCTCTAGTTCTCTACAGATGTCATGAGCTTGACTCTGATTTCCTAATCTGCTTCGTCTGTCACTACTATTTTTTTTCAGAAAAATTTATATGTGATAAAGTTTTGTTTGGCTATGTCAGGATCAATTTTTTAAAACAGTATGAAAAATAATTTATTAAGGATGGATTTAAATATCACAGCTATAATTTCTGCCCACAAGATATTCTGTGGTGCCAAGATTTTCAGTAGGTGATTGCCAAAGTGTGATGTGAATCGCTAATTAGTATCTGTCCATGTCGTTTTCCACTCCAACTCTGTTGCTTATGGAAGTTCAAAGAAGAGAGAAGAAATTAATGCCTGGAGCTTCAGCAATCCATGCTAAAAGTTAAAAGTAATATCCATTTAAAACGTTAAACTTCTGTTCCATTCTTTTCTTAACTTCTTATGGTTCACCTGTGCATACATCCTTAGGAGTTAGCATGTTGCATTTTTCCATGTGTTTTTTTCTTTGAATTTACATGGGTATCCGGAGCTACTAGCACCCGACTAATCCCATGGGCCCTAAAGTTAACGACCAAGTAAACCCTCTAGTGGCCACCCGGAGTGAGATTCGAACTGGGGATCTTTGGGTACTACCCTTAGGTCCTTTCTAGCTGAACCAACCCGGAATGGTTTCCACGTGTATTTATTGTCTGGACTCTTTTTTTTTTTTATTCGAATTTATTGTCTGGACTCTGAAAACAGTTTTTTTGTTCTGAAAAATTAATTTTGACCCTGTTGAATATTTTGATGGATATTGGCAGATTATAAAGAATGAAGATCTTGAAGAGCTAAAGGAACTTGGCTCTGGCACATTTGGAACTGTCTATCATGGAAAATGGAGGGGAACTGATGTTGCAATCAAGCGAATAAAGAAGAGCTGCTTCATTGGTCGCTCATCAGAGCAGGAAAGACTGGTGAGTTATCTTTGAATATTGTTAACAAAGTTGGACATGCTATATGGATCGAAAGGTGCAGCATCAGTTATACCATACACGTCTGACCATAATTATATTATGTATTGCTGTGGAGTGGAGTATAATTTTAGCTGGAATCTGAGACATACATTGTCTGTTGCCTTTGTTTAGAAGCCGCAGAGAGAAAGTAAACCAGTGAGTCAGTGACCATGTGCTAATATTGATAAAAATTATGTGTTGCACTTTTCAGACAGTTGATTTCTGGCGCGAAGCTGGAATTCTTTCAAAACTCCATCATCCAAATGTGGTAGCATTTTATGGCGTAGTGAAAGATGGGCCAGGCTGCACAGTAGCCACGGTCACAGAGTTTATGGTCAATGGTTCCCTTAGACATGTTCTGGTGTCAAAAGATAGGTGATGTTTCTCAAGAAGGCTTAGCTTGCACTTCATGGAGGGATTTCATCCCCTCTACTGAAAAATAAAATGCTTCTTGTTGTCAGGTTACTTGATCGTCGCAAGCGGCTTACAATTGCAATGGATGCAGCTTTTGGCATGGAGTACTTGCATTCGAAGAATATAGTACATTTTGATCTGAAATGTGACAACTTGCTTGTGAACCTGAGAGATCCTGTCCGACCGATATGCAAGGTGAATGCTGCCTTGTGACCCTCTCAAAATTTTCTGGTTTGAAATACAGAATGCAACCCAATTACTTACATGAAGTATCTTTCTCAATGTAGGTTGGTGATTTTGGTTTGTCCAAAATTAAAAGGAACACTTTAGTCACTGGTGGTGTGCGAGGAACTCTTCCGTGGATGGCCCCTGAGCTGTTGAATGGGGGTAGTACTAAGGTTTCTGAAAAGGTATGCTCTGGTCATCTACGCATGATTTATAAACTAGATAATTGCTCCTAACACCAAAAGTAGTCGATAAACAATGTTTGACCACTAATTTGCCTCTAGAATGTGTTATGAACAAGTAAAACTATATTTGCTACAACTTATCTATCCTGTATTTCTCCACATTTGATTGGCAGGTTGATGTTTTCTCCTTCGGTATTGTCCTATGGGAAATTCTTACCGGTGAAGAACCATATGCTAATATGCACTACGGAGCCATCATCGGTATGTTTTTCAGATTTGTTTCGCTTCAGCAAGTATCAGCTGTTCTTTTTCAGCTTTATCTCTTTAATTGGAAAACATGAGATATTGTTTATCAAATTTAGATCTTCCTTGCGCTTGGGCGTGTCAAGTTAGTAAAAAGTAAAAACTTGTCAAATTCTTGTCCAGGTTTATCTCATTAAATTCTAGTAGACCTGCTTTTCTCTTCCGATGAGAGTTTATATTTGCAGTGAAACCAAGTATAGGCATGACTAGTAAAACCAAAATAAAAGAACTCCTTAAAGGATGTAGCAACCCTCAGCCAGAGACCATTAGTCCCGGAATCCCTGCCAAAAAAAATCAATATGTATTAGAATAGTTCTTATCATTCCTTGCAAACTTTGGTTCTTCTGCCTTTGTGAATATGCCACTTTCATAGGAACTCATCCATACAATGAAAGGAAGAAATGATTGTAAGTTTATAACTCTACATAAAACAAAACATCTGGTTATATAGCATATATCCTGCATATATCCTTGTTAGGTTGCCTTATTTGCTACACTAGGTCATGTTGTCAGTCCACGAGGAAGAGAACACACAGGGCGATAAAGAATGAGGAAAACTTGTAACTTCTAGATGTTGTGTTTGACCCTTTTTGGTTGAGAAAGGATATGTGCTAGGTTAGATCAAAGGAATTAAGTTCCATACTTGCATCTTCTTGTTATCGCTGTTGCTTGTGAGTATATGAGCATACGAAAGACACTTGATTTAGCTCAGTGTTCTTGTTGTCCCACATGTAGGCGGCATCGTGAACAACACACTGAGACCCCCTATACCAAGTTCCTGTGACTCTGAATGGAGATTGCTTATGGAGCAATGCTGGGCACCCGACCCCGTCATCCGCCCATCCTTCACAGAAATAGCCAGACGCTTGCGTTTGATGACTGCTGCTGTGCAATCAAAGCATCCACAAAAGCAGTTACCCAAGTAATTTGCAATCAGTTGTTTCCTATCCTTTTCATCTCTTATTTTCAGTGACCTTTTAGTTGTTAGGTCGTTTGGGTTCTTACTTTCAAAATTTTGGTCATTTATTTGGGCTTGTACATACAGAGTCTGAAGAACTATAAAATATGAGAAATATATATTATAGTTTCCTGCATTTTTTTCATGTTCTATCGAGTTTAGATTCTTTTACCTGTGAAGTAAAAACGTTTATGCAAGTACAGAACTTTTATTATGGCCAAGGCTCATTTAATTGATTCATAAATGCATTGAAATGTTTGTAATTTATATGTATTTTTTTATTTAGAAAAATCTCTATGTATTCAAATCTCTTTATATGTAGGGTGCGTTTTTGCTTGTATTGCACCTTTTCTATTTTTTTTGTATTTTTTTTATTTTTGTTGAAAATCCAAGGTTTGCCTTGCTCCTTCCCAGTGGGTCGAGCCGGTTGGCGCAAGCCGGTTTACCTGGTGCGTAGCTCTTGTCGGCTAGGTCACCGGCTGGGTCATGTGCCCGAGGTTTGCCACCAAAGGTGAGTTTCTTGCACCTTTTCTATTTTTCGTAGTATATTTTAACGGTCTTCCGTCTACCAACTTAGATTCAGGTATATCTGATCTTTGAATTTTTACTTAATCATAAATAAATATTTGTAAGCAAGCAGAAACCCACCATAAATTAAGTCATCCCCAAAAAATTCTTATTACTAAATGCATTAAAAAATAATCAAGTCTTTTTTTACACATAAAAAATTTGTCCAACATTTAACAAACTCTCATGGGGAATATTAAACATAAAACTATTTTCCCTGCACATTTTCCTCAAAAATGCATAAAAATAATCCACAGCAATCTTCTTATAGAATCTTGATCCCCTCCTCGCCCTCACCACAGTGTTCCCCATTATATGCACCACCCCTGCATCTCTGCTGCTACTCAAGAACTCCAACTCACTCGCCTCTGTCTGGTTACTCCCTTGCCCGTACGACGACTTCCCCGTCGGGTGACTCCCGGCTGGCACGATCGAATCCCCTGACGACGACACATCCGATGACAGCACATTGTTACTCCCACCGCTGTTGATGCTGTTCTTCAGAGGGCCTTCGATCGGCTGCCCGGTCCTCTGGCCGTACATGCTGTACTCGTCAGAATCCGAGCAGCCCTCCATCATGGCCTCGAGCCGGACGAAGATGCACACGTTATCGAAGAGCTTCTTCTCGAAGTCGTCGTCTTTTTTGTGCAGGTCCTTGTAGCCGTAGCGAGCTACGCACCGGAACATGTGGAAGCTCTTGGGCCCGATCCGCTTCACCAGGAACCGCTCGTCCTCGGGGACCGTGTACACGGGGAGGTACTTGACGCAGACGAAGACTACGACGGAGTGGATTGCCGGGAGGTTCGTGATGAAGTGGGAGAAAATGGGAGGCACTCCGCTGGCTAGCTCGGTGTAGACGAGTCCGATCCCGGGGACTCGGACGAGCCCCAAGCTGGGGCCTAGGCCGAGAATCCACGCCATCGAGACCTTGCTGTGCATCTCAAACTCGTAGCGCTTCACCGTGCCATAATGCCACATGTACATGACGACGAGGAAGGCGGCTGCGATCACTAGCGGTACCCAGCCACCTTGGTCGATCTTGAAGATTACAGCGGAGAAGTATGTTACCTCGACCACTAGGGACAATGCGGTGAAGACGAGGACAAGGATCCAGTGGCACCTCCATACGAGCAACATTATCAGCACCATAAGGAATGTCGTCGCTAGCATGACTATCACAACAGCGGTACCTGTGTCGTGTTATGACAAACACGAAATATTTTAGGAATGATGAATGAACAAATCGAAAACCAAAGGGCGTTAAATAAGTAGGATCGCACCGTAAGCATTTCCTATCTGGCTTTGATTTCTGAATCCAGCTGTGACGGCGATGCAAAGAACCATCAGAACCCAGTTGATGTCGGGAATGTATATTTGGCCGAGGAAATTCTTCGATGTATGTACGACTTTGACTCTCGGGAAGCAGCCAAGGGCGTGCGCCTGCTTGATGATGGAAAATGTTGCCGATATTGAAGCCTGGCTCGCAACAATGGCAGCAAGTGTTGCAATTACGAATACTGGCCAATAAATCCTATCTGTCACCAAAAGAAGTTATTACTATCATCCAAAATAAATCTCTGAGAATTGAAGCTCGAAACAAAAAATCCCAAAAAAGAGATGAGAAAGAGAAACTCAAGCAGCAAAGTTGATCTTGCAGTCTAATATAGATTACTGCCTAAGGCCTGTTTGGCACGAGCTTATTGGAGCTTTTCAAATAGTTGTGGCAAAGCTTTTTTGCAGTTTTCGAAAAAATAGTTTTACAAAACTCTATGTAATTTGTCAGGTCAAACAAGAATTCATTCTTTTAATCTCTTCACAAAGGCTAAAATTTCATCAAAAATTTCAGTTAGATTTTAATCTTAAGCTATAATCTCTGGCACACCAAATAGGCCCTAAATCATCCCTATAGATGATCATATGAAAATCCTCATGGCATATGCAGATCGCAACATGAGGATTCTTTGAGGTTCTTGGGAGATGGAAGAAGAACAAATGTCATTATTTGATCATCGACACAAACTAGGCCTAGCGGTGAGATGCACCTTGCATATCATAATTTGCACAAGTAAACCCAACCTCAATGGGCAAAGCTATGTAACCATATAACAAGTCAATGACAAGTTAAACAGACAGAGATTATCATCTACCAACGATAACGAGAAGCTACAGCATAAAGCGATTGTGAGATTAGACGGACCTGGTATGGAACGGTAAAACGCTTCAAGAACATGGTCAGTATGTTGCATCAGGTAAGCTGCCTGCCCAGCATAGGCCAGAAGAAGGCAAGGAAACACAACTGCCGTAAATGCAATTTGTATAGATGGAACCGGGAAATGACACAAGTCAGCAAAGAGCGCTTCTGTCCCTGCAAATATTTATTAGTTATGAACTTATGATTAGATGTGCATCAAATTCCAAACGCGTTATACATAGCAAAGAATAAGAACAAGACAAAGATACCGGTTATACTAAGAAGAATTCCTCCGAGGGAGGTCCAACCATCTCTTCCACCCCTCTTAAAATAACGGTATATATATACAGGAGAGAATGCTTTTAGGACAGTCCCGTCGTACTGCTTTAAATTGTATATACCAATCCCTCCGATTATGAGAAACCAGAGCAGGACTATAGGAGCAAATAGCCATCCAACTTTATCAGTGCCGTAATGTTGCATGCTGAATAATCCCACAAGTATTATGACTGCTACCAGGACGATAATATCTGCTCAATCAAATTGGATAGGTAACAATTAGAACTTACAGGTAAGAAGGAGCAGCGGAGGAAAGACAGTCAAGGAAATTCCAATTACAGATGTGGAGGAAAGAGCTATACCAGTATTCATCTTCGGGTGGTCTACTTTGATCCCGCCAGCAGCTGAAAGTACTGCAAATATTTATTGACACATGAATTCCAGTAGTAAGAGCTCATTCTTGACAACAACACCAACAACAAGCCCAGTATATCCCGCTTCAAGGCAGGGTCTGGGGGTCGGGATGTACGCACCCTTGCCCCGACTAGGTCGAGAGGGTGTTTCTTAGTGACCCATGTCAAGACCTCCATTTTATTATAGAGACAGAGGATAACACACACTCTAGAAACTTAAAAAGGAAATAAAGTTTCTAGAGTCCATTCTTGACATTTTTGTAAATTAGAATAACAATGAAGCATGGGTCCTTGAAACATCCACTTTACCGAGACCCTGCTTCGGTGGGATTTCACTGGGTTGATGTTGCTTTTGGTGTTGAATATTATTATCATCAATAAGTTCTTGATAACCAAATTTTAAAATCCAATCTTTGAATTTTGAAACCCTTTTATTATGTTCACATCCCATTTATATCATTAATCCATCATCATCAATCAGTTCATGACAGGTTAGATGGATTTCATACGTGTTCAGGGTTCCGGGTCCATGTTATCCTCTTCAATTTCAATATTGTAATCAGAAACAAGAACCCCGAGTCCCCACCTATAAACCTTTTTGTTTTTTAATGGATCAACATGCTACCTTTGATATAGTAAAATTTAATGAAATCAATCAAGACAGTAGCTTTCAGTGGGAAAACCGTAGTATGCACCTGATATTACCGGTGTAAGAATGCCATCTCCAATCACCATACAAGTGCCAACGAGCACAAGAAGAAGAAGTGCGCTCTTCCTTGACCGATGTCCTTCCAACCATCTTTTTGTCTTTGCAGCAAAGGAATTCTCATGAAATGTATTGCGGCTATACGTTGTCAAGTCCTCATCAGTTCGATGCTGATTAGGAATCGTATTTACTCTGGCATGCCTACAGAGCAGTGAATATAGAGCAAATGTTCCACCTAAAATGGATTAAACATAATAACACTTCGGTTAAGTAGATGCTTTGGAGCTCAAATTTGGCAACTGGGTAAAAATGCTCATTCAATATATAGTAGAATGGTAACAAAAGGAAACCAATCTTATACGCTGTCAAGTCCTCAAATAATCAGGAAATGTAAAGAACAAGACCTGTTGCAGAGATAATTAAAGCAGCTTCAAACATTCACATAACCAATCTAAAAAAAAACATTATATACATAATACGCGAAATCCATTAATTCAACACTAAATAAACCTTGTTTGCCGAAACCCCAGAAGAGACTAGAATGGCAACAGCCACACTTAGATATCCAGAAGTTGGTATTTCGAAAAATACATCCTGACTTTGGACTCAGTTCAATTCAGACCTCATTCAAGACAGGTTCTAGTGTTCAAGTTGGCTTTTGCCACCTATATTTGTTAGTCATATAAAACATGGAAAAGTAAACGCAAGATGATCTGGAGCAGCTCTAATTTGTGATAGGGGTTCCGGAAGCTCAAGACACTACGAATAAGATCCAATTTAGCTGGAATTCACATTCATGTCGAGCCTCCTCAATACTACATGCATTGATGTCACTCAACTAATCCTGTGAATGAAGTCATTCGGAATGGGTTCCCTTTGTGGAAATTTCTGGATCCCAGTTCATTTATGACATGCATATTTTTGTGCCTAACTAGATGAGATCGCTGTGCTAGATAAGGACGCAATAACCATTTGAACATATAACAAGATAAGAAGATAGCAACCATGAAAGTAGATAGTTGAGGAAATTTCTGGGTCCAAATACATTTATGACATGCATGATTTTCGAATGCAAGAGGCAATCCACAGTAGAACGTGGGTTTAACTAGGGAGTATATGCACAACTACACTAGACAAAGACACAGCAACTGTTTGACCATATAACAATATGGAGATAGCAATCATGGAAGTAGACAGGTGATAATTCATTTACCTTGACCATTATCGTTTGCTCTGCACACAATGAACACATACTTCAAGAGGGGCACGAGAGTGAGGGAGTAAATTATCAAGGAAAGTGCTCCAATGACATCCTCTTTCTCTTTGATTCCACGAGGAAATGTATTGCAGAAAACATATAAGGGAGATGTTCCCAGATCACCATAAACCACTCCAAGGCTCTGGAACGCAAAGCGCAGCAGCAACAAGCCTGAAAACTTCTGCAAATAATCCTCAAAACTGTTCTTAGAAGTCCGAACAGACAAAGGCGCTTGCACAGCCATTTTACCAATAAATTATCAGCAGCTCAATTTCTCTTTTCCCTCAAAATAATGCAATCAAACAACTCCTATTCAATCCACATGTTCATATTACAATTGCATTCTCCATAGAGAAATTACTCTTCCAGCTACAATTCCATGACCAATCAAGTTAACTTCTTGACATCAATCAGAATGTAAATTACTCCCTCCCTCCATTCATAGAAGTATTATTCAACTTTCTAAGTGGCTATTTTCAATTTTTTTTAACCATCAATGTTCTTGTAACTAGTGAATTCTTATACATAAAGCTAAAACAATAAGTCACGAAACCGAGTACAAGTTAAGTAGTATTCATTTCAGTGTAGAGAAGTTCAAAAGAGTGAATGAAGAAAGAGTAACCAAGTCACAGTCAAAGGTAAAGCCACAGACAGTTTCATAATAAAATAAGCTTAGACCTAAATTATATATTAATTCTCCTAATCTATTCCTTAACCCAACCATTATGCATAATAAAATAATAAGAAAATATCAACCAACAAAAAAAACCCTAAGATTTAGAGTGAACTGTTGAAATCACATTTACCTTTTGCCTGTACACATTCCTCAACCTTCCTCCCTCCTCGTCCATGGGCTGATCAAGCTTCTGATCCAAATCCCACATGCTCCCTTTGTTCTCAGTATCATCAGAAGGAGAAGCCATTTGTTTTAAACTTTGAAGAATACAATTAAAACCAAAACCCTTTTCCCCTTTCAAGTTTCACCAATTCAGCAAAAAAAAAAATCCCCAATTTGAACCTCACAACTAGAACTAACTAAGAAGCCATAAAATTGAGGCCTTTGACTCTTTGAGATCCACAAAAAAGAATTGCTTCCAAGTTCCAACTCAAAAAAAGATTAGAACTTTAGGGATTGAGCTGAGCGCCGGGCCCCAAATCTTACAATCAAGAGAGGATTAGTTTAGTCGCCGACAAAACAAAACTCGGACTATAAAAGGAAAAAATTTCTAAAGCAGCCCAGAAAGTAAAATCTGGATTAGAACAGCTCCTGAGCTCGCGAAATACCATTTTTCATCCGCTGGCAGCCTCCCGGAAGAAGACAAAACCCTAATTTGATGGCTGAGTGTATGTGGGGTCGGCCTTGGAAACGATTAACGATGCCAATTGGCATCACACAGACGACCGGTCGCAGCACAAAGCGGGTTTCAGACGCCCAATTTGTTTGAACACGTGGATCACACAAACCCCTAAGATGAGTAACAGCTAGCACAGCAAAAACCCAGTATTGAGTATGGGGGATTGAGGAGGAAGAAAAACGTGGATACAGTTTGTGTGGGGGGACTGAGATTCTGTTTGTGGCTTTTAATTTTGATTTAATTCCTGCGATCAAAAACATAAAAAAAAAAAAAAAAAAGATGCAGACTTTTTTTTCAGGGGTTAAACAGAGAGGTCCCCGCCCGGCCTTGTGCGAGAAAAGCTTAACAGGGAGATGGTGATGGCGGATTTATGAAGGGGTACCCCAATCATTGATGTCTCCTTTTTCCTTTTCTTTTTCTTTTTCCTTTTATGAAACTATTTAAGAGGGTAGATTACTAAATTTATATGGTATAATCCGTTTATGGAAAATCAAAACAAAAACAACTTATATAATCGTGTTCGCTATATACACCTCAAATCATGCACGTCTTTAAGGACGTGCATGATTAAAAGGGGTTAATTATTTTTTTAAAAACGCTAATCAGTCAGAAGGGTTGCACGTCGTTAAGGACGTGCATTTTTGACCTTTGGATTTGCGGTGTATCTATCAACACCCTATATAATATAACTAGTTTAATATCCGCAACAGTTTTTTATAATTTAAATAAATTTAATATAAATATCCGTTCAGAGAGCTAATTAATTCATTTCAACACTTTTAAATTGTTACACAATTAAAATAAAATTACCATTGATTCTCATTAATATATTGAAATTATTATCAAACGTTTATATAATTATTATCAAAATCTTACAAAATTGGGTAAAATCTTTCCAAAATACATCTATGTCTGAAAACTTATGAAAACTATTATCTTAAAATTGATTAAGGGGGAGATAAAAAATTTTGATTTGTTATTACTATTAAGATAAGAAGAAGATGCCATATGTTACATATGACTTATCATTTATTATATATAGTATATAATAGATAGATAGATATGATTACCAAATATAAAAAATATATAATTACATAATCGGATAGAAATTTATAATTACATCAAAGCACCATCATAGAAAAGCAAAAGCAATAGATCTTCCATAAAAATTATGATTAAACTCTTCCAAAATGATATTCATAACTAAAAAAAATTGGGGAAAATATATTAACAAAAATTGAATTCCATGAGTTGATAACCTTTACACGGCTAAGTATTATTTCAATTTCGGCAAAACCTTTTATGTTCTAAAAATATGTTCATATTGATAAAGTTATTTAATTAGTATGACCATGTAATATATTGATAAATTTATTATCTTCTAAAAATATGTTCATATATAGCGAAAATAGGTAAAGTCTTATCTTATATAATACGGAGTAGTATTTATAATTGGTTAATATCTTCTAAAAATATATCCATATTTAATCAAATTGGGTCAAATTTTATCTTATAAATATATATGTATAGATTAAATAGAGTTAAAATAAAATTTTATCTTATGCATATATTAATTATTAAATCTTATCTTAAATAATAGTAATTAAATTTGGTTAATATCTTCTAAAAATATATCCATATATAATCAAATTGGGTCAAAAAGACTCAAAATTTATCTTATACATATATAGATATATTGATTAAATAGAATTAGAATAAAAATTTATCTTATGCATATATTCATTAATTAGATTGGGTCTAATTTTATCTTATGCATATATAGATATACTGATTGAATAGATATATCTAATTTATCTTGTACATATATTAATTATTTATTTCAAAAAATGTGATTGGTTCATACAACTACTTTTAAGGAGAACCCATTCAATTGAAATATCAACCTTTATTTTTAAATCAAATATTTTAATATCTTGATGACATTTTTTTTCCGAAACAGGATAAAGATTATAAAGGACGGTTATAGGCGGTTTTCCTTCCTAGCGCATCCTTGCGGATGAGAACCCAAAGTTCTAGATCATTTTCCAAGCAGACATCGACAGAGATACTATAGGTGAGACGAGCGAGCCTAACTACTACAACATTAGGTTAATTCCCTGAAAATATGACGCATGACAACATTAGAAAATGAAGAAAGATCTAACATAATATCTCATTGTAGGAGCTCGATGTTCTAAAGACACTTTCAATCACCTATAAGAGCCTTAACAACCACTAGATTATCCTTTTCAATGAGAAGAATGAAGTTGCTTTGCACGCAGAATACCCATCTTAAGGCAAATAACTTTTGCATGCGTACAGTACCGATGTATTGTTGCATAACCCTTGGTCTAGAGAGACAATGTTTCTCTGTGAATCACGTAATTCGTACAAACATGTATGAAGCATCTCCACCGCCATGTACGAAGCCATCGAAAATTAATTTTACATAATTATTTGGAGGCTTATTCCAAACATCATTCATTTTCAGATTCCGTCCCTCGTCAAGCTTCGGTATTGCCCTTGTAGTAATCACAACCCGACTTGTTTGTGCCACCGTTGTTTCATCGGTGTTAGACATAGAGTTGGTATGGGCGAAGAATAGTTGATATCTAAAAAACCAGATAGCTCACCAGCAGGTTGTTAAGTCACCCATATTCCTTTTGCCAACATTTTTTTTGATATCGTTGAGACTTAAGAGGGATAGTTACGTCAGTCAGTTGTGCTCGTAGGTGTGTGAATCCTTAAGTCGTGTCTTAACTGAATTGTTATATGGAAGTCGATAAATAGGTGTTGACCTGTTTCACTTGTGTTACCGCATAACACACAACCTGAAGAGACCGAGATATGAGATTTTTGTAATATTCGGTGGCATTTGATGTCTACAACCAAAAAGTCCTTATTTTACTAATTATTTTTATTTAACAATGAACCTTGTATAATGGATTTTTTTTAAAAATAAACACCTTTATTTTTCAGAAAAAAAAATTAATAAAAACCCCTTATATAATATAACTCATTCAATTGAACCACAAAATTCTATTTTTCAACCAAATATTATGATTTTTATGACATTTTGTTTTAATTAAAAAAATTCCCTTATTTAGTTAATTATAATACTATCCTTTTTATACCAATTCAGGCATTTTAAATGGCTAAAAAATATATAAAATTAATATTTTTTTATAATTTAACCTTATTACTTATAAATATTAAATTGTAAATAATTTTTTTTAAAATAATTTTTTTTATATAATTTTTTAAATGACATAAATGTCGAATCAAAGGGAGCATTTAATTTGTAAACATGAAAGCTTTAGAAGGTGAAGATTTAAAAAAAAATCTTCATCAGTTTCTGCTCCATCAAAAATCATCTTTAATTAGCAAACATTCACCCAACAATTTTCTCACCTACAAAAGATGTCCAAATCTTCGGTGTTTTACAAAATTTGGTCATTATGTCCTCACAGTCGGCATGAGCTATGTATCAAGTAAACTGACTTATGTTGAGTCGTTGACCGACTTGACCCATTGGTAGAGATTAATCATTGCACAACTCCACATTGCTTTGGTACCCCTCTAATACTATGTGTAGAGATATGAAAAGACTAAAATAACTCTCATATCAAAAGTATAAACTAACGAAGTAGATGAAATACTTCAATAGTTAACTGATGTAGTTATGATGGAATCTTACTAGCTAGACTTGTGCACTTAACAGTGCTAATCTACGCCCTTTTAAAAAAATAAAAATTAGAGTAGTCAATACAATACTAATCTATGTTGGAGCTGTGGTGTTCAGACGATGCACAGATGATACGTCGACGTTTTATTCATTCTGTGTAATTCATAGGACTAGTCAATACGTTGTCGCTTAGTCCATTTTGTTACGTTCCTCTTTGTTCAGTAGAAGCGAAACGGTGTCGTTGGATTGTTGTAACAAACATGGCGCCTTCTTCCTCTCGCTTCATCATGTATAAATTGGAGCTTCACCTCCCGAACAAAGTAACAAAGTAACAAAGTAACAAGTGAAATTCAATGTTGAATTTCACTCTCTCCATTTCTCAATCTCTGATTCTTGATCGCTCACCTTCCAACAATCTAAGTCCTAATCAAAGATTTTTTATAATTTAATTATTTAAATTTATAGACTTCTAATTAATATTTATTGATTTCAAAATTTCAATTTCTTAATATGAGACGTACGTAGTTTAGGAATATCAGATTAAAAATTACAACAACAAACTCGTTGTTGTGTCCTAGATTTTTTTTTTTAAATCAATAGATTAATTAAGTACACTGACGTAATTGTTGGAGCAGTGAGCAGATTCGAGACGAATCTGAGGAAAGCTTTATCTAAGGAGGATTTCATGTGCAATATTTTATCATCAGTGGTTCCCAAAATCGAAGATCGTATCCTTTTTATAATGTAAATCATCAATATATATATATATATATATATATATATATATATATATAGGGTCGCGCTCCGGTGAAAACCAAAATTGCGGTAGAAACCCGTGAGGACCGGCTTTTTAGTCCGGTTCACTTGCTTTATAGCCCGGTTATGAATAGAACCGATCTATAAAGTCATAAATTTTAGTCCGGTTTTGAATAAAACCGAGCTATAAAGTCACTATATAATTTTAAAACATTAGCTTTTTAGCACGATTTTTCGGTTTGACCGAACTATAAAGTCATGTGTTATTTTAAAACTGGAGTTTTTAGCACGGTTTTTAGGTTGAACCGAGTTGTAAAGTCACCGTGTGATTGAGGTTTTTAGCACGGGTTTCAAAAAAACCGAGATATAAAGTAGTCCTCACGGGTTTTTACCATAATTTGAGGTTTTCACCGGAGTCAATCCCTATATATATATATATATATATATATATATATATATAGGGATGCGCTCCAGTGAAAACCAAAATTGCGGTAGAAACCCGTGAGGACCGACTTTTTAGCTCGATTCACTTGCTTTATAGCCCGGTTATGAATAGAATCGATCTATAAAGTCATAAATTTTAGCCCGGTTTTGAATAAAACTGAGCTATAAAGTCACTATGTAATTTTAAAACATTAGCTTTTTAGCACGATTTTTCGGTTTGACCGAACTATAAAGTCATGTGTTATTTTAAAACTGGAGTTTTTAGCACGGTTTTTAGGTTGAACCGAGTTGTAAAGTCACCGTGTGATTGAGGTTTTTAGCACGGGTTTCAAAAAAAACGAGATATAAAGTAGTCCTCACGGGTTTTTACCACAATTTCAGGTTTTCACCGGAGTCAATCCCTATATATATATATATATATATATATATATATATATATAGGGAGTGGTTCCCTTGTGCACACCCCTTATAGTGTACCTTGTGCACAAATCTGAACCATTAATCTTAGAAGGAAGGATGGCCTATATTCCGCCACGTGTCCGGCTTTAAAAACTAAAAAAAAACAAAAAATCACACCTTCCATCCAATATTTAGAGCGTGTGGCGCGTCCAAATCCTAGTCAATTAAAACCCTAGGCTACCCTTTTTGTTTTCCTCTTATTTCATGTGTACTGGGCACCATCACCATCACAAAAGCTCTGTCGATTCGCCCCAACAATCCACACCGGCATCGAAGGCTCCGTCGATTTGCCCCAAAAGTCCACACCGGAATCACCACAACCATCGTGCACCCAGCGGCGCCTATTCCGACTGCACCGGCGTCGATTGCGGCAACTAGTGGTGCGTAGAAGCAGTGCAGGCGAGCGGAGGCGCATCCTGTGTTGGCCTCTCTCCTCCGGTCAGCGAATCCGGGTCTTTAGCCCCCAGGAATTTACTCCGACGGTGGTGAGACCCTTCGTTTACTCTAAATCCGACTGGGATATCGATTTCGAAATGGGTAAGCCCCAAAATTTCTTGGTATTTTGGGATCGATTGTGATATATAGGGGTTGATGTTGAGATTTGTGTCTTGAATGAAAATATTCACCGATTCCTTGCGTTTTCCTTATTATTGGTGTATGAATGTGGGATTTTGTGATAAAATTAGAAAAATAATGGGTTGTTTGGGTGAATTTTGTTCTGAAATTAAGGTTATTCGATAGATTGAGGGGTTTTTTCAACATCAGGAATCATGTATGCTCTATGCTTAGCCTTGTTTAATCTTGCAAGTAGAACACACATCATTTCTTCTTTTTTAGGCCTTTTTGCTGTTGTAGTAATTTATTCAAAAGTAATTGATATGATGTAGATGTGTTTTTACTGTAAGGTGTGTACTGATTAATGTTTCCTGCAATTCAATTCCAATTTTCTTACCACATTTTACAAAACGCTTCAACAGAAGTTTAATCTGTACATAACTTGAAATAAGCTCAAGTCCCATGGAGAGGTAGCCTGATTTTCCTAGTAATTTACAAACTGTGACAGATTATTCATTCTAATAAAACATTATTCGGTATCTTGGGACGAATTATTCATCGGAACTGGTAAATTTTGATCTGAACTAAATGAAAAAAGATAACATAACATTATTTGGTGGAATACAACACATTATTCGACGGAATTGTCAAATTTTTAAAATTGATTTACTTTTTTTTAGAGATAATAAGAATTTCGTCGATTCTATATACCTCGTAAAAATAAGAATTTTATTGAATAATCTCTCAGTTATCGTTCAATGTGCGCATTAAATTGATCGATTCTATCGACACCTCCCAATTCCGAATTAAAAGAAAAAAAACAGGAGTGGGTTAATGGTTTGATTTGATTCATATCTTTCTTTGAAATAAAACATTATTCGGTAGCATGAGAATAATTATTCGATTCATATCTTTCTTTGAAATAAAACATTATTCGGTAACATGAGACAAATTATTCATTGGAATTGGTAAATTTTGGTCTGAATTAAATGAAAAAAGATAGCATAACATTATTCGGTGAATTTCCAAAGTTTATTCAGGACAATCGATGATGTTTTAGAATAGAAAAACAAAGGCCAAGGTGAGGTCAGAAGATGTGGTGTTGTTTGAATGTTAATATGTTACATGATTGTGGTTTCGCAAATATAAGTCGATGAAATGAGTGCATAGAATATCCTCAACATATGAATACAGTTGCAAAGGGTGATCATGTTGTAAGTCTAACACTCGTTTAAATTTTGTTGTTGGATTAGGGAGAAAGAGAATGTTGTAGCGGTCTAGTACCAAAGGCAGCGGGGCGGGAACACCGTCATTCTCAAATGCGGAGACATGCAAGAGAATAATGTGCTCGGAAGATAGCGTTGATGACTTCGTCATGGGTCCATCTACGATTCACAGGAATTTAAAACCCATCATATTCTAATTGTTCAACAAATTCGCACTACCAAAAACTTATACTTTTGATCACATACCTGAATCCATCGGTACGCTTTTTATGTAAAATTTGTTCGAATAATAAATTAAACTTGATGCCGCTTCCCCGAAACCGTTCACAAGATCGTTGCTTTGATAATAAGAAAAGTTAAATTAATTAAACTTAAAATTTGCTCGATTAATATTCTAATTGTTCAACAACCTATATTAACAGTTAAATTAATTATTTGTTTTCATCTATATCAAGACATGTAACATAAGTTGCCGTTCAAATCATATAAAAATATGATTTGTCAATTAATATAAAATTCATAAAGTAGTTGCCAATTAATATAAAATTCACAAAGCAGTTGCCAATTAATTTATATCCAAAAATAAAAGGAATTGCACTAGATGGGAGATAGTAGCCGCGGGCCCCACATCTTCAAAAGTCACCACTCCATTCTGATCCCCCACAAGTCCACACGCGCTACGGCAAATTCAAGAGGAGAGTAGAGCCGAATTCATTAATTTGTGTGCGGGGCCCGCTAGATTTTACCTAAAAAAAAAGAAAAAAAAAACTTTTAATCTCAGCCATCCATCCACACCCGATCAATGGTTCACAATTGTGCACAAAGTACACCCTAAGGGGTGTGCACAATTAATCTATTCCCTATATATATATATATATATATATATATATATATATATATATATATATATATATATATATATATATTCTTTAATTAAAAATCAATGACACCCACCTCTTTTCTTCCCCATTTATTGAATTACGCGCGTGCGTTGTACACTTTTTTTTTGCGTAACGTTTTTGGGTGGAGGGCGGGAATTATACTCCCTCCGTCCAAAAATACATTGCCTTTTAGGCCTCGAAATTTTGTCGGAAATACATGGACTTTTAGATGTGTAGGTAATAATTATTACCTCTAAAGTACATTTAACTCTAAAATTTACCCCATAATTTACCTTAATATGGATAATCAAAGGTTTTAACTTTTAACCTTTAATACTAATGATGAAGAAAATTAAGAGGTAAAATAGGTTCCTTAATTCGCGTACACAAGCCTAAAAGGCAATGTATTTTTGGATGGAGGGAGTACTAGTTTATCCATAAACACAGGTATCTATATAAACTCTTAATTTAGAAGAGTTTAGGATGATGAGTCAAGCTTAGAGAAATTTTAGGAGTCTTGACCAATCATTTTTTTTTGCCATTTTTCTTTGATTTTCTTTAATTCTATTTTTTTTTATTTTTTTTCCTTTAATTCTCTTTTTTCTTTAATTTTACTAACTATTGGGCTTAATTCAAAACAATGATCTTAGCCTAAATTATAATTTTAGTAGTTTTTTTCTCTAAAAAAACAATGAGATTAATTCAAAACATAAAATTAATAATAAGAAAATATAAAATTAATATTAGTAATCTATATCTATATCTATATATACTACTTTAATCGTTTTCTCACCCCATGAGTTTAATTCAAAATATTTAATTATCTGAACTTTTACAATTATGTTATAATATTAATTTAATATATTAGTAAGATTTTATCTATAAAAAATCGCGCCATGGCGCGGGGATCATACTAGTATTAGCCTCATATTAGAAAGATTTTTAAAATTAAACAAAAAAAAGAATGATTTTTAAAAATAGTTTAGTTTTTTAATGCTTTTAGACCAGAGTTTTTTTATTCGTGCAACCTTAGAATTTTCTTTTGAAGTTATGTTTGTTTTACGGAAAGCAGAGGTTTGGTATATCCCGTCTCTTCCAATCAATTGTAATAAATTAAAAATAATGAATTATAAAGAAGAGTGAAACTCTATACACTAACTTAAATTTTTATATTAAATTGGTGAATAATAATAATAATAATAATAATAATAATAATAATAATAATAATAAATCAATGTAATATGACACGTAATAACAACTCACTCAGATATTTCACAAAACATTTTCCTAATTATTATGCTGTTTTAAAAAAAACCTTACTGTAGAGAATATAAAATTCCACTTCTATCAATAATAATTAAAGTTAATAAAGAGGATTTCTATTAGTGTGTGAACTCATAAAGTTTTTACTTCCTTTAAGGCTATAAATGAATCACAAAAGTTTTGGTTTAGATATCTCCACCTATAAACATCAAACGATATGTATCAAAAAAAAAAAAAAAAAAAAAAAAAAAGCATCAAACGATAATAACTATAATATTATCGGAAATTTTACGAGGTACCCCTACGGTATTACAATTTTCGCAAAATGATACCCCTGGGGTTTTCAATTTTTTCGCCTCGCGCCATTCCAAGTTAAATCTAACGAATTCCGTTAATTTTGAATTAAAAAAAAAAAAGGAAGAAGGAACGGACAGTAAAGAAAGAGAGAGAGAGAGAAAGAAAGAAGCGAAGAGTCGTCCTCGTCCACGCCGGGAGAGTTTAGGGCTTCCGCTCCCTCCGCTCTTCCTCCGTCTCCTCCCTCCACCGATCGGCGCCGGTGCAACCCTGCTCTCCTGCCTCCACAAACTACACCCTCCTCTGCAACCCCCTCGACATCTCCTTTTTCATGTAACACCTCCGATCTCCCATGGGCAAATTCAGATTCTCCCTTTTTCCCCACCCTCATCTCCAACCTCATCTCATCCCCAAACCCGAATTCGCCTCAATCCCAAACCCTAATTCGCACCCGGAACCCTGCCTCCCCCTTTTGCTTCCTCTGGATGGTCCCTTTCCTCTCCGGCGGCTACAGCTCTGAAGCCTGGTCTTACATCACCTCCATCTATGAGACTACATGCTCCTATGTGTGAGGGTGCAGGGGCAAGTGAACACAGAGGAGCACACCATTCACCTCTCTACTGTCGTCACAGCAATCCAAGCAGTTGCATTTGGCGGGAAGAGAGAGGACACGTGGTTGGCTGTAAACCTTTTGGTTGTTGCTTAGCAGCTGTATAAATAGCTTGTCCCTCTGGTTTAGCAGATGCTGTAACAAACCATCTTGAAAGAAATAAAAGTTTTCCTTTCATCTCCATTGTAAACTCTCGTTTTCCTCCATAGCCAGATCTTGCATCTGGTTTCATATGGTATCAGAGCGAGAAGCTTCCTGCAAATCTCGTTTGATCAATCAATTGCAGCTATGACAGACTCGTATGCATCCGTGGTGAGGAACAATGGAGGTGATCCTTCCATGGTGTCGAATGATCCATTGGCGCTTGCCAATTCGGACAGTCCTGGCGCGCAGTTAGTAGCAGTGCCTCTCAACGGCGTCAATTTTCTTAGCTGGAGCCGGAATGTGAAGATGGCGCTCGGTGCAAAGTTTAAACTTGCACTGATTGATGGATCATGCTTAGCGCCGGCACCAGGATCTGCAATTCATCAGCGTTGGGTCCGGGCGGACTACATGGTCAGGTGCTGGTTACTAAATTCAATTGAGAATTCAATTTCGGAATCTTTCGTATATGCTGGATCGGCACGAGAACTCTGGAATGATATCGTCGAGAGGTATGGCCAATCAAACTTACCTCTTCTGTATCAACTTAGAAAGTCACTCAGCAATATAGAGCAGGGATCTGACTCTGTTGGTGACTATTTTGCGAAACTTAAGAAATTGTGGGATGAAATTCTGAGTATTGAGGGTGTTCCCGAGTGTAGATGTGGAATTATGGATAAATGCACTTGTCTTGTCATCAAGAAAATGGTGGATTTAAACACCAATTGCAAGATTATGCAGTTTCTCATGGGCTTGAATGATGAGTATGATGCTGTAAGGAATCAAATCTTGGGAATGGATAGTATGCCAACAATGAATAGGGCTTTCTATCTAGTCACACAAGTTGAGCAGTGTGGTGGAAGTAAAAGCATACCAGGAAGTTCTGAGTTGAAGAAACCTGAAGATAGCACAGCAATGAATGCTAATAGACAAGGAATGTCTAACTGGAAAAAGGACTCAGATGCAAAGAAAGGCAAGGAAGAGTTCAAAAAGTGTGACTACTGTGGCAACAAAGGGCATGTAAAGGATACATGTTACAAGCTGCACGGGTTTCCCAAATGTGATTTCTGTGGGAACAAAGGTCATGTGAAAGATCAGTGCTACAAGCTCCATGGATATCCTGAGAAAGGCAAAGAGATCAAGTGGAACCAGCAAAGGAAATCATCTGCTAATGCTGCTGAGACTAGCAGTGGGAGTCCCTTAGATGACAAGCCTCAGTTTGATCCTGCTCTTGTAAATGCAGTATGCAAAGAAATGATGAAGCTTATGAAAGGAAAGCAGGTGCAGGGAGAGAATGAGGCCTACTTTGCTGCTGCAAATTTCTCAGGTAATTATAATCCATCAAGAGCTTTAATGATTGAAAGAGATATTGGTAGAAACTTCTGGATAGTAGATACAGGGGCCACAGATCATATGATGTTTGATCCTTTATTGCTTGATCATAAGAAGAAACTCACAGTTCCTATTAAAGTTGCTCTACCTGATGACTATATTGTCTTAGTTGATACTGTTGGGTCAGTCACATTTTCTGATTGCCTGGTCCTGCAAAATGTGTTGCTAGTGCCTTCTTTTAAGCATAATCTGATGTATGTGGGGAGACTGCTTGAAGACAGTGGGTTAATGGCTATGTTTACTGCTGATCATTGCCTTTTCCAGGACCTTTCCACTAAGAGGATCGTGGGAAGAGGGCTTCGCACTAGAGGATTGTATATTGTGCAAGCTGGGGTACCAGGAGCAGCATGAGGAAATTACTCAACTATCACCATTGCTGGCAACAGTACACTAAAAGGAAGGCAAATAAGGGATTCTCCCAGAGCAGATCTTGAGCTCATTCATGCTAGGCTTGGTCATAGTTCTTTGTCAAAACTCAGACATATAGATGAGTTCAAACACTTGAGTTGTTTGGATTTTACTTGTGACAGTTGTGTACTGGCTAAACAACACAGATTTTCTTTTGATAGAAGTGATTCTATTGCTTCTAATGTGTTTGACCTTGTTCACTTAGATGTATGGGGTCCATATAGGACATCTTCTATGGAAGGAGCAAAGTACTTCTTGACAGTTTTAGATGACCATAGCAGATTTGTATAGACATACTTGTTTGCTAGCAAATTACAGGTGTTTGACATCATTAAACACTTCTTGGCCTATGTTCACACACAATTTGGAGTTTGTGTTAAGGCTTTTAGAAGTGATAATGGATCTGAATTCATACAGAAATCATGCCAAGACTTGTTTGCTGAGAAAGGGATAATTCATCAAAGAAGTGTCCCAGGTGTGCCTCAACAAAATGAAAGGGTGGAAAGGAAGCATCGCCACGAGCAATGAGGATCCATGCAAGTCTTCCCATCAGATTTTGGGGAGATTGCATTACTGCAGCCACTAAGGTGATCAATTTGATGCCCAGTTCAGTGTTAAATTGGAAAATACCCTATGAGGTGTTATTTGAGAAAGCTGCAGATTATAAGATACTGAAGTCTGAAGGTACTGGGTTGTCTCAGCTTTGCTAAAGTCAGAGAGAGCAACAGAGATAAGTTTGGTAGTCAGTCCAGAAAGTGTATTTTTTTGGGGTATCCAGGACACATGAAAGGCTACAAACTGTTAGATTTGGAAACAAAGAAGATTGTCTTCAGCAAGGATGTTATATTCAGGGAGAATGTCTTTCCCTACTCAGAATCTCAACCTCAATCAGTTGTTCCTCAGTCAAAGATGCCTCTTGTCACCCTTAGCAGTGATGAAAGTGACATCCTAGTTGAAGAAGGTGCACCTCACAGTCCTCAAGCAGCATCCAACTGGCTTAGTGACAGCATTTCCAATGAAGTAGTGGAAGATTCCACCTCCTTAAGTCAACACTCTACTCCAGTTGAAAGAGTGGCACCCAGAGTTGATGCACTCCTATGCAGCTTAGAAGATCAGAAAGAATCAGAAAGGCACCAGTTGGATTATCTGAATTCCACTGCCCCACATTACCAGAATCAAGCCAGTCTGCCTCTTTCATGATCACTTCATTACTTGATCTATCAGAGTATTCTAAGGAGTATGTGGCATCCTTACACAATGTCTTAGCTGTCAAAGAGCCAGCTTCCTATAGAGAAGCTATCAAGGATCCTCGTTGGATTGAAGCTATGCAGAAAGAAGTGGATGCACTGGAGAGTAATGGCACTTGGATTATCACGGATTTGCCACCAGATAAGAAAGCTGTTGGCTCCAAATGGATCTTCAAGATCAAATTCAAACCTGATGGGTCAGTGGAAAGGTTCAAAGCAAGGCTTGTAGCAAAGGGATTCACACAAGTAAAGGATAAGGACTACAAGTTAACTTTTTCACCAGTTGCAAAGTTAACTACAGTCCGACTTGTGATAGCTCTGGCTACTTCAAGGAATTGGAATGTCCACCAGTTGGACATCAATAATGCATTCTTGCATGGATTTCTCGAAGAAGAGGTGTACATGAAGCCTCTTGAAGGTTTTTTTAAAGGGAAACAAGGGCAAGTTTGCAAGCTTCAGAGGAGTTTGTATGGATTAAAACAGGCTTCTCGGCAATGGAATCTTGAGCTCTCCAGGTTCTTAGTAAAGCTTGGATTCCGACAGTCTAAATTGGATTACTCCTTATTCATCCGGGACTCCAGTACAGGCCAGACCATTGCAGTGGTCTACGTTGACGATCTCCTTATCACAGGATCTGATGAACACTACATCCGATTCACCAAGGAAAGTCTGCACAAGGCTTTCACCATTAAGGATCTCGGATTTGTCAGATACTTTCTGGGAATTGAAGTGGCTCGGTGTCAGAAAGGAACCATTCTTAATCAACGAAAGTATATTGCAGATATCTTAAGTGACACCAATATGGTTAATTGCAGACCCGCATCTTTTCCCTTACCAAGGGGGCTCCATTTATCAACTGATGAAGGTGAGTTGCTCACTGAGCCTGAAGATTACAGGCGCCTCATTGGCAGATTGTTATACCTCAATCTCACGCGGCCAGACATTTCCTACGCTGTGCAACATCTCAGCCAATTCATCTGCTCGCCTCGTCTTCCGCACTTCCAAGCAGCAATTCATGTTGTCCGCTATCTAAAGGCCACTATCAACTGGGGACTGTTCTTCCTAGCCTCTGATGATCTATCTGTTTCAGCTTACAGCGATGCTGATTGGGGTTCCTGTAAATTCTCAGCCCGCTCCTTATCTGGCTATTGCGTCTTTCTGGGCGGCTCATTGATATCCTGGAAAACAAAAAAGCAAAAGACAGTTTCAAAATCTTCCGCTGAATCAGAGTATAGGTGTATGTCTACTGCAGCAAGTGAAATTGTTTGGATCAATGGTGTTCTAAATGATCTCTCAGTCAAGGTTCAGCTACCAATCACCCTTTATTGCGATAACAAGGCTGCCCAACACATTGCTGCACATCCAGTGTTCCACGAACGCACCAAACACCTCAACATTGACTGCCATTATGTTCGTGAAAGGATTGAAGATGGGCTAATTCGAACAGCACATGTTCAGTCTCAGCTTCAACTGGCCGATGTCCTTACCAAGCCACTTGGGGAGCTACAGCATCGCACTCTTTCCTTCAAGTTAGGACTCGTCGAAGTCACTCCTAGTCCAACTTGGGGGGGGGGGGGTATGAGACTACATGCTCCTATGTGTGAGGGTGCAGGGGCAAGTGAACACAGAGGAGCACACCATTCACCTCTCTACTGTCGTCACAGCAATCCAAGCAGTTGCATTTGGCGGGAAGAGAGAGGACACGTGGTTGGCTGTAAACCTTTTGGTTGTTGCTTAGCAGCTGTATAAATAGCTTGTCCCTCTGGTTTAGCAGATGCTGTAACAAACCATCTTGAAAGAAATAAAAGTTTTCCTTTCATCTCCATTGTAAACTCTCGTTTTCCTCCATAGCCAGATCTTGCATCTGGTTTCATACCATCCACCAAAACCTCCCAAACTCTGATTTCAAACTCGCCATTGAACACCACGGTGACTTGGAATCCTTTGATTTCTGGGAGGGTTTGCCCGAACACATGAGGAGCCTTGCAATGGGGCTCTATCAGAGGGGTTATTTGGAGGGTGGGTTTGGGTGGATTCGTGTGGGTTCTCCTCACCGCCCTCGCCGTCACCGCCTTTCGCCACCATCCCTCCCTTTCTCGGCTCACCTTCCTCTCCCTCCCTGTCATCCTCGCCGGGATTTGTGCTCTTTCTCTTGACTTCTCTCCCTGTCTGTTCGTTCGTTCTTCTTCTTCCTTTTTTTTTAAAAAAAATTTCAAAATTGAAAACTAATCGACACGAGCCGTTAGGCTAACCGCTCTGATACCTTATCAAAGTCCGACTCGGACCAATGACTATGGGTCGTGTGCACGAGCGCACATGCGCTAGTAGCCCGGCCAGCACACAAGCCGAGTGGGGTTCCATTCTAAAACCAATTGACAATAGAAGGAGTAGCCTACCGACTCATATACTAGGGCTTGATATGTTCAACTTTTCGATGTGGGACACTTTTGACCGCGTTCACATCTCTAACACTAACGAAGATCCACCAAATTTGTTAGATTTAACAAGGAAGAGCACGAGGCGAAAATATTAGAAATCCTAGAGACATCACGCAAAATATACAAAATAGTTGTATAACTCGCGAAAATTACAATACTCTAAGAGTACCTAGCGAAATTTCCATAATACTATTTACAGTATTAAGATGATGGCGCATTGCTGCTGAGTCGCTGACTGTACCAGTCAACAATATATATCATTCCCCGAATATTCGATGCATTTATTTCTTTTGACGCCGATGTGATGCTAATTGCGTGTATAAATCACCAATAACCAACTCCATACAAAACTAAAAGTCCATTATCACTGCAGGTTAATTAAGCCGTCAAGAGCGAGTGTACTGTAGTACTCCTAAAGAATGCACAAAAATTTGTAAAATATTGTATGAAAAATTCATTTATTATTATCTATAAATTTATATTTTGTTATTGTAACAATATAAAAAATGGTAAGGATATATTATCACTGTTGGAATGTGGTTGTCCCACATCGGTAATATTAAAAAATATTTGAACAACATATAAGGTTGAAGGGATATTCCTCTTATTATCAATTGGTTTTGAGATGGAACCCGTTCGGATTTATGTGTTGTTCAAGTCTCCTCCATATGAGCTCACACACGACCTCCCCCAGCTTGTCTTGACCCCACCGGACCTAGCCGACTTTAACAATCACATTATAACAATGTTTTTTGAAATCGAAAACGAGAACAAATATTAATATTTAAAAAAAGATTTATCATACAAGTGAATATAATAATGCAATATGTTAAAAATAAAAATTTATTCAAAAAATATGACAATAATCTTAATTCTAAATTATATTGAGAGAATCATACTAATAATGGTTAATAAATCTATCAAATATAATATCGATCCTAATAAAGCCATTATAAAAAAAAATACGGAATATAATTTTTTTAAAAATCTTTTTCAATAAAATTTCTTATGGTGCTTAATAAAAACATAGGATAAAAAAATAACGATTTTTCTATCCTATGCCATTGGAGCATAGAACAACAAGCTCAATAGGGAAAGATTCCCCAAATTTAAAATATTTTTAGCTTTTTTTAATATTGATTTCCTAGGATAGAAAATCCGAAAAAAGAATAATAATATATAATTCGAGATTGTGACACATCCCATGTTTCTTCTTTTAATTTTTTTACGCAATATATGTGACTATTATTGGAAAAAAATATTTTGGTCAAATGATACCAAATTGGCATGATCTAGGTATAACCCAGTTTGGCAGTTTGCAATTCTATAGTATTTCATTTCAAGTTGAACTACCCAGATTAATTATTTATTAAAAAGTAGTCATACCAATAGACAATAGTTTAATAATTTCTGGAGATATTATTTTGTTTCAAGGTTATAAATGTCATATACGCATGTAGACTATGATCGAGACAATTTTATTCATTCAACATTGCGACGTACAGTGTTTTGAGTTAAATCAATGTCGTTCGAAATAAAATGCGCCATTGATCCACAGGTTACCAGTTCGAAAAACGTTTAAACATAGCAACTTGTTTTTGACATCAAGGTTGTAATCTTAGAGTGAGAACTGGAGACCTTTGTACCCATTTTTCCCTGCATCAAGAGAGAGTAAGCAGTATTGGCAGTAGGCAAAAGAGTACTCATCAAGATTTGGCGACGAGCATTGTCAAAGTTTTCGTTTAACCCTATGAGAAACCTCATCAGTTTATCTTCTTGATCGGCATCTTCATGTGAGCTTTTAAAGATTGCATTTGCACTTCCCAAGTGGCAGATCTTGAAACGTTTGGGTGAAGGGGCGAATAATTGATCTCTAATTTTTTTTCCGACAAAATCATCAATATTTGAAGTTTTCAGGTTTAATTATAGTATTAAGTTATGAAGTTTAGCAAATGATGAGTATGATAGAAGTGTATTAATTTGGTAAATGATGGGGAAAAATAATTTATATCGCTTAAATCTTGAAACGTTTATAACTTTTTACTCAGTTATCAGATTTGAGCTTATAATATATCAAATCGAAGCTATCGACGAGAGGAATATGTATATTAAATTTCATTTTTGATTTGGGGGGCGACTGCCACCCCCGGCCCTTTAAAGGATCCGCCCCTGCTTCCCACACTTGCAAACCAGAGGCGTAGTAACTGCAGCAAGTTGTTGCCACAATCCCTTCATTTTCGTAAAGAACTTAGTGAGAGTTGAGGTCTTTTGATCACAATTCTGGATGTCAAGATCAACGATGTATTCTTCTGACCGTAACTTTCTTCAAAATCCTTTCACATTTCTCTAGTTGTGTCATACTCATCAAGAGTGTTGTAAATATCACTCGATACAGTATCAAGGATCCAAGAACACACCATATATGTCATTACACCTAATCCATTGTAATCCATCCTCATCATTACGAAGATCCACCTCCTTCTGCTAACCATAATTTGTTTTTGACTGATAAAGTTTTGATCATCGATTTCTTCCAACTACGATAGTTCTCTCCAGTAAGCTTAATCGTAGAAACGATAACTCAGATGGATGAATGAAGAGCAGGTTTTGCAGATCTGAGGTCGTGATTTGATTGCGTCGTCATTCTCCTATATAATTGTTCCCCTGTTCGATCATCCATTTCTAAAAGCGACAAACACTATGTGCTTGAATCACTACGTTCTAAAACCCGAAGCAAATCGCGATTTGTACCCTCAAGAAGGTTTGCAGAAGCTTCAATTTCGAATCTTGAGCATGCATTGCTCTGATACCATGATGATTAAAGAAAACAACGTGTAGAAATGTATCTGAGTTTGAGTGTATGAATGAGATGAAGGAGAAAGAGGATTGGACAAGAATTGATTATGTTGTTGCCGCCATGGCACAGGAAGAGAGAAAAGCTCAATCAGATTATATCATTCTTGATTACCTACTGAACATGAGATACACTCCTCTGTGACACACTAAGTATCCTGGATACCATGTCTATTCACATATTGCGTCCGATTGTTGGTCGTGTACACACGCTAGTAGCCTAGTATACAAACCGAATGAGATTTCATTCTAATTGACAATAAAAAAAAAACCACTGTTGACTTATATACTAAAACTTGTTATATTCAACTTTTGATGTGAGACTCTTTTGATCTCATTCATAATTCATATCTTTTTTTTTGGTTCATAGATAGACACTTAGACCATTACAATATGGAAGAGGGAGGATTCGAACTCGTGACCTATTGGTCACTACATGTCATCCTTACCAGGTAAGCTATGAAGGTTTGACCATATCTCTCCTAATACATCCATACATAGTTATTAGCATGCTTACAAAATCTGTACGTGTGATTGGCTTGTATATATGTCTGGTTGCTTGTGCATTATATTGGGTCATTTTCACATCGGATTTCTACGGATAATACTCCGTATTTTCTATCCAATAATTTATTTATTAGACCACATAAATTAGTAGTTAGTTATAAACAAATATTAACGGATAAGGTGATATTGGAAGTATGGGTTGGAACTTGGAAGTGGTTTGGAACAATATGGAGAGTTGAAGGTCACTATACAATTAATTATGTATGCAGTTGAGAATTCCTTCATAATATATTAATATACAATATAATTAATATATATATGGATTATTTTAAACTAAATAAATAAAATATTCAATCTATATATATAATTCCAAACAAATACGTGCATTCGTGATCTATAGGACAGAACTCTACTTAATCAATATCAATACATAATACTAAAATATAGACATGATCGAATTCCTATGTGATAGATTTTGGTTGAATTCGTTTATTTGTCGTTTTCTGATGCAATTTAGCCCGAGTTTTTTTAATTAACATATTAATTAATGATGATTCAATATATTTAAGTCACATTGAACAATGACTCTATCTATTTTATCCACGTATCATCCTATGTGTCTATCTTAATTGATTAATATAATTAATTTTTATATCTTAAGTATTTACAAAACCTATCTTTTTTCCTTAAGTTATTTTATAAATATTTTACCTAAAAATCTACATAATCTTAAAAGGTTAGTTTAATTTATATAAATAATGGGTTAGATTATTTTTCTATAAATAAAAAAAGGTTAGATTAATATATTTTTTAAAAGTTTTTTTTAAAGATTCAATAATTACTATTACTATCAAAATAAAATATTCAAAATCTCAACTCCATCAGGTTAGTCTTAGTAAAATTTATTAATAATTTTAAAATTAAATATGTTTTCAACTGACAAAAATGTATAAACATAATTTGGGTTATTCTTCTATCATCAGTTTTAATTGATGAAATGGGATTGGTGGATGTAAGAAGTAAAACTAGAGTTATAATGAGTAATATCTCAAAAAAATTTATATCTCGACTAATGAAATAGAATTTTAAAAAATAATACTTATATTTTATTTTATATTAGTTCCAAATTTATAAAATAAAATAAATTTATCAACAAACAGCGCAAATGCGGGTAAAAAAGACTAGTTAACTTAAAATCGGTTAGACATAAGCTTAGAATCTACCTTCTTAATCTATCTATATATCCATATAAACTCTTAAAATATAAGAGTTTTTGCTTATATGTCATTATTAGTTTATTTCCAGGTATTTTAATCAATCACTCACTTTCATTCTTTTCCATTTTTTTAAAATTTTCATTGATCATTTAATTAACCATTAATCAATTGGATTAATTTAAAATAGAATTCAAAAATATATTTTCTTAGCAATCAATGCAATTAATTTAAAATATATTTTTAAATAAAGTTAAGAAAATATTAATTCTTTTTCTACCAACCAATTAGATTAATTAAAAACATATTGTAATTGTTAACAAAAGTTGTAGAGATATTAATTTTTTTTAGTGATCAATAAGATTTCTTCAAAATATTTTTTTAAAGATATTAATTTTCTTTAGTGATCAATAAGATTTCTTCAAAATATTTTTTTAAGGTTACAAAGATATTAATTTTCTTTAGCAACTAATTAGATTAATTCAAAACATAATATATATATATATATATATATATATATATATATATATATATATATATATATATATATATATATATATATATTTGAATACAAGGAAAGGAATTAGAATACAGCTTACTTTGACGAAAGCAACTATATCCTAGAGCGTCCTTTCGGACGAGAACCCTAAGTTCTTGATCAGCTAGCAAATCCTCGTCGGCAGGGATACCGTACGCCAGGTGCGCGACCCGATCGGCGACAACATTGGACTCCCTGAAAATATGACGAATAGAAACAGAATTAAACCATACAGACAAAGACCTAATATCATGAATGAGTAGTTCAATACTCCAGGGGCAGCAAACATCGCCCAAAACCGAGTTAATAACTTGAAGATTGTCACCTTCAATAAGTAGATTTCTGATGCCCAATTCCCTTGCCCGGAGAACTCCGTTGCGTAGAGCAAGTGCTTCAGCAAAAAGGGCGGATGTGTTGTTACAGAGGCCAGAGCCTGCTGAAATCACGATAGCCATAGAGTCCCTAATGGTGTAGTCGAAAGAGCCATCACCATTCACCCTGTATGATCCGTCAAAGTTTAGTTTGAAAGCCTGATCAGGAGGTTTTTGCCAATGAAGTTTGATGCTTTTAGTCTTGTTGCGCCCAGCAGCAGTGCTAGTTGCCACTGAACGAGCCTTAAACGGAGTGAATGAGTCGGTAGCCAGGTCAAAGCAGCTTGCCTCATTCCAACTTTGTTTGGTCGAGAGCATTTGTATTTGAATTTGAGTTATTGTAACTTTAGTGACAGAACCAAATACCAATTCGTTTCGATAGAACCAGATTGCCCACCAACAATGAAAAAGGTCGATCAACTCTGATTTAGTAACTGTAGTAAAAAGGTGTTGTAACACATCATTGGGGCGACTGGAGTCAAAATTAGCTAGTCCTCCGCTTGGTATGCTAAATTTTAGAGTATGTAATACCCGCTTGGTCATTGGGCAATCAAAAATTAAGTGTTGAGTCGATTCAAAGAAACAATCACAAAATACACAATGCAAAGGGACGCTCACCTGAGACCTTTGGAGACGTCCTTTGGTTGCGAGAGAGTTAGTAACAATTTTCTAAATGAAGTGCTTTAATTTGGGTGGAGCGCTTAATTTCCATATCCAGTTACAATGGAATTATGTATTCTGGGCACCATTAGGTACCAATGAAACTGCTAATTTGGTGGTAAACCAACCTTTAGGTTCAGGTCCCCAATAGAGTCTATCTGAAAGGTTTGAGATGGGAAGTGGTAAAGTGCTAATTTGTGCGATAACCTGTGTTGGTAGTATACCCTGCAGATTAGATGTTAAGAGAGCTAAATTCCAATTTCTAGTGCTTGTAATAAACCGACTCACCTTCCAACTTCGCTGATCAGTCGTCAAATTTGTAGTCGTAAGGTTTGCAAGGCCCTCCTCTAGGACCCAATGGTCGGTCCAGAAAAGAATGTCTTCACCGTTGCCAACGCTCCATCTTAATCCCTTTTCAAGCAAAGGGAGCAGATTGATTAGCTTGGACCATTGCCAAGAGGAAACACCGATCTTTCTGTAAGTACTAAGGGATGATGTTTTGAGATATTTAGCCTGAATAACCTGTACCCAGGGATTTAGTGGTTCAGCAAGGATTTTCCACAGGAGCTTTAACTGTAAAGCTATATTCATTGTTTCTGCTTTGTAAATTCCCAACCCACCATTGATGGTGTCTGAGCAAATTTTATCCCAGCTGATAAGTGATGTGTGTCGACCTTCTTTGTTCCAGAAGAAGCGACGGTAAACCTTATCTAATTCAGTATGAATCGAAGCGGGAAGCATAAAAGCTTGCATCAAGAAAATAGGTTGGGCACTCAAGTTTGCCTTAATAAGAATCGTGCGCCCTTCGGCTGAGAGTGAAGAAGCCTTCCACCTAGTTAATTGACGTTTAGTCTTAATCACAACATCCGAAAATGTGTCCTTGTTGACTCTGCCGTTTATGATTGGGTAGCCCAAATATTTTTCCAAAACAGTAGAACACGAAATACCTAAATGGGATGTAATGGTTGCTTTAGAAGCATTAGATGTGTTATTTGAAACCTGATAAGAGGATTTGTGGTAGTTAATTTTCTGTCCAGAAATCCTACAGTAGTCATTTAGAATAGCAGTAATAGTTTGGCACGCTGTTGCTGAAGCTTTAGAGAATATCATCAGGTCATCTGCGAAGGCAAGAAAAGGAATGGTAGGCCCCATTTTAGTAATCGGGAAGCCTATTTCAGAATTCATTGAAGAAGCATTTTGTAACGACTGAGCAAGAAACTCTGAGGCAATGATGAAAAGAAGGGGCGATAGCGGGTCGCCTTGTCGAAGTCCTCAGTGGGGGAAAAACTGCTTGGTCGGAGTATCATTAATCAAGATAGAGTAGGATACAGTGGTGACACATTCCATAATCCAATTAATAAACGTACCGTGGAAGCCCAATTTGTGAAGAACAACCTGCAGATAAGGCCATTCAATTTGGTCGTACGCCTTTTCCATGTCAAGCTTAAGGGCTAGCCACCTGACCTCGCCCTTCTTGGCTTTAAAAGAATGGAAAATTTCATGACCGATGAGAATATTGTCATGGATGGAACGACCTTTTGTGAATGCCCCTTGTAGTGTGTGGATGAATTTGGTAAGAATTGGGGCTAGTTTAGCCGTTAGGATTTTAGCAATTATTTTGTAGACAGTCAAACAAAGACTAATTGGACGGAAGTGTTTAGTAGAAGCGGGATCATCAATTTTAGGAATCAATGCAATAAAAGTATGGTTGGTTTGTGAAGACTCCACCTTGATTGTAAGATCTTGAGACCTAACGTACAGGTGATCTAAAGGATGATGAAAGATAAAAAGTTGGGTTTCAAGGTCTTGAAACCCAGACTAAAATGTTTGGAATATCACTTATGCATTTCTCTATTGACTTGCTCTCTCACAGGAAAGAATCCGAGGCCAACCTTGTTGGGCCTATATTATAATGGGCTTTATTTTGGGCTATGAGATATGATTCGGCCTTAATCAAATTATATACATATATTTCTCATCTAACCCATTTTGTGTGCAAGATACATTATGTATGCTCTTTTAGGATCTCATTTGTCATACAAGGAAAGAACCGATCCAATTGATCATACGTGATCATAAAGAAGATTGATGGAACAATCTTGGATAGCACATAAACGGAAGGATCATTTTCGGAAAGAATTCAAATGTCTTGGAAAGTATTTGAAATTCAAACGGTCTCCCTCCAAGAAGCTCTACAAGTTTTCCGACTATATAAAGACGAAGGCCAAGAAAGATGATGACTATCTAGGCAAGCATTCAAGCAATCATAGCATCTTAAAGCATTCGTCATCTCCAGTTTCTCTTACATTCTCTAAAAGCCTAAGTATTGTTCATTGTTTAAGAGTTGAGAGAAACACTAGCACTTATTGTACAAGTCATTCATTTTACACTTAGAGTATTTTATACTCGATCAAAGCACACTTGGTGTGTGGTGTGAGCTTTTATTTCACTTGTAAGGTTGAGAGCTAGAACAGAAGCGGTGAGGCTTTGTATAGAGAAAGGGTAGTTTCTCTAGGAAGTTCTAGGCTCAAGTGAAGTGAAATAAGAAGTGTTTGAATCCTACGGGTTGGATAACCCTAGGCGGGGACGTAGGCCAAGTTGGTGCCGAACCTCGTTAACAATTCGTGTGTTCATCTTTTATATTCCGCTTTTACATTATCATATTCGATTTTACTTCGTCAAGTCCTGATAGCCTGTATCAAGGTCTTGACAAGTTGCACTAAATTTCTATTATTGCGAAAATCGTCCATATTCTATTCACCCCCCCCCCCCTTCTAGAGTATTATTCATCGCCTTATAGACTCTTCAATTGGTATCAGAGCTTGGCTCACTGTTTTGATTTAACAATCTTGTGAGTTTTCAGCATGTCTACCATAGGTGATGGAGGTTTTGCTCAAGGAAGGTCAACCAATAGACCTCCACTTTTCTGTGGCAATAACTTTGTCCACTGGAGATCACTGATGCAAATGTTCATCATTGATCAAGACCTTGAGCTATGGGGCCTGGTCAAGAATGGACCACACGTTCCAAAAAAGACTGTCGATGGAAAGCAAGTTGATAAAACTGAATCTGATTACGATCAGACTGATCTTGAAAACATTGCTAAGAACTACAAAGCTATGAATCTACTGTACTACGCTCTCGATGATAATGAGTTTAACCGTGTCTCAGCTTGCAAAAGTGCCAAGGAAATTTGGGACAAGCTTATAGTTACTTATGAGGACACCAGTCAAGTCAAAAAGAGTAAGATTAATATCTTTCTCAGGCAATACGAGCTATTCAAGATGAATCCTGATGAGACAGTAAAGGAGATGTTTACGAGATTCACTCAAATTGTAAACAACCTCGACTCACTTGGAAAAACCTTCTCCAACCCGGAGAAAGTTCGGAAGGTTCTTAGGAGTCTCCCAAAAATCAAGTGGGGTCCCAAGGTTACTGCAATTAAGGAAGCTCAAGATCTCTCTACACTACCATTAGATGATCTTCTCGGAATACTTATTACTCATGAGATGATACTAAACGAGGAAGATGGAGAAGTACCCTCAGCAGCAAAGAACCTTGCTTTCAAAGCTAAGAAAGATCACTTACAATCTGAGAGTGATGAATCTGGCGACGAGGATGATCCCTTTGCTCTCATCACACGGGGATTAGCTCGAATTCTGAAGATGAAAAAACAATTTTCCAACCGTGAAAATGCTGATTCATCTAGATTCAAAGGCAAGTCTCCCAACATGTCAAAGAAGCCAAAAGTGCTAACATGTTTTGAGTGTGGCGAGACAGATCATCTCGTAAAGGAGTGTCCTATGAAGAAAAGAAATAAGTTCAAGAAATATGAACAAAAGAAAAAGGCTATGCTTGCAACCTGGAGTGACTCAGATTCATCAAGTCACTCAGATACTGAAAAAGAGCAGGCAAATCTCTGTCTTATGGCTGAACATGAAGGATCACATACTCAAGACCTTGAACAAGTGGTAAGAAACCTAATGTCTAGCCCCCCCGATGTTCTTTCTGAAGTCTTAAGAAATATGATTTCTAATGAAGATGCTTACAACAGTGAAATCAACACCTTGAAGGAAAAGCTGATAGATCAACAGAAATGTATTAGTGATATGTCGCTGGAAATGAAAAATCTTGAAACTTCTCGGGCGGCCCTTGACATTAAAGTCAAGATCTTGAGCTCAGAAAATTCTGATCTCAGGCAAAGCCTCTCCTCTCTAAAGAATCGTAATGAGTATTTAGAGAAAGAGAAGGCAAAGCTAACCGATAAGTGTCAAGACCAGTAGACTTCACTCATTTAGTTCACCAGATCTAAAGCCAATCTTGATAAGATGTTGGGTGAACAACAACTCTCTATTAATAGGAGTGGTATTGGATACAACAAGAACTTTCCAAAGAAACCTAGTACCACTTTTATTAAAGCTAAAGGCCATTGGCATTCACCTACTTTCTTCCACTGCTGTAAGAAAGGGCATGTTAAGGAAACTTGTCCATATAGGCAAAAAGATCCTTACATCATTAGAAATACATTTCTAGTTCAACTTAATGAGCAGATAAAACAAGTTTGGGTTCCTAAAGGGACAAGACTACCCAATATGGTCTATCCTCATTATGAATCTAAAACTATGTATTGGTCTAGCCGGAAAGGTTGATGTTTGTATTGCAGGATATCATCAAGAACAAAGAGCCAAAATGGATAATGGACAGTGGGTGCTCACGACACATGAGTGGAAAGAAATCTCTATTCCAAGATCTTAAGGAGCAAACCACTGGAACAATTACTCTTGGTGATAAAGGGAAGTGTAACATTATTGGTATCGGTAATATTGGAAATTCAAAAAGTTGCATTAAGGATGTTTATCTTGTTGATGGATTAAAGTATAACCTCTTGAGTGTCTCTCAGTTGTGTGATAAAGGAAACAAATTTGGCTTTGACAAACACAAGTGTGAAGTCAGGAATGAAGAGACTGATGATCTGATCCTCACTGCTCACAGGCACAACAACACTTATGCCGTAAATGCTAACCATATTACAGGTACAAAACTCAAGTGTCTCAAGGTCTTGACAGAAGACCCCAGCCTATGGCATAGAAGACTAGGTCATGTAAGCATGCACACCCTCAATAAACTTAAAACAAGAGATCTTGTTCGAGGATTACCTGATTTGAACTTCAAGAAAGAAGATCTATGCAATGCATGCACAAGAGGTAAACAGACACGCAGTTCCTTCAAACCTAAAAAGGTTGTAAGTTCCTCTCGCCCTCTTGATTTGTTACATATGGACTTGTGTGGACCTATGCATGTCAAATCTCCAAAGGGCAAACAATACATCCTGGTCATTATTGATGATTTCTCTCGTTTTACATGGATCTCCTTTTTGAGAGAAAAATCAGAGGCTTTGCTCGAGTTTTCTAAACTTTGTAAGGAGTTGCAGACCTTGAAAAACATACCTATTGTCTCCATTAGGAGTGATCATGGTAGAGAATTTGATCAACTTAAATTTGATTTGTTTTGTGCTAAATATGGAATTTCACACAACTTTTCAGCACCTAGAACTCCTCAACAAAACGGAGTTGTGGAACGAAAGAATCGCACTTTGGAGGACATGTCTAGGACAATGCTTTTGGAAAATGGTTTGCCAAAATTCTACTGGGCTGAGGTTGTTAATACAGCCAACTACATCTTGAATCGATGCTTAATTCGCCCCATTTTGAAAAAGACTCCTTATGAACTTTTCAAAGGAAGAAAACCTAGCATTTCCTACTTCAAACCTTTTGGATGTACTTGCTTTGTTCATAACAATGACAAAGATAACCTTGGGAAATTTGACGCACGTAGTGATGAAGGTATCTTCCTTGGTTATTCTACTATTAGCAAAGCTTATAGAGTTTATAACAAGCGCACCAAAATTGTTGAGGAGAGTATCCATGTGGTATTCGACGAAAGCAATAATGGTGTGTTAAGTGAAGGTTTTGCAGATCTCAATCTAAATCATCATGATTCGGATGAAGAAGAAGAGGACAAGGCTGAAAATAAGTAGGACCAAGAAAGAAACATGCAAGAACAAATCCAAGATACCAACAAGCTATCTCAAGACCTTGAGAAGGAACTACAGAATCGGGATTCAGTCATTGAAGAATCCAACTCTCAAATTGTCACTCAAGACCTTGAAGAAAGGCCTGCTACTATCCCAAGCGATCAGGATCCAAAGCAACGAAAGTTCGAACATGCCTCTTCACACTCAGCTCAAGACATCATATCAGATCCATCATCTGGGGTACAAACTCGATCTAGATTAAAAAATCTTTGTGCCTTCTATGCTTTCGTTTCTCTTGTAGAACCAAAAACCCCAGCTAAAGCACTCAAGGACTCGGACTGGATCACTGCCATGCAAAATGAGCTAAATGAGTTTGAAAGGATCAAGGTATGGACTCTTCAACCCAGACCAAAACACCAATCAGTCATAGGAACTAGATGGGTGTTTCGGAATAAATTGGATGAAGCAGGCAAGATCATTCGAAACAAAGCAAGGCTTGTTGCTCAAGGATACAATCAAGAAGAAGGTATAGACTACGAGGAGACATTTGCTCCCGTAGCAAGGTTAGAAGCCATACGTATATTACTTGCTTTTGCATCTTTCATGGGCATCAAGCTATTTCAAATGGATGTCAAATGTGCATTTCTAAATGGGTTCTTGGAAGAAGAGGTTTATGTTGCTCAACCACCAGGTTTTGAAAGTGAAGAATTTCCTAATCATGTGTATAAATTGGACAAAGCCCTCTATGGTCTCAAACAAGCCCCAAGAGCTTGGTATGAAAGATTGTCCAAATATCTTCTTGAAAATGGTTTTCAAAGAGGATTGATTGATAAAACTCTCTTCATCAAGACTCGTGGAAATGATCTTTTGATTGTTCAAATATATGTTGATGATATATTATTTGGTGCTACTATCAATTCCCTCTGCAAGGAGTTTTCTGAGATTATGTGCAGAGAATTTAAAATGAGTCTCATGGGAGAATTAAACTTCTTCCTCGGTTTACAAGTTCTTCAAACAAGTAAGGGAATCTTTCTAAATCAAGGGAAATACACCAGGCTTCTAAAAGCGCGCAATAATATAAGAACTGTACTAGTAAATATATTTCTTATGTTTATCATAGTAATTTGTTATATTTCTTATGTTTATCATAGTAATTTGTTATATCATCATATATTATTTTATTAATTTTAAAATTAACGCGCAATAATATAAGAACTGTACTAGTAAACTCTTAAAATAGATTGCTCAGGCTTCTAAAAACATGTTATGGCATAGAAATAGTACTAGTTTAAGTTATTAAAAATCAAAATAAAGACATGTGATTTTTTCATATTAATTTTTAAATCCTTCTTGAAGTAAGGTTGCTCAAGCTTCTACAATCACATGTGATTTTTTCATGATTGTTATCTTTTGTCAATTTGTATAACTATATCGTACCCACTATAATAGTTTGATTAATTTATTTTATAAACAAGCTATGGCATGGAAATAGTACTAGTTTAAGTTATTAAAAATAAAAATAAAGACATGTACGTATGACATCACATGGTAATATTATTCCTGTACAAGTATTAAGTACGGTGTACCTAACTTGTGGGCGTTAATTTATGATCCATCATTTTCTTAGTGGAGAAAGCTTTGACATATATGTTACATTTTTTAAAAATTGTAAAATAGATACATGGCCTACTTAGTGTTATCCACCTTGGACAACTTCCATGCCACTACTTAATTAGCAGCCAAGTAGGTGAATTAAAAAATCACATCAAAAGTCGTATGTAGTGAATTTTATTGTGAAAACTGAAAACAATTTAGGAGTATATGTGATTAAATAAAATAAAGTTAATACTTAGAAGTTAGAATATAATGTAACAAGTCAATATATATCGCTCTATTTCAATTGTTATATAAACTAGAGTCGTGTTGGGTTTATTTTGTTTTTGATTATAAAATCGAAATCCATCATTATAAAGCAAAATCTCAAGTCATTGTGTATGAGTTTTCCCACCATTATATTTTATATTATTTTTACCATCCACAACCAATTTGGAATGCCAATTTTTTTCCATCATAATACGCCTTGTCCGTTTTTTGTTTTTTTTTCAACAAATTTCGGCATCTCAATCTCTTTTAACTAGTCTAACCCGAAGCTAGAAAAACCGACCCAACTCGGACCTACTCTTTTTAGATCCTTTCCAGTTCAAGTGGGCTTAGCCCACTCTACATCTGGATCGGGTTATTGTAGGCCCATTAAGGGGTTGACCCTCCCACTCACAAGCGTCTCCATATTTCCACGGGGATTCGAACTTCGAACCTCGAGGCATGGGATGTAGACCCAACTCGGACCTACTCTGATACTCTGTGAAATTCCGAGAAACCTGATCGAGTCTTACGAAAACGGGAGTTGTGTCGGGTTTATTTTGTTTTTTATTATAAGATCGAGATCCACCATTATAACACAAAAGTTTAAGCCATTGTGTAGGGGTTTCCCCCACCCTTATATTTTATCTTACTTTTATCACCCACAACCAATATGGAATGCCAATTTTTTTCCATACACGCCTTGCTCGATTTTAATGTTTTTTTCAACGGATTTTGGCATCTCAATCTCTTTTAGTCTAACCTAAAGCTAGAAAAACCGATCCGACTCGGACCTACTTTGATACCCTATGAAATGCCGAGAAAGACCTGACTCGGACCTTCTCTGATATCCAGTGAAATTTCGAGAAACCTAACCGGGTTGTATGAAAACGAGAGTTGTGTCGGGTTTATTTTATTTTTTATTATAAGGTCGGAGACACAAAAAGTTAAACCACTGTGTTGTGTAGGTCGGAGCTTCCCTCACCCTTATACTTTGTGTTACTTTTACCACCCAAACCAATGTGGGATGCCATTTTTTTTCATCCTAACAACACAACTTTATAAATCCAATTAATTTCTAGCTTTGCCTAATGAGACTTATGAAGTAATACTTTAAACTAATCATAAATAATTAATATTTGATTTTTAACATTTTTAATTTTTTTTTAAAAAAATCTATAAATATTAATTTATAATTACTTTTTTAATATAATTTCTATGTATAAGAAATTGTTTAATATAGTTTTGTTTATATAATGTTAATTACTCCAAAAAAAACATACAAACTGAATAGTAGGGTTAGATCGGTACGGTACCAAGAAAAAATTGGGATTATACATGTAATCTACCCTAATAGGGGTGTGAATCCTCTGTCTCCGATCTCGTCCCCCTCTCTTGTCCCCTCTCACATAAATTCTTTTATTTTTAATTCTTTTAATCCTTTTTTTTAATTTAATTTAATTTTTGTTTTTCTTTTAAGTTGGGGTTTGTGAGGGGGAGGGGGTTGGGGGGATAGGGGGGGGGGGTGGAAGGGACATATTGAAAGACAAGGGATTTGAAGCCCCTAGTACCCTATTTGGATGATGGATTTTGATGAGATTTTCAGGAAGAGAAGTAAAAGGAAAATGAATTTGGTATGAAGAATAAGAGCTTTATTATCTTCATCATGGTTTACAGCTCCTTTACAGCTTGCTTACAGCTTCCTCTCTTTACCTAGTTTTGTCTCTTAGCTTGGTGTCATCCTTGTAATTTTGTTGCCACAATCCGGACTGCTTTGTAATAAGCCTTCTAGGCATGACTAGCACGTGATCAGTGACATCCAGGTAGTATATAAGCCTGTGCTGTCACTTGATGGATTGTAGGGTTTTGGGATCATCAAAGGCAGTTTTATGGCCCTGCCGTTTTTGGGTTTTATCTTGCATTGTGTTCATTGAATGATCAGGTACTTGGAAGAGCATTTATTTTGCTCCATAATCAGCTGTGCAGTGCAACATTGTTGAAGGAACTTGGGATCTTCACAGTGTTTGGGGGTGGGCAATTAAGAGAAATGGAAGGAATCACAAATTCGAGTAACCGTTCAATTTGATGGGATTCCACAACCCATCAAAATAGTGGAATTTTATGGGAAAGTGAATTTCCCCCCCTCCTTCATAATGTTGTAGTAGAACTACTTTCCACCGAAGCTAATGTTATTATTTTTGTTATTTTTCATCTACATGAGATTTTAATAATTCCCACCCCCCCCCCCTCCCTTCATAATGTTGTAGTAGAACTACTTTCCACCGAAGCTAATGTTATTATTTTTGTTATTTTTCATCTACATGAGATTTTAAAAAATATTAATATCAAACACTTGTTAATTTTGTTTTATAAATAAAACTATTGAGGTAAAAAAAAAAGTGAGGAACAAGGTAATCTCATGGTTGCAAGAAAACCTCTAAAGAAAAGGCAGAAAAATACAAATTACTTTAAGGAAAAAAATATAAAAGTGTCAAATTATGATAAGAGAACAAAAATAAAAAAGAGGGAAGAGATTGATAAGCTTATGGCTATGGTTGCTCATGGTCTAACCACCTCATTTGTTGTAACCACCACCCCTAACTAACCACCCCACTAACCACAATAATCAAGTATAAAATCATATATAAATATCATATATTTTAAATCATAATTATTTTTATTTATTATTCGTCTAATTTTTTTATTTTTTCATATCATTTTTATATTCCTTAATTTATAACATATAATATATAGTTAAATTTATAACTAATAAATCTATATTCTTAAATTTAAATTGATGTATTTTTAACTAAGAGATAATCTTTGTCTATGAAAGTCCGATTCAGACCGATGACTGAGGGTTGTGTGTATGGACGCACATGTACTAGTAGTCTAGCACACAAGTCGAGTGAGATTCCATTTTAAAAGAATAGTCCACCAACTTATATTCTAAGGTTTTTTATGCTTAACTTTCGATGTGAGACTCTCCTAATTTAAATAATGAGAAACAAAAATTGTAAATATAGCAAGATTGGATTTTACTTGAAACACAAACACGAAATGACTGTGCCCGTGGGAGATCGAGATGGCGATTTCGGATGCACTTGGCATTTGTCGATCTTTTGAGAGCATCTCTTTCGAGCACACTTTCAGGGAAGGTAATCGGGTGGCTGATCGGTTGGCGCATCTGGGCATGTCCTTGTGCTTCATCGCTGACTGTGTTCCGGCTGAGATTGCTGATTTCGTCCATTGGGACGTTACTGAGCGGTGGGTCAATCGCGGTTGAACTTTCCCCAATCCTTGCCTTGTATAAAAAAAAAACAAAAAAACAAACACGAAATGACTTAAACTTGTAATTGTCGGAGAAATTTTGTGTTGGGTGTGCCCACCTCAACTACCACTAATCGAGGGCGGATGCTTTTGCTTAATTGTGACTTGTGAGGATGATCGAATTAATGCCACAATCTCCATTTTTACATCATGTGGTGTGACTAGTGAGAAGGGGTGTGCGTTACCGAGTATCCGACACGACACGGTTAATCGTGTCGGATACCCGAAACCATTTAAGAGCAATATGCCGAACCGTACATGAACCGCCAGGAACCGGGCATCCGACACGGTTAAGGTATCCGGTTCCGTGTCGGATACCCGTGTTATCCGATCCGACACGATAAAGGCCTTTTCCTTCTTTTTTTTTCCGGCTTGATGTACAGTGTACTGTCATGTACACTTGTACAGAAATATGCCGAACTGTATTCTTCTTCTTGGTGTACAGGAGTTTGAGCACCTAGCCACCTACTGTAAATGTAATTGTGTATGTAATGCAGTGGGTGTGTGTTGCGTTTGTGTAATTTTGTGCATACAATACAATAAAATAACATAAATACAATTACATAAAGTTCACACCATACATAAAATAAATCCATACATTTAAGAGAGGGCTACTGTGTACTGTGTGTGGAAATTGGGAATAAAAAATATGCAGCAGGCAAGGTTTGAACTCGGATCTGTTGGGTTATTACCCAGTCTTGCTGCATCCCGTGTGCCAACTGTGCTAATAGAGCTTTCTATTACTTGAGGGATACTTTTTATACAAGTATTATACCAGCAGATCTAAAAATAAAAAAAATAAAAATTTAAACGGTTCGTGTCGGGTATCCGACAATGTGATATTATCGTGTTTTTTCGGTTCGTGTCATTATCGTGTCGTGTTTTTTCGGTTTCGAGTTTTTTCGTATCGTGTTTTCGGTTTCGGGTTTTTCTGCACACCCCTAGTGAGAGTGGGGGTGGCTGAATCATGTGACATAAACGTGTAGCATACAAGAATTTTTCGAGAGGCCGAAGAGTCGACAGACGAAAATCGTCTAAACATATCGTATAATTAGAAAATTGGCGCAATGAAATAAGCAGAAATAAACCCTGCAATAAAACGATATAAGCGAAACTACTCCCAAAAAGTTGAGGACACCGATGAAGAACGAAGCCAAATATTTTTAAATTAAATAAATATAATGTAGCATATAGGAATTAGCGTAATTGGCATAGATTATTAAATTAAATTAATTAATATTTTTTATTGATTAAAAAAATATAAAATAAATCTCACCTTTTTTGGTCTGTATTCGCTCCGTCTTCCGACGTCAGGTCGATGCTTTGGTGTCTCTGCGTTTGCTCGGTGTTGGGTTGCAGTATCGGGTGTCCTGTTTGATCGACGATGGATCGTGGACGTGTTCGTGGTCTTCGAAGATCCTTCATTTAGGTGGGGGTAACGTCGACGATCCACACATCTATTGCAGGAGGAAATCGAGTTCAAGAAATAATAAAATAAATCAAACCAGATTCGTGCCCACGCAAATAATTACAAGACTCCCTCCCGATGTAGCAACAGGAAGTCAGGATCGATCCTCGAGGAAGCGTGTCAGCGGATCTCAGGTAGCGGAGAAATCTCACGTCGATTTCCACTCAGGAGATCAACTCGATATCGACCAACAGTAGTCGATATCGACCAAATCCAGTTGATGTTGGGCAGCTCCAAAAAGTTAGTCGATTTCGGCTTATGTCACTCGATATCGACCTGTTCTCCTTGAAATCGACCAAACCTGCAGGAGCACAAACAAGCAGCGATCTTTCTGAATCGAAAATCAGAAGTCAATATCGACCAGTATGTGGTCAATATCGAGTAAAAAGCAGTAAAATGAATAAAGAACAAAGCTTTGCAAATTTCGGAATAAACTATGTATGAAAGAAAACTTCCAAGATCGGAATAATTCTACTTGGAATTAAATAAATCTAAATAAGTAAAACTAGATAAATCCTAGGGTAATTAATTGTTCAACCCTTAGGATAGATAAAAAGATAAAAAAGGATAAATATCTAAAATCTTCATGTGCAAGGAATCTTCTCTCGGAAATATCTCCATTGGATTCGGGATAGAACCTTAACAAGAACTTGGACTAGCTCGAAATCGGCCACTGTTGGTCCACTCGATATCGACCTGGCTTTTCTTCACTTCAGCTCAGCAACTCGATTCCGGCCTCCAGGAGATAGATCGACTACACTCAACTCGATATCGACAAGGCTTAGTCGATATCGACCTACGTCTTTCTTCTTCGGCTTCTCCTGGTCGATTCCTGGATCCTGACTCGGTATGGGCAACTCAATATCAACTTGGCAAAGTCGATATCGACTTCTCTGTTCTTCTTTAGGCGATTCTGGCTTCCCTAGGTGGAAATCGAGTGACTTACTCGATATCGACTAATGGTACTCGATATCGACCAAGCTGTGTTGACTCGATTTTCCTGTCCTTTGCTCGATTTGTCCTGGTTCCGCTGCTCCTTGACCTCGGACTTCCTGTAGTTGACTTCGAGCTTTTCCTCCTTTTTCTGAACTGCTGTAAATTGCCTCGATTTCTGCGAAATTAAACAGAAACTGGTGTAGACTCCATAATTTGGCAAATAAGCATAAACTACATAGATTCTATACTATTCTAGCCCAAATGTATGAAATGCATGCAGAAATCGATATAAAAGTTAATATAAAACATGACACAAAACATGGACATCAACATCCTCAGGAGTCGCCCTTTTCGATTGGGGTACTATCGTGAGTCCTTGCACTCTCCCGCGTTCTCGGCTCTCGTGGCACATCTTAGTTCTCTATCGACTTCTCTGCCGATTGATGTCTTGTATAGGTTGATTGGGTGTTTCTTTCTTCTCTGATATTTTGTGTTGATTATGTTCTGTTTGTATTGACGGAACCGTCAATACAACTCCTTAATTGGGTCATACAAAACTCAATCTAGATGTAGAGCGGTTAAGCTAGTGTAACGAATTTGACTAAAAAAGAGTAAAATAAATACCAATATATTATAGAGATAATAGTTTTTTACAAAATTATCAAAGTTATAAAAACAAGTAGCGAGGCAAAAAACGTTTACTACCTTCGTTTTTATTTATGTTTATTATGTCCATATGTTTTTATAAAGAAGATTAAAACTATACTCCATTAGATATTTATTTATTTTCTAATAAATAAAATTATTTTTAAAATAAAAAATATTTTATACTCTGTAATTTTTCTCGCTTCGAAGATCCAGTCCCGTGGTTTGCAGGACCGTATTTTGAGGAGTGTTGGAGTGATTGGTGATGGTACCTCTTACGAATTAGCGACCTCCAGTTGGATTAGTGCTATCGATAAGGATGACTTGGACATGTGTGTATTACAGCCAGCCCCCCATCTAATGAAGAAAATGGCTAGCTGCTACTACAGAAATGTGGACAAGCATCTCAAGGTGGACTTTGCTCTTACTGGAAGAGAAGAAGCTCTTATTGCGAATCTGAAGTTCCCTATGGCTCAACAGTGGCTGAAAGTTGCTCCTATTCCCGATCTTGGCCAGGTTATGAATTCCGTTACCTTTCGTTCAGTTATTAAATACCGTATGGGAATTGAATTGTTTAGTGCGGAATCTAAGTGCCCTGCTTGTGAGAAATGCATTTTGGATGTGTGGGGTGATCATGCACTTGCTTGTGCTGCTGATATTGGTGTTAAACATCGACATATTGTGGTGCGTGATGCTTTGTTCGATGAGTGCTTGAAGGCTGGAATCTCTGTTCGCAAAGAGACATCTACTGGAATGGTTAATGACAAGGGAGGGGAACTTCGACCAGCTGATATCCTGTTCTACAACTGGTTCTAGTGCAAAGATACTTGTGTGGACATTACAGAAACTTCTATCTTCAGTTCGGCTGGTCTTTCAAGTTTCATTCCGGATAAAGCGGCTAGAGTGACGGCTGATAACAAGAGGAAGAAGTACGATGATGTTTGCAGGGCCAAAGATTATCACTTTATGTTATTTTCCTTTTCTACCTGGGTATATGTTATGACATGGGATTGGGCCGGGCCCATTAAGGGAAGTAATTGATTAGCCCGGATCCATGTTAGTATAAAGAAAGGCAGGAGCCTTTGTAATAATCATCAAAAGAGAATATACGTCATCTTCCTCCCAAATTCTATCTCTCTCTCTCATTTCTATTTCTCTCTCTTCTTTCATCTTCTTCCTCTAATCCCTCTTCTCATCTCTAATTTCCCTTCAATCTCACAAGGATCCACTTAGGATCATAACAATATAGTAGGGATTTTGTCACACTTTGACTAGAAGCGCGTTTAGTATTTAAAAGGGATGCAGAGCCCAGCTTGTTAGCCGAATTCGATCTAATTTCATGTAAGATCTTTATTAATAATAATAATAATAAATGGTATATGTGTTCACATCGAATTTAAACTAATGGACTACGTCTACGTCTATACTAATCTATACGCATATAGGAATTGTCTATACCTCAAATCAGGATATGAATTGCTTTTCTTTTTCTTTGCCATTATTTCTTTCTCAGCAAATGTTTATTATTTTCACTAGATGGGTTTTCTATTGCTAAAGGGGTGGAAGTCCAAACTGTCTCTCGGCTCCTCATTAATTCTGTGTAAACTCCTATATTTATTATTATTATTATTATTATTAAAAATAATAATAATAAAACTGAGAAAGAAATAATAATAATAATAATAATAATAATAATAATAATAATAAATTTCAATTAAATAATAATAATAATAATAAAATGGTACTACCTCCGTTCGGCATAACATGTCACTTACTATTCACGCACGCTTTTTTAGGAGATAAAAACTATATAAAATATTCATTTTTTTATAAATATTTTTTAACAAGTTTGTACTTATTAATAATAACTACGAAATTGTTAAAAAAATATTTAAAAAATTAGATATTTTATATAGTTTTTATCTCCTAAAAAAGCGTACGTGAATACTAAATAGTAAGTGACATATTTTGCCGAACGGAGGTAGTATATTTTATGGTTGTGTTCTATGAGGGAAAATGAAGTATATTATGCGTTGGAAGATTTTGGAGATATTGCAAAGAAGATGGTTGAGGGTGAAATTAGCAAATGTTCTCTTAATTTTGATGCTTTCTAACACAACTGCTATCGTTGAAAGAGTCTTTTCTGCAACGAGTTTTGTGAAGATAGATTTGCGTAATAGGATGGGCAATGAGTATCTCAACGATGGTTTGGTATGCTACATTGAGAGTGATGTTTTCAAGAGCATTGACAATGAACTTAAACATTTTCAAAACATGAAAATTTGTAAGATGGATTTACCTCCTCTGTCATCAAAGTGAATTTATTTATAATATTAAACTTATAAGATGAATTTTATTATTATTCCGTATAATTTTCAGCCTCCTGAACAAAAACCATGGGTAACTAATGTCTCATTTCACTAAACCAACAAGTGATTAGTATTCATAAATATGTGGTAGCTATCAACTTGTCAAAAACATTGCCCAAATATATAGGACTATATATAGGAGTATTTAAAACATGCGGTGAATATGAGCTCTTTTTTTCTTCCGAAATGATCATCATATGCATCCACAAGTACAACGAGTGTGAATTTGACCAATACCAAAAGTAAGGTTCAAAATTATTTTGTTTTGGCCCCCCAATACATACATGCATTAAATATCTGGGTGGTAATTAATTCATAGACTTGTGGGAAGTACTCATAGATCTCCGGTTCGAACTCCGAATGACCGCTCTTTATTTACCCATTCAAGGTAATTAATTCATAGCTTCGAATGGGATAAAATACAAGTCAAGATGAGTTGGTATAAGACTTTTAATGAGGTGTAAAATGAACTACTTCACTGGTGTATATATTAAAAAAATTCTATTTTAAAAAATCTTTAATTAAAATTAAATGAAAAGATGATGGATTTAGGGAAAAAAATACATTTATAATGAAAAGATGATATTTTGGTCAAAAAAATAAAACTAGATGGCTCCATTAAGAAAAATACATTTATTATTAAGGTGATTTTTATAAAAGAAAGTTTTTTTTTAAGGGTGGTTTATTAAGACACTCCATTAAAAGGTGGTTGATGATTAAAAATGTATATTATATCAAAAAAGCCTTTGTAAATTAATATAAATAGCAGTAATAATCAGTGTATAATTGATGAAGAAGGTATTAAAAAATTATCAAACCTAACCTCTTTTCCCCTTCTATTTTTTGCAAACCTTAGCTTTGATTAGATACAGATCGAGGAGTGAACGGGGTCTGCTCCAACCTGCCTCATTTTTTTTTAAATAAAATAATAGATAAAAATTAAGAAAAATTAATAAAACTTATTTATTTGCTTGTTGAATTAAAGATTTTATTAATGGAAATTATGCGTATAAGAAAAAATTAGTCTATTTAATCTATTTGAAATTTAATTTCTGATTTCGTGTTTGACTTTCATTCAAGTTGCGATTAGGTTTGAAAACTTGTTACCCTTCACACACCTGTAAGATAATTTCCCATACCGCGCACGTGCCAAACGAAACCTAACACTCCAGAATGTGATTCACGTATGTACTGTAATAAATGTCATTTATCGGATCTAAAAACATAAGACTGTTTTATATTTTTTGTTTAGAATTATTTTTTAGCTAGAACCTTTATTTGATATGGGCCTAAAATGACAACAGGCCAGAAAATGACAACTGGGCCCAGATTTAATGGGCCGTACTCATTTCACAAGCGAAAGCAATTTCCGACCGATGAATTTTGGTCCCTCAAAAACACTCATGAAAAAACGATAAAAGAAAACCCACAAATGAGGTAATTTGATGACTTTGGGACCACCAGTTTTACTGTCATTATTCTTTTTTAGAAACCGTCCAATTCAACTTTAATTATCACTCCCTTGAAGTTGCAAATTGCAATGTTTCACATCTATAAGACATATAGATACAGTCCACAATAACACGCAACGCTTTGCAAATTGCAATGCCTTTGAACAGCATACGAAATCCGAATGTATCAATTTTACCTTCTTTTTTTTAATGGGATTTGAACTCATGACTCGTTCACGTTATTGATCACAACATGTCACCCCCTTGGCCCCTTGGGGATTGGATGGCTCAAACCAGAGAGGGTGTTTTATTAAATTGGACGTGGAATTAGACATAAAACATTTTTACAATCGCTCAATCTAAGTTCAAGTTCTTCGGCCCAATGAATTGTCGGCCCAATAAAATTGTACGGTAGTCCAAAAGCCCAAAGGATAGGATATTGGGCTCACCATTGAAATATAATTTAATGGATAAACACCATAAACAACAAACTCAATGCATCTATTGCGCTATGTGGATCCAAGTGTAAATACACTTTAACCAAATACAAATTTTACACTTCTTGCAATAAATCATCCATTTTCCCTAATTAACGTTTCTCCCACGAGTTTTTTTCAGCATGTAATGTAGATTTATCTTTTTAGGGTTTATTTATACTGCTTTCGTAACGAAATAATTTTCCTTTTGACTATTTTTTCTTATAACAAAATATTTGTCCCTTTAAATAATTAATGACAAAAATTTCTAATTTTATCAATTCATCTCATTAATTGTATTTGATTTCCAAAATATTCTATTAATACTCTAACTTCCCATACTATTCTTTTTTTTTCATTGGTCCAATTTTTTTCCATATTATTTATTTGCTAAATTTTTAACTATTTCACTTTCTAATTTTAGGTTCGAAGTGTGAAAACTCCAAAGGAATAATTATTTTGTTAGGGAGTACTATTTATAGATATAGATGTGAAGGAATCTTAATGTTAAAATATGTTTGCCTAAATGCCAAAGGTAATTATAAAAAAAAAAAAGAGTAAATGACAGCAGTTACAGTTGTATAAATAAATGGCGATTTAATTTGGCGGAGATTAGCGAGATCCAGATTGCAGTTTCCGATAGCATTAAATGTCAAAGTAATGAAGGTTGTCAAAAAACGAAACTTCATGAGTTCATGGTAGATGCCTTAAACTTGTCATCATTCTAGCTATAAGTTAAATTAAGCATATGAATACTGAACATACATAAAAACAATATTAATAAAAATGAATAAACTAGTTTTGCAGAGGACGAAAGTAGCTATTTATTACTCGTAGCTGCTAGGCGCACGAGGGGGAGGCGGGGATCCAGATTTCCAAACGCTTCTTGCAGTTTATGTGCAGTATATAGTATATATGATCTAAAATAAGTGTCGTTGTAACTCTTAACACAATTTTTAACTCTTATCATTGGTTTTATACAATTTTTTTCTTTAAATCTTTACATTTATTAAATGCTTACAAACATTTTCAACCAATAAGTGAAGGGTTTGAAAGAAAGAGTAGTCAACAAATATAATTTTTTATAACAAATTTCATTAATTAATCTATTAAATTGCTTAGAAAACATAAAACAATACTTATTTTGGCTCAAATTCAAAAGTCTAAAATGACACTTATTTTGGATCGGATGGAGTATATAAATAGATCAGTTGTGAACAAATTTGAAGCCTAGAATAAAGAAGATCAACGGTTGAGCTTTAGAGAAAAATTTAAAGAGTAACATTATTCCTCTGAAACAACATGATTATTCGTACATAGCATATATGAATAAGTACGAATAATTATGTTACAACAGTCGAATAATTTTCATAAAACTATTCACATATACAAAACAGATACATTATGATGATACCTATGAATAATCAGTTTGTTCACATTTCACATCGTTAGAGTTATGTACACCGGATTCATCCTCTCTCTATATTCCTAATTTTTTTTAAAAACAAAATCATGTGGGAGATTTATAATTGAGTTGAAATTGAAAAGAAAAATACAGCAACATTTGTTAAAAAAATGTAATCCTAAGTGTGTACTTGTTCATGTGACTATGTGAGATAGCTTATGTGATTGTTGGGCCAGCTTAATCACGAAGCCTCTACGAAGCCCAGTTGCAATACTACCATTGAATGCACTTCCCCTTGAGCCTTCGGGTAAAAATATATGGTAAAATCCACCTATAGTCCCGGAACTTTGATCAAATATTCAAATAGATCCCTGAACTTTATCTTTGTTCATTAAAGTCACTAAACTTTGAAACTTTGTACACATTTGGTCCATCTGTTAGTAAGTTTGTAAAATATGTGTTAAATAATGATATAGAATCAATATATTTTGGTATATTAATGGAATAAGTTAGGTTATACACATGTAATTGTTTGGTATTTGTTTTACTAAAGTAACAAAATTATATTATATTAAAAATATATGTTTTTAAAAAATATTTTTATAATAAAAAACTCTCTATTTTCCAACTAAATGGTACAAAGTTCAGGGACCATAGGTGGATTTTACCCTAAAAATATATGGTTCCAATGTACATTTTTTTTATTAGGTAAGAATTCGACGCATCGGACAGGCACGGTGGGTCGAGAGGCCGAATAAATCAGCGACGGATAAACCGTCAAATATGCGGAAGACATAAAACAAAAAAAAAGGCAGGATCATCAAATTACAAGGGTAAAATTATAGGCGAAGCCTAGCATAAATGGAGAAAGAACTGGAGCAGTGTGCAGCAACTCATCCGTCGGTTGGTAGAGGCAACGCAGGGAATCCCTCGGGAACCAAGTGGAAACCTTAGATTTAGACTATGTCCCTGAGCCTTCAGATTTTGAACACGTCCACGACCTCTCGCGTGTCGACACATGAGAAGGAACACCACTCTAAAAACCGCTAGCCTCAAAAGCTTGGGCCCAAAGGACTTGAGTTGTGATGGCGGATACATGGAACAAGAAATTATTTATCTATAAAAATACAATTATTTGTTTACACAAAAAAAAATGTTAAAAAATGTAAATTTTATTCTAACAAATACTCACCCAGTACCATCGAATAATTAGAATTTACTTTTAATCTCATCTGTTGATTTTTTTAACTCAGTGATCTAGCTTTGTTAACCTGATATACTATAAAGGTCTTCTAGCTCATGAGCTAGAAGACCTCGAAGGCTCCTTGGTTCTTCGATCTATGGCAGCTCGATTCTTGGTCGTGAAAGGGGGCCTTTACCCTTTCAAACTTCACTACTCTTTCTCTCTTGCATAACTTGCCTTGCCTTGATTGATTTTATGTTTCTTGTCTTTACATTTGAGCTTGTAATCAGACTTTTGTATATTTTATTTAAGTTAATGTTTTTATTTAAGGATCGGACCTCCGCTCTTGAGACCCTACAACCGGTGGGAATTCAGCTTACAAACACCGGTGGAAATGGAGAATCCCTCTCTCCCAAATTTCGGATAATGACAGTCGGTGTAGGTTGACGATGCCAGCTGTCACTGTTTAGTCAGTCTCCACGTGGACCATACGCCGATCGTAGTCCGTACCCCAATGTTTCAGCGATAATTTGGTTTTGGGTCAATCCAGTCGACAATCTCTGCACGTACGTGCGGGGTGTGAACTGTGATTGATCACCACAAAATCATTTATCCAATCCCATCCACCTAATTAACTCGACTTAATTAATTAATTTTACCTACATATGTTAGTATAAGAAAGATCTTCACAAACTCCCTATCGGGTGCGGTCACTAGGGCGGTTATTCGAGTCGAATAAGTCGAGTATGCACGAGCTTGAGCCGAGTCTAAAATTTGACTCGAGCTTAAAAATGTGCTCATACTCGATTTACTCGTTTAGAAAATGAACGAGCTTTAGCCGAGTTTTTTTCGAGCTTTAAACGGTTCTAGCTAGTTGCTCATTATACAGCGCACGGAAGGAAATTTTAGAAATTTCATAAAATTCGAGTTATTTGAGCTTAATTCGAACGAGCTTAAAAATGAGCTCGTACTCGGCTCGTTCAGCCGAGTACGAGTCGAATTCGAGCTACTCATGTTCACATATAAAATCCCTAGTGGTCACCTACTCTATTCTACACATGCACTTTAAACCCCCACCCTTTACTATCAATCATTTTATATGAAAGATCTAGAATCCGACTTGAACGTCGAAGAGTCCTCCGATATATCGAGGAGACAATGCCGCCCCAACCTGACCTTTATTCATTTTTGTGTTACAAGATTCGGATCTCGATACTGAATATCGACCTCCTTCAACAATTATTGTGCAGATTTTAATTTCCCCATACAACCACTAATTAAGTTAAAAATTAAGTCAATTAATTAAAATGATCAATTATTATTATTAATTATGATTATGAAATAAAATGTCAAATTATTTTGAGTTCACGCATGCCCTCAAATCCGATCATAAATGTAGATTATGTAGATATCAATTATTTACGTATGGTGGATGGAGGTTCATCTATATTAATCCATCATTCAATATAATATGTACAGTACATATAATAATTGAAAGTAAGCAATATTTGCAAGAAAACAAATATGCAAAATAAATGCATGTCAACTAACGCCTATAGAATTCAACACATTATTCGTGTATATATAATAAATAAATAAATAATTGATTAGGGATATATATATTCTACCTACCGTTATATATATGGATGATATATCGTCAAAGAATACAGCTATGAAGATAAGATGTACATAGGTAAGTAGACAGTACAGCACGTACCACACGTCCACACACAACAGACATGCCCTTTTAACTTCAACCTACCCAAAAACACTGCTGTTTTTGCTGGCAATTAGATTGGCGCATCAAGTACAGGCAAGGTACGTACTTCGGCTCGAGCCGATCACTGGATATAGGCTGTTTGCGCACTTCACTTGTTAGGATAATCCGACACGTTCTAATAAGTGAAGTGGTATGTATAAATTGAACGTTAGTCTTGTGCATGATGCACGGATTAGTTTGGGGGTGCAAGAACGGCTTCATTATGCTTAATTAGCTAGGGTAAGTATCAATTTAGGGTTTTTTTGGGGTAATTATTCACAACTTTTTTCCCAATTCAATAGGGTAAGTATCATGAGCCGTACCCTTGCAGGAGGATAAGGATAATCCCATTCCACCCCCACAACGTACCCTCTGAATATTGAATTTTTTTTTTCTAGAAAGAAATGTTGGGTACAAATTATGTACAATAGGAAATTGCCCTTACAAAAATGTATTTAGAGTGATTGTTGGGTTATTAGTTATAATTTTTGATAGAGGATAAAAGTAGTATAATAAATAAGGATAAAATAGTACTCCCTCCGTTTATGAATAATTGTCGTTTGACTTTTCGACACGTTTTTTAAGAAGCTAAAAACTATATAAAATATTAACATTTTTATTAATTTTTTTAAAATAATTTTAAACTTATAACTAATATGTATCAAATTATATTAAAAAAAATTAATGAAAAACTTTATATTTTATATTTTATATAGTTTTTAGCTCCTCAAAAACGTGTCAAAAAGTCAAACGTCACTTATTTCTGAATGGAGGTAGTATATGTTTGTTGACTTTCTTAAAAATGGTACATATGATATGTTTCGATGAACAGATAAAATAATAAATATTAAATTAGAATATTATCGATTAGTCACGATGAAATATTACATGTAATATTATGAGTAATCACAATCTCTCTTATCGATGACTACTTTCGATGTTTTTGTGTCTCCTCTCCGACTTCTCGAAGATGCTTCATAGTGATTGCTTACCTTCTTATAGATGTAAATTGTAATGTCTCTTAAGTACATTAGACATTGTTTCGTATATTGAAACCTTGGCTTTATTTAAAAAAAAAAAAATTGCGCCCAAACATCGGAGTTCTGATGGATCCGGTGCATTAGTACTGGTGGTCGCATCCGTTCACTTATGTCAACATTTCGGTCTTGTCCCTTCACGACACAATCACTTTTCCGTCGAGCCTCTGATTTTCGATTATAATATGTCCGGACGAAGATCGTTTCGATACCATTCCACCGAAAACCCGAACAATGGACCTCCTCCTCACTACAAAGCCCCGGGAAAAAAATTAAATATTAAAACTAAACGAAAGAGAGAGCGAACTGGGACAGAACTAAACTTGTGAGAATGTAAAGTTGTGTATATTGCATTGATGAATAAGGTATAAATATACAAGGATACATATCCAAAAAGGATAGAATAGAATCACAATGGTTACAATCGGATAGACACAATCCTAGGAGATCACATATTTCCAAGATATGGTTAATACCCCCCAGCAAGCTCAAGGACGCTGGCGAACTTGAAGCTTGGACCGCAGCTCACAGAATCGAGCTGTGCCAAGAGGCTTGGTGAAGATGTCGGCGTGTTGATCAGCGGAGGAGACATGACGATCCACTAGATTCCCGCCCTCGACTTGCTCACGGACAAAGAAGTAGTCTAGTTTGATGTGTTTGGAGCGAGAGCCAACGACGGGGTTGGAGGTCATGAACGTAGCCCCTAAATTGTCACACAACAGCAGAGGAGCCGATTGCTGAGGACGGTGCAAGTCAGCAAGGAGCTGCTGAATCCACAGGAGCTTGGTTGTGGTGTAGGCAAGTGCTCGGTACTCGGCCTCCGTGCTAGAGCGAGCGACGACCTTTTGCTTCCGGGACGTCCAGCTGATGAGATTGGGACCGTAGTAGATGGCAAAACCATACTGTGAGCGCATATCTGATGGGTCAGACGCCCAACCGGCGTCCGAGAATGCCGTTAGTTGAGTACCGGATGACTGTCGGAAGTGAAGGCCCAAGTCATAGGTGCCTTTGAGGTACCGAAGAATCCGTTTGACGGCGTCCCAGTGAGCCTCCATCGGACGATGCATGAACTGACAGACACGGTTGATGACATAAGTGATTTCAGGACGAGTGATCGTGACATACTGCAGAGCCCCAACCGTTTGACGACACAGGGGGGGATTGGAGAAAGCGATGCCGTCATGGGAGAGCCGAGAGGAGGAATCTGCTGGGGAACCGATGGGCTTGGCGTCGGTCATCTTGGCGCGAGCAAGGACATCTCGAATGTACTTTCCTTGGTTAAGGAAGAGACCGGAGGAGTCGCGGTGAACCTCAATGTCCAAGAAGTAGCTCAAGGAGCCCAAATCTCTGAGGGAGAACTGCTGATAAAGGTTCCGAATGAAGGCGTCGACGAGAGACGGCTAAGTGCCTTTGATAATCAGATCATCAACATAGACCAATGCATAGATAGTGACGGTGGGCGAGTGATGAACGAACAACGAGGTGTCGGATTGACAGGCATGAAACTTGTTGGCAATGAAGAACTGTTTGAGCTTGGTGAACCATGCTCGAGGGGCTTGCTTCAGGCCATAGAGAGCCTTATGGAGGCGACAAACATGGCTGGGATGGGCGGCGTCCACAAAGCCACGCGGTTGTTCCATGTAGACAGTCTCGCGAAGGTCGCCATTGAGAAAGGCGTTGTTGATGTCGAGCTGACGGATGGGCCAGTGCTGGGCCAGTGCAATGGAGAGGACGAGGCGGACGGTGGTTGGCTTGATAACAGGGCTTATTTGATGTGGTAGGTGGACTGAACTTTGACACTAACTAGCGGAGGACAGACTCGTGTGGATGACCTAGACGCCGATGCCAACCTTCAAGAGACGTAGGGGAGCTGGTGAGGGCAGTGGTAGATGGTGATGGGGCAGTGTTGTGGAGGCGATATAGGCCATTCTCAGTTGTTCCGTGGAGGAGGATTTTTCCCTGCAAGGTCTTGACAAAGCATTTGTCACTATGAAATTCCATAAACACAGGGTTGTCATTTGTGAGGCGAAAAACGCTAAGTAAGCTTTTGGTTAGGGCAGGGACGTGAAGTATGCAGGGTAAATTGACATTAGCAGACAACCCAGGTAAATAAGAGGAACCAGTGTGAGAGATAGGAAGACGGTTACCGTTACCCACAGATAGTCGATCCGAGTCGGTGTAGGAGTCGGAGAGCTGCAGCTTCTGTAGGTCAGGTGTCACATGATCGGAGGCGCCGGAGTCGAAGTACCACGAGGGATCGACAATCGATGATGGCGAGGAGAAGTTGGCGGAGCGCTGCTGGGATGACGAGTCACGACGACGGGGCGGAAACTCGGACTCGTTCAGGCGGTTGTAGCAGTTCAGGGCGAGGTGGCCGAGTTTGCCACAGATCTGGCAGACGTGCCGGCGGCCGGTCTGCTGACCGCGACCACCAGCGGGCGCACCATCAGAGGACGGAGCGGACTGCTGCTGCCCACGACCACCCGATGGGGAGCGCTGGGTGCTGGGGGAGCGCTGGCCTCGAGAAGCGGTGTTGGCAGCGGGAGCAGTGGCGGAGGAGTTGGGTGTATTCGGCAGCGGGAGGAGTGACGACGCGGCATGCTGATCTCGAAGAAGGTGAGCCTCCTCCTAGAGGAGAAGACCCACAAGTTCTTCAATGTCCAAGGTGCCGGTTTTCATCATGAAGGAGGTGATGAACAGACTGTATGCAGAGTCCAGACCGGCGAGAATGTAAGCGGTGAGGTCCTCGGGATCGACAATGTAAAGGCTTTCAGCAAGGGAGTCGACGATTGCGCACTTTTGATTGATGTAGTCCATCATGGTCAGGGCCCCTTTCGGAAGGGACTGGAGCTGCTGTTTGAGAGCCATCCGATGAGCCCGGGTTTGAGCCTGGTAAGTGCGCTTAAGGGTGGACCAAGCGTCGGCGGCGGCGGTGCAACGAGTGATGAGGGCGAGGGCACGCTCCGCAATGGTGGAGCGGAGCCAAAGGAGCACGAATCGATCTCGGCGCCGCCAGACGGTGAAGGCTAGATTCGGCGTGGGATCGGCACCGGCGGTCTTGCTGGGAAGGGTCTTTGATGGGGGTGTGCTATCGGTGAGAAAGCTTTCGAGTTCGAAGGCTTCTAACGCCGACATGACGGTGTTCTTCCAAAGGGAGTAGTTTTCACCGTCGAGTTTGATTGTGATGTTCAGGATTTGAAAGTTGAGGGGAGTGGTAGTGGTGCCGGTTGCAGCCAGGAGGAGGTTGCCGGTGGGAGTGGCGTTAGGGTTGGCCATGTCGGCAAGGAGAGGGTAGCAAGAGGGAGGGCGGAGATTTGTTTGAAAAAAAAAACCTAGGCTCTAGATACCATGTGAAAATGTAAAGTTGTGTATATTGTATTGACGAATAAGGTATAAATATACAAAGATACATATCCAAAAAGGATAGAATAGAATCACAATGATTACAATCGGATAGACACAATCCTAGGAGATCACATATTTCCAAGATATGGTTAATAAAACTGACGCAAAACAAAAGGAGATGCAACACGAAGACTTTTTCAGGAGGTCACCCATCCTAGTTTAAGTTAAAATGGTATACAGTATACACGTGTGAGATGAAGCCCACGTGGGAAACGGATCTCCGAGATACGGGAGTGTCGGCACGCCGGTGCCTTTTAATTAACGAGGGTCCGACTTAATTTGGTTAGTCACCGTATACGTGCGCCGCAGACTATTCCAGCCACCTGGGCTTCGCACGTGTGCGATATATGGGCTGGTTGAGGAATTTGGCCGCTACCTTCCTCTCCAACGTCAACCAATCAACCATCGACACTCTCCATTCTCGAATAATCTATGCAATAGCTTAAGGAGACCCTATTTGTTATCAGTTTTCTAAATATCTGCGATATAGTGGCTATATATGATATATCGACGATATTTGAAATTCAATATAATAAGTATTAATTGGTTAAGACTAGACTTGTCAAAATATTATCTGACTCAAATAACTCAATTGATGGGTCTAGTTGCAGACTTATGGTAATACAATCATACGAATAGATTTAATTTTAAAATTATCAAAACGATTGTTAGTGAGAGGAGTTTACCCTTAAGAAGCATATATAACCTTACTTGAATGTAAACCGAATTTAGCCGATAGTAACTAAACTAGTATGTAAATATATTGATGCAGACTTGGTTTCTCATTCACAAACCGATTGGTTTTCTACACGTTTAAAATATAGCTAAATATACGGTGGTTTATTACTACGGTTTTAAAAATTGTGAGGATATCCGTGAGAAATGATAAGGTGTAAAGATTGTAAGAGAAAAAATAGAATTTCCCACGATTTTAGAAGCTGTAGTAGTGAGAGTTTTTTTTTAAATAATTTTTTAAAACCCCAACCCGTTAACTAACTATTCGAGTTCTAGACAAGATAAACAAGCATAAATCTAAAGAACAAGAGGATTTGTTAACGCGGTTCGATTCCCCTACTCCACGGGGCCTCAAGAGGGGAAACCTGGTCCCGAGAATACCACTAACTCGAACAAAGATACAAGATCTGGTTACAAGTTTTGGATATCAGACGAGAAGCACCTAACGAGCTAGCATGCAAAAACATAGAGCAACGAAAGAGATAAGGGTTCAAAGATTTGAAAGGGTAAGAGCCCCCTTTCACAGCTCTTCAATCCATATGAAGACGTTGCAGACTCCAAGTGACAGGAATCGAAGCCTCCATGCATGGATGAGCAGGGATCCTCCTTCTTCTTTCTCTCGCTCTGGATTTAGGGTTTGTGCCGTCGGAGCTTCTCTCTCTTCGCTTCAGCTTGTGAACAGGAGCAAATATATAGAGGAGGGTGTGGCCACTTAGGGTTACAACGTCTACGAATTGAAAGGGATTCTAGTGAAGGACACATGCCATGGGCTTGAACTCCATTCTCACAAAAGAATGTCATTCAAGTAATGGGCTGGCCCACAATCCAGAAGCCCTTAAACCTGTAACACTGAACATAGCACACACTCACACATACATAGGTTAATCTTCAAGAGCTTTGGTTCACCTAGAGTCCGAACCAAGATGGTCTTGAGGTCCCTTAGGTGTGTCCAGAGACTCGAGACCATACCTATAGACCTAGCTAGCTAGCTCGTTTAGTGTTTCTTCAAGTCCTTTACATTCAAAATACTTGTCATCCTAGATCTATAAAATACAAAGACAAACTTAGGATTACATTGTATAACAAATTTTCTACGATTTTTGAAACCGCAATCGACACCGTGTATTATATTGTGTGAAATTTTCACCATGTTAATAGTAACCTTAACAAATTAACAACATATAAAGGTGTTGAAATTCATTGGTTTAGTTTAATTGATGTTTTTAAATTGTGTATGATGATCGATGTTTTTTTTTATTAGGAAATAATTCGAGGTCAGATAAACCTGGTCCTCGAAGGCCGACAAGTCGGCAGACGGAGACCGTCAAAAAGAGACAAAATACAACGAAGGTGCAAGAAACAAGTACATGAGCTCTACAAAGAGAAACAAAGTCATACTAAATCAGACGAGATGCAGACGTAGAAGAACGAATGAAGCCAAGCGCTACCAGCAGCAACACCGTAGGCCAATGGTACATCAGGAGACACCTGTGGGCAGTGAAGACGCGCGAACCTCCAAGGAAGCAGCCTTCCGGGAAAAGGAGACGCCTCGATACACACTGCCATGACCCGAGCTTGACCCAACTCCGAACAGCCAGAACCCCATCAACCGAACAAGAAAAGCCAGTCCCCCCAAACCGTAGAGCAACACCACCTGAATCGAAACGCACCATAAACCCGAGCGAGAGATAAACTAGTCCACTCCGGGGATTATTTAAATATATATATACATAGGGATTGACTCCGGTGAAAACCTTAAATTGTGGTAAAAACTATGAGGACTACTTTATAGCTTGGTTTATTTGAAACATGTGTTAAAAACCTCAATCACACGGTGACTTTACAACTCGGTTCAACCTTCAAACCGTGCTAAAAACTCCGGTTTTAAAATAACACATGACTTTATAGTTCGGTCAAGCGTAAAAATCGTGTTAAAAAACTCATGTTTTAAAATTACATAGTAACTTTATAGCTCGGTTTTATTTAGAACCGGGCTAAAATTTGTGACTTTATAGATCGGTTCTATTCAAAACATGGCTATAAAGCAAGTGAACCGGGCTAAAAAGTCGGTCCTCACAGGTTTTTACGCAATTTTGATTTTCACCGGAGCGCACCTATATATATATATATATATATATATATATATATATATATATATATATATATATATATAAACATATGTATAGATCAATTTAATTTTAATTTTTTATTTTTATTCCCCATAATTTTGGGCCGCCTCGGGCCCAAGCAAAGCCTTGGGCCCAAAGACACAACCCAGACATTTTTCCCCCAAATCATTTTTTTTTTGGGTGATGGATACACTAGCACATTCTTTCCTTTTTTTTTAGTTAAGCCCCTGACAAACCAAGCCTTGCAAGAACAAGTCGGATGGCCCGAGCGGAGCTAGAAAACAACTGGTCAAAGAGGGCAGCCGGAGGGGGAACGCCGCAGAGGACCGCTGGAGGGCCAAGCCTAAGGCAGCACCGAGCGACCCAAGCGGAGGGAGGATGTGAGTGATAAGGAGAATGGACATCGGCGAGGGGTGACCGGAGAGGCCAGCACCAACGACGCCGACAGTTCGAAGGCCGCCTGAACAGACCGGTGAAATTTATGATAATTATATGTGATTTTATGGTCATGAGCTAGATAATCAATTCTACGAATGGTGAAATTTCTGAGAATTTCATGTACGCTGGATCTGCAAAGGAGTTATGGGATGATATGTTGAAAGATTCGCGGAATCGAATGCACCGCTTATCTTTCAACTCAAGAAGCAGGTTTGCAACTTACAACAAGAAAATTTGCTTGTTGCTGTGTATTTTAGGAAGATGAAGAGACTCTGGGATGCGATCCAACTTCTTGAAGGCTTGCCGACTTGCACCTGTGGTGCTTTGTCTAGATGCAGTTGTAACTTGCTCAAGAAAATGATTGATTGTGATCAAAAGAACAAGCTCATGGAATTCTTGATATGGCTTAATTATGGATTTGAGAATTTATGCAGCAACATCTTGTCCGCATATCCATTGCCTACTTTGAATAGGGTTTACCAGATGACGATGCAGGCTGAGAGAGGAAACAAAGGATCCAATTCTTCTCGTATTGTTGTTGTTGACAGCACTGCTTCGATTTTGAATAGGTCTTCGTCTTCAACAAGTAATGGATCAAGGCTAGATTTGAAAGACACTACAATTATTGCAATGAGCGTGGTCACTTGAAGGAGACCTATTTCAAGCTTGTTGGCTATCCCGATTAGCATACAAGTACTCAGGCTAGATTGCAGCAAATGTTGAGGATACCACCTCATTTGACACCTCTTGTGACAGTATTGAGAGCAGTGGCAAAGCTGATCCGGTTATAGTCAACGATGTATACAATGAGGTTCTAAGGATGATGAAAGGCAAAGCTCCAACTTCTGCTGGTGACATGGACACTGGATTTTTAAGCTTTGCAGGTAATATGGAATTTTTACAAAACAATTGCAATAAATCTTCTGATTGTCATGCTTGGATAGTGGATTCAGGAGCCACAGATCACATTACTTTCTCTTCTAAGTTGTTTACTGTCTTGACTAAGCTGCATAGACCAGTGTTGCTAGGCCTTCCTAATGGTTCCGCTATTCAGGTTTTCTATACTAGCAGTATAGTTATATATCTCATTTGGTTTTACTTTGGATCATGTGCTTTATGTTCCTGAGTTTAGGCACAATCTGCTCTCTGTGTCCAAATTGTTAAAGCATCAGAAAATGCTCATCTATTTCTTTGAACACCTATGTGTGTTCCACTACTAGTGAAGCCAAAGGACTCTATGTGCTCAGGACAGACATCCGTGAAGCACAGAGAATGCAGCTTGCTGTTGCTGCCAAAGATGCCTTTTACTTTACTTCTTGCATGTAATTTGCAGACTTATACTGCTAGTAGTAATGATAATAAATTGAACCATGAGCATGCTAGGCTCGGTCACACTTCTTTGTCAAAGATGAAACACTTATCTGTTGCTGGTGTTCTCGATTGAATCGGTTTTTTTTTTTGCGAGACATGTGTAATGTCTAAACATCATCAACTTCCTTTTAATCGAAGTACATCTTCTGTTAATGCCTTATTTGAGCTTGGGGACCTTACAAAATGAATGCCATTTGTGGAGCCAGATACTTTTAAGCTATAGTTGATGATTTTTCCAGAGGGACATGGACATTTCTTATTCAAAATAAGCTTCAGGTCTATAGTGTTCTTGTCAGGTTTATTAATTAACCATGTGCATACTCAGTTTGACACCAAGATCAAAAGTATCCGTACTGATAATGGTATAGAGTTTGTCTCAGATAAACGAAAAAATGAATAGATTTGTGTGCATAAATTAATAAAAGCTTGAGGGTGTATACTATACCAAATAGTATTAACGATTTAAATAGGATATGCTTTTTAATCTTAAATTCTAGTCCTTGCATTTGCTATGCGATAAACATGTTAAATAATTTTTCTTACGAAAATATATTGAACAACATATAGTTAACATTGAAAAAAGTTCTTTAATTTCCGTCATAATTTATTATTAGATTATCTTTCTATGTGCCCCCACCACCGGCCATAATTTTTTGATATAGGTCATAGGATAGGTGTATGCATGTATACGTTTTATTGGTTTAATGAGAATATTTAGCAATTAAACAAATAAACCCCATCCAAACAAAGGAAACTAATTAAACCGATTGATCAAACAAGCTAGTATAAATGCATGCACCAAATGAATGGGTTATACTTTATAGTATACCATATATAAAGTATTATCATTTGTCCGGCCCTTTAATTAGGCTTACCTACTTATAATTCTTTATCACCTTCCTTGTCGTTCTTTGTTATTATTTTAAATTTTAGAGAATGATGATATTTTTACACCAAAAAAAAAAAAGAGAATTATGAGATTTTTTTAATTAAATAAATTCTCAATTTTATTCTTCAGAGAAACATATGATATAATCTCCAAATTTGTAAACACAATTTTTTATATTAATGTACTTTACCACATAGGAATAATTTAGAGAATATGACTTTTATTTATCAATTTTTTTAAAAAAAAAAGGAAACCAAATGGGTGCCTTGATATAAGCTACGTACAACCACAACCATTTCAAACAAATTTTGTTGTATTTTTCTTTTTTTTTTTTCGATTTTTCTATCCTATATCTCAAATGTGTATGATATTAACAGAAGCAGTATATAGTTTTGTACGAGACATTCAAACCCTAGATTGTTATAGGGTGTATTTATTTTCGTGAGAAAAAAAATACTAATAACAACTTTTAAAAAATTTAAATAAAAATTACTTTAATTGACTTTTTAAGTTTTAATTATATCATAAATCCGTCCCCATGCGCACAATATATATATTCTTCAATATATTCTTAGTGAATTGTATATGTAGCCATGTAGGTGCATTGTTTGTAGAATTCAATGTACGATGCTTAAATCTTAAACATATTGAAAGTAATGATACCGATATAATGAAGTTTCATAGGACTACATACGCCGCGTATTACTTTAATTAAACAATTCTATATTTATATAGATTGAAGCACTAATTACATTCCGATTGGTATATATATTAATTCATGCATAATTAATATATCCCAAAAAACTCGGAGCAAGAAGCTTCGTGGAATGACATATATTCAGCACTCGATCATCTTTAATATTGGTTGCTTGTAGGGTAGTTTAGTATCACAAAATCTTTCGATCAACGATCTTCAAAGGAAGGCAACACCCAAGTTCAATGAAATAATAAAATACTACCTCCGATCCAAAAAGATTGTCGTTTGACTTTTTAACCCGTATTTTAAGGAGATAAAAACTATATAATATATTAACTTTTTTATTATTATTTTTTTATAATCTAATTCTTATTACCAATAAATATTAAGTTGTAAAAAAATAATTTTAAAAAAATTTATATTTTATATAGTTTTTAGCTCCTTAAAATACGTGTTAAAAAGTCAAACGACAATCTTTTTGGATCGGAGGGAGTAGTGATTAATTAATAAACTCGGTTGATTAATTAAGGTTAGTGAGTGGCGCCCTAACCACCGTGCCCTTAGGAAACCAAAGGAATCATGGAATGGAATGAATAAAACTTACCTTTGCCTCCAATTAACATGAGTAATTTTTTTTATTATAAAAAAAACACCTCAAATTAATTTTTAATACAGTTTATTCTATGGTTGACAAAAAAAAAAGCCGGCCATATGTAGCTAGCTAGCAACGTGGATGGTTTTAATTGGGCATAACAACGTTGTATGGACATGTACATATATTTTAACTTTTTTTTAGAAGATAAGATTCTCGGTGGTGTCAGGTCCAGTATAATAAACATTTAAGGGCATTCTAAAGGATACGAATTTAAAGTTAAAGACAAAGCCAATGAGACCGAATCCATCGAATTTTGTAGACGCGCCACATAGTCCACATTTTGGTTGATTTTTCTGAAAATGTACGGATGGCAAATTACTATTTCGAGGAAAGACTACGACAAGAAGAAATAATCGGAAAACGACATCTCAATCTCCCATTGACATCTCTATAATCTATTCATATCAATTATCTTTAATTGTCAATATATACTACGTGTCCCAATATTTATCTTTTTAGATTTACTGTTTTTTTTATTAAAATACGGAGTATTTTTTATATATAGAAATTTTATAAAACTATTTACACATTTTCCACTATAATCAATACTCGTTTATAAGTAGAGATTATCAATGAATTGAAAAATAAAATAATACTCCATATTAAAAGTATAATAGTATAGATTAAAAATAATTAGTAAGAACATAAATATTTAGAAACGGAGAGAAGAGAGAGTATTGTTTATAGAATGCTTATCAAATACTCTCTCCATTCACGAAAAGCCGAAAACATGTCATTTTAACTTTTTGCACAATTTTTAAGAAAGCCAATAATACACTTTTTTTTTACTAATTTATATACCCTCATTTATTACTATATTTTTTTTACTTTATCGAAAACTACAACTCACAATCCATTAATCATGTCAAGGACATTTTCGTAAAGTAGAAGTTAAAACACCTACAATGACATATTTTTATAAACAAAATTGAACCTGTAAAATGACATGTTTTTGTAAACCGACGGTGTAAAGATTTTTAACATTTATGTTTAGAGTAGATGTCAATTAGAAAAAAAAAACCAATATGTGAAACACTAGTACTCCGTATATTATTTTATGCGTGGGAGTATTTGTTTTGGTTTATAGGTAAAAGACAAAAAGTAGGGCCTGATGTTGGGACAGGGGATAGATTAAATATTAATTTAATTATAATCATAAAATAAAATTAAGGGGAGGAAATTAATTTGGGGTCCAAACTTAAGACTACTTGAAGATTTGACCTGCTTTCTCTCCAATTTTGTCGGTTCAGCCGATTTTAATACCGCGAAGCCACGGCTCACAGTGCCCGCAATCGGCTTAGCCAAATGAGCCGTTTAGCATCTTTTGTACTATTTGAGTATTTGTAGGAGTGTTATTTTTTTTTTTAATTTTTTTTTAAAGAGTACTACGTATTTTACTGCAATACTCCGTTTATTTTGGTCTGAATTATTAATGCGGCATTTTATTACTTTTTTTTTTTTGTTAGGAAAGAGTTCGAGCGAGCAAGGTCTACCCCGACGACATCTTTTCAGATGAGGTATGGTAAATGTGTGCAATCTTATCTGCCACTCTGTTGCCTAAACGAGGAACATGAAAGAAGAAAACTTATTTCAAAGTCGATAAATGGAGTTTAACATATGACATGATTAGTTCAATTTCCCAAAGACATTTAAATTTTCGGTTGAGGTGGTTTACAATTATACTAGAGTCACATTCAATGTGGATTTTGTCAATATGAAGTCGAGTAGCGTGTTGGATTCCCAGTTTTAAAGCAAGAGCTTCCGCTTTTAAGGGACTTTGTTTCTCAAGTTTTTGATAGCATATTTGTATTGGGCGTCCTTTCCAATCTCGGATTATGGCTTCAACCGAGCTGTCGTTGTTTGTAATTATAGATCCATCAAAGTTGAGCTTGATAGTTCCCTCGGGGGTTTATGTCGCGTCACCTTTTTATGCTTATTTTTCTTCTTTGGGTGGTTGGAGTTTTGTGTGTGTAAGAGGAAATCCTCATATAGACTACACTCCCATTAAGATGTTTTACGCCAATTTTCCATGTGAGTTTTAATAATACGTAATGAAGTATCTCTAATCGGCATAGGGACCTGCCTAAACACATGTTGGTTCCGAATGTACCAAGCTGACCACCAAGTAAATGCAAGTTTCACCTTAGCCGCAGAAGCAAGATTGTTCCCAATGAAGGAAATGATAGGTTTTATATCTCGAGAATGAATTATCATACTGGATATTGTTGAGTTTATGCGAGAAGAAAAACGAAATAAAGAACGCACATAATTGCATTCTAACAAGAAGTGAACATTATCTTCGACCGCGCAATTGCACAGGCTACAGGTGGAAGGAACAGAGGTCCCACGAGGCCACGACATGCCATCCTAGAGGCAGTTGGGAGACCACCTTGGCAAACCTTCCACATAAATTTTTTAACCTTAGGTGGAATATCCAAATTCCATATCCATGCGTTATTATCTAATTTCATTACGGATTGAGATGTGATGAGTTTGTAAGCACTCGAAGTGGTGAACCAGTCCTCTCTATCAGGCCACCAATATAGCCTATCCTCAAAAGTAGAGACGAGAAGAGGAATATCCAAGATCTCTTTGACAATGTCAACGGGTAACCTATTGTTAAGTTTTTCCATCCATCATCTACCACCCATAATGTATTCATTAACAGTTTCCTCCATGTTCCCAATTTGAGGGCAATCTTCCTGAAAATGCAAAGATGGGGTTGTAATCCAATTATCCGTCCAAAATTTAATAGATTTATCATTTCCAACTGACCAAATAAGTCGCGGTTTGAATTTTTCAATGAGGGTTGTCAGTTTGGCTCATTGCCAAGAAGAGTCACCTCTTTTCTTGTATTCAAGAATGTTAGCAGAATGTAAATACTTGTGTTTAATCAGAGTAACCCAGACATTGTCTGGTTCAGCTAATATTTTCCATAGAAGTTTCATTTGAAGGACATCATTCATCTCTTTAGACTTCCTGAGCCCTAAACCCCCACACTTCCTTAGTTTGGAAATCCGATCCCAACTAATAATCGGTTGGTGTTGAAGATCTTTATTCCAGAAGAACATCCTATTAATCTGGTCAAGGTCTTTATGTATCGAAGCGGGTAACAGAAAGTTTTGCATTGTGTATAGCAGTTTAGCTGATAAATTTGTATTGATTAGGATTGCGCGTCCTTGTTGTGATAACACATTGGCACGCCATTTGCTTAGTTGTTCTTTAGATTTACAGATGATGTCTTCAAAAGTATGTTTGTTTACTCTGCCATTAATAATCGGGTAGCCTAGGTATTTTTTTCAATGAGTTCTCATTTTATTACTATCTATTCCAAAACACATGGGCTTTTGCTTTATGGCACATTTTTTTATTTAGAAGCGAAAAGCAATATAAAATATTTTTTTAATTATTTTTTTATATATAATTTGATACTCCCTCCGTTAATTAGTAAAACATGTCGTTTTAGGATATAAATCTTGTTAAAGAAAACATGTTGTTTTAGGTATTTTGTCATCTTCTTTACAAAATTGTTGTACTAATGATTAGATAGATGTTAGTTGTAGTTTTCAATAATGTAAAAAGTAGGGTAATAATTAGGGGGCATTTTGCAAAGTGTCCATAAATATTGGCCAAATTAACAAAGTATCCACCCTATTGAAATAATTAGCAAATTGTCCATCCCCATGTGCCCCCTCCCTTCGTGCCCCCCTCCCCCTGTGTGCCCCCCTATGCGTCAGCAATATTTTTTTTTTCATGTCAACACTTTCCATTGCTGACGACGTTAGTGCTGACACCCGTGTATTTTGGAACGGAGGAAGTACACATTTTATGTTTTCCACTTCCACCGTTTGTACTGTACCTTTTTTTTTGTTTATTACTTCCTCCATTAATTAAAATTTGTCATTTTAGAATTCTACACACTTACTAAGAAAACAAATAAAATGCACTTATACCCTAAATTATTACTTTACGTTTTACTTTCTCAAAAACTATAACTAACAACTATCTAATCAATTATATTACAGGGCAATTTCGTAAGGTAGGTGGCAAAATACCTAAAATGACAAGTTTTTCTTAACATGATTTAATTTCTAAAATAACAAGTTTTAATTAACGGAGAAAGTACGTGATATGTTTAGACGGTTCATCGTGTGCCGAATTTGTCGGGCCTCTTGAGATACCGGATTTGTCTGGCTCTCGAATTATTTCCTAATAAAAAATACGACATTTTCAACTTTCCATTTACAAAAATATTTCAGGAGAAATTATTTGTATAATTGTATTTTTATCATAATTTGGTATATTTTTAT